>CM028132.1:913070000-914423125 GCA_016271365.2 Neoceratodus forsteri | reverse complement strand
ATGTGTCTCTACCTACACAAGACTGCAGGAAAAGAATGCTTATGTATAGAGATATGTATAGAGCTATGTATAGAGCTATGTATAGAGATATGTATAGAGCTATGTATAGAGCTATGTATAGAGATATGTATAGAGCTATGTATAGAGATATGTATAGAGCTATGTATAGAGATATGTATAGAAACACAGAAACATAGAATTTGACGGCAGATAAGGACCTCTTGGCCCACCCAGTCTGCCCATTTCCCTACCTGATGGATAAGCTGCAGGTCCTAGTTAACCAGCAGCCTACTTCTTCCTACCCCCACCCCCTAGAATTGCCTTATGACTGTCCCATGCATGCTTGAATTCCACCACTGTTTTTGACTCCACAACCTCCTCTGGAAGGCCGTTCCATACATCCACAACCCTCTCTGTGAAAAAATACTTCCTTAAATTACCTCTGAGCCGCCCCCCTTCTATCTTCAAATTGTGCCCCTTGTTCTTGCACACACTTTTTTGAAAGATGCTACCCTCTTGGACATTGTTGATTCCCTTGAGGTACTTGAAAGTTTCTATCATGTCCCCCCTCTCCCTCCTTTCCCTCGAGGCTATACATATTAAGCTCCTTAAGTCTCTCTTCATATGTCTTCCGGTGCAGACCCTGCACCATTTTAGTTGCCCTCCTCTGGACAGCTTCCATCCTGTCTATGTCTTTGCGGAGATTGGGTCTCCAGAACTGCACGCAGTACTCCAGATGGGGTCTCACTAGCTGTTTGTACAGAGGAATAATAACTTCCTGTTTTCTACTGGTGATGCTCTTCCTATGCATCCAAGTATCCCCCCAGCCCTCCTTGCTGCCCTCTCACATTGCTTTCCCACCTTTAGGTCATCTGATATGACTACCCCTAGGTCCCTTTCCATTTTTGTTAGTATCTCACCCCCCAATGTGTACTCTTCCCCTGGGTTTTTGTTTCCCAGGTGCATTACTTTGCACTTCTTAGCATTGAATCTAAGCTGCCATACATTTGACCATTCCTCTAACCTTGTCAAGTCCCTTCTCATCCTTTCCACTCCACCTTGTGCATCAACTCTGTTGCAGATCTTTGTGTCATCTGCAAAGAGACATATTTTTCCTTCCAGTCCCTCTGCAATGTCGCATAAAGACATTGAAGAGGACCGGTCCTAATACTGAACCCTGCGTACCCCACCACTAACCCCCTTTTTTCAGAGTGGACTCCATTTACTATTACTCTCTGTGTCCTATTCTCCAGCCAATTCTTTACCCAGGCTGTCATCTTGGGACCCACTCCCAGGCTGGCTAACTTGTATATTAATCTTTGTGTGGGACTGTGTCAAATGCCTTGCTAAAGTCTAAGTAGGCCATGTCCACAGCCCCTCCTGATCAACTACTTTGGTCACCCAGTCAAAGAAATCTATCAGATTTGTCTGGCATGACCTTCCCACTGTGAATCCATGCTGCCTTGGGTCCTGTGCCCCTCTGGCCTCTAGATACTCAACAATTCTTTCCTTCAGAAGTGATTCCATCATTTTCCCTACCACTGAGGTTAAACTAACAGGTCTGTAGTTTCCTGCTTCTGCCTTGCTCCCACTTTTGTGAAGGGGAATTACATCTGCCCTCCTCCAGTCCTCGGGTACCACCCCATCCTCCCATGATTTGTTAAAGAGGGTAGTCAGTGGTGTCACTAGTTCTACCCTTAGTTCTTTAGAATTCTGGGATGAATCCCATTAGGCCCCATTGCTTTGTCCGCCTTCAGTTTTAAGAGTTCTTTCAGAACCCTTTCTTCTGTAAATGGGCTGGTATCAACTTCTGTATCTAGAGTGTTTCTACTGTTTGTTTTAGGTACCTCCCCCTCTTCCTTTGTAAATACTGAGCAAAAGTATTTGTTTAGTATCTCTGCCTTTTCACAGTCACCTCTGCCCACCCTCCCTCCCCTTTACTAAGCCTCACTATCCCTCCCTTGGTCTTCCTTCACTCCCTGATGTACCTATAAAAGGTTTTATCCCCTTCTTAACTGAGTTGGCTATCTTTTCCTCGGTTTGGGTCTTTGCTGTTCTGACTGCCTTCCCAGCTTCCTTTTGCTTTAACTGATACAGTTCTCTGTCCTGCTCCTTCTGTGATTCCTTGTACTTTCTGAATGCTTTCTTTTTCTCTTGAACCTTCACTGCCACTTCCTTTGAGAACCATAGTGGTTTCTTACCTCGTTTTGTTTTGTTTATTTGCTTTACACAAAGGTTTTTTACCTCTGTGATGGCAGTTTTTATTATTCCCCATTGTTCTTCCACCCCTCCTTCCTGCCCATTTGCTAGTGCATTCCTTAGGCACTCACCCATTTTGACAAAGTCAGCCCTCCTAAAATCCAGTACCTTTGTCTTTGTATGGCTTGACTCTATTGCTGTTTTTATTGTGAACCATACTGTTCGATGGTCACTGGTTCCCAGATGGCTACCCACTTCTACATCTGTGATCCTCTCCTCATCTCTATTTGAGAGAACCAGGTCTAAGATTGTTCCCTCTCGAGTGGGCTCCAATACTAGTTGTCTAAGGCATGCCCCTGTAGGGCATCTAGAATAACCCCACTCTTAGAAGTGGCTGCTGCAACTGCACTCCAGTTAACATCTGGCATATTCAGATCACCCATCAGCATATATCCCCTTTTCTGCCATACTAAGTATACTTTCTATCATTTCCTTGTCCATTTCCTCCCCCTGAGAAGGGGGTCTGTATACAACCCCTGTGCGGATTGTGGTGCCATTGCTGGTCTCCAAATTTACCCACAGTGCTTCTTCTCCTCCCTGTTTACCCTTTTGTTCTGTTGCTTTGATTCCTTCCCTTATGTAAAGAGCTACTCCTCCTCCTCTTTTACCCTCCCTGTCCCTCCTGTAGATAGTGTATCCTGGTATGTTTACATCCCAGTCATGGTTTTTTGTGTACCATGTTTCTGTGACTGCCATGATATCCAGATGTTCCTCCTCCATCAAGGCCACCAATTCAGGAAGCTTGTTACTCAGACTACAGGCATTGGTACTCATTGCTCTCCATTTTTTGATGGCTTTACTTTCTGTTGCAGCATCCCCCACTGACCTTTCTACCTCGGTCTTTTTCCCATTTAGTACCCTGTTTTGTAGGGAGAGGCTGGGATTTTTCTGCTGCTTATCAGTGCCTCCCCCCTTGACTAGTTTAAAAGCTTGCCAATGAAGCATATGACAGAGATATGACATTTGAACTCAGCGCAGCTTGCACATTACTGTATCCAGCAAAAAGTGCAATAAATTTTAGTGGTTCATATTTCTTTTCTTTGAACCACAGCAGATTGCTGATTTTCTTAAAAAAAAAAGAAAAGTCAACAGAAAAAGGAAATCATGCATCAGAAAATCAGTAGCAGACTGGAGTTTCATCAGAATCTCAAGATACTAGTCAGGAAGATATATACAGCAACACAAAATAAACTAAATGGACTGAATTTCTAAGCTTAAAATAAATAGTATGTTATAGGATGGCATAAAATTGCCTCAGAATTGAAAATAGTTTTCTTTTTTCTTATTAAGGTTGTTTTCTAAATATTATTAACTCTAGAAATACTTATATAAAAATGAATGTAGCATAGAAATTTATCATCTTTCCTAGCCTAATAAAATAATTAAACTTTAAGCAGACACAACACAAAGTGAATTAAAATCAGATAACAAAGATGTAATAAGAAAAAATAATAAAAAATGCTTGGATACATTAGTAGATTGGGTCATGACAAACAATCTAAAGAGCATCTTGTATTCTGGAATTATACCATATTAGATCCATGACCCTTCACTTGTGTAATGTTCATGGAGTAACAGGATACAAAATGGATAGGGTAGAGTGATAAATACAAGGAGGGTAAATGAAGAAGTGTTAATTAAAATAAAGGAGGAATTTAAAAATGTTAATTGGCAAGACACATCTAAGGCAGAAGATCCCAATAGGGCATTGGATCTTTTTCTTGAGACATATAATAATGTTTTCAACAAAAGATACCCACTTAAAAAGAAAAGAATTACCCTAGGTGGGTATTATATATCTGGATGAATAGGGGAGTAGCAGAGTGTATTAAGGCTAGAAACACAGCATGGGTGAAATTTAAGTGTACCAAAATAAAAAAGAAGACTGGATAGCCTATCATGAACTTTGCAATATTTACAAAAAAAAAGCCAAGATAGACTTTTTTAATAGTGAACAGATGGCAAATTTTAAAAATAAGAAATCTTTTTGAAAGGGTTTAAACAAATTAATAAAACCTCAGGAAAAAATGATATTGAATATCTGTGCAAAGGAAATCAAGAATTGTCAGACAGACTAAAACTGGCTAACTATCTTTTTTTTAAAAACTTTTATTCATTTAGAATGAATTGGAAACTCAGCTGAGACAAGTCCATTTTCAGTGAGGTACTTAGTACTAAAGCTAGTTACAATATATAAACAATTATTCATATAGGCATCCAATGCAAAATAAATAGTAGATAACATACAATACACAATATTGAACAACCAAACATTACACATAGATGAAATAGACACAAGAAAATAATATACTTATTCTTTTAGAGTTAAGTCATGTTTGTCTTCTTGATTATTCCATCCTTAAACCAGTTTTTAATCTCTCTTACATGATTTTTACCATCATGAATCCTAAAAGTAAGTGGCAGGGTATTCCATATGAGAGGTTCCTTATAAAAATGTGTGATCTTCCCAGCTCTGATTTAAATCTATGTATTAGATATTCTTTTTTTTAACTCTTTTTCCCTCCAGTCACCAGAATCCAGGATCTCCCTCAGGTGACCTCAGCCAACTGACTCCCTACCACCCTGCCTGAGGCCCTCCCAACCAGGGAATCAGGTGCTGAATTTCTTCCTAGCCCACTGAGCCCTCGACCAACCACCCTGCTCTACAACCCCTGAGGTGGGACCACCTTACTCGTCACCTGGTGCCCTTTTTACAATCTAGTGGGTCATGGCTCAGGAGCCAAGAGAGACCCAGGAGAGCTGGTTGGGTAGAGTCCAGCAGTGCGCATGTGGGCCAGTTTTTTAAGGTTCTGTCATCCTCCTACATTCTGGGTTTTTTTCCACTTTTCTTATTACCCTTCCCCAGGGTGCAGACATACAATGACATCCAGCACATAGTGGGCATACTCCCACACCCACCTGCAGGACAACCGCTGTTGCCCACCCCATCCATGGTCCACGGTTGTTGCCATACTTCTAGTCTCCACTAGGAGCCACCAACAGTGTAGAGCAGAGTCCCCTCCCTTCAAGGAGAGGAAAGCCATCTTCCAGACATTCAATCCTCACCTCCACAGCTGACCCCTGGTTCCCCAAGCTCGCTTCTGAACTCAGGTCGTCAGTGTGGCATGAAGTAAGGCAGATGCCTCAGCCCTCAGTGCCACTGGGCTAGTGGTATAATATATTCTTAATGAGACTTTTACAGATTTACATGGCTGTGTAATGGCCTTTGGTAATTGTTGATGTAAAGACATTTGAGATTACCAGACTGAAATTATTTTTAAGCAAATTAGGAGAAAATAACTTTTTAAACAGTTGGTTAGGTTAGATTACAAAAAGGGACCAGGACCAGTCAAGGTTGAGACAAAAATATTGAAAGATGTGTTTTTTGAATTGTCAAGGCCCCTAGAAATAATTTTTAACAAGTTGCTATGTAATGAAATTGTACCTGCTGAGTGGAAAATGCTTATATCGGTGAACAAAAGATTGCAAACAAATGTAGTTAATGAATATAGAACAATAGCACTGTTGTCTTTAGTTAGTAAAATGCAAGTTCATTTACTGCTTTTCCAAATAACAGAAATTCTGTAGAAACTTAAGATACTGAGTGCAGCACAGCATGACTTTAGAAGGAACAGCTGCATGACATCTGCGTTGATCAGGTTCACAAATAACCCATAGGAGAACGTGGAAAGAAGTCTGTATATGGGGGGGGGGGTGTTCAAGGACCTGATGGAGGCATTCAACCTGGTGAGTCACTTCTTTCTGAGGACACAGCTCTGAAAAGTAGGTTTTGATATATTGAATCCATGACACTGCATCAACAATTTCTTGTTGATGCAACATTTCCCCAACATCATTGTTTCGTCCACAATTGTGTTCAGCATGGTGCCGTGGAGAACAAAGTTATCAACTCTGATATGGAGCTGATTTGGGGATGGGATGTAGGACCTTGAGAAAGGATGCCGGGGTCCCTGAGCAGATTTCACAGCAATGTGTTCGATGTTGTCGGTATCGATCACATTGCTGTAAAGTTGTCTCTGTAGAGATGACGTATCTGGTATATCTTCTGTAACCTAGGTCTCAGATTACTTAGGTAATAGATAACAGGAAGTAAAGGTCAATGGAGCCCTGTCAGACTTGTGAAGAGTGGAGTATGGGGTCCTGTAGGGATCCATATTTTATTTATTGATTGATTGACAGATTGATTTAAGATTTGGTAACTGGAAAAGGCACACTGAGCAGAAGCTCATTTCCAGGTGCGACCTGGGAAAGATATTTGGACCACTATTATATTTCTTTCTAAGAGATTTGTCAAATGTTTGTCTTGCAGCTGAAATTCGACTACTGTATAAGCCGACGATGATGTACTTTGTGTAAAAATAGAGACATAGTCTTGTTTAATAAAATCTTGAATAATGAATACAGTAAGTTAGTAATCTGGTTTGCAAATAATAATCTTATCATAAATAAGATAAACTCAAATGATGGTGTTTCCCACAGCTCAAAAAATAGGTCTGTCTATGTATGTACACTATTTCCAATTTCAGCTGGGGATGGGTATTTGGAAGTGATAGAGGAGTTGAAATACTTGGAAATATTATTTGACTGTCATTTAAGTTTTGAATAACATGTATCAGCTGTGTCAATACAATTAAATAAAAAACTGGGGGCTTTAGGTAGTACGTCAAGTCTTCGAGTGTCATTAGTGCATGTAAAATACAGTGCATTGAAATGCGTGAAAGATATGTGCATATGGCATCACTTTGAGCATAGGTTGGGAGCGGAAATGCAGTTGGCAACAACTGCCAAGTGTCAACTCATTGAGGAGGGGTATATCACCTCTGTTGGTGATATATCAGACCTCAGAGTTGATTATATTTAGTTTTGGGGGTTCAGTGAGCGTTAAATATTTAGTGAAGGTGTGTTCTGGAAGTTTTTTGGCAAGTTGAAGTCCATTAGTACATGGCAATAACTTGTGCTGTCTGCATGGCATAGAGGTTAGAGTTATTGCCTATGAGAGCTTGTCATACAGGCAGCAGACCTGGGTTCTATTTCAGGAAAGTTTTTTTTGTGGTGTTCTGTGTTGCCTGCCGCCCTCTCCCTGAATTGCATCTCCCCCCATCGAGTTTGAACCTCCCATTCACCTGCCCCCCAAGTTGTGCCCCCGAGTTGCATCCCTCCCCTTGAGTCACATCATTTCTGGGGTTGTGTCACTGTAATATGTGTTTCTGCAGCAGTCACGTGCACTGAGTTAACTTTTCTCTGGTTTGGTTTTGCTTCATTTTCTTGGCATGATATTGTCATTCACTGTCTTTGCTGTGTGTTTTTATTGCACTGTTTTGTCTTTTGATGGGTTGACATGGAACTGGGCTTTATACTCATTTAAGGATTTTTTAACTCAAGATGCCAGAAAATTGCTGACTCAGAGTTGTTTATGGCCAACAATGGAGTACAGTAGCTTGATTTGGGGAGATATATCTTAAAAAAGTTTACACAACCACATTTGTATGTATAATGTGATCTGTAGGTTTGCACTGAGAGCTAAACATTGGGAGCACCATTGTATTCTCAATGAAAAATGAAAATGTTGGAATATTGAGCAATGGGACATACTGAACAATGTTGCTTTGTGTTTAAGACAATTTACCTAAGAGGGGAAGGGCCTTTAGAGGGCATGTTTGTTCCCAAAGATAGAACCACACCATTAAGCTCAGACAATTGCCTAATCTTACCATTACCTTCATGTAGAATTAACAAAACTTTAAAAGCTTATAGATACTCTGCTGTCAATGTTTGGAATAACACTGACTTTAAATAAGTAAAGTTCCAATTATAGAGCATTTTAAAACTAAATTTGAGTTCGTGGGTGATGGCAGGTAGGTTTGACCCACTTACAGAGATGACCGCATCATCTGTGTAAAGCACGATGTGTGCTTGGCAGACTGTTGGCAGTTGGTTGATGAATAAGCTGAACAGAAGCGGTCCCAGAATAGACCCTTGTGGGACTCCAAGAGTTACATCCGTGGGTTCTGATAGATTGCCACTAACTTTGACTTGTACCTTGCGGAATAGGTAGCTCTTGAACCATGTGACTGTGTCCAAGACCAAGCCCATTGAGTGATGATTTTGCAGGAGGAGTTGATGGTTGACTGTGTCAAATGCCTTTGTGAGGTCTATGAAGATAGACCCCACTGCTAAACCATCATCAAATGCCTTGTATATCTGGGTGGTAAAGGCGATCAAGGCAGTTATGGTGGAGTGATGTTTTTGGAACCCATGTTGCTGAATACAGAGTAGGTTGTGCCACATTAAGTACCACTCGTTCCAGTGCCTTGGATAGGGGTTGGGGATTGAGATGGGCCTGTAGTTGGTTAGGTATGTACCATCACCTGATTTGAGGACGGGGTGACAACCACCTTCTTCCACTTATCTGGGAACCCTCCTGACCTTAGTGAGGCATTGAAAACTTTGGTAAGGGGATCTGCCAGCTCATTGATGGTGAGTGCCACCAACTTCATGTCTACGAGGTTCAAGCATTAATCTGTGAAGTTTTCAAAATTCGCAAAGTGTGGAATTTTACCCACAAAGGGTGGAATTTTCCTGAGACTTGCAGAATTCAGCAACTAATTCCCCTATTTGTGGTCAAATTTCACACTTCACTGTGAAAACAGCATAACTTTTGGCAAAGTTGAAGACACTGTGCTCAACGCAAACTTTACAAAACTCCTCAAATGTAAATTTTGGCTACTTTGCTGCAACTTCACCAGCAAAGATTAAACTTTGCTGCATCTCTAATGCCAATCAATGATAAAGAACAGCAATGTACACAAACAATATAATGCAGTAGTGAATGTTGTTTGCAAAACAGTGACTATCTAACTCACATGCAGCCACTAGTGGATCTAAGGAGATGCCAGCATTGACCTCAAAACCTCTGACCAGTTTTGCAGACAGGTGCATCATCAGGGAGCTGCACAGCAATGATCTCATTCACTTTTTAAAGCCTGCTCTTAATAACAGCTGTACAAAAAGTACATAGTGTTCACCGCAACAATAAAGTGACAGTATCACAAACAATATAATGTTGTTTCAAATGGGTTTGAAGAACATGGTAAAGAGAGATTGTATAAAAAGACAGTGTGCAGCAGCATTCGTGATAGCATTATCAAGTAGTCATCATCGAAGAGTGCTCTGTTTAAAGGGACAGGTTATTTGTCAAAACCCATAGTTCATGAGAGCATACAATAGCATATTAATGACACAAGTAAAATCCTTGTTTTGCATGATCGCACTTAATAGAAATCAATATTAGTGCTGAAATAGCAGTATCCTGATTGTAAAATAAAGGTCGTTAATAAAAGCATACCTTTTTTTAAACTGTGGACACAGTGTAAAACAATGAAGTAAAACATTTGAGTATGCTGACTATAAACCTTCAAAAAGATCAGTTGAATACCTACAGCAGCTAGTATAAATCAACAAATGCATTTGGTGTACTAAAGTTACTGATGATTGGTCAGGCAAACCAACAACAAAAAAATAGAAGGTAAGAGGTATCAAATGTACTGGTGCTACGAGTGAAAAATTACAATAAACAAAGTTGTGATTTGAGGTAAAAATATAGTCGCCAAAAGATGGTATACTTATGGGGAATGGACCAGCTAGATAAGAACTGCATGGTTTAATAGTTATCTGAACTAGCGCTCACAAAGAGTAAAAATGTCAGGAGTACTCTCTGACTCCAAGCCTGTCTGCTCAGGTGTCCCTCAGAGATCCATACTAGGACCACTATTTTTCAACCTTTTCCTGAACTCCCTTCCACAATCCTGCCCAGAACAAATTGTCCTCTATGCCAATGATGCTGTGCTTCTCACCCCCCATAATGACCTACAACTCTTACTTCACAACCTACTGCTTGCTTTCTCCGCTGTTGAAAACTAGTTCGCAAAACAAACTGGTTCTAAACCACAAAAAGACAAAATCTATGCTCTTCTGCAGCTCACAAAACAAACATAGGTAATACCCCCTTGATATCAATACAAGCGCTGGAAATACCCTTGAACAAGTGTCATCGTTTAAATACCTTGGAATCTCACTCGACCCTTGCCTATCATATGTGACCCACATTGATAGTATTACCAGAGTTGTAAACTCACACATTGGAATTCTCTATCGAAATAGACAACACCTTACCCAAGCAGCACTGAAGATTGCCATCCAGAGCTCTATGGTCTCCATCATTGACTTCGGCCTCATAATCTATGGCTCTGGCTCTACTACCACCCTCAGGTGCATAACGGCCTCCCTAAACAAGGCCTGTTGACTGCTTTCCAGAGCCCACTGACTCACACATACAAGTGAGCTTTACGCTCAAATGGGATGGCTTCAACTCGCTAACCGCACTAAGTACCTTACCTGCTTGATGGAGAAAAAAACTACCTTGGGCCTTACCCCAATTAGTGTCCAAACCTTCCTGAGCCCAAACTCTAATTCTTGTAACACCAGAGGGTCTGAACATCAGCTTCTACAGGTCCCCCAATGCCGCATCACTCTGGGCCAAAGATCCATTGTGCACCGTGCACCCAGTTGGATGAATGCCCGCAGCACTCACATCACCACCACCTCCTCTCTGGGCATGTTCAAATCTAGCCTCCATCTTCATCTCATGGCCTCCAGCTCATGTGACTGCCTCCCCTAACTTCCCCTTCCTCGCTGAGATCAACCACCCCTCTCTAATCATCATTGACAATGCCGTGAGCTGCTTTAGTCTCTTTTCGGCTGCCACTCTCCTTTCCTCCCACTCTTCCTCCCTGATTCCTTCTAGGTTTCTGAAATGATCCCTGCATGTGTTATTGATGTATATTATATACTGTGATGTTGTACCTGAACTGATAAATATTGGTGTATACTCTTTTGTAATGATGTATGCTCTTGTTTTGCATGTATGTACTCTCCTGACATGGAACCTTTGTAAAAGAGCCTTGGCTCAAACGTAATTGCATTCCTAGATTTAAATAAACAATAAACAACTTCAAAAAATGCCATCAGGAAAACATTGTGCAGAAAATGAAGATTACATGAAAGTACTAAATAAAAGAAAAAAGGACGGAAAATTGAACCAATTGTGAAAATTATGTGACACAACAAAAACTGGAAGGAATGAGACCCTATTGAGAAGGGATGGAGACAGTTAATGTAAATAACAGTAAAAACTTTGTTTACAAATATGGTCTCAACAGGTCCTAATGAGTGAATTATGCAAAAAGGAAAAATAAAAAGTTTAGTTATCCTTCACAGTGCCAATGATTTACAGTAAGGAATGATAAATTGGGCAAATACTACAAGGTACAAATCACATAACAAAAAAAGAGATTAATAGGTTTTATATAAAAAGAGTCCAAAAGGTCAAATACATTAAAAAAACATAAATAATCTCACATACTGAATAATTGCATAGTTGAAGTAACTTTGATTGCCTCATTCTAGCAATATGGTGGTATGACAGACATAGTGTATGACATGCCAGCGATAATGTTATGTTAAATATTAGCAGTATTGACCAGCATTGTTGATCCAAGGCCTTTTTTTTCAATCGGTAGTATTTACAATACAGGCCAAAGTGCATGAATGATGTATCTTTTTAAAAAGGCAAGGAGATTAATTGCAGAAAATCCTTAATGATACTTCAGTTAGGGTTTATGTGCACAGCATCATAGGTAGGGAAATACAATATTATGGTGTAAAGTCCACTGAGCCTTGGTGAATCCACAGCATACTAATCCTCAGGGTTTGAATGATCATGTAATGCAGTGCTGGTATTGCACTAACTCTGGCCTCCTTTCTCCAAGCATTGGTGTTTAAGTATTTTTCTGTGCCTGGACAGACTGCAGAACATAGGTCACTACCAATGCTGTATGTCATTGATCGTTCAAACCTTGAGAAGCACCATGAAAAAATTCACCAAGGCTCTGGGGCATTGCATCCTGATATTGCATTTCCCTACTTTGATGCTTTGTGTTTAAACTCTGATACAATAATATAATAATAAAGGGCCCCCAGAGGTCCAAAACATATCAGGTGGAGTCACATGTGTGATTGTCAATAAAATGACAACTTGAGCCTTTATATTTTAGAGGTTGATGTCTTCTTTAATGGGGGTGAGTGCCTGACTTTTAATTCCTACATTAATATAACAATTGGTTGACTGTCTGTGTGATCACACACCAATCCATTGTGTCTGGCACAATGGACCAACTAAGAAGTCTGAGCCCCAAATAATAGGGTTTTCTAGCCTCATGGGTTCCAATGTCTCCTCATTTCTTTATGTTTTCTTTTTGCTAAAGACTAGTCCATCTTAAACCCCATATCAAATATAAATCCAGCTTTGTATTACTTTTATCTCCAAGTTCCTTCATGTAACAAACAAACATTTAGGAGAAGGGTTTGTGGAGAGAACTTAAAGAGATTGACACCTGAGGTTTTTTTTTTTTTTAGTTAATCTTTTTATTAGAAGATTTCAGATTATTACATATGTAGAACCATTAGACCAAATGGCTGACAAAGTGGTTACAAACATGTCACTTAATACAAACAACCGAGGTACCATACAGACAACCATATTGTGCTGGTGTACATGTATTACAACTGGCTTAACGAAGTATTAACTGTGAAGCATCATTAAACCTGGAAAATTCTACTGTGGGTATACTAAGAAAATCCAGAGAAAGGTATTTACTCACTTTAAAAAGGCAGGCTAAGAACGACAGAGCATCTTCACATAAGGTGTAGAAACTTGCTTTTGGGGGGGGGCATGTATGACCATCTGGAGGCAGGACACTCAAGATAGCTATAAAGAAAAGCCATTGCAGTCTTTTAACAATGAATCAATCATTACTCCTAGGGTGGTCATGGGGGTTTCAGTTTGTCCTTCGAATATCTGGAGGGCAAGGCATGGTTACTGTGGTCAACATAGGTTAAATAAGGGGCCCAAAGTGCTTCAAACTCATTATAACACTGGTTTTTAACACAAGATATCCTGGTCAGGGTGGCCAACCTTTCTATGGCACTGAGCCACTCTACCAGGGATGGAACCGCTTGGGATCTCCAGCGACATATGATAAGACGCTTACATTCTACTGAGGCCTGTATGAGACACAGTGTAGAGGCTTTGGGGAGAGTGAGAACCTCAAGTATAAGGCCTAATAGCCAAAGACCAGGATCTGCTGGAAGGGACGTCTTTAAGATAAGGAAACAATGTAGGATTACTGCCTCTCAATAGGACTTCAAAGGAGTACATGACCACAGGATGTGAAGCAGATCCACGTTTGGGGCCTCACATCTCCAACAGCAGTAGGAGGAGAGAAGACCCATCTTGTTTAGTTGGGGCGGGGTATAGTATCAGAGGTGCAGTATTTTATTCTGTAAAAGAAGGCTTTGGGGAAATACAACAGGCCTGGCGAGTTCTCAACCAGCACTGTCGCCATTGTAGATCAGTAATGGTGATCTGTAATGCGGTGGCCCACTTGGTTTTGGCCGGCAGAGAGGGGTTGGGAGCACTATCTCTTTGAAATCTCTGTATAAGACCAGCCCTGCCTTTGGAATGCATAATCCAGTCATCCATAGGAAGAGAGGATTTAACAACTTTACATTTTATACAAGTGACACAGGTGCATCTTTTCTTAACCCAATACTGGTATAGGCTTCTCATCTGATAGTATTTCCAAAAATCACTGTGAGGGAGGCCATACCTGTTTTGCAAACCCAAGAATGAGTCCATGTCTGAGTGTGCTGGGGATCTCAAGTCCCCAATGTAAAGTATTCCTTTAGAGGCCCAGTCCACCCAGTTCATGGGAGATTTATTAATACAGAGGCTGGGGTTATTCCAGAGATGGGTATGATTTCCCAAGCCAAGACATTGAGAGGTTTTGAGCCCCAATTTTTGCCAGGCTTGATGTGCATGATGGATGGCAAGCCAGTCTTTGTGTGGCTTTGGAAGGGGGTGAGGTACCAGTGCAGAAACCGAAGGGCCCTGCAAGAGATCTCTTTCAATTTGGGACCATGCCAGAGAGTGAAGGGAGTAACAGGGACCCTCCTCCTTTAGTGTCTTTGCTACTATAAATGCTATGGAGTACTGAGAGAAGTCAGGTAGGTTCCAGCCTCCCCTCAGGTTTTGGGCCCTCAATTTAGCTCTGTTAAATCTAGGTCTGTGCCAACCCAATAAAAAGGAGCTGATCAGAGTGTTCAGCTTTTGATTCCACACATCGTAAAGAAGAAATGGAATATGGGCTAGTAGGTGGTATACTCTTGGGGCAAGCAGCATTTTGATCGCAGCAATCTTGCCTGCCAGGGAGAGGTGCAAATTAGCCCATCTGTTCATGGCAGATTGTAGTTTGGTCACTAGGGGTTTAAAGTTTATGTCCATTAAGGACAAGAGTTTGGAGGTAAGCCGAATGCCCAGGTATGTTATTTCGGGGCTTGCCCATGCCAGACCTTGGGAATCCATAATGGCCAATGTAGTAAGAGCATTAAGAGGGAGGATTTCAGACTTTGCTAGATTGGTGTTCAAGCCTGAGATTTTACCAAATGTTTGTAATGTAGAAAGAATGTGTGGTAGGCTGTGTGGTAGGTCACTGGTCAGGATCAGGCAGTCATCGGCATACAACTTAGTGAAATAACTTTTGTCCTTAACCTGAAGTCCTTGTATATGAGGGTGATTTCTGAGGGCTGCCTCGAGGGGTTCAATAGCTAAAAGAAAAAGTAGGGGGGATAATGGGCATCTTTGTCTGGTCCCTCTATGTAGACAAAATGGTTCAGAAAGGACATTATTGGTAAGGACCCTGGTGGTAGGGCAGCCATAAAGAGTCTTTATCCGAGTGGTAAACTATGGGCCAAAGTTAAAAGTGTTCATGACTGTGAATAAATATTCCCAGCCTACTGTGTCAAAGGGTTTCTCAGAGTCAATTATAACCGTTGCTGCTGGGGTGGGGAGGGAGGCTGCTATCTGTATTAAGGGTACTGGGGCCCGGATATGATCTGAGCTGATTTGACCCTTAACAAACCCCACCTGCAAAAGGATGAATAATCTTTGGAAGGAATTCTTTCAGTCTAGTGGCCAAAACCTTGGCCAGAATCTTGGCATCAGTATTGATTAAAGAAATAGGCCTGTAACTGGAGGGGATGGAGGGAGAGATCTTCACCCTCTTTTGGTAGTATGGTAATTATAGCCTCAGATAGGGTTGGAGGGAGCTGCCCACACGAGTGCACCTCGTTCAACATGTTTGCCAGGGGGGCTGTAATCAAAGGCTGAACTAATTTGTAAAACTCCACTGAAAAACCATCCCCCCAGGTGCTTTATGAGGAGCCATCTCAGTAATGGCTCTGCCAATTTCTGCCTCTGTTTTGGGTAGGTCTAGTGTGGCCTTCTGTGAGTCAGAAAGCTTAGCGAGAGGCAAGGGCTCAATAAATTGAGTGTAAGACTCACCGTCCCAGCAACCATGGGAAGAGTAAAGAATTTTATAGAACTCAGTCATAGTGTTATTAATAGAGGTGGGGTTAATGGAGAAGGAACAGGACAGAGAAGTGTATCAGTTAAAGCAAAAGGAAGCTGGGAAGGCAGTCAGAACAGCAAAGACCCAAACTGAGGAAAAGATAGCCAACTCAGTTAAGAAGGGGGATAAAACCTTTTTTAGGTACATCAGGGAGCGAAGGAAGACTAAGGGAGGGATAGTGAGGCTTAATAAAGGGGACGGGAGGTGGGCAGAGGTTGACAGTGAAAAGGCAGAGATACTAAAGAAATATTTTTGCTCAGTATTTACAAACGAAGAGGGAGAGGTACCTAAAACAAACAATAGAAACACTCTGGATACAGAAGTTGATACCAGCCCATTTACAGAAGAAAGGGTCTTGAAAGAACTCTTAAAACTGAAGGTGGACAAAGCCATGGGGCCTGATGGGATTCATCCCAGAATTATAAAAGAACTAAGGGTAGAACTAGTGACACCACTGACTACCCTCTTTAACAAATCATGGGAGGATGGTGTGGTACCTGAGGACTGGAGGAGGGCCGATGTGATTCCACTTCACAAAAGTGGGAGCAGGGCTGAAGTGGGAAACTACAGACCAGTTAGTTTAACCTCAGTGATAGGGAAAATGATGGAATCACTTCTGAAGAAAAGAATTGTCGAGTACCTAGAGGCCAGAGGGGCACAGGACCCAGGGCAGCATGGATTCACAGCGGGAAGGTCATGCCAGACAAATCTAATAGATTTCTTTGACTGGGTGACCAAAGTAGTAGATCAGGGAGGGGCTGTGGACATGGCCTACCTAGACTTTAGCAAGGCATTTGACTCAGTCCCACACAAAGATTAATATACAAGTTAGCCAGCCTGGGAGTGGGTCCCAAGATGATAGCCTGGGTAAAGAATTGGCTAGAGAATGGAACACAGAGGGTAATAGTAAATGGAGTCCACTCTGGAGAAAGGGGGGGTTACTAGTGGGGTGCCGAAGGGTTCAGTATTAGGACCGGTCCTCTTCAATGTCTTTGTAAGCAACATTGCAGATGGACTGGAAGGAAAAGTATGTCTCTTTGCAGATGACATAAAGATCTGCAACAGAGTTGATGCACAAGGTGGGGTGGAAAGGATGAGAAGGGACTTGTCAAGGTTAGAGGAATGGTCAAATATATGGCAGCTTAGATTTAATGCTAAGAAGTGCAAGGTAATGCACCTGGGAAACAAAAACCCAGGGGAAGAGTACACAATGGGGGGTGAGATACTAACAACAACAAAAATGGAAAGGGACCTGGGGTAGTCATATCAGATGACTTAAAGGTGGGCAAGCAATGTGAGAGGGCAGTAAGGAGGGCTGGGGGGATACTGGGATGCGTAGGGAGAGGCATCACCAGTAGAAAACAGGAAGTTGTTATCCCTCTGTACAGACAGCTGGTGAGACCCCATCTGGAGTACTGTGTGCAGTTCTGGAGACCCAATCTCAGCAAGGACATAGACAAGATGGAAGCTGTCCAGAAGAGGGCATCTAAAATGGTGCAGGGTCTGCACCGGAAGACATATGAAGAGAGACTAAAGGAGCTTAATATGTATAGCCTCGGAGGAAAGGAGAGAGGGGGAACATGATAGAAACTTTCAAGTACCTCAAGGGAATCGACAAAGTCGAAGAGGGTAGCATCTTTCAAAAAAAGAGGTGTGCAAGAACAAGGGGGCACAATTTGAAGATGGGGGGGCAGCTCAGAGGTAATGTAAGGAAGTATTTTTTCACAGAGAGGGTTGTGGATGCATGGAACGGCCTTCTGGAGGAGGTTTTGGAGTCAAAAACAGTGACTGAATTCAAGCATGTATGGCACAGCCATAAGGCAATTCTAGGGGGTGAGGGTAGAAAGAAGTAGGCTGCTGGTTAACTAGGATCTGCAGCTTATCCATTAGGTAGGGAAATGGGCAGACTGGGTGGGCCAAGCGGTCCTTATCTGCCATCAAATTCTATGTTTCTATGCTTCCCTGACCCGTCCCTTAGGCTGGTGATAACTCTTTCAGCTTGTCTTTGTTTTAGCCTGTAGGCCAGCAACTTGCTAGCCTTTTCACCCTCAGCTTGGTAACAGTGCTGGGTTCTGTGAATATAGAGCTTGGCCTTCCTATTGACCAGCGTGTTGATTTATAAATGGGTGGCAGCCAGAGCGGTTAAAACTGTCACTGTCTGAAGCACTGAGGGCTTTGCTTTACACTTAGCCTCCATATCTTTTAAAGTATTCTCTAGCAGGAGAAATTCCTGGTTCCTCATCTTCCGCCTATATGAGGCAAAGCTATTGATACCTCCCCTAATAATGGTCTTGTAGGCCTCCCAAGTGCTTGCAGCTAAGGCAGAAGAAGGAGGATTGTGAAGGAAAAATTCTTCCGTAGCCGCCTGAAGCCTCTGGGTGAAGTCCTTATCATACAACAGGAGGGGATCCAACCTCCACAGTAGTGATCTGGAGATTTTCAGAGTGAGTATGAAGGTAGGAGAGACAGGGGCATGATCAGAGATATATATTTGGGAAATAACTTCCCCACAGGCAGCCTTAGAGATGTTAGGAGAAGTGAGCCAATAATCCAATCTACTAGCCATTTGGTGGGGTGCAGAGAAAAGGAGAAATCTTTTACTGAAGGATTCAATACCCTCCACACATCAGACAGCTGATGCAGAGAAATAAGATCTTGCAGTGCCTGCTGCGCTCTGCAATGGGGCTCCGGTCTGGCATTGGATCTATCCAGAAGGCTGCCCATTACCAGATTAAAGTCACCTCCCATGAGTAACTCAGGATTGTCATACGATATATCCATGAGTTTTTGTGAAACAGGGAGAATCCTCATTGGGACCATATATATTTGCAAGGATCAGGGGCCAGAGGGTGTAGAGACCTTCAGAATGATCCACCTACCATCTCCCCCTCTGTAAACCTCTTTAGCCTGCCATTGCAGTGATTTATGTAACAAAATGGATACACCCCATTGGGCCAATTTTGGCTAGCAATGAGCTTCTGCACCTACCCAATGCCTCACCAACTTCACAGCTTCTTTGGAACTTAATTTAGTCTCTTGTAAAAAAGCGACTTGGGTGCCCATTTTTTTTAGCCAGGACAGTACCACTTTTCTCTTTATGGGAGAATTCAAACCTCTGACATTACAAGTAGTGGTTGTGATATCTGAAAACTTAGCCATCGTCAGGATGCTTCCATTTTGCGTGCCAACAACTATAAATAAACACTGATGCTAAGTAGAGTGTTAGCTGAAAGCTAATATGAATATTCAAATAACTAAATAAGGATCCCCACCCTAACTTAAGCAGCCCAACAGGCCTAAACAGGGCCATAACATGTTCTCTGCAGGTCCAAATAAACAATGAAATCACTTTTATAAATATCAGTAAACCTGATAGGACAATGAAGTGAAAAGGAAACCTAAATACCACCCTGGAGTGTCCTGGATGTTTCCAGAGTACCAACGCAATCCAGGGGGTTAGGTTAGTTAAGTTAAAGAGCAGCTCCTCGGCTGAAAGGTAGGTCAGCATGCTGAATAGACGCTGAGGTGCCTCACCAAGGTCAGAGTGGGGGATGTAGTCTGTTTTCAACCAGGGAGGAGGCAAACGCACCATCGACTCCCAGTGGCCCAAGACTATCCCCGGGGGTGGGGGGAGTGTGAATAGCCTGTGGGATTAGGGTTGCACAAGGAGGACAGCACTGTACGTGCACCTCTAGCCATAAAAAACATTGTAAAAGCGGGTGCCAGTTCTCCATATCCTGGAACAAATACACCCACACCAACCCTAAACTAGCTTTTACCAATGGGTAGAAAGAGCAAGGAGAGCCAGACTGTATTGAAAATTATAATGACATTAAGATCCTTTCAGCTAAGTAAAGAAAAGAAAATAAGTACCTCTACCGGAATGGTAGGTGCAATTAACTATACATTGCAGTGTCACAAATACTGTCACCATGGTGATATCATTGCAATATCAGGGCCCCTAGGGTGTAAGAATGAGAGGGACAATCATAATCCAGACACCTCTTGAAATATAGCAGCCACTAACACCAGTGGGCATGTGCCTGGAAATAACTCCATAGTAAACCTTCTGAAGCCATATTAGCTCCCAATAAGTCTCAGGCTTTAAACATATTTCATAGGGCAACATTCTACAGACAGCCCACATTCTATAGATTCTTACTGTATTCCGCATGGGAGCTATCCTCTGAATGCCAGGGCACCTTATATGTACAAGGCAGCAGCCCCGATCTGTGGGAGAAGCCTCGGGGATTAAAATCCCAGAAAATTTACAGGGTAACATGTCAAGGGATTGTAATATGGAGCTAAATCAAAACTCTCCACCTGAAATTATGCAGGAACCTGCTGGCAATTAAAAACTAAACAGAACGAAGGGGCGACAACCACTGATGCTACATAGTGTAGTAGCAGGGCTACCCTGTAAAGCGCGTAACAACAATAACTCCTCAATGGAGGAGATTAACATAAAACTAGGACCCCAACTACTAACATTTTAATTGCAGAACAGGCCGGACTGTACACGACACATTTAATCCAGGACCTGAACGTCATTTGCGAGTCGCGGAGAGCGAGCGGTGAAGCTAGAGTAGGAATGGAGAAAAGGATCTGGGGTCATAGTAATGGAGACTCAGCGTACATCGCACATGGTAGATGTTACGGCCTGGCCCTAGGAAAGGAGGCATTACACAGAGGACAAGATAAGGAAGCCCTGGATTTCCAGCTACCCCGTATACCACAGCAAAACATTTGACAAAATTACATAACCCTGGGACCTTTACCCATCTTGCGGCTTCACCATTAAAGATACGGAGCTCCTCCTGTCCTTCCATGGACTCCGAGGTTCAACTGCCCAGTCTGTCTCGAAGGGAGCCCTTTCAGCCAGCTCCTCGGCATTGTCCAGGCTGAGTACATTTTCGTGGCTGGTGCTTCTGTTGAGCATAACCAGGGCTGCTGGCAACAAATCTCTGAGTGGCTTGTATCTGTTAGACAGCTTCAAGAGTGTGGAGTAGGTGGAGGTGCCATTGTTTCCTGAAGCTAGTGGGACCCGCTGCTGGCTCCTAGAGTGATTCCTTCATGGTTTTTCAGTAGAAGGCAGAGTGGGCTTCCCTGACTTGCCAGGCACTTTCTTTCATTGTCTAACCCTATGCTGCTTCTGCCACTCAGGTCTTCCAGCTGGCACTGGGGGGGTGTAAAGTTTTGGCCTTGAGAGCCCTCAGGAGGAGCAGAGGTATCCTTGAATGACATGGCATCACCATGAGGTGGAGGGGTGGACTTTCTTTGCAGCTCAGCTTCACCACCAATGTCCTCCAAGAAGAGTTCCACCTCAGCCAGGGAGTTAAAGGTAAGCTGCTCACCCTTACACAGTACATGTAGTTGCAAAGGGTATCTTAGAGAGGTCAGAAGGTTTAACTTGTAAAGGGTCTGCTTTACTGGACCATAGGCTCTATGTCTCCGGGATAAGTCATATGAATAGTCCTGGAATATCTGAACGGAGCCCCGTCCCAATGCAGCATTCTGAGGTCTCTAGCAGCTTTCAGACATAGTTCTTTAACCGGGTATCTGGCAAATTTACACAGTATTGGGCAAGGATGGTCCCCAGGCTGAGGCTTTGGGGCTAGTGACCTGTGGGCCCTCTCTAATTCCAAGGGAGGGGGGTTGTTCAGTTTAAGCATTATTGGAAGAAAAGTTTGCAAAAAGGAAATCATATCTGGGCCCTTAGTCCCCTCCGGGAGCCCCACAATCTGAATGTTTTTTCTTCTACCTCGATTTTCAAGGTCATCAACCTTGGCCAGTAGATACTGTATCTGGTTATGATGGTCCCTAGTTTGGAGAAATTGGTCATGTAGGATTTGGTCTTGCTGTTTAATTTGAAGTTCAGTATCCGTCACTCTGGAGGTTAACTTCTCAGCGTCCTTTTTAGTGTTAGAGGTGATGGAAATGAGTGCTGCTATATCCAATAATACTTCATTTAGCATAGAGGTAATATTACCCAGTTGTTGGTCCACTGTCTGAGTAAGGAGGATCTGAGGCTGTTTAGAGTGGGCCATCTCCTCTCTTGGGACTGCTCCTCTGCTGGAGCTTGGTGGTTTGTAAATGTCTTACAGGCCTGAGGTAGCAATGAAAAAAATCTTCAACAGACAATAAAATAGCAATCCCTTGTCCAGTTTACTCACATTAAGTAGATTTAGCTTCAGCTCGATGTACAGAATGCAAATCTGGAGAAATATCCTGGAGATATGGGTGTTCAGAATTCGGATGTAACAGGATGGATAAGAGTGGAACTGCAGCAGCTTAGTTACACAGCTTCCATCTTGGCTGGTTAGCTCCACCCCCGATTGACACCTGAGTTGACAAACCAATGCCCTAGCATGACAGATTGTGATCCTGATTCAAGAAATCTATCTTTATCAAGATTGGCATCACTATTGTACTGCTTGTGTAAAAACAAAACAAACAAAAAAAAACACAATAAGAAATGAAAAATCTTTTTTTTTGTAATGTATCTGCAAGTCACTAACTTAGCTAACTCCAAAAAATTCTGGCATATTGCTTTCTGAATGCATCTGAAGTCAAATCTTATAATCATTGGTGGTGTTAATTCCAATGATCCTGTGGGTATTGTAAATACATTCAATAATAAATTCACTGCAGTCTGTAGACAACACTAAGACAATACTGATGAACTGTTACAACAGAGACATGTCCACAACTCCTTCTCCTATATTTTCTACTTCTCCACCATCAACACAAGACTGCATTTGTATTTAGGCTTGAGTGCTGGTGAAGGCTGTGACTTACAGTGGGCCCAATTCTCAAAGGGTTAAGGCAGCTGCAAGGTGCTTGTGTCACACAGCAATGATGCAAGTTGCACCTTGTGTCATTGTTTGCGGCATTCCCTATTCTGGTACATAGTCTGCACTGGAGGGGGAAGCCACTGCACCAAACTGGCACCGCACCACCCTTGCGACCTGCACCTGGGTATGCCAGGTCACAAGGGGACTTGCGCCATGGCGGGGCTGCAACATCCCTATATTTCGAATTCCAGAAGCCCCGCTGTGGCCGTTGCAAGGGGCTACACTTAGACCTGCCAGGAGGTGGTCTAAACCCCTTGTGTCAGAGTGGGACACTGTGGTGGAGGGCTACATGTGGGGTTGGTGGGCAGGAGGGGCACAGAGGGGCATAGGGTGCATTGGTGTGTCAGCGGGGAAGTAGGGGATTGCTTTGGCACCCAGCAGGGTACATACTGTATGCCTCTGTATATGTTATACATAAGCATATGCACTCCGCCTGGTGCTAACACAATCCTTTACTTCCCTGCTGTCACTCCAACTCACCCTGTGTCCCACCCATGCACCTCCTGACTCTGACCCCCTCATGGCATGGGTTAGCCCCCCTCACCGCCACCACCAATGTTGGCCCGTTCTGTGTTGCAACAGTGAGAGGAGTGCCATATTCCTGCTGCATGTGCCACAGCTGCACCATTGGTTGGGTGCTGTTCTATACTTGTGGCAATCCTGGGGACTTGGCACCAGAACCCTGCTTCTTTGCAGAATCTGGTGCAGGGTCCCTGGCTTGCTCAGGTATTGCTGCATACCTGGAGTGATCAGCTTGCGTCGCTCCACAGGCTCCTTTCAGAATTGGGCCCACAATTTGTTAAGATGAATCAACAGAACAGATTGCTGGGATATATTCATGGGGAATAAACACAAGGCAACCAAGGAGCCATGCATGGAGGATGATGGAGGGTTAAAAAGGGATGTTAAGAAATACTTTTTAAAGGAGAGGGTGGAAGACACCACAAATAGTCTGCCAAAGCTAGAGGAAGCAAACAAATTAGTGACCATTTTCAAACATGGATGAGATAGGCATATGGGGAGCTGAAGACCTATGGAAGCAGGAAGATGGATTGCTGGGGGACTGGGCACTGGGGCACCAGAAGGGCAAGAGGCCCAGTAACTCTGGTCTAATATCAGGTCAGTCATGGAATTGTGTAGGATCTGGGCAGACTGGATAGACTAATGTTGTCTTTATCTGCCATGTTCAATGATTACCTCAAGATCTACTACCCCCCAATATACTTTACAGTGGTTTGTTGTGAAAGTCATATCTACCAGGCTTCATATCTGACCAACTAGAGGTCTATAGCAGTAAATTTAACTCTAGATAATCAGGTGAGCATTTTCTTTGTTGACCTTGAAAGATTAGCCAACTTGGGCAACAATCTTTTCTATTTGGGTAGCAACAGCAATAATCCATTTAACTTTTCATTTGAAACAACTTAAGGAGTCAAAACAATTTAACCATCTTCTTCATCACCATTATTTGAATTAGTTTATTTGCAACTGTTTTTGACTGTAATCTGTATTTTTTATACTATTATTTGGTGTAAGTCCATCAATGTAATTATTGTGTAATATGTCCTCTGATAAATGTTTTGTTCTCTGTATTGACTGATTGATTTGGGGTCACTCCAGTAAATGAAACTGGAATTCCAGTGATTCTACACAGTTTACAAAATGAAATAAAATGAAATTAAGTAAAATAGTTTTTTATTCAATAAATATAAGGAAGATTATATGGTTCATGATATAGTATATGAAAAAGTAAATAGGAATATAATGGTAAAGAGATGTGATCCATGCTGTTGTGGACTTAAATTGTTGTAACATCTCCCTCTGCTTTGCTAAGCAAAAGTCTTGTGTTAGAAGCTATTGTATGTATTGCTCTACTATATGATAAGGGTTAAAATATCAAAGTTGTACTTCTCTGCCTACATGGTAAATACTGTACTTGTGCAAATGCTCAAGTCTGCACTTTCAGGCATAAAATGTTCGGTACGAACACACATCTTCTCTCATGAAAAATTAATTAATTACAGGGTATTATGTAACTTTGAAAAAAACAAGTAAACAAGAGGACCTGTTAGGAAATGGGTTGCTAAGACCAATCAGAACACTGGAATTCTAATTTGGGGATGAAACATCTGTAATAAAAAAATACTCTGCACAGAAGGTTTTTGGTCTGTTGAAAGATGTATTTCCAACAAGAAGGAGGGCTGTTGGGGGTCTTCCCTCAAGGTAGACACCCTGAGGGTGTTTGGACTGGGTTTTAACCTAGGGAGGATGAGGACCTGTCTAGAAGAACTTGAAATGAGTGGCATGTATAAACTGCTGCTGTACCATCTGAATTGTAAGTACTACTCTGCCATATGGTTAGAGGAGAAAGCTGGGAAACATCTGGTCATGCATGGTGCTATTGGTAAAGGGCATAGGGGAAGTCCTAATGTAACTACCTGTACTTTGAACACATGTGAGGACAGAAATCTCAGATGGTATAGTATGAGGAGGTCTTGACCCAGAAATGCAGGTGGGTGGGCCCTGGAATCACAAGGTTGGTATCTGGGCCCAGGGCATACTGGTTTATGTGCCATGGCATGGAATATTAAAAGCAGCTGAGTCTGGGGCATGAAAGAAAATGTATTGTCTGATGGTTGTGGGTGCTCAAGCTATGCTTCTATGAAAACATAAGAAATGATGGATGTAAGTAAGCTATGGGGCTCAGTGAGACCTTTTCCCATTTCTAAATGATCATATCCATTTATCTTTTGTGAGTTCATGTTCCTGTCTGGTTTTCTTTTTAGCATCATAAGTGTAGGACTCATGGCCAGTATTTCTGGAAGTTTATTTCAGACTTCAACCACATTCTGCATAAAAAATGAAGCCTTTTCTCAGTTCTAAAACTGATCCCCACCAACTTGAGTGAATGTCCCCTGGTTTTTACTACTCCTGTTTTTTGTTGGGTTAAGATGAAGTGATTCATAAAGGATTTGTCATGGAAAGTGTTGTGATAATTCCCTTTTGTTTTATCAATCCCATGTCAAATTTATTATTTTTTGTCCAGTATTTGATGGTCATTTAAACATTTACCCCCCCCCCCAAAAAAAAAACAAGGGTTGCCATGCTTGTTTTTAAGTTATATTGTGAGACTTAATCCCTCTTAATGGAAAAATTTGTTCAGGGGTACAGATTGTTTTATATAGTTTTAACATCAATGCTTTAGGTATCAGCATGAGTGTGAAAGAAAAAGTGAAACAAGGACTCATCATTTGCCATGGTGTTTGCTTCATTTCTTTTCCACTAATGTAAAAACAAATAGTAAATTACCAATTACTATGACACCCTCTTGAACTAACATTCCCAAAAAAGGGGTTAATATTTGTATGTTTTTATGCAATAAACCATTTCAATCTCAAGTCACTTTCATAAAACTTGTTTCATAGATGTTGAATATCATTGTGAATATAGCAACAGAAATAAATATGGGGCTGCCATGCTTCTTTTGGTTAAATCTACTTTTGAAGGTGCAGTTTTAGACGTGTCTGACTCAGGACAAAAATAATTGAAAAAAAAAAACATAAAAAAATTTAACAAGCCAGAAAGATATTCAAGCAATTTAAAATACGTACAGACTGACAAGGACATTAATATAAAAGAAACAAAGCAACCAAAGACAGACAGACATGTATATGAGGCACCATGAATAATGCCAATGAGTGCAATTGTGGGAGCTATTTTCCTCACCGCCATTATGTAAATATTCTTAGAGGGACATAACATAATAGGATACAGTAAGTCATTATTCTAATAATGCTTCCATATATTTAAAGGATTACTTGTACCAGTAACAGCATTGAATACTTTTTTGAGTGCATCAGAAAAATGAGACTTTGAAACACCAGGGAACATCTTTAAAGGTTGTTATCATGTCAGCTCTAAACCTTGTTTTCTCCAGTGAAAAAAGATTCAGTCCTGACATGCGATCCTTAAAACTTAATTCATTCCATTGTTTTTTCATTCTTTTTGCTCTCCTCTGTACTCTTCTGTCTTAGAGATATTTTCATGATAGCATCCATAACCTGCACTGAATACTGCAACTATGGTCTGAACAGCGAACAGTACAATAGGCCCAAACTTCTTTAGATCTACTTGGAGTATTTTTCTGATACATCCCAGTATTTAATTACATTTCTTTGCCACTGACTCACACGGATGTTTAAAATTGAATTTATCAACAGTACCATAATCCCTAAATCTTTCTCACTATTTACTGATCTGATTTGTAATCCATTGAGAAAGTACATGGTTATTTGACTAGTTTTTGACCTTCTGCATCACTGTACACTTTTTAACATCAACTTCTTAATCTCTATGGTGACTGTTCAGTGGGCATGGTACTCTAGATCTTTTTATCACAAATTTTGTTCCTTATATGTCACCAGAGTATGTTCTAATTTGGTGCTGTTGGTGACTTTTGCTATCCAATTGTTACATTACCTACTAATATTCCTAATACACAAATTGAACAAAAGGGGTCCCAGCACTGATCCCTGCAGTACTTTGATGATCACATTTGCCCAGTGAGACAACACTCCATTTATTGTTACTATCTGCCTTCTCTCGGTTAATCAGTTTTACACCTGTCTTGTGATTAATGAGGGAATATCTAAATTCTAATCTAGAAATGCTGAGATTAACATAACACTGTTCATGTAATCAATTTATATTAGAACTGCAGTAATGATTAATAGGTGCAATGTTCATTGACTCTAGAGTTCATATTTTTAGTGTGTGAGTATACGATATGTGTGTGCACTCTCTGGACTTTGAATCCAGTGATTTGAGTTCAAATCTTTGTAGGACCTCAACTTGTTTAGTACTAGCAGTTAAAGTCCTACCAAGATTTGAATCCAGTGATCTGAGTTCAAATCTTGTTAGGACCCCAACTTGTTCAGTACTAGCAGCCATTAACAGGAAAGGCACCTTGGGGTTATCATAACTAATGACGTCTAAGTAGCAGGGCAATGAGACAAAACAATAAGTAGGGCTAGTTGGATGCTGGAGTGCATAGGGAGGGGTATCTCTAGAAGGATTAGGGTGGTGGTATCATCACTGTATCATTCAAAGGGGTGACCCCACCTGGAGTATTGTGTCCAGTTCTGGGGGCCCCATCTCAGAAAGGATATAGATGGGGGGAACAGTCCAGAGGAGTGCAACTAAAATGGTGCAGGAGTTGCACAACAAGCCCTATGAGGAGAGACTGATGGAGTTCAGCATGTACCCTCAGAAACAGAGGAAAGCAAGAGGGGACATGATAAAGACCTTCAAGTACCTCACAGGGGTGAATGGGGTGCAGTAAGGAAGTGTCTTTCAAATGAGAAAGAGCACCAGGACCAGGGAGTATGTGATGAAGCTGGAGGGGGAAATGCTGAGGTTTGAAGAACTCTGTCTGTGTTATCACTTTATATTAAAACCTCAGTAATGATGAATAGGCACAATATCAATTGACTCTAGAATCCATGGTTTTAGTGTGTGAGTATATTATGTGTGTGCACTCTGGACTTTGAATCCAGTGATCCAAGTTCAAATCTTGGTAGGACCTCAACTTGTTTGGTACCAACAAACAGTCATTAAGCTGGTAAGGGACCTTGAGTTTATCATAACTAATTACCTCAAAATAGCAGGGCAGTGTGACAAAGCAATAGGTAGGGTAGATGGATGCTGGGGTACATAAGGAGGGATATCTTCAGCAGGATGAGAGAGGTAGTTTTGCCACTGTATTGCTCAATGGAAAACCCCACCTGAAGTGTTGTATCCAATTCTGGAGGCCTTTCCTCAGGGAGGATCTAGACTGTTTTGTGGCAGCCCAGAGGAGGGCAACTAAAATGGTGCAGGGTTGCATGAGAATCCCTATAAGGAGAGACTGAGGGATCTCAACATGTACACCCTGAAAGAGAGGAAAGCGAGAGGGGACATGATAGAGACCTACTAGTACCTCACAGAGGTGAACAGGGTGCAGTAAGGAAGTATCTTTCAAATGAGAAAAAGCACCAGGACCAGGCGGCATGCAATGAAGTTTGGGGTTGGGGGGTGGGACTTAAGAGGTATATGAGAAAGTATTACTTCACTGAAAGGGTGATAGATGCCTGGAACAGACTGCCAGCAGAAGTGGTGGAGGCATAAACAATGTGGAGCTTCAAGCATGTGTGGGATAAACATAGGGGAGTATTAGTAAATAGGCAGGGAGAAGAGACGGTCACCAGGGACCAATTAGGGTCTGTGGAAATGGACTAGGCAGGGACCACCTAGGCAGATTGGATGGGCCAGGTAGTCCTTTTCTGCTGACAAATTCTACGTTTCTATATATGTGTGTGTGTGTGTGTATGCCTGCACCTATGGGGCTGCTGTTAACCCCAGTCTCAGAAAGAATAAATATAAGATAGTATATGGCTGCACTTGCTTGTGTATGGAGTTTCAGACAGTTCTTTTTCTTGTTGTAAGGCAGTTCAAAGGTCACAGAACATTGTAGTATTATTCTGAAGTTGCAAACAATACTACAACTTTTTAGACTTCAAACATGCAGTTACAGAGTCTGCTCCAACCATTATCACAGATAACTGTCTTTCGTGTCAACCACTATGTGCATTCATAGAGCCATAGTGTTAACATGCTCAGTTCACAATGGCAGCAGCAGTTTATTTTCTCACAAGAAAAGTCAGAGGTATATTAATTTAACTGAGCAGGAGAAGGTTAGAATGATCTTGACTCTCAGTGCATCAGTGAAACCAAGGGAGTTACAGTTCAGGCTGATCAGCTTTCACTGACATGCACTCCTGCACCCCCAGCCTAATTTCACCATCATGCACAGTGAAGTGTTTAATCAGTGAAGCTGTGCTAAAAAGTTTCAGTGGTTTTAACTGAACTCTTTCACACTGTCTCAGGCTGTGGAGAGGGAGCACATATCAATAAAAGCTGATTGGTTTCAATTGCCACTTCTTTTGTTTTATTGATGCACTGAGGGTCTAGATCATGATGACTTAACAGTGAACAGACATTTTGTGAACCATGTACTTTATAAAACAGTGTATGTCCAAACGTACACAACAAGACATGTGTTTTCCATCTTGGGGTTGAGGTGACATCGGGGATCTCTTAAGCTTTGCTCTGGAGGTTCCTATGATGTCATCTCAAACCTTCGATGGAAACAGCTTTGTTGTGTATGGTTCCCCATACATTTACACTATATGCTGTGATTTCCCTTTGGGCTTCCCTTTGAGCATCCTAGATTGAATGCACATCATACATGAGTACTATAGTAGGTGCTATACATGGTTAATAGGATGTTATATTGTGCATCACTGGCTCCCATAAAACATACTGTAGGTAGTCTAGACAGCATTGTAAACCCCTGGGGATATGTCAACAGTAGCTATTCAAGCAGGGACAAAGGATGACAATATAAAGCAGGAAAGAAGCTTACAAACTGATTTTTAATAAACTTGGGAATAAGCTTAGAGACAAACTAAAGGGATGTTCTTAGAAATGTTACCAGTACATAGGAAGAGAGCGAAATCTAATTGAAAATTAAATTGAACAAGTGCATGGCTTACAATATGGATAAGCATAACCAAGTCCCCAAGATATCTGCGGCCACAGAAGTTTGTGCAGAACTTGCAGCCTACCGCAGACCTTCTTCAGTGCCACAGAATTCACTGTTCTTGGTGATTCTTTATTAATATTTCCATTTATCCATACAATCTGGTTCCCTTCCCCACTTTTTTCATTCAGAGCCCCTCTATGCTCAGAATGTGATGATATCAGTGCTATAATATCATACATTAGCTAATGACATGGCTGCATTCTGCCACAGAAATGAATAGTCACTTATCTACCACAGCTCCCACTGCCAGAGGTGGTGGCACTGCACATCAGACACGATGATATTTGCTCAACCTGCACTACAGCCTAATACAATTCTCAGTCTTACATTATTGCTGTAGGGCCAACTTAAAACCTTGACAACAGCATTGACCTGTTAGGTCCATACCTTACTTTCTACAAACTTATTTGTGCCTTCAAGGTATAGAGATACCATCTGAAATGAATAACTGGTAAAAGGAATTAACCTATCGTTTTTAAGAAAAATAAAGTAATTATGCCTGGACAAGTGGAGTATAATAATGTGTAGACCTGTGGAAACAATAGACTGGTTAAATAAATAATTGTGTTGTACATATTTTTACCAGGGTTATTAATTACATATTGTCATTGGTTGATAGACTCACCTAAAAGTTATGGAGAAATGTTGTGTGCAGGGCCAGCTGTTGGGCCAGAGGGTAGCATGCTGTGTTCCCGTGCCAGCAACTCAGGTTCAGAGATGAGCTCTGGGAGTTAGCTGGGCAGCACAAGGATGGGGGAGCACACCATTGCTCTGAGCCTGGAAAGGTATGGCATAGTATTCTGTCACGTGGGGGACACATTGTGATGGGCTGGCGAGCTTTATCTCACAATGGGTTCACATGCATGTCATGGTCTGATGGTGTTACGTACTGTGTCTGGGGAAGCAGGTTAGCATAAAAAATGAGTTTTGCAATATCTCTTCTATTCTGTTTATTCCATTTCCATGAGAATGCAATGTCATGGAAATTAAATATATATACATATATATATATATGTATGTATATATATTATACATACACAGTATCTTTCTCACATAAGGGTGCCTAGGACTTTAAGGAGTATATTTTCTTTGCCTTTTTTGACATAAAATGATTTCTATAAGTCTGTTATTTTTTCAACTACTGTTACTGTGCTTCCCCCATCCTAACTGCTATAACCATTGCCGTGGACGTGAAGTCAGGATGACAAGCTGACACTGTGATGTGGTAGTTCATCAATGCCGCAGAACTTCCACAGAAATTGCAAAGCACCACTGCAGATGTTCTGCGGCAAATGGTAATATTGCCGCAGAACTTGGTCCCAATGTGCCACAGAAAAGTAGGGGCCTTGAGCATAATATAGATACATAGACTTTGATGGCAGATAAGGACTGCTTGGCCCACCTAGTCTGCCCATTTCCCTACCTACAGGATAATCTGCAGATCCTAGTTAACCAACAGCCTATTTCTTCTTACCCACCACAAGAATTGACTTATGTCTGTCCCATGCATTTTTGAATTCCCCCACAGTTTTAGACCCCACAACCTCCTCAGGAACGCTATTCCATGCGTCCACCACCCTCTCTGTGAAAAAAATGCTTCCTCACATTGTCCCTAAGCCATCCCCCCGCTATCTTCAAATTCTGTCCCCTTGTTTTTGCACATCTCTTTTTCTGAAAGATGTAACCCTCTTGGACTTCGTTGATTCCACTGAGGTACTTAAAAGTTTCTATCATGTCCCCCTTCTCCCTCCTTTCCTCAAGGGTATACATATTACTCTCCTTTAGTCTCTCCTCGTATGGCTTCTCTGGCAGACCCTGCAGCATTTTAGTTGCCCTCCTCTGGACTGCCTCCATCCTGTCTATGTCCTTGTGGAGATGGGGTCTCCAGAACTGGATGCATTACTCCAGATGGGGTCTCACCAACTGTCTGTACAGAGGGATAGCAACTTCCTGTTTTCTGCTGGTGATGCTTCTCCCTATACATCCCAGTATCTCCCAGCCCTACCTACTGACTTCTCGCATTGCTTGCTAACCTTAAGGTCATCTGATAAGATTACCCCCAGGTTCCTTTCCATTTTTGTTGCTGTTACAACCTCCCCCCCCATTGTGTAATCTTCCCCTGGGTTTTTGTTTCCCAGGTGCATTATTTTGTACTTCTTTGCATTGAATCCAAGCTGCCATACTTCTGACCAGTCCGCTAACCTTGCCAAGTCCTTTCTCATCCTTTCCACACCTCCTTGTGTATCAACCCTGTTGCAAATCTTTGTGTCATTTGCAAAGAGGCATACTTTTCCTTCCAGTCCCTCTGCAATGTCACTTACAAAGACATTAAAAAGGAATGGACCCAGTACTGAACCCTGCGGTACCCCACTAGTAACCACTCTTTCTTCAGAGTGGACTCCATTTACAATTACCTTCTGTGTCCTGTTGTCCAGCCAATGTTTACCCAGCCTACCACCCTGGGACCCACTCCCAGGCTGGTTAATTTGCTAATTAATCATTTGTGTGGGACTGTGTCAAATGCCTTGCTAAAGTCTATGTAGGCCATGTCCACAGCCCCTCCCTGGTCTACTGCTTTGGTCACCCAGTCAAAGAAATCAATCAGATTTGTCTGACATGACCTTCCCGCTGTGAACCCATGCTACCTTGGATCCTATGCCCCACTGGCCTCTAGGTACTCAACAATTCTTTCCTTCAGAAGTGATTTAATCACTTTCCCTACCACAGAGGTCAACCTGACAGGTCTGTGGTTTTCTGCCTCTGTCTTGCTCCCCACTTTTGTGAAGGGGAATCACACCTGCCTTCCTCCAGTCCTCAGGTACCACACCATCCTCCCATGATTTGTTAAAAAGGGTAGTCAGTGGTGTCACTAGTTCTCTCCTTAATTCTTTTAGAATTCTGGGGTGAATTCTGTCAGGCACCATTGCTTTGTCCATCTTCAGTTTTAGCAGTTCTTTCAGAACCCTTTCTTCTGTGAATGGACTGGGATCGACCCCCCTATCCAGAGTGCTTCTGTTAATTAGATTGGGCCCTTCCCCCTCCTCCTCTTTTGTGAATTCTGAGCAGAAGTGTTCGTTCAGTATCCCTGCTTTTTCACTGTCTCTCTCTCTCTGTCCACCCACCATCCTTTCCATTTAGCCTCACTATCACTCCCTTTGTCTTTCTACGCTCCCTGACGTACTGTACCTATAAAAGGTTTTATCCTCCTTCTTAACTGCGTTGGCTATCTTTTCCTCAGTTTGGGCCTTTGCTATTCTGACTTCCCTCCATGCTTTCTTCTGCCTTAACTGGTACAGTTCTTTGTCCTGCTCCTTCTGTGTTTCCTTATACTTCCTAAATGCTATCTTTTTCTCCCTAGCCTTCAACGCCACCTCTTTTGAGAACCGTGGTGGCTTTTTCTTTCATTTTGATTTGTTTATTTGCTTTACACAAAAGTTTGTTGCCTCTGTGACAGCGGTTTTGATGTTTTCCCACTGTTGTTCCACCCCTCCTTCTAGCCTGTTTGCTAGTGCTTTTCTAAGTCACTCTCCCATCTTGCCAAAGTCAGCCCTCCTAAAGTGCAGTACCCTCACTTTTGTATGGCTTGACTCTGTAGCTGAGTTTATCGTGAACCACACTGTTTGGTGGTCACTTTTTCCCAGATGGCTACCCACTTCTAGATCTGAGATCTTCTCACTGTCCCCATTTGAGAGTACGAGGTCTAAGATTGCTCCCTCATGAGTGGGTTCCAAAACTAGCTGTCTGAGGTGTGCCACCTGTAGGGTATCGAGAATGGCCCTGCTCTTGGATATAGCTACAACCAAGGTGCTCCAGTTAACAGCAGGCATATTCAGGTCCCTCATCAACAGTATCTCCCCTTTCTCTGCCATCCTAAGGATGCCTTCTATCATATCCTTGTCCATTCCCTCTTCCTGACATGGGGGTCTGTATACAACCCTTGTGCGGATTGTGGTGCAATTCCCAGTCTCTTAGGTGACCCATAGTGCCTCCTCTCCTCCCTGCTTGCTCTTTTGTTCGGTTGCTTTTATCCCTTCCCTTACATAGAGAGCTACTCCTCCCCCTCTTCTACCCTACCTGTCTCTCATGTAGGTTGTGTACCCTGGTATGTTAACATCCCAGTCATGGTTCTCTGTGTACCGTGTTTCTGTGACTGCTACAATATCCAGGCATCCTTCTTCCATCAAGGCCACAAGTTCTGGGAGCTTGTTGCCCAGACTCTGGGCATTGGTACTCATTACCCTCCATTTCTTGATGGCCTTACCCCTTTTTGCCCCATCCCTGTCCTTATTGCCTTTGTCATTTTCTCCATTTATCCCAGCCCTTCTCCCTATCGACATCTCTATCTTGGTGTTTACCTCACTTACTACCCTGATTTTTTGGGGGGCTAGGTTTTTTCTGCTCTTTCCAGTGCCTCCCCCTTTGGCTAGTTTAAATGCTTGACAATGAAGCATTTAAACCTATCACCTAGGATCCTGGTTCCCCTCCTGGACAGATGCAGACCATGATGCCAGTATAGGCCTGCATCACTCTAGGTGGACCCCCAGTCCCCAATGAAGCCAAATCCCTGAGCTCTGCACCAGTATTTCAACCACTGATTAAATCCCTTGGTGTAGAGCACCCTAGCCTCATCCATGCCATAGACAGGCAGCACCTCCAAGAAGATTACCGTGCATGCTACATGTCTAAGGCCCCTCCTCAACTCCACAAACTCTTCCTGCACTGCTCTGGTCCCTTTCTCAGCCAGGTCATTTGTCCCTAGGTGGACAATGACATCCAGCTCCCTCCCCCCCGTGCAGCTGATCCAGCGATCCTGAGGATTCGCTCCCTGTCCCTCCAAGCCATGGCGCCAGGCAGGCACCTTACCTCCCTCTCCCCTTCCTCCCCCAGTTCTACCCCCCTAACAATGGAGTCCCCCACCAGGAGTTGTTTCCTTCCCCTGTGGGGATTTTAATTCCATCGGAACTCATCCATATTGCATAGAAGAGAGGACCTATGAGGTGCACCTCAGTAGTGATGAGGCAAAATCGCTTGGAGAAAGAACTTCTAGCTGGCAGAGATGCAATATTAAAAACTGAAAAAAGCAAGAAAATAAACTGACATTGTAGATTGGATAGACTGACACTGATATTGCCTATTAAGAAAGCTATGGTACTGAGACATAAACATTGGAATGAGAAGGAAATTAATAATTCTTTACTAACCTTAGTCACCAAACTGATACAAGAGTATGGGGTGTATGACAGTGGCATTAGCAATTCTTAAGGGGATTTCATAGTGTGGACTATGAGAAACTTGATAACTAGTACTGGAGTTGCAAACAAATTATAAGGAATTATGATAATGAGATGTGCCAAGAAATATTATGTCACTATAAGTGCGGTGAACTAATAGAAAAGGTTGCCTGGAGAGGATGTAGAAGTAGGGCATGAGGATAGTTTTGAAACTAGGTATGATTACTTTCTACTGGTGCAGAATATTAGTGGACACAAGAATGGAACAATCAAAGGGACAGCACAATTCTCAAAGTCTGAAATCATGCGGTTACAAGTGCTACAAGCAAAGGCCCAGGGCAGTGGACAAACAAAGTAAACTATTAACCTGATTTTATTTGTCACAGAGCCTGTATTCCCATACCATGTAAGGGGAACTCTACAAGACGCATAGGCCAGGATATTCATAGTTCCTAGTTGGCACCGGGTCATACTATCACTGTCAATAATAGCGCAGCAAACAATGCCGCAAGAAAAATGTGCCAAAATAAGGTCGGGAAAAAGACCGACCTTAACAAGAAAAGCTCACACCCACTGAAAAGAATGGGACTTCTTTGTTTCTGCTTGGGGCTCCACCGCCTGCGCCCCCACACCCCCTGGACTAAAATAACCAACTCCGGGGGTCTGTGGACTTCGGGGATGGGAGAAAATTGGGAGGAGGGAAACTCCTTTTTTTTAAAAACAAAACAGTAGCAACAGCCAGAGACGTGAGTTAACTGAACCATGGTCCCAGGTCTCCAACCCTGCCATGTGCTGGTGCCTTAGCCACTCCACCATGGGAGCGACTTAACCAGGCACCACACATGGCAACTTCATCCCTCCCATGTAACAGCGCAGAGCGGCAGGGGTAGTGGTAATTCCCTATGGCTATTATACCCCTGTCACTCTAAATGCTTTCATGCTTTCCACAGCACAGTTATTGCAGCGCTGTTCTTAAAGTGCTATATTGACCCGGTACTATCCTGATTGGGGCCCACTAAATGTTTAGTTCAGGAGCAAATTAGTGCCTGCAGCAATCTAGAGGCATATTGTTGAAACATGCTTGGGCACTTTGCTAGCTCTAAATGTATGTTCCAGCATACCAGCCAAGCACTTTCCAGATTGTAATCACAATCTTATTAATTTTATTTATTGAAATGTTTCACCAGGAAGGCACACTGGACAGCCAGTTGCTCATCTCCTGGTGCGACCTGGGGGGGGGGTGTACAATTGGATGAAGAAATCCTCAACAATCCTCAGCCCTGTACTGACTATAAGAGGTATGTGGCCAATAGGATGCTATAGGGATTGCGATCATAATCAGGCTGCTAATGCCCCCTAATGGCAATTGCTCCTTTTGAGCAGCCTGCCATATTCATACCTTAAGATGCAAGCGACCCCGTAGCACTAGCATAGCATTTGCAGCTCATTAGGGCTTCATTGCAGAACAGAAGCAAACAGAGTTTGTGACTCCCCACAGCATCTGTAAGGGATGCCTGCTGGTGTCCTGATGTCCTCCCCTGACAATGAACACTCCTGCCTGTAGTCAGAGAATATTCCCTGGTGTCCAGTGGTGCCCCCCACCCCAGAACACCCCACCAATGTATAAAGCCATGGTCACTGGTGTCCAGTGGTGCCCCCCACCCCAGAACACCCCACCAATGTATAAAACCATGGTCACTGGTGTCCAGTGGTGCTCCCAACACCCTTCTGATGTATAAATCTATATTAGATTGATTCCAGTGGTGTCCCTTGCCCCTGAACACCCTGTTGATGTATAAATCCTTGTTCCCTGGTGTCCAGTGGTGCCTCCCGCCACCCCCCAAATACAATAATGATATTTAAATCTATGTTCTTTGGTATCCAGTAGTGTCCACCACCCCTTATAAATCCATGTTCCCTAGTATTCAGTGGTGCCTCCTGCCCCCAAACACCTTGCTGATGTATAAATCCATGTTCCCTGGTGTCCAGTGGTGCCAACCCATCCCCTAAACACCTCCAATTGATGTATAAATCCATTTTTCCTGGTATCAAGTGGTTCACCAGCTCACAGGTTCAAATCCCCCAGCCCAGTGCACCAACCCTTTCCCCTGGTGTGTGCCTCCCAGAAGGGGACACCCATCCTCTCCCTAGGATGCCCCACCAACAACCGGCATAGACCCTCCACATAACTCCATGGTGAGCACTGACAATTCACTATCATGCACCTACTATAATCAGCTGCTACTAAAGTAGCTGTGGAGGTGAGTGGGGGAGGCTGTGCCAATTGTCGGGGGGGCAGGCTGGGGAGAGGGCTGGTGGGGGGGGTCTATCCTACAGGTTGGTCACAATGGAGAGGCCTGGTGTCAGGTGGGGGGATTCAAACCCAGGGGAAGGGGAAGACCTCTGGAACCAAAGAAAAAGGATTTCTTCATCAGTGGGGTATTTGGGGGTAGATGAGCACCATTAGACACCAGGGAACACGGGTTTATGTATCAGTGGGGCGTGGTGTTTTGGGGTGGAGTCACCACTGGCACCTGGGAACATGGATTTATACAATGGTAGGGTGCACAGGGTTGTAGGCCACCATCAGGGCTGCAGCCAGAAATTTCTATTTTGTACAAATCTCCAACAGTTACACCCCCCATTAAAAAATGTACATATCCTTTGCAAATGGCACACCCTTCCAAACAAGTCAGACAGTTGTCAGATGATTCCTCTAATATATAAAGAGGTTATACATGTATCTGTGTCCTAAACAACAGAAATTTAAACAGAGACACTCCTCAGTGGCCTACATGTACCCAAATACTACAGATGAGAATGAAAATGTTAACAGAAAAGCATATGGTTTGTGACAGGCACTCAACAAAACTGTACACAAATGTGTACAGTGAGTATGCCTGTCTACACCCTTGGGCACCATTGGCCACCAGGAAAAATGGAGTTATGCATCAATGATGTGTGCAGGGGTAGGGGTGAGGTTTGGGGTGCAGTTAAGATCTGGTTTTGGGAGGCAGAAACAGTGTAGTAGAGTTGGCAACTTACCAACTTTACAAACCTACCAGCATGCTGGTGTGTTTATATGCAAGGTGCTATCAGCTGCTTTGCACAGGCACTCTGGTATGTTTTAGGGCCAGTCACAAATGAGTTAGCAACTCACTAACCATGCCATCCAACATGGCATTTTGTTGTCCTTCCCTGCGTTGGGGCTGGAGGGTGGTGTTAGTGAGTAATGAACCCATTTTGTGAGCACCAGTCATTTTGAATACCCCAACCATAATCTGCAGACTTTATAAAATAATTATTTTTTAAGTTGAAGAAGGCTGGCATCTAACAGAAATGGAAAAGAGTTTAATAAATCACTTCCTGATGAACAACTGAATCATAGTTGGACAAATTATTATCATATCACAAATTCAGGCAGGCAAAGACAGTTTGCAATTTTTTTTAAAACACTGTTATTTAAAGAGCACCTTTTCTGGAACTCATCCCCCGACCCCACAAACATCCTTACCCCAGTCTGAGTTGAAAACTTCAAAAATAAAAATACTTCATTTGTTGAATTTTGGATGGGAAGGGACTGTATTTTGGCTTCGTGGAGTGAAGAGCCAGATTCCTTCCACTTCCATATTCTGAATGCTACACCTGCACCAGCACGTTTTGTGGTGCAATAGCCTACTGAACATGGGGAGGGTGGCTCTCCACAGAATTCAATGGGAGTGTTTTTTTTTAAAATACAAACTGTGATATTCTAGAGGCCTGAGTTGAACTAATTAAGGCCATTCACTGCTCACTTAAATCACTGGAGGTCTCCCTTTTCATCCTATTACTCTCCAGGTCTAGTTTGCTTATCTTCAGAGATCTGACAAAATCTGGCTCAAAGGTGGATCAGGTTCTTTATTTTTGATCTTATAACATAAGGCACAGAAGATTTAGGCCCCGGTTTTCAAAAGTTTAGCATGGCACAAACCAGGTTTGTGCTGTGCTACCTGGGAATAAAGCCTGCTGTCGGGGGCATGCCCATATTCAAAAGGCACATATGTACAGTACATCACCGACAGTGCCATGGCACACAATATTATGCTGTGCCTATGAAAATGAGGGTTCTCCCATGCCTATGTGGCACAGCTCAATATTGAAAGTGTTTAGAAATGCTAAATGGCTGCCAGCAGCGGCACAGTTTAACGCTTCTGAAACCCAGCCCTTAACAGTGCACAGACCCTTCTGCCCACTGTCACAGGCTGGGTACCCTCGTGGTTCAGCGGTCCCTCCCTGAGCCCTGATCCCTGTGATAGTGAAAAAAAAAAAGCAATTCCCTGTTATCCTAGTGTTCCCCCATCACCGAACCCTGATCCATATCATAATAAAAATAACAGCATCCCCCTTTCCCATGTAGTCTAGTGTTCTCCCCTCCCTGAGTCCCAATCTTTTGTCATAATAAAAATAACAGCATCCCCCTTTTCATGGTAGTCTAGTCCCCCCCCTTCCTGAGCCCTGATCCTTGTCATAATAAAAATAACAGCATCGCCCTTTCCCATGTATTTTAGTGTTCCCCCTCTTCGAGCACCGATCCATGTTATAATAAAACTAGCAGCATCCCCATTTCCAATGTAGTCTTGTGTTCCCTTCCTTGTGCATTGATTCATGTCATAATAAAATTAATAGCATCCCCTTTTCCCATGTAGTCTAGTGTTCCCCCCTCCCCAAGCCCAGATCTTTGTCATAATAAAAGTAGCAGCATCCCTGATTCCCTGGTAATCTAGTGCCTCCCCCCAATCCCCAATGCTTGTAATAAAAATGAAGCATCCCTGTTCCCCTGGTAGTCTAGTGGCCCCCTAACCCAGTAGGCATTGACTTACCACCCCACTCACCCCAACCCGAGCTGGTGACTGGCACAGCCCTCCTCACAACACCATGGCCACCCACAGACTGAACTGAACTGGAACATGTACAGTGGACAGTACACGCTCATTGTTTGAATGGTCAACCAATGAGCATGTACTATATACTGTGTGAGTTCATGTACAGTTCAGTCAGTGGCTTGCAGTGGCAGTTGGAGGAGGGCTGTGCCAGTCACCGGTTTGGGTCAACTTGGGGGGGAGTAAGGTGGTGGATCACTGCCTGCCAGGGTGGGGGAGCCACTAGACTAACAGGCAAAAGAGGATGCTTCATTTTTATTATTACAAGGATCGGGCTCAAGGAAGGAGGACACTAGACTACCAGGGAATCAGGGATCCTGTTAGTTTTATTATGACGGAGTCTTGATGAATCAGTGATTGAGCCTTCCTTGGGGTTGCCAACCTTAATGCCTCTCCCCATTTTCTGAACAAACAACATCAGAGATGATTTCCTTTCTTAGGCCCTCCATGAAAAAACTAGAACAGATTGTGTTGGCAAGACATATTTCTCTGCCTTTGAATTTGTTGGCAAAATGAGGTGAGACATACTTCTCTGCCTTTGAAAAGTGTATCACTATGAGGCACTAGCTTGGAGTTGTACCTTATACTTTGGACAGGAGGCTATGGCCTGGGGAGAGGGGTGATCATTAGGATTGACAACCACAAGGAAGACCCCACCACTGATTCGGCAAGACTCTGGAGGCCCCAAACCCCAATGTTTTTTTCTTTTTGCTGTTTGAGAGGCAGGGGTTGTCACCCTCGATACATCACTGCATCCTCTATAAATGCACTCAGGAACTCAGATTTCAGGCTCTTTCTCATCTCATCCCATCCCACGCATGTCCTCTAACAAAGGACAAGCTGATTTCAGCTCCCATATGCCTAAATTGTGGAACTCCTTACCGGCCAAAATTCAGCACACAGACAGCAGCCAGCAACTAAACCAACTCCTAAAGGCACACTTCTCCCCCTCCTGCACTTGCACCTAGCTCATTCCCTCAATATTGCGCCATCCACCCATCCTCTTGGGGCTCCCAGGGCCTTCAAAATAGCTGTATTATGTATAATTATGCTAGGCTTCTTTTGTTGGCCTCCAATAAAGCTTTGCAGACTTTCACCTGCCTACTTATATTACATCGGTATCCAATCCACTATGTAACCTCTAGGGGTATCGGCTCTGTAGCAAAAATGTAACATAGCTGCCTTGTATGTCTGCTTACTGTTCTGCATTTCCTGTATATGTACTGTATCTGTAATTTATCTCATTTTTACCCTCCCCCAGGATGCATCTGGAATCGAGCGGCCTCCGCTCAGCATGCCTTCCTGGTTAAACTCTAAATAAATAAAAATAAATAAATAAAGAGGTTGGGAGTAAGAGTTCTTTTGCGGTGTTAACTTGAACCTTAATAGATGCATCAACAAGGTTTATTGCAAAGAATAGCCATTAAAAGTGAACAATAACACATTATAAAATGAGTCATGAAAGTCCTGCATCCTCATTGACTGGCACTAATGTCTTAGATCTGTCAAATACACAGGTAAAAGAGTGCTGGCAAACAGGACACAGCCCACTAAAAATTTACTTCAGAAAGTTTTACCAGGAAAGGCCTACTAAGCTTGTATCAGATCATTTCCAGATACATCTTAGATCAATTAATTTTCCAGAAATTTCTTATTGCCATTACAAACATAAAGGCCACATTTACACATTAAACATTTCCAGGCTCTAAAAATTAATCTGCCTGAAAATAAAAATAACATACAAAATGATTAAATATTATTTTCTTTAATATTCCGCTCCTGATCCATTTTGTTTATGCTGTCAGAATCAGTGCATTGGGAACAGTAGAGGGGTAGAACCAACTAAAGCTTCCCCTACTCTTTCCACTTTGCATCTAAGGCAGGTAAAGAAGGAGGATCTGTGAACTGGTAAAGCCCTTTCAGGTTCTTTCCCACATCCACCTTGTTTCTGCTTTCAGAAGCAGTGCAATAGGGAAAGCAGAAGAGTAGAGCCACTTAAATCTCCCTTCCCCCTTTCATTTGAGTTAGCTAAAGGGGAGGAACCTGTTAAATGCAAAAGAAGTCTCAGTTTTTCCACAGATCCACTTTGCCTCTGCTTTTAGAAGCAGTGCATTAGGGAGAGCAAAGGGGCAGAAACAGTTAAAGCTCATAAGGTTTCACTAGAAGCAAGTCAGTTGTAGTGACTGTGATTCATCATTGATGATATAATATGTGTTTGGGACAAAAGCAAAGAGGATGCAGAGAAATTACTGTCATGGATATCAGATAATCAATGCAATGTGATATTCACACATAAAAGCTCTAATCAGGAAATAAGAGTATTTGTATTTATTTGACCCAAATTTCAAAGGTTGATGTAGGGCTTGCCCTGCGTCAGCCTCGATGCTTGGCACAACTGCACCAAACTTCTTTGATGCAGCTGTGCCAAACTTTAGTACATTTGGTGCAGTTGCAACAATTTCCACACTTTATGGCAGCTTACACCAGACATTTGGCACAAGCCCTGTAAAAAGGTCCCTCCAAATGTTGCAAGATAGACTAGGGGGGAGCAGGTCTAACTTGCGGCATTTGGCACAGGGAGCTGAAAATCCCATTAGGCGTCAAGGGACTGCTGCAAGCACCCTGTGCCATGTGTTCGTCACACCATGGGCTTGCGGCAGATGCAGGACTTTTCAAAATTGGGCCCATTGTTATGAAAAGGCCAGTGAATTCCAGCAATCACCAAAATTGCAGCAGTTTTTGCCAAAAATTACAGTCTGGATCCAAAATTGATGTTTTTGTTCACCTGTTTCTTAAAAATGCTACACCATGCTTCACTGCAGAGTTGCCATGGAGAAAAATCCACATGGCGGCCATTAGGAAAGCATAAATATTTATTTTGCATAATTTGGGGGCTGTAGAGAATTGGGAACTTTCAACATGTTGTGTTCTGTGCTCCTAGAGTTTTCTGCACTGAACCAGACAGGTTTTATTAGCTATATCTCACATTCATGTTTACTAAGCACCTCCTATTCGAATGCTTACCTCCCCTGATTTCAGAGTGTAATAAAACAGAAATAAAGAAATATAAATAAAAGAAATACAGAGGGGCACAGTTATGTACAGGTGATAGTTTGGCAGCAATTTTTGGTTTATTTGTTCTGGCAAACATGGTTTAGAGATGGTATGAGTCTGACAGTCAGGGACACTGAGATCTGGAAATGAGGAGCACATCATTCAACAGTAAGGGACCACATGGTGGGCTGGTGAACCATTCCAATCAGGTTTTCCTTTGTGAGTGTGGTGGTGGGGGGGTTGACTGAGTTCGACTCAATGCGGTAGTAGCTGGCAGGTGAGGTGACGGTATACACTTACACAATATAGGGCATTACTAAAACAGTGCTGTTACTGCTAGCTCAGCAAGTCTTGGAATTAGGATTAGAATATCGGCACATTGAAAAAGTCAACCAATTCAGTCAGGTTTTCTTTTCAGAGAGAACTATGGGAGGGCAACAAGTAGGATATTTATTTCAGATCACAAACAGCAGGGCACGGAATTTCAGCAAGCAGGGATTCCATTTTTGACATGTGAATGCAGGAATTAATAAATTAAATGAAGACTTTCACCATAAAACTAAAACATTTTTACAGTGAAAATTTCCAGTTCTACAGTATATTTTGAATGATATCCGGAATTGTACAAAATTGGCAATTTGTAACCATCGGAATTGGGAGAGTTCCATATCTGGCCCTAGTTATGAATAAATGATATGAGGGCAATACAATCAGATATTTTTGGTAAATCAACAACAGCAGAAAATGCTCATTAGACAAGTTTAGTCTAGCGTATGGCCTTTGATCAGTTTCAATCAAATCAATCAATCAAATTTTATTTAACCAGGCAGATACAGCAAGCTCATTTGCAAGATGGTCCTAGCACACAGAACAAACAATTACAGTATTCAACATCACTTCATAAAACAGTAGATAATAAAACAGCCAAGCTTAAATTATGATACATTAGTTTCTTGAATAAGACTTAGCTAACAAGGCTGTATACAAACACAGGGATTTCATCATAATATGCTGAGAAGACATGGAGGAGAGAGACAGGAGTGGGTTGCAAAGACATAGAGGAGAGCAGAGGGAAGAGAGGATGACAAGATGCATAGGGGGAGAGAGAGAGGGAAGCACTACTAAGGAAGAGCCCCCCAGCGGGATGCCACAGGGAAGGGGGAACTGGGAGGGGGACACCTACACTATTGAAGGGCCGGCCAACAGGGGGGAATAGGAGGGCCAGGGAGGTCAAGTGCTAGGGGAATATTGACTCCATAAGTCAAAGATTTACCTTTTATTAGTCTGAAACCAAACTGCTCAAATGAGATTATTTTTCAAAAATGAGTTGAAATGGTGGCCATACGTTTCAAACAAAGGTGGTATTCAAACAAAGTTATCAAAAGAGCCATTAATAGAGGGAACAGGCTTCCAAGAGAAAGTCTGTTAAAAACAAAAGATGGAAATCATGGTAATAGCCAGCTCAAGTTAACCTTTGTAATGATATATGGCAAGTATGCTAATAAGGTCAAAAAGATAGTATTGGTCAATTGGGAGATACTGCATTCAGATGAATTAGCCAAACAAATTTTTTAAAGAAAAACAAGAATAACATTCTTGAGAGCAAGCAGTGTTGGTGATTTAATAATAAATAGTCACTTTACTGCAGAGCAGAAAACCACATTATTAGGCAGTCAACCAAATGGCTTATTTAAAATCCAACATTGCAGTGTGTGCAAGTACGTAGTGGGGGGATTCAAACCTGAGATCCCAGTGAAGCAATATTGATCAAAGTTAAATAGTTTTGTGAATTTCAGTACCAACCACATTGTATAGATGGCTTGGTGTTCATGCCCAAAATTCTAGGTTGGTAGAACAGTGCAGGGAGCCTCGATATGGATTCAAGGGAATCTACAGGTAGTAAAAAATGGATTGGAGAGAAATGCACTTGGGGCTCATTTTGCAAATTAGCAAAATAAAAGTCTTTTTATTTCATTATTCTGCAACATGTCCCTAAGAGGGAAAGGGGTGGTCCAAGACTACCATGACTTCTACAAAGCAAGTCATGGCAGCTTCATAATATGGATACTTTAACCCCTGATGGATTGAATTAAGTATGTCTGTAGTCCTTTCTTGCGAATATGGACCTTGTAGATTATATTTAACAGACTGAAAAAGTTCTAACCTGAATGTTTCCCTGAAACTGACCTGTTTGTTGTTTAATTATGTTATTTATATCAAAAAAACATTGCAGATGGTGTAAGCACACTTATGTTACAATGAAAAATGTCAACAAAAAACATTTAACTCTGTTTGCTTCTTCTCCTCTGTTAAGTTATTACTGTGCTACAGTACAGTAAATAAAGAGAGACCATAAAGCATTGGAACTCTACCACAGGTGTCACATGGAGGTACAGAAATAACAAAACTAACACGTTATATGTATGCTCCCCTACCTTCTTGATTATTAAGTAGAAAATCAGGCTAAATAAAAGTGACTGGAAAATGCAGAGGCAAAGTAAATGAAGTTACACAGTCATATTAACAAGTGGTGTTACAGCTTACTGAAAAAAATCGCCTGCGCTCCAGTGTTGGGTCATTCAACACCGACCTGACATTATTGCCCTAGTGAGACCTGACTTTCCAAATCCACCCTCAATTCCTTTTTCTCACTCTCCGGGTACACCCTCTACTGGGAGGATCAGATAGGCAAATGCGGGTGTGGTTGCGTTGTCTTCATATGTGACACCATTGTTGGTCATGTGCTCCCCGCTCCCAAGCTTGACAATGGAGCACAGGCCCTCACTCTCAAAATCATCCCTGATCCTACCAGGGGTCCACTCTACATCATGGTCTCCTACATTCCCCCCAAGGAACCAAAACCTGGCAATCTTGTCGCTCACCAACTATCTCTCAACTCTCCCACACAAAGCGGATCAAGTCATATTAGGGGACCTCAACATCAACTGGCTTGGTACCTCCACTTCCCAAGCAAGGGACTCCTTCATTGCCATTGACATGACCCAATTAGTCTCCCAGCCTACTAAATTCAACCCCTCCATTGGGACCAGTACCCTCCTGGATGTCATAGTCTCCAACCACCCCCAAAAAGTCCAGGGCATCAAAATCCTTCCCAACTCTTTAAGTGACCACTCCCCCTATCCTCTTCCTCTGGTCCTCCTCCACCCCCAAACCAGTGGCTCAAACCACTCTTCACAGGCACCTCCACCCACGTGGACTTAAAAAACATAAGCAATATGTCGCCCAGATTGACTGGTCCCCCATCAACAACACTCCTAGCATTGACACAGCACTCGACCTCTTCACACAGGCTTTTAACAAGGTCTGTGACCTCTATGCACCACTCGCCAAGCTCTGCACCAAAAAACAAAATATGCCATGGTCACCCCATCCCGGATCCAAAAACTCAGGGAGAGGGATAACCTCTGGCACACTGCTGTGGAATTGGGCAAGACAACAGATAGGCAAGCCTACAATGCCTCGTGCAATAAATGCACTTGGGCCATCCACAAGGCCAAAGCGGACCACTACCAGGCCACACTTACCTCCTCCTAGGGGTCAGCCCGGACCTTCTAGGAAAACATAAAAGATTTGAATGGGAAATCACGCCCCTCCCATACCAGCTTTCTACTGATGGCTCTGTTACCATGGACCCCTCAACATAGCAAACTGCCTTAAAACCACCTTCACTGATCTTAGCTCTGTCCTCTCCAGTAGTTTCTTTGACCCCATGCCTGAATCACAGCCCCCTGTCCTACAATTCCCTTGGTTCCACCTACACAAAATATCCACTCAAGAAGCCAGACTGTACCTACTAAAAGCCCTAGGCAGCAATAGCCCCAGTAATGACACTCTGGACACCAGGATCCTATGCCTAGTCCGGGATGACGTCCTAGTGCCACTGGCTGACCTACTTAACCGATCCCTATGCTTGTGCTTGGGTCAATTCCCCAGTGTCTGGAAAACATCTATAATCACACCCATACACAACAGTGGTGATAGGTCCTCTCCCAATAACTATTGGCCAATTTCCATTCCCCCCACCCACTCTCCAAAGCTATTGAACAAGTGGTGGCCACTCAGCTCACCGAGCACCTGACCAAGTATGCCATCTTATGCCCTGAGCAGCACGGTTTCTGCTCAGGACATAGCACCACCACAGCTCTCCTAGAGTTCTCCAACTACCTGCACTCCTCTCTTGACTCTGGCAACCTTGCTGGAGCAGTGTTCATTGACCTTTCCAAGGCCTCCGACACTGTCTGCCATCCCCTCTTGCTTGACTCCCTCTACCAAATCTGTTTCTCCACTGGTCCCCTCACCTGGTGCTCTAGCTACCTGTCAGCTTGATCCCAGTGCGTAAAAATCAATCTGACCTTGTGCAGCACCCAATCTGTCTGCTCTGGGGTTCCCCAGGGCTCCATCCTGGGACTCCTACTTTTCAGTCTCTACCTTAACACTGTGCCCAGTGCCTGCTCTGGAAAAATTCTCCTATATGTAGATGATACCATTCTCTACACCTCACACCATAAGCCTGCCTCACTCCAGGCCTCTCTCCAACTCACCTTCAACCAAGCTAAAAAGTGGTTCAATGATCATAGACTTGTTATAAATCTAAAGAAGACTAAGTAGATGCTTTTCATCCACTACAAAAATAAGGATAGAAAAGCCCCCACCCTGATCCTCCCCAGCACTCAGCACCCCTTAGAGCAAGTGTCCACCTATAAATACTTAGGGATTACTTTTGACACTGCCCTCACTTTCCACACCCACATTAATGCCCTCTCGACTGCCACTAACTCCCGGATCGGCCTTCTTTACCGCTACAGGGACATCCTTCCTCCCGATGCACTCTGGCTGGCCATCACCTCCTCTGTCCTGTCCCTAGTGGAATATGACCTGCCTATATACTGTATATGGAGCTGCTGATAACACTGCACTCAATAAAGTCCAACTCTGTATCAACAAGGCCTGTAGGCTCCTGACCGGAGACCCCAGGCTTACCCATTTTTGACTACTCTACTCTTCTCCACCATCAACCTTCTCAACTTTGAAGAAATACTCTGCTACCAGACCTGCATACTAGCCAAGAAAACTCTGCTCGGGCCTTCCCCGAGATGTCTGCCTCCCTTCAGCATGCTACCCCCACTGTCTCTACCTGCAGCTCGGATAAGGCTACCCTACTGCTGCCTAAAACCAGGACCTCCCTAGCTCAGAGGTCCTTCTGCCACAGGGCTCCCTCCTGGTTCAGCTCTCTTCCAGTCATCATCATCAACACTCCCAAAATTGGTCCCTTTAAAATCACTCTTTTTAACCACCTTTTCAACACACATTGCTGTAAATGTAGCTAACTGTTGCTCACTCCCACTCCCCTTGGGCTTCTATGGCATCATGTCTTCCAGTACACTACAATTTGCAACAATGTCCAGTGGACAGCTCACCCTCACACCCCCCTCCTCCTCACCGGCTCCATAGTCCACTCCCCCTCTGGACATCTGTCTTACATGCTGCACCTACAGTCAGCAATCTGCTCTTTGTTGTAGCCTGGCCCTAGGGCAGTTACTTAGTCTCTCCAACATTGCATGTCATGTTTTCTCTGCCTATGCTGTAATTGTATAACAGGGGTATGTTTCCCTTAATTAATCATATGTAACCTTTGTAAATAGACTGTATATAATCTATGTAATGCTGTATGTATCTTGAAATGTGTATCACTGTTTTGTCCTCTCTGTGACGAGGTGTCTTTGTAAATTGAGTCTCTGACTCAAAGGTTGTAAATCCGATTTGTACAAATAAATAAAAAAAGGCAACTATTACGTATCAGGATTTTTTTCTCTGTTCTTTCTCTGAGATAGGTTTCCTATTGTCTCTTATGTATGTTGTACATATGTATAAGGGTGGGCAGGGAAGAGGAGGTAGGCAAAATGGAGTGGAGAATAGGAGGGAGGGAGAGGAAAGGAAAGGAAGAGGGGAGGGGAAAAATGGAGGCAGACAGATAGTCAGAAGGGAAGGGGCAGAGTGGGAGATGGAAAAAATGGCTGGGGAATAAATAGTGGATGCAGAGATAAGTTCACCAGGGTGCAGAGGGAGCAGTTAGGCAGAGGATCAGCTAGTACCGAAGGTAAGAAAGGAAGGGAAGGGAGCATGGGTTCAGGGGAAGTCAGGGTGGCAATCATAGTGGATTCCATAATTAAGGATATTCACTGGGGAAGGAATTGCAAGCAGGTGGGTGGTTTGTATGCCAGGGATGGCAGCAGGGTAGGTGGGTCCAAGAATATGGGAAATAGTAAGGGAGGTTGGAGGAAAACCTAATTTAGTTATACACATGGAAACCAACTACCTAACTGGAAAGGAAGTTGAGGATAGTGCAAAGTAGGTTCAGGGGTGGCACGTAATGTTGGTGACTACAAAATGGTGACTCCACAAGTCAGCGAGTGAATTATGGTGACAATGAAATGGCAACATATGTTTTACACCTTCCTTGAAGTGCTATGACCTTGGAGTTGTTTATTTAAGTAACGGGGTGTGGGGACAAAGCCCCCAGAAAAAAAAAGTTCACCAATTGTGTTCTTGCCAACATTGCTTCCTGATTCTGAACTCACCATTCCAGAGTTGCTGTTATCACATAGAACCATTCGGGGAGTTGTGGAAGATCTACAGGGAGGATGCAAGTTAGCTGGCCTTCTCAGAGGTGATACCAGTACCACAGGCCAGCACAGCTAGGAAAAGAAGAATAGAGGATTTTAATGACTGGCTGAGGAAATAATGCAAGGAGGAGATGTTCATCTGTATTGGGAACACGAATAAAACCTGGTCAAACAAAGCCCTGTTTTCACCAGACAGGCTACACCACAGTAGGGAGGGGTTGAAAGTACCCAGAGACAAACTGGGGGAAAACACAACCACTATGCTTCATTTAAACTACTGGGGGGGACAGTGGGCCTGCAGGCCCAAAGACTTCCCTCCCCATCAATGATGGAAGAGGTCTGGAGGGAGGAGGTAGAATGGGTGAGAAAATAGTTAGCAAAGGGTGGATGGGTGAGGCACACATAACAAGGGTATGTGGGGGGTGCACACAGAGGGAAGAAATGTGAAGAGAAGAACAGAGGGAAGGGAAGGAAGGTCATATTCTAGGTGGATGGTAGTGTTACTGAATGTGTGGAATCTTGGAAACAAAATGGATGACCTGCAAGTGCTATTAGCAGACAGGAGGGTGGACATAGCATCAGTAACCGAGACTTGCGCAACACTACACCATGACTGGGACCTTGCAATCCATGGATATAAACTATACAGGAGGGACAGGGGTGGCAGTTTACAGCAGGGAGGGAATAACTTGCACGAGGGAGGCATCAGTGGAGGGAAAGGTGGAGGCATTGAAGGTTCAAGTCTGGTCCAATAGAGGAAGAAAGGTGAGGTTGGTGTTGGTTTACAGACCACCCAACCAGGATGAGGAGCAGGACAGGGAACTGAGATTGCAAATATTGGAAGCTGCAGGGAAAGGAGCAGTGGTAATTGTGGAGGACTTCAACTTGCCCAAGTTGGACTGGAGCATACCATCCACAACATGTGCTAGGAGTCAAGTGATCCTGCAAGGTCTGCAAAGTAGGTTCCTGACTCAGGGCGTCACAGAACCAACAAGAGTAGAGGCAATTCTTAATCTGGTACTCATGAATGGGAAGCATGCACAGGAAATAACAGTGAGGGAACCCCTGTGTGTGATCATTGCACAGTGTGGTTCCAGTCAGATATGAGCAGGGAAAGCATCCTGACTAAGACCAAAATCTTGGATTTTAGGAGGGCAGACTTCAAGAAGATGGCAGAAGTACTAGGGAGCCACCTGGTGGACATCAGAGCAGATATGGGGTTGGACCAAAGGTGGTTCATCAAAAAGGAAGGAATACTGGTTGCCACAGAGGAATGCATCAGGCTCAGGGAGAAGAACACAAGGGCTAAAGCATGCAGATGGTTCAGTTCTGGGGTCACCTAGGCAGTAAGGGAAAATAGGTTAGCCTATAGGAAATTCAGGAAGACCAAGAGAAAGTTGGATTGGGAAAATTACCTAAGGTTGGCTAGTAAGACAAGTAAGGAAGTCAAGTGAGCTAATGTAGAGAAGGAGCTGCAGATAGCTAAAAGAATTAAGAATGGGGAGGAGGCCTTATTTTTCCATACAAGTGAGAAAAGGGAAAAGAAAGACGGGATTGTTAGGCTTAAGAAAAGGGAGGAGTGGGTTTAGGATAATGGGGGAAAAGTAGAGATACTAAATGAATACTTCTGTTCCATCTTCACCAGGGAGAAGTCTGGACCAGTGCCTTCAGGAGGGAAAAGAGGAGCAGGGAGAGGGAAACACAGATATAGTGATAGAGGAGGATAGAGTGAGGGGGAGCTGCTAGCATTGAAGGTGGACAAATCACCCGGCCCAGACAGACTGCATCTAAGGGTACTAAGGGAACTGGCTGAGAAGCTAGCAGGGCCACCGGCAGGCCTATATAATAGTTCACTGGCATCAGGCATGATACCGCAGGGCTGGAGAACAGCACATGTGGTGCGCCTCCACAAAAGCGGTCCCAAGGATGACCCATGGAATTACCCACCAGTCAGTCTGACCTGTATCATGTACAAACTCATGGAGACCATATTTAAGGAAATGTTGATAGAATATCTAGAGGTGCATGGTCTCCAGGATGCGAGGCAGCATGAGTTCATAGTGGAGAGTGCATATAAGACAAATCTGGTTGACTTCTTTGATTGGGTCACTAAGACAGTAGACAGGGGCCATGCAGTAGACAACCTCTATCTGGAATTCATCAAAGCCTTTGACTCTATAGCATAAAAAAGGCTGATCAGGAAGTTGATGGATCTTGCGGTTGGGGAGATGATGACCAGATGGGTGGAAAACTGGCTGAGGGACAGAACCCAGAGGGTGGTTATGAAGGGAGAGTATCTATCACCAGAGAGGTCACCAGTGTGGTCCAACAGGGCTCAGTGATGGGGCCGCTGTTTTTCATTGTCTTTATCAATGACATTGGGGATGGCATTAAGAGCAAAATGTGTCTATTCGCAGATAACACCAAGCTCTATGAGTGAGTGAACACAGCTGAAGGGATATAGAATCTACAGAATGATCTGGAAAAGCTGGGGAGGTGGTCTGGGATCTGGCAGCTAGGTGTCAATGCCAAGAAATGGAAAGTTATGCACACTGGAACCAAGAATCTCTGGACGGAGAACTACCTGGGTGGAGTCCAGGTATCTGCATCAGAGGAGGAGAAGGACCTGTCATTACATAGAAACACAGAAACATAGAACTTGCCAGCAGATAAGGACTGCTAGGCCCATTGAGTCTGCCCATTTCCCTACCTGTAGCAGCAGCTGCTGACCCTACTTGGTCCTCAGTGCATGTTCTCTTTTCCCCCAGGGTACCCTTATTCTGATCCCATGCATTCTTGAAATTCCCGGCCGTGTTCACTCCAACTACCATCCTGGGTAGGCTATTCCATACATCCACCACCCTTTCTGTGAAGAATAACTTCCTCACATTGCCCCTTAGCCTGCCCCCTCTAATTTAATATCGCGCCTCATCATTCTTATACATCTCCTAAACTGAAAGATGTCTCCCATCTGCACCCTGTTAATGCACTTATGATACTTGAAGATTTCTATCATATTGCACTGTTCTCTCATCTTTTCCAACGTATACATATTGAGGTCCTTTAATCTCTCCTCATACATCTTCTAGTGAAAGCCTTGCACTATTTTAATTGCTGTACTCTGAATTGCCTCCACCCTGCCTATGTCTCTACAGAGATGTGGCCTCCAGAACTGTACACAGTACTCCAGATGAAGTCTGACTAGTGTTTTGTACAGTGGCATTACCACTTCCCTTCTCCTGCCAGTAATACCCCTTCCTATGCACCCCAGCATGTCACTGGCTCTCCCCACTACCATAGCACACTGCCTGACCACCCTTAGGTCATCTGAAATAATTATTCTCAAATCCCTTTCTTCCTTGGTGACCATTAAGAGCTCATTCCCCCATCTTGTAACCCTCCCCTGGGTTTCTGTGCCCCAGGTGCTTGACTTTGCACTTCTTTGCATTGAATCTTAGCTGCCACACTTCAGACCATATTTCCAGTTTTTCTAGGTCCCTTCTAATTCTCTACACCCCCACTGGAGAATCTACCCTGTTGCAGATCTTGGTGTCATCCTTACACATGTAACAAATGTTTACAGAATAAAGAGCTGATACAGGATATAGCACTTTTTAACAGCCAGCTGACAGTTCTTGAGTTTAATCAGATAGATATGACTAGAAGCTTGAACAGCCCATTCAGTGAGACAGCTCTGTCAGATCAACACAACCAGAATACATGAGGGACCATGAGTAATGATTTTTATATCAGAAAAGCATTCTAATCAGGGAACTTGAACATCTGCTGCAGGTACCCCTGATACCTCCAATTATGTTAATCACAATAATGGTAATAAAAAATGGACTAGGGATGAGAACTCTGATAATTCTGATGAGGAGTGGTCACAAACTCAAAATTCCAGAGCTTCAAAAAAAGGTTGTAGCACTCAACACTTCACTATTCCCCCATTCAGTAGAATTGAACCTATCTCTATGGATAATTCTGATCAATCAGCTCTTGTCTCTAATGCTACTAGTGGATCTAAAGCACCTGTAAGTGTTATAAACAGTGAATCAAATTTAGTCATGTCAAATAATATGAACATGGTCATTAACAATAATCCGCAGTCTCCTCATTCTAATGCTGTCCATCAATTAAGGCAAAATAGCCTTAATCTTGCTAGTACCTCTTCTACCTGTTCCAAAGCCCCTTTAATCCCATTGGAAATTTTTAACATGAACCAGGGTAAAGAGGATACTTATGAAAATGCCAATTCAATTATTGTTCCCACTCCTGCCCCTAATTCAAAGTATATTTTTGTCCTTGGGGAATCCATGATCAAACACATTGATAGAGCTATTTGCGATCCTGACCAAGCCAATAGAACTTGCTCTAGTTTCAGGGGAGCTACTATTGCTGATATTTCATCTATATCCAGAAATTTCTTACATAACCACAGAGAAAGACCTTTGGTCATCATCCACACCTGTACCAATGATGGTAACTATAATCTATGGATATTATCAAACAAGATTTTGTTGCCTTGAATAATATCCTCTTTGATTTAAACTGTGATGTGTTTTTTTCTGAAATCATACCTGTTTCAAGACAAAATGCTTCCGCTATGTCTAAAATCAAATTAATCAATGAATGGCTTTGCAAATGGTTTATAAACAAAACATCATATGCATCACACATTGGGGAGAATTCTTTGATAAGAGAGAGTTGTTTTGTTGAGATGGTCTTCATTTGTGTCATAAAGGTTGTAAATTGTTGGAGAAACAAATGTCTGACACAATTGATAAATATTTAAACAAATAAACAAGGGGGGAGAATGGCTGTGTACCCATTCTCTAAAAATATCAGTTCCAGTATATGCTTCTGTTACTTGTAGAGATCTTAGATTTATGATGTTCAATGCTAGATCTGTCAACAACAAAATTGACAAACTTAAATTAAGAGTGTCACAAGGCAATATTGATATCATCTCAAACTCTGAGACTTGGTGGAAATGACAAGATCTTGTGGGATATTCATATTCCAAGGTATAATATATTCAAATGTAATCACATATCTACAAAGGGTGGCGGTGTGGCTCTGCTGGTCAACTCTAATATTTCTAGTATTGACATAACCGATAGGATAAAAAAGCATGCAGTTAAAACAGAAACCATCTGGACTAAATTAATTCTAAATGCGTCTGAGTTTATTGTCTTAGGCACTTGTTACCGTCCACCTGATAGTTCCACTGAAATATTTGATGCATTACTTTCTGAATTAGAAAATGCCAGTAGCCTGGGTGATTTAATTTGCCTTGGTGATTTTAACTTGTTTGATATTAACTGGTTCTCTAACTCAGCTTTGACATCAAAAGGTACCAGGCTAGTGTCTATGCATAACCAGCTACATTTGACTCAACATGTAATTACCCCTACCAGAGGCGATTGCATTCTTGACTTAGTCTTACGTTCAGATCATTTGAATATTAATAACTGCACTACTATCTGCTCTTTGGGTAATACAGATCATAACACTGTAATATTTGTTCATTCCTGGAATATTGTTTATCATTCAGGATTTAGTAAACTATGTCTTTATGAAAAAGCGAATTTATGATGATGAAAGAACATCTTTCCAGAAGTAATTGGGAGAACAAATTCAATAAATGATCAATTGCTCAAAGTTGGAATTTCTTTAGTGACACTCTTACTATCCTGTGTGATACTTATATTCCAACCAACATCAAACATAATAATACTAAATGTAAACCAAAATGGTTCAATAAATCAATTAAAAAGATTGTGAACAGAAAAAAACAAACTATATCGCAAATTCTTAAAAGATACAACAAGTGGAAATTGGACAAAATACACAGCTATACAGAAAATGTGTAAAGACAAAGTCAGACAAACTAAACAAAAATGCGAGTTTCATTCAGCTAATCATGCTAACAAATACAATAGTAAATATTTCTTCTCATATATTAATTATCTAAAGAAATCAGCTTGCCAAGTTGGTCCTTTACTTTATCACAGCAAAATAGTTCTTGGCCACTTAAAGATGGCCAATATCTTTAATACAAGTTTTTGCAATATCTTTAGCCCACAAGATAAAAATCCCAACTATAATATTCAAAGTGATACAAACCCACTAATATTCGATATTGACAGAATTCTTACTAAACTTCTTGATCAAAAGGGCAAAACTTCTCTAGTCCCAGAGAACATATCTCATCATATATTATATTTGCTAGCTGAAGATCTAGCTCTCCCACTAAACATCATTTTTCAGGGTTGTCTCTCCAATAATTTTGTCCCACCTGAATGGAACACAGCGAATGTTATACCGTTACATAAAATGGGCCTAAAACGAATTGGGAAAATTATAGGCCAATCAGTTTGATCACCCTTATCTGCAAAATTTTAGAAAGTTTAATTAAAGACATCATTATCCCTAACTCAATACTTCAGACACAGAACAACGTGGGTTCAAACAGGGGAGAAGTTGCCTCACTGACCTGCTTTGTTTTTATGAGAAAATTAGTTCTAATTTAGATAACAATTTGCCTTGTGACGTCGTGTTCATAGACTTTAGTAAGGCTTTTGACATCATGCCATGTTGGGCTTTAATTAATAAAATATCTAAAGTAGCAATTCATAAAAGCATTATCACATGGATAATTAACTGGTTATCTCAGTGAACACAGTGTGTTTCGATCAATGGCCAACTGTCAGATTTCAGCAATGTAATTAGTGGGGTACCTCAGGGTTCTGTTTTGGGTCCTATTCTATTTCAAATCTGTATTTGCTTTGACCTCTATCTTAGAGTCATTTACTATAAAATATGCAGATGATGTAAAACTTTGTAAAATCAGCTCCAGCTTGCAACAAACTGCAATTTTGCAAAATGACCTAGACAAAATCTTTGTTTGGGTAAACAAATGGGGGATGAAGCTCAATTCCAATAAATGTAAAATAACGTATTTGGATAGACATAATCCACAGACACCGTAAATTTTAAATGGTTCAACTCTCATACCTACTACCAAAGAGCAAGATTTGGGTGTTATTATTTCTGAGGATTTTGACAACACCAAACATATTTCTGAGGCTATTAGCAACTCCAATGAAATCATTTGGTCCATCCGTCACAATATCCAGTCAAGAGATAAAACAGTTTTTATGCCCTTATTTTGATCTTATGTATGACCTCATTTGGAATATGCATCTCAGCTATGGTGTCCATATAAAAAACTAGTTGCCAACAGTTTGAAAGAGTCCAGTGCAAATTCTCTAAACATGTTTATGTTTTTTGTGACATTTCTTATGATGACAGATTACGAATTTTAAATCTAATGCCTCTAGAAACCCATAGATTAAGAGGAGATTTACTCCTATTATTTGACATTATTAATGATCCATACCTCATGATGGAACTAGGTCTCCAGTTTAAAGATCTGACCCACAATACCAGAGGTTATCCCCTTCAGTTAACAGGTCAACAGTTTAAACATCACAATAGAAAGCATTTTTTCACCCTTAGAGTGATTGGCCCTGAAATAAATTACCCATTGAAGTAATTGTGAGTAATAGTAAGGCTGTATTCAAAAAATGACTAGATAATTTGTTACTATCTGGTGGAAGCCTGAATTATTATACTTATTAATAGGAGTATGCATGAGTATCTCCTGCCTTCTTGCTCCTTCCAGTCCTTAGTATGATCCTTAGTATGATCCAAAGAGGCAAACGTTCCCTTCCAGTCCTTTAACATTATCACTAATGAAGACATTGAAAAGGACTGGCCCAGGACAGAACATTGCAGTACACTACTGGTCACCCCCTTTCCTCAGCTTGAACCCCATTCACCACAACTCTCTGCTTTCTGTCCCTCAACCAATTCTAACCAAGTTAACTACCTTGTGATCCACATCCAGGCTACCCAGCTTGTTTACTGATAAGTAAGTAAGTAATAAGTTTTTTGTTCTGTCAATGATCTTTACAAGAATACATGGGCTGGCATATTCAAAGGGGTGGCACCTGGTGCAACAGAGTTGCACTGGTGCAATCCCGCATTGTACCCCGGTGAGATATTGAGATGGCTGCCTGGCACACTGCAAGTCCTGCTGCACCGGAGCGCAATGTAACTGTAAATGGCACAGATACAGGGGGTGTGCCCATGCATATGTGGCACAACCCGATATGCAGCCTGAGAAATGTGATGCATATGTCTGCACTGTGCCACACAGGGGGGCTCAAAGTTGAGCCCGTGCAGAGTAGGAGCAAAGCCTGGTCACCCACAGGTGGGCTGCTGTATTGCAGGGCACAACACAGTAGCCCAGCTGGGGGAGGCCACCCGCCAGCCCAGAACACTATCCACAAACACACAACCCTGGTGGTCCAGTGGAACTCCCCATCTGTAGCTGCGATTGCATGGTGTAAATTATAAAAGATAACTCTGGTAGTCTAGTGGCCCCCCCAGTCCCCGATGCCCCGATGTGTATGTAACACACCCATCCCTGGTGGTCTAGTGGTCCCCCTTCCCACCCGAGTCCCCGATTCCCCAAAATAGGACATGAAGACATCCCTGGTGGTCTATTGTAAACCCATCCACCCAGTGCTGTGATCATGGCACACCCATAGTGCAATGCCCTGGTAATCTAGTGGCACCCCCATCCCACCCACCGACACAGAACCCCTTTCCCATCCTGCTCCTCCATCATCAGCATACTGTACTAGACAGTTCCAGATCTGTGAATTGCTCCATTCACATATTTGGGACTGTCTCGTACAGTATGCCCTGCAAGCCCATTGGTCCACACTGGGGACCAATGGGCTTACAGCCCATTCTGTACCTGTCATTCAGTGGGTGGCCAGGCAGTGGGTGGGTGAGATGCAGCCACCCACCAATGATGGGGGCAGGGTGGAAAAGGGTTCTTTGTGGGTGGGTGGGTGGGGTGGAGGTGCCACTAGATCACCAGGGCATTGCAACACGGGTGTGTACCACATTCACAGCATCAGGCGGGGGGGTTTAGCTAGACCACCAGGGACATCTTCATGTCCTATTTCAGGGAATTGGGGACTTGGGTGGGAGGGAAGACCACTAGACCACCAGGGATGGGTATGTTACATACACATCGGGGCATCAGGGACTGGGGGACCACTAGACTACCAGGGCTATATTTAGTGATTTATACCAGGCGATCATGGCTATGGCATGGGGATGCCCCAGGATCCCCACAGCACATGTCATGCTGTGCAGGGTGCCTGGCACAAGTCACTGGCCTGCCCTGTGCAAGACATGCAAGTGGGGCCATCATGACATGCAAATGGCCCCATTTGCACCTTGCATACATTATGGCCTCATTTGCATGCCCTATGCTGAATATCACTGGTGATGCACCTAGAGCAACTGTACTTGCTCTGGCGCATCCCCATGCTCCCTATCTGTGGCTTGTGCTGGCACAGTGCCACTGCACCATGCACAGTATGTGTGCTGATCATGCCATATTCAATGGTGCTGCACCATGGCACATCACCATTGAATATCGCCTGGTCCTGACCCCGGCGCGGCCTAGTTGTGCTGTGTCCAGGCTTGTGCCACTGTCTGGTGCAGTCTGAATATCTGGGCCATGGTGTACAATAAATACTTAAATAAATTACAACTCAAGCCTTTAAAGCTACATTTTGTGAAGAAGATAAAAATGATAATTACAAATATATTCAGTTTTACATTGAAAATCAGCAGTTGAAAATGTGCATACATGTTGAAATGGCATTGTTTGTCACTTATATACATAATAATGTGCCATTTTTGTTTTCTTCAAATAATAGCAACCACTCTAAGGTACCCCGCCATTTTTTGAATAACTTCGTCATCTTCTGAAATGAACATAATATTTAACAGCACATTTTTATCTTTAGTGTCAATTCCTTTCCAGATTGGTTCTAAGCAAATTATCCTGGGTTTGATATACCAAGTATAATCAAATATAACATGGACCATATCCTCTCTCTCTCTCTTGATTATTACAGTTACATAAAGCATCCTTAGGCTCAGCTGATTTCTTATATCTTGCTATGAGAACATTACTGGGAAATTGTTCCATATGATAGCTAGTGAACAATTTTCTAAGTTCTGGGTCTATAAGAATATCCAAGTAGTATCTACATCTAGATTGATTGTTATTTTGGACCAAACATGGTGCAATTTTTAAGCAAGAAATGATATCACAGTCTTTTGTTCTGCAATAATTTAAAATGTTGTAGTACACAATTAATAATAATACATTTTCCCACATGTTTGTAAGTAAGCAAGACCATACTTTGAAAAAAATTGCTTCAAGATTTTTAAGCCAATTAGATTTTTTGCAACCCAACATGCCCCATTTTTTTCACTTTAAGACATTCTTGTGTAACCCCCAGTTGGTGCTAAACTGAGAGGACTACTACCCCTGCCTGTGTGGCTAGTGAACAGGTTGAGGGGCCTGGGTCCTATGATGCAGTGCCTCCATTTTTATAAGCTGAAAATTGGGGAGAAAGGTGTCACTCTGCATGGTGACTAGGTTTGACTATTCTGCACAGAGGCACCCAAGTAACTCAGAGACTAGAAGCAATAACATAATGTCCAATACCAGGAGATGGGATTCTAAAGTTTGGCTTTATTCAACAACACTGGATGAAAAGCATAGATGGACCCCCATGGGGCTACACTCCTTGTAATGCAGATAAGGTGATGACACAGACACAATCCGTTCTTGGATCCTAAACTTCCATATGTCATGGACTCTTTAACTAGTGGCACACTACCACCCTCTACTCCATCCCAACATCTGGGCGCCCTCTTCAGGCACTGGCCAATACCTGACAGAAAGGTGACTGGTGTTTCAAAGCGAATCTGTAGAGGTGAGCCCTGTTACACGAGGTGGGGGGTCTCCCACCTTTTGTTCCATAGACCCATACTTGGCCATTCCTTTGTTTACACACACACACATCCTTGGCTACTGTAGTGTAGACTGTACATGGCATTGTAATGCAGTAACTGTCTTTCACTGAAGACCCCCCCACATACATCAGTCATTACATCTCACTGTTCCATGAGCCCTGTACTTGGCATCCTGACTGACCCACAGCCTCAGAGTCTTATTTACTCACTGTTTTGGTGAATGACACTGGCCTTTTGTCAAAACTTCATCACCCTCATCGTTTCAGATGTCCAAAACTCTGAATGAATCTCATTCCTCAAAAACCATAGTGCCCCAGCACTCTTCATCAGGCAGCTTCTTCCTTTTCCCAGGCCAGGGGGTTGCCCCTGGGAGTTGGTTCCTTGTGTCTCTCTTCTGGTGGAAGCACACCCCTGAAGTAGCTCTGTGTCAGAGCTGAGGGCAGGGGGGGTCTGCCCCTGCAGGGAACCCCCTCCCTCCAAGGCACTGAAGGAACTGCATCCTTCCTTTTCTTGTGCCCACCTCAGACTGCAAATAAAAACTAGACTGCTGACTTCAAGGATCATTTGTAGACTGACTTTGAAATTCCCCAACATTATACCTAACTCCCAACTGGAACATTCCATTATGGCTTATGCTGCTGCAGAATTCTAAATTATGTCATAGACCCAGCTCAGCAGAGACTAAAAACAGAGCAAGACCTAGTGAAATCCATTTAACTGGAGTTTCACTAGCTGCTGGTCCCTGCCTGCCACTAGATCTAAAAAGGGATCTAGTAACTCCGGGTAATAGGGGGGTTACACTCACCCTAAGCCAGGAAAATGACTGTCCCCAGTCATTCACATCTGGCTTGGGCCATCCTACCCTCTGTGCTACCTACAGAAATGGGTGATCAGGCCCTCTCCTACCATGTGCCAGGCACAGGCAGGTAACACTAAGGGCCCAGAGACCATTGGCCAATGCATCAGACTCTACTCTTCTCACTGACTATAGGTACCTAGTGGCTGTGGTAGAATTGTCCAGAGCATAGCCCTAGTAGATCAGTACTGCAGCCCCTGCTGCAGGTCAGGACCACAGCCTGTCTATCCGCCTAGCCCCCTAGGGAAATCCTATCTGCCATTTTACCCAAACAAAAACACTAAAGGGGACCTCCTCCCAACCCTAGACACTTACAACCACACACCTGTGGAAGAAAACAAGTTAAAACACCATTAGCTTCTTACAACACTTTAATTACTACAAACTAAAGCAAAACTGAACTCCGATGAGTTCCAATCCACTTCTTGTCTTGTCTTCATTGCTTCTCCAGAAGCACCTGCAAGACAAAAAAGAAAAATATCCTCCATAATCTGCAATTACAATCCTGTCTAACTAAGACATAAACAAACCAACAAGCCCCATTCATCCGACACTGGAGAACCCCAAAAATGTTTTTTTTTTTTTTTTTTAGAAAAGGTAGAAAACAGAAACAGTATATACAGAATATTTACAACACATATTTAGCAGTTCTTTGGGGATGGAAGGCCCTACAAAGTCCCAACTAGTGACTAAATACAGGCCCGAAGGCAAGTCCAATAAAGAGTCTCTCCTGGGCTGGAGCCCGGTGAAGCAAAGTTCTGCAGACAAATGTCCCATAGGGGAGAGTCTTTGAGGACAGTCACAATGAATGTCTGCTGGTGTAGGATGTGTACTGCAAATGTCAGAAAAATTGAAAAAGTCTAGACTCACCAGTCCCTTGAAGAATGGAAAACATACGGCACCAGTGTCCCCGAAGAAGACTCTACCAGGCAGTATTCTTCTGATACAGCTGGGTAAACATCTTCCGAAACACAACAGGATAACACCTCTGGGAAACAGCTGGGCTGATGTCATCTAGGAGATGGTGCCTTTGGGCAGGAAAAAGAAGAAAAAACACACAGCTGGACTGAAGTCATCCGATCCGGCAACAGCTGGGCTGGTGTCCTCTCTGGAATTGACATCTTCTGGAATAGCCAGCTCATAACTTTATGGACGTGGGAGTTTATGGCAATTACTAAAGCATCGGGGCACCTTGGTCCTGGCTGTTCAGACTGATGGAACAACACAGGTACGGCAACTGCTGGAATGGCAGCACTGGCTACCACTGCTCTGCTTTCCATTTGGTAGGCATGGGCACATTCGCAGGAAGGTCTTTGCATTGTGGGAAATAGCACAATGGGTCAGATGCATTAATTATTACCCCATCTGGGTGCTCATAATTCACATAAAGAAAGGATTATTGTCCCTTGCCATCCACGATCTGAACAGTGTCAATAAGCAGAGTCCTGCCCACCTTCCATTGCTTGAACTTTTTTTTGCAACATCTGATCTCTGACAAATTTACTTGTCCAAGGATGCACATGTTTCATGGCCTCTTCCATAATCTAGGATTTCCTGCACCTCTCTATTTCTTCCCAGACTTTTCTAGGAAAGGTAGGAAATGAAATTCCAAAGAGCTCATTTGCTTTCCTATGAACCAGTCTTTCCTCTTTGCTAGATTTGGTCAACTTGAGACCTCTGGCCTGGCTTGGGGGCAGCCAGTCCTGGTTCTGCCAGCTTCTCATACTTAGTGATACACAAAATGGATCCCTGGCTCCTTCTGGCTCAGCCAGGGCTGTGGAAACACCACTCTCTTCCATGCGTCCCTCTAAACCAGGAACTTGAGGCTGTGAACTCACGCCTTCTTCGTCAGACCAAATAGGTTCCCCCTCATCGTCTTCACTGAGAATCTGTGCCCAGGAGTGAGCAGTCATCCTCACTCCTGAGACTGTCCACTCCTCACTAGGTGCAGAGGTCAAGACCTCCCACTCAAAGGCCTCTCTCAGTTCATCCTCTCCCATGAGACTTGGACTAGGCCCCTCTATCCACGGGTTGGCTGATGCTCCCTTTCCACTGTCTCTTAGTGTCTCAGACGCAGAGTCATCAGTTGTCTGTGCTGCCTGTATATCTGCACCATCTAGCTTTTTGCCACACTCCTCTGAACCTCCCATTTCAGGCTCTCCCTGGTGCTGCATGCTGCCAAATGCAGGTTCTTGTAGTTTTGTCCATGTAGGAGCCAAACAAATCTCAGGGGCTACTATCAATCCATACTTTTCCAGACACCCAGAGCAGTGAGGAACCACAAAGACATCTCTTCCAGCCCTTAAGCACATCACACACACTCTGACTGGATAACCAGGAATCACCTCAAGAGGAGGCAGTCTTCCCCCATGGTGGTACTTTTCAATGTTTCTCAGTTTGTTTACTTTTTCAACTATCATAGCCCGGGCATGATCTGGGAAGCGGGCTGGTCCTGAAGCCATGACTGTAGAGAAAACAAACAATACACTTGATTATTTCAAGTCCCAACATTGATCAGAAACTTTCTATAAAGTGGCTTCTTTGCTGCTGTATTTACATGCCTGCCCCACCCTATCATGGTGGCGGCAGCACTCCTGATGCATCAACTCTCTGTAATTGGGTCAAACCACTGTGCATTTGATTTACACACACTACTGATAACTTCCGCTAAAACCGCACAAACTTGCACTGTTCTCTTTCCTAACACATTTGTATGATTTACATTGGACCTTTCACTTGCTGAAGCGCTGAAGACATTGCTCTAGCTTACAGTCCCTTAATGCCTCAGTATTTCAAGCACAGGATCGCCTGTATTTTTTGCTGCATATCTCATACAACTAACAGTCTTTCACTTGGCTTTGAAAATTATACTGATGCTGAATCTATAATTATGCTCACAGTCTGTTGCTTAGAATTCTTGCTTTTAGCTGGTCAAACTGGCACAGTCCTTTTTTACAAAGTGATTACACTGCTACACATAGATTCAGCTGGCTTTTGTTGTAAATCACACCAGTTTGAGCAATATTTTAGTTGGTACTCACTGTTAGCAGTAGCTGTTTGCTGCGATGGAAAAAATGGCCTTCAGCCAGTATTGGCGGCCTCTGGAAGGAAGCGGGTTGGCAGTCCTGCCTATTGTCCCTCTGAACACCACACTCACAGTTCAGTCAATCGAGATGTGAGTTGAGCCTGAATTTGAACAGAAAAGTCTGTTTTTAAAAGTTCAACAGTGTTTTCAATCACTGCGACGCTCCTCCTGGTAAGCCAGTTCGCACACTCCACTCACTCTCCCTCTCAAATGTTGTGCAGTCGCTCTAGAGCTGGCTTGGGGGTGGGACTGATTGCAGTCTCACCAATCACTCGACGCCATGCAAATGAGCCTCTTTCCTCTCGTGCTCTTCTTCTCATGGCGATTGTCGAGCAGGCAAAATTTTAACTGCAAAACCACACTTTTTTTTTTTCTTCAATGACTCCTCGGCGGGAGCCCATTTTAACCATTTATCATGGCATTTTACTTAGCGACTCCCCCAGTTCATAAAGCAAGCACTTCAAACATCTAGGGCACAAGTCTCCTTTTGTTACCCATAGTTTTCCACACTTCTTTTTCCACAATAAAATTCAAAAGTTGGCAAACACTGTACTTTTTTGATGCAGGACAAGGGCATACCCACTCAGGCTTTACTGTGCCTTGGTAAACAATTGGAATTTTAATAGCAGTACATGGATAATAGCACACATCGGCACATTAGTTAAATGTTGCTTCACATTTTTTGGGCTACCCACTGCCAGATAGCCAAAACGCTAGCCATCACCAGAGCAACCTTTCTTGTTCCTTCTTCCAGATTTCAACAGAATCCCAGCAGTAGCCTCCAAGATGAAACCCCCAGCTGCACCTCAAACTGAGAGGGCTACTACCCCCACATGTGTGGCTAGTAAACAGGTTGAGGGGCCTGGGTCCTATGACACAGTGTCTCCATTTTTATAAGCTGAAAATTTGGGGAGAAAGGTGTCACTTGGCATGATGACTAGGTTTGACTACTCTGCACAGAGGCCCCCAAGTAATCCAGAGACTAGAAGCAATAAAATAATGTACAATTCCAGGAGATGGGATTCTAAAGTGTGTCTTTATTCAACAACACTGAATGAAAAGCATAGATGGACCCCCACGGGGCTGCACTCCTTGTAATGCAGATAAGATGATGACACAGACACAATCCATTCTTGAATCCTAAACTTCCATATGTCATGGACTCTTTAACTAGTGGCACACTACCACCCTCTACTCCATCCCAACATCTGGGCGCCCTCTTCAGGCACTGGCCAATACCTGACAGAAAGGTGACTGGTGTTTCAAAGCGAATCTGTAGAGGTGAGCCCTGTTACTCCAGGTGGGGGGTCTCCCACCTTTTGTTCCATAGACCCATACTCGGCCATTCCTTTGTTTACACACACACATCCTTGGCTACTGTAGTGCAGAGTGTACATGGCATTATAATGCAGTAACTGTCTTTCTCTGAAGACCCCCCCACATACATCAGTCATTACATCTCACTGTTCCATTAGCCTCTTCCTTGGCTACTATAGTGCAGACTGTACATGGCTTTGTAATGCAGACACTGTCTTTCTCTTGAAGACCCCCCACATACAACAGTCATTACTTCTCACTGTTCCATAAGCCCTGGACTTGGCATCCTGACTGATCCACAGCCCCAGAGACTTATTTACTCACTGTTTTGGTGAATGACACTGGCCTTTTGTCAAAGCTTCATCACCCTCATTGTTGCAGATGTCCAAAACTCTGAATGAATCTCATTCCTCAAAAACTGTTGTGCCACAGCACTCTTCATCAGGCAGCTTCTTCCTTTTCCCAGGTCAGGGGTTGCCCCAGGAGTTGGTTCCTTGTGCCTCTCTTCTGGTGGAAGCACACACCCTAAAGTAGCTCTGTGTCAGAGCTGAGGGCAGGGGGGCCTGTCCTTGCAGGGCACCCCTTCCCTCCAAGGCACTGAAGGAACTACATCCTTCCTTTTCTTGTGCCCACTTCAGAATGCAAACAAAAACTAGACTGCTGACTTCAAGGATCAACTGTAGACTGACTGAAATTCCCCAATGTTCTACCTAACTTCCAACTGCAACATTCCATTGTGGTTTATGCTGCTGCAGAATTCTAAATGATGTCATAGCCCAAGCTCAGCAGAGACTGAAAACAGAGCAAGACCTAGTGAAATCCATTTAACAGGAGTTTCACTAGCTGCTTGTCCCTGCCTGCCACTAGATTTAACCAGGGTTCTAGTAACCCCAGGTAACAGGGGGGTTACACTTGTGGTAGTCTTTTAGAGTTGATTCGGGTAACATTTATCCAGTAGCTCAGCACTCTGGCTGTACATTGAGCATCAAAGCTCGATAGGCCTAATTCAGCCCGTACCATGGAAGTAGGGTCGAGTTTACCACAGAAAGAGTTGTGCATAAAGGTTTGTTCAGAGGAATTTCCAAAGTACTGGCTTTATCAGGTCCCCAAATGTCAGCCAGGTACAATACTTGGGACACATATTTAGCTTGAATTGCTTTAACTCAGGTTATGACTGAGTTACCCCCATATCTAGTATTAAATGTTACTAGGGCTCCAGCAGTTTGTTTTAGTTTAATCAAGCATGTTTTAATATGCTGTGTCCAGTGACCATTATTTGCTAATGTTAGGCCAAGGTAGGTATAGGTTTTAACTGTTCTTAATACTTGTTTTCCCACCAACCAAGTACTATTCAGATTGCTGTATCCAAAAACAACAATCTGACTTTTAGTTTCATTTATTTGTAAACTGTATGAAGAAGCAAAGTTGTTTAAGATACCCATCTTTTTCTGTAGGCCTGATTTTGTTAGAGCAATTAGGGCCAGGTCATCGGCATATGCAAGATTTGAATAGCACCTAATGCCAATAAGAGGGGAATCAGAGAGGGATTCAAACAATTACTCTAATAACTGGTCTATAAAATTACTGAACAGTACCGGTGCTAGGACACATCCTTGCCAGACCCCTTTATTTGTAAAAATCTTTGGAGATAGATGGCCATTAGTACCAATCCTAATCTGGGTCCAAGCATTTGAATAACAATTTCTTATAATCTGGATTAAGGCTGGATGAAAGCCTTTCTTGGCCATAATGTGCCATAGTTTACATCTTGAAACACAGTCAAAGTCGGCATTGAAATCTATGAAGGCCACATATAAATTCTGTTTCCTAAGGACAATGTGCTTCTCAATTAAGTGCAGTAAGACAAAACAATTGTCTGATGTGCTATAGTCTGCTCTAAAACTGGCTTGGAGCTCTGAAAGGTTTCCTAGATGTTCTAATTGGGAGATTATCTTACCTAAAATAATTTTTGCAAATATTTTCCCGTTGATATCTAATAAGGAGATAGGCCTGTACATCCTTGGGTCAGCTCTATTGCCTTTTTTGAAAATTGGGACAATAATTGCTCTGTTCCATGAAGATGGTGCCACATTATTAGCTATGCATGAGTTAAACAAGGTAGTCAGTAATCTGGATCACCCTGGAGGGGCCAATAGAAACATTTCTGGTGGTATTTGATCTGGGCCTGGGGCTTTCTTTTTCTTTAAGCTAGTTATTGCAAAGTAGGTCTCCTTAGTGGTGATTTTCACTGGTTTCATTTTTTTACTTATACTGCCCCAGATACTTACAGTTTGTACTACTTATGGATCATAAAAAAAATGTTCAAAATGTGAGACTCATTGTTCCACATGTATATGAGAATCATATTGAGTTTTACTTTTATTTGTGCCTTTTGACACTAATTGCCAAAACGTTTGGCAATCATTATCTTGTATAGCTGTGAGCATCTGATCCCATTTTTGTTGTTGATAAATTCTACGTTTATAGTTCAAAAACTCCTTATAAGCTGCTTTTTTTAATTTAGGTCTTTCTATGTACTCCTAGTGTATAAGCGTCTGGTATCTTTAATTATTTTTGTCAGATATTGCTTATACTTTAAACAGTTTTTGTCAAACCATACATCAGAGGTAAGTAAATCAGACCATTTTTAAAATTTTGTTTCAAAAGGGGAAAATCGAGTAGCAAGTTTTTTTTAGATTATCCAGGCGTCCAGTCAACAGTGAAGACAGAAATTCAAATGATTGCTCTTTTATTGGGGTGTTATCAAGTATTTGTTTACTGGTCTTTTGTGTGGAATGGAGTTGTAGGCCTTTCTGAAATTGAGGTAGGAGATGTCCACTGCCCCCCCGATCCACCTCCTTTGTCACCCAGTCAAAGAAATCTGTCAGATTTGTTTGACATGACCTTCCTATAGTGAATCCATGCTGCCTCACATCCTGTGCTTCACTGAATTTCAAGTATTCCAGTATCCTTTCCTTCTGTAATCTCCCCCACTACAGAAGTGAGGCTGACTGGTCTATAGTTACCAGTCTCCTGTCTGCTCCCACTTTTGTGAAGAGGAACCACATGTGCCCTTCTCCAGTCCTCCAGAACCACTCCTGTATTGAGTGACTTGCTAAACAGGTCTGCCAGTGGTACTAATGACCTAAAGCACTCCACGCAGTGCAACAGAGCAGCAGCAAGGGCAAACAAGATGCTGGGATGCATAACTAGGGGAATCAGTAGTAGGAGAGAGGAGAATATACTGCCCTTGCGCTGGTCACTGGTGAGGCCACATCTAGACTATGGAGTTCAGGACTGTTGCCCACACCTCAAAAAAGACATTAACCTGCTGGAGTAGGTCCAGAAGAGGGCTACAAAGATGATAGTGGGTCATCAGGATAAGGCATACAAGTAGAGGTTGAGGGCACTGAACATGTACTCCCTGGAGGACAAGAGAGAGAGAGAGAGAGAGAGGTCATGATTGAGACCTTTAGGTACCGTACTTGAAGGGGGTAAATAAGGTGGATAAGGAGGGTCTCTTTAAGCTAAGTGGCAACCATAACACAAGGGGGCACAGTCTTAATCTGTAGGGGTGAAGGTTTAGGAGGGAAGTCAGGAAGTACTTCTTCACAGAGAGGGTGGTAGACACTTGGAATTTGCTGTGGGAAGAGGTGGTCTTCTTAAAGATGGTGGGCAGCTTCAAGAGTGGCTGGGATAGGCATGGGGGAAGGTAAGGATCAAGGGAAGGGAGGATGGAAAGGATGTGAGTAGTGGGGAATGGGGCAGGGTCAGAATCTGAAGCTGTGGACCCTGCAATATGAGCAGACTAGATAGACCAAAAGGCCTTCTTCTGCTGGCTTCTTCATATGTTCGTATGTATGTTCATATGTATTTTGTTGCAAATGAATTATTAAGTACAGAACTACGTACATTCAGTTCCCAAGCCATGGTAAAAGTGATTAAACAAGTCATCAACAGGACAATGAAGACTGCCAAAAGAAGGAGGCATTATATCAGCAAAAGAGACATACATATTTATAAAATTTCATTTTTTTTGATATAATAGTCCTGTGTGGGTGGTGGGTGCATAGAATTTGCAACATACCAACAAGTATTTAAATCAAGCAATAAGTAATGTGAAGTTACATGTAGATACAGTCATGAACTAGAAACAAGTAATTATCTGCATATCAAGAAAGTGATCTTGAAACATCATTGCTTTAAAACAAAATGCCTTTTACACATAGTAGGGTCAAAATAATTACATTGTCAGCAACTGTAATAACTTATCTGGTAGGATACTCATGAAAATGATGTCTGTGATGTTTTTAATTAGACTTCATATTTTAAGGAGTTGGTGCCTTATTCATTAGTATTTAGTACAATGGGTTATAATAGCCTCCTATTAGAAGTACAGTTTCAAAAGTGATTATCAATGTGATTCATTAGTGAAATGCATTAGCAAATTATGCAAATGGGAACTAAATTAAGTAATGTAACCAGATGGAAAATAATTATGATGATGATGGTCTATGTATAAAGAATGGTACTGTACTATCAAGCTAACTCTGCCCCCTGACAAAGAGGTTGTGGACCTCGATATGTAAGGGAGTTAGTGGTAATAAGTCAATCCATTTTTGTTGGTATATAACAGTTATGTAATTGTTGGACAGTATTTGATCACTTGCACTTTGTTTGAAACATTTTGGGTGCAATACAATTAACTAAACTGCATTTTTGAGTGCATTGCCTTTGTTCTTTGTTTCAAAGTCCTGCATCCTAATTGATTGACACCTACAGTATGTCTTAGATCTGTCACATGTACAGGTAAAAAAGTGCTGGCAATCAGGGCACAACAAACTAATAATATCAATTTTATTTATTTCAAAATGTTTTACCATGAAATACATACTGAGCTTGTATCAGCTTGTTTCCAGATGCATCCTAGATCAATGCCCTTTTCAAATATTCCATATTGCCATTATATATGTGGCTGCCACCATTACACACTGAAAACATCCAGGGCCTAAAAATTAATCTCTCTTAAAATAAAAGTAACATACAACATGAAATAATATTATTTTCTTAATATTCCCCTCTTTATCCATATTATTTCTGCTTTCAGAAGCAGTGTTATAGGGACAGTAGAGGAGGCAGTAGAGCGCAGTGGGTTAAGGCTCTGAGCTGCAGATCTGGAGACCTGGGTTTGATTCCCACAGCTGCCTAGGTGCATACTGTGTGATCCTAAGCAAGTCACTTAACTTCCTTGTGCTCCCAGGTCGCATCTGGAAACAAGCTTTGGTTTAGTGTGCTATTACTGGTTAAACAATGTTCCCTTTCTCTTTCCCTAGAGAGGGGTTAAGCCCCTCTCCCTTTCATTTTACATAAGATAGCTAAATGGGAGGAGCCTATGAACTGGGAAAGCTGTCTCAGGTTTTTTTCTCACATCCCTCTTGTTTCTGCTTTCAGAAATAGTGCATTAGGGACAGCAGAAGAGTAGAGCAAGCTAAAGCTTGTGCCAGCTAAAGCTCCCCCTCCCACTTTGCACCTGAGGTAGCCAAAGGGGAAGAACCTGGGAATTGGTAAAGCAGTCTCAGTTTTTTCCCAGACCCATTTTGTTTCTGCTTTAAGAAGCAGTGCATTAGGGAGAACAGAGGGGTAGAGACAGCCAACGCTCATGAGGTTTAGCGGGAGGCAAGTCAGTATGCAGGGACTATGGTGTGTTCTTCTCCAGAGTGATGCTCTGGAGTAGGGGTCACTGACCCTTATGCAGGATCTTTTCAGGGGCAAGGCAATATTTTTGTTAGGCATCCATCCCTAGCTCTGGGCACCATACAGGTTAGAACTCAGACATTACTGCGAAAAAGTAGGGGAAGGGGTGGAAAAAGTGAGAAGAGACCTGGTCAAGCTGGAGAAATGGTCACATGTATGGCAGATGGGATTAAATGTAAAAAAGTGCAAAATAATGCACTTAGGACACGGGAACCCAAGGGAGAAGTACTTAGTCGGGTGGGGGTACTGTTAGCCACCAAACAGGAGAGGGATCTAGAAGTGATTATATCTGAGGACCTCATGATAGTTAGACAGTGTGAAAAGGCAGTTGGAAGGGTCAGCAGGATGTTGGGGTGCATAGGGAGAGGCATCATCAGTAGAAAAAGAGAGTTGGTAATGCCACTGTACAGGTCACTAGTGAGACCTCATCTGGAGTAGATTGTCCAGTATTGGAGGCTACATGTCAGGAAAGACATAGACAGAGTGGAGGCAGTCCAAATAAGGGCTACAAAAATGGTACAGGGGCTATACCAAAAATTATATGAGGAGAGGCTGGAAGACCTCAATATGTTTTTTCTAGAGATGAGAAGAGCGAGGGGGGACATGACAGAGATGTTCAAATACCTTAAAAGGATAAATAAGGTACAGAGGTGTAGCACCTTACAGAAAAGAGGATGGACAAGAACTAAGGGACATGATATGAAGTTGGAGGGAAGTATAATCAGGGACAATGTACAGAAGTACTTCTTTAAGAAAGAGTGGTGGATGCTTGGAACAGCCTTCCTGCAGGGTTGGTGGGGGCAAAGGTGGTGGAGGAATTCAAAAATGTGTGGGACAGATGAAAGGGAATACTAGAAAAAGGGAAAGGGGAAGCTGCAGATGAGCTACAGTCTGCAGCATAAATAAAAGGTAGGAAAAATGGACAGACTAGATAGGCCAGGTGGTCCTTATCTACCAACAAACTCAATGTATCTATGTACCTACGTAGAGAACAAACATTGGGATCATTAAAATACAAACAAAAAATATATTTATTTATTTTGTTTTTATTAACCAGGTAATCACACTAAGCAAACAATACCTATTTTCAGGTATGACCCAGGAGATTACATATAAAATACATGCATACAAGGCAATGCATACAGTAGAAAACATTGTAATTCAATAGGAAGCGAAGGGAAGAAATACGGCACTGCATTATGAAGGGGAATACATACAAGGTGATGCATTCAGCTGGATACATTGTAATACAATAAACAATGAAAGAAAGAAACATTAATTAAACATTGCATCATAGAAAGGGAAAAATTTAGGAATGGTATCCATCCATGTAAAGTGATGTATACGTTCCAACTGATAAGGATAAACAAAGCAGCTGGAAGATATAATACAATGGTTGGCAATCCCAAGGGCTAGCCCAAACAGGTAGGCGTTAAGCAACCCCTTAAAATGTTCAATCAATGGGGCTCCCTGGATAACAAGCCAGTGAAAAGTTTCACAAGATAGAAGACACAACACTGAAGGCTCTATCTCCTGAAGATTTAAGACAAGAATTGTGAACTAACAGTTGTCCTGCATCAGAGGAAGACTGGGATAGATGGAAGCATAGATTGTCAGAAAGTCTTTCAGGTAGCCAGGGCCCAAATTATGCAGAGCTCTGTAAATTAACAAACTTATCTTGAAATTGACACACCACTGCACTGGCAGCTAATGCAGTTCGCAAAGGACCGGCATAATGTGTCCAGACCATAAGGTCGTTTCAGTCAGCCAGACTGCTGAGTTCTGTACAAGCTGCCAGTATATCAGCCCCCCAGATAACCCTAGGTAAAGAGCATTACAATAGTCAAGACTAGAGGTAAGAACTATGTGAACCTGTGTTTCCACTCGAGGGCTCTTGATAGGTCCAAATTAGGGTGATATTATGCAGCTGGTAAAAAAGCACTGCGAACAAAAGAGAATAACAGATGTTCTAGGGTCAATCCACTGTCTACAATGAATCCAAATTTCTAACCTTATCCACAGCTCATAGAGTAGCACCATTTAAGGATGGCAACAAGGCACTACCCCTATTCATTGCTGCCCCTCTATGGTCTGGTTTTATCAGTAACACGTCTGCCTTTGATAAGTTCAGTCAGAGCCAACTTGACGGCATCCAGTTTTGGATTTTCATCGGACACTCACTTAACACAGTGACAGCATTATCTCCATCTGGAGCACACTACAAGTAGATCTGGGTATCATCTTCATAATAGTGAAAACATAGACCATATTGCCTAATGATTCACTTGAAGGCAGCATGTAAACAGCGAACAACATAGGGTTTAGAATTGATCCTTGAGGCAGTCCACAGCAGTCAGCAGCAGCCTCTGAGATATTTCCTCCAAACACCACCTGCTACTTCTTACCAGACAAACAGAACTCATGCCACTGTGTCACAGTCACGGTGAGTCCTACATAGTGTCCCAAAAGGGCCAACACCATCCCATGATCCATCGTATCAAAGCCAAGGAAAGATCCAGCAGTACAAGAATGGAACAATGACCACTGTCTCTCCAGGAGAAGATCACTATACACCATGGGCCCAATTCTCAAAGCTCCCAGGCAGTACAAGGGGCTTGCATCCTCATTGCACCACAATGACTGATGCAAAGTGCCCTTGCACCAAATGATGCCCTGGGGGTGATTCAGAAGGGCAACCTGCACCTACTGCATACAGCCTGCACCTAACAGGGCTTGTGCCAGCCTTGCACCACATACTGGGCTGTGGCATGGATCCATGGGCTTGCAGCAGAGGCAGACTGCCAATTCCCCTGAATCAGGTTTCACAAATCCCCCAGGTGGTGAAATTTCCGAGTACTAATAGACAAGCCATGGCTTGTATAAGGGCACTTAGAAATGTCACCACTGGGGGAGCTGACCCAGTTAGTGGCACTGTGCCACAGTCCCCCCTCCCTGCTGTCCCCAAGAAATGTTGGATACCTCCCTGGTGGTCCAGTGGAACCCTCATCCCTGAGTACTTCCATATGAATATATAGTACCAGATCCCCCTCCCTGGTAGACAAGCATATCCCTTCTCCCCGATGTCACCATGAAGTATGTATTCATCATCAGCCCCTGTGGTCTTGTGGACCCCCCTCCCTGATCCTTGATGTCCCCATGATGTATTACTCTATACAAAATCCCTGGTGATCTAGCAGTTCCTTCCAAAGCCCCAATACCCCATTATGCCATAGTATGGAATGGTTGGTGGTATAGTGGCCCCCCCACCCCACTCCTCCATCCCAGGAACAGGCTGCCGACAGACATAGCCTACTGCTCACCACCATGGCCAGCCACCGACTAAGCTCTGACGGAGCACATACTGTATGCAGTAGGCACTCAGTGATTGACATCTGTCACTGACCATGTACTGTGTACAGTATGCACTCCTTCAGAGCCCAGTCAGCAGCAGGTCATAGTGGTGAGTGGTGGGATGAGCCAGTTGCCATCCCATTCTGGGGATGGGGGAGCACTGCCTACTTGGGTGGGATGTTGGGGGCCACTATACCACCAATCATTAATTACTACGGCATAATAGGGGATTGGTGATTGGGAGAGGAGGGTCCACAAAACCACCAGGGTCTGATGATTACTACATACTTCATTAAGAAATCAGGGAGGGAGTCCCCAATCCACCAGGGAAATATAGGACACCCATTTTCATGAGGACATTGGGGAGGAGGGATCACTAGTCCACCAGGGATTGTCTGGGGACTTTGAGACATTGTCACCCATGGCTTATGGTGCCCAGTCCAGGTGTGCCATCTGTTTGGCATACTACTAAGGTTGCCGCAAGTCATGGGACTTTGCCACCTGGACTTTACCTGATCAAAAATCAGGTGCAGGGTCCCTGGTACTCCTGGGTTTGCCACAGCCCTAGACTGCTGCATCTTGTGGTGATCTTAGGGCTTTATGAGAATTGAGCCCCATGACTAGTGCTGTCTCCATGCTATACTGAGGTCTATAGCCAGATTGAAATGGCTCATACAGCAGATCTTATAACATTCCAGGTGACTCTGATGATGTGCCACTACTACCTTCTCAATTACCATCCCTAAAAAAATTTGAGGTTTGAAACAAGCCTGAAGTTTGCCAGATCATCAGGGTTCAATGACGGCTTCTTCAGCAGAGGCTCAATGCTGCTTTTTTTAGTTCAGTGGAGAAAATACCCTCCTGAAGGGAACACCTAATTATCTCAGTGATAATTGAAATCAGAGCTCCATGCTCAATTGGTGGCAGTGAGGAAAGAGATCTCTCCCCTTTGGCACTGGCTCAGCTGGAGCCCACATCCCCACTCCCACAGAGGCCCACTGGTCAGAATGTGGAGAGTGGTGGGGTGAGGTTCCCAAATGTGAATAGGTATGAATGGTGCCACTATTTGTTATTTAGATCCAAATGATGAATAGGGCCTTATTCTAGCTGCAGAATTATCCCTCAGAAATGCTGCTTCCTAATCAGCTGACAGAGGGTGCATGAATGCTGAACAGCCTGTGCCCACCCTTCCTCACTCCAGGATGCACCTTGACCCCAGATTGCCACAATATGGAATACTAGGGATTGTGCATGAAACTCAAAATCCCAGATGGTAGCATAATGCACTATCAATGAGACACTAGGCAATATCCGGGGCCCAATCATCAGTTCTTAGTGCATGGACAAAGTAGTCTCCAAGCCATGCTTCATGGGGTCACAAACCATTTCCATGTGTCTGCAAACTCAGTAGCAAACACTTAGGCAAAGAAGCAGGACTGCAGTGCTAATGGCCAACAAGGTAATTCACATTGCATTACCGCCACTTTTAAAACAAGATTTTCAGGTCACTGCATAGAACCATAGAAACATAGAGTTTGTCAGCAGATATGGACTGCATGGCCCATCTAGTCTGCCCTTTTTTGTTAACACTGATCTCTGGCTACCACCTCCTCCCTGGTTCCCTACCAAGATTCCTTTGTGCCTATCCCATACAAGCTTGAAGCACACCACTATTTGTGCTCCACCCTTACAAAAATAAATATATGAAATGTTCTCATGCTGCACACATAAAACAACACATGTGATATGTGTGGTGCAAGCATGATTTAAATGTTAAATTGGAACTGATTGCATGCATGCATGTGGCATACATATAGCAAGCAAGTGTGGAAAGCATGCTTTTTAATGTTAATTTGGAACAGGTTGCATGCACGTGGCATGTGTGCAAAAAAACAAGTGGTCGCTGATAACTGCACACATAAATGTTAAGTGACTTGCTCAGGATTGCACCATATAAAAGTGGGGGTCAATGAGATTCAAACTGAGGTCTTCAGATCTCTAAGTCTCCTTGTTTGCAATTCAGTGCCTTCAACCACTAAGCTATATAGCCTGCACACATATGGCTTGTTTGTACTTCAATACAAATCTGCATACATCTACATACATGTAGCATGCTTATAGCCACTGTTATACTTTTTAGTTTTCTTGTCTCCCCTCATCTCAGCTGCACAGTTGAACTGTAGCACACATACCAATGGAAACACATGTGGTTCTTCCAACCCCTAATACAAACACTTTCCACAAAACTACTTAATTACTTCTTTCTGGCCTGTACTCATACTATTTTCTCTCCATAGTTTTGAATGCTTCCATGCAAACAGACTTTAAGGGGCAAACACAAAAGTAGCAATAACTCGACACCCACCCACATGGCCAGACCCCCCCATGCTGCTGCAGCCAACCCACCAAGTATAGATATAAGTCTAGAATCTCTTACCTGAGTACTAGGGAGCAAGAGGTAGGAGTCTTTAAGAGGTGGTGTCCATGGGTCAGAGTGCTGAAGTGTACCCCCTTGAAATTAATGGACTTATTTTTTATTACTATTTTATACATTGTGATGGTGAGTCAGAGAATAATGAAGGCCACTGTTCTACTAACAAGACCCTTGTTAGTCCAGTGCTGGCCTTCATTAATCTCTAACTCTCCATCAGTAATGTATAAAATAGTAATTGAAAAAGATCCCCATTCATTTCAATAATGCACACCCCTGTGGTCTCCCTTGCTCTATGTCATGATGTGCCTGAGCATGGGGATGTGGAGACCAGCTTCACTTGGGGGGGCATAAGCCTGACTATAGTGGGGCTCCAATAGTCTGCGCATACCATAATGCTCAACTGTCCCTCAATGCAAGGGACAGCCCCCATTTTACCACTGAAAACTGCTCTGCTCCTTATCCATCCCTCATGGAAAACATGCTGCTTACACAGAGGGTGTCCTGTAAATTTAGACTTTATGGCAGGGGCACCATTTCAGATTTAAGCAGGGGGAGCCAACAACCAGTTGTGGCCTGGTGCTAGTTAGCCCCTAGGTGGCAAGCTCTAGAATATCTGGAATGTCTCTAAAAGGTTAAACTTATTTGTTGTGACTGAAAAGTGATATGCAAATCAGGACACATTTAAATGTATAAGATTCATCTGTCTATACACTGGAGCAGCGCATAAGATCTGGGCTTACACCCACCCAGTTACTAACCAATTATTTTTCTTGGCTGAAGTTCTGACCCAATCCCCCCCAAAAAATCCCAATTTCTCTCCCTGACACCATTCCATTCAATATCCATCCCACATGGGTCATTAAGCCACCCAAAGGTGCAGAAATGTGAAAAACACATCAATATTTAGTCCTTCCTCCTTCCCCAATCCCCCTTTAAAAAAGTATTTACTTTTACTTACCTGGCTATCTGGCCAGAACCTAGGGGCCTGGCCCAGTGTGCCAGCAGCAGAGTTTTCCATCTGCTCCTCCTCCTCTGTCCTTCTGCCAGATGCTGGATGACAAAACCAGCCATCCCAGGTCCCCAATGTGGTCCACGACCTAGTCACCTCATCAACCGAACCCATCCAACCTTTGTTGCTTGCTTTTTGCTTGGCTGCTGCTGTGGTTGCTGCCACACCGCACTTATCAAGGCCTATGAGGGCTACCCACCCCACTGTCACCACTGTTGCTAGGCCTATCTTGGTGTTGCAGGGGGCCTTTTCCTTTTTTTTTGTGAGGTGAGCCTAGTAGAGTAAGCAGGTAGCCTTGTCTTGAGTAAGCTTCTAGCTCACCCCCTGCCCCTTCAGCCACCAGGTGAGATGGAGACTCACTAAGAGTAGACCAACAAAAATATGCTGCCACAACACTGCTATCGAGAATTCAGTGGTCACCAACTCCTCCAAGTTGTAGTGCGCAGCCTGTCTACTCTGTGGTGGGAAAGACAGTGTCGCACTCATGTGACTCATGTGCTCTTGCTTGGCTGGAGCTCCTCCATGTCACATGTGATGGTACCACTGCTGATGGGTGGAGAGAGTGGAAAACACAATACAGACACAGTCAAGTCAGGAGTGTACCTGCAGTGTGAGTGCACACAGGCCAGGGGGCACTGATCATACAAAAGATTTAATCAAAATGTAATGCCATTATTGCCACATCAAAAGAACAACCTAGGCACAGATGTTGGAAGGGGGCAACTGCCCTCCTCTGCCCTACCTAAATGGCACCCTGCTTTGTGGTAGAAACTCATTCTCAGGTTTTAATATTAGTACAAGTAAATACAATGGTTTCCACTGTGTTCTGAGGTACTATATCTCCATGTTCAGGATGTGTCCTGATCATCATGATGGTCAATGTCCGTTATTGTCCCTCATTTTGAGTGTCCATGTCCCTTATTTCAGTGACAAAATGTGAGGTATGATGCATGCTTCCAAGACCCCACTCAGCACAAAGAGTGCTTGGCCATAGTGCATATGCTCCGTACAGAATGACAAATGGAAAGTAAATCATGAGGAAGCACATTTGTAACACTAAATATGCATAAGGGGATTTGCATGGCCTAAAACAAAATGGTCAGGCTTCTCAACACAGAGGCCCCTCTTCACACATCTGGACTGGGGGACGTTGGCTGACTATATCCTAGGCATGTAATGCAGTAAGCAAAGAATACTTTACAAATTTATGGCAATTTAATGACAAAAATCAAAAGCCATTAAACAACTTGCAAAAGGATCAGAATTAATGAATTTACCAAATTTTAATGGGAAATCAATGTCAAATGTATTTTAATAGCTCTAATAGCTAGCAGTAGTATGAGAAATACTGTAGAGACTGAGTTGTTTTTTTAGCTGAGATTTATACCAGCTTAGTTGCTGCACACATGGCAATTGTGCAACATGTGAACCTGATGTGATTTTTAGAAGATGTTCACACCAGCTTACTTGCTGCACACATGTCAGGCTTGCAGCATGCAAACCTGATTTGCTTTTTAGACCTGGTTTGCTTAGGTTTACTTTGTATATGCAAACCGTATGCAAACATTGCAGAATTAAGCATGTAACATGCATTCTGCATGTACACAGCACACTTATATTTCTATAAGGGCCACTACCTCTGCTGGTGTCCATCATTCTTTTTGTGAAGTACTTCCTTACATCCCTCCTACAGTCCCCCTTCTGGATTCATTACATGCCACTTGTTGTGCACCTTCTCATCTGAAAAATGCTCTCTTCCTGTACCTTATTTACCCCCATGAGGTATTTATATGTCTCTATCATGTTCCTCCTCTCCCACCTCCCTTCCAGGGTGTACATGTTGAGATCCCTCAGTCTCTCTTCACAAGGCTTCTGATGCAGTCCCTGCACCATTTTAATTGCTCTCCTTCAGACAGCCTCAACCCTGTCTATGTCCTTCCTGACATGTGGTCTCAAGAACTGGACACAATACACCAGGTGGGGTTGCACCAATAATCAATACAGTGATAACACCAGTTCCCTCTTTCTGCTGGTGATACCCCTCCCTATGCACCCCAGAAATCTGCTGGCCATACTTTCTCCCTTGTCATACTGCTGTCCCACCTTGAGGTCATTCAATAAGATTACTGCAAGATCATTTTCCTGTTTTATGACCGTCAATACCTCCTCCCCCATTTTTTACTATACCTCTGGGTTTCTGTGCCCTAGGTGCATTATTTTGCACTATTTCACATTGAAACCTAGCTGCCATACCCTTGACCACTCCTTGGGTTTTCTCAGATCTAAGTACATTCTCTCCACCCCCTCTGGAGTGTATTATTCTATGCACTCTCTCTAAGTTACATCTGGATTTAACCTCTAGTGACAGCATGTGACCGTGGGAGCTTCGGGAAAAAAAGACAAGAAGATGAGATGGGAGAGGGTTTGAAGCCACTTTATGCCATGGAGAGGATGGAAAAAACTGCATCACAAACTGGTTAAGATAGCATTGTTAGTGTGGGAGGGGTGCATCAGGTACTGAGGACATGTTTGATGTCTTAAATTTTGACTCAGGTCTCTTACTGCATTTCCCTATCAACTTCATTATTTTTCCTCAGTACCTTCACTGTACAGTATATCCCCAGTACTGTCATTGTTTTTCATCAGTACCTAACCTGTATATCCTCAGTACCTTCACTCTTTCCAGAAACACAGAAAAGACCCGAACAGTACATATAGGACCCAATTCCAGGACGACTTATGCATGGCCCAAGGCGATTTACGCTGAACCCCATGGCGTAAATGCAACTTGCACCATGCGATACGCAGGTCACATTTCCAAGTCATGACCTGTGCCATGTCGTATGCGGGTTGCACCATAGATGGGTTTCACCACCCACTACACCCGCAACCCACAATGGCATGGTGCAAGGTTGGGTTACGGCAGCAACTATGCCTTATTCCAAAAGGGCGACTGCCATAACCCACATATGCCATTACAGAAGCTGCATTGGCACAGTGGAGATAGACTATCAGGGAGATGGTCTAAGGGGCATCCATCCATGCCAATCAATGGAGTCCACTCTGCAGCACAGCAGAAATGTTACAGCTATACTCCCCATGCCCCCCCAACACATACATGTCCCCCTGTCCTGAATGTCGGGGACCCCTGGGGTCCATTTTTCAATGTGCCCCCCAAATGCCAGTGCCACCTGTCCAGCCCCCCATGCCCCCTGGTGCTTGTGGTGGTGTTCCGGGGTGGAGGGCTCCGGGGGGGGCAGTTGTCAGTGGTCTGCAACTTGTGGCATGCAGGGCCATTGCAACATGCCTGTGGCACTAGCCTGCATCTGCTGCAAGTCACAGGACATTGGTGCCGGGGACCCTGCCCATCTTGGAATACGGCGCAGGGTCCCTGGTGTAGCGCCACATGGTGCAACTCACATACACCAGCAAGTTGGCCATGCTTCTCAGAATTGGGCCTATAGTCTGTACCATGATTCTGTACTAGGAATAAATCTTACTAATGTTAACCATGTCCCTCATCCTCTCCTCTCCTTTCTACATTATTCAATCTTAAAACACCCTTAAATGCATGCCAACTTGTTTTGAACCCTGATATTATGTATGCCTCTACAAAATGCCTGGAATTTTGTTCCACCTAGCCACCAAACTATCCATAAAATATGTAAGCAATACGGCATGATGGGGAGACTGTTGTCATGGGATAAACACCCAACCAGGTGCATAGAGAAGCCTGAGTCTCCTGCAGAGGGCCTTTAGCCACTGAGAAGGTATTTATCCCATGACAACCACTGACCCAAAGGGTCTTATACTGCTTATAAAATGGGTCATTTCCCAAAATGCAACTAAACAAAATCAAGCACTTAAAACATTTTTTCTCTTCTTGTTTTCTATGTCACCTAATGTCATTAATATGAGAAAGTAGTCAATCAATCAATCAAATTCTTTATTTATCCAGGCGAACACCATTGAGCAAGCTCATTTACAAGGTGGACCTGCATTACACAAGTCAAGTAACAATGTATTTATATACAGACGAATAGACAGCAGATGCAAGAGTACAACAGCACAGGTGGACCTGCAATAGCAGGATAAGTAAAAATACATTTGGGTTCAGGTAAAAGACAATCAGTAAGGGTATACATAACAATAGGGTAGCAAGTCAGTAAAAATTTATACCAGATAAAACAACATACATAGCTTAGTATTCCTGTAAGGTAAAGGCATTATAGTTCAGCAAAGAGATTAGTTGAAGTAGCCCCTCATATGATCTTTCTAGTAGGGGGCAGTAGCATAGCTGAACATAAGACAGGTGGTTAGGCTATGATAAATTTTAAGAAGAAACCATAGTTGCTTTAAGTTTGGCCATTTTTCTTTAATAAAATCAGCTAGCATTTTCTTGATGACAGTTTGGGGAAACTCTAGCTTGGTGAAACTGATGTTTTTATGAGAGCTGTGAGTTTCCATATGCAGATGATGTTTTCCAATTTAAGGTGTGTGTGTGTGTGTGTTTTTAATGTTACAGACACTCCAGTGATCCCTGTGTAGCTAGAATATTGTATGGATGGGTGTGGGAAGTGAGGCTCTGGGTATTTTGCCAGTGCAATTTAGATTAGCTATGGCACTTTCAGACACTTCATTACCAGTATCTCTTTGCTTTTAAAGTACTTTGGGATACAATGAGTATTGGAATACAAGGGATTGCAGTGTCAGTGGCTCAGTAGGTAGCACACTCGCCTCTGAGGCCAGGAGATCAGAGGGCTGTGGGTTCAGTTCCCACATCTGACACTTGGGTTAATATCCCAGTACTGACACTGTAGTACAGCATGAGAGGGGTGCTGCACTTCTGAGGTGCGGTCTTTCAGATGAGACGTTAAACCAAGGTCCCATCTGTCTGGATTGGTGGTAGTTCAGGTGGATGTTAAAGATCCCATGGCATTTATCGAAAAGAGTAGGGGAATTTCCCCGGTGTCCTGGCCAAATTTCCCTCATTCACTAAAAATACCACCAACAGCTTAATCTGGTTCCAGGTCAGTTGTCATCTGTATCCCTCCCCGGTCATGCCTGAAAATAGGCAGGATTTGTCTAGTGCACTTACCCGGTCAACAAAAGCTAAATAAATAAATAAATAAACAATGTGTATGAAAGCATTATATAAATGCTGATTCTTCTTTTTGTTTTTATGGAAGGCACTTGAACTAGAATCAGAGCTGTCCACCCACTGATGAAGAGAAACAAAGGCCTTTAAAGTTTTATTTTCTAAGTTAAAGGAAAACTACACCCTCATGTCTTGTAAATTTTGTTTTCATGTCAACAAACAACTCTTTTTGTGTAGCTGTCAGAGATAGATGCAATTGCTTTTGTATGTTTTCACACGTCTCACTAAGCCCTGTAACTATCCTGGTGGGATCTCTATTTGCTGGTTGTTGAAATCTCATTGTCCTTAAGAGCAACATTAGCATATGAGAACATGATGTGTAGGCATTCTAAGATTCCACAGTATGCATGTATGCTTAATTAAACTTCAAAGAAACAAGTTGCAAGAAGGTGTGAAATACCACATTTACCTTCAGTTAGCATTGCAAATGGTCTGAGCTGTAATGCATTGGTTTTCCCTTTAAAATGCATTCAGTTTATGTGTTTTCAGAGAGTTTTTACAGAGTATTTGTTCTTTCAGCATAGAGATGCATGGTATAAATGGGTGATGTGACATCATGTTCTCATAAGCTAATACAGCTCTCATGGACAATGAGATTTCAATAACCATAAAATGGAGACCCCCAGGGTAGTCACAGGGGGCTACCATGAGCAGTGAAAACAAAGTAAAGCAAATATGTATAACTCTAACAACTACAGAAAAAGAGGTGTCTGTTGACATGGAAACACATAAAATTTACATGATATGGGGATGTAGTTTTCCTTTAAAGACACTATCCACTTATGGAATGGTTATGTGACATCTGGGTGGGAGAGGTGAGGTGCAGGACAGGAAAGAGTGACAGGAGGGAGGTGAACAATTCATGATGAATGGTGGAGATCTGAGTGATCTGTGTATTCACAATGTGACAACTAAGACAAGACAGTATTTTCTGGGGCCTGCAAACTAAAATGAGAGAAAGCACAATATGTAGACGTGAGATAGACTAATATTTTTACTGTATTTGGTGTCTGTGTTGTGGGGTTGGGTGTGTCAGTTCAAAATCTTTGGTAGTAAGTAATTTTAATTGTGACAAATGGGATGTGGTAGGTTTTTTTCTCTGCAAAGATGGCTTTCAGTAATTGTTCAGTAATTGTTCTTGAAATGTTTTTGGGAGGAGTTGAAATTTAAATTGCTGCATCCTAGTTGCAGAAGGGTTTCCTGGACAAATGGTTGTCATCCTGTAAGAACCTGGGTTCCAAACCCTCTTGGCCAATCAGGAGCAAGAAAGGCCTACCCATTTTACAATACTTTCTAATGTCTTTTATGAACCACCCCCTTCAGCTTTAGCATATCACTCCTAGTGGACCCACTGTTTCTCATGGTAACTAGACTTCCAGGGCCAGATTTTCAGCTGTTGCTGGACTAAGTCCCACTCCACAGCTGCCGGGGTGGAAAAAACTCTCTGCATGTCACCAAGTCTTCAATGCTGCATATGCAGCAGGAGCAGCTGCAGAGGCAGTTATACCTGATCAAATTAGGCATAACATTTTGGAGCAGCTGCACCAAAAAATGGCCACATGCTGCAGTAAATCACAGAGCCAGTAGCAAACAGCTCCACAGTTGAAAATACAGCACATGTGGAAAAAACTTGTGTACCTGCAAGGTTTTCCTGCATGGGTGCCAAAAATGGCCCATTTCGAAATATGAACCCCGTGTTCAATCTATTCAACTCTTTCATAAACTTGAAAGTTTCTGCTATGTCCTCCTTTCATGTCTGTCCTCCAGTGAGTACATGTTAAGAGTATTCAGCCTTTCCTCATACAGTTTGCTTTGTTGTCAATAGATCCTTATTGTTGCCGTTGTTTACACTGTCACTATTCGGCTTTCATCCTTCCTAGATATGGACCCCAGAACTGTATGTAATTGGCCAGTTCCTGGGATTACTAGAATCCCATCAGTTTTAGATCAGGCAGATAGCCTGGGCAGTCAGAGGGTTTAAAAACTCTCTGTAAAACATTACATCACCACCTGCTCAGCTCTGTTGGAGCAGGGGATGATGTCATTGAACTTAGCTCTGATCCTGTACTGAGTTGATTCTTGTAAGGCATTTATATGTTTCTATCATGTCTCCCCTATCCCTTCTCTGTTCCAGGGAGTAAATAGTTAATTCTCTAAGTCTTGCCTCATATGGTTCCTGGTGGAGGTCCCGAAACATTTTTGTTGCCATTCTTTGCACTGTTTCTAACTGATCTACAGTACATCCTTTTTTAAGTGAGGTCTCCAGAACTGGACTTAGTATTTCAGGTGAGGCCTCACTAAGGATCTGTATAGTGGGATTATCACTTAGCACTTTCTGCTTGTGATGTCCTTGCCTATGCATCCGAGGATGCTGTTAGCTTCTTGTGCCTCCTTTTCACACTGTCTTCCCACCTTTAGATTGTTGAAATACCATGACCTCAAGGTCTCTTTCTAGGTTTGTGACAGATAATTTTTGGCCCCCAATGTGTACTCCTTACCTGGGTTATTTTCCCCTAGATGCATGACCTTACATTTCTTGACATTGAACTTCAACTGCCAAGTTGTTAATCGATCCTCCAACTTTCTTAGGTCTGATTCCATCCCTGAGGCCCCTTCATGTGTGTCTACCCTGTTGCAAAGCTTGGTGTTGTCTGCAGACAGGCACACCTTTCCCTCCAAACCCTAAGCTATGTCACTGATGAATATGTTAAAGAGGACTGGTCCCAGTACTGACCCTTGTGGCACTCCACTAGTCACTCTTCCTTCTTGCAACAAGGTCCCATTGACCATTACATTCTGTGTTCTCCTCTGAAGCCAGTTTTTTACCCAATTAACAATTTTTTCTCCTACCTCTGTATCTTTTAACTTGTTTATGAGTCTCCAGTGGGGGAAAGAATCGAAGACTTTGCTGAAATCCAAATATAGCACATCTACTGCCTCACCTTGGTCCACTGCTTTTGTAACCTAGTTAAAGAAATCTATCATATTGGTTTGACATGACCTTCCAGTTGTGAAGCCATGCTGCTTAAGGTCTAGCATCCCACTGGTTTCAAGATGTATCACTATCTTTTCCTTCAGTAATGATTCAATCATTTTCCCCACTATTGAGGTGAGGCTGACTGGGCGATAGTTCCCTGCCTCCTCCTTACTCCCACCCTTGTGTAAAGGTATCACGGTGGCTTTTTTCCAGTCCTCAGGCACTTTACTTCTCTCCAGTGATTTATTGAAGAGCTCGGCCAGTGGCTCTGTGAGTTCCTCTCTAAGCTCCTTTAAAATTTGCAGGTGGATTCCGTCAGGCCCCATGGCTTTGTCATTCTTTAACTTACTGAGCTCCTTGAGGATTCTCTCCTTGGTGAAGGTGCTAGTGTCTTCCCCCTTGGTGCAGTGTCCTTTCTCCCTAGAGTTGGTCCACTTCCATTATCTTCTAGTGTAAATACTGAGCAAAAGTAGTTGTTTAACACTTCTGCTTTCCTAGCGTCCTCCTCTACATATTTCTGTCTTTTGTTTTAAGTCTAATTATTCCCCCCTTGATTTTTCTCCATTCACATGTTTATTTATTTAGTTTTTGTTAACTGGGTAGTTGCACTAGCCATAGAAATGGCTATTTTCAGGCACGACCCAGGAGGTTACAGAGCAATTGCAGAGGAAGATATACAGAAGGTGAAATGCAGTAATATACAAACAGGGTATTATACATGATGTTAAACAACATGAAACAAAACAATATACAAAATAGAGTATAGTACAATGCTGTAGTATTAGTCACCGGTATAGGTACAGGGCTTGACTACAGGTAGGACAAAATAGCAAACTCATATATTGAGAGGAGATCATAGATATCTAGCAGAAGGCAGTGGGAGACAAAACAGTCAGCAAGCAAGATCCATAGGGGGATGGCTAAAACCAGGTCATCTGTATCTGTAGAAGGCCTTGTTGCCTCTTTTTATTCCCTCAGAAATTCTCTCTTCTGTTTGAGCTTTCGCTACTCTGACTGCCTTGCCTGCATCTTTCAGCTTAGCTCTGCATACCTCCCTATTGTAGTCATTCTGCATTTCTTAACAATTTTTGAAAGCTTTTTTCTTTTCCCTAATTGTTGATGCTACATCTTTTGTGAACCAGAGAGGTTTCTTTCTTCTCTTGGAGTTGCTGATTAACCTTGTACATTATGATGTAACAAGATTTGGTGCTGTCTTTAGAGCTTTCCAGCACTCTTCAACAATCCCATGTGCCACTTTCTTATGTATGCTCCTAAAGGTGGAGCGCATCTTGTTGAAGTCAGCATTCCTAAAACTGAGGATCTTCAGTCTAGTGTGACTAATATCCTCATGTCTGTTGACTGTGAACCAGACTGATCTGTGGTCACTGGAACTCAGATTGACTCCCACTCTTACATCTGAAACTCAGGTGCTGTTTGAATGCACAAGGTCTAGGATTGCTTCTTCTCTTACTTGGGTATCCACCATCTGTTTTAGACCTGCCCCCTGCAGGGCAATGAGAAATTCCCTACTTCTTTCTGATGCAGCTGTGTAGGAAGACCAATTTACATCTGGTAAATTGAAGTCACCTAATAGCAGCAGCTCTCCTCTGTCAGCCATCATTAGGATGGATTCCAGAAGTTCTTTGTATTTTTCTGCTTCTTGAGATGGTAGTCTGTAAACAACTCCCAACCTGATTGGGGACTTGTCCCCTGTTCCAAGGGTGACCCATAGGGTCTCAGCCTCGGTGTGCTCTGTCTGTATCTCAGTGGCTTTAATTTCATCCTTGATATATATATTGCAACTCCCCCACCCTTTTTTCCCTTTCTGTCCCATCTAAACAGATTGTACCCTGGGATGGCAACATCCCAGGTGTGGTTCTTGCTAAATCACGTCTCTGGCACTGCAACTAGATCTTGATGAGCTTCCATCATCATGGTGTTAATGTCTGATATTTTATTCACCAGACTGTGAGCACTGATACACATTGCCTGCCATGCCTGGTTTCCTACTTTTACTGTGCTTTGCTTTGTGCATTTCAGTGGCTGTTCAGTTGGTAATGTGTGCCCTGTGATTTTCTTGTTGCATGTTGAGTTGTGAGTTAAGGGTGCCTTTGAAGGCTTAGCTGACTGAAAGGATGATGAGTTGGTTGGTGAATGTGGAAGGGCATCAACCATTCCTTGAGGTGTGTTGGGTGTTAATGCCCTCTCCCCTTGTTCTGTTGCTACCTTAGTAGGCTTAGCTCAATGAAAAAAGAATTTGGGGTGGGGGCATCTATATTGGTGTTGAGTGATGATCCCTCTAGCATTGTGCTATGGATGCATTTGTAGGCTTAGCTGGATGAAAGAAAGATTTTGGGGGGGCATCCACTCTCTTATGAGGCATGCTGGGTGATGATGCCCTCTCCCCTTTTCCTAGTTTAAATGTTCCTGAAAAACATTACATTTCTATCCTAAAGCTCAGGTTCCTTGTTTAATGACATGCAGTCCATCATATTTGAAGAATTCCCATTCTCAGAAGTTCTGCAATTTGCCAACACAGTGGTATCCTTTTTCTTGACACCAGTCTGTGAGCCAGGTGTTGAATTCTATAATTTCCTTCTCTCTGACTCTGTGCCTGTTACCCCCTTTACCTAGACAGGCAGGATTTTGGAGAAGGATAATCTTGATGTAAGAGAAGTTAGTTTGTTGCATGGAGAAATGAAATGTTTTTTGGTGTCATCCACTGACCAACTGGCAAGGTTATTTGTTCCTGAGTAGATTAGGATGTGTTTTTTTTTGTTTGCCTTGCATGTGATCTACTCTATGCGGTCTGTATCCCTCCATGATGATGCTCCGGGGAGGCATCTTACATCGACTGTAGTTTTTGAATTTGGCTGGAGGTGTGGCTCTATTCCGTGGATCAAAGAGTCACCTATTATTAGAAGTGATTATTTCATCTCAATTTCAGAGGCTTTGTTGGACTTATTCATTTTTATTCATGTTGCCAGATTGAGCCTGGTGTTGTTTTCCATTCTTGTGGTTGACTGGACCCTAGTGGCATGAACCGGTTTGTTGTGCGAACAGGGGAGGCTGATGAGTTTTGTTTGCATGGTACATGGCAGGCAGCATTTGACATACTCCTACTAATCATTTGCCAGCCCCCTAGTCTGGTTGCCTTTTGGAGAAGGGTCCAGTTTCAGTGATGTTGTTGTACTGAGTCTGGTACGGAGATATGAGATTTCATCCCATGCGGGGTGGAGTTGGGATCTTAGGTCCCTAATAGTCCAGCAGGTAGGACAGCGCCCAACTCTTAGGCAAAAGTCCTGTAGACTAATATGCCACAATGTTTGCAATTGGTAATATCCATTTCTGCTCTTACTTATAGTGGATGAAAGAAAAGTAGTGTGGTACAGTACATATATGAGCTTTTATTTATGCCGGAAGAAAGTAGTTTTGAGATTCACCTATGCTATGTTACGGTCAGTTTGAAAGGCAGAAAACAAAATGTTTTTTTCTCTGATTAGTAGCTGTGTGATGTCACAGTGCTGCCCTATAAGGGGATGCTGAGGCTAGGGGTGGGTGGGATGAGGGTGGGTGGGAGGAAGATCCACAACTTCCAGAAACAAACAGGTGACCCAACCAATGTGCTGACCCTAGGTCTACAGTGGAAGCTCTTGGCTGCCATTTCCTACTGCTGGTGCTGGAGGAAAGAGAACACCTGAGGGAGAAAGCAGAAGAAAGACAAGAAAATACAGCTCTCCTCGGGGTTCTGTGGTGGATTTCATAGCTGCAGTGTGGTAGCACTGCTAAAAGCATCTTTTTGCCACCCTGGTGCTGTTTGCAGTTGAGGATGAAATCTGAAACACCTGGAACAGCAAGCACTATGTAAGTACCTTCTGAGCTGCCGGTGCTGCTGCTAGGGGAGTGAGAGTAGTGCTCCTAGAGAGATCCAGGTGTGGTGGTGTGCCCGAGCCCAAGCTCTGAACTAAAGGACCAGAGCTGTGGTAGGGAACAATAGGAGTTCCCTGACTGGTCATTTGCTCACTGCTGCACCCCTCTGATTGGTGGATGCATTGAAAGCTGCTCCTGATTGGTTCCCTCGATGATCCTTGGTCTGCAATGGAAGCTCTTCACTGCCACTTCCTACTGCTGGCACTGGATGAAAAAGAACACCTGAGGGAGAAAGCAGAAGAAAGACAAGAAAATACAGCTCTCCTGTGGATTCTGTGGTGGATTTCTGAGCTGCAGTGTGGTAACACTACTAAAAGCACCTTGCCATTTAGCTAAGACAGCAGGTACTGTAAAGTGTTTCTAAACACCTCATTCTGCAAAGGCCTCACAAAATGGTAGTAAATAGTACTAGTGAGGTATTAGGCAGTTTATGTCTGAAGTATTGCAGGTAATCCCTAGGGGAGCCTATTAGGGAGTTTATATGTGACAAGTGCCTTTTAATAAAGGTTTTACAGGTGAAAATCGCTGCCCTTCAAAAGAGGGTGCAAATGCAGGATGATATTAGCACATTGGAACAATACATTGATTTGGTTGCTGACGATATAGTATCCACACCAGAGCAAGTCATAAAAGGTCTACAAAATAGTGCCATAGCACCAATTGCATCGGGTAATATGCAGGATGAGGAGTGGTGTAAGGTGTCTCAAAAAACTAAGAAAGGCAGAAGGAATATTGGGGGTACATCTAATATACTGATTCAGAACAAATTTAGTCTCCTTGAATATGATACCTCCTCAAGTGATATGCTACAACCCCTCATACAGGAGCAAACACTGTCACCTCATAACAGTGCAAGTCCTAAAGTTAGCAGCACTGGAAGGCCATTAAATCAAGCAGCAAATGTGAACAGTGTTGCTCAACAAGATGTCCTAGTGATTGGTGATTGTATGCTACACTATATGGATTAGACATTATGCAAAAATTGGCTATGAATACTACTGTTAGTGTATGCCCTGGGGCTGGCATAGCAGATATTAGGCATTTCATGACTGACCTTCTTGAGAATTCATTTAAGCCAGTAGTACTATTACACATAGGGGTAAATGATGTCAGTAAAAGGAAGTTGGTCAACATCCAAAGGGGTTTTGAATTTGTAGGTTCAGTTCTTAAGGCCAAGGGGAGCAATTTATTGATTTCTGGTATTCTTTCTAGCCCCAGGGTTAGTCATACCAAACTCAGGGAAATGGAGGGGCCTAAATGGTTGGTTGAAAAGATGGTGTTGCAGGAAAAATCATATCTATTTAGACAACTGGGAGAGCTTTCGTGATATAAAACCTTATAACCATTTGCACAGGATGGTTTACATTTGAATAAACATGGCAAGCGAATGTTTGCACATACACTGAGGTTGGAGAGTGACAATTATTTAAACTACACAACAGGGGAGATGAGGGTGGCCCAACTCATGCAGCACTACAGTCAGGTCCAACACTTCCAGATAAATGGGACTGTTTACTGATAAATGCTAGAAGCTTAAACAATACATTTGATGAACTTATTTATATCTTACAAGAGTCCAACATCCATTTATGTACCACAACTGAGACTTGGTGGAGCCAGGATGTCACATGGGATAAACAGATTCCTGGATATGTCCTTTATAATAAAAATAGATTACATTTTGGGGTTGTGGTGTAGCCTTGTACATAGCTGACAATATATCTGACAGCATAGATACATCCCAATGGGACCCAATGGAGATATTATGGATCAAAATATCCTCGCCTCATAAACCTAAAATTAATGTAGGAATAGTGTATAGACCATGTTCAAACTTGCATTTTGAAGATTTGCAGCTTTTGGATTATGTAAACAAAATAGCTCCTGCAGGAAATCTTATTTTGGTGGGTGACTTTAATCTCCCAGGGATCAACTGGAATCTCCTGAAAGCTGCTACCACAGGTGAACAAAATGTCTTGGAGGCATTTGTGCTGGCAGGGCTGGATCAGCATGTAATTGAGTGTACTAGGGGCAATCACATTTTGGATCTAGTCCTTAGCAATATGGAAAGTAATATCCAGGAATGCTAGGTCCTGCAACCTTTTAGTTCAAGTGATCACAATATGGTGGGATTCTGCTTTAAAGGAGATCTGGCTAAACCGATTGGCAACACATTACTATACAACTATGACAGAGCTGACTTTAATAGCATGAGAACATATCTAGCATCATGGAAGTGGAAAGTCAACTTCACAGGGCAACCCCTGCAGCACATGTGGGCTGTGTTGTGTAGTAAAATTATCAAGAATGATACACAAGTTTACACCTTGCACCAAGAAATATAAAGGCTCCAATAAAAATGCCCCTGGTTGACATCAGCAGTTAAAAAGGCTATTAAATTGAAGAATAAAGCATACTGTAGGGCCAAAACAGTGGACTGCATACTTGCTGGGTAGCATATAAATCTTCTCTAAAGTTATGCAAACAAAGCATACACCAGGCTAAAGTAAAATATGAACAGAAATTATCAGTTAAAGTAAAAGACAATTATAAGTCTTTTTATTCTTATATAAACAACAAGAAGGGCAGTAATAAAGCAATCGGACCCCTGAAAGATTCTAATGAGGCACTAATAACTGTTAATGGCTTAATGGCAGAATATTACAACAATTACTTTTTCTCTGTTTACAATGCTAAAACTCAAGCCACACTGGAACATCATGACCATGATAAAAACTGAGCATTTACAGTTGACATTAATTATGTTAGAAACAGGTTACATTCACTTGACCAAAATAAAGCCCAGGGTCCTGATGGACTCCACCCTAGGGTACTAAGGGAATTGGTGGAGTTATTGTCAGCACCAGTAACATTTTTATTTCAACATTCTGTAGACTGTGGTGTGGTACTGGAGGATTGGAGAATAGACGGAGGTGATTCCCTTGCACAAAAAGGGGACTAGGCAGGAAGCAACAAATTATAGACTAATAAGTCTGATGTAAATTCTGGGGAAAATCCTTGATGGTATTATTAAAACGCACATTATGGATATACTAACCTCAACATGGGATATAGACCCATATCAGCATGTCTTTAAAAAGGGTAGATCATGTCAGACAAACTTATTGGAATTTTATGGCAAAGTTCGCCATGCCCTAAACACTAAAAATGAGGTGGACATTATATTTTTGGATTATTCCAAAGCCTTTGACAAGGTTCCGCACAGTCAACTAATTAATGCCTTATTGAGTATGGTGTAAATGGGAGTCTCTCTTATTGGATAGAGGCATGGTTGTTAAATAGGAGGCAGAGGATTTGTGTGAAAGGCTCAAATTCAGGCTGGGCACAAGTGACTAGCGGGGTGCCCCAGGGCTCAGTGCTGAGCCCCTGTCTTTTTAAATTTCATCGATGAGCTCCAGTACATCTATTTGGTTATCCAAATTCATGGATGACATGCGGAAAGGGTTTATAGTAAATACACTAGGTGATGCCAAAGTCGTTCAGTCAGCTTTGGGTGAACTTGAACAATGGCAATACAGAAAAAATCTATCTTTAATATCAATAAATGTATGGTGATGCATTTAGGCAAAAACAACATTCACCATAAATATAAATTGGATGGAATCACGCTTAAAGCAGTTCAGGATGAGAGGGATTTGGGCATAAGAATTAGCAATGATTTTAGCTTTAAATTACATTGTAATCAAGCTATTAAAAAATCTAGCAACATAATATACTGCATTAATAAACATATTAAAAGTAGAGATAGGCAAGTTGTCATTCACCTTTATACAGCTCTGGTTCATCCCCATGTGGAATATTGTGCTCAGTTCTGGGCTCCAGGTGGTAAAACTGAAATCAGAGCACTGGAGCGGGTGCAAAGAAGAGTAACTAAGTCAATTAATGGACTTAGTGTGTTGAGTTATCAGCAGAGACTGCATTCATTGGGCCTATACTCGCTGGAGTACCGCAGACATAGGGGGTGATATGTGCCTGGTCTACAAAGCCCTTTTCGATGATGAATTGTGGAAGCAGCTGGGACTCGAGCTGAGTGTACAGGCATATGTTACAATAGCATACTCCTTACAACTAAAAGGGTCCATTGATCAGACTAATACAAGGAAATGTTTGTTTAGCATTAGAGTTACAAAGCTATGGAATGAGTTCCCACCTGAAGTGGTATCTAGTAGGACCATGACCGAATTTAAAAATCACCTCCTTGGTAGCAAATAATACTATGGGTTATTGTTAATATCTGGTGAGCTAAAATGGACCTACAAGTCTTTAAGAGCTCTGTAATTACCTATGAGACCTATGAGACCTGGCACCTCTCTTCCCAACCTGGGTAAAATAGAAATGTTGTTTTGTAGCCGTCCCCCGACCTCTGAGATGACCGAGCCAGGTGTTTACCCTAATGCCAGGAGTTATATCTATTTTCTGCCACTTATGGTTGTTGCCTTGTCTGAGTAACAGAAGAGGGGGGTAGCAGCATTACAAAATTGGGGTCTCGTCCTAGGATTTGGGGAGAGCAAAAAGGTTGCCATGTAGAGGGTATGGTTGTGGTCTTTTTGTTTGGTGGTGGTGCACCCACCAAAGGACAGCTTTTGTGGAGAAAAAGTTGCAATCTGCCAAGAAAATGCCTTTTGCATATTGTACAGCTTTGAGAGTGGACTACAGTATGGAACTTTGTGGAGAAATATGTTGCCAAACTCTGCTTTAGTGGAACTGAGAAACTGTGCTTCAAAAGTGCTTAAAACTGTTTAAAATGGTCAAAATTACCAGTTGCAAGTGATTTTGGGCCAAGAAACATTTGTTTGCTGTGGATACAATTTTCCTCATGCCTGAGGAGAAAAGTATCATGGTCGTTGTAAAGAACTGTATTTTGAAAGTCAAAATTCTGTAAAAGTGCTTGTTTGGGACTGTGAGTAAATCTACAGAGGAAGGAAGTCAGTTGCACTTTAAAATTGGTTCACATGGCTTGAGGATCACCATGGTGAAAGAAGAGAAAGTGTCCCAAGTCTATTTTCATAGCGTTGAGTGGCTTTGTCAGTGTAGCTCTGCCCCCTGGCTGTAGCTCTGTGGACTGTGCAGTGTTCATGAGGGAGAGAGAGAGAGATAGAGAGAGAGACAGAGAGAGGAGTGTGCGATGCATGAGGCCTACGGAGAGGAGTATCATTGGTGAACTGTTGAATTTTGCTTAAAGTGCTGGAAACAGTGCAAAAGTCAGGCTTCTCCGATGAAAAACAGTGGAATCGTTGTACTGGTAGTCACCGCAGTGTGTTGCCTTGCTGGTCATAGGGCAGGGTTGTCTGAGAAGCGAGCACAAGTGGCGTTGACTCACCTACAGGCCACAGCAGCAAAGTTGAAGCAAGCAACTTCAATAAGTACCAACAACTCCTTTAATGCCAAGCAAAAGTTTCCTGAGCAGTTCAGAGCAAGTAAACAGAGTAAGGGAAATGCAATGTGAATTTAGTGTAGACGCAGTGGAGAATTGTGGCAGCCATGCTAGGGTAGGGGCACCAGCAAAAAAATAATAGCAATGCAACAAAATAAAACACAGGTCACCAAATAAAGTGGGCAGGCTAGAGGAAAGACTTTTAAAGTGATGAAAAACTGTGAGAACTTGTGCACTTTGTAACAGCAATTATTCTGGATGTGTTTTGCAGGGAGTAAACATGACAAGTGGAAGCAGGGAGTATCCATTGCACGTTAAAACATGGGTGACACACAAAGAATAGGAACTGAGAAAGTTTGAAGAGGAGTATGACTGTGTAGGTGTTTCCCTTGGCCTAGTGCTCCCTGTCTATCCAGTTAGTATGTGTGCAGTATGTTTAAAAGTTGGACATGATGTCATAGTCATCCTCCACTGCCAGGACTGCAGGAGAAATTTTGGCATGAATATGGCTAGTGGCCCTCCTGGAAAGATTGTCCGATATGTCTGGTTGGCCCCTATATGGACCCTCAGTGCAGAGCATAGCCGTGAAAGACAGATTGACACACAGTGTAAGCAGGAGGAAGCAGAAGATTTCCTTAAATAATTTTTTGAGGATGTGGCTGAGTGCAGCAAATGGCTACAAGCAATAAGTAGCCCCTTGGCCATGGGAGAGGCTGAGAGGGGTTTGACAGCGGCAGGATTCAAACATGTGGACCCTTGGGAAGAAGGTCCTAGTCTGAGTGTGCTCAGGGAGAATAAGGAGCTGGAGGACCTTATCACATGGGAAGCCCATGCCTCCGGCAGCAGTGATGAATGGGTGTTCACAGTGGTTAAGACAGTAATTGGCTCCTGGGCAGCCCATGTGGAAGCACTGGAGGAGGTGGAAGCATCTGATGGTGAGACTGAGCCATCAAAAGCAACAGACCAGGCTGCTCCCAAGCCAGGCTGAGGGCTTGCATCTCCCAAAGAGCAGCAAAGAGGAGAGAGTGATCCAGACGAGAGCTGAGATGGAGTTTGGAGTAAAATATCCATTCATACCAAGGTGGATATGGGAGGAGATTGAGGACGGAAGAGAATAACGGTTGCTAGAGGAAGCCAGGGCATCTGCAAGTGAGCTTTGGTGCTGGATGAAAGGACTTAAACCATCTTGCAGAGAAAGATTTGCAAAGACAAAGTTTATTCTTGGAAGGTGGGCTGCACCCTCCACATGGACTAAATAATTTTAACTGATCAAGAAGACAATGAGACAGTGTACTCAGTAAAGTTGACCCGTCCAGATGGAACAGTTATTTGTGGTCCTCATTCCTGGTGGTACTATCCCTAAAAGTACCTGGATGATCCAGCATGCTTAAGTGACCTAAAAGACTGTAAGCTGTGGTCAGCATGCCACAAGATCAGCAGCCAATCGGCTGAGGAAAGAAGATCCAGAAGGTCGAAGTGTATCACCCCCTGCCCCAGGCACAATGAGGGAGGTAGTGGCTGCAGATTGTTCTTTGATCAGCAGAAACCAGATCCAGAGATGTCATGGAAGAGTTTGATCTGAAGACCTGTTGTCACAGTGTGTGGGAATAAACATCAGACGATGCAAATTTACAGGTTTAAAACACACCTTGGTGTGATATTTATTTTTCAAAAGTTTGAAAAATAATAAATGAAAACAAAAAAATTACAAAGAAAATCATTACTTAACATCAGTAGTTTCTCACATAATACAGGCCTGGATCTTAAAGCTCCTAAGACCCTTCTCATCTGCATTCAACAGCTTGTCTGTAGTAGCAGCTGTCTCCTTCACTCTCAAGACTGAACTCTACTAGACTGAACTAAAGTAAACTCACTGAAGAGGTTTTTATATCTTTTGGTGGGGTCACCTGACTGAGCACTTTTCTGTATTTACATGTCTGGACATGTTGTTTCAAAACCAAGGGGGGGGGGTTGTGTCAGGGGATTTCCTGGTTCAGTTAAAGGTACAGTGTATATCTCCACAGATATTGACTCCATATATCTCTGATCCACAGTGACTAAGCACTTTTACACATAGAACCTTATACGGTAACATGTTTATAGTGTGAATTTATGAAAATACCTTAAGGATTTCTTATAACTGTACTAATCATGGAATTATTATTGTTTTATATGGCTTCTAATCATTTTTCTTTAAAAAGGCTGTATTAACTGTATTCATTGCTGCTATCTAAAATAGCCTTCATGATTTTTGTACACAAAATGCACTTATGTACCTTACACAACACTTCTCCTGGTGTTTGGCATCATTCCAGGGACTGGATGGATGGAAATGGAAAAAGAATGAAAAGATAGAACTAGTAGGAGGTTTAGTATGGATAGTAAAGAGCTATGATAGGTGGCCAACCTAAGGTAGAGGGGAAAAGAAGAAAAGCAAAGAGAAAAGTGTTAACTGTTGCGCAACAGAAGTTTTGGTAGCTAGGAAATAAGGAAATAAGGAGATAGAAAAGTGGCCATCAGTCACAGCCAAGGGTGTAGCCTAACTCCACCACACCTGTCTTCAGCCTACAAAGAGGTGTACCAAACAGTGACAGAGGTGATGTAGAACAGTCAGCCTGCATGTCTAAACTGGTAAGGCAAAGTTTCTTTTATTTTTCTGTTTGTATTGATGTCTTCTAAAGTTGTGATGCTCTACTATCTTGGTTCATCTGTGGACATCTGGTCTGGACATTTCCAGAAGGCCTTGTGCCTGTTTACAGGAACAGTTCTAAGACTTGCTTCAGCCATCATCCATAAAGACTTTTCCTGTGTTTGATTGCCTTGTGCACTCAGGACATTACATCCTCAGATGGACAACTGCGGTCCCCTCCCCCAAAAAAAGTGTTTTGTATGTATTATTTTTGTACTTGTATGCTGCCTTTTATAGGCTTTATGATGATGGATTGAAAACCCTTTTGTCAACCAGCATCTCACCAACGGGAATCATGTCGACTGCAAGTTGTGGTTTACATGATTCCTGTGTGTCTCCCAGTCCTTTTTTTTATCGGGGGGCTTTGACCCCATGAACCCCCCATGTGGGGGTCTCTGCCCCTTCCCCATCTTTAGGATTATCAATGCCAGTTGGATTTGATTTGGGGCGGGGGTGTAGGACCTGGAGACAGTGTGCTCCTGTCTCGGGCACACCAACACAGCGACCTGTCGGCAAAGTGTTGATTTTGCCAACAGGGTTGTAGTTCGCTGTGTTGGTGTCACCGTACATGGGGCATACCCCTTTGAATGAATAACCCTTTAGAAGTTTTGAGACTGTATTGTATCTGCTGGTGGGAGGTTTGTTGCTGTTATTTTTTCTTGCAGGTTTTCTTTTACAGGTGCAGCTGGAAGAAGAAGAGAAGAGGATTTGGGGCTCAACTGGAGCTCTGGTGTTTCCAGTCTTTTAAAGTGTTTTAAAGTGTGTGATTTAGAAATGTTTAAGCATTTTTTGATTACAGGTGTAAAGTGTCCAGTATTGGGTTTGGGAAATGCATATCAATGTCATATGTATGTTTCTAAAAGCAATGCGCAGTGTGAAATGTGCAAAGGTATAGGTTGCTCCTTGGGTAGTGTAGTGGTTAGATAGCTATTCCCTAATGGGCTAGATGAGTGGATAGGCTGGCAGCCCCAACCATGGTAGTGGGTGGCCAGCTCTGTCCTGTCAGGGAGTGCTTCAGAGGTCCCTTAGGGCCACTGTGGAGGGGTTCCTAAGCTAGTTTGTCAAGTAATGGCTGAAGATGCTTCAGACTACCTCCGTGTCCTCTGTGATGACCTTCCTATGCTGGTTATAGGTAGAGAGGGGAGGCCTACCCTCCTCTTAGGGCACCCAGGAGTGGGATGGCCTGTTTTGCAGTCCAAAGCCCTTGCTGCAGACAGCAAGCTTGTCTAGTGGCAGTGAATATAACCGGCCATTTCCTGGGTTTACTGGAATCCCATCAGTATTAGGTCAGGCAGGTAGCCTTGGGCCATCAGAGGGTTTAACAACTCTCTGTAAAACATTACATCACCACCTGCTCAGCTCTGTTGGGACAGGGGATGATGTCATGGAATTTAGAACTCTTGCAGCAGCATAAGCTGCAGTACTGTGTTGCTGCTGGACTTATTTGAGTCAGTTTGAGTGGAACGTTTCAAGAGCAAGTGGTGCTCTGCTCAGAGATAACTTTTTAGAGGGAATGACTCTCTGTTTGTTATTTTCTGCCTTAGTAAAGCAGCCAACAGCTGGTTTCCTGTGAAGTGGTGGCTACCAGGTCCTGTGATGCCCCAAGGAGGTGAAGATTTTTCAGAAGAGGTGGAATGGGTCTAAAGTTCAGTGAGTACTTTGGGGCACCCCAAAAGATTGCCTAGATTGTAGAGACTGTGTGTGTACAAATCTAAAAGATATAGATTTTGTGTGAGATCTGCAGATTTTAAGTATTCTTTATAAGTGTCCTGAGGGGTACAAGATGTAGCAAGTACAAGTTTAATTTGATGTTCAAATGGGGTCAGCTGGTGCCTTGTAGGAGCCCAAGATAGCTAGGATACAGGTACTCAGGACCCTGGCACAATGTTTGTGCAGTAGGATGTCTTTTGTAGCCCCTTTGTAGATAGGGAATCCTGTTTTCCTAAAAGTAATGGAAGAGAGTCTAGCTTTGGCCATAGTGAACTAACCACTCACCTTTGGTTGCAAGGAGACCTAACTAGCTACAAGAGGAATGGTCTAAAGTGTTAATTTAAGTCATGTAGTGGTGATCAGAATAGTCCAGGCACTTCTGAAATAGGGCTGGATGTTGGTAAGTCCAGGTATCTCTGCATAGGACTGGACATCTGTGGCAAATATTCATGTATGACATCTCAGTACTGCCTGAAAGAGGTGAATTGTTTTTGCCTGCTACAAAATGTGACATCTGTGTCTGTACAGCTACAAGCCCCGTGGGCACCACCATTTCTGTTAACACTTTGTCAGGAATAAAAGCCATACAGTAAAATTCCAAATTTCTGGTTGCAGACAATCCATCACTGATTGCCCTGCATGGGTTTTTGGGGCCCCCACAGATAGGAGAGACACCATAGACCTGGCACCTCTCTCCCCGACCTGAGTAAAATAGAAATTATGTTTTGTAGCCCTCCCCCTGTCCTCTGAGATGCCCGAGCCAGGTGTTTGCCCTAATGCCAGGGGTGATACCTATTGTCTGCCACTTGTGGTTGTTGCCTTGTCTGAGTAACAAAAAAGGGGAGGGGTAGGAGCGTTACATGTACACTCTGCACCAGTTGGAACTTCACTATCTTTCCCCAGTAACTTCACTGTATTTCCCCATTAGCTTTCCTGTCTTTCTCCCACACAGTCACTGTATTTCCTCAATAATGTCACTGACTTTTCCCAGTAACCTCATGTCTTACCTCAATAACTTCCCTATCTTTCTAAAAATATGTGGCGGAGTTAGGCTACACCCTCAGCTGTGACTGATGGACCACTTTTCTATCTCATTTCCTAGCTACCAAAACTTCTGTTGTGCAACAGTTTACATGTTTCTCTTTGCTTTTCTTCCCCCCTCACCTTAGGTCGGCCACCTAGCATAGTTCTTTACTATCCCTACTAAACTTCTTACTAGTTCTCTCTTTTCATTCTTTTTCTATTTCCATCCATCCAGTCCCTGGAATGATGCTAAACACCTACAGAGGTGTTGTGTAAAGTGTATAAGTGCATTTTGTGTACAAAAATGCATGAAGGCTAGTTTAAATAGGAATAAATACAGTTAATAAAGTATTTTTAAATAAAAAGGATTCAGAAGCCATATAAAAGAATAATAATTTCATGATTAGTACAGTTGTAAGAAATCCTTACAGTATTTTCCTACATTCACACTATAAATCTGTTACTGTATACGGTTTTATGTATGAGGCTGAATGGTATGCTTTATAAAAGTGCTTAGTCACTGCGGATCAGAGCTATAGAGAGTCAATATCTGTGGATATATACACTGTACCTTTAACTGAACCAGGAAGTCCCTTGAAATAACCCCTCCCCCTTTGGTTTTGAAACAACATGTTCAGACATGAAACAACATGTCCAGAGTGGTAAATAGAAAGGGCTTAGTCAGGTAACCCCACCACCAAAAGAAAAAATTACTCACCTTAGTAATTGCTTTTCTTCTCATGGAGTCTTGCTATATTATGACTATATGCAGTCAGCCACTGCAGCTGAACTGCCCCGGAGAGGAAAGAGTTAACTCCAGAGAGTCTGGAGTTCCACAGCGCGAGGGCGCTATACCAAAGCTCTATCTGGCCAGTTTCAAATGAAACTGTCAGATCTTTACGAAGCTAACACTAAGCAACAAGTCTGTGTGGAAAGCTCTACACTAGCCAAGTGGCTACCTACTAGTAGGAATAACAACAATATAAACAACAATATAAACAGCAATAATAATAATAACAATGAATAATAGTATTATTAGTTTCTCCCTAACAAGCACTATTAGACCCCCCTTCCCCCAAGACTCAAGTCCAGGAAGGGGCCAACATAATACTTAAAACAGAAATACCTAATTCCTAACCCTAAATAAAAGGGGTGAAGGAAGAACTAAAATGGCATGACACAGTGCTTGCACTAATTTGCCACCCCTACCCAAGTAGAAGTTTTGAGAGGGGCAGGAGGGAGGGTGGTCATAATATAGCAAGACTCAATGAGAAGAAAAGCAATTACTAAGGTGAGTAATTTTTTCTTCAAACACCATGAAGTCTTGCTATATTATGACCAAGGCCACTGATTTACGGTGATTAAAACAATTAAATTCTGTTTTCAAGACTTAAGATTCCGGAATTTCACCGGTGATTGTTACTCCAATTTCCGGATTTTACCAGGATTCTGTTATCATTCTTTTAGAATGTACATAAATAATTAGAATTAAAGAAGGCTTAATATACAGAGCATTAAATAAAGCAAACTAAAAACAGTACAGGAAGGAATTAAGAGAAAAACAGACTTTTTTGTAGATTTACTGATCTGATAGAAAATGCCAGATTCCATGAAATCTTTGTTTTTACCGGTTTTCAGGCAGCCCTAATTCCGGAATTTTACCGGATTTTCCCGTAAAAACCGAAAAACAGTGGCCTTGATTATGACTATATGCAGATTACACAGCAGTACCTCCATGGAGGAGGGTCAGAACCTACTTAGGAAATAGGCTCTGAAGCACAGCTGTGCCAAAACGAGCATCTCTCCTGGACTGAATATCCAGGGAATAATGCTTGTTAAAAGTGTGAACTGTTTTCCAAGTAGCAGCTTGACAGATTTCCAGAATGGGAATATCTCTAGCAGCCGCTAGAGATGCAGCTGTACCTCAGTGGAGTGAGCCCTCAGTCCTGAGGGGTTCTCTACCTAGTTTTTGATAACAAAATTGGATACAAGAGACAATCCACCTTGCAATTGTCCTCTTAGTGGCAGGTTTCCCTTTGCCAACCTCGCCATAGGTAAGGAAGAGTTGGAGGGATTCGAACCTGTGACCCTTGGTGCGTTCCAAATAGTAGCTTAAGGCTCTTTTGACGTCCAAGCTGTGCAGACTCCTCTCACCTGAGGAAGAATGCTCAGTGAAAAATACTGGAAGAGAGATGGATTGGTTCAGGTGGAAATCTGAAACCACTTTAGGCAAAACTTTCTGTTAGTCCTGAGGACTACCTTATCTCTGTGGAAAGAGATAAAATCTTCTTCCACTGTCAGGGCCTTGTAGTTCACTTATGCATCTGGCAGAAGTGATAGCCACTAGGAAAACAGTTTTCCAAGTCAGAAACTTGAGCTCTGCTGAGGACAGAGGCTCAAAGGGGTTGCATTAACTGAGCAATGCAAACATTCAGGTCCCAAGCGGAGCTGGTTCTTGAAAAAGGAGGGTTGGTGTAGTAACCCTTTAAAAAACTTGGAAAGCACAGGTGAGAAGAAAAGGAAGCAGGCTTCCCTGCTGACAGAAAAGCAGAGACAGCTGCCAGATGAACCTTAATGTAGCTGGCCTAAGGCCTAAGGAATTTAAATGGACCAAATAGTCCAGTAAAATGGGCAGATCAGCAAGATTCTGGGATAATCTGCTTCTCAGAGCACCAGATGGAAAACCTTTCCACTTAGAATTGTAAGTGGCCCTAGTGGAAGGCTTCCTTGAAGCCTTTAAAATATCAAAACACCTTGAGAAAGTGTAAGTCAACAAATTCTAACTCCTCAAGAGCCATGCCTTGAGATGGAGGGATGAGGTCCGGATACCACACTCTCCCTGTGCACAGGCCAGTAAGTCGTGGACTCTGGGCAAGCTCAGGGCAGGGTGAACTGTCAAGGACAGAAGCAGTGGTACCAGGGCTGTCTGGCCCAATCTGGAGCAATCAGAATCACCTTGCAGGGCTGAGATCTGATTTTTACTAGTACCCTGAAAAGAAGGGAAAGGGGAAAGGCATACAGGAACTTCCTTTCCAATCCAACTGAAAAGCATCCAGGGGGACTGATCCCAGCACTGGAGGCCTGCAACAAAACAGAGAAAGTTGGTGGTTGTCTGGGGCTGCGAAAAGATCTATCTGAGGGGTCCCCCATCTGGCAAAGACTGACCCCAGCACCTGAGGATTCAGAGCCCATTCATGATGGCCCTGAGAAACCCTGCTGAGGGCATCCACCAGGACATTGTCCTTCCCTGGAAGGTGAACTGCTATCAGGGAGGTGTTCAGGGAGTAAGCCAGAGACCAACTTCATTGCTTCGTGCACAAGGCTGATGACCGAGTGCCCCTTGCTTGTTGATGTACCACATTGTTGTGGTGTTGTCTGTCCTGACTTGAACTACTTTGTTCTGGACAGAAGCTGAAAATGCCTGAAGAGCTAAAGGACAGCTCTGAGTTCCAAAGATTGATGTGGAGCAGAGATTCCTGGGAGACCACAATCCCTGAGTGGACAGGTCGCCCAGTGAGCTCCCACCTAACAGGGAAGCATCCGTGGTGAGGGTGAGGGTAGGAGGCAGGAATGAAAGGAACCCCTTGTTTTAGATTGCTTTGATCCTGCCAACAGTGTAAGGCCAGGATCAGGGTTTGGGTCACTGGAACCAATTTGGAAAGGGGTCCTCCTTTGAGACCAATAAGCCCTCAAATGGAACTGAATGTCCCTCATCTGGAATCTTGCTCCTTGCACTACAGCTGTGGAAGCAGCCATGTGCCCTAGGAGTTGCAGAAAATGCCTTGCTGGTCGAGACCCGCGAGGGTAAAGGAGGATGCCAGGGCAATGGAGTCTGTCTACCCTTTCCGAGGGAGAAATGCCCTGGCTAACTTTGTGTTCAATTCTGCACCTATGAAAGTTAGTACCTGAACTGGTTCGAGAACTGACTTTGGTAAATTCAGCAGGAATCCCAGGAAGTGAGAAGCTGCTGGGTGACTTGCAAGTGGGATGTTACCTGATCTGGGACTGACCCACTATGAGCCAGTCGTCCAGGTGAGGGAAGCACAGCAATCCCTTGCCTTCTTAAATGAGCCACTACCACAGCTAGACATTTCGTGAATACCCTTGGCAGCGGAGGTAGCGAGGGCATTGCCCTGAACTGGTAGTGGCCTGAGGGTAGTTCGAACCTGAGGTACTTTCGGTGAGAAGGCCTGATCAGAACATGAAAATAGGCATCCTTGAGGTCCAGGGAAGCTAACCAGTCCCCTGGCCTCAGGGAGGGCAAAATCATTGTCAGAGTTAACATTTTGAACTTTGGTTTCAAAAGATGCTTGTTCAGGTACCTTAAATCTAAAATGGGCCGCCATTCTCCTGTCTTTTTTGGGGTAAGAAAGTATCTTGAGTACAGCCCCTTGCCCTGATGGCAGGGAGGGACCCTTTCTACTGCTTTGCAGTCCAAAAGAGAAGAAACCTCTGCTTCCAAAGCAAGGGCTTCTGAAGGATTTGCAGGTGGAAAATGTCTGGCTCTCATCTTCGGAAACTGTTTGAAGCTGAGAACCAGACCCTGGCCTATTACCTCCAGAACCCACCTGTCCGAAGTTAGGGACACCCAGTTCTGGCTGAAATAAACCAACCTGCCCCCCACTGGTACAGGAGAATCGGCCCTGGGCACCCCATCAGGGTGCCTGCTTGGCAGTAGCTTTAGGCTGAGGGGAGGGGAGGTTTACCTGTGCCCCGTCTACCTCTGCCTCTAAAGAAACCCCTCTGTGCAAATGCAGAGGAGGCCTGAAATTGGTAAAAAGGCCTGTGGAAAGGCCTGCCCCTACCTCTGGGAGCGTGCCTCTGTGGAGTGGCATGCCTCTCCTTAGCCTGGGCACTTTGTAGGTAGTTCTGTATTCATCCATCTTTTTCATATAGTTTTCTGTTTGTTCCCCAAACAGAGAATTACCCACAACAGGAAAATCCATAGCCTTTGACTGAGTATCTTGGGACAGATTAGTGCATCTGAGCCATGCCAACCCAGGAAAGCTACAGAAGTGGCCATGACCCTAGAGGAAACATCATTAACATCAACAGCAGTATGAAATTGAACTTTAGAGGCTTCAATGCCATCAGCAGCCACCTGTTCCAACTCACTAGCCAGCTGGCCATGGGCCTGCTTGGCTAACTGCAATACTGTGTCCCACCTAGATTTCTGATATCTAGCCACATAAGCCATATAATTTGCCTGCCTGAGTCCCAAAGAAGCTGCCTATACTGTTTTTTTCACCATGGCATCAATCTTCCTGGAATCCTTATCAGGAGGATGTGAGGCCAGAGGAATATTAGCCTTGTCACAGGCTGCAGCTTGTACCACACCTACATGACTACACTGCTCAGTGAGGAAGTCTGTATCAGAGCCTGACAAGGTATATCTTCTGTCCATTTTTTATCTACAGGAGGGACAGAATGAGGATTTTTTAAAATCTTTGTTGTTTGCTTCCTAAATGACTTATGCAAAGGAATAGACAACCTCCTAGACTCTGGTATATCCATCATTTCTACATAATCAAGCTCCTCTTGCTCATCCACAGCTTCCTCTAAAGGAAGCTGGAGGGTTTCTGCAACCTTTTTGTAAAACATAAAATGAGAAGGGGACTCAGACAGAATAGGAGGAGATTCTAAAGGTCTGTCTGGAGAAATGTCCGGTTCAATGGGCACGTCCAGACCCTCCCAGCCACACATGTAATGATCAAATTCGTCCTCCCTCTCCTGTGGTTCATAAAATTCCTCAACATCATACTCCTGAACCACTGTCACTGAACGAACCAACCTTTTACCAACTGTAGGTGGTCTGGCAGGACCCTGAGACAGTGACTGGACAATCTGTATGGCTTTAGCTATTTCTGCAGCAGTTGGAGAGACAATTTTGGACTCGAAACCTACTGATTTCTTTGTCTTTTTCACTGAGACTGGTTCCCCTGAACCAGCCTTCCTTTTGCCCAAGGAAGTCTCGCCCTGGTCAGAGGGCACTCCCTCTGGTCCAGTGGGTACTGGACCGGGCTGGCCATCCGGGTCAGTGGACTTCTTGGCCTCTCGTTCCCTGAGCCGGTCCAATCTCTTTTCCAGGGTGGCTGCAGGGAAATTTTTACACACCTGGCAGTCTGACAGGAGGTGGTCAGCCCCCAGACAATAAACACAAGTGGTGTGTGGGTCAGCCTTGGCAAAGGCTTCCCCACAGACATCACAGTGTTGAAACCCAGTGGGCCCGGTTTTTCTTTTGGGTTTCTCAGACATAATGCCAGCCTAACCAAAAACTTGCCTTTTGATGGCAGTGCCAGGCAAGACACCCTTATCGGTTCCTAACCGTGTCACGGGTATTTGAAAAACTATTTTAAAAGCAAGGTTTTTTTAGAACCAATAAGAACCGGGAACCACACTCTAAAAGCCCAACCACACTTTAAAACGTTAAATTAAGCAAACCGATCGGTTCAAAACCGAACCGATAATTGAATTTCCACACAGACTTTAAATTTTCTACTTACGGTTTACCAGATAGAGCTTTTAACCGAAATGCGGTAAAATAAATACTTTTGGCCGGTTCAAATGAACCGAAACTACTCGCTTCAACCGAGAAATGAACCGATGTGAAGGAGCTGATCTCTGGAGCGACTGTTCAGTGAAGCGGAGTAAAGAATCTGACAGTTTCATTTGAAACTGGCCAGATAGAGCTTTGGTATAGCGCCCTCGCGCTGTGGAACTCCAGACTCTCTGGAGTTAACTCTTTCCTCTCCGGGGCAGTTCAGCTGCAGTGGCTGACTGCATATAGTCATAATATAGCAAGACTTCATGGTGTTTGAATATATAAATACCTCTTCACAGAGTTTACTTCACTTCAGCTCAGAGGGGCTCAGCCCTAGGAGAGGAGGAAAGGTTCTACTGTTTGTGCAGACAAGCTGTTAAATGCAGATGAGAAGGGTCTTAGGATATCTAAGACCCAGGACTGTATTAGGAGAGAAACTACTAATGTTAAGTACTGATTTTCTTTGCAATTTTTTTTTGTTTTCATTTATTATTTTTTGAACTTTTGAAAAATAAATATCACACCACGGTGTGTTTGAAACCTGTAAATTTGCCTTGTCTGAAGTTTATTCCCACACACTGTGACAAAATACCTTCACTATATATCCCCATAATAACTTGTCTGTCTTTTCCAAATACATTCATTGTATTTCCACATTACTTTCACCCACCTTTTCAGCCTGTTCCTGACCTCCCCAAGTTAAGAACTAGCCCACTGACCAGGTGCTTTGCTTTCAGAGGTATGGCTCACTTCAGATTGCCACTGCCCACTTTTTCAGCCTGTTCCTGACCTCCCCAAGCTAAGAACTAGCTCCCTGACCGGGCACCTTGCTCTCAGCAGTGCAGCTAACTTCAGATTGCCGCTGCCGCCTACCTCTTTGGCCTGCTCTTGACCTCCTCAAGCTAAGGTTCTGTCCCTTCACAGAATTTAAAGTTGGACTTTGACACTCCTTTTGAGCTCTCCTGATTGACTGCTTGCATTCCATCCTGCTCAGCCTATTTCAGTGGTTTCAATCCGAATCCGCCAGCCTTTTTTCTTTCCCTTTCTTGTGACTCCTCTAAGACTGTATTTTACTGTATTTTTTGTTTGATGATGCATTTAATATTTTTCTTTTCCTGTTCTGAACTAGTGCTTGTCTTACTTCTTGTCCAAAATGTATTGTAACAGCAGTGATTTTAAATGAAATCAGCAAGCATGCACTGTTCCTAAAGCTTTTAATCAGGAAATGTTCTAATTTTACTCAGCTACTGTGGTCATTTTGCCCTGATACCCACTGCTCTTTTTCTCTAATTTATTTATTTATTTTTTCCAATTGTTTAACCAGGTGAGACACACTAAGCTGAAAGCTTGTTTACAGGTTCAACCTGGAAGAACAGGGAAGTTAAGTGACTTGCTCAGGGTCACACAGTATGCAAGTGGGGGCTGTGGGATTTAAACCCAGGTCTCCAGATTTGCAGCTCAGATCCTTAAACCACTGTGCTATACTGCCTCATTATTGTAACAGCAGTGATTTTATTGTAATCAGTAAGCCTGCACAGTCCCTAATGCTTTTAGTGAGGTAAAGCTCTAATTTTACTCAGCGACTGTGGTAATTTTGCCTTGATACCCTCTGCTCTTTCTCTCTGCTGTCCCATTCCAACTACGCCACCTGAATGTGGTGCTGACCTGCCCTTTCCCCAGCCTCTCCTTTCTCCTTCTGTTCAATTTCCTTTTTTCTCTCTGTGTGTGTGAACTCCTGCACCATCAGGGATAATTTCTGCCACCTCTGGCACCCCACAGTGTGTCTGTCTGTCTGCAGCTCTGCATACCCTCTGCCCCCATTCTGAACCCATTGTCCCCTGTGCTCCATGCCTGTCTCTCAGTCCTGTCTACTCTGCCCTCAATTTTTACTTATCTAACTAATCCTTGTTCCTTTTTTTCACAGAACTAGCCCCCTGACCGGGCGCTTTGCTCTCAGTGGTGTGTCTCCCTTCAGATCACCACTGCCTTCCTCTTCAACCTGTTCCTGACCTCCCCAAGCTAAGGTACGGTCCCTCAGCAGAATTTCAAGTTGGATTTGGCGATCCTTTTGAGCTCTCCCAATTGGTTGCTTGCATTCCATTCTGCTCAGCCAGTTTCAGCGGTTTCAATCTGAATCCACCAGCCTGTTTTCTTTCCCTTACTTGTGACTCCTGTAAGACTGTATTTTACTATATATTTTGTCTGTCCCCCTCCCCCTCCCCCTGGCAGTCTTTAAATCCTCCTGCTGCACTTTTAAACCCTGCCTAGCAGTGCAGCCCATCCAATAGCCTTACATGTGTGCTTTGCCCATGCTATTCTGGTGTTGGGTCTATAATCTCTAGTTCTCAAGCATCACTCAACCCTGTAACTCCTCGCCTCCCTATAATTCTGTTAAGACATAACTTCTCTCCTGCCACCTCTCTCAACTTGTGGTAATCATACTGTCCCTGTGAAATGTCCTGCTGCTGAAGTGGGTTATAATATAGAAAATAAACCAGCAAGTATCAGTTTTGTGCCTTCCTACCTTCTGCTTCTACTAGCACTACTTGTGCAATCCTAACTTTATCACCTGATACTGTATCTTAGTAAATCATGTCTTCATCTCTTTTAAGACTCCCCCTTCCTGTCTTCATTACTCTCTGTCTCCCTCTACTTACCCTTACTCAAGTCCTTTCACTTACACTGTCCGACCCCATCAGCCCCTCATTACTCCTTCCTCCTGTGCCTAATCTTACTCTGACCCCTTCACCAGCCCTAATCATTTGGACATACTAACCCTTCCATCCTACGGCCACCCTCCTTCCCATCCCATTCTTATTCACCCTGTTACATCTATTTAAATTTCAAACCCCCAACCCCTGCTGCTCCCCTACCACATCGCTCCATGCTGCCTCTCAGTCTTAGTACAAGGGCGTAAAAATTCATTTCTTGATTATTGTGCTCCTGCTTTTATCAGCAGGAGACATAAATCAAAACATTGGGCCATGTCCCTCTGGCATTCCAGCATCAGCCTCCGCTTTTGCTGATATATTCCCACATAACCCACTGGTCCTGCCCCATGGACTGAAAATCTTACATCTAAATATTCTCAGCCTCCTTCCCAAATTAGATCTACTTCAGCCACACATTTTATCACTTGCTCCCAATATAGTCATCCTTTCCGAAACATGGCTAAATAACAAAGTTACTGATTCCCCTCTTTCCATCCCTGGTTATAATATTTCCCATCAAGATTGCTCCACTAGGAGTGGTGGCGTGGCAATACATGTCTCTTCAGCACTACAGTTCACCTCCATACAAGCAACGTTGGTACCTAAAGCCTATGAGCTTTTAATCCTTAAACTTTCCCTTCCTTTCTCAATACTCATCAACATAGCTGCCACCAATTGCCCTGGTCTCGCCTCCAGTGCCATCACAGATTTAATTAATACAATGCTTTCTCTTACCCCAGCTTGAGAAACATATATACTGGGTGATTTCAACCAGAACTAGCTAGCTCCCTCCCTTAACAAAGCCCGTAGTGATATCAGTACCCATAATCTTACACAACTCATTCTGGAACCGACCTGCATGAATAATAAGTCTGGAAACCACTCCCTAATTGATTGGGCCCTCATTACTCATCCCAACCGGGTTATAAAATCTGGTATTCTACCAGACACCCTGAGTGTCCACTGTATGGTCTATTTGGTACACACAATTCATAGAATCAAAGCTCCCCCCAAAACCCTACAGTTTTGTTTGTACAAATCCCTGAATTTAGCTCCCCTCCTTCAAGAATTTGCCAGCACTAACTGGGAACCTATTATCTATTCCAACTCTATTGATGATGCCTACAATTAATTTCATGATAAATTCCTAGATATCTGGAACAGACATGCCCCAATGCAACGCACCAGGGTTAGAGGTAACCACCTCCCATGGATAACCCCTGAACTCCTGGCCTGCCTAAAAGCTCACAATCAAGCTTGGTCAACTCACAAAGCTGCTAAGCTCCCCCATGACTATGCCCACTACCGATCTCTTCATAATAAATGCACTAAAGCTACTCAACTAGTTAAGGCAAAATATTTCAGCTCAACCTTCCTGGCCAACATAAATAATCCCTTGAAATTCTGGAAGGTGATTCACTCCCTCCCCACCCCCCACTGCCCCACCTACCTCTCTCATAAATATAATTGGCTCACATATCTGATCACCTTAGTGTTGCTACTGAATTCAACTCCTACTTTACCTCCTGTGCCTCTGCTCTCCTATCTTCTCTTCCTTCTGCTGACCCTCCCCCCACTCCTAGTCTCCCCTCCTTATATAACCTTTTCTCCTTCTCCAGAATCTCACCCCCTGACACATTAGACACACTATATGCACTTAACCTCACAAAAGGCAGGTCACCTGATGGCCTGGACCCTAAACTATTATACCTATCTACACCTGCCATTACTGCCCCACTAACAGACCTGCTCAAACGCTCCTTCACTATGGCTACTATTCCTTCTATATGGAAGCATACCACCATTCTTCCCCTGCCAAAAGGTGGTGATCCCTCTTCACCTACTAATTATCACCCAATTTCACTCCTTCCAACACTTGCAAAGATCCAGAAACATCTAGCTCTCTCCCAACTCTCTTCCTATCTCTATGAGTCTAATTTTTTCACCCCTTTCCAATCTGATTTCAGGAAGAATCACTCCACAACTACCTCCCTGATTAATCTCACTGATTCCATCTTTTCTGGGATGGACGATGGCCTTATCACATCTGCCATCTTTGTCAACCTTGCAAAGGTTTTCGACACTGTCTCCCATACACTTCTTCTAAACTCGCTATCTGTGGCTGGCTTATCCAACACTGCCACTAACTGGTTCAGTGCCTACCCGGTAGATAGGACTCAATCAGTAAGAATAGCCTACTTCAATTCCCCACTCCCCCCGTCAACACTGGCATACCTCAGGGATCTGTTCTGGGTCCCATCCTTTTCTCCATATTCTTAAATGACCTTCCCACCACCTGCTCCTCCACCTCTATTCATATGTACACTGACGACACTGACCTCTTCATGTTTGGACAGTCCCCAGCTGATGTTGAATCCCGACTTCAGGCTGACTTCAATAAAGTTCAGCACTGGTTTAGCACTCAACTCTTCGCGAATGCCAAGAAGACAGTCTCAATTACCTTTGGCACTAGACAGAAACTTGCTCAGCTCCCTCCCTCCTCCCTCCTTCCATACTCTTGCGGACAGTCCTTGAGGACACCTTATCTTTTAGATACTTGGGGTTTGGCTAGACCAACACTCACCTTCTCGGGGCATATTGACACCATCCTGAAGAAATTGTGCACCAAGTTTGCGCTTTATATAGGAACCGTAGCAGCCTCCTGCTACCACAGACTTGAACTCATCCAGAAGATGACCCTGCCTATCTTTGACTGTTGTGACGTAGTCTACAGTGCCGCTCCCAAGTCTTCCCTCACCAGATTGGACACTCTTTTTAACTCCTTCTGTCGCTTTGCTCTTGACTCCTCCCCTTGCACTCACCACTGTAATTTGTACAAGTCTCTAGTTCTTCCCTCCTTAGAAAATCGCTGTCAACTTCACTGCACCAAATTCGCAAGCACATTTTGGTTTGGCACCTTCCCCTCTTATCTTATCACTTCTCTTTCTTTCCTCCCCCCCTCCTGACCATTCCCTTAAGTCCTATGACTCTTGCTTACTGGCAGTTCCTCGTCGGTCAACTGCTATTGGCTAAATGGTCTGTTCACATAGGTTACCCAAATTATGGAACTCTCTTCCTCCCCACATTCACCTCTCCTCCTCCCCCCCTTATTCACTTTCCTTAGCTCTACATAACTTCCTCACAGTAAATTGCTCCTGCGGATAATGCTCCTCCCAGTTTAATCTGGCTGGTGGTCTCCATGTTAATAGTCCCATTCTGATGTCTGACCCTGACTTGGTCTCTACATTAACAGTCCCATTTAACTATCTGACCCTGATCTGTAGCATTTATCGTCTACTGGGTTGTTGCAAATGTAAAGTACTACTGCCCTACTTATTATCCTCGGTAATTCAGCACTGCTTCCAATACAAATATTCAACTGTATATACAGTACTGTATAATTATCTGCCTTAATTGTCTGTACGTATATTTGCTATATACATTATTCTGTGTAACTCAACACTGTTTACAATGCAAAGTTCCATTGTTTAAATTGTACTGTTTGGCTAACAGTACCTAAGTTTGTATGTATGTATGTAAAAATTGATTCATTTCCCTATACCCTTTCCCCCAGGACACACTCTGAGATGAGCAACTTGTTGTTCAGTGTGCTTTTCCTGGTGAAACATTTCAATAAATAAATAAAAATATTTTGCCTGTAACCTCACTGTACTGTATTTTCCTTACCTTCACTGTCTTTTCCCATTTCCTTCACTGTACAGTGTGGTCTGTCAGGATGCAAAGGAGTCATAGAGTCCTGTATGACAAAAGACATAAACTGGCATTGAATTTGACTTGTTTTCTGCAGCCTTTGTATATTCCAATACCTTTACAGTCTTTCCATAATGCCTTCACTGTATTTCCCAAATAACTTACAGCCTTTCACCAATAACATCATAGTATTTTCCTTACAACTTAACCTTTTCTGCAATACTGTCATTGTATATCCTTGATTTCTTCTTCTCTAGTTCCACTGCAGCATTTCTCCCACACCTTCTATGTGTTTCCCCAGTGCCTTCAATGTTTATCCCAGTACCCCAACTGCCTTTCTTCAATATTTACTGCATTCCTCTAAGAACTTCACTGTATTTCCCTAATAACTGCACAGTCTCTCCCCAACTTCATGTATTTCCCCAATAACTTCAATGTAGTTCCCCCAAAGTTCACTATGTTTTCCTATTACCTTCACTGTATACCACCAGTGCCTTCACTGTCTTTGTATAATACCATCAGTGCATTTCCAAGTACCATCAGTGTATTGCTCCAATATCCTTAACTTTGTCGTATTTCCTCAGTATGCTCATCATCTTTCCCCAATAACATTGCTGTATTTCTCCAATACCTTTACTGTCTTTTCCCAATATTTTCACTGTATCATCCAGTACAGTACCTTTACTGTCTTTCCCCAGTACCATGATGGCATTCCCCCAGTAACATCATTGTTTTTCCCCAATGACAAAATTGCATTTCCTTAATACCTTCACTCTTTCTTCAATACCTGCACTGTGATTCCTCAATAACTTTACCATATTTCCCCAATACCTTATCTGTATATCCCTCTAACACATTCACTGTCCTCTTCTTTTGAAGAGCTAGGTGAAAGAGATATGGATCCTATGTTTCTAGACATCATTTTAATGATACACGATCAATCATGGTCTAAAGTTAGGTATTCCATTAAGGGGGAGCTTACAAGAAATATTACACTAATATGCAAGGGTGCATTTTGGAGCTGGCTCTTTTCCATGTGAAGCCCCCCTAAATGGGGTTACCTTGCAGGCTACAGCTCTGGCACAGTCCCTCTGGTGTCTTGCAAGTGGCCTCATGAGATTTGGGCCTAGGGGCCCCATTGTGTTCCGCAGCTGAGGCTGCCGATGTCCCATTGCTCAGCCCCATCAGATGAAAGGGGCCAAGTTCAAAAAATATGTTCCTGTGCCTCTGGGCACTAAGAGGGATAGTCTACCAGTCTGGGAAGCTGCCAACAATTGGACTGGCAACTGTAAATAAAAAAAATTGGCCACTGCATGCCTTGTGCACGTGGGGAGCAGACATTTAAAGGAGCTGTGGCTCCATTGAGAGAAGTACCTAAAAAAGGATGTGATCAAGGGGAGTATGTTTTGGGAGCCCAGTAGGCATGTATGGGCTCCCACAAATAAAATAAAAGTTGTCCTGGCTCCATTAGGCAAATCAGAGCAAGGACAAATAACTCTCAGCCCCTGAAAGGGCTTAAATTAAAAGTATTGGTGCAGTGTTTGCTGAGGAGAAAATGTCAAGAAACATGGAAGTCCCCATGGGACTACTATAGGCAAGGGGGCTGCTGGGAAAATTCAGAAGGCACTGATAAAGCCCAGGAACAGTGCAGCCAATCAGAAGAGGACTCTTTGAAATTTATAAACAGGACTGCATGCCTGCCAAAGGAGGAGTTCAGCCTGGGTCTGTAGAGAAAGCAGATTACAGGACACACTGTTGTGGGCTGTCCAGCTCCAGGCCTGCACCTGTGCTTCATCACCCTGTTTGGTCCCCGAGCTAAAAAATAGAGTGCCTGAAAGAGCAGTTTTCAAGGAAAAGACAGCAGAGAGTTACTGCAGCAGCGGACATTTGGAAGTCTGCTGCTGTAAGGGATGCTAGAAGTGTGCTCAAGAGAAAGTGAAAGTGACTGGGCTGCAGTGTGAGAGCGGGGACTGTAAGTATGCAGCCTGTGAGAAAAAAGAGCTGCAATCTTGAGCAAAGACTGAGCTACTGTTCTCCTCCCCCCTCCCCATAGAGGTAAGTGGTGTTAGAAACTGCATTTTGCTGCAAGCCTTGTAGACAGCAATGGTGAGACTAGAGACTGAGGTGAATCCCAGCTGTTTTGTGTCTAGAAAGGGCGTGCAACAGACGGGCCTGTATTGAAGAGGATGGAGGCTTCTGGAGAAGATGGTGTGAGGCCTGCCTGGTGAACACTATTTACAAAAGCCTCTGTAGCAAAGATTGGAAAAGCCAGGCAGGTAAAGACCAACATTCTTCACTGTCATTAGTCAGCTCTTCAGCCTTGTGGTGTGCCCCCAACAAGATATGTACATGGTACCATAATACTTCCAGCCTGCTGAACCCCTTTTGAACTGCTTAACTGTACGTACCTTTAGCTGTGGCTCTGGGGAGTTTTGTTTAGCTAGATAGATAGTTGAAATTAATGGGGGTTAAGTCCTGGGCAGGACTTTGCCAGAAAATTGCACCTGGGCCTAGAAGTAAAAGTTAAGAATTGTGCATTTAAAGTTTGGGCCCCAATGAATGATCCCTATGTTGACTTCTGTGCCACGGTGAGGTACCCACCAAAAAGACTGTATAGGATTTCTGGGCAGCTGGCAAGGGAAAGACAAGTGCACCCACAGGCAGGAGGTGGGGATTGTTTGGGGCAGAATTGTTAGCTAGTTGTTATTATTGTTTATTCCCCTGTTTTTGCCCATCCCTCTTAATAAAATACTGTTGTTGTTCATGTTAATTGCTGCTATACAGTGTTTTTGTAAAGAAGGGGGATATTGTCAATGTGTGTGGAGAACTGTATGGGGCAAGCCAATATATTTTCCTGGGGGGTGGTAACCTGCCATTTGCTCACAAGTATTGCCTACCACTCCCAAGGTGGAGGCATAGTGCCACTCTACATCTACCTACCCTAACCAGGCTGGTTCCCTCGAGGTGATTGCTACAAGGACCTTGAGGGCCCTGGAACTGCCCAAGGTGATTCAAGGGGCTGTTTCATATACAGTAATTATTTATTTATTTTTTATTTATTGAAATGTTTCACCAGGAAAAGCACACTGAACAAAAGAAGCTCGTCTCCCACTGTGACCTGTGGGAAGGGGGAACAGAGGGAGGATAACTTGCAGGTTATCAAGTCAAATTGTACAAGCTACAGAAGAATAACACTTGGAGCATTTAGTAACATAGTCGATAGAAAACATGACTCTGAGGCACATAGCACATATAGTAAAACACTGAGGCAGCAAACATAGAATACTAAGCACATATTGGGGCAGAATGAGACCAGGCACAAGACAGGAAGTGCAGGGTTGGGTAAACAAATATAGTAGCACAGGCTAGGAGCTGCTATAAGCCAGCTTCAGTAGCACAAGCTAGGTGCCACTGGTCAGGCAGTCAGGGGGGTGGGGAGTTTAAAAGGCACTTGTGGGTGTTAAGTGCAGGAGCAGTTCATTGTGAGGTAGTTTGCTAGGGTGATGGATAGGAACGAGTGGTGGAGGAGAGGTGAATTTGAGGGGGGAGGTAATTTCAGAATTTAGGGAAGTGGTGTGAGAAGGCAGTTTGGCCTATGTTGTTCCTGCACCTAGGGATTAGTAATTGACGGGAGTCAACGGACCTGGGGGCATGTATGGGGGTGTGGGTTCACTGTAGCAAGGATGACAGGTAAGATAGGAGGGCACCCAGCCAGAATTTTGAAACAAATTTGGTACAGTACAGAAGGCGGTGACTGTCGAGGGAAAGGAGTGCAGGAAACAATAGAGATCACAGTGGTGGGTGTGAGGGGGGGTATCAAGGGCAAAACGACAGAAAGCATTGAAAAGGGGGTCCAGTCAAGATAAGGTGGCCTTGGGTGCAGCACTATAGACTATATCACAGTAATCAAACTATGGCAGGATCATCTTCTGCACTAAATCACACCTCACGACAAGAGGGAGGCTATTGCGATGCCTCTAGAGGGCACCAAGATTGGGGTGCAACTTTTTTAAGACTGCGTCAATGTGGTCGGAGAAGAAAAGGTGGCGGTCTAACCATACCCCTAGATACTGGAAGGTAGTGACATCCTCCAGTGTTGTCCCATCCAGGGTGTGTAAGGAGGGAAGGAAGGGGGACCTAGCCAGATGCTGTCTAGTACCGAAGGTCATGCAGACCATTTTTTTAGCATTGAAGGAGAGCTGTTGAGAGCTGAACCAGAGCAGGACTTTGTTGAAATCAGCCTGGAGGTTGGAGGCAACTTCTTCTGTGGAGCAACCAGTGGCGAATAAGACCATGACATCTGCGTACATATGGATGGAAGCTGATGAGCAGATTAGTGGCAGGTTATTAAGAAAACTAGAGAATAGAATGGGGCCAAGTACTGACCCTTGGGGAACACCTGTTGTTATAGGGAAGGGGGAGAAGGTGGCATCAGCAATTCTTACTGATTGAGTTAAGCCTGTGAGGTATGCAGAAAACCAGTTGGTGGCAGAATCAGAGAGGCCAGCTTCGGAAAGGCTCAATAGCAGCAAGGGGTGGGAGACCATATCGAAATCTTTGGCGAGGTCAACGAAGATGGCCAAGGTAGTCAGACCATTATCCATTCTGGAGAGGATAGTGTCAGTGAGCCTTAGCAGGGAGGAGGCAGTGGAGTGACCCTTCCTGAACCCAGACTGGAATGATGTGAAGAAATCGGAGGCCGAGAGAAAGGAGGTAAGTTGGGTGAGCACTGGGTGTTCTTGTAGTTTTGCAAGAGTTGGGAGGAGGGAGATGGGGTAGTAGTTTGAAGTGGAGGCGGGAGCCCCCCCTTTGGGAAGAGGGATAACAACGGCATGCTTCCATGACTGGAGGACAGCTGCTGTGGCAAAGGAGAGGTTAAGAAGGTTGGTGAGCGGAGTAGCTACTATGGGGCAGAAAGGTATAGGAGCTTGGTGTCCAGCCCATCAGGGAATTTATTTTTCTATGTGTTGAGTGACAGAAGGGCATTAAGGGCTTTGGTTGGTATATGGATATGTTTACTGTATTTTTAATCCCTACAATAAAGACTTTCATTCGCCCAATGTTTCAAAGATCAGTATAACTCAACTTGCATATGCAAATGACTTGGTCTTGATTTCCAGTTTACTTCTGGAACTGCAAAGAAAAACAAATCTATTCAATTTTGTTACACACACTCCAAAATCTCACTATAAATGTGGACAAAACCAAATTAGTTGTATTTAGCCCTGGGTGAATACATTGCAATATTTTATTGACAACAAAAATGTTGAGATGGCCAAGAGTTACGTTTATTTAGGCATAACATTTTCATCAAGGGTGATATGGAAAATTATTTGCAGCAAGTGTTTTTAAAGGCTAACCAGACTAGTGCAGCTTTAAGTTTTTCAGGAAAAAAATATGGTGTTGAATCTGTCCCTAGGTCATAAATGCATTAAATGCTTAAGTCAAGTCCTCCTTCTTACATGGTGCTGAGATCTGGAGAATTTGCAACTCGAAGTTGGGAATTGTTCTAAATAAAATGTATCACTTTGTGTTGTGTGCTCCACAGTCTCTGTTTATTTTCTTTTTGCTGAGCTACAGTAGGTCAGCTCTTATTGGAACCCTTGAAAAGAAAGAGGGTGTTTTTTAATTTTCTTAAAATATGTATTCTTCTGACAGATTTCCAATGCTTTGCACTGGTAAACAATTTGTTTTAACTGTGGTTTCATTCAGATTACAGTACATTAAATTAATTCATAAAGTTGTTAAGACTATTGGGCTGGCACACAAGTTCAGTAAGATTTTCTGGAGGATCTGGTAGGTTATTATTATTTTTAAATTTTAGAGATAATGTAAAGAAACAAGACATATAACTTTAAAAAAAAATCAAAATTACATAGATGATTGGCTAAAAACAAGGATACAATATCAATATAAGAGCTTTATCTGAATTATTTAACTAATCCAGAAGATTATCATCTCTTTATAAGATTCAGATTAGAATTGTTTCAAAGCAAGCAACTTGTTTTCAGACAGAAGAAACCTAATGTTTGGTCTCCCATATGTTCCTGTGGTTTAGTTAATTCAAAAGAACTTATGAATGTAATGTTATTTTGTTCAATTTTTAAATCTGTTACAGACTCTGTTTTAGGTTCTGTCATGTCAGATGTTTTTCTGTCAATGGAAGCACTTACTAGGGCCTAGATATTCAAAGGAGATGAGCCCTGCACAACTGAGTTGCACTGGCACATCTCCGAAATGCACCCCTGGGCCAGATCATTTGCCTATCGTGCCCCCAGCTGGCTAAATGCCCTCAGCACTCATATTACTGCCTCCACCTCTCTAGGTATTTTCAAATCAAGGCTTTTCTCTCATCTTGCCACCTCCAGCTCCTGTGGCTGCCCTGATTAAACCTCCTATTTTCTCACTACCCACCCTGTCCCGTTATTTGACAAAGACATGTTTGGGAAACCTTTTCTCCTGCTATTGTCTGCTCCCCACACCTTTCACTTACCCTCTCTGTTCTGGACTTTTTCCCTATTTGTTTCTCCTAATCTGGCATGACCTCTTTCTTGTAATAATAATGTGATTATTGATATCTCATGTCCTTTTGCACAAATGATTTGATATGTATTTGTATATGTTTTCTTGCTCTTGACACAACACAAATTGTTGTGTTATCTATGTAACCTTTTGTGCTGTACCTAATTGACATGGAACCTTTGTAAAAGAGCCTCTGGCTGAAAGGTAGTAATTCCTAGAACAATAAACTAAACTAAACTACACTCTGCGCAATTCTGGATACACTGCAGTGCAAAGGTAATGTATGTGGCACATCTAGAGGGGACATTCCCCTGCATAGCAGCACATCTCCATATTCAGCCAAGATGTGCAGCGCAGCAGCCCACAGATCAAGCAAAGTTAGGCATAGAAAAAACATGCCTAAATTGTAGCTACACACAGGTGAGCTGCTGTACTGCACAGCGTAACACAGCAGCCACCAGCCCCTGGGTGGCTACCCCCCAGCCCCGATTGTATAATAATAGAAATCCCCCCATCCCCAGTAGTCATGTGCCCCCTCTCCCAGCCCCGTTTGTGAAAAGAAATAAGAACTGCCCCCATATCCTTAGTAGTCTAGGTGCCCCCTCTCCCTTCCCCAAACTCTGTCTGATTCATAAATCATAATTGAAATTACCTGGTAGTCTAGTGGCTGCGTCCCTTCTCCAAACCCAGTCCAATTCATACTTCATAATCAAAATTCCCTGGTAGTCCAGTGGTACCCCCCTCCCTTCCCAGAATGACTCATACTTCATAATCAAAATTTCCTGGTAGTCCAGTGGTACTCCCTCCCATCCCTGAACTCCGTCTGATTCATAAATCATAATTGACATTCCCTGGTAGTCTAGTGGCTCCCCCAGCCCTGATCATCATAGGAAATCCTAACCATGGACTCCATGGTAGTCCAGTGGACCCCCACCCACTGAGGGATCCCCACCCAGCTCCCAAGTCCCATCATGGCCAACAAGTCAGTGGACAGCACAGCCCACCCACACACCACCATGGCTACCCACCAACTGAGCTGTCAGTGAATGACAGCATACTGTATTCCCGTAAGCCCATTGGTTGACACCATCGACCAATGGGCTTGCAGTGTTTACTGCATGCTTTCATTCACAACTTTGTGTCATTCACAAAGCTGTGAATGAAAGCATACAGTAAATACTACAAGCCCATTGGTCAACAATGTCTACCAATGGACTTATGGGTGTACAGTACACTGTCATTCACTGACCTGCTGACTTGTTGTCCATGCTGGGATGGGGAAGTGGGGTGGGGGTCCTTAGTGGGTGGGAGGTCCACTGGACTACTAGGGAGGTCTGTGGTTAGGATTTCATGTTATGATTGGGGCTGGGGGGGGGCACTAGACTACCAGGGAATGTCAATTATGATTTATGAATCAGACGGGGTTCAGATAAGAGAGAGGGGTACCACTGGACTACCAGGGAATTTCAATTATGAAGTATATATTGGACGTGGTTCAGGGAAGGTAGGTGGGTACCACTGGACTACCAAGGAATTCTGATTATGAAGTATGGGTCAGACAGGGTTTGGGGAAGGAAGGGGGGCACTAGAATTCCAGGGAATTTCAATTATGTTTTATTAACTGGTTGGGATTCAGGAATGGGGGGGCACTAGACTGCCAGGGACTACAGAGTTGCCACATTCTGCGGCGCCGGACTGTGTGGGATGGTGGGGGTTGCAGGGCACTCAGCACAATCTGCTGGTGCATCCCTGGCACTGCCATGCAAATGGGGCCATAATGACATGCAAAGGGCCCCATTTGTGCCTTGCATGTCTAATGGCCCCATTTGCATGTTGCAGTCTGAGTATCTGAAATTTGTGCCCAGCGCATCATGAAGATGTGCCGCACATCCCCATTCCAGGTATTCAGACTGAGCAGCGGGATGTGCCTGTGCATTTTCGGTAGCCCCAATTGCGCGATCTGCATCTTTTGCTATATTCAGATGGGATGCGCTGTAGCGCATCTCGTTTGTATATAGCATGTTTGCGGTACGGGCACTTGCTCCCATTCTGGGCGCAGCTTAAATTCCTAGCCTAGAGGTTTACTATCTCTGATTTTGATGTTTTGAAAATGGTACGTGATTTTTTTTTGGGGGGGGGTTAAGCTCTGTACAAGGAAAAATAGTGCTAACAAATAAAATGTCTGTTCTTTCTTGCTTCAGTATTTTTTGTTGAAATCCAAAGTTGATTAATATAGTGGAAAGCATTAAATAACTCATTTTTCTTTTGCTTGATGAAAGCCTTTTTCATATAATGTGATATTCCTTCTAGAAGTCATTTCAGGAATATAGGCAATAGTGCCCCAACACTTTACATGAAAGGAAGGTTACATGGCTTCATCATTAGCTAATGACTTGTCCACAGTTTTCTACTATATATAGGGTGCTGTTATAATCAATACCAGTAATTGTATGACTTACATTTATTATCTGGGATTTTCTATATGATTATTATTGTTGGTATTACATTTGATTTTGTATTTTTTCTATTCATTTAATTTGATGAATTGGAAATTATTTGATCACCTGCAAGTCAAAAAATCATGTTTGCTTATATGCATCTTGTTATTGTTATGGTTTTTGACCAATCAATAAATATGAACTACCTTCTCTGCCTTTCTCCACCACATTTGTTGCATTTCCCTAATAACTTCACTGTCTTTCCCCAATAACATCATTGTATTTCCCTGATAAATTCACTCTGACATGCCTTCACGACATTTCCCCAGTAAATTTCCTTTCCTGGTCAGCAAAAATAAAATCAATAAAATATTCCCCAATAATTTTATTTCTTTCGCCAATACCGTCAGTGTTTATTCCATGTAGCTTCACTGTCATTCTCCAAAACCTTCTCTGCATTTCTGCAATAATGTCACAATAGTTCCTCAATAATATCACTGTCTTTCCCTTATACCATCACTATCTTTTTCTAGTACCTTCAGTGTATATCCTTAGTCAATACATTGCCTGTCCTTCTTCAGTACCTTCACAGCATTTCCCCAATACATCACTGTATTTCCCCAATTCCTGCACCGTTTATTTCCAGTATCTTCATTATCTTTCATCAAAACCTTCACTGCTTTTCCCTTTACCTTCACTGTATTTCCACAATAATGTTGCTGTCTTTCCCTAACAATTTCATTGTAGTTCTACAATACCATCCCCATCGTTCCCTAGTAACCTCTTTGTATTTCCACAGTACATTCACTGTCTTTCCACAGTACCATAACTGGATAGCCCAATACCTTCACTGCATTTCCCCAGTAACTTGATTGTCTTCACTCTATAACATCAATCTATTTCCCTAATTACTTCACCCCTTCTCCAGTACCTTACCTCTGGAATAGTGTTCCCCTCCAAATCTGTCTTTCTCCCTCCTTCCCTGCCCTCAAGCACCTACTCAAACCAAGCCCTACTACTGCCTGTATCTGCTCCCCTTCCTAGTACTCACTTACCTCTGCTTTTGTGTCCCCCTTTCCACTTGCTGCAATTCATTGTATATAATTCATTGTATATAATCAATGTAAATATGGTTTTGTATACACATGACATTTCTTCAATATATAAGCATTCTTTTTTATTATGTGAAAGTCCTACTTTTTGTAACAGCTTTGCATTGTTCTATTATCAATTGCTGTATTTTATTCCTCTGTACCCTTTCCCCCGGATTGCACCTGGAAACGAGCTTCTGCTCATGGTGCCTTTCCTGGTTACCAACTTTCAAATAAATAAATAAATACCTTCCCTGTATTTCCCACAAACTTCATAATATTTAGTTAATACTTTTACAGTTTTACTCATTACCTTCACTGTACTGTGTGTTCCCAATACCTCCACAATTTTTCTCCAGTACCATTACTGCATTTCACTAATAACCTCACTGTATTGCTTAATAATTGCTCTTTCTGTCCCCAACAACTTTATTGTATTTCCACAATCATGTAACCATCCTTTCCCAATAACTTCCCTCTATTACCCTAATACATTCACTATCTTTCCCTGGTAACTTTACTGTATATCTCAATGCCTTTACTGTGTTTCTAAACCACCATCACTTTCCCAAGTACCATTATGGAATTTCTCTAATACCTGTCTTTCCTCAGCTTCACGGTATTGCCACAACTTCACAATCTTTCCCCAGTAATGTCACTGTATTTCCTCAATACATTCAATGTCTTTCCCCAACTTCACTGAAATTCCTCAATACCTTCACTGTCTTTTCCCAATACCTTTACTGTTTATTTCCAATACAGTACTTCACTGTCTTTTCCAATACCTTCACAGCATTCTCCCAATAACCTCACTGTCTTTCCCCAATAAAATCATTGTATTTCCATAATAATGTCACTCTTCTCCAATACTGTCACTGTCTTCCCTAAAAAATGTTATGTTGTTTTCTTCAGAGCATGCTACTTCAGTTGTCAAGGCAACCATACATAGTAGAGGGAAAGGTAGCTGAAAGGAATGCTCAACTGATAGAGTTAACTATCACTATGGCAACAACAATTAGGTAGTGAGAGAAAATAGAGATTATTAACAGCCGACATTCGTTTGAAGCTTGAGTAGTATAAACAGAGGGGAAGCAATTGGGTCAGATTGTTGCTACTAAACTGAGAGACATCTGAAACAGACACAGATAAAGACACAATATCTTTGAACATGCCATATAAAAACTAATTCATTTAAACATGTTCCCTTCAATAATACCTGGGAGGCGGAGGTCACTTGATGCTCATGGAGGAGTAGCAGCAGCTTTCTGGGGCTCTCACTCCTAATCACTTTATTCCTCGATTTTGAAGGCATTGCTGTACCAACTTACTCTAATCGAGAGTTTAAGGACTAAAGTGAGCACCGGTGCGGGAGAAAAGTGACCACATTGCGAAATGCAAGCTCCCGACGCAGAATTGGAGGTGAAGAGGCCCTGCCACAGCTCATCACCTATAACTGTACCAGAAGAAATCACGCCTTGAAAATATATAGTGATCTATCCATGATCAAGGAAGCCCTATTCAAGCTGGTCGAAGCGGGGTGGCAGATTTTTAAGCGGCGTTAAGCAGTGGCCCGTCGGGTGACGGACACACTGAGGCTCAATTTCATCTATCGAGCACTTTCGATGGAAAAGTCAGGAGCCTACAATCCTGAAGTGCAAGAAGCTGGTGGCAAAGTTAGAGGATCGTCTCGGCGATCTTGAGGGAAGCAGGCGGAATAATTTAGTCCTTCTGGGGCTCCCAGAAGGTGAAGAGGATCGAACACGGTGCTCTTCCTGCAGAAATTATTTAAAATCTGCGGGCCCTCTCCAAACGGGCCGGAGTATGTCATCGAGCGTGGGCACCGTGCTCTCAGAGCTAAACCCCCCCCCGATCCACCAAGGCCAATAATCTTTAAATTATTAAACTACCTGGATCGAGAGGGGCTGAGAGAAATTAGGAAGTTATCTACCTTTCATTGGGAAGGGAAGTGACTACGTTTGGTCCCCGATCTCACTTGGAAAATGAGGCAGGCGAGAGCGAGTTTCAGGCCCATGACATCCAAGCTCTGGGTGGCGGGGATCCGCCACCGAATGCTTTACCCAGCGAAACTCGAGATTGCACTTAAGGAAGGAGTCAAGCGTTTCGATTCAGCAGAAGAAGCGTTAACACTGCTAAGAGCCTCATTGCCTGAACTGTTCTCCAAGACCTGATCAGAAGACCAGTACTTCAGTGGATGTCATAACTTGAAAGTTATGCCACAGGATTCATGTTGTTGCCTGTATTGTATCTTCTTTGGACTTAAGTGTATTTTACTGGACTGCTAAATCACTAAGATGGTTGGGACTGCCTACTGAGAATAATTTGTTTTTTACCAATATGTTCTCACTTCTTTGTTATTATTTAGTGTGACAGGGAGTGAACACCTTATTTAATTAGCCCACCAGAGAGAGCTATCGCTTTACTAATGTGCTCTGTCCCTCGTAATGGTTGCACTACAGTAACGCGAGCTCCTCTTACACTTAGTGGAGGCAGGGCAGCATTGTTTATGGGACCTGCTGGAGCGGGGTATACTAGCCTTCTTGTCATCGGTAGGTGGGCTGGTGTCTTGGCCGGAGCTCAGAAATGTGATGAGGATGAGGCACCTGGCCGCCCTGGGTTCTATCCCCTTTGCTTCCTTTTACAGCAGGAACTGCAATATTACCGGTTAGGGAGCGTTTTACCTGGGCGTGTAATTCTTTGTTAAAATATGCAGTGTTCGGGGGGAGCACTGGGGAAGTCTCCTAGCGTCCCTGGTAGTTTTGGCCTCTGTTTATTTTGGGATCAAGTATTATAAAGGACTATGCTAGAGTCCTAAGATGGCCAAATGGGTCAAGCTCTCATGGCGTCCCAGAGTGTATTTTCTCTCTCGTTTTTCTCGTAACTGGCTTTCTCAAGGTTGGACAGCTAAATTAATTCTACTATGGTGTAGCCCCATTGGCAGTGTATTTTAGGGGCTTATACACCAGACCTTTAATGTTTAAACTGGTCCTTGTTGTGCACTGAGTAAGGAGTGGGGGGCCCCCGCCTCTGTGACGCGCCATGAACCAAAGTCAGAGGAGTAAGCTTGGGCCAGGGGTCAATTTAAGATTATTTTTGGAGGGTTTGGGGACAAGGGGTGGGGGTTTAATTTTAGGATTCTGGGTTGATATGCACAGGAAGGGGTCAGGGGGCAGCTATCCTAATCTTCTCTGTTTGGGAAATTGCACAAATGGCTGTTAAATTAAACTGTCTTTCATGGAATATTAAAGGGGTAGGGACAATTGTAAGAAATATGTAATATTGAATCACTTGGCCCACTACAATCCGGCATAGTTTTTGCAGGAAACCCATACCTTTCAGATCGTTTTATCTCACCTAAGAAAGAAATGGGTAGGTCAGGTCTTTGGGGCCGGGTTTTCTTCAAGTAGTCGTGGGGTGGCTATCTTGATAGCCCGAGGGGTACCATTTATTCATTCAGAAATAGTTTCCGACCCTAATGGCAGGTATATTATTGTTTTGGGAAGACTCGGAGGGCAACAACTAGTACTGGGATCAATATACGGCCCTAATCTGGACTCACCGTCCTTTTTTACCCAGCTGGCAATGACTCTATCACCCTTTAAAGAGTTCCCAATTATTTGGGGGGACTGGAACATAGTCCAGTCTAATAGGCTGGATCGCTCCTGCTGGAGAGGTATGCGGCCCTCACCTGCCCAACAAGCTTTGGATGAGCTGGTGGCTTTTTTAGGGTTAATTGACCCTTGGAGGTTACTTAATCCCGCTATTCGCGAGTACACCTTTTACTCTCCCGTCCATAAAACACTTTCAAGGATTGATTATTTTCTAGTGAACCCACAGTGTATAAGTGGTGTGGTAGAGGCAGTACTCTTACCAAGGGTGATCTCTGACCATTCCCCTATCAAAATTTGCTGGGTAGCATCATCAGGTCTCTCAAGGTCTTATTCCTGGTCACTGAATAATGATATTTTAAAGGACGCTCAGGTTCTAACTCGGTTTCGTGACTTTTTGAATAGTTCAGTAGAATTTAACTGGGGCTCAATCGAGGCAGTAGATCAAGGTTGGGCAACCCTAAAGGCAGTGTGGAGAGGAGCTAATCCGGATAGCAACAGTCCGAAGGCTAAGATTTCAGAAGGATAGCTAATTCCTTGAAAGCAATTAGGGAGTTGGAATCTATACCAGATGATTTAAGATCTGACATCCAGGAGCAAGACTTAGTGGCATTGAGAGTGAAGTACACCAATACCTTGAGAGAGAGGACTATAAACTCATCTAACAAGATTAAAGAAATGTATTTAGGCTACGGTAGCAAAGCTGGGAAATTATTGGCCTGGCAATTAAGACAAAAATCAGAAGCCAAGTGGGTGACAGCTTTAAGGCATCTGGGGCCAGATATTCAAAACTTTGCCCCGGGGCAAAATTAGCACTGCCCAGTGGGCAAACTTAGCCCGGAGCACAGAGCACACTATATTCAAAAGGAATAGCCCAGGGCAAACAGCTTCCGAATATGGCATGGTAATGAGGCCATGCAAACTGGCTGGGGTGCAGGGCAAAAATAGCCCTGGAATAAGACAGCACTGAATAAAGCAACCAGAAGTGCAACCCACAACAACAACACAGTACACAGCAACATGTGGGCAGGTACAGACGAACTACATGGCCAATGTGTATGCCAGCAAATGCATGGACTCAGTACAGCTGCAGGAAGCAGCAGATGTGAAAGAACAGTGATCAAAACTTATAATATTCCCGTGCCGTTAAGCGCCTGGCGTAACACATTAGAAGCGGCATTAGCGCAGGAGCTAAGCATTGCCCGAGCAACACGTTTGCCGGGCTAAAATGCCATATTCAAAGTGCAAGATGCAAATGAGAGCCTACTACGTAGTCTCTGGGCAAACAACCGGATTAGTATCTCATTATACCCTGATTTGCATGCAGTTTGCCCAGCGTTACTGCAGAGTCCCACAGAGCCACCTGTAGGTCAGTCTGGAAGTACAGGGGCTGACCAGGTCAACCGCAGCTCCACCTGTAGGTCAGTCTGGCAGTGCATGATGATAGCTGCAGGCTACATGTAAACAGTACAGCATAACATAGCATATTATACCCCAGGGGACAGGACACCATAGGCACAGGTGGTGGTGGTGCTGCATGCAACTGTCACATTGTAGGGCATGCTACAGTGCACAGCAGAAACTACAGTAGCAAGGGGGCCAGTAGTGCATGGACACAGCAATGCCTATGGTGTGTAGGGCAGTGATGATGACTGCACTATACACAGTGAGCGGCCCAACCTGCGGATGTTTTCTGACACTGGACATTACTGTTACGCTGTTGTGTGACCCACAGATGCTGCACCTGTGGCATGGATGCTCACAGTGACATGTACAATTCTGGCTTTGTGTCCTATGGCAGTTGTACAGCTGTGAGGTATGTGGCCGGGGGCATATATTATCCGAAAGGCACACTGGTGTTGGGGTATTCCCAATACTGACCCATGTACACTGCATGATGTGTCCCAGCCTTGTGGCCACACCTGATCTGTAGCACAGCCTCGCCACCCATATATGCTCCCTCAACATCCTCCATGCCCACAGTGCTGCATGTGTGTGCTGGCATCTGTTGGTGTCCACGAAGTGTGGTCCACAGGTGTGTGCTGTATGGCACACTGCCATGCTGTCCACTGGTGGCAGGGTCACCACTTACTGCCTGGCATGGCTGGAACTCAGACAGATGATGGCATCATTGTGATGCCATCAGTTAGCAGCATGTCCTCTATGTTTGGCTTATCTATGTCATATTTATTTGTTAGGGTGCGCACAAAACCCGCTAAACCGCGCATATGCAGCGCAAAGCCATAATGTCGCGCAAAGCTGATTGCCCAGGATTAAGACCAGCTTTTCCTGGGCGGTAATGTGCACCGCGCTAAGTGTCACGCTAAGTCATGCAAAACCACTTAGCGCGGCGCTAGTCGCTGAATATAGCATTGCACCTGTATTCATGTCAGTTTCCCCTTGCATACATTATAATTTTGCCCGGCGCTAATGCAGTTTGCCCACGCTATTTGGCCTTTTGAATATGGCAGACCTGCTCTAATCCCGCGCTAAACCTGCACAAATGGTTTTTGCCCAGCGCAAAGTTTTGAATATCTGGCCCCCGGTGTCTAACCAAGTGATTACAGACTCTAAGGACATTTTAAATATTTTTGTTGATTATTATAGGGATCTGTACTCTAGCCAACTTTCTTCCTCGCCAGATATGTCTAAATTGGAAGATTTTCTGGCTAACGTCTCCCTTCCTTGCTTATCAGATGGTTCTAGACAAAAGTTAATAGCGTCCATCTCGGATGAGGAGATGGGGGGGCTGTTGATTCCCTGAAAACCGATAAAGCTCCTGGTCCGGACGGATTCACACCTTACTTTTATAAACTGTTCAAGCAAAACCTCATTCCGTTATTGAAACAACTTTGTGCATATTGGCTTAAATCTGGTATCTCCGATAAAACTATTTTTGAAGCCAGAATAATTCTGTTACCCAAACCCGGGAAATCTCCAGAATTAGTGGGTAACTTTAGACCAATTTCTTTACTGAATCTGGACTGTAAAATTTTTGCTAAAATCTTGGCTGATAGACTAAAACAAGTTTGGTCAGACCTGGTTAGCCCAGAGCAGGCCGGCTTTGTGAAGGGCTGATCGTCGGCCGACCATTTTAGGAAATTGTTCTTCTTGATTTCTGCCTCAGTGGACCCAGATATGGAAGCATCTCTGGTTTCACTAGATGCAGAAAAGGCATTCGAAGAGTGGAATGGTCTTTATGTTTGCGACTCCTGGCGAATTCGCTTTCGAAGAATTTTTGCAGATGATAAGGGTTTGTATGTGTGTCCAACTGCTAGAATCCAGTGCAACAACATCATTTCGGATGCCTTTCCTTTGTTAAGGGGAACCAGAGAGGGGTGCCCTTTGTCACCTTGTTTGTTTAACCTATATATAGAACCTTTAATACGGTTAATTAAGGGGGACTCGCAGGTTCAAGGGATTTATTTGGGTGAAGTAGAGCATAAACTTTCTGCCTTTGCAGACGACTTATTACTACACATCCACAATACCACATTGTCACTCCCACGGTATTAAGTTTGATTAATATGTTTAGTCAACTCTCGGGTTACAAGCTAGATTTAACAAAGTCCACACTTTATCCTCTCCTCTCATCTGCACAAAAGCTGGTGCTTCTCTTTAGGTATGCAATGGCAAACCAAGTCTATATTATATCTGGGTATCCAAATTTCCAAAAATTTAGAGGAACGGCCTAATTTAAATCTCAGACCTCTGTTCAAGTCTATTAAAGAGGATTTAGAAAGATGGTCGAAACTCCCATTGACCTTTTCAGGTAGAATTAACATGATCAAAATGGTGATTTTGACAAAAATATTCTACCCTCTCTCGAACCTCAATGTATATCTCCCTAAATCTTACTTAAATCCCCTCAATAAATATTGCGCTGATTTTCTCTGGAGAGGTAAACCTCCACGTGGGGCTTACCTAAAGCTATGTCGACAGCGTAAAGTTAGGTGGTCTCCAACTACCTGATTTTTTTACTTATTATCTAGCGATCCACGCCTCAGAGCAGCATTATGGGCGTAAGGCCGATGCCCTCCGTCCTGGTCTTAGCCTGGATCTAGCCTTGGCCAAGAAACTTGGACTGGATCCAGAATCTCTTTGGTATGTGCCGTGGACCAAGGTTCCTAGAAAAGTTAGATCTACCCTCTAGGTTGGGACATAAAAGCCATGAACCAATTATTTACAAGATTAAAAGTTAGGCAGTTTTATGATTTATCTCAGCCTTTATTAAGAAACCCTAACTTCTTAGTAGGTAACCAACTAATTACTAGATTTTACCCAAGCCTACCGATAAGATTCAGTATTAAGGACTTCTACTCGAAGGCTCTATACTCTCTTAACCTATCTACAAAATTTGGGATTAAACCCCAGTCCCTGTACTGGCTGGCGCAAGTCCGGAGCTGCATTAGAGCTTTCGTGGGTAAAACAACCTGTTACGACCAGGCAGGGCTGTTATGTGAGGAACTGGGCATAATCGGTCTGTCTAGTAGGCCTGTCTCGAAAATTTACAAATACATTTCAGGAAGACAAGACTTCAACCAATCGCCAGCTCCTCTTTATTGGAAAATCAACATGTCCTTGGATTGGCCGGATGCAACATGGGAGAGAATCTGGGTCGATACATATTCGTGTGTCAAGCAGGACAGATTGCGAGATGTTCAATTTAAGTTGTTACATAATCTCTGTTTGTCCCCCGGAAAAGCTTTATCGGCTAAACAACCGATATTCACCGGCTTGCAAGGATTGTAATGACCCCATGGCAACCACTCTTCATAAGTTTTGGGCCTGTCCCAAAATTTTGAGGCTATGGAACCTGGTCAAGCAAAAAATTAGGCCATTTTGTAACCTTGCACCATTCTTTAGTTGGGAGGTCTGTGTCTTAGGAAGGTATGATTGTATCCCCTCTGTTGCTCAAAGGTGCCAAATGGCATTGGTGACACTGGTTACTAAAGTACTTATTCTATGCCATTGGCAGGAGACTTGGACCCACTCCTTCCAGGAGTGGTGGGAAGAGTTCCTAAACGCTTTGTATGTAGAACGACAAGCTTACTCAGTTACTAATGCATTTGCCAAGTTCCAAAGATATTGGGGTGGGTTTTTTCAAAGTCTTAAGGACAAATATAACTGTTAAAGAGGGATGCCCTACCGTTATATAAGATCTTGTTCTTCAAAAAATTACTTCACTAGGTCCCACCCTATTGCCAACCTGATATGTCTCCCCCCGTTACTTGGGTCTCAATTATATGTATAATCTATAGCTTAATTAGGTGTATAATCACAGTTTAGAAGTTTAACAGCTAATTTTGTCGCACTTAGTATTAGGATAGCTGCCGAGGTGGGGTTTAGTGGGGAGGAGGGGTCTTTGTTCTTTTTTGTTGCTTTTCATTTGAGTGTTTCTTTTCTTTTTTTGTTTCTCTTTTTATTTGTGAAATGTAAAACTACCTCAAATATTTGTGTACTAAGGCACTTAAAATGTGCAATGGTTGGAATCTACCTGTACTTTACTCCTGGCGTGTGCACATACTATGTTGCATTCTTTTAATAAAATAAAATTACTTGCAAAAAAAAAAAAATAATACCTGGGAGGCAGTATAGCTCAGTGGTTTAAGGCTCTGAGCTGCAAATTTGGAGACCTGGGTTTGAATCCCACAGCTCCCACTTGCGTACTGTCTGACCCTGAGCAAGTCACCTAACTTCCTTATGCTCCCAGGCTGCACCTGTAAACAAGCTTTCAGCTTAGTGTGTCTCACCTGGTTAAATAATTGGAATAAAAAAAAAATAATAGCTATTTATTCTTTTGCCAGCATTGTGTGCAAGTAAAGCTCAAACTGGAGTTACCAAGGAAGCCCTGAATTAATACTAATGCAACAGGTACTATGTCAGTAGTAAAGGATAACAGAAAGTAAATGCTTAAACTAAAAGGAAATGTTGAAAGATTATTTACACATTTTACTCTTTATATTTGCAGTTTCAAAACTAAGGAAATTCATTTTAAAAGTTTAAAAACAGAGGAGAGAGAGGTAATTTACAATCATCATATATGTTTGTATCCTATATTAGTTTTCAAAGAATACAATAAAATTACTGTTTAAAAGGTGTCATGGTTACTATTACTGCTTTGAGCATATGCACGATAACAAAAGATATGTTGTAATAGTTGTAAATAATATTTAGTCTTGGTGGAGATATGTGTATATAGCTTTTAAGGTGGCACATCATTTAAGACAGCTTGATATATAAATGCAGTAGTTATAGGAACTATCACATTAATGTTGTTATGATTGTTAAGTACAAAGTGTGTATAGTGAATTAATTTTGTTACTATTGAAAAAGAGACACCTCAGACACAATATGAATAATTAATACATTATATTAAACATAGCCTGTTCTACATGCACACAAGGGTCTTGAACAGAAAGTTATAAGCATAACAAATGAAATTAACAACATAAATAGAAGTATATTATTTTATGTCTCTATAGAATACCATCAACCTGAAGAAGTGGCATAGCCATGAAATATTGTGCAATTACATGATGGAAGATACAATAAAAAACAAAATATAGACTGGAACTTGGGAGTTGTACCTTCATTATTATATATTTGTTGCCACCGCCAGCTCACTGCTGCCATTACCTCCCACCCAACTTCCCACTCAGCACCCACCACCCCAAACCTGCCCACCCCTTACTTACCTACTGGGGGTACAACACTGTAATGATCTCTGAATTGGAGACATAACTTAACTCTTCAACATCAGACTGAGAACTGAGGAAATCAGGTATGTGGTTCAAAGTATTTCAATGCGTTTTTAACTTGTGCTCATCATAACTTAGTAATTTGTTAATATCGTTTCCCCAACTTTTCAGTATGGATTTTTATGGGCCCAACCTCATGAATAAGGATTGTGAAATTATTGAACTCTATCCTAAAATGTTATTTTGTGGTTGCTGCATGAAATCACCTTTTAGGTAAGATTTAAACATTTTCTCCACCCTTGTTCATGAGGTGGTGCCATAAATATGGACTATGCAATGGGCTGACTTAAGGATGTTCCCTGGTGTTTCAGCAACCCCATGACAAAGTCATAATTTTTTGCGCAGTATATGATGTTCATCTAAACATTTAAAATTCATAACAAAAATTGTGGGTTGCCATGCTTGTTTTTAAGTTACATTGGTGAGACTTAATCTCTCTTTATGGAAACAATCCTAAAGGGTTCAAATTGTTTTATGTCGTTATAACATCAATATTTTAGATGTCAACATGAGTGTGAAAGAAAATATGAAACAAGAACACATCATTTGTCATGATGCCTGCTTCATTTTTTCCACAAATGCAAAAATAAATTATAAATTACCAATACTATGACACGCTCTTGAACTGATATTTCCCCAAACTGGGGAAATATTTGTTTGTTTTTATACATAAAATCATTTCAAACTCATGTCATTTTCATACAACCTTTTTGATAGATGAAGAATATGGTTATGACTATAGAAACAAAAAGAAATATAGGGGTTACCATGCTTCTTCTGGTTGTCTCTGCGTTCAGAGTTGCAGTTTCAGAGGTGGCCAGCTCAGGACAAAAATAACTGAAGTATCCCAATAAGAAACAAAACTTGCAAGAATGCTATTCAAACAATTCAAAAGTGCAAGCAGAATGGTAAAGACATTAACATAAAGTAAACAGTATAACCAAGGACAGACAGATATTCAAGTAAAGCACCTTGAATGATACCAGTTGCTGAAATTGTTGGAGCTAATTTCCTTGCTGCCATCCTGTATGTATTCTTAGATACAGTAGATATGACATAATAATATAAATCACTATTCTATTAATGCTTCCATATATTTAAGAATGTACTTGTGCCAGAAAACAACCTTGAAAACTTTTCTGAGAGCATCACTTAAATGGAAATTTGAAACACCAGGGAACATCTTTAAAACATCACATTTATTTTTACCTGCAGGTTGTGTGCTTTCTGACCTCATTAGAGGCACAGCCATGAGTAAGGTCTGTAGAGATCAAACCCTGCAGATAAAAATAAATATGATTTATTTAATCAGCCTATTGCATATGTCGTTTATACAATAAGAGTACCTCTCTGGCAAGACTAGTTCTTTTAATGAAGAGTTTACTTTTTCTGTTTGATTTTACTACTCTGTTTTTAACTGCAGCAGATGCCATTGTGATGTCATCAGGCATTGTTTAAGCTGTGCTTTCGTTGGTAAAGAGCTCCTTTGTGACCTGCCTCAAGAAGAAACAAATGCTGATGACCCAAATAAGATTGAAATAAATGATTTATTTCCACTTTAAGCCTTTTACAGATAAAAAAAAATGAATTTATTGGCAGCATTGTATTCTCACAGCCATTGTATAAGAAGGCTATTTGAAAATCTGGGTAGAAAAACTAAAAGCAACCAAGTTATGTACGTACGTTGGAATTTGTCAATGCATGCTTGTAACTGCAGTAATTTTCAATAATTTGATCCCAAATTGTCAACACAGACATTTTTGCACACCACCTCATGAATGGGACAGCTGCAATATTTCAAATTCTGGCCAAAACGTGTTTGCACACTTGTAGTGTGAAATGGCATTTCGGCCAGTAATTTTTAAATTATTATAGATCAAGGGAGTGCTCCCAACCAACTGGAGTGTTCTTTTCACCTATGTGTGAGACACTCTTATTCTGTGAAGAGCATCTCATGCACTGATGCCCTGGAAATGGACCTGTTCTGGGTACAGTTTTAAAAAAAAAATACTATTGATCACTTTCAATCAATATTATATTAATACATTCCCTGTAGCCACTTGTTCCTGTATTAGAGTGGTTTCACTTGCCTTCAGCTTGAGCCAGAACAGCTCAGCTTCACTTCACTGTTCTCACTCCAGCTGAAGGTGTGTGAAACCACTCTAATACAGCAATGAGTGGCTCCGGGAGATGTATTAACATTACACCTGTCATGTTCAGAAGGAGGTGTCATAAAAAGACTAAGTTGAAATTTTGGATTTAAAAAGTGAAAAAACAACAAAGTTATGAAGAAATGTTGAATTGTTTTTTGCAGATTTCACCCTCTTAATGTTCAACATATCCATTGTGTTACTCTACCTCCTGATCATGACAGGTGTCATTTTTCAAATCCCCTCCAAATCGTATTTTTGCAGTTGCACTGCAAAATCACCTTTCAGATGGGATTTAAAACAATTTCATCTGTCTTGATCATAATGTCATGACATAAAAAGACTTTTAGAGATTTGAGGTCAAAATGTAGAAGCCCACTGAAAATTTCATATTGCCTCTCAGCTAGCCTACCCTGTTAAAATTCAACCTGAAAATGTGTGAAAGCAGGACACTACTGAAAATGAGATATTGCATCTCATCTGGCCTATCCTAGGCAAATATTTAGTGAAAATGTGTAAAAGCAGGTTCCCAGCATAGCAGAGACCCAACTGAACTGTGCTTCTGTGCTGCCTACCTGGGAAAAATACATTGTAAAAGCTGGACCCCACTGAAAATGTAACTTGTCTTCAGCTGGGCTATCCTGGGTAAATACATTATAAAATGGGTAAAGGAAGGACCCATGCATCTTGACTGCACTATCCTGGATAAATACAAAGTAAACAATGGGAAAAGCAGGATCCCACTGAAAACAAGATAGCATCTGAGCTGTGCTATCCTGGTTAAATATAGTACAGAGATGTGTTAAAGCAAGACCCCACTAAAAATGAGATGTTGCCTCTCACCTGGGTTATCCTGGGTAAATATACTGCAAAACTGTATAAAAACTGGATGCTACAACAGAACCCCACTGAAAAGGAGATGTTGCAATTAAAATGATCTGTCCTATAAAAATTTGTATAAAAGCAGGACCACACTAAACATGAGGCATTGCACCTCACCTCTACTATCATGAGTAATTGTAGTATAAAACTGTGTAAAATCAGGATACCATTCCAAATGACATATTATAGACCTAATCTTGTCTATCTTGAGTAGATATATAGTATTTGGGTGCTGCCTATTATGAATGGATTTCAGCAACTGCTGAAATCTTGTTGTAGTACAGTTCAAAGGTCAAAAAAGTTGTTGTACTATCGTTCTGACGTCACATCGATAGTACAACAACTTTTTACCTTTGACCTGCTGCCTGATTGGCTCAGACAACGCTCTTTAGAAAAAAAAACAAAAAACATAGTGGCGCGATTTAGTGAGCGCTGAGCAGCGGAGCCACCGACTTAGAAGTCGGGAATCGGGACACGGAGAGCCATACATGGCTCCCTTTCTAAAAACACAATTGCTTTCTTTTTCTCCCCGATTTTAAAATGAATGATGCGCAGAGAAGAAACTGAGAAGCAGGACGGAGCATAAGCGGAACGGGCACAGGCAGAAGCACCAGAGGGAACGGGAGCAGCACCTACGGCAAGTAACGAAAAAAAAAATAATGTAAAACAAAAAACCATATACTATACAAAACAGTGGATGGGTGAACATCCACAACTAAGGCTGCATTCGCATCTCGGGTAGTTGACGACATCAACAAGACCTCTCGAGCTCCGCTCTCGAGGTCTCTGTGATGTCATTAACTCCCTTGATAGAAACACAGCCTTGTTGTGGACGTTCACCCATCCACTATTCTATATATAGTAAAAATGTGTACAAGCAAGATCAGGTACGACAGCAATGCAAGTGGTGAACATTTGGCATTGACAAATGCTTGTTAGATTGGTGGCTAATAAAAAACTCAGAGGACTAAATGAGAGGGTGGCGCTATATCCCTATTTGTGTTAACATATGTTTTTATACATTTACAGTATCTGTTACAGTCTCTTTCATCGAATATCCACAATGCTGTATTATACTTCCATCTAGTTCTAAAGTCCTATAGACTCTGAGAAGAGGCAACTTTCTGATGCCCTAGGTCAACCAGATACCTCACCAGGACAAGAAGAGAAAAACATGAAGTCTGCTTTAGAGATGGGATTAATTTCAAATTTGCTTCTGGGTCCAGTGCTTTCCTTACCATACGTGTCCCCCTTTCTTACATTTGCTTGCACACATGCAAGAAATGTTTTGTTACACGTAATGGCATTTCAGAGGTGTGTCACTGCTGAGCCCATTGCAGCTGAGACTGGAAGGGGCTTGGCAGTCCAGTACAATGACCACACACTGTGGTCGTGATGCCACTTGCTACTTGCTGGGTGGAAACTTCATGTAGTTGAAAGGACCGAAGTCACTCCTAGTAGAGTGGGCTTCAGTCCTTCATTTACATGAAGCCAGCAAGCAGTAGATTGGCTTTCGGCATCAGGAGCCTGAGTGATCGCATAATGAGTGCTCACATGATCTTTCTTTCTTTCTTTCTTTCTTTCTTTCTTTCTTTCTTTCTTTCTTTCTTTCTTTCTTTCTTTCTTTCTTTCTTTCTTTCTTTCTTTCTTTCTTTCTTTCTTTCTTTCTTTCTGTCTTTCTTTCTTACTTACAGCTAGTGTAATGAGTTAGCTGACTGTGTAATTATGACTGGGGTGATTAGTCAGTGTGTACCAATTCGTACATATACATTATTATTCGCTGTTTAATGTTTCTCACATCATTCAAAAATACTGACAGTGTACATTTCATGGCTGAAACTATCTCAAACTGGTCACTGTGTGCTCAGCCTGCTGAGACAGGAAGTGATGCTATGGAGGGGGGGCTGTAATGAATAGCTTGACATCTGTACACTGGCAAGATCAGGAAAGCTTTGTATTCTTGATGCCATTTGCCATTTGCTGCAATTTCCTACCATACCGTATGATTAAATTTACAACCTTGAAATGGCATAGTCTTCTTTTACTTCATGAACTTAAACTACTGTTTCTTTTTATTTAATTCAGTGATTCTGACATGCTGTGAAGAGGCGTGTTATAGCCGGTAGCTTTTAAAGTGTTGGTGGCTCAGTAGGTAGCCTACTCAGCTGGAAAGCTGCATTTTGTCTCTCATAGTGGAGGCACTCATTTGTGTCAGGGATGGACAATTTGAGGGGTCTCTTTATTGTTTATTTAGCATATTTTAATTAAGTTACTTCTAAATTGCTCACTAAACTGTATTTAAAAGTGTTCAAATTGTTGAAGAACCATGCACCTCATGAATGCTGGCCATTTCACTCATAAGCCTTGTAATTTTTTTAGTTTATGACATTTTGTTCGTATTTGCTTTCATTTGTAACAAGGATTTTGCATTTTAACTTAGTTGAATATTCTGTCTTTTTTCTTTGTGTAACCTTCCCCCACCGGCCCCCCTCGTCCAACTAACAGGGCTGCTCCTCTCACACATGGTGCCACAGAGAGGGATGGGGGTAGTCACTGCGAACAGTTCTGTGTACTCATACTTCTACTTCGTAGCCTGCCATCCTTAGAGAGGCAAACCAAGTGTGGTAACTACCTGGCTTACACCTGGGGGGACCATTTAGCATGGCCATCAACCTGGGTCCCTGGAAGAAAATGTTTGCTCAGGATTATGCTAGGTTTGTACTTCTGGTCATGGGCACCCACATAAATCCAAACACTGGAAGCAATAACTGTAGTGTCCAAACCAGGTTGGGATTCTAGAGTGTGGCTTTTATTCACATCACAGAGAACAATACAAAGCAAAGATGGACCCCCACAGGGCTACTCCCACTGGTAATGCAGATTATTGAGGTACAGAGCACACACACAATGAACTCTAAGGTTCTGAAAGGAATGGTACACATGGCCTGAACTGGTACACTTTCCTTGACTTGGCACCCATGGCCAGTACTAGGACACTTTCCCATATTGCATGGGGAGTTACTGGTGGCTCCCTTGACCACCCACAAGCACATTCCAGCTCACAGGAAAATCCAAAATCCCACATCTGGGTATTTTCTTCAGGCACTGGCTAAGTGCACTGAGAGAAAATAAAGGTGCCCAAACTGAACCTGGAGAGGTAAACATGGTTACTCCAGATGGGGGGTCTCCCACCTTTTGCTTCCAAATTTATACTCGGCCATTCATCTGGTTAATAACACCTTTCTCTGAAACACTCTTGTCGATGCTGTCTTGAAATATCTTGTACATTTAGCATTCTACTTCTCACACTTCAGAGGTGTCATGAAATTAAAAGTTCTGTACATGGCTATGTCTTTACTCTAGACACCCACTTTAGCTGATGCTTTTAAATCAGACACAAACTAAAAGTACTGTACTTGGGAAATCTTTCTCTGAACCCCATAGCAGACAGACACTTTTACAAAGAAACAGTCTTGGTGACAGAGTCTCTTTGTCAGAGAAGACACTCACCACAGGAATGCAGGTGCCCCAGGGGTACTTACAGAACAAACCAATCTCAGGCAGCTTCACCACCTCCAAGCTGGACCAGGGGATTGCCCCTAAATCCTGGAATTCCCCTCGATCCCTCCAGGGATGGGGCACTGGAAAACCATCTAGGAATGGTCTCTCCTACTTCCTTCACTGGTCTTCTGGGTTCTTCTCTAGGGTGAGAACACACTACCCCTTCTCCTGAGGTAGCTGTCTTTCAGAGCTAAGTCTGAGGAGCTGCCTTCTGCAGCACTCCTCACTGTCCAGACTCTCCATACAGACTCCAACTCAGACTACTACTCACTCTCTCCCAACATTCTACTGCTAACCCCTGCAGCTAGCATTCCATTGTGGCTGATGCTGCTGTGAAAATTCTAAAGTGACATCAACACTCCAGCTCATCTGAGACTGAAATCAGAGCGTGACAGTGTGAAACCTATTTAACTGGCATCTCACAAGCTGCCTCTCCCTGCCTGCCACTGATTCTAAGTGGGATTCTAGTAACCCCTGGGAACAAGGGGGTTACATTTGTTTTAGCAGTCTCCCTTATTTGTGCACCTGCTAGAACTGAACAGCTGTGGAACAACCCCCCCTCCCCCACACATAAAATCAATAAAGGCCACTCCAGCCACACATACTGTACTTGTCCATAAATGTCTGTTGTTGACTGACACAGTAATTTATTTCTTTACAAATTTTCAGTGCCATTATTGTTTTTTGTAGGAAAATTGTGAAATGAAGTTGAAACTAAGTCGCAAGTTCTACTAACTATGAACTGTTCCATAAGTAGCTCATTGGATTGCACCTGCAATTCCATATTTACAGCATTGAGGATGTGTTGGGAACCTTTTTTTAACTTTCCCTTCGTGAAAGGAAAGAACACACTTGAAATCAGAGACTATGAGTTAGTAAGTGAAAGAGATTGTCTGGCAGGTTCACAGTACACAAGCTCTATGATGCAAAACTAGGTTAGTCTGGTATCCTATAATCCTCATTGCAAACTCTGGCAAATAAATCTATTTTAAAAGTATTTTTATGTATTCCCCAATAAACAAAGTAAAGGAAAACTTTAAATTATTAAACAGCATACACAGTTTCTCTAGCAAAGCTGATGTAATTTGCAATTCCTTCCCCACACACAAAAACTTTAAAAAGCCGAAATCATGCTCAGACTTATTATGTTAGGTACCATGTCAAATGAACAAAAGTAAAAACAGCAATGTGTGATTACAAAGATGGAACTTGGGTGACTGCAAATACAGTAACATTTGTTTCTGTGGGGGGGCTTTACCCCCCCCCACACCCCCGTTACTTAATATTCCAACTCCAGGGTGGATGCAACTCGGGAAGGGGGGAATCCCCAGTCACCGTTTCTGTAGTCTTCGCTGCTATTCTCCTTGCTCTTTCCATCATTGCTGTTATCACGGGTCACCTCATGTTATATCTTCCATGACATATATAGTGGTGTTAATAAGACTGAATAATGTAGGAAGTGACAGCACTATGTTATACAGATGTGACAGCAATGCTGTAAACAATATCTCTTCCTCACACCCTCTTACTGTGTCACACACACAGACTCTCACACATAAAACACTTCATAAAGATGTAAAAATAATAAAGAAAAAAATCAGAACTTCAGTTGTGAGTAATATTTTATTTCCTTATATCAAAATGAAACAAAATCCATATTGGCATAAATCCCAGGATCCCGGGATATGGGGGGGAGGGGGTGACAATGCAAAAGATATATAATGTCTGATACTGGACATGGAAACGTGCAAAATACAGTGCATTTGCTTTCTGTTAGAGCATGCAGTCCTGCATGAAGTGGCTTTGGGGACTGGCTTCTCTGAATAATTGTTAAGCATGCTACAGCTGCATAAACTCTTGACAGTGCAAGGCTGTGAGAGTGGGACTCTTTTGGGGTACAGCAAAGAAATGTATGTGCGTGTGGGGTGTGGGGGGGGGTGCAGAGAATCTGATGCTGCCATTACCAGTTTAGAGACCATGGGCCAGATATTCAAAACTTTGCCCTGGGGAAAAAATAGCACTGCTTGGCGTGCAAAATTAGCTTGGATCAAATAACTCACTATATTCAAAAGGAATAGCCCAGTGCAAGATCTGCTGAATATAGCATGCTAAGGAAACTGGGCAAACTGGGCGGAAGTGCAGGGCAAAAATAACCCAAGAATAAGACAGCTCTGAATATAGAAAATAAGACTGCACAGAACATAGCACAGAGCCAGGCAATGTAAGCACTCACAGAAACACAATGCAGAGGTGAGACTGCCCTGCCCTGGAATACATGCAAAGAAACAGCTCTGAATGTGATTCCAAGAGGAGACAGCAGTGCACAACCCCAGAATATGACACACACGGCCATGTGAATAGCAAGTAATGCCCAGGACCCACATGCGACAACCAAAGAACAGTGCAAACTTTCCGAAATACCCAAGCACCCAAAAATGACACAGGACACAGGGAACTGAAGAAAGTGATATTTATAAAGTGACAAAGGCAACACAGAAATGCATGAATACCAGTACAGAAACTACATAAGGAGACACCAAAAATGCATTAACAGGAACACAAAGGCAACAAACAACAACATTTGCCCAGCAACTGCAACTACTGACTAGTTGTGGGCGAAGTGGGCTAAATTTGCTCTGTGAAGTGATTCGCGGAGTAACGCGGAATCCACAAAGTGCTGTGCAATGCGAAGCGGAGTACTTCTTCATTATAATGGGGAACACGAAGTCCACTGAAAACAATGACTTAGCATTACTCTGCCTTCCCCAAACCATTTCTCCACCAATTTTAAGGCAAAGTAACACTGAAATCAATGTACATCGCATCACTTCACCTTGTTATTGAGTTCCAAAGCAAATTTGCAGTGCTTCATGGGATTGCAGGTCACATGGGCTCTAGATTGTTCTGCACAGCCTCACTTCTGTGTAGTGTGTGTGTAGTGAAAGATGGAGAGTTTCTTCTCAGAGCTCTGCCATTCAAATCGTCTAAAAGCTATTTAAAAAGCCTTTTTACTCCATTTGTTTGCTCAAAATTTAGTACATCGATTGTAGGAAACCTTCCTGTGCTCATATCATCAAGTGTTTATAGTTTGTGTGTGGATTTTGAATGTTAATTTAGAACAGTCAGTCTGTGTACTGTGAAGTGTGCTTTGGGGAAGGGGCGTATCTGTGGTGTAGGTAGATTAACTGGGAGGAAAAGGCAGTCTTTCTGTTTTGGTTATATTTTTCTTGTATAACTGTGTTAATGTACACACAGTAATATTTTCAGTAATTCTTGGCATTTTTGCTGATTGTTGTGGTGCAGCACTGTATAATTTCAGTTTGTTTAAAACATTTGGTTATATTACTAAAGGTTTTCAATTTGCTACGCATTACTTGTAGTGTGTGTGTGAGTGTGTGTGCAATGCATGCATGCCATTAAATCTGATACCATTTATTGTGCCACAGAGTAATTGCAGCAGTGTGAACCTGCTATCCACTGCACCTATATGCATTTTTTGTACTGCTTGTGGTATCTTTACTGGTAGTAGTGGACTGGTACTGCCATGCACTACCACCCCCCCCAACTGGCAAAACGTATTCTTTTCCAGATTTGGATTTCTGATGGTGAGAACTGGTTAGGTGGTGGTGGTGCTGTGCTTTTGCATCTGCATCTCTTTAGCGTGCAGCACAATCTTAATCTGTCTGTACATTTGCATCTCTTTAGGGCCCAGTCTCCATTGGTTGCTTAAGTCACAGTTGTTTCTTTGGCTTCCCTTCAGAATACTGGTGTGGTGCACATGATTCACAATCACTTCATAAATCACAAAATTTAAGTTTTGTAGTAGTATCTCTCTAGGCTTTACCATTATACCCATTGATATGAGTTTTCAAGATGGTGAGTTTTGTGAACAGCCAGGTCATCAGGGAAGTACAGCCATAGGCATTCACATTCCCAATACACTCGTCAGCTCCAAGTCCGAGAAAAATAAATTCATGTTTCATAGTCACAAGTGCAGTCACGATTCACGATTACATCACGAATCACAAAATTAATTTTTTTACTAGTTACTTGCATCGTGTAAGCCTGTTTTGTAGTGTCTCTCCAGACTTCACCACTGTACTCATTGATATGAGTTTTCAAATTGGGGAGTTTTGTGATACAGGTCATTGTCATCAGGGAACTACAACCATAGACATTCATGTTCCTGTACAGCATGTGAGTTACAGTACTGTAAGCCATGTGATGTGTTGGGGCCTGGGGGCTGCCAATATTGTTGTCACTCCTCCTTACTTCAGGTTAAGGTGGTATGACAACGAAAAGTTATAATCATAATAACAAGGAGAAGTGGGCATTTCTTGCTGGCTACTCTGCATAGTGAAGTGACAACACAAAGTGCCCACTTCATGGGCACTTCACCGGTGGAATTTAAATTCACTGCATCTCTAAGATGGGAGACTTTGCATGTCTTGTTACACTCTCATTTCACTTTGTCAGCACTGGAGAATTTTCTGGACACAAGACAGTAGCGTTTTGGGGATGAACATTAATTCTGGTGACTTTGTCTGACCACTGCCCAGACGACTGAGTGTGCCATTAATTCTGGGAGACTTTGCATTTTTTGTTATGCTCTCATTTCACTTTATCAGCACTGGGGAATTTTCTGGATACAAGACGACAGTAGCATTTTGGAGATGCACATTAATTCTAGTGACTGTGTGTGTGGGGGCTGCCAATATTGTTGTTACTCTGCCTTACTTTGTGTTAAGGTGGAATGACAATGCGAAGTAATAATAACTAGGTGAAGTGGGTATCCATGCTGGCCACTTCACTGCTAGAGGACTTAGCAAAGTGGCCACTTCGCGTTTACTTCGCCGGTGAAATTTAAATTCGCTGCATCGCTACTACTGACACTGCTACAACTAAATGAAAACAACAAAGAAAACAGCTGCTAACACTACAACAAGAACTAGTACTGTAAAAAGTAAACTACAAGACACACTGCTACCACTAACACTACAACTAAGTGAATGAGTAACTGAACACCTACAATGACAATCTAAATAAGTAAATGAAGAACATATGTACAATAGAAACATATTTACAGGATAGCAATGATAATGTAGGGGAAGGGGAAGTGGACACAAACAGAAATGGAGGAACAAAATAAAGAAAACTACCATCAGTTCAGTCAAGAAGGGTACGAATGCCAACAGAAAAGGGACCACTCCTATGACTGTGAGTGGGGTGGCTCCGGAAGCAGTGCCTGCAGGAAAGAGGCCACCCTCCTGGTCTGGGAAATGATCACCGCCTGCTGCTCAATCAGTTTTCTTTGCTGGTGGACTATCCTATGCAGGAGTTCATTTCTCCCCTCCAACTCCTCCAGCCATGTGGCCCACAGTGAGGAATGATGTGGACCTACAGGTGTAAAGGGGACCATATCAGGATGGGACACTGACAAGGAGGCACAATGCAACCCCAGGCGGCAACTCAGGGGTGCACAGCATGTCCCAATAACAATGCCCATGCAGTGACACAACAAACAACGTAATGCATATCCGACACATGCCTGCATGATGAAGCAGGATGACATGTGTGGAAGGCCACTGTCAACACTACGACACAGAGCACACCACACAACCCAGTTATGCACACAGTGACACAGTGCAATCAGACAGCCAGTCCCCGAGATGACAACAGCAGTGGGATATGGCATGACAAACGCATGGGATGACACACGTTGGGACATGCTGCCCATAGGAACAGTGCTATGATACACAAAGCAGAACACATTCACCAGTGGAATGGCCACAGCCACAACACATTACGATGGTATGCAGCCTGTACTGTTGAGAAGCCAAGGCATGTGGTGTTGTCAACCACCAAAACAGCAGCACACACACTGCTGAAATGCATGGTCAACACCATGTAACAAAAGAACTCTGGCCATGTCCTACCAGCAGTACAGGAGTAAGCAGGACAGCTGTAAGCCACACACATGCCAGGTACAGTGTTGCACACACCTGCATGGTATGGCAGCCCCCCCAAGGAAGTCACTACACCAACCGCAAGAGCTGACCCACTGTACAACATGCCAGTACAATAGCACAGCACCATCCACCCCTAGGCATGACATGTGTACAAGCACCAGCCACTGTATGGACATGGTACTGCCTGGTGGGACAGGAACATGGGGCCCACACCCCTCAGAAATAAACCATATGCACACACACACACTTTACACAGCAACACCTGTCTGTACATCACAGAGGCCCCAAACAGACCCGCCAACCCCCAGAATGCAAACCACAATGCAGCCGCCCAGGCAGACACATAATACACCTTGCCAATGGAGTGGCCAGTACAGTAACATGTGTCATATGACAGTGTACCAAGTATACAGCCATGTGCATGGAAGGTACAATTGTGTCAGCCCATGGACTTACCCACCCAGTGTACATTCCAGGCAGTGCTTATCCAAACAGAGTACTCACGCAATATGCCCTACTCTCCTCCACCCGCTGTGGCATGGCTGGCACCCTCCTGCTGTCATGTGGGCTTCTGGACCTCCGTGCACCCTCCTGGGCCTGTCACCATCCCTGGCCTCCCCTGTGCACTCTGTTGGGAGAATAGAGTACATGACTGTAAGTACATATTTAGCAGCCATGGTATGCAACAGCAATGCACATGGTACCCAGGTACCCCACACCATAGGCCTCACTGCCACATGTGGCATGTCACAGTGCAAACACAGACCCCTCCCATGTGCAGGCACATTGGGTCACCTGTATCATGCACATATCTGGACATGTGCAGCCACAATGCCCTACTGTGCAATCACTGTGCACACAGTGCAGTAGACGTTGGACACATGCAGGCAACCATTGGCAGGACACACACACAGCAGTGGCATTCACATGTGGTGGGATGCAGTCACATGCACAGGCACACACCGCAACACACAGACACGCATAATGGCACACCCACACACACAGGCACACACATCACATGCCTAGCTGTCGCATCACATGCCACCTACCTGGCACTGGCAAAGTCCCATCACGGATCATGTGCTTGTACTGCTCCAGCTGCCTGTGTTGCCTCCTCTGAAGATCCACATAATGGTGGAGACACTTTTTCCCATCCCTGGGTAAACCAGTCCTGTCTGTCAGGTGGCGGTCAATGGATGCCCACACCTGTCTACGGGGCAGGTCCTCCTCCCTCACCTCCCCAAACAGTCTCCTGTGCCTCTGCATGACAAGCTCCACTAGGTTGGCTGTCTCCACCTCCTTCCATCTTCTGTCCCTGTGGACAGCAGTCCTCAGTCTTCTTCTGGAAGACATGCTCATAACAGTACTGATGGGCACCCCTAGAACACCAAACAGTGGCACACCATGCACTGGGCCCTGAATCTGCGCAAGGGTAAATGCATTATGCCATGCTGCAGTGGACATAAGTTGCACTATTGCGATAGTGCCACACAACCAGGAAGTGAAGATGCTGTGCATGCGAGACCCCATAGTGACCACTACAACATTGCAGCATGCATGCGAACCCTGCAGTGCAAATGTCTATTTGCGCGGCCTATCACAATAGCATGGCACAGTGGGAGTGTGCCAGCACAGCACATGAGCAAGCTTAACCTAGACGCGCATGTGCTATGACATTGTGCAACACCCGTTAGCATGGCTCTAACACAATAGTGCAGTGCTATGTAATGTCTGACTAGCACTGTGCTACACATTTGACCAGCGCTAAATGTTGGGATATTCAATTACTGTATGCAACTGAGTACACATTTCTGCTCTGGATGATACAGAGCAAGTGGGGAGCTCAAGAGAGTGTTTGTGGGCTGAGGCACAGTTTATTTAAATCAAATCCTTGTTTTTTACTTGGAGCCCTGTTCCCGAGGTTAAACAGGAAGCAGGAAGAGAGTTGCAGTTGGAACTACAAAAGCACTAGTATTGTTTTATATTTGATAACTGGGACATCTACGCACAGTGCCTGTGCCTCGCATGAGAGGCAGATGCACGGAGTGATATTTTAAAACATTTTAAGTTATATATTATCTGTCTTGGATGCATGACCCTCACAGCTACTTCCAGAGCACATTGCCCTTTATGAAGCACCTCTGCTGCGAACGGGTGAGTTTACTGAGTACACATTTCTGCTCTGGATGATACAGAGCAAGTGGGGAGCACAAGAGAGTGTTTGTGGGCAGAGGCGTATTTTATGTAAAGCAAATCCATGTTTTTTACTTGGAGCCCTGTTCCCGAGGTTAAACAGGAAGCAGGAAGAGAGCACTAGTATTGTTTTATTTTTGATAACCGAGACATCTATGCACAGCTCCTGTGCCTCGCATGACAGGCAGATGCACGGATTGATATTTTAAAACATTTTAAGGCATATATTGTCTGTCTTGGATGCACGACCCCCACAGGCACTTCCGGAGCACATTGGCCTTAATCAAATGCCACTGCTGCAAGCAGGGTAAGTGCAGAGCATGGCATGCGTCGACGCATGCTGAGACGCATGCAGAGACACATGCGTCGGCTGTATCCACTGTGACACTGGGGACTGGGACGCAGTCTGGGTTGAATGTAAATATGAAGCAGTGCATTAAGTGTGGTATGTATACTGAGGGGGAAGAAGCTCAGGGGTTTACATGTGGCAATTGTGGTTTAATCAAAGTGCTACAAGTGGAGATTGCCTCCCTGCAAAACAGGGTGAAAGTACAGGCCGAGATTTCAGTCCTGGAACAATTTATTGACTCAGTTGAAAACTATCTTTCTACATCACAACAGCTGTCAATAGTTGATACCAGTCCACTTACAACAAGTATGGTAAATGAGGCTGATAATACAAATGAATGGTTCACAGTACAAAGATCATCAAGGGGAAAGAAGGGTAGGAGAAGCATAAGAAGTTCTTCCAATATATTAACCCCAAACAGATTTCATGCCCTTACCACTGATCAAGATCTAGATGAAGTACAGGAGCCCATTTCATCAAAACCACCAAATAAAAATAACTGTAACCAGAACCCCCACACCTCTACCTACCCTGACATATCTACACAAGTGAAAAAAGCACCAAGGGATACCCTAGTAATAGGTGATTCCATATTAAAGTACTTGGATCATGTGATCTGTAAAAACAGGAAGGAACAAAAAACAGTGTCTGTTTTGCCTGGGGTTGGTATTAGGGACATACGAAATTTACTTCCTGGGTTATTTGAGAATACACTGACTCCACTGACAGTATTACATGTAGGTGTAAATGATGTGGGTAAAAAATCTCACTGAGATACAGCAGGATTTTGAGAGCATAGGGGAAAAACTTAAAAACAGAGGATGTGATCTGAGTGTTTCTGGAATTTTACTGGTCCCCCAGGCAGGATGGAAGCAGACTGAGAACATCAGAAGTTTAAATGGATGGCTAAAAAGGTGGTGCTTTAGAGAGGGGCTAATATTTATGGATCATTGGGAGGAATTTCAGGTCCCCCATTGCTTCTCACAAGATGGTTTACACCTTAATAGACAAGGAAAAAGTTTTTTTTTCATCTAAATTAAAACAGGTTATTGATAATTTTTTAAACTAAATACAGTGGGGTTTGCAGGGTCCATGAACAAGAGTATGTCATATAATTCACGAGCCCATATGGAACTGTTTAGTTCTTAATGCAAGAAGCCTTACAAATAAAATGGACAAGCTAAAATTGAAATTATATAATGACAACATTTATATTTGTGCCATTATGGAGACATGGTGGAGGAAAGAGGATACCTGGGATAAACAAATCCCAGGTTATACCTTATATAATAAAGATAGCCTCCATGCAAAAGGTGATGGAGTGGCATTATATGTACACAATAATATAACATCTGATAATGTAGATTGCACAGTTTGGGAACAGGCAGAAATCCTATGGGTAAATATTATCTCCCTATGATCATCAAAGATTAACATAGCCGCGATTTATAGACCACCAGCTAGTTTTACAAAAAATGACAACCCTATATTGGATTTTGTTAAATGCATAGTCCAAGAGATTAGTGTCATCTTATTGAGAGATTTTAATCTCCCCGGTATATACTGGGACACATTACAGACTAATTCCCAGGTAGAGGCTAGTTTCTTGGAAGCATTCTTGGTAGCCGGACTTGAACAACGTGTCAATGGAAACACAGGGGGCAATCATATCTTGGACCTGGTATTAACTAATATGGTTGAAAATATTCAAAATTGCAAGGTAGAGGTTCCCTTGAGTAATAGTGACCATTCTACGGTTAGTTTCCAATATAATGGGGATAACCATATCACCAGTGGTAGTACAGTATTGTATGACTTCAATAGGGTTGTCTATTGTACACTAAGAAATGAACTGGACAAATGGAACTGGGAGCAGGAGTTAAAAAATCTAACACTACATGAAATGTGGAACATACTTATTACTAAACTAAATGGGTTGATCCATAAGTATGTCCCAACCTGTAATAAATACAGTACCATAAGTCCAGAAGATCCCTCCCACCCAGTTGACACCTGTGGTCAAAAAGCTAATTAAAAAGAAAAATAGGGCATATAACAGGGCAAAATGTAGTGGGGAAGCTAGTTCCTGGGCTGTTTATGAACATCATTTAAAAAGGGCAAACTAACTATTGCTAAGGCAAAAAGGAGTTTTGAGTTTAACCTGGCCACAAAAGCACAGGATAATTCTAAAAGCTTCTATGCATACATTAGTAATAAAAGGGGTCTGGGCCGAAAAATTTGACCATTAAAAGATAATAATGATAAATTAATAGCAGGAAATAAGGACATGACTGATATGTTTAATACTTACTTTTCTTCTGTGTTCAATGTAGGCCAAAAGCCTGGGACAGTAAACCAAATATTACAGGGAGCACCCGATTTAACAATAGAGTTTGAGGATGTGAGAACTAGGTTAAGAAATCTGAACCAAAATAAGGTTTACAGACCAGATGGTTTACATTCAAGACTACTGAAGGAATTAGCAGATAGTTTGGCAGAGCCTGTCACATTGATTTTCCAACAATCCCTGGAGACGGGGCAGATTATTGAGGCTTAGAGGCAGGCAGTAGTGATCCTTATTCATAAAAAGGGATCCAAACAGGTGGTGGGAAACTATAGGCCAATTAGCCTGACCCCTGCCCTCAGAAAAATCTTGGAGGGCATTATGAAAGATCTCATTGTGAATTATGTAGAACTTGAGGGGGTTAAGGATGAGTCACAGCACGGATTTACAAAAGGTCACTCATGTCAAACCAATCTACTTGAATTTTATGGTAGAGTTAGCAAAACACTTGATGAAGGCATTTCTGTTGACATTATATTTCTGGACTTTGCTAAAACATTTGATAAAGTCCCTCATGAACAACTGATAAAAAACATTCTTAAGTTAAGGATACACCAAAAAATAGTAAATTGGATAAGGGATTGGTTGTTTGAAAGGAAGCAAAGGCTATGCGTCCTGGGAGAGCTGTCTGACTGGGTTGCAGTCACAAGTGAGGTCCCCCAAGGATCTGTTCTGGGACCATACTTGTTTAATCTTTATATCTCTACCATGCGAGTAACAACAGATACCTGGTTGTCTAAATTTGAGGACCACACACGTATTGGTTTTCCAGTCAACAGTCAAATGGATGCATTAACACTGCAGAAAGCTCTTGGTGAGTTGGAGGCCTGGGCCAAGGAAAATATGGTGACATTTAACATCAACAAATGTACGGTAATGCCCTTGGGGGAAAAAAAATCCCAAAGTGGATAATAGTTTAGATGGCCAGATTCTCAGAGTACTACATGAAGAACAAGATCTAGGGATTAAGGTTAGTAATAATCTTAAATTCCACTTGCACTGTAACCAGGTGGTTAAGAGGACCAATAGTATTCTAAGCTGCATACACAGGCACATCAAAAGCAGGAAAAAAGAGGTTTTGCTCCCTTTTTATACCTCTCTGGTGTGGCCTCATACTGAGTATTGTGCACAGTATTGGGCTATAAGGGGGATATAAATGCCCTGGAGAAGGTTCAGCGAAAGGTAACAAAAAGAATTATTGAAGTTCAGGACATGGATTATGGGGATAGACTAAAGAGTCTGGAACTTTATTCCCTAGAATATCGCAAGCTAAGAGGCGTCATGTGCCTTATTTATTGGGCACTGTCTGATAATCAGCTTTGGGAACAACTGGGTCTAAATCTTAGGGATCAGTCTTATAATACGCATGCTCACCCTCTACAACTTATGGTGGATAGATTTAATACACAGGCCCGTATGCACTGGTTCTCAGTAAGGGTGGTTAAAATTTGGAATGCACTGCCCATTGAGGTTGTGGGTAGTCAAACAATGTTAGCCTTTAAGCATTCCCTTGATTATTATTATTTAAATAGTAAGAATATAAAGGGGAACTAATTTACTGCCAAGGGGAGTCAAATGGATTTCGGTCTTTATAGAGCTCAGGACCACCTATGAAATCTATTGTGTATGAGCAAGGCAAATACACATATTGGAATATCATTATGGCCTAATTTGCATCCTTAACAAGGTGGATTGCCCGGCCTGGCTGTTTAAGGGCAAACAGTGTTTCACCTATGTGGCTGTCAGGAACTGCAGTGCAGAATGTAGACGGTGGCTGGAAACAGTGAATGCAGCATGTCCCATGAGATGCAGCAGGAGAATGCAGGTATGTACACAAAGCAGGTCATTCTGCTGATATAAACAACAAAAAAGGGATGCAATGGGAACTGTGGTGCTATCGAGAAATAAATGACACTTAAAGTACTGAAACCTAGGCACTCACTACCCACTCGTACATTACCACAGGGTTTCTCGGTTCTTTGGTAGAAGTACACTTGTATGTCTGAAAGTATGAAATGGACCACAATGCCTGCCACGGTTAGGAATGCAAGTGTTCTTTAGCAAAGGTCTAGCAACACAGAGGATGGATGGGTGATAATCGGAATGCATCTGACGTATGTGGTCTGATGCTGTGCCATCTGTATATGTTCACTGCACTGTAGGCTGCACTGATGCTGGACTGCATCATGTCCAGTAATGACATCTTCTGCACAGTTCACAGTGGAACCGCCATGTGGTGTTGTGGGTGCACCAGTGGCAACACACACAGTGGGACATGGCTGCATGTACACTGCTAACATATCTTTTGCAGTGAGCTGTGTGCAGCTTGGGCCAGTGGTGGGCCTAACGGCCTTTGAGCTGCACTGGTGATGGTAGACATGCAACAGCAGTGCACTGTACAGGACAGTGAACTGTCACCTTTCATGGTGCAACAGATGCAACTGGTGGTGTGTGGCATGCACAGCTACACTGTGGGATGTCAGGTAAATGTGCCACTGTCAGTGGTGTATGCCACACATGGTGGCGTGTGTATGTTGCACATACACTGTGGTAGCAAAGCTGGGGGGACACCTGCAGGGGTGTGTGTGTTACTGGCCACATGCTATGGCAAGGGGACAGGCTGCTACATCATGCACCATGCCACAGTGCTATGCATAAGCCCAACATAGCAGACACATGGACAGCATGGGGCACACAGTGTGCTAAGACATGGCCGCTATGTGCTATGTGACACCCATGGATGTTTGGATGCATGGTGCTGTGTAAGCCCAGCACTGAACAAGCGTGAACTGTGTGACAATGTTGCCATCTAGTGCGCATGCATGGGCATGGTGGTGATATCTGGAGTGCACTGTGGGCATGTCTGTAGTATGTGTTACAGTGTGTGTCAAAGCAGTCCTGTTCTTGAGGTACACAGAGACTGTCATGCACTGCTGGGTGAGTATGTTGACATGTCCTGCAGGTGCATCAATGGTCATGCAAACAATCTTCACCACTGTGTCTAACCAGTAACATTCCATCTGTTCCATACAGGTGATACTGCCAGACAGGAGAGGATCCATGCCCACAACTTTACTGGAGAGGAGCTAAGGGTACTGGTCCATGCATTTAAGGAGAGAGAAAGAGAGAGGGTGATGAGGCACAACAAGCCCACAGATGCCATTCTATGCCAGATGTGGGACGAGATAGCTGCTGAGGTCAATGCAATGGGAGGCCGTGGTCACAGCACTGATGCAGTATGTAAGCAGAGGAATGACCTGCTGTATAGGGCTAAGAAGGAGAAGGCCCAAAGGCTGTGTGAATGGCTGAGGACAGGTGGTGGGTCACAGACATTGGAGCAGCGTGACTGGGACCCGATCCTGGCATTGGTTACCTCAACCCTGAGGCCAGTGGCGGTGGAGGGTGTCAAAGAAGGTGGATACCAGACACAGCTGACACCACCAAGGGTAGGTATGTACCCATCATGACTACTACATTGTTAACATGACACCTGCTGGGAGGTATGTCTCTGCCACTGTTGTGGCCCAGCTGCACCTGTCAGACACACATATGGAGCAGTCGTGGTGCATTGGCAGTGCACAGGTGATACAGTACTGTGCATTTGTTGACATTGCACAGCAGTCACCACTGTACAAATGCAGTGTATTGTGTGGGCCCAGGTCAGGGGCATGTGCACGGGTGCTGTTTGCTCATACACTCAGTCTACACCGGTGGGGGGGCAGGCATGGGCATTCAGTGGGATATACATGTTGAGTTGTGCATGTCATGGTGTTGGACCTGGAGTACAGTGTGCTGTACAGTATATCTGACACAGTTCCATTTGCTTCACAGCACAGATTGGGCATCCAGCCAGTGTACAGGAGGAGCATGGGCCAGCAGATGTGGAGTATGTGGAGGATGCATCACAGGCAGTGCAATCAACGTCGGGCCTGGGGGGGTCGCACACTGACCATCTGTGGTGGAGCAATGGCAAGGTGCATGTGGCCATGGCACACATCAGGCAGTGAACTCCATCGTCACCTATGGGGATGATGATGACGATGATGATGAAGATATTGACAATGCCTTACACCTGGAGGATGCACAGGTTGAGGACATCACCTGTGGACCCGTGATCTTCTTCACTGTCACCATTGACCATGAATGGGGCCACTCTGGGACTGAGGATGCGCTTTCAGCGGGAAGCAATGTGGAAAGGGGAAGTGGGTTGGAACATGCAGGGCCCACACATGTAGGTGCAGGGTGAGTGGGGGATGCACAGTCCTATGGTGACAGTGGACTGCAACTTTGTGTTGGACATGCAGATGACCAGCATGCAGCATTGGACCTGTGCTGCTTGCCACAGGGTGCAGCAAAGGCCCTGGTGCAGACACAGACCCATTCTAGGACAACACAGCAGCATCAGCATCAGCATCAACCACAGCAGCAACAACAGCAACAACAAACCTCTCAACAGCCCTGTTGTCCCCAATAGCTGCCACCCCCACCACCCGCAGGTAAGGGCAGGGTGTCCCTCACAGGACAGGATGGCCAGGGTGCACAGCCTATACTCCTGGCTGCACTCGAGTCCCAGTATGCCACATGGCAGGACCTGCACAACTTCTGCAGGGAGATGCACCATGAACTGGGCCAGTTGCAGGAGACAGTTGAGGCGGCCACGCTTCATGCTGAGCAGCGGGTAGAGGAGCGAATGACAAGGATCTTTGGCACTGTCGAGCAGGGATTTGGGGACCTCACAGCAGCAGCACATGCGCACACAGAGGTGATGCAGGCCGCCATCATGGCTGGTCAGCAGGGCACTGAACCACACTGCGCAGGAGGTCCAGTGCTATTACGGCTTGTGTCCCGTGCACAGGGTGTGAGCACTGGGTCCTCCACCCCCACATCCCAGTCCTCTGCAGGCCAGACACAGCGACGTGGCCACCCACCCTCCATGGCTGGTTCAGCATCCAGCCATGCTAGCAGGTGTGCTGCTGTCTGAACATCCCCACAGTCCTCACCACAGAGCACACTAACCTCTGTGTCCCACAGACATCATCCATGCTGTGTGTCTGTGGTGGCAGATGCCGATGATAGACTTGGCTAGACTGGAGAGTGGCCCAATGGCCACACACACAGACACACACACACAATGTCATTCACATGCATGGTCCCTCACCTACGCACCGGCACACAACACCCACAGTACCCCACCTGCAAGTCCAGCCCCACAGCCCCACACCCTGCACATACCACACTCTTCAGTCATCCACCCATGTGTGTCATGCGTTGCATACTGCCACACACAAACATATCACATTTTCACTGTTACACTGTGTGCCAATTCTGGTGTTTGCACTGTTGTCACTGTTCTGCACTGTACATATTTTGCACATATATTAAAGGCACTGTTCATGACTTGTTGATCGTCTATGTTTTGTTCACTTACCTTCCCATCTGGGCTAGTGTGTCCACTATACTGCCAGTGCTCCAGGACTCTGTGGGCCATTCAAGGGTCTCTCCTCTCAAGTTGCTCTACTGTCCCCTGGACTTCTGGCTCTGGGTCACTCTCTGACTGTGCCTCAGGTTCAGGTGTATGTATACCACAGTTTAGTTCCATGTTGTGCAGCATGCAACACACTAGGAATATATGGCATACCTTCCGAGGGCTGTACTGTAGGGCACTGCCTGACTGATCAAGGCAGTGGAAATACATTTTCAGCATGCCAAAGACCGCTTCTATGATGTTCCTTGTGGCAGCACGTGCCTCATTATACCTCTCCTCAGCCACTGTTGCTGGCAGCAGTACTGGTGTGAGCAGCCAGGGTCTCAGGGGAATAGGTACTGCCCCTGTGAACATATATATATATATATATATATATATATATATACATGTTAGCTGCAATGTCCTGCTGTCTGGCTATTGCCTATGTATGTCACATGTGTTGCTGTCCCATTGACCCCTTCCTCCCCTTCACCCTGTCTATGGTTCCCTGGCACCATTGCCCACTGTGGAGTTTGCCTGTCGTGGCTGCATATACTCACCGACAAGGTGCCCACTGGGTATTCTGCCCTCCTCAAAGGCCAGATACAGCCTTGATTGGTGCCATTTGAAGGCATCATGGGCATTGCCGGGGTACTGTGCAATGACATTGGTGATGCACCGTGTCGCATCATACACCACCTGGCAATTGATGGAGTGGAATCCCTTCCTGTTTACACATATGTCACTGCCATCACCAGGCCATGAGTGGATGGTGACATGGGTGCAGTCAATGGCATGGAGTACAGCTGGTAGGTGTGCAACTCAATAGAATTGCTGCATAGTTTCTCTGCGCTTAGCTGCCATGCTGGGGAATACTATGAATTCAGCAGCATGTGGCAGGAAAGCATCTAGGAACTGGGTGAGGAGGTGCAAGGTAGTAGACTGTGATAAACCAATGGTGTTCCCCACTGGGGTTTGGAACATCCCTGTGGCTAGAAAGCACATCACTGCCATCACCTTCTCCTTCACTGTCATGGCATGGCTACATCTGGTGTTGGATTGCAGCTGCTCATGCAGGAGTTCACATATCTGCCTCAACATGTCCCTGTTCATCCTGTACCAGCCAATGATGTGGTCATCAGGCAGGGTTTCAAAGGAGACTCTGGACTGATACAACCTGTGTGCAGCGTATCTCCTCCTTGGCCTGCAGTTTGGGCCATGGTGGGCCTGGTCCCTCTTCTCCTCCTGAACTACCTCCTCCATGAGGTTCATTAGCATAGCATTGCTAAAAAATGCCATGTTAGTTTCCTGTGCTGGCCACACACTCCCTCTGTGGATTGCCCTGGGATAAGACCTGTCTTTTATAGGCAATAATTAGCGTCTCAGTAAGTGTTCTACAAAGTGGCCTTGTGCCATACTACATCTTTGAATATGCTGTTGTGCCTGTGTTCAGGTTCCTGCCCTTTACTTTGCCCCTTGCATACATTAACTTTTTGTGCCGGCATTAACATGTTGCACGGGTGCTATGTGCCAGTTTGAATATTGCACACCTGCGCTAAGCTAGCACTATCCCAGTGCAAACTGTTTGAGTGTGGCACAAACCTTTGAATATCCAAGCCCATGCCTTTCAAAGCAAACATACATTATATGAATTTTGAGCCCCAAGCTGTAAATAAACAATGTATTCGCAGTTAAGTTCCCCCACAAAAAAAATCACTTGAAGCAGTAGGATTGCAGGCAACACTTTCCACCCCACTGGGACAAAAAAAATGTCATTCCAGTCATCTAAGTTACCAGGATTCATTATCCCTACAAATATCCATACTGACAACTGATTCTGAACAGGCAGTATCAAGATATTTTGGGAGAGGTATGAAGTAGGGATACAGCAAAGAAATGGTTTGGGTGGCATGAGATCTGATGCTGCCCTTATCAGATTGGTGATCATGCCTGGAATGCAGACCTGCAGGTGAATTTTGATCTTTGAGGTGTAAAGGAACAATCAGCTTGCACTGAATCTCACCCCCCCCATTCTCACTTGGAGTGGCATGAGTGCGGCCAACTCTTTTCAACCAAGTGAGAAAAGATTTTCATCATGCTGATCATTTAAATGACCATGATTCTCTTTTCCCTTGAATTATCCATGTTTACACCTGATTTTGAAAAAATACTTCAGCCGTGTACCTTATGTGTAAGTGGTTCTGGTGGGAGCTGAACAAAGAGTACTGCACATTGTGGCTGTATATGTTGCCCACTCCCCCAACCAGCAGTGTAAATAATGAACATTTTTTTTCCCAAATATAGCATTTCAGTACCCGGACACTGGTACATTACCTCCAGTCTCCTCCTTGGCCACCTGCCTTGTCAATAATTTTGCACAATTAAGAGCAACTATTGATACAACCTCTCTCTGTCTGTCTGTCTGTCTGTCTATCTATCTGTCTATCTATCTACCACAAACAAACAAACACTACACTCTAGGAAAATGGGGGGGGGTGCAGTGCAAACTTATTTAACACAGGAGAAACATCAGAGACTGCACAGCCGTACAAAAAAACACGATCTAAGATCAAAAATATACAATAAATTTGTTATGAAAAGTACATATACTGCTAAATAGCACAGAAATTCATCAAATTTCATTTTGCTTATTATCTGATCAAATAGACATCCCAGCTCACAATTAAATACCAGGCTTCATATAAGTAAATGTTTATAAATACATCTTTATACATAAAAAGGCAGCTAGTCAAGCACCTTTTTAGATAAGAAGCAAAAATTTCAATATAACTAATAAGCTGGGAAGCTGTAATGTGAATGGTGCCATGCAGCTAATAATCACAAGACCAAACAGTGGGCAAAAAAAAAAAAAAAAAACAGTGGCTGATCATGGAATAAAGGATATAAATAAAATATCAAAATATGCCTTGACAGATTTGGCAAAATTTATTGTATATTTTTGACCTTAGATTGTGTTTTTGGCACAGATGGTTTTTATTCTTTAGTTGGCTGTATTAGGAGTTTGCATTGACTCATTTGCAGGGTAGTCCCCACAACTGTTTTTACACTGGTGTCACTGTTTCTTTTAGTGGTTTAAATAGCACTGTCACGTTAACATATGTACATTTAAAAAAAAGGCCTGCAGGGTGCAGAATCCTTCTCCTGATGAAACGTCACACCAGAGACGCGAAGCGCCAAGGTTGAAGGCTCAACATTGCTCAGGAATAAAATTCCTTTTGTGGCAAGCAAGATTTTGTAGTAAGTTATTCTGTTCTTCTATTTTATGCCTGAAGTGCAGTCTGTGATGTGTCTCTTATTTATCTAGCTATTTGTCTGTCTGTCTCTTAATCTATTAAGTGGATTGGGGTACCCATCCCTAGCACTGCTTCTTTCTCCTCAATCCCTCCAGATTGCTCACCTGTCCATCCTTCCAATCTTTATATGTTTTTTAAAAATATAAGCGGACTGGAGTGCTCACCCCCGGTACTGCTTCTCTTGATCCCCCTCCCCTCCATGTCACCCGTTCTCATTCCCCAACAAGCATAACACTGGGGCGCCCAATCCAAGTGTCAGAATATCTGTGAAATAAAGAAAACAGTCACTCAATGTTTTTTTAACCTGTAAATCAGAAAATCATCTCTCGTCGATCTGACACACACACACACCATCCACCCCACACCACCCCAACCTCCAAATCAATAGTCACCACCCCTCCACACACATACTCTCTCACCTGAACTGGTCCCAGGATGAAGATCCACTCTCTGACTGAAGACACATCTTGCTGCTGGAACCCCTGACTGCAATATGAGAAACTAAGGTAAGTGCGAGTCAATATATTTCAATGGGATTTTGAACTTTGATACATAACTTTGTCATTTGTGCATATTTGGCCCAAATTTTCAACATGGTCTTTTTGAGACCCAATCTCGTGACCAATGACAGTAGAATTATGCAAATCAGGCCCAAAATGTGATTTTGTTGTCACTTTGCAAAATCACCTTTTGGGAAGGATTTGAAAATGTTCACCACCCTTATTCATGAGGCGAAGTCATAAGAAAGCTATTTTGAAAATTTGAGGTCAAAATATGTAAAAATGGCAAACTTATGTGGATACGTTGAAATATTTCTTTGCAGTCTCGTAACTTCAGTAATTTTAGATATTTTGACCACAAATTTTCAACATAGCCATTTTTTCACATCACCTCAGAGATGTGACAGCTGTCATTTTTTGAATCCTGGCCCACATATGTTTTAGTATCTGTGTCACGGAATGACATTTTGGTGGTGTAAAATGATGTTTTGGTGGGTATCTGAAATTGTTCACCTACCAGGTTCATCAGGTGGGGTAATAAGAAAGCTATACTGAAATTGTGGTGTCCAGATATGGTAAAATACCCAGGTTATGACTGAATGTTACACTATTTCAATGTTCACTTTTCAATATTTTGACTCCAAACTTTCAACACAGCCGTTTTTCCACACCACCTCATAAATGTAATGAGTCATTTTTTCTTTATTAAATATACTTTACTGAAATTTTCAACAGTGCAAAAGGAAAAATTGCAAGGGAAGTAACCAGTAAACAAAACAAGTATCAATGAACAAACAGGATGAACAAGCAGCCCAAATATAAGCCCCAACACCCTTAACCACACCCAAGAAAAAGGAAAACATCCAATCACCCACCTCCTTCCTATGACCTGTATCCACCAGAGGCACACAAAAACTCAAAAAAGCATAGCAAATATAGACCCCAAACCCACGCTGTAAGGAAAAGCACTTGTCATAGTACCTTTTAGAAAATGATGCCTAGTAAGGGGGCTACTACAGTACTGTTTAACAAGAGCAAAAAAGAAGTAGATGAATAATTCTATTATATTGTAAACAAGGTTAGCAATGTTTCCCACCTTCTACAGAAGGAATGATATTTATGGTGGGTAACTGCAATATATGCACAACACTGAGAGTGAATAAAATCTCCCAATGCCTTTCAATATATGTAGTGGTGTTGTCATCCATCCAATGCTGGAAAATAATCAGTTTAGCAACTGAAACAATAAGCACTATATGACTTTTCTGGGATCCAATCAGAGTGTCATCATATATGCTTTAAAGGCATATCTGAGGGGTAAAGGCCTCCAGAAGACCACGTAATAGGCCTAATTTGTTCTGGATCACCAGCCAGAGTAGCTGGGCTTTGGCACAGGACCATAAAGTGTGGAATAGCATACCAACCTCACTTTTACATTCATGACAGGTGTCATCATACGACTTATACATTTGATACAATTTCTTTGGTGTACAGTATAAATTAAGTAGGAATGTGTACTGTACTGCTACAGTCTGAAACAATCCTGGGTAGTATATCTGTAGAGATTTTTTTCCATAGTTGCTGCCAATCCACATCCTCCATGGTTAGACCTCACTCTCTGACCCAGAAATTGCAGCAAGCAAGGGGCTGAACAGGGTCTACTACCTGAAGAGTGTTGTATAGAGTAGAAATGGAATAAGGCTGAGTACAAGAGGCCATCAAATGCTGAAGTATAAAGCCTCTGGTGGTTGTCCATGGAGGTGGACCCAGAGATTGTAAGAAGCAATGTTTTAACTGTAAGAATATAAATGCAAAGGGGTCTGGCACTCCTGAGCACTCTGAAAAGGTCTGGAAAGCAATAAAATAATTATTAGTTAGGAAATAATCTACGGCAGGGATATCAAGATTACTCCAGTGTTTAGGACGTAATAGTTTGCCCCAAGCCTAAAAATGGGACTCAAAAAAGGAGTTGAGAACTGTCTTTTGAGAGTTGTAGACCAAGTCACTTACAAAGCTGAGCATAGCCTCTGACAGACCTCATAAAAGGAATGGGATGGAGTGGTGAAGGGACTCGTATCATGGGAACATAAAGAAGGTAGTGGGATTGTAAACCACAATTCTGTATCAACTTTTCTTCAATAATAAGCCAGTGTGGTTTATAATACATAATGGGGCCTAGTTTAGAAGAAACATGCCACTGAAGGTATTTACTCCCATGCGAAGCAAAATAATAAAACATAATATTAGTTTAAAGAAAGCTACCTCAATGTTTTGGGCAAGTCAATCTTTTATAGGAACACCTAGTCCCTTTGTTTTGCCAGAGAAATCTGGCACTTCTACTGTGAAATGTAGTTAACCAATGAAGTGGGACAACCAAGTTAAGCAAACTGAGAGGGTATAACACACTGGCAATACATTCATTTTGATTATATTAATAAGGCCTAGGAGGGAGAGATGACCAAAGGGAAAGTTCCTGATCAGTTTGTTTAAACAAAGGGTATGACACTCAGAAATATGCCTAGAAATTTTAACACCAAGATAAGTAAGACATTTAGCTTCCCATTTAAGCCCTAGCTGGAGCAATGCGTGCTTGTCCACTTGGTTGTTTAAAGGAAATACAGTAGTTTTATGCATGTCTAGCTTATAAAAGGATAGCCGGCTAAAGTCCTCAATGATAGCAAGAACCTGTGGGGGGAGTCGACTGAGGATCGATAAGATGGAGAAGATCACCTGCATATGCAGAGATAGAGTAGCTCTGGGATCCTAGAGTTATGCCCTTAACTGTGTTGGTATATTTAAACTCGAGAACAAGGGGTTCTAAATAAAGGTTAAAATGAAAAGGGGATAAGGGGCAGCCCTGTTGTGTGTCCCTAGTCAGTTAAAATGAGGGCACGAGCACTCCATTACAACTGATATGTGTGGATGGGGACTGATATAATATTCAAACCCATTTAATGAAGGGCTCAGGCATACCATATCCACCCGATACCACAAACAGATAATCCCAGACCAGACAGTCAAAAGCCTTTTCAGCATCCAGGGAGACCAGGGCCATAACTGATCCGGTCTCCCTGGATGCTGAGATGAGGCGGATTATTCTACGAAGGTGGTTGCTTGAAAGGCACCCCGTCATATAACCCACTTACTCAGGACCAATGAGGGCCTGCAAAACTCCCTCGAGCCAGTGAGCAAGCACTTTGGTGAGGATTTTGAAATAGAAGTTTCTGAGTGATACGGGATGATAATTTCCTGGAAGAGTACATCACGACTGGCTTAGGAATGAACAAGACGGTTGCCTCTGTGAGGGTGGAATCTGAAATGCCCTCTTCAAAAAAATGATTGAAGATGGAAGTCAAGTGGGGGGGGCAAGTTCTGTTGAAAACTTCTTATAAATATTAGATGTGAATCCATCAGGTTCGGGGCTTTGTTAAGATTGAGACTTTTAATAGCTAGCCCCACCTCCCCCTAATGGATGGGACCCTCGAAGAGGGCACTTTGAGCCTGAGTAAGATGAGGTCATTCAATGGGGCCTAGAAAGATGGTGAGGGCCTGTTCCATGTCTGTGATCTCAGAGTCTGCAGTATAGAGGTGCTGATTAAAGTCCCTGAAAACTTCAGCTATTTCCTGGCATTGGTTTTAAGACTGCCCGCATTGTCTTTCTGAATTCCTTTATTGTATTTCTTAGCTTTATAGTGTTGTTGCCTTACAGCCATGTTTCCTAGCCTTCTTTCCTTGTTCTAGGTATTTGACCCAGGACCGGAAAATGGCTTGTTTTGCCTTTTCCTGTAGCAGAGCAGCATATTGGGACAGTAGGGAATTTAAATAACACTAGATTGAGTCTGGGGTAGATTTAGATAAGGTATATTCCATCTGCCGAATGTCTGATAGAAGAGACTGAGCAGTTTTCTCTTTCTGTTTCTTTTGCTTAGTAACCAATCAGATCAGTTATCCCTGCCAGACACTTTAAACATAGAAACATAGACTTTGATGGCACATAAACATGATCTCCACCTACATCTCTCTATGGTCAGAAGTCTGGTAGCAAGTGAAGCAGCTATACAAAATCAGCAGCATGAAACTGGCCATAGTATAGACACTTGGAGAGAGAAAAATGCATATAACAAAAAAAAAAAGGAAGAAATATAAATAAGGGGGGAGCACATTGAAGAAGATATTGTGGCTGGGATCCCTGGAGGAAAACGAACCCAAATCAGAAGAGTTTGGTAACAAGCCATCAAGTATCCCCTTCAAGGATATGAATAGCTGGGTAGCACAATAGGATCCACAGTCCATGTGACTGACAGCCATTGGCTTTGTAAATCTATGATCTGAAAAAAGCCAAAGATTCATGCAAGAGAGGTGCTGAGTACTTAGTTGATGGCACAAACAAGAAACAGCCTAAAAAATTTAACATAAGTTACTAGACTTTCAGCCCCCGAATAACAGTGTCAGAAAGGTCAGCAATCAATACCACATAGCAGCAAAGAAGCAATAACACGTCATGCTAAAAGTACATATGCCAGAAACAGACAAAATGAGGTCCCAAAACCATGGCAAAACTGCCACAGAAACATAAGTAATTCTAGCATGAGTCCGAGGTTCAATCCCCAGGCAAGGCAACTAATGGTATATGTTTATTCCATCATGACACACCGGAGCAGAAACTACAACAAGTATTACAACAAGGTGACACACAGCAATAACATGTTAAAGCCAGGACAGCACTGAAGGAAAGCAATCAATAAAATGGCATCTCAAAACTATGGCAGAATAGTCATGAATAAAGAGGTTGCTATAACCAAAAACTGCAATTCACATCCAGGGTAATGCATATGGTGGCTAACGCATAGCCGTTCATGGTGCTCTGGAAGAGATGTCCATTTTGTGGGACTGTCCTCTTCTGCTGTGGCCAGTGGGAAACAAGTTGAAAGGAGTGATAGCTCCTGTTTAGCCAGTTCAGCCAGAGTTAAATATTTTCTGGCTGTCCGGCAAAGTCACTAGGAATCTGGCAGGGTACAGGAGATGATGGCAAAGCTGGGTTGCCTGTAGCTTAGAGGATAAATGTAGGTATTCCTGGCCCTTCTGCCATACAGAGGGCACAGAACTTGAAAGACAGCAGTACAGTGGCCATCCCACTGAACCTCCTGGATAGATCAGACCTGTTGTAAAATGTGTACCTTTTCCAGATAGTTAAGAAGTGGCAGAATAATGAGGTGGGGTCTCTCACTCTCAGCTGGTTTTGCTGTAGAGAGTGGTGCACCCACTCTATGATGTAGTTAGGGCTATGTGGTGAGGGTCCAGCCACTTTTTGGAGAAGCTTTTGAGCAATAGACCACATGTCAGTTTTCTCAACATTCTCAGGGATACCCAGGATTACTAAAATATTGCAGCGGCTTCACCCCTCCTGAGCTTTGAGCTTTTCCTCCAGTTGGGTCACAATTCGGTGGAGGATCATGACCTCTGGCTCAAATCTGGCCAGTTCATTTTCTGTGGAAGAGATCCTGGCTTCGGCATCACCCATATGCTGGGTGAGCTCCTCCAAAGCCAGATGGAGGATTTGAACTTCTGCAGCAATATCCATTATAGAGTCCTTGAGGCTGCCCAGTTCTAGTAAGAATCTGTCTAAAGTGACCAGTTCCAAAGTCAGTGAGATCGGTGGGCTAACAGTGACCTCCTTAAATGGAGGTTTAGGCCCTGGTTTTCTGTCTGCCAGAGACTGTGGCACAGATACAATGGCGGAAGCAGCAAAGTCAGACAGGGTCTCTGATGAGCAACAATGTGGGAGTGTTTGAGTGGAAATAGAGGAGCAGCAAGATCCACCAGCAGCTGACACGATTGGCAAGCCATGGAAACAGACACTAGAAAACCTCATCTTTGATCTTAAAAATGAAGTTTGTGCTGGCTTCAAACATCTAAACACTCAATTTGTGCATCTGTAAAAGTCTGTAAATTGCCTGGGATATACAGTTGAAATCCACACAAGAAGGCTGACAGAGGCCGAGAACAGAGTGAGTACACAGAAAGATCATGCCCAAGAGGTCGCTGAGCTCTGATCCAAGCACAAAAAGACATTGAACCATTAAAAGACATCCTGGATGACCATGAGAATCAAGAGAGGTGTAGCAATATTCGCATTGTTGGCATCCCTGAGGCTATGGAAGGCCCAGACTGCATTCCTTTCCTTGCCACATGGCTCCCGAGACTCCGCACCTTGCCAGAAGGAACTATTTTGGAGGCACAGCATGCACACCAGTCGCTAGGTAAACAATCCAGGCCAGATGAAAGACTCATGCACTTTCTAATAAAATCTCTTATGTATCTAGGAAAACAGTTGGTACTTCAGGCGGCATGCAAAGCAGGGCTCCTGAAAGTCAACAACAGCCACATCAATATTTTCCTAGACTATTGCAGGAGACTTCAGCAGACCAGACAAGCTTTTCATGAGGTTAAAAAATCCACACACACCTTGGTCTGACCTTTTGCCAATGTCTACCATTTCAGACTGATTATTAGATTCCAGAGTTGCCCCAAAAGATGTTCACCAATGTAAGGATGTGGCTGCATACCTCGAGATGTAGAAGGCAGCATGTGAAGGGTGCTATTCCACATGCAGAATGGGACTGAATGCCTGAAGGGACCAAGGATGATCAGCTTGGTATAGTGTTACCATATGAAATGTGAGTGAGATGGGTACTGAGGGGTATGATGTAGGCTGTCCATAAGAAGGGAGCTGTGATGTAACATGCCATCAAGCAGGCCTAGTGTGTCCCGAGCAGTGCAGAAGCCCAGTCTCATTTTCCATCCCCTTGTGCACCTGCCTGATTATGAAAGGGTAAAGTCCTGTGCCTATATGGCTGCTTGTTGTGGGGACAATATGCAGCTGTGGCAGGGAAAGGGCTCACTTGGCTAAGCACTACTCAATAATCTGCTCCTCGGGCCTACTATTGGAGGACCGTGTGATGACACCATGCAGCTCCCCCCACCTGAATCTTTGTGCTCACGCTCATTGCAATTTACTGTATTCTGATTCTGCAACTTTCTAGAGAAAGACACATGATTTACCACAGCAGCTAATGGGTTGATAGAACTATCTTTGGCTAAAGCTAAAATTTAGACTGCATTCCCATTTTAATCAAACTTTGCTACAATCTTTCCCCACCTCATAGTGATTGTGTGGAGGGGGAAGGTTGCCTTTTGTGACATTCATTTAAAAGTCTGCATCTGGAATTCAGACCCTCACTTCCGCAGTCTCCCTGTAACAGCCACTGATTACCCTCATTTATGAAAGACATTGTGCTGTTAGAACTTTATGGGAACTGAAACTGAAATATTAATCTTTTTTTCTCATTCTGGGCTTGATCCCCCTCCCCATAGTAATGGTGCAGGAGGAGGGGTTACTCTATACTGAATATCTCTCAGGAGACTACTTACAAAAATTGGACATTAATTTCTATTAGTAGATTTTCTATATGCTGTGACAAGTGATATCTTGTTGTTTGTTGCTTTTACTATAATTTTCATTTGCTTTATTTATCTATTTTGCTTCCCTAACATGACCTTAATAATGCCATGGGTGATGGTGACTGGGCAAGATGCCCAAAGGGAACTCAGTTTCGCCTCCTAGATGGTCCACATTTAAACTGCTGGGTATTGTTACTTTTAGTCTTTTTTATGGTTACAATTTCTTTCTTGCATAGACTTGATCCTGTTTAGCACAGGGAGGGCTGTTTGTTACTGACAGCATAAAACGTTTGAGCAGTGATGCTAAAGCTGCACCACACGTAAGCTAATGGGAGTGGGGGCATCAGACTGAGTCTCATGGATAGGCAACTCACTGTGGTCCCTCAGCCACCATCCCCCTCACGTAGTCTGCCATGGATTATCTCTATCAACATGCTGTGCTCAAATCCACAATCTATCTTACACCACTAATAGTAAAGTACAGTTGCGTAAGAACTTACTGTAACAGAAGATCTTCAAGCGTATCTCTTGCAGCAAGTCATAACACATGGGATATCAACCACAGGCATCAGTTCCTCTGGATAACTTCTCAGCAGTCAACCCTGGGATCTCCCTGTAATGTTACCATGTGGCATCTGTATGGCACGTATAAAATGGGGAGGTCCCAGCTACACTTCAGTTCTTTTCCATCCTAGCGACCGAATGAGAAACCATTTCTCAGGCCTCCTATGGGAACTGAGGAGGGAAATAAGGCAGCAGCTCATGGAATCATGAAAAAACAGGAGCATGGAACCCTTCTGAAGTAACAGCGAGGGTGGGTGGGGCTGCATGACCTGCTGCAAGAGATACTCTTGAAGGTCTACTGTTACAGTAAGTTCTTACACAACTATATTATCTTCTTTGAGACAATCTCTTGTAGCAGGTCAAACACATGGGAAAATTCCCAAGCAGTTATTATGCCAAGGGGAGGAGGAAGTGAACTATCAGGACTTAGGACTAGAGGCCTTGTAAAATGGCCCATTCAAAAGCAGTTCACTTCTTGGAAGGGATGTCTAGACTGTAATGTTTTGTGAATGTATGTACAGTAGACCACGTGGTGGCCTCGTAGATTTCTAAGGCAGAGATGCCCTGGAAACACGCTGTGGAGGCTGCCATGCCTCTGATAGAATGGGGTTTTACAACCCCTGTGAGAGGTTTGTCATATTTTTTATAGATAAAATGCAGTTGGCCAACTATGTGGACAAGCACTGCTTCGAAACCTGAATGCCCTGATTTCCAGGAGTGAAAGAAACAAAAGGTTTCTTAGTTTTTTGCAACTGTGAGGTGCAGAGAAAATAAAGACTCAAAGTTCTATGCACATCGAGAGTATGAAGCAGGGATTCCCTTGGATTCATAGGCTCTGCATAGTACACTGGTAAGTGGATAGCCTGATTTAAAGTAAATTCAGAAACAACAGTTGGCAAAAATGATGGATTGGTGTGTAAACTCACCCTATAGTTATGAAATTGTAGGTAGGGAGGTTTGCACATTAGTGCCTGTAACTCTGAACTACGTCTACCCGATGTAATGGCAACAAAAAATATAGTTTTTCAAGAAAGATAGCAGAGTTTGCTATATTCAGTGGGCTCAAAAGGACTCATAGTCAATTGTTATAACAAATTAAATTACTAGTGCCCCTGTAAAAGAGGTCACCGTGTGGATACCCCACTAATCTGCCCCTTCCTGCTTTGCCACAGGAAATGTCACGACTGTGCTACCCTATAAAAGGAGTATAGTGTGGGGTGGTTGGGGATGGTGGTGGGTGGCTGGTCCCTTCCCCTGCTGAAAAAGAAGAACCATGGACGAAAGAAACAAGGAGGTAAGAGCAGAAACAATCAGCCAGCAACAAATGCAGTAGCCCTGAAAGCTTATTCTAATGATAGATAAAACTGTAAAACCTGTAAAGCACCACCTGTAATAATTTCACAGAAGATATACGCTGTAAGAAACACTTTACTATGGAGAAAATTAAAGCAGTAACAGAAGATATACCACCACAGAGTCCACCTGAGGCACAGACATGAAGTAGGGGTGGTCCACCAGGTCCTGATAAATCCTATCATCCTTACGAGGATTGGAGGGAATTTTCAAAGGTTACTTCCAAGCAGCCCAAATAGCCTCTTCAAAGGTGTCTACCAAATGGGGGACAACCAGAGTGGGGCATTCCGGTATACCTAAATACTGTGCCAACTTTTTTCTTGAAGCATCCTGCTCAGAGCTCTGGAACACAAACGTTTTCTGGAGGTGTATCATTATGTCCAAAAATGTGGGATCATCTGTCAGAGAACATGGGAGTTCAGGGGTAGATTCACCCTAAAATGATGAGGCAGCCGAGGAGGACTGAGGGGAGTCCTCCTGGTCCATACAGTTCTCATTCTCCTGGTCAGCCAAATCCCAGTCCAGTAGGAAAGGGTCATCCATGTCTACATTCTGAGGGTGAAAACCCAGGGAGACAGGGGAAGAGCTGGCCATCCTCTGGGCTGAAGAAGACCAAGATGGAGCAGAGACCAGAGTCTGCCCTTTAGTAGGTGGACAAGAGGTCTGTGTAAGGTCCAGGATAGTATTTACTAGCACCTGGACATCAATCTTGGCCACCTGCCCAGTGGAAGTAGCCAGGGTAGTATGGACTGAGTGAATAGGAACCACTGACATTATAGAAGAAGGCAGTGAAATCAAGCAAGCAGCCACTGATGAAGTGTGTGTATAGGACCCCAGGATCATCAACAAGGGTGCTAACACAGAGCCCTTTGTGGTAAGGCTGCTCATTGACAAGAGGATCATCGACAGGCCAGAAACCTTTGTCGACGGATGATGGCTAGAAACCACAGAGGGGGGGAAGGCAGCGATGGAAGCTGCAGTTTCACCCTAGATCCCACCATCGATGAAGGAGCCATCAATGAGGGAAGAGAGGAGCCAACAATCATTGACAGTGCAGAAGAATATGTAACAGTGGCAACCTTCTCAGTATTTATCTTCCTGAAAGTGATCAGGGCACTCGTCATCGTCAACAATGGCACAGCAGAAACGTGCTTCATTTTGCTGGCATGTTTCTTACCAGGACCCTGTCCTGTCAACAAGAAGGCTCACCAACAGAGTGATGAGACTCCAAGGAGGACGACGACAAGGACTCCCTGGGCTTGGAGTGTTGCTGCTGCTCCAGAAGGGCAACCTTTTGCTCCATGAGGAACTCAAGAAGCTGCTGAAGCCTTCAATGTTTGGTGGCCTTGTTGAGCCGCTTACAGAGGATACAATCTCTGTTGTCAAGTTCAGGACCAAGGCACTGAACATAGGCATCATGGAGGTCTGCTGTAGTGATTCTGTGACCACAGGTACACTTTTGGAATAAGGGATCTGAAGACATCAGTAGATGAACTCGTTTAGAATTAATGTTTGGTTGGTAGAACTCTTCATCTTTGACTGGTAAGCAGAGCTCCAAAGGAGGACTTGTTGCATCCAGGTCATGGTTGAAAGAACTGAGGAGTAGCTGGGACCTCCCCCTTTTATATGTAACATACAGACACCATGTGGTAACGTTAGGGGGAGGTCCCAGGGTCGACTGCTGAGAAGTCATCCGGACGAAATGATGCCTGCAGCTGATATCCAATGTGTTATGACCTGCTGCAAGAGATTGTCTCAAAGAAGATGTCTATATCCATGGCCTGTTGGAAGGGAAATTGTTTTCGCTAATCAGAACAGGGCCTCAGCCCCTTAAACAGGAGATGAGAACAGAACCAGGGACTCCTGGTACTATATCTCTACTTACAAGAACAGACCCCCTGTTGGCTCTTGCCATAAAGAGCAAGGGAGATGGTGAATCCACCAGGATTCAGGGGGGGATACAGTTGTTTCTCCCAGAGGACCCAATGGCCCCAAGAGACACCCTAGAGCTCGTTGTTCTGTGTTGTTATGGGATGGGGGAATGCCCTGAAGGGGGAAGAAAAGGAGGTTGGGGGTAGGTGTGGAGCCTTGTTTGCTGTTTCTAATGGGGTATGTTGCACTTGGAAGGGAGAGAGGTTATATTATATGGTTGTGTTTCCTTTCCTCATGTTAAAATAGCATGCGAGTCAGGGGAGGGGTGGGGGATAGAGAACATGTTCTGCTAATTGGGGGTTTTAAAAGTTTAAAACATATGGAAGACAGATGTACTGAGCAGTCAGTGGGGGGGGTACTAGGGGAGTAACAAATCCAATATAATAGCTCTCATGGGTCCGCTATGTGGTGGCAAGGAACTTCAGTGGGCTAAAATCTGTTTAGAAAAGAAAGCAAATATGGACATACTTGAGAAAGGTGAAAGGTATATTTCAAGAAACCCTTATGAGAATCAGTCAATCAATCAATCAAATGTTATTGTTCGGTTATAAGCCTTTACAATTTTCACTTAAATAGGACCTCACATATTGATAAAAATAGTACACAAAGCCTATCAATAAATATGGTTAGAGTACAGTAAAACATCCTGTAGTCAATATCTCTTACAGGTTAGACACACACATACATATCCCAATGCTAATCGTGATTTATTCCACATTGGTTACCTAATATAATTATCCATATGTATATACATTGTATTATTAGTAAATTCATCCTATACCCTCAATTGTCCTCTTTTCCATTCTAAAATCCTCCAGATATTAGATCATATTGAAATCCACTTTAGGTCAGCAGGTATATCAAAGTTAATAAACCATTTCTATAAGTGTACAGTGGCCATAAAAACTGCCAGTTTATGCAAAATCCTGTAATCTGTAGTTGTGAAAAGAATGGGCACTAATTAGTCAGGTGATAAATCAAGAGCATCCAAAGTTTCTCCGAACCATTCTTTCCTTCTTTTCTGGTACATGGGGCATAACAATATAACATGTTTCAAATCATCCTTGCATCTTAAGTTGCACTCACAAAATGGGCTCATAACTACCTGTCGTTTTTTGGAAGTGTATATACTGTAATTAGCTATATATATTTCTAATCGAAACCTTGTTGATAACCTCCTTTCCTGAGGATTGAGGATAAGTACCAAGTAAGGGTCTAAGCAATGTGTAAATGTCATCCTTCTGTACCATCTATAGTGTTTTAATGTTGTAAGTCTGTGCATAGCCTTAATAATTACTGTATCTCTTACTCTTGCTTTAATTTTTATTTAATCTTATAAAAGAGCTAGGTGGTTATTCCATGTCAAATTTTGTGCAAATCTGATACCAAGATAGTCATAATGTTCATCAGTTTAACTTTTTTATGATTAATAAAAAGGCTTAGTGGCTGTTTACTATTATTTCAAAAAATAACCATTTTGTTTTTTTCTCGGTTTAACTCACATAATTATGCCAATAGATTTACTTTCTTTCCTTTGTAACCCTGTAAGAGAAGTGGAGGTCAATACTAAGTCATCCGCATATGCTAAATACAAGATTTCTTTATCAGGAATTTTAAGGGAACGAAAATCAGCATGTTCCAGTCATTGTAATATTGGATTTATGTAAAGATTAAAAATGGTAGGGGCTAAGAGGCAGCCTTTCTGTACCCCTCAATTAGTATAGATGGTAGATGTTAGTGCCCCCGTATGATTAAACTGAACCTTCACCTATGTATCCTGATGCAGTCTAATGAGAATATCCAATAAAACTGGATCAATGTTATAATTTGATAGCTTCTGCCATAATAGAATCCTATTGATGCTATCAAAAGTGGCAGTTAAATCTACAAAGCAGCAGTATAATTTGCTTTTCTTGATAGTTACATATTTCTGGATTAAATGAGATAATAGAAAACAATGTTGTATAGTAGAATGACCTACTCTAAATCCATTTTGAAACTCACTGAGTATATGATTCTCATTAATCCAACTTTGGAGTCTCTGTAAATTAATTTTGCAAAAATGTTTTTGAGACATGTCTATGAGGCTGATTGGCCTGTACATTTTGGGATCTAATGAGTCTCTCTTTTTAAATATTACACTGTGTCTCCAGCTGATAGGAAATTGTAGTCCCTGTACAAAACTGTTAAAGAGCTTCCTAAAAATAGGTATCCACCATCTAGGAAAAGTTTTTTAGATGTCTGTAATTATTTGATAAGGCCCTGGGATCTTGTTGGAAGAAACCATTAATAAGGCTTGCCAGAGTTCTTCGTCTTGGATATATATGGGCAAAGGAAAAAAAGGTTTGTCGATAGGAGATCTATAGAAAATATAATTGTTTTTATCTGTTGTTTCTGAAAAATATAATGTAGGAAAATGTGTTTGCCATACAGTCAGTGTAGTGTATGTCTCCACACCCTTAGAAGATTGCTTGTACCCATAGCCAACTAAAGACCAAAATTATTTAGTATCTTTTTATACTATTGTTTTCCTTAATTTTTCACAAATTTCTTTATAGTATTTTTCCTCTCCTATTCTAATAGTTTTCTGTACTCCTTCCTGCCTCTATTCAGTTTCTGTAAATTCCCTTGATTATTAATTTTTTTTTACAAAATCAAACCATCTTATTGAGTTTTTGCTTAGTGACTTGACAAGGCTTATTAAACCATGTAGAAGGCATCCATTTCTGAATACTGGTGGTATGACAGAAAGGCTTGATAAAATAATTTATCTTTAACCATTTATCAGGAACAGTATGAAAGTCAGCATCATCCATAATCTCTGAATGTATATCGTCTTGAGTACTATCAAACAGTATTTTCCTGAATAAATTAATGGTGTCTGTCTGCCATTGTATCCTTTTTTGGTTGATTATTTCTAGACAGCCTCTATTATCTGGTAATTTCTTATTCTGTATAGCTGAGCCCGTTAATTGAAAAGATATAAGCACCGGGTGGTGTACTGAATCTGGGCATTCATCCACTAAAAGATCATATGTCGATTAAATAGCTTCCATGTTTACCCACACTAAGTTAATTACTGAGGATCCCAAAGGTCCCATATAGGTATACTCACCCTCTTTATCTCCAGGGAGACAACCATTTACTAGGTACACATTATTATTTTCTGACATAATATTAAATAAATCTCTTCCTCACTGATTACATTTTTTCCATCCTTGGCATGTCTAAAATAATTTACTCTGGGATTAATTGTTGGAATACCAGACACTAGACCACTATATATGTCTTCAAGTTGTTTCTCCACAAATACTCTAGCATTAAAATCTCCAACAACAAAAACTGAACAGGGTTCAAAGTTGCTTAAGCTTTCTGTAAGATATATCATGGAGTGAGCCCATTTATCTACTGTTTTACCTACCTTAGACAGGGGATATGTATTAATAATAATATTTGAGAATCATTTTCTAGACATAAAGAAAGAATAGATTCTAGGTGACAGTTTATCTTAGTTATTTTAAAATTAAGTATATTCTACAATCAGAGGGGCAAGTATACTATGACACCAAGTTGCTTGTAAACATATATCATATAGTTGCAAGAAATATTTTACATCAGCATCTGCCAATTTGTATATTAATCCATCAATATTCCAAGAGAATAATGTTAACTTTTTAAGGCCAAATTTGGAGAGGTATCCATTTGATCTATTATTTGTCAGTTTGCACTTATTGGGCCCTATTCATGATTGGGTGGGAAATATGCACTGGAGGCGCATATCCAGCCCACGCAGGTCCACACCTGTGGAGAGGTGTGCACATGCTGGTATTCACTACCAGTGGCCACCTGTCTGTGGCTCCACCCCCACGGTGCACAGGTCTCCACAGGGTGGTCAGGGGTGGGGTTATGGACCCAAGCAGGCATCCAATGTGATGCCAGTCCTGGGTCCCACAGTGGATCCCTTATGTGGATGAGCATGGGTCCGGGTGCATGAATGCCTACCACAGGCACCTGGACCTATTTGGCATGGATCCATTCCAGTGTACCCCCTGGCCCAGTGGCCCAGCCATTGCGACACAGTGCCCTCCTGGTGCACTGAAGGACCCCCAGCAGGAGAACCCAACCCCATACCATAGTCACCCCCCTGACACACATCCGTGCCTGCCCTGATGAGGCCAAAAACCCCAAGTTCCCCATGCCCTGTCCTGATGGAGTACCCCTCATGTGCCCTGCATGAATGCCCTGCCAGGGACAGACTTGAAGGCATATCCCCGACCCCTGATCCAAGCACTTCCACACCCCAAGTGGTAGCAGTATCAACCCGTGGCACTGACTGCCCACATCCCCATATCCACCAGATCAGCTGCCCCTGCCCTCTCTTGCTGCCTACTGGGCTGAGGTGACACAGAGGTTCTTCTCCCAGTCCTGCTGTGACCAGCAGGGAATGTCCACTGGGGTGCACAGTGGGTTATGGAAGGGTCTCAACTACCATAACCTGCACCCTTCTCCACACCCATGCAGGCTACATGACACACCATTGTGATTGGCTCATAGTGCTGCCATGCCCCCAGCCCACCCCTGGCTGGCGCATTGCTGTCTGGGTGGCCAGGGGTTTGAGTGCATAACAGTTGCATGCCCCTTTAGAGACTGCCACATGAACACTTCTCCACAGCAGTCATGTGTAACGATGTCACCATGCCCAGTTTGCGTACCACGTTGGCATCGTGCATAGGGCCCATTGAATGTAAAGGTATCCATTATATATATTTCCCCTCCCCCTCCCGTCCCTGACTTTAGCACTTTAAACCTGACAATGCCATCGGCTGCTCCTCTGCTTCTGCTGTACCCTCTATCCCTCAACATTCCCTGTTAACCCTTGCCCTGCCCTGGTACCTCTCCTTCCCTCTTCTGGCTGTTTTCAAGCTGCCTCAGACTGCTTAGGATCCCTTGTACTGCATTGTTCAATCACTTGTGCTGCATTGTTCATACATATTTCTGTATTGTACCTTCTGCCTCCCTCAAATGTACTTCAACTGCTTGAATTGCATGTTTCAAAGCTTGTCATGTTTGTATTGTTTCCCAAGTTGATGTGGAACCTTTGTAAAAGAGCCTTGGCTCAAAGGTATTGTAACCCTAGACTATAAATAAATAAAATAAATAAATATTATTTGTCAGTTTGCACTTATTGAATGTAAAGGAGAAAAATGGTTACTTGCTGAAAAGGTGACTAGACTGCTGATGTTTTGTACAGCCTCCTGAGCATTAGCTCTCTCAGTTAGAATTTCTTGCTGGATATCAAATCTAGAATTGGAATGACCTACAGACCCATGTGTATTCAGCATTTTTTTGTCCACTATCAATATCCCTAGATTATCCAAAATGGGTGAAGCACTTCTTTAGCTGTCAACCAGGAATTTTTGATTAATCTGGTTCAAAGTCAGTTGGCATTCATCTGTATCCCTCTCCCTCGGGTCGTGCCTGAAAATGGGCAGGATTTGTCTAGTGCACTTACCCAGTCAACAAAAACTAAAAAAAAAAAAAAAAAAAAAAGTGACATCATTCTGTGGAGCATCTGTAATGCCACCATGTATCTTGATCCACTTAACTGAACTATGTGTTATATTAATTTGAAAGGAATGTGTTAGAAATACTGCTGGATCATTCTTTATAGAACCACTGTCTTAAGCCCTATGGTTCTCCATCCAAATACTGAAATGGTCTTACATTCCCATGCTTGTACTTTTTTGTTCTTATATTTTGAGATCACTTCCAAAACTTTCCTGTCCCATCCCCTGTTTTTGGATATGTCTCCCTTTAGTGTATAATGGATTTGACTATTCAGATTTAAATTTTCCAGGGCAAGAACTCTTTGAGGAGGGTACAAATTAATTCCATTTAACCTCAGAATATATTCTTGTTTCCCTACCTTATCTGCTATTTCCTGTGATTTACAATAGAATAACACACATAATATTTTGTGTTAGGTGATCTCATAACAAAGAGATCATCACTTGGTGAAGAAATATGTAACAGGTTATACATTCATTTAACTAATTTTCCAGGCATCTCATTATCTAGTGTGTTTATGCCATATATCTCAAGCAAAAATTTAAATTCAGTTTCTCACTGATTTTGTAAGTATCAGAAGATGTAAACACATGATTATGAGCCTTGTTTATCAACATCTCTACCTGTTGGTGTTTCCCCATTTGTCTCCTCTCTATTCAACTTTATTTTCTTTTTGACAGCTGAATGTGCATATTGTATATTCCTATCTTCGCCTCTTCTGTTTTCTGCTCCTGATATATCTGCTGCCAAGAAGACTATTATCAGTGGAAGCTGTTGTGATGATGAAGCAGGTTCATCAGGGGCTAGCAAGTCTAGCAGTGTTAAGAGTGGTCGTGGCAGTGGTAGTACACAGCAGAAGGGAAAGGTAGTAGTTGCTGCAAGTAAGGGATTTCTCTGACTCTGTTTTTCACAGTGAAATCAGTTGCTTCAATGCTGGTTGGAGATGCTGTTGTCCCTGCTGGTAGTAAAGTTACTGATGGCATGGTTGATAACAGCATGAGATTTGCTACAAGTTCATCTCGGGCAAACTTACCAGGTGGGAAAAAAGTTGTTGAATCAGCGGACTTGAGTGTAGTTGATATCCCACTCCCCACAGTAGTTGAACATGATTCTGATCATGCTAATGACTCACAGTGTCATGTTTCCACTGATCTTGAGATTAGGCCATCCAAACATTCAGATGTTGATGAAAAAAGTGTGGATGATAGTATTGAGGCTGTGTATGGAATATCTCGCCAGGAGGACAGCATCCAAAGTGAATTTGTGGATGATGATTATGATGATGATGATGCTAGTGACCCCATTTGGGAACTGAACAAAAAGAAAGTGAAGGTGGCTATTTGTAAACTGTCTGTTAGTCAATCCCCCCCACAAAGTTCTGATGTAGCTGTGCCTGTTGCTGACCCTGAAGTAACAGTCATAGACTGTGATGTTCAGTCAATGTTCAAGTGTGCACAACACCAGAAATCATGCAGTACATCCCCTATTTCATCGCCACCCAAACTGCCATTCCATATGAAGCCCCAGCAGCGACATATGAAGAGTAGGGCACCAAAATCCCTAGTTTGGGATTTTTTCATAGACTTAGAAACAGAGAAACATAGACTTTGACGGCAGATAAGGACCGCTAGGCCCATCTAGTCTGCCCATTTACCTACCTACAGGATAGGCCGCAGATCCTAGTTAACCAACAGCCTATATCTTCCTGCACCCCACAAGAATTGCCTTATGTCTGTCCCATGCATTCTTGAATTCTCCCACAGTTTTAGACCCCACAACTTCCTCAGGAAGGCTGTTCCATGCATCCACTACCCTCTCTGTGAAATAATACTTCCTCACATTGCCCCTGAACCGCCCTCCTTCTATCTTTAAATTGTGTCCCCTTGTTCTTGCAAGTCTCTTTTTCTGAAAGATGCTACCCTCTTGGACTTTGTTGATTCCCTTGAGGTACTTGAAATTTTCTATCATGTCCCCCCTCTCCCTTCTTTTCTCAAGGGTATACATATTAAGCTCCTTTAGTCTCTCCTCATATGGCTTCTCTTGCAGACCCTGCACCATTTTAGTTGCCCTCCTCTGGACTGCCTCTATCCTATCTATGTCCTTGTGGAGATGAGGTCTCCAGAACTGGACACAGTACTCCAGATGGGGTCTCACCAACTGTCTGTACAGAGGGATAACAACTTCCTGTTTTCTGCTGCTGATGCCTCTCCCTATACATCCCAGTATACCCCCGGCCCTCCCTGCTGCTTTCTCACATAGCTTGCTAACCTTAAGGTCATCTGATATGATTACCCCCAGGTCCCTTTCCTGTTTTGTTGTTGTTACTACCTCCCCACCCATTGTGTATTCTTCCCCTGGGTTCTTGTTTCCCAGGTGCATTATTTTGCACTCTTTGCATTGAATCCTAGCTGCCACACTTCTGACCATTCCTCCAACCTTGCCAAGTCCCTTTTCATCCTTTCCACGCCTCCTTGTGTATCAACCCTGTTGCAGATCTTTGTGTCATCTGCAAAAATGTATACTTTTTCTTCCAGTCCCTCTGCAATGTCACTGATGAAGACATTAAAAAGGACTGGACCCATTGATTGAACCCTGCGGTACCCACATTAGCAACCTTTCTTCAGAGTGGACTCCATTTACAACTACCTTCTGTGTCCTGTTGTCCAGCCAATGTTTTACTCCAGGCTACCACCCTGGGACCCACTTCAGGCTGGTTAATTTGACTATTAATCTTTTGTGTGGGACTGTGTCAAATGCCTTGCTAAAGTCTAGGTAGGCCATGTCCACAGCCCCTCCCTGGTCTACTACTTTGGTCACCCAGTCAAAGAAATCTATTAGATTTGTCTGACATGACCTTCCCACTGTGAACCCATGCTGCCTTGGGTCCTGTGCTCCACTGACCTCTAGGTACTCAACTATTCTTTCCTTCAGAAGTGACTCCATCACTTTCCCTACCACAGAGGTCAGACTGACAGGTCTGTAGTTTCCTGCCTCTGTCTTGGTCCCACTTTTGTGAAGGGGAATCACATCCGTCTTCCTCCAGTCCTCGGGTACCACACCATCCTCCCATGATTTGTTAAAAAGAGTAGCCAGTGGTTTCACTAGTTCCTTCCTTAATTCTTTTAGAATTCTGGGGTGAATTCCATCAGGACCCATTGCTTTGTCCACCTTCAGTTTTAGGAGTTCTTGCAGAACCTTTCTTCTGTGAAAGGACTGGGATCGACCTCTATCAAGAGTGCTTCTGTTAATTGGATTAGGCACTTCCCTCCTCTTTTGGAATACTGAGCAGAAATATTCGTTCAGTATTCCTGCTTTTTCACTGTCCCCCTCTGCCCAGCTACCATTCATTCTATTCAGCCTCATTATCCCTCCCTTTGTCTTTCTATGCTCGCTGATGTACCTATAAAAGGTTTTATCCCCCTTCTTAACCGAGTTGGCTATCTTTTCCTCAGTTTGGGCCTTTGCTATTCTGACTTCCCTCCCTGCTTCTTTCTGCCTTAATTGGTACAGCTCTCTGTCCTGCTCCTTCTGTGTTTCCTTATACTTCCGAATGCTGTCTTTTTCTTCCTGACTTTCACAGCCACCTCTTGAGAACCATAGTGGCTTTTCTTTTATTTTGATTTGTTTATTTGCTTCACACAAAGGCTTGTTGCCTCTGTGATGGAAGTTTTGATAACTCCCATTGTTGCTCCACACCTCCTTCTAGCCTGTTTGCTAGTGCTTTCTGAGGCACTCTCCCATCTTGCCAAAGTCAGCCCACCTAAAGTCCAGTACTCACTTTTGTATGGCTTGACTTCTGTAGCTGAGTTTAACGTGAACCACACTGTTTGATGGTCACTTGTCCCCAGATGGCAACCCACTTCTAGATCTGAGATACTCTCACTGCCCTCGTTTGAGAGTATGAGGTCTAAGATTGCTCCCTCACGAGTGGGTTCCAAATTAGCTGTCTAATGCCTGCCACCTGTAGGGCATCAAGAATGGCCCTGTTTTGGATGTGGCTGCAGCAAATGTGCTCCAGTTAACATCTGGCATATTCAGGTCTCCCATCAACAGTATCTCCCTTCTCTGCCATTCTAAGAATGCCTTCCATCATATCCTTGTCCATTCCTTCCCCTGACATGGGGGTCTGTACACAACCCTGTGTGGATTGTGGTGCCCTTTCCAGTCTCCAAGGTGACCCACAGTGCCTCCTCTCTCCCTGTTTACTCTTTTGTTCAGTTGCTTTTATCCCTTCCTTACATAGAGAGCTACCTCCCTCTTCTCCACTGCCTGTCTCTCCTGTAGGTTATGTACCCTGGTATGTTAACATCCCAGTCATGGTTCTCTGTGTACCATGTTTCTGTGACTGCTACGATATCCAGGCAACCCTCTTCCATTAAGGCCACCAGCTCAGGGAGCTTGTTGCCCATACTACGGGCATTGGTACTCATTACCCTCCATTTCCTGATGGCCTTACCCCCTTTTGCCCCATCCCTGTCCTTCTTGCCTTTGTCACTTTCTCCATTTACCCCTGCCCTTCTCCCTATTGACACCTCTATGTTGGTGTTTGCCACACTTACTACCGTGATTGTTTGGGGGGGCTAGGATTTTCCTGCTCCTTTGCAGTGCCTCCCCCCTTGGCTAGTTTAAAAGCTTGCCAATGAAGCATTTAAACCTATCACCTAGGATCCTGGTTCTCCTCCAGGACAGATGCAGCCCATCATGCCAGTATAGGCTTGCATCACTCCAGGTGGACCCCCAGTCCCCAATGAAGCCAAATCCCTGAGCTCCACACCAGTTTTTCAACCACTGATTGAATCCCATGGTATGGAACACCCTAGCCTCTCCTATGCCATAGATGGGTAGCACCTCCGAGAAGGTTACCGTGCATGCTACTTGACTAAGGCCCCTCCCCAATTCCACAAACTCTGCCTGCACTTCTCTAATCCCTTTCTTAGCCAGGTCATTTGTCCCTAGGTGGACAATGACATCCAGCTCCCTCCCCTGTGCAGCTGCTCTGGCAATCCTGAGGATTCGCTCCCTGTCCCTCCAAGCCATGGCACCAGGCAGGCACCTTACCTCCCTCTCCCCTTCCTTCCCCAGTTCTACCTTCCTAACAATGGAGTCCCCCACCAGGAGTTGTTTCCTTCCCCTGAAGGGTCCCCTGCTACCCTCCTGTGGGTCTCCTTTGTGGAGGTTCCCAGCATCCTCCTTGGTCTCCACTGTGGGTGCCCCAAGAGGAACCACTGCTGAATGGCAGGGCTTGTGGAGAGGTCAACTGGAGGTATGCACCTCTGTTCCACCACCCTCACCCTCCTGAGCCCACTGTGGTCCAACCACCTCTTTCTTGGCAAACTCTGAGGCAATGGCAGTGGCACTGGTGGTCCCTGAATGGAAGAGGAGGTCCCACAAATCCTGTCCAACTCAGCCTGGAGATGAGCAACCTTCTCCCTCAGCCCAGAGAGGTGCCTGCAGATGGGACAACACCGCATCCTCCAGAACATCTCTCGAAGACTGCTGCTCACAGCCACTGCACTGCACCACTCCAGTCATGTCTTATTTCTGGCCCCTTAACTGTTTGCAATCCTTACTCTTTCCTCTGTTTTTTTTCCTCTCTCTCCTTACTTTCTTCCTGTGTGCCCTTTAAGCTCCTGATTGTCCTGTTCTGAGACAAGAATATCCTATATTTCTCAGTAGACCACTTACTTGTTCAGAGGCAGACCTCCAGCAGTTAGAGGGGGCCGGAGAGCTACTCTTGCCCTTCTAGGATGGTGGGTCCTTGGTGGTTCTGTGATCACTCACTTCCTGCCCCTAAACAGGAAGTTTCTGTTGTCAGTCAAATCCTGTGCCTATAAAAATAGAACTAACTTTGGGTGGAGGGGAGAGAAGGAATAATTACTATAGGGACCATCACTGCTACTCATACAAGATGGTAGCGATGAAACAGTGGCAATCTTCCAGCTTTGCCAAGTGCATGGGAAGCGTGGTAAAAAGGGTAGCCATCTGGGCACTGGGGGCCTGCATACTCCTCTCAAGAGCAGGCACATGGCACTGTGGACTTGGCACCAGAGGGCAGCTAATGCCATAGTGGGGCATTAACCCTCAGTCACCTTAGTGAGCATGGTATCCCCTTCCTTCAGTGTAAGTAGTCATGTCAGTAAAAGTGGTGAAATAACACTGCAGGAGTACTACAGGCATGAGGAGGAGGATTTTGAATATTCAAGTAGTGGCCAGAGTAGCAGTGATGGTCCCTATAGTAATTATTCACATCAACCCCTGTGCTTAAAACAGGGAAAATAACTACATTTATTGGCTTGTCACTTATGCACCCATCATCACACATCAAAGATACCCCATCCATGTCAATTAGCAGATGAGATCCATTTGGTACACCATGTGCAAAACACTGAACAATGCAGCCCATGTTACACAGCCTCTTTCTGCGGAACAGTAAATGCCCACCAAATCATGCAGCTGCATGTGAACTCAATGCTGCCATAGTGGAAATGCTGGCAATTGATCTTTTGCTGTTCTCCTTTGTGAAGAATGCAGGATTCCGGTGCTTTGTGGCATGCACATGTCCCAAATGGAAGATCCCGTCCAGGACATACTTTTCCATCCGTACAGTGGCAGAGTCTGTAAGACATGCCCTTCAACACTGTGCATCACCTTACATTCACTTAAGCATGGATATGTGGACAAGTGGCAAAACGGTGGGTAGTTCCTATCTGTGTATTATTGCACATTGGGTGCAGCTACCTGGGGTTGTCTGTGATGGTGGGATAGGAAAGCAGTGTAATAAGTCAGACTGTGGTGGTACAACCTTAATGGCATTAGACATCATGCCACACTTGCAATGCATAGTGTAGCAAGGTGACATACAGGCAAAAACATGCTAGACTTGCTAGTGACAGAAATTGAAGAGTGGCTGCACCCTTGTCCCTAAAAGTTGGCTTTATAGCTAGTGATAATGGATCAAATGTTGTTAAATGTATCAACAATGGTGGTTTTGTGAGGGTTCCCTGTATGGCCCACTGTTTAAATCTTGTGGTATAGGATTTTCTACAGTACCCTGAAATAAAGCAAATGTTGACTGTTGCACATCACATCTGCGCCCACTTTGCACACTCAGGAAAGGCCCCAGACCAACTTAGGCAGTTGCAGATTCAAAATAGCCTCCCTCAGCACCGCCTCAAGCTTGAAGTTGTCACGAGAGGGAATTTGCCACTTTACATGGCAGAGTGGTTGTATGAGCAGTACAAAGCCATCTCCAAGCCATCTAGGAAGTACCTAGTTATGCACACTAGCCATGACAGTTCATGGGCCTCAATGCCTATAACGACTGAACAATGGAGACTCATGAACTTAGTAATATTAATTTTGAGGCTGTTTGAGAATGCCACACTGGCAGTGAGTTGTGACACTACATCCATTAGTCAAGCCATTCCATTGCTGTGGGTGCTGAGGAAGACTTTGTTGAATCTGCAGCCTAGCCTTGATGTGGCCGGAGATAGGTCAAGCTGTGCATTAATGAAACACATGATTACAATACTAGACAGCAATCGACACATCACCACTATTCAGCAATCTCCAGAATTTGGAATAGCCACAATGCTGGACCTGTGCTACAAGCATGGGATGGCATTCATACTGGAGGGAGGGCATGTTCAGGTTCAAACTCTTACTGGAAAGCTGGTCCAATTGGTTCATGAGGCACAGAAGTCATGTGCAAAGTTCTGCAAACCACAGCATAACGATGCTGATGGTCACTGTGGACTGAGCACATCCAGTAAGGTGGTTGAGGGGCAAGGGTGGTGTCAGCTGCATAGTTGTCCATTAATCCACTTTGGTTTGCCTTGTCCCAAGTAAGAATTTGTGACCTAGATGAATCTTGTTAATAGGTGGATGATTCATCAGGAATGCATGCATCACAGACCATGGTTGAGGCCTATTTGGCAGAAAATGGGCATCTGACAATATTGGATGATTCTTTAGTGTACTGGAGTGGCAAGGTGAATGAATGGCCTATGCTGACATCAGTAGCACTGAAGTACCTGACCTGCCCACCCTCCAATGTAAGTGTGGCAAGGGTATTTAGTTCTACAGGGGACATAGTGCATGACCGTTGTACTAACTTATCACCTACAAATGTCAGCATGCTGACATTTATCAGAATGAATGAAGATCACATACAAAGTAGGACAATCACATCAATGTTTATACCCCATCACAATGATGGTTGTGCCGATGATGCAAGTGAAGCTGACCATCCTGGTGGCAGCATCAAATGGCGTTCCATTGAGGTTGATGATGCAGTCATGGAAAAAGAATATCCAAGTGGGTTCAGCTCTGGCATTAAGGATTGTGAGGGCTGCTTCCTCCTTGATAATTATAATGATGAGGATGTTAATGGGAAGGAGTAACAGCAAAATTACCTGGGTGAAGGCTGTTGCAGTTCTGTAATATTACAATTTTTTCATTTTAAAAAACAAAAAACAGTGGTCTTGACTATCATATGACAATTGACAAATAATGACATGTCATTATATTTTGATTTCCCCTTTCTTGATTTTGAGGGTACAGTTCACAGAATGTGCACAGTCATTATTACCTGCAGTCCTCTAAACACAAATGTCAACTTGTAGCCACTTAAATCCTGCTAATTGAATGATAGATATCCTCCTGACACTAAAAAACAGTAATGCACCCCAGCCAGCCACCCTGCTTCTTGTGAGACACATAGAGACATTGTACCTGTGCCCAAGCTATGAACCCTCAGCCTGCCACAGCCACCCTGCTTCTTATCATTAATTTACAGTAAGTTATTTTCTATTGTCATATACTATGGTTTTGACTTACATTGTGGTGTGAATCCTTCCTTTGCCATTTTAAAGATGACACTGTCACCAAATACAGGCAACTGATTTTCATTTTGTTTTCACAGGTTACAGACTGTGTAAACTTGCAGGACTGCAGTACTCCTACCACCTAAAGGATAACATCTACAGGTAAGTATCACTCTTATTTCCTCTTTTTTTCTGCCATTGTAAAGCATTCAACGGCGATGACATACAGGCCAGATAATATATTTTTTCTTCACAGATGGGACAGGGTAATTCAGTAGACCAGGGTTGTACAACCTGTTAACCAGGTCCTGAAAACCCGTTATGTAATGTAAGTACAACAGTGGGCCAGTGCATGTCACTCACTAAATGTGTTAATTTTTTTTAAGGACTTTATTAATAGCTTGGTATTTTAAGCTGGATAAGGGGTTTATGAATAGCTTGGTATTTTAAGCTGGATAAGGGGTTTACTAATAGCTTGGTATTTTAAGCTGGATAAGGGGTTTACTAATAGCTTGGTATTTTAAGCTGGATAAGGGGTTTACTAATAGCTTGGTATTTAAACTGGATATAACAGAAGACAGGAACAGCCACACTGGGAACCGAATGTGGTTGTGCAATAAATTCCTAATAATTTGTTCTTCATCTGTTTTCAGGTAACATTGAGGTGCTGTGGACTGCTGTTGGTGGTATCTTCCAATCTGAAGACAGGCAACAGTTAGGATATGCTGAAGACCTGGAAAGAAGAAAAAAACATTAATGAAACTTGTTTTCAAATGATGCCTGCCCCAAAAAATAGATAAATAAATACTTACCTTATATGGTTTGATGGTTTCCGTACAGCCAAAGTCATCAACCATCCATAACATGCAGAACACAAGTGTGCCTATGACCTGAAGAAAAAAAAAAGTAATCAGAAATGATGATATTTCAGTCAACCACAGCGGTACCCCCCCCCCACCCTGAATAAAATTTAAATGTTACAGTACCACATTAGGTGCTGGACTTTAACATATGTCTGACATGTGGATGTGAACATCATGTCCACCATGGTAAAGTGGAAACATTCCATATGTATTATGATTCCCTGACAAGAAACAACATGACGGACTGCTTACAACTCAGAACATGATTCAATAGAAATTAAATGGTTGTGTCTATAAAAAAAATGATGCTGGGGCAAACAATGACTCACTATTGTGGTATGAAGGCACACGCAAAGGGCAGCATGTACAGTATCAGTGATGCAGCAGGATTCACCACCAGGTAATGCTCTCACTTAAGCTGGGACACTGTGATGCATTTCTGGCCTTATTCTTCAACTGGACTTTTCATGACATTAAAGCAGTGGGACAACAGCAGAAGCAGCAGCAACAGGCATCAACAGGCAATGCTCTCACTAAAGTTGGGACACTGTGATGCATTTATAGCCTTATTCTTCATCTGGACTTTTCATAACATTAAAGCAGCAGATCAGTAGCATTAACTGGCATCAACAGGCAATGCTCTCATTTAAGTTGGAACACTATCATGCATTTCTGGTCTTATTCTTCATCTGGACTTTTCATGACATTAAAGCAGTGGGACAATAGCAGCAACTGGTGTCAACAGGCAATGCTCTCACTTAAGCTGGGACACTGTGACACATTTCTGGCCTTATTCTTCATCTGGACTTTTCATAAAATTAAAACAGTGGGACAGTCACAACATAGGACATTTGGGGGGTGTTGGGGCATGGTAGGTGTTTTAATGGTATTGTGATTATTGCACTGCTGCTTTAACCAAATAAAAAGGAAAAAAGTTATAATTCCACTCTAAATCACACCTTTCACAAATGTATCACATCACCATTACTGTATGCTTTCCACAACAGAAAGGCAGTTTCTTAGAGTTCTTACTTACTTTCCTTTATTTTTCAAATGTCATAGTAAGGTCTGCAAAATTGTGAACACTGCACACTCTCACTACAGGTGACACTAAGGCAATGCACTGTTCTCTTCAATAAAAGTGTATTACAGCATGCATTTCTGTGCCGCAAATGCAAAGGAAATGGAAGCATGCAACATCCCAAAAGTTAGTGACCATGGAAATTTAAAAAAAACAAAATAAAGAAAGTAATAAGGAAAAAAAAAATTGTTTCTATTGCAGAAACTATAACAGGGGGTGGAACATTGGGGAAGCTAGGGATTTATAATTATAAGCATCACAAAATTCTTGTTAATTTTATGAACATTTTTTCAGAGGAGGATTATTATTCACATCAGAATACTGATACCACATGATAAATAATGTATACTATAAGTTGGCAATATTCAGAAGTTAGGAAATTATGGTGGTGGGGATTGCCATGGTAGGTGACTTAAGGGGCCTTTAGGGTTTGATTGTAGTTGTTGTTGGTATGTATACTATGAAACTTTAACACAGTAAACAGTATCCAAAAAGTAATAAAGCCTGACAACCAAAGCATCAGTGCAAGAATGCGGTTACAATTTTGACCAATACTTATTTATTCTATTTTACATTGCCACCTAATCTAATAATTTGTGTATATGAATGATACCCTTCTTTCAACAATTTAAGTATGCAGCACTACATTATTTTCAGAATCAGAAGTAATAAACGGAGCGCTCATTTTAATCGACTTTGTACCAGGTTTGGATCAGTATTCTCACATGCTTTTGGACAGTAACTATTTAAATTCCATTCTGTTGTGACTACAATGAAGTCTCATGCAGCAGACATAATGGAACAGTATCTGTTCAAAAAGATCTGGGAATACTGATGAAAACCAGGACACAGTAACATTACAATGAGCACTACTTTTATTATTTCTCATTTAAAAAAATGGAGTAATGCAGAATAACATATATTGCTGAAAGAGGAGCAGCATATGCATATACACAAGTTATTAGATAAGGGAAAATGTAAAACAGAATTAAAAAAATATTACAAAATTGTAACAGCATTCTTGCACTGATTCTTTAATTGTCATGCTGTCTTAATTTTTGGTTACTATTTACTGTGTTACATGCATTTTCATAGTATACATAGCCATAACAAATATAATCAAAATACCATAAAGTCACATACCACGTCAATCAACCATCCACCATAATTTACTATATTATGAATGTGTCCGGGTTATACTGATATCATGCTACATCATTCAGCATGTAGTATTACTGTCCACATGTGAAGAATAATCCCCTGTAAAAATGATCAGAAAAGTAACAAGTATTTTAGGAGTTATAACTTAATTTAGTTTGTTTTTTACATGACCAAGGGGGTCGGCAAAATGGCGGACGCTGCATGCTGTCATTACAGGTGAAACTGTGGTGCAGCAATGCATGCTGAAATAAAAGTGTCCTTAAGAGGACATTTTAGTGCCACAATTTAAAATGAAATGAAAGCATGCAGTATATGCAAAGCTGGCGACCACATGACTTATTACTTAAAATAAAATAAGGAGTAAGAACAAAAACATTTCTATTGCAGAAGCAGAATGGGGGGGCATTTGGAGGAGTCTGTTTTAGCATTATGAGCATCAAGAAATACAGGATTAACAAAATGAACGTAAGGAAGAAAACATTAATTGAACATAAATTAAATACTATGGCCCAGATATTCAAACTGTGCCCAAAAAGTGCGCAATAGCAGGAGCAAGTGCAAGTCTATTGTGCCCATGAGCAAGAGACGCGATATTCAAAAATGAAGCAGGCCAAACTGCTCCTACAGCCAACGACTGAGTATTGCACCACCTGCACCATAGTGCAACTAGGGAGGGGAAGCTGAGCAGATCTGATGCGCCATAGCGCAACAAGGGATATTCAGCTGAGCAGTCCAAAGGCATCATAGCGCAACCAGGGATGCCCCCCAGCAGCAGAGCAATGCAACTGCACAACCAGGGAGGTAGGGGCCCACCTCCCATGCCACAGATGGGCACAGGAACACACAGCAGAACAGACATTGTCCCCCCACACCCCATGCACTACACAATTGGGGGAGGGCTGGAATAACCACTGGCCCATGGAGACAAGCAAACAACCCACAGCCGGGCCATGGTGCCCCATCACACCTACCGGCAAGCTGTGACTGGCACACAAGGAGGGCTGACCACCCCATGCCACACCATCCCCCCAATGCAGAGCACACCCTGCACTGAGACCCCCAGACACCCCCCATGAGCAGTGACCACCACTGCAGGAAACCCCATGCATGCCACCACCCCCACTGTGACACTGCAACCCTGTGCACCACAGAACCATGCAAGCCAGCCCCACCACGAGTACCCATCAGTGGGTGGCAGCACACAGCGATGCAACAACGGCAGACACAGTGCCACCACGCATAGTCCCCCCGAGGTACTGCTGAGAGACCAACCATGCGTTGGCACGAGGTACCCCACACGGGACAGGTCGTGCCCCGGACACCACCACCAGTGGTACAGCACCCTGCACAGTATTCCAATGACACACCCCGACCCACCACTGGCCACAACAGCCAGCACAGACACCCACAGTGGTGCATGGAAGCATGCACCACACCAGATGCCACACAGTGTATGGACAGACACCCACCCATACCCAAGGGCACAACAACACAGGGACACAGTGGTGGGGCAACCAAGCCCCCAGTGTGGGCCCATGTAAACTGTATACACACGACCCGCAGTCCTCCATGGCACTAGAGTGCCAGCCACCCTGTGCAGGCACTGTGGACCCATACACCACCATCATTCACCCAGAGCACAAGTCACAGACAGTGGGGTACATCCCCTGCAACACACACAAGGCACAGCATGGAGGTGCGACAATAACTGTGGAGGCCACAGTGCCACCAGAGGCAGACATGCACCACACCAGTGACAGGAGGCAAACCAGCAATGTGACAGGTACAGTGGCTGCTCTGCAGGGACTGCCACCACTGACATGCCAGTGGACCGTGCAGGTCACAGACATGCATATGTGTCAGCTGCACAGGCCATGGATGGGCCGATGGGTGTGCCATGGACCCAGAGCACACACCATGGACCACTGCACACAGTCATCCAGTGCACAGGGCACTACACACACACCACAGACACTGACTGATAGCTACCCCCACACCAAAGTCACCTCCACATGGACACACACACATACCCATGACCGCACCACCCCAGACACCATGCACACCACTGCAGCTGAGCACCTATAGCCCACTGCAAATCAGAGACCACCACAGTATTCATATCAAAATTAAATGAATTGAACAAAAATATAAAATTCAACTATTTATAATATTACGTACAAACTATATACAAGGTTGAGGGGCCACAAACAAGGTGGGGGTGAGTAGGGGGCAGGGGTGGACAAATGGGACAGGAAAGGAGGGGTGTGAGGGTGGGTCCAGGGGGGTAGGGGAATACAGGGACTGATGGTTTCCTAGTGGGAGAGCCTCTCCCCGCTCCGACTCCGCCGAGCTCTGTGCCTCGGCAGGACTCCGGTGTTGTCTGTCCTTCTGAGGATGTCCAGTGAAGCCCTCACCACCAGGAGTATCTCCCGCAGTGCCTCCCTTATTTCCCATAGATGGCGTGTATGTAGGACAAGGGAGCACAGTCAATAGGTGTGAATGCACAACCCCATACAGCCTGCCCACTGTGCATGGCATATGGCCATGGGACATACCTCTGTGATGGTGTGTGACCACTCGCAGTGATCACAGCCACATGACCTGCCCACCCAGGCACATACAGCCATGCGGAATGCTGCACACACCCACTGGCCAAGTCATGCACAGCACCACTGTGGCTGTTTAGCGACATGGCTATGTGGTGCAAAGGCAGTGGCACAGCCATGTATCTGGTGCACGCATGGACCACCATTGACGCACTCCCAGACATGCATTGCCACTGGACAGCGTTGACCATAACAAGTCGCGTGCATGGCAGTGGGGTCGATGGATGGTGGCCATGCCCCGCTGCCCAGCCTGCCACACAGCATGCAACAGTAATCATAGAGGTATGGCACTCACCTTCATCGGGCCGGTCCAGTGGGTGGTGAGTGCCCTCGCCCTGCCTTGCTGCACCCTGCTCTTCCTGCCACTGCTCTTCACGGGCACGGCGGCATTCCTCCGGGCCTGTGGGGCAAACATGGAGAGAGGAACATCAGTATAATCCCATAGCAAAGTCCCCCTGCCCCCAGGTGTGTGCCCTCCCACCCCACCAGATGCACCCACCCCACACCCTGTGAACACCACCACAGCCAACCCCGGACAGTCCCTCCCCCATGTGCTGGACACATACAACACTGTTGCCCCTATGGAAGATAAAAGTGTGTTGACGTAACCCCTACCTGGCCATGGCACCATGCCCCTCCTGGCACATGCCCGCAGGCATGCTAGTAGCTCCGGCTCTCTCCGCCACAGGTCCCCGTACCAGTGGCAGCACTGCTCAGTGCTCCTTCCCTGTCCTATGCCTCCTCGAGTGCAGTGGCCACCTCTGCCCACACCTGGGTCCTGGACCTGTCAAGGGGTGCCTCCTCGAACAGTGGCCCATGGTGTGGCTCCACAATGGCCACTAGGTTGGTCCCCCTGTATTGCAGACCACTGGGCTGCCCTCCTGTGTGCCATTCTCGCTGCTCGATATGACAATATGGTGCTCTGCAGCATGGCTCCCGACGTGCAGATGCTGCGCAGTACAGCACTGCCATTCCCTATTGCGCTGTCACCGAACAGTGTGATAGAGGTGCACCCATGCCTGACGCATGGCGCCTAGGGGGCAAAGGTTGGGCACAGGGTCAAGGATCTCTGGCATATGGACACACACAGCGCCATTGGAACCCAATGCATGTAGCATGATTGGCTGCATGTGTGCCACCGCCATTAGCGGCCTACCGCACAGTTGGCCCAGTGCGCCTATGATGGCGCAGTGCCACAGTGCCACGTAGTGACCATCGCTATAGCGCCACTGGCACAATGGTGGCCGTGCCCTGCATTGCCTACTGCACAACACGTCATCAGGGCGGCAGACGCCTGTGTCAGCAACCCGGGCATGTGCAGTGAGGTGTGTATTATGCATGTCACAGAACTGCACCATTGGCTCAGTACGTTCAACACAATTGCACAAAGCACAACAGCACAATATTCAGCCGTCATATGCAGATCATCTAATCAGCCATTCAATGGCGCAGCACTGCAATTTGCATCTACTTAAAGTTGCTCCTCGCCTCATTCGCATGGGTTGCACTATAAAAGTGCGACATTGGGCTGCAGTGGCCATAGTCAGTTACTGCAGTCTATTGGTGAATTGCATGCTGTTTGGGAATGTGGACTGTGGATTTAGCGACATGCATGGGACTGCACAGTCACAGATAACAACTGCCATTCTTACAGGCTACATAATGACCGAGCAAGTTGTTGGAGAGGAGGAACACAGTGGCGGGAGGAGGAGAAGGCCTAACTTTACCAAGGCCGAAACCGAAGCCCTGTTTGAGACCTACCTGGATCAGGAGCCACTTCTCAGTGGATGGCAGGGAACACCTCAGGCCTGTGCTGCTGCATGGGAGGAGGTGGCACGTGCTATGAACCTGCATGGCATCCAGCAGTGCTCCACGCAGGAGTGTAACAAAAAGATGGGCATGGACCAGAGGAGGATAAAGGAAAAGGTGGCTGCCATCAGGGCAGCATGAGCTGCAACAGGTGGGGGACAGCCGGAGGTGGTACAGCTGACCCCACGGGAGGAGAAGCTTGCTGGAAGTATGCAGCGCAGTGACATTGAGGGTGTTCCGGGTGGTGGCTTCCAGACGGGTGGTGGCCCATCACTGCATGGTAAGTCATGGTCTGTCTATGGGGGGGCAGGGTGGGTCACATGCAATAATGAGACTTTGCTTGCCCTTACAGATCCTGAGTGTCTGCATGGGTCAGCAGTGGTGGGCCTGTCCACTGAGGGCAGTCAGCTGGAGATGGAGGAGGGCCCATCCACCTCCACAGGTATACATGGATCATTGCAATAGTGGGGCCACCTGGCTGTCCACACTGATGTTGTTGTAACAGGTGTGGAGGAAGTCCTGCCTGTGTCCCAGCGTGCTGGCATCCACGGATGCCAACATGCTGTGACTGGGGCCGGTGCAGAGTCCATCACCGATGATGATGACGCTAACGTCATGGGCAGTGACACGTGTGTGCCACGGGATGGCCACACAGCAGGGCACTTCACGCCCATGGCTGTGGCTGCTGCTGCCATGGAGGCCTGTGTGTCAGCACAGTCCCAGCCTGTGCCTGTCAGCACCACTGGGGCAGCACTGGTGTCTGTTCAGGAGAGTGGGACTGTTGCAGCCACTGCAGCATCACCAATGAGCCCTGGGGAGCGGCAGCCAGAGGGGCAGCATCAGCAGTCGGCCAATGGGCTTGGGGGTACAGGGTTCAGTGGCGGCATCTGTGCACCACCTGTGGACATGCCCAGATCTGGTCCAGGTATGCAGCACCCACCCTCAAGGGGTGCTGATCATCAGGGCCGTGCACACCCTGAGGGACAGGATGTTGAGAAGGCAGATGACCTCTTGGACGAGCACACCCGCCTACTGCAAGCTTCAGTCCAGCAGCAGATGCGGCTTGCAACATCAGTGGATGCATTTCGTGTGGCTCTAGAGCGGGCAGAGGAGTGTCGCGGCAGGGACACTGCTCTGATCCTGGCAGGGATGGACCATTTGCGGGAGGATGTGACCGCTGCCATTGACAGGCATGCACAGGCATTCACTGCTGTCATGGCCACAATGGGAACACAGTCAGGTGCCCATGCATCACAGACACCACGCAGTGCACTGTCCACCCCCCGTTCCTGGCATCGTGCAACTCCCACCCTATCGACACCGGGTTCAGCTGTGGGCATCCCGATCACTCCTGGCACAGGCATGTTTGGTGTGCTGCAGACCCCTGTGTGAGCACGGTCGTGTTCACACAGTGGAACCCTTGGGGGACCATCAGTGCCACCCCATAAGGCCAGTGGTCAGCCTGTCAGTTCTGGTGGGTCTCGGCAGGGCCCCCCACGCATCCGTGGTGGCCGGGGCACTGTGTCACATGACTGACATGTCTCCCAGCGTGGCTACTGTCTGGTGCTGCCCTGTGTGCATTGTGTGTTTCAGTGGGCAGTGCATGGGTGGGGACCCAGCCCTGCACGCAGACACACAGTCCACCTGCACACCCTCCCTGCTGCTGTCCACAGTTGCATGTGCATGATGATGCCTGCATTGCACTGTACACCAATGCGCAATGGTGCTCAGCATCTGACACACGCACATGGACAGGCAGTGGGCGTGGTGGCCTGTGGACATGTGTGTTGCTAGGGTTGGCATTCTGGGTCGGTGTGCCTCCTTCCCTCTGTGCATGTTTGGTGCATTGTGTGTGGGTGTGTGTGTGTGTCTGTCTGCGTGGCATGTTAATCCTCACCCATCCCTGGTTGTGTGTGTGCTTCTGTGCCCTGCAACTTCCCTTGATGGCATGCACCCCTGGTGTGTGTCCATGCATGTTTGTGGGTTGTGCCTTAGCCACTGGTGGTTGCACATGGCCCCATGACTTACCTGGGTTGGCTGAAGTGCTCTTCCGTGATGGTGTCCCTGTGCAGTTGTGCCTATCAGATCAGTCGGGGGTCCCGTTGGCCAAGGGGGGCTGCCCATCACCATCATCACCGGCGTCCTCATCATCCCCATCCCTGTCCCCCTCTTTGACCTGTACGGCTATCCCACATTCATTGGCCATGTTGTGCAGGATGCAACAGGCCAGGAATAGCCCGCAGGTCTTTGAGAGGTTGTACTGTAGGGCACTGCTGGAGGTGTCCAGGCAACAAAAAAGTGCCTTCAGCATCCTGAACACCCGCTCGATAACATTACATGTGGTGGCATGTGCTTCATTGTAGTGTTGCTGCGATGGGGTCTCGGGCTGCCGGTAGGGTGTGAGTAGCCAGGGATGGAGTGGGTATCCACTGTCACCTGTGTGTAGAGGGCGGAGGTTAGTTTGGTGATCAGCATCGCCCTGCCCCAGGCCATGTAGGCCATTACCCATGTCACCTCTGGCCATGCCCCCCTAGGTCCTATGATTGTCCATGTGGTTTGCATACTCACCCACTAGGTGTCCAGTGGGGATGTCCCCACTCTCAAATCTGTGGCACAGTGATGACTGGTGCCAGATGAAGGCATTGTGTGCTCCCCGAGGGTGCGTGGCACAGACATTGATTATGTGGCCCCTGGCATCACTCACCCCCTGGCAGTTGATGCTGGCATAGCCCTTGCGATTGATGTATGCGGCCCCCTCAGGGCCAGGTGGTGTGCATATGGCCACATGGGTGCAGTGTATTGCCCCTAGCATGCCAGGCATACGTGCTACCCTGTGGAACTCCTGTATGTTTACTGTGCACTCCACCAGTGTGCTGGGGAAATGGATGTACTCCGCAGCATGTGGCAGCAGTGCACTGAGGAATAGGGTGAGGTGGCGTAACGTGGCTGACTGGGTTATGCCTGTGGTGTCCCCAGTTGGTCTCTGGAAGGTACCCATGGTGAGCAAGCACATGCAGGCTGTTACTTTAGTCTCCACTAACAGGGCATGGCTCCGTTGTGTGGGTGCCTGCATCACATCACTGCACAGCTCACAGAGCCGCCTCAGAATTACCCTATTCAGGCGGTACTGGCCCACAATCTCAGTATCACTGTATAGCTCGAAGCTGGTGTGGGCTCGGTACTGCCTGCTGGGGATACTGCCGATGGGCCCTTCCACGGCCATGCCTCCCTGCTGCCCACCTTCTCACCCCCCTCATAACAGCCTCCATCTGGAAGGTGGCACTGGCCATGTCCCTGGCTTATGTTCACCCCCCCGGTAGCTGCTACTGTATTCCCCCTGCTGTCCTCCCTGCTACTTCCCCTGCACCAGGAACACCTGCCTGTGGTGGCCTCTCTGCTGTGTGGCACTTCTCCCTTCTGCACTGGCTGTGGCTCCCCACACCTTCCCTGTGCCTGTGTGTTCAGGGTGCTCTTTTCCTGGTCTGCCCTGTGTGTCCCTCCTGCCCTGTCTGTCTGGCTAGAGTTCTGCCTCATGTGGCTTCCCTGTAGCGTTCATGCACCTCTCCCTTGCTCCTTTTTATTTTGACTCATTTCCGCTATGGTGCAACTTCCGCTTGCTCCCCTATTGCTCATGACGCAAGTCGTTGAATATCGCACTGCGCCATTTATGCATGGTTCCTCCCCCTTCAGTTGTGCATGCCTTCATTATCATTGCGCTGTTGTTCAGCATGATTTCAGGGGCGCAACTGCCTTCTGCTGAATATCGCAGAATGGCGCAATTCCGGACTTGCGCAGGCGCAACCCTATTGAGTATGGCTCAACTCTTTTGAATATCTGGGCCTTAGTCTGTAGTAAAAAAAATATTGCTTAAGAAAAAAGGAAAAGCAGAGGACAGGTTTTTTGGGGAGAGGTTTTGTGAAATAGTATTTGTTTACTGGACCACTGGGGACTGAGGCCGATCACCACTAATTGTTCTTAACAATCTGATTTTCTCAGCATTCTGAACCTCAGTCCTATTGAGCTGCTGCACTGCACACTCCACTACATTTTTATGGCTTCAACCTCTGACCACAGCACAGCCAGGTCAGCCTGTGTGGCAGGCTGTTGTGAGGGGTCACACTTGTGGGCAGCTGTAGGAACCACCACTTCTTCTGCCCTGGCCATTTGTCTGTGACACCGCGCAGGTGGACACTCTACCACTTCAGCAGCTTCGGCTGCAGGAGTGGCTGATATCTCCTGCAGCTTTCTTCCCACTCAGCATGGTGGTGTCCTAAAAGGTGTGTTCGCTGACCACCCATGCCCAAGTGGCCTCCCTTGTTCCCCTGATGTACCAGTGCATCACGCAGTTTACAACTGATTGCCTTTGGGTCACCAGGGAGGCAGATAAAAATATGCCAGATGGGAGAGCTGCGGGGAGGACCAAGCACAGGCAGTGGTGGGTACCAGATAATGCTGCCTGCTGTGCTGCAGTTGGTGGAGGGTCAACAAGCTGCTGCTACTGTGGTTCCTGCTGCTGTTCCAGTGCTGCAGGGTCCCAAGGTGGTAGCCTAGATAAAAAATTGGCTAGACAACAGGATGCAAAGGGTAGTAGTAAACGGAGTCCACAGTGAAGAAAGGAGGGTTACTAGCAGGGTACCGCAGGGTTCAGTACTGGGATCAGTCCTTTTTAATGTCTTTATAAGTGACATTGCAGAGGAAATGGAAGGACAAGTATGTCTCTTTGCAGATGACACAAAGATCTGCAACAGGGTTGATACACAAGATGGAGTGGAAAGGATGAGAAGGGACTTGACAAGGTTGGAGGAATGGTCAAATGTATGGCAGCTCAGATTCAATGCAAAGAAATGCAAGGTAATGCTCCTGGGAAACAAAAACCCAGGGGAAGAGTACACAATGGGGGTGAGATACTGACAGCAACAAAAATGGAAAGGGACCTGGGGTAATTATATCAGATGACCTAAAGGTGGGCAAGCAATGTGAGAAGGCAGTAAGGAAGGCTAGGGGTATACGGGGATGCACAGGGAGAGGCATCAATAGTAGAATACAAGAAGTTGTTATCCCTCTGTACAGACAGTTGGTGAGACCCCATCTGGAGTACTGTGTGCAGTTCTGGAAACCCCATCTCCACAAATGCATAGACAGAGTGGAGGCTGTCCAGAGGAAGGCAACCAAAATGGTGCAGGGTCTGCACCAGAAGACATACGAAGAAAGACTAAAGGAGCTTAATATGTATACCTCCCATGAAAGAAGGGGGAGAGGGGACATGATATAAACTTTCAAGTACCTCAGGAGAATCAACAAAGTCCAAGAGGGTAGTATCTTCCAGAAAAAGAGATGTGCAAGAACAAGGAGGCACAATTTGAAGATAGAGGGGGGATGGGTCAGAGGTAATGTGAGGAAGTATTTTTTCATGGAGAGGGTTGTGGATGTATGGAACAGCCTCCCAGAGGAGGTCGTGGAGTCAAGAACAGTGGAGGAATTCAAGAATGCATGGGACACACATAAAGCAATTCTTGTGGGGGGTAGGAAGAAATAGGCTGTTGGTTAACTAGGATCTGCAGCTTATCTGTTAAGTAGGAAAATGGTCAGACTAGGTGGGCCAAGCGGTCCTTATCTGCCGTCAAATTCTATGTTTCTATGTAGCAGCAGCTGCTGCTGCTGCTTCTGGCACCACGTGGCCACTTTCAACATTGTGCTGCTGTGCCTGTGAGTTGAAACATGACCGTGGTTCAGGCGAAATGGTTGCCCCAGGCATCCACGCATTCAGGGCCCCCACTGCCCACCACTTTGGCCACCTCTCTCCATATTAAGTAAAAGTGAACATAAAGCAAAATTAAAAAAATACTAGTAGAACTACTAGCACTAAAACTACACTAACTAAAACTAAGTAACAAAAATAAACAACTTTTTAACCAAAGTTTTCAGATAAACTCAAACTGGCTGCAAAACTTTAACAACACGATCCAAAAACTTAAAAGCACAAAAAAAGCTCAATATCTAAAGTTGATGCAACAAAGCACACCATCCACACACAATGCTGACTAAACAACTCCTTCTCAGAGAGAACGTGAAACTAATTCACTGACTTCCTGCCTATTTAACTGCTTGCCTGCATCATGAGACCTGCAGACAGTCAGACATGTGATCTGTGGGCTGTTTCCTACCAACTTCGCCTTCTCAAACTGTAACACGACGTGAACTCGAGGTGAACAACGCAAAGTCCATTAAAGGCAAATTTTGACCTTTGAATGGAAATTTCACATAGTGCTATGCAAATTCAAAGTTGCCCACTTCGAGTTAACTTTGCAGGTGAATTTAAACTTTGCTGCATCTCTAATTGTGACGTATTCTGTAAATCAATATAGGTCTACATTTATTTATTGACGCAGTCGTTACAAATGAAAAGTCCTTTATTGAGGAGGGTAAATTCTGCAGCTGTAAAGCTTCTGTTTGATAAATTATCTTCTGTGATTCTGTTGTTCATGTGTGGGGTGATAGGATGTTTGTTTCTGGGGTCGGTATGGGGGGTGAAACATAGAAACACAGAAACATAGACTTTGACTGCAGATAAGAACCACTTGGCCCACCTAGTCTGCCCATTTCCCTATCTACTGGATAAGCTGCAGATCCTAGTTAACCAACAGCCTATTTCTTCCTACCCCCCACAAGAATTGCTTTATGTGTGTCCCATGTATTCTTGAATTCTCCCACAGTTTTAGACCCCACAACCTCCTCAGGAAGGCAGTTCCATGCATCCCCACCCTCTCTGTGAAAAAATACTTCCTTACATTGCCCCGAGCCATCCCCCTTCTATCTTCAAATTGTGTCCCCCTTGTTCTTGCACATCTCTTTTTCTGAAAGATGCTACCCTCTTGAACTTTGTTGATTCCACTGATGTACTTAAAAGTTTCCATCATGTCCCCTCTTTCCCTCCTTTCCTCAAGGGTATACATATTAAGTTCTTTTAGTCTCTCCTTATATGGCTTCTCTTGCAGACCCTGCACCATTTTAGTTGCCCTCCTCTGAACTGCCTCCATCCTGTCTATGTCCTTGAGGAGATGGGGTCTCCAGAACTGGATGCAGTATTCCATATGGGTTCAATCCTTGTGTGTTCTGTTGCTCCTGTTGTTGTTCATATCTGTTTGGCTGACCTCTGTAACCACCCCCTCTTGCTCCTCCTCATTTTACTCTTTGATTTCAATTATTTCATTTCAGTGTACTGTAACTGAGATAAAACTAAAACCATACTATTGTGCTTTTTATTGCAGATACAAGTTTGCACCAGGACCAAGAATTTTCCTGAAGTGGCAACCAGAATGTGGCCAACAATGGTTGTTTAGCTTTTCCAACAACATCATACAAACACACAAAAATTGCCAGCAGCAAAAGGCCATCATGGTCTATCTAGACTGTTCGTGAATGCAGCTAGCTCCCTATTCAGTAGCTGCCCCCCTCTTCCCTAACCTCCCTTTACCCTCCCCTTTGCCCAGTACCACCCCCTTTTTTTTATCATTTAACATTTTCTCCTCTGCAGCCATGGTCCTGCTCTACATTCAGCCACTGCTCCACTCCACCACTGACCCCAAAGCTTGAATGCCCAGCTGGCAGATGCAACTACACCTGCGAAAGGGGGGCCCCTCCTTATAATACCCCATGCCTGGCGAGGAACCAGTACCGGCACATGCCTCCAGGCATTGTCGGCCGGTGGAGCTGAGGCTATCAAACTGCCTCAGACCCGTGCTGCCATTTTCCCCTGTTCCTACCCCTTCAGGACTATGGACGTGCAATGATGTCTGCGCACATACGTGCAGTCATCTGCCATGGTCCTCCCTCCGTTACACCACTGCATGCGGTATCTCCGGGCATCCCCAGGGGTCGCCGCAGCGTGATGTATAGTCCCCAGCCCACCCCAGGACCAGGAGAACTGTCTCCCAATGCTCAATCCCAGTCCTCCCATGCTGACCCCCAATGACCTGAGCTTGTTCCCCAACCCGGGTTGCCGGCATAGCGCAAGGTGTGGCATCCAGCGCCTCAACCCTCAGTGCCACCAGCCCAGCCAGTACCAACTCTTCTTGAAACATTCCACTGTGGTACATGCCACCACCTCCGCTGGTAGGGCATTCCACTTTGCCACCACCCTCTCCATAAAGAAATGCCTCCTCACTTTCCTCCTGAATCTACCCCCTCCAATCTCATGCCATGGCATCTATTGTCTCTCCCTAGCCTCCTCCTGAATAGACCCTCTGTGTCCATTCTGATTATTCCTTTCATGTATTTGAAGGTCTCAATCATATCCCTGCTGTCCCTCCTCTCCTCCAGTGTGTACGTGTTTTACTCTTTTAGTCTGACCTCATATGACAGTTCCCCCAGGACCTGAATCATCTTTGTTGCCCTACGCTGCACCCTTTCCAGCAGCCTAATGTTGCTTTGTAGGTACAGACACTAGTACTGCACGCAGTATTCCAAGTGGGGTCTAACCAGTGATCTGTACAATGGTAGAACAACCTCCCTTCCTCTCAAGGTAATTCCCCTTGCAATGCACCCCAGCATGTTGTTGGCCATTGCTGCTGCCTTTCTGCATTGTGCGGAATTGTTCATTGCTCCTGTGATGAGCACCCTCAGATCCTTCTCCTCTTTTGTTACCTCCAGTTGCACTCCCCCAAATGGTAGCTTTTCCTTGGATTTTTTGTTCCAAAGTGCAGCACCTTGCATTTTTTTGGATTGAACCCCAGCTGCTATCTGTCAGACCATGTCTCCAGCCTTGACAGATCCTCCTGTAGTCCCTTCCACCCCCCACCCCGGTAATCCACCACCACTCCCATCTTGGTGTTATCCACAAATAGGCTGATTTTGCTGCTGATGCCCTTCAAGATGTCTGCAATAAATATGCCAAACAGTACTGGGCCCAAAACTGAACCCTGTGGAACACCACTTGCCACAGGATTAGAGGATGAGTATTCCCCACCTACCACCACCCTCTGCTGCCTGTCTTTTAGCCAGTTCTCCAACCACCCCACCAGTTTTGCTCCCGCGCCTGTGCCCTGTAGCTTGATTCCAAGTCTCCTATGTGGTACTGAATCAAAGGCCTTACTGAAGTCTAGGTACAGAACATACACCGCATGGCCCCAGTCAATTTGGCTAGTCACCCAGTCATAGTATTCCACCAGGCTGGTCTGCCATGGCCTGTTCTTGATGAAGCAATGCTGTTTCCTGTCCGGCACCCCATTCACCTCCAGTAGTGCCACTAGCCTATCCTTCAGGATGGTCTCCATTAGCTTCCCCATTATGCAAGTTAGACTTACTGGCCTATAGTTCCCCGGTTCGTCCTTGGGTCCACTCATGCCAAGGGGAACCACATGAACCAGTCTCCAGTCCTGCGGTATGCATCCTGTGCCTAGAGATGAATTAAATAAGTCTGCCAATGGTCCTGCCTGGACCTCTGTCAGATCCTTCAGCACTCTCAGATATACTTCATCTGGTCCCAGAGCCTTGTCTACCCTCAATGCCCTTAACCCCTCCAGCACCCTCCCCACTGTGATTTCACCATCCGTCACCCCCCCATCTCTTTCTGTCCTCCCTCCTACTATGGGTAGCACCCCTTCCTTTTCTTTCATAAAGACTGAACAGAAGTAGTTATTGGGCACTTCTACCTTTTCACCCCCTTCTTCCACCCATTCCCCCTCCTTCTTAATTCTTACAATTTGGTCCTTACAGCTTCTTTTCTCCCTGATGTACCTAAAGAAGTCTTTCTTCCCTTTTTCTATGCCCTGTGCCAGCCTGAGTTCCCTTGCTCCCTTGGCTGCCCTTACTCCCCTAGTCACTTCCTTCGCTTCTTTCAGATATTCCTGCCTATTGTCCTCCCTCCACGATTTTCTGTATCTCCTGTAAGTTGCCCTTTTCTTCTTCACCCTGTCTAGCACCCTTTTACTTATCCAGCTGGGTTTCTTTCCCCTAGCCTTCTTAGTCTGGGCCCTGCTGCAAGTTTGTGTTGCCTACACTATTCTCTGTCTTATCAGTTCCCACCTTTGCTGTGTGTCCATACCAGGTTGAATTTTTCACATGAACCCCTGTACCACTTCCCTCAACATCTTAAAGTTGGCATTCCTGAAATCCAGCACCCTTGTTCCAGATGCCATCCTCTCTTTAGCCATCTATAACTGGAACCATACTGTCCAATGGTCACTTCCCCCCCAGTGGTTCCTCCACCCTCACATCCCTCACCCACTCCCCGTTCATCAGTATGAGGTCAAGAGTGTTCCGTTTCCTAGTTGGTTTCTTGACCAACTGTAGTAGAAAGCTTTCCTGGAGGGCATCAAGCATTACCTGCTCCCTTCTGCTCTTTGTGGTAGGTGTATCCCACTCCACCCCCGGCAGGTTGAAGTTCCCTACTATCACCACTCCCCCTTTCCAGCAATTCCTCCTGATCTGTTCTGCCAGTACCTTGTCAATCTCTTCAGTCTGAGAGGGTGGCCTGTACACCACTCCCAGTCTTAGTGATCTATTTTTGGGATACTGTAGTTGCATCCACAGTGCTTCTATATATCTCTTATCTCCCTCCTCCCTCACACATTTTAGTCCCTCCTTTACGTACAGCACCACCACCCCTTCCCATTTTCTCTATCCTTCTGGTGTAATCTGTACTCTGGAACCATCAAGTCCAAGTCATGGATTTGGGTAGCCCATGTCTCGGTTATAGCCGCCAAGTCTACATTCCCCTCCTCCAAGACAGCCTGTAGTTCCACCCCCTTATTCCTCAGACTCCTATAATTTAGTGTTACCACCCTCCAACCCTTGTCTTTACTCTCCCTCCCATCTCTCTCCCCTTATGTCTGCTCCCTTAGTAGTTGCCTTTCTCCTTACCTTGCTACCACAGGGGGATAAGCCCATTTGGTTTCAAATCACTAGGCATCTGAACACCCCTATCCCTCCTGCTACCCCTCCTCCTAGTTTAAATACTCCTCAATATGCTTCCCTATCCTTGCCTTCAGTACATTTTCTTCTTCCTCATTTAGGTGCAGTCTATCTTTTGCATACAGACTGCTGTTCTCCTAGGTCCCCCCACCCACCTTTCTACCAGCCCATACCCCTTTTCCCGACACAAGGCTCCCAGCCATTTGTTAAACTTTTGAATTCTCCCTTTTCTTGCCGTGCTTGCCTTGGAAATGGGAAGCACCTCCAAGAAGGTGACAGATCTGTCCGCTTCCTCAAACAAAGGTTCCAATTCCTCAAACCTCCTCTTAACCTCCCCTACCATCCCATCAGCCAGGTCATTCATCCCCAGGTGTATTATTAGGTGAGGACTTTCCCTTCCCCTGCTTGCATACCTTAGCATGGATTGTCCCATCCTTTCTGTCTTCACTGGTGGCATGGCTTCCACCCAGATTCTACTGTGCCTCTCTTCTTTGCTTCCTCACCTGACTCCTCTTAGTATTGAGTTTCCCAACACCAATATACCTCCCTTCTTCACCTCCCCATCTTCCCCCTTCTCCTCTCCTTCTTCCTCCTGCACAGTGTTTCCTCCTATTGTCTCTGTTTCTCCCCCTGTGTTCTCCACTGTACTCAACGCTTTTTGCCCAAGTTCACCTATTTCTCCCTCTCCCTCATTAGTCATTTTTTCTTTGTACCCATGGACTGTGCACCCCTTCCTCCTTCCCCTCTTTTGACTTCTCTGTTAGAGGTCTGCTCCCATCTGAGCTCCCAGCATTACCAACTCCCTGTACTCCTTCTCCTATTCTCCTTGCATGTTTGCCTTCCATACCTGTATCAACTCCACTGCCTCCTTCTCCTGACCACTCTGTCCCTCTTATTCCTCCCATCTTTTTCCTTTTCCTAGATGTCTTTTGTGCTTTCCACATTCCCTTCTCCTCCCAACCTAATATGCCCCTTCATCATCTTTGACACTTCCCCCCTTAGCCTTAGTACTTCCTTCTCTGGCCTCTCCAGCTTTATACAGATGAGGCACCCCCCCCGTCCTCCACAGGGTGTCCATGAATACTGCCCTTCCACAGTTATTACACTCCATGATCCTCAGGGCCAGTGCCAGGATATACTGGGCCCTGGTGCAAGACTTTGTAGTGGGCCCCCCTGTACATGCATCACACCTCATCACCCCCCCAAGTGCCCCCTGCCCCGGGTGGGCCCTCCCATGCTGCCACCACCAAAAAAATATTGCTGTTGTTATTCCATTTTGTGAAGTTAAAGGTGTAAACAGTGGGCTTTTGCTGCAGTGAATGTTTCAATCACATCAGAAAAGTTTACTTCTCTTGCAAGTCTATTTTCAATCGAAAGTACACCCAATGCAGACAATCTCTCCTGTGACATTATGGAGTGCAGGCAATTTTTTATCCAAGACAGTTTACTGAAAGAATGCTTAGCACTGGCAACTGTAATTGGAATTGAAAGCAGTACTTGCAGTCCAATTTGGGTGTTTGGAAATCCTCTGCTCAGGTCTCTCTGTACCAGGTACTGTAACACTTCAAAAAAGACATTTCACATCATCAGATAACAGTCTAGTCAGCAAGGTAATTTCTTTAGACATGTCACAACCATCTATGTCCCCAAAAAAATCGGGCCAACTCTCTGCATGCTACTTTTTAGGTTTTCGTCATGTCCAGAGGTTTTTATGATGAACAGAAAACCAAAACATGACTGAAAGTCATGGAGAGATTGGAATCATTCCTCAGTTTCCATCAGTACTTTATCCAATAGGCAATTGAAAAAATTACTTCAAAGCTTTCTTGGCCAGTTAAGGGTTCATCTGCGGCAAGCTCTCCTTGCATGCATTTTCGCTGTCTGGTGCGTTTTTCTGGAAAAGTCGATTCGATGTCCATGGTTTGGGCTAGCAGCTTTGCTTCCTCTAACACTCTGCTGAATCCCTGTCTTCGATAATCCAACAGTTGTTCCTTGATGGAGGAAACCACATCTATGGCATTTGGAAGATTTAAAGAGGGTGACTGTAAAATCACTGTCACCCGATTGATGGCACTAAGCACTTCATTCCACATAAGTAAAGATACAATAAGTGGAAATGATTCCAGTGTTTTCACAAGGCCTGTGGTGTCAGACAGTGTTTCGCTGTCACAGTTTGCAGTTTCTAATACTTCCAGCAACAAATCCAACAATTCAGGCAGTTGTTCACAGACTGCCTTTGCATCATCAGCACGGGTACTCCATCGAGTCTCTGAAAGTGGCTTGAGGGTATATCATTTCATGTGCTTGACAAGGATGTCCCAACATTTGGTGGACCCAGAGAAGATTCTGTAAACCTGCTGTAGTACTCCAAAGAAATTCTTTGCTTCCAAGGATGATTCAGCTCCGTATTCTAACACAAGGTTCCAATTATGAGGACAGCAAGGAATGTATAGTGCATGTTCATTCACCTGTCGTATTCTCACTTGAACTCCTAGATGGGTATCTCTCATGTTAGCCCCATTATCATAACACTGGCCTCTGCAGTCTTCAATGTTAATGCCATGTTCAGTAAGTCGATTTAGCAATAATTCAGCCAAATCCTCTCCTGTTGTATTTTCAACATGGAAAAACTCCAGGAAGCTCTCTCACATTTCAACTAGATCACCAATGATTTCAACATAATGAATCATTAGTGATAACTGCTGCTTGTGAAAAATATCTGGAGTGCAGTCCATCAGCACACTATTGTAGTGAGCATTGTATATCTTGTTCCTAATCTTATTAGTCACAGCCTTAGCTAACATCTGCATAAATTAGTTCTAGCTATCTTTGCTTAAATAATGAACATTTGGTCCTCTCTGAACACATTACAAGTGATCAGCCATAATAGGGTCATACCTGGACAACAATTCCAACAATTTAAAAAAATTACCATTGTTGTCTAGTTATAGACAGTCAACTGAACCTCTAAAGGCTAACTTTTGGCCTGCTAAATATAAAATACAGTCCAAAATTCGACAAAGCACAGCATGCCATCGTTCTTTTTCCTTATCCAGCTTTTCTTGTAAACCCCTGTCAATAGTAGCCTGTTTCTCTAACCCTAATTCTAAATGTTTCCATTTGTAATAATTCTCCATGTGTGATGGGTAAGCTTAATGCTGACTCAGCCTTTGTGATAATTTTTGCCAGTTGGAGAAACCTTGTGTAAACACGCACCTATCTTCATTAAAAAGCTTACAGCAGAAACAAAATACAGCATCAGCAGACTTGGAGTAAACTAACCAAGGCCTGTGAATCTTTGAGGATCCCACTTTATGCTCATAGTTTGCTGAAGTAAACCGGCAACCAGCTGTTTTAGGGAACTCAGTGTCAGTTTCCTTCAGCTGCAGGGGTTTATGCTGCACAATTTGAACCTTGTGGTGCTCTGACTCTGAACTAAAATCTTCAGGCCAGGTAGCTGGGTCATAAAAATTATATATGAAAGGTGGTTGACTACTGGGTTCAGGGTTTATGTTACAACCTGATTCCATTTCAATACATTGTTGTATTTCTTCTTGCTGTACATTTCTTTCATCATCATATATTTCTTCCAGGTATAGCTGTACATTTCTTTCCGAGTCAGAGTCCAATTCATCATGGTTCCCCAACTCCACCCCAGTCGTCTCCCCCCTACTCCTGCCTCTACAGCTGTTTCATGTGATGAGGTTGATGGTTCTTGCTCACTTGTGCTTTCACCAGATGCAGACACTGTGTCCGGTGGACAACTACAGCTTAACCATTTACAAAATATTTTGTTAGCATTTTCTTCTTCTTTCTGAGTCAGCTCTAGCTGTCTTTTTTGTTCTTTATGTTTTGCAGAACCAGACTTGTACTTTGGTAGTGCTACAGGATTCGACATCTTGTCAGTTTTTTCTTTCCTTTTGTTTCTGTTACGTAAGGTTTGCCTTGCTAGCTAAGCTATGTTAATTTATTTCTATGACTATGAAATGTATTTTTGACTAGACTACTTTAGTTAAAGTTCAATAATATCTATGAGTAGGAGCTGCAGCAGGTGGCTCACTTAGCACTAGCAGACAGGCACAAGAGCAGACTCATTTGTGTAGAAAAATGTATAGATGCACTGCTCCGGAGTAGTCCTATGATTACAGTCTCTGCCTAAGTCTAACTTTGAAGCAGCGAGCATGAAAAACGGCCAGTAGAGAAGAGAATGTATTGCTATTCTTTACTGATTCAGCAAAATAAAGTATTTTTTGCAGTAACAATCTGGATGTGCTGCCTTTCTTTCTTGTCAGAAATTAAAGGTTAATTTCTCTCTCCACAAAAAAACGTTATTTCCAGTACAAGTAAAGTTCACACACACAGCACAGAGGCCGTCACAGAAAGAAGACTTTTGTTCAGTGAACATAAGATCTATAATAATTTATTTATTTATTTAGTTTTTGTTAACCGGGTAAGTGCACTAGCCATAGCAATGACTATTTTCAGGCATGACCCGGGAGAGTACAGAATGAGAAATACAGGCAAAGACATTACAGAATTGGTTTGACATATTTGACAATATATTACCGAAAAGTGTAGATACTGACAAAGTAGGTGCATTAACAGTAAAGAAAGAGATATGCAAAAAATAGTTCAAGTTATAAGGCTACAACATAAAACCAAAATTGAGGAAAAAAGAAGCAATTAGTAAATACAGAAGTATTCAATCGTAATGAAAATGGGGAGTAAAGGGAGAAATAACAGTAGGGGAGATAGCTGTAGAGAGGTCAGAAATGGGGTTTAGGATGAGGCAAGATGAGGAGGTAGGTCAAGACAGGTAGAAAAAGTGCTTAGTGTATGGCATGGTAAAATAAGAGGCAGGAAAGGTAATGCTAGGAGGGTAACTATGAGCTAGGGTGGTTTGAAACAGGAGCACTTGCAAGAAGTGCTGAGATGGTTACGTAACCCTTTCTTAAAGGATGCGTGGGACGTGGATTGGCGTAGGACTAGTGGGAGGGTGTTCCAGTAAAGGGGGGCATGACAGGCAAAAGCGCATGCTCCTGTGGAGGTGTTATGTCTGGGTACGACTACTGGAGCATGATCAGCAGACCGCAGCCCATAGCAAGGTGTCAGATTTTGGAAGAGGTCAGCCAAGGGTTTGGGAACTTGTTGTCGGATAATATTGTCAATAACAGAACCATAAGCATAAAGACTAGTCTCAGAGGGTGGAAGCCATCCAAGGTCTGAATATAGAAGACAGCGGTGTTTCAGTCGATGAGAGGAGGATGCATATCAACATATGTTGTTATATGTGACATCTCACTTTTGAAAACTAGATTTGCATGTGGAGGTAAAAGTAACAACACCATAAGTAAGTGTGGGCAGGAGTATGCCACTGGCAATGGCTAGCCTGGCTGAGGGCGTGAGTGCATAGCTGGTTCAGTAGGCTAAACCCAGTTTGGAATTGACCAGCTTACAGGTCTGTTTGATGTGGAGGTCAAAATTTTTGCGATCGGTCCAGTGTGACACCCAGATATTTAAAAGAGTTTACCACCTCAACTGCTGAACCATTCATGGAGGAGACTTTGAAATTTGGGCAAGAATGTTTGAGTTTTGTCTGTGATCCAAAGATCATAGCTTGGGTTTTGGCCTCGTTTAGGACCAGCTTGTGACTAGAAAGCCACTGTTGGATATGCTGGAAATCAAGAGAGAGTTGCAGATTTATGTCATTGAGGCTCTTAGCGCTACTGTAAAGCACAATGTTATCAGCATATAGTAGAGAGGTTGTCCTATGGAGGTTAGAGGTGATGTTATTTATGAATATGGAGAAAAGCAGAGGTCCAAGAATGGAACCTTGTGGCACTCCAATGTTTATAGTGGTCTTGTCCGAGAGGGTAGAATTGTATTTCACGGTCTGAGTCCTATCAGTCAGGTAGCTACCAAACCATCTTACGACATTAACATAGAAACCTAGTGATCTCAGGGAGGTCAGAAGAATGGAGTGATCAACTAGGCCAAACGCTTTGGTCATGTCGATGAAAATGGCCCCTGTGAGAAGCCCAGAGTCCATAGCCACTAGGGTATCAGATGTGAATTTGAGAAGGGCAGTAGTAGTGCTATGGCCCTTGCAAAAGCCATGCTGGGCAGAGGTAAGTAATTCATGTTTCTGGAGGAAGTCAATAGTTTGGACGGCAACCAGTTTCTCCAGGATTTTATTGAGGACTGAAAGAATGGCTATGGGTCGGTAGTTAGAGGTGTCTTTGCAATCTCCTTTTTTGAAGACAGGGGTAATCTTAGCTACCTTCCATATATTAGGGATGAAGCTCTAACACAAGGAGAGCGTGACTATCTTGGCAAGGGGAGTAGCAATGTAGGGGGCAGCTAGCTTTAGGAGCTTGGGTTCAAGATTATCTGAGCCTGCCGAGGTGTGGTCAGAGATCTTGTTTAGTAACCTAAGCACATCAATTCTAGATACTGCCTTAAAGAAGAAATGAGGACCGTTGACCTCTGGGGGAGAGGATATGTTCGGTTGGGCAGAGAAAGAAGAGGCGTAACTAGATAAGTCAGAAAATTTGTTATTGAAAAAGTTGACAATAGTTCTAGGATTATTACAATGAACACCATTAAGTGACATGTCATTTAGGGTAGGAGCCTGATCTGAGCCAAGAAAGAACTTTATATGGGACTAAAATTTTTTAGAGTCACCATAGGAATTGGTTAATAGATCTTTGCAGTAGGAGCTCTTTGCATTTTTGATATCCATCTTGCAGGAGTTATGCAGTGCCCTGTAGGTGTGAAGGTCAGATGATAGTCCTGTTCTTTTGAAACGTAGCCAGCTTTTGTCCCTATGTTTTAGTTTACATAGTAGGACAGAATTAAACCAGTGTGTTTGCCTGTTTTTTACACAGTGGGTCACAAGTTTGCAGTGTTTTTCTTGGAGCAATAGGAAGTTGGTTAAGAATATATTAAAAGCAGACTGAGCATCATTGGTTAAGTTAAGAGAGGACCAATCCGTGGCCGCAATGTCTTGTAAAAAAAAGTTGCAGGTCAAAATTTGCATAGTTATGGAAAGTAATTTAGCGGGGTCCACCTGGAGTGGGTTTGTTTTTGCACCATACACAATAGGTTGGGAGTGATCAGTGATGACATTGGGTAGTACCCCGGAAGCCACCATGTTTTCAGGGTGATTTGTCATTATCCAGTCTAGTAGCATGTTTGTATTAAAGTGAGGAGTGATTCTGGTGGGTTCCCATATCAGCTGATGTAGATTATAACTCTGCAGTTTGGTCATTGTTGTTGACTGGGCACTGCCTAGCCAGTTTATGTTAAGGTCCCCTAGTATAAGTACCTCATGTCTCCCAGTGAGGCTTGAGATTTGCTCCAATAACTCATCAAGTCCTTTCATGGCATTGGACGGGGGATTGTAGACGCTTACAATGTGTAGTTTTTTTGCACCGAGGGTGAGGAGCACATGAAGTGCCTCACAGTGGGCCAGATTATAGGATTTGACTGGAATGACGTGAAGATGATCTTTAAAACAGACAGCAGTACCACTCCCTCTTTTGGTCATCATTCTATCGAGTCTAAATAGGCTGTATGATGGAAGAGTGCATAGAGAGTCAGGCGTGGATTGTTTTAGCCAGGTTTCAGAGAGGCATATGATATTTAGCTTACAGAGGGAGGTTCAGGCTTCAAGTTCTGCTAGATTGTGTGTGAGGCTCCTTATATTGTGATGTGCAATAATAAGACCTTTGGCATTACTAATTGAGTCAGGTATAGTATTCGATGGTCCTGGATTTGGTTGCACATCACCAGAAAGCAGGATAGAGAGTAGGAGGAGGTACCAGAGTTTGCGATGTAAGAAGGGGCATGGGGAATGTAGATACAGGTGACATTTATTTTGGGCATATGCAACCTTGTGGATCCATGCCCTACATAGTAACATTGGAGTGGGCTCATAGTGGTAGAAGGGAAGTAGAAGGATGTTAGAGTAGTAGCAATCATGAGGCATGTAGTTAGGGAGAGCAGATTTAGCTTGGGGCATTGCAAGCATAGATAGGTAGAGTAGTAGCACTGTAGACATAAGGAGACATAATATCATGTGCTGGTTCATTTTTAGAGATGTCTTAAGGAAGAGACAGAGGGAAAATGAAACCTGATGCCAACCAGGGGAAATGAACAGGTGATAGTGACTTGACCTGCCCGAAGTCACTAGCGATTGGAAAAGGCAGCATCTGTAGCGAGGGTTGCAGTTAAAATAGATTGACAAAAGACTGAAACAGAAAAAAATTAGGCAATAGTGGAAAAGTAGGGTACCAGCATATAAGGCAAAATGTATACCAAAGTTACTAGCAGAGGATTTGAAAGAAGCTGGATAGAGAACAGCTTGTGAGGGGAGAAACTAAGGAGGGCAAGTTGTGTTCTAGTAGTACTAAGAACTAAGTTACCAGGAGCTGAAAATGTTCAAAAATTGGACTGTAAGAAATCCACAAAAATTTAGTTATTTGGTGCCTGCAGGATAGGTAAAGACTGACCAACTGGGAGAGGGGGTGCCGATTAGGGAGGAGCTAATTGAGTATTTAAAGGAGGCCTGAGGTGGGGGTGGGAGAAAAATCAAGTATGGCAAAGGACACAGACACAACTTTACACAGAGCAGGAGCTCCAAGAGTTGCAGAAAACCCATAGACAAAAGGGCACTTCAATCGAGGGAGGTCTCAGAGCCGATCGGGCCAATCAGAGTCCAGTGGTCAAATGCCGCACCAATCAGGAGATGGCCAGAGCTCACCACACAGAGAAAATTAACAGCAGCCATACCTTTGTCTGGAGTCTGGGAGAGGAAACCAGGAGGGCCGGCAGGAGTTGAGAGAGTTGGGCGGCGGCAGCGGATGGGCGAAAAGGAAGGTTCGCCTAGTGCGCCAGGTGCCGCTCGGGCGTGGAAGGTACCTGAGGGAGCAAAGAAAGGACAGATATAAATAAGCAGGCTGGAAGTGGCAGTGGGAAGATGGTAGACCGTCTGTGGGGGGGGCGGGGGTGTTACAGATTCAGTACGTTAGACAAAAGAATGAAAAGTGCCAGTAGTTAGGGTGGGGGTGATAGGAAGACAAAGGATGAGGTCACAGGAGTAGTTAAGACAAAATTGGAGAGGGGGGGGTTCAGGGAGGGAGGGAGCGAGCAAGAGAGAAAAATGAATCGAGAAAAACAGGAGTTACAAATGAGCTGGGTGAGAGTGTTTAGCTAGGAGCAAAAACAGTGAGGTATAGGTTAAAAGATGAGGAAGTGAATAAAAACGCAGGGGGAGTGTAGTCAGTCAGGGTCACAGGCAGACAGGCAACAGTGATTAGGCAGGAGTATCAGTCAGTTAGGCAATAGCAATTTACGAATAGCTGTAACACAATCACAGGCATTAAGCAGGCAGGCTACACTGAAATTACAATAGGGACTGCATTACAGTACCAGGAGTAAAATTAAACATTGTACATAATATTAAAAATCAAGTATGGCAAAGGACACAGACACAACTTTACACAGAGCAGGAGAGCCAAGAGTTGCAGAAAACCCATAGACAAAAGGGCACTCCAATCAGGGGAGGTCTCGGAGCCGATCGGGCCAATCAGAGTCCACTGGTCAAACTTAATGGCACAGTACTAGGCTGGCTATAATGCTAGCTGCTGGCTTACTCTGAAGAAGACTAGGCAGGCCACTGGCACAGCAGAGCCAGAGAAGATCTTGTTATTTTAATGCCAAACAGTGACTCCTACAGACGCAGTACTAGGCTGGCTATAATACCTGCTGCTGGCATACTCTGAACAAGACTAGGCAGGCTGCCAAACAGTGACTCCTACAGACGCAGTACTAGGCTGGCTACAATGCTTGCTGCTGGCGTACACTGATGAAGACTAGGCAGGCCACAGGCACAGCAGAGCCAGAGAATATCTTGTTATTTTAATGGCAAACAGTGACTCCTACAGATGCAGTGCTAGGCTGGCTACAATGCTTCCTGCTGGCATACTCTGAAGAAGACTAGGCAGGCCACAGGCACAGCAGAGCCAGAGAATATCTTGTTATTTTAATGCCAGAGAATATCTTTTTTTTTAATGCCAAACAGTAACTCCCTCAGAAGAAACTGAAGAAAACTTAAGATCTTATAGTTATATTCTTGGTCAGACATTGAGGGAGAGAGGTAGTAGTGACAGACAACACAGTAGAGTTGGAGCGAGTACTAGAGTCACAACAACACAGTAGAGTTATAGCCCCCTCTCAACAGTCAGTAAGTGTCACAACTCAGACATTTGAATTTTTGATTTATATATATTATGATTGATTTGAATTATATATTTAAATAGAATTCTTCTTCTTGAAACTTGATTGAGATTTTGACCCAGCCGACCCGCCACCACACCACCTGCTGGGGTCCTAGGCTACGCAGCCACAGTACTTACACCTTCCTGTGGCTGCTTGCTGTTGTCAGCTAGCTATTCTTTATTCTTTCAGTCTCCTGCCCCACCAGTGTGTATTTGTGTGTCTTTCTAGTTTACAAAAATAGTTCAGAACTACTCGGGTGCTGCTTGCTGTGCAGCGCTTGAGCACTGCAAATTCTTCTGAATTTGTTTCTGCTCGACCTGATGCCAGCCACATCACCTCATTCATCTGCTGCCTGCCAACTGCCACAGACTGTGTGAGATGGTGCACGCATGGCAAGGATTTTTCAGGACTCACAAGATGCTCCGTTCCACCTCCTCCTCCCCAGCCCATGGCCCCCCCCCTCCACAACAACAACAACAGAATATTTTAATATAATTTACACTGACCTGGCTTAGTGGGCTATGAGAGTTGCAGCCTTCTTGAGTGAGCACCCCGCCCAGCCAGCAAATCAGACAGTCGTCATAGGCTAGGAGGGAGTGGGAGGGACACAGTGACTGGAGGAGGCAGGAGCAGGGGAGGAGCAAGTCCAACAAGTGAGTGAGTGAGCGATGAGCATACTGCATAGCATAGCAATGACATCACGGGAGCAAACACTGTCTAGTACAGACCAATGAGCCAGCGTGCTGTGGTGGGTGGTTGACTTGCCAGCCAGTGGTGAGGATCAGATTCACAGCACAGCATTGCCACTTGCCCCATGGAAGAGGAAGAGCCTGGACCACCGGGTTGGATCATCAAGGAGGGGGAGGCAGAGCAGCTGCGGCTGCCTCAGGTATGTCCGAGGAGGCCGGTGGAATCGGAGAGGATGCTGCATTATGAGCCGAGCTACAGTGTCAGTAACGTACTGCAGGGAGGGGATTTAATTTTTAAAATGTCATGCTGGTGCGGCGCACTGACTGTCACACACAGCCACTGGCACCACATCTGCACACACTGTTCTCTCAGCCTCTCGGGGAGGGGTCTGATCAGCTGGTGGCGCAGGCTGGCAGCAGCTGATGATCTTCTCTGTCTGGCATCCTCAGAGCAGTTTAAAATAAATTACTGACAGTGACTTCAGACTTAGTTGAGAGGGCCATGGGACCCACCGGTGCTCCGGGCCCTGGTGCAGTTGCATCCCTTGCACCCCCCACCGATGTCAGCCCTGACGATCCTTCCTCCCCTGTGACTTCTGTTGCCTACCTTTTCTGGATTATTTGCCCCTTCCCCTCCACTGACCCTTATTCTGGCCTGCCCCACTACCTTGTCCCCTTCCCAGACTGCCCCAAGCCATTGCTATTGCCCCATTACCCCTTCCTATTCGTTGTTCCCTCTGCTCCCTCTCCCTCTCATGGTTCCTCTTCTTTCTCTGTTGGCAGCACTATTTCCCAGCTCCTCAAGCACTTTCCTCACAGCCTTCTAGCCCAACTCCCAGTGTCTTTTCAGTATTTAGAAAGGCTGGTGGAGGAGGAGGGTGAGGGGGGGGACTTTTTTCAATCCCAACCACCAAGCCTAGCAGAGTGCTCAGCCAGCAGCTGTAAACTACAAATTTAAGCTAAAAAACACCACCAAAACTTACAAAATATCTCAGAGATAAATAAGCTCTCAGAAAAACCTCACCTCTTATTCCAACTCCCCAAAAACAAACTGCCTCAGTGAACAACTACAGATAGATTTAAAACTGAAATCATCACAATCTTGATTGGCTACTCTGTTACTTGGGAAAATAACCCCTCCCCCATAGCCTATATATTTATAAAGGTTAATTAAGCTGCTGCTTTCAGTTGTACTATGTCTGTGGTTGTTGGTTTAAAACATTTCTGTTTTTTAAAATGTTTTTGTATGATATGTGTGCCTATATTGTACAGCACCCAGAATCTTTGGAAATGGGTGTTACATAAATATCTATCTATCTATCTATCTAGCTATCTATCTATATTTCGTGCATAGCCAGCCAGCAACAGCTACTGTGAAATACAATACAGATTTAAGCTTTTGTTTTTTCAATCCCAACCACCAAACCTAGCACAGTGCACAGCCAGCAGCTGTAAACTACAAATTAAAGCTAAAAAACACCACCACCTAAAAGAACTCTGTGATGAACTTGGACTGTCCCAAGTCATTACGGAGCCAAAAAGGCTCAATGCCAAAAATCATGCAAATAGTTCCATCCTGGAAGTTATTATCACTAACTGTCCCCACAAAATTTGGCATACAGCCTTATTCCATAACGATCTCAGTGATCACAATTTCATAGCATACACCAGAAGCCAGGATAATCCCCCCTCTCCCTCTACATTTGTCACCAAGTGCAGTTTCCGCAACTTCAACATTGAAAACTATATCTTGGATCTAAAACATGTAAACTGGCAAGATCTGTATTTCGCCAAATCAGTGGATGAGGCGGTCACCTTTCTTAATGTTACACTGACTCAGCTCTCCAATAAACATGTCCCTTTTATTAGATCCTGGGTCCATAAACATTCCCATCCCTGGTTCACTCTAAACCTAAAAGCTGCACTGCACAACCATGATATACTTTGGACCTATGCAAGGTACACAAAGAATGCGGCTGACTGGCAGGCATTTAGAACTGCCAGGGATGCTTGTGTTAAACTAATATGATCTGTCAAAACTAACTTCTATGTAGAGTCCCTTGAAATTGCCAAGGCAACTCAGCCAAGACCTGGCAAACAATCAAGACAGTTGAGGACCACAAAGCAGCCCCGTCCATCACCACCAAGTTACTCATTAACAGAGTAGAATATGTCGAGCGTGACCTCATCCTAGAAAAACTAAATACTCATTTCACCACCACTGGTCTCGCATTTGATTCCTCCCCATATGCAGGGCTACCACACCTTTCACCCCACCCCACAACCCATGAGCCCCCACCTCCTCATACCTTGCAGCTTCACCTTGTGACCTAGAAACAAGTAAATACCTTAGTAAACTCAACATCAATAAAGGTTATGGAGCAGATGGCATCGACCCCATCTTCATCAAGCTAGGCTAGTAGTATTTAGCTGCACCAATCCTTCATATCCTTAATCTTGCCATCTCCTGAGCCACAGTCCCCTCCTGTTGGAAATCAGCTCATATCTTGCCCTTGTTCAAATCAGGTGACCCCTGTGACCTAAACAATTATAGGTCCATCTCCATCCTCCCTGTCTTATCCAAACTGCTAGAGAAACTCATCCATCACCATCTTAAAGACCATGTTGAAAAGTTTTCATTTCTCAACCCTGCCCAGTCTGGGTTCAGACAAAAATGCAGTACCATCTCTGCTTTAGCTAAATTCACCAATGACTGGCTGACCACACACAATTCCAAACAAGTCACAGGTGCCATATTCCTTGATCTCAGCAAGGCTTTCGATACCATTGACCATAACCTCATCCTCAGTGGTCTCAGTAAATTAGGCAGAGCTGACACCACACTTCAATGGTTCTCGAGCTACCTTACAGGTAGAGTTCAGAAAACCAAAGTAAGTGGTCAGGTTTCCGACTCCCTCATCATAAAACGAGGTGTCCCGCAAGGCTCCACTTTTAGGCTCTATACTATTTTCTATTTACATAAACTCAATAGATTCCAGTATCAGCAACTCCAAAATACATCTCTTTGTGGACTGTACCATTCTATACACTTCTAATCCACCATATCTGAAGTATGTGATGTACTCCAAGCTGACTTCACACAGCTAGAGTGCAACCTAATCAACTCCAAGCTACTATTCAATGTGAAAAAACAAAGTCCTTTATTTTGCATCTAGTAGCAATAGGCCCTCCCCTTGGCACAACACGTCACCTGTACCCATCATGACTATCCTAGGTGAATCACTAGATGTGGTTAATCAATTCAAATATCTGGGTGTTTGGATAGACTGCAAACTTTCTTTCAGTGTGCACATCGACTATCTTTCTAGTAAGTTGAAAGCAAGACTCGGCTTTTTCTTCAGGAACAGAGCGTTCTTTGGCCCTGGCATTACGTAGACTAGTACATTCCTGCCACTCCTAGACTACAGTGACATCATCTACAACTGTGGCACTGCTTCCAGCCTTCGCAAGCTCGATATACTGTTCCATCGGGCTCTGTGCTTCATTACTAAAGCACCATTCAGGATGCACCACTACGACTTATATAAAGAAGTCAGCTGGCAACCCCTTGCCACCTGGTGGCTATTCCATTTAGGTACCTGGACCCTCAAAAGTCTACTAAACAAATTACCAACCTATATCTCCTCTCTTGTTAATATTTCCCAATGATCCTACTCCCTTAGGAAATCTGCTTACATAGATACATAGATACACAGACAGTGTCGGCAGATAAGGGCCTATGGCCCACCTAGTCTGCCCATTTGAGCTTGTAAGTTCAGTTTGTTTTCCTAGAAGTCTATTTCCCCTTACCCCTGACCATCCTCCTCGATGTACCCTGGCCATGTACCTCCCTTGGAAAGGGTGGCTATGCCATTCCCATCAGTGTGGAGTCTCATCCAGACCTCACTCAGGCTCACCAGCATTGTCTCATTACATTTCTTCAGAGCCCTGACCTGCAAATTCTTCCCAGTAGTCTGTCACTGCCGTAGGTCCTAGCATATCATGTCAGTCTCCTGCCGCTGCTGTCAAGTATGTACCCTTTGGCTTCTTGTATCCATCTCCCTATCCACCCTGCCCCTTTCCTCTCTAGTCCACTCCCACCCCTAGCTGACAGCAATTGTTTAAGTTCTTACTGACGCTATTCTTGTTCTCCCTCTTAATGTGAATTGGTTCCTGTGTGCTTCACTATTGTTTTCCTTTTCAGGAACCCGGTATGTATTTCCTACCAATTATTGTTACCTTAAGGTATGTCACCGCTGCTTAACCAGAAACCAGATCCCTATCTGTTTTATTATTGTTTTTACTGACCATATATGCACTTTTTTCTACCAACTATTGCACCTGTATACTATGTCATCACTTTTATTGTACACTGCTGTTTAACATTGTCCTTACAGGATCTCCTTGAAAATGAACATGCTCAATGGAGTCTTCCTGCCAATAAACTTAACTTAACAAAATATCACAGAGATAAATAAGCTCTCAGAAAAACCTCACCTCTTATTTCAACTCCCCTCAAACAATCATTAATCAATTTTAAATGGCTTTCATAAACTTGTGTGTATGCTCATTTTTTTAAATGTATTTCAATAACATCATGAATCATTTTTAAACAGCTTTAATAAACATGTGTGTGGACACTTGTTCTGTAAATGAATTTAAATGGCATTAAGATCTATATTGAAATGTAGATCAGAATTTGGCAACAGTGAATGTCTGGCTACTCGAAAAACAACTTGAATTGTGTTTTAAGAAGACCCATATGTATGTGTTCTCCTTATAAATGTATTTCACCTGTTTTTAATCACTCTTGTAAAGCACATTTGTATGTTTGTATTTGATGATGTATTATGACATCATATGCAGTGTATTTAAGGTGACTTGACTCAGGGTGTAGCATGCCTTTTGAAAAAGCATACAATTCGAAATGCATCAAGGCACGTGTTTTTTTTATTTGGCATCTAAATAAACATGGCACTATTTTGTATGTATTTCTGAGAGTTGTATTTTTCTTCTTAAAGGGTGGTTACTGCTGGATTTCCTGTATGTAACAATATTGAATTATCCTTAGCACCCCTTCCTTGTGTGAGCTCCTTTGATTTTCAACCTTCAATGTATATTCTCATACTGTATCTTTACTGTCTTTCTCCAGTACCTTCATAGCATTTACCTTATGCCATCACTGCATTTCCCCAATACCTGCACTGTTTATACCCACTATCTTTGCTGTCTTTATTCAATACCTTCACTGCTTTTCTCCAATAAATTCACTGCATTACTACAATACTTTGTGTCTTTCTCAACAACTTCCCTGTTTTTCCACAAAATCTTCACCATTTTCCCCAATAATATCAATGTATCTCCCCAGTACCTTCATTGTCTTTCTCCAGTACCTTCACTTTATGCACAATAACATCAGCGTATTTCTGTAACATTATTCTTTCTCCAATACCTTCAACATATTTCCCCCAAAACCTCACTGTATTTAATACCATCGCTGTCTTTATTCAGTACCTTCACTGTATATACTCAGCACCTTCATGGTCTTTTTCCAGTACCTTCATTGCTTTTCCTGAATAACTTTGTTGTTTCCCCAATAATACCATAGCATTTCATTAAGTCCTTAACCCTTTCCCCAATACCTTCACTGCATTTCTTCAGTATCCTCATTGTATTCTCACAATACAGCACTTTCCCTATACATTCTCAATTACCTCACAGTCTTGCCTATTACCTTAACTGTATATCCCCAAAGCCTTCACTACATTTCCCCAATAACTTCACTGTATTTCCCCAGTACAGTGTTATTTGTCTTTTCCAGTCGTGTCACTGTATTTTTCCAATACATTCAATGTCTTGCCCAGTACTTTCACTCTACACCTCTAATACCTTCACTGTTCTTTCAAATACAATCCCTACATTACCCCCATAATTTCACCATCTTTCCATATTATCATCACTGTATGTTCCTAATAACTTTAACATAGTGAGTGGACAGTTGGTAGGCAGGGATCCCAAAGAGAGGAGCCAAATGAATTCCCCCCCCCCCCAGCTAGCAGGGAAGGATCTGGGGAAGTTGCATGGGGGGGATAGGAGGGAGGAGAAGCACAGAAAGGAATGGAAGGGGAGAGGATGGTTTCACTGAATGTGAGAAGCCTGGGTAACAAATCAGCTGAGTTACAGGCACTCTTGGCAGTGAGGAGGGTGGATATTGCAGCCATCATGGAAACATGGACCACTGAGTACTGAGACTGGGATCTGGCAATCCCAGGGTATACATTGTATGAGAAGGACCATGGGGTGGGGAGGGGGGGGGTGGCAATCTATGTGAGGGACTGGATCAAATGTACAAGGGAAGAGGGGGAGGAAAGGAGAATGGAGGTAATTTGGATTCAGCTTCTGGACTCCAAGGGTAGGAAGCTAAGGTTCGGGGTGCTGTACAGGCCACTGTCCCAGTCAGAGGAGCTGGACAGTGAGTTAGCAGAACAAATCAGGAGGGTATGTAGGAAGGGGAATATGGTCATCGTGGGGGACTTCATTCTGCGAGGGGTTGACTGGAACACTCCAGACACCTTCAGTGATAGGGAGCAGGTGCTGCTGGATGCGATCCTGACACAGCTGGTCATTGGACCTACTAGGCTAAGTAACATGCTAGATCTGGTACTGAGGAAGTATTTTTTTACAGAGAGGGTGGTAAACACATGGAACGGCATTCCTGAGGAGGTCATGGAGTCAAAAGCAGTGGGGAAATTTAAGAATGCATGAGACAGAAATAAGGCAATTATGGTGGGAGGTAGGAGGAAGTAGGCTGTTGGTAAAACTAGAATCTGCAGCTCATCCAATAGGTAGTGAAATGAACAGAATGGGTGGGCCAAATGGTTCTTATCTGCTGAGAAAGTCTATTTTTCTATGTTTAACTGTACCTGAATAAACATGGATGTGAAAATTGCATTTTCAATTATTTTCTTTTTAAGGACAGCATTCTGTGGAGTTTTCTACGTGAAACCAATAATTTGGAGTTTTTGCTATGTCATGGTTTGTGTACAGAATGCTAAGCAGAGCTGTTGGCCTATCAGAATCATGTTCAGAGTTCTGTGCACAACCCATAACATAGATAAAATTCCAGATCACTGGTTCCATGAAGAGAACTGTAACAGAAAGTTGCCCATAAAAAAAAATACAAAATGCAGTTTTACACATCTCTTTTTATTCAGTTACCATTACATATGGATCATACAGTGGTATATTTATAAACAGTTGACAATGAGAAATATTTTCATGTCTCCTTTAACTCTTTCACCAATACCTTCACTGTCTTTCACCTAAACCCTCGTTCTTATTCTCACAATATCTTCACTGCATTTTCCCAATAATTTCACCATGTTTCCCCAATTATGTTTGTTGTCTTTTCCTACCACTTCAAAGTGTGTCCCCAATAAATTCACTGTTTTCCCCTATTACTTTCATGTTATATCCCTAAAACCTTCACTGGCTTTCCAAATACATTCACTGCATTTCCCCAATAATGACACTTTTTGCAAAAATAACTTACTGCCCGCATGTCTACAGTACAGTATTTATTCAATCATGTTAGCCATGGCTAGAACTAAGCCCCTTTTTGAGAACAGCATTTTTAATTAATTAGACATAAAGTACTATACATCCCTGTGAATACTTGGATGATGCACCTTTAATAAAGGTATTCTATCTAACTTGCAATTTATATTTTAGCAGTCACATGTCAAGTGTATAAAATGAAGTATGTATTGACCGGAGCATAATAGAATATTATGAGGGACAGTAGACTGAAGTTAATTACTCTGAAACACACAAAATGTGGACAGCTACAAATCTGCCATATCCATAACGATGCTTTTCTGTTCTGTCATGTATTGTGCTAGCAAGGATGGCCAAATGCAGAATTTTCAGTTTGTCTGACAGTGCCAGCAACATAGTTTATTTACTAATGTTTTGTGAGGGAAATCATTTTTAGCAGTTGTAACTGTGACAATTGTTATGAGTAATTATTATTTATAGTTATTTGTCCATATTTTTGTACTATAACAATTTCATTTATGTATTTTCAGTGCAACTCTACAATATGCTAAAGGACATCACTATAAATCAGCATTGGCTCAATGGTTTTATCCATGATAAAATTAAAATAAGCATCTTTACTGCAGTACATTTTTTTTTCTCTCATAGTATCTTTCTACAGATCCCATGTTCTTTTAAACCACTTCTTTGGTTCATTCACTCCAAATGTTCTAAAGGTTCATTATAAAATCTTTATTATGATACTGTAACAATGCATTTGGAAAGCATGACATTCCGCAATAAAGTATTTGTATTATTCTTATCTGCAGCCCAGATGGCTATAGGCTCAAGACTCACATTAGAATTTGAGTTCATACCAGATGCTGAAACTGCAGTGTGCTACTGAGGGAAAATTCCACTGTTGTAGTTTCTAGCTTTTTAATTTATTTCACAGTTTTCTCTCACTTGGGGCAACACAGCTTCTCAGTGGTAATAATATTTTTCAGTCTTACATCCCGGTAATAACCTGTCCATGTTATCCATGATGCTTTGCTTGTTCTTACAACACACAGCATGTTTTGAGAGTCGATTCCACAGTCCCATTACTCTATGAGAAAAGAAAAGCTTCCTGTTCCCAATTCAATTGGTTTTTGGTTTTATTGGTGTACTATGACACCTTATGCATTGATTATCAATTTTTTATTTGAATTCTATTAAGTTAAGAGATGCAAGCAACATCTTGCTTTCAGTGTGATCCTCCTCCTTCCCAGTATCAAACTACAAATTGCACTGGAGTGCAAATCTCCAATGGAGATTTACCGGCACACACAATCTATGCTGGCAAGTGTTACTTTAATGAAAAAGTTCTTAATAGTGCTTTTCATGTGCAAAAACGATAGTTTATATGTGCAAAGGCTGCTACTTTGTAAATGCTTGGTTCCTTTAGTGGTATTTACACACATGTTATTTGAACAGTAGCCTTTTGTCCCCTTTAATAACAGTTCATCCCCCTATTTTTCCCTTAATAAAGCAATTTCTTAAACATGTAGAAGCTGCTTCTGTACTGTCGATTGCCTCTTACATTGTTCACTTGCCCACATGTGTTCCATCCCTGTATGACAAACAGCCACTTAACAGGCTATGGTTAATCACAAGGAATGCTTTGATGAAGATGGAGTCAGCTGCCAAAACATAAGCATGCATGTACGTCATGGGCAACTGGAGGTAATGACTACAGGAAACCTGTATGGCTAGGAAGGCTGAAAATGTATGCTCAAGTTTGAAGTTCTGATAGCCAGAGTTCCCTATCAACATATGTACCTGGAAAGCATATTCCACAGGAACCAACTTCAGGTTGTCAGGAGATGACCAAGGCCAATTAAATGATTTTTGAACTTTGTTGGTAGTAATAGCAGACACCATGATACTGAACTGAACTGTTATTAAAGGGGTCAGAGGGTACTGTTTAAATAATATGTGTGTGAATGTCAATCAATCAATCATTCTTTATTTTTAAAAAGTGCCTTTCCAAAACCAAAGTGTTTTTACAATAAATAGATCAAATACATATAATTAAAACAATATAATAAAATCAGTCACTAAACATTCTTAAAAATCAGAGTAAGCCAGGCTAAATAGGTATGTTTTCAATGCTGATTTAAAACTTTAGACAGTCAGACAATCTCACACCCAATGAAGTAAAGAATTCCACAAGGTCAGGGCCATAAAACTAAATGATCTGGCCCCAGATGTCTTCAAACGGACCCTGATAATCTCTAGCAATCCCTCATCGGTGGATCGGAAAGGGTGGGGGGGCAGTAGGGATGAAGATCATCTTGCAGGTAACTCAGTCCCTGGTCATGTAGGGCCTTATAGGTCAGCAGACCGACCTTGAAGGAGATCCACCACGTACTGGCAGCCAGTGCAGGCCGCAGAAGACAGGTATTATATGACTGGTCCTAGAGGTAGCAGTCAAAAGCCTGGCTGCCGCATTCTGAACTAGCTGCAGGTGGAAGATATCTATCCCTGGTAGCCCTAGGTAAAGGGAGTTGCAGTAGTCCAGGCAGAAGGTAACGAAGGCATGGACCAATGCTGAAAGATCATCAGCAGGAACCAGGTGCTTCACCTGTGCTATATTCCTCAGATGGTAGAAAGAGGTTTTGACAACAGCCAACACCTGATTTTTAGGGGTCAGGCAGTCATCAAATATAACTCTCAGGTTCTGCACTCGGTCTGAGGTAGCTAACTGGGCCCCCCCAAGCCAAAGACCCGAAGGTGATCCTGTCAGCAAACCCACCTCCCAACGACCTGGGTCCACAACCAACACCTCCGTTTTTTTTCAGGGTTTAACCACAACCAGCTCACAGTCATCCAGTCCTGGATCTCAGTGAGACAGTTGTTAAAGACCGAGACAGCATCACCCTGGCCAAGCACAAAGGACATGTACAGCTGAGTATCATCTGCATAGCAGTGAAAACTCAAGCTGTACTGCCTAATAATCACTCCCAATGGGAGCATATACACCGCAAACAACACGGGCACCAAAATGGAGCCCTGTGGCACCCCAGAGGATAGGGGGAGTGATGCCAAGGAAAAAATTCCAGATACCACCCTTTGAGTCCTACCCTCGAGGAATGATCGATACCAACTGAGGACCAAGCTAGACAGTCCATAGATGATCCACAGGTGCTCCAGCAGCACTCCATGGTCAATGGTATAAAATGCCACAGAGAAATCAAGAAGAACCAAGATGGAATGGGTCTTTCGATCTCTCGCTATTAGGAAGTCATTTAGTATCCAAACAAGGGCCATCTCGGTACTATGTCTCTTCCTAAATCCGGACTCGAGAGAATCATAGACATTGTGGCTGGTCAAATGACCATCCAGCTGCAATGCAACCACCTTCTCAATAGCCTTACTCACAAAAGACAGGTTAGAGACAGGTCTGTAGTTAGCCAGACAGTCCAGGTCCAAGGAAAGCTTCTTAAGAAGGGACTGAATCACAGCTTCCTTCAAGGGATCAGGAAAGATCCCCTTCTCCAATGACAACTAGACTATCTTGGCGAGGACTAGGCTGATTTTATCCACACATCCTACTAAAAGGTGTGTGGGGCCCGGGTCCAAACTATAGTTGGTCTGTTGCAGCAACTGGACGATCAACACTATGTCATTGATTGTGGGTAGGTCGAAGTCAGACCACACAAACTGGGTGTCCAACATCTCCTGCCAACCACCACAACTCCTATTTGAAAGAGTTAGGAGGAGATCGGACCTGATTGTGGCAACCTTATCTGAGAAGAATCAAGAAAACTCCTCACACCGTACCTGTGAAAACGCATTCTTGGGCTGAAGACAGATTGAATTGCACAATCTGTCCACAGTCTGGAAGAGCTGGGCTGGTCGATTCTGTGCAGCAGCAATTTACCTGGACAGGAATTCTACCTTCTTACAGGTAATTGCTGATTGATAGACCTGATAATGGTCCATCAAACTAAGCATGTCACACTCCAGACCCGACATCCACCAACACCTCTCAAGCCTTCTTCCCACTCTCCTCAACTCCTTCAAGGTCTCATCAAACCAAGTAGACCTGGGGCGAAGGGTAAGGCAATGACACGAACAAGAGCAATGGAATCCAGTGCCCTACTACTGTCTTATTATAGGCAAGAACCAGGTTCCCAGGATCCATGCATTCACTTGGCAGACTCAATAGGTCTAGCACTGCCTTCAGACCCTCTGGGATAACATTCCTCAAAGGGTGGTGCCGGACCATCTCTGTAGGGGCCGGCCTACCGGGGGGGGGGGGGGACAAGGAAACTGAACCCAATGGTGTGATGTTCAGACCACCTGACTGGTTCCACCACCAAATCAGATATCTCCATCCTCAGGAGGAACACCAAGTCCAATGAATGACCATCTATATGGGTCATGGAGGAAATAACCTGTGTGAAGTCCAGCAAATTCATCAGCTGGAGGAAGTCATGACCAAACTGCGAAAGTTCATTGTCGACCCAGGCATTGAAATCCCCCTGGATCAGCTATCTGGAGGATCCCAATGTCATGTTGACAATGAAGTCCGCAACTTCCCACAGGAAAACATTCCCATTACCTGGTGAACGGTAAATGAGAAGAAACCTGCACCCCACACCCTCACCCATAATACATTCAAAGGAGTTGATGATTCCCACTGGTACCTCCATCAGGTTCAGTTCCATTCTAAAACAGATTGCCACTCCCCTGCCCCTACGATCCAGCCTCAGACGGTGTATCACCGAGTACCCATCTGGGATAGCTGAAACCAAAACAGGGCCAGCGTTATCATCCAGCCAGGTCTCGGTGATGCATGCCAGGTCCAATGACTCGACAAGATCAGCTATTATAGCAGTCTTGTTTTTAATGAACCTGGCGTTACATAACACTGTCCAAGTAGGATGAGTCACCGGTGATAACCAAGCCACCTGCCTGCCACAAGCAGAGCCCTTGGGTATGGGAATCAGGAAGGAAGGACCCCTCTCCTGAACCAATTTCACCTCAGGGCGTCTTCTTGTCCCCAATGTCTCAATCTGTCCACTCCTTTCCATTCCACTCCTTTCCATTCTCCCTCCAGGCCCTACCTCTGCCTTCCTCCTCCTCCTCCTCACAATCCTCAGGGCCTGACACCATCTATACACCTCTGGAGATAGTAAGAGACACCTGAAAGGGCGGAGGTCTTTAAGCCGGGAGGGGGAATAATACCTGACCATCCAGCAACTCCCCAACACATCTTCACACACTCAGAGCACCCAAAAAAATTCACACCAAACAACACCACACTACACACCCAATCACTCAACTTTCCAATCAACACCACACACCATTCAACAATAAATGAACATTTAAAATTAAATTAAACAGAGCAGATTATAAATTACAACTTAGGTTCGAAGAAGAGGTTGCCACAGTTCTCTTCAACAAATAATTTATAACCTCTGGGAGCTCTCATCTCACCACAGAAAGAAAAGAAAATGAAAATGTCTCCCCAAACCAATCTCCCACTTCGTCTAGGGGTATAATGTGTCATTTAAACAGTCTACAACAAAACAGGACACTCTCACTGTCCACTGGGTAAGAGAGCAAAATAGGAGCAAATCTGACCGTATATCCTGAGGCAATCTCCTGGGCTGGGGACCTCAAGCAGTTCTCAGCAGGTTACTCTCTCAAATCAGTTCAGGCCTAGAAATCAGTGGGCCTCCACACAGAAATCTGCTTCTTTCTAATCTTCTCCAAACCACCAAACCATCCCCCGAGAAGAACACTGCTGGGAGATCTAAGCGTGACAGATCTTGGTGAGGGACAGACTCTTCAGCCCCCCCCCCCCCCCCACCAAAGACCAGCAAGGATCATGCACCAGTTGTTCATCACCCAATGACCACAGGCCCGGTCCTCCACACTATCAATCCCCCAGTGGCACTCCCCAGGTTCAGGTTGGGGTAATAAGGGCAACAGCAAATTCACCAGCCTTCTCACAGAGACTAACAAAAAATGAGGCAAAATGGCCTATGTCAGCAAAACAGATAGCCCCAACAGCCACTGAAACTCTGAAGGAAGCCCAACAGCCCAGTCCTAGCAACAGCACCTCCACTCCACCACTGGACCACAGTTCTGTTCTAATCCAGCAGCTGAAAGCAGTAGGAAACAACCACAGCTCCGCCTCTCTGCTCCCGAAAAACACCACAACTCGGATCATACAGACAGCTCCGCCACAATCTCCTCATCCTCGAGCATGATCAAAACAGGATCGCCAGGTAATATGGACCAGAATGAATGTTAAAAAGTAAAAGATGGCATAAAATAAAGAGGACTAAGTTGCGTAGTCCTCACAATACATGGCAACCACCATTTACAACTGTTAAATGCAGACGATAACTGAAACAAATGTCCAAAAAGAAAACGAAAAAGACGAAACCTAACACTAAAAACTTCACTTCTTCATCCCTAACTAACTGCTCTAACAAACAAATAACAAAAATGTGCTCTCAAAAAAATGTGTGTAGACAGCTTAGCCTAGCATGGCTGCCATCTTGTTGTAGGGCAATACTACATAAGTAAAAACTGACAAAAAATTAAAAAACTGAAACCCATGACCCAGTTACAATTACAGAAACAGCTGTCAATCCAGATGATAGCTGGATTTAGTTCAAGGAAGAGGAATCCCTCACAAAAACTGAACCTAAATGAAGCAAGAATTGACAAGAGTAGCAGTCTTTGCACATTTAAACTATAATTTTTGCATGCAAAAGCACTATGAAGTACTTTTCCATTAAAGTAACACTTGCCAGCATAAAGAGTGTGTGCTTGTAATTCTCTGTTGAAGACGTGCACTCTGATGCAGTTTGTTGTTTGATTGAAAACTTTGGATGGACCACTTAGCTGTAGAAGAAGCACAGTAAGGTAGTCTCAAGACAGATGTCCTAGCCGGTAACACAGCTAAGAGGGACTGAAGCAGAGAGATGACAAGTACCTTGGTCAAGGTTCTGATAGGATATAAATCTAGAATTTCTGGTTCTCATGGCTGTGATCTAAGCACTAGATTACACTGTACAAATACAGTTTACGGTGCTCTGTCAAGAGATATTTTACTTGTTCCTGTTAATATTTTTTGGTAGCATTGTAAAATCATATGGTGCTATTTGAAAACTGAACCAGATAAATGCAGTGTCTAGGCCAACAATTTATTTTATTTATTAATTTATTTATTGTAGTCATCAGAATTACAACCCTTGTCGGCCCGCCGGCGCAGCGGTTGGATTTCCACTTGAGACACTAGCGACCCGGGTTCGGGAACATAGAAACATAGAAACATAGAATTTGACGACAGATAAGGACTGCTTGGCCCACCCAGTCTACCCATTTCCCTACCTGATGGATAAGCTGCAGATCCTAGTAAACCAGCAGCCTACTTCTTCCTACCCCCACCCCCAAGAATTGCCTTATGACTGTCCCATGCATGCTTGAATTCCACCACTGTTTTTGACTCCACAACCTCCTCTGGAAGGCCGTTCCATACATCCACAACCCTCTCCGTGAAAAAATACTTTGTTAAATTACCTCTGAGCTGCCCCCTTCTATCTTCAAATTGTGCCCCCTTTTTCTTGCACACCTCTTTTTTTGAAAGATGCTACCCTCTTGGACTTTGTTGATTCCCTTGAGGTACTTGAAAGTTTCTATCATGTCCCCCCTCCTCCCTTTCCTCATGCTATACATATAAGCTCCTTAAGTCTCTCTTCATATGTCTTCCAGTGCAGACCCTGCACCATTTTAGTTGCCTTCCTCTGACAGCTTCCATCCTGTCTATGTCTTTATGGAGATTGGGTCTCCAGAACTGCACGCAGTACTCCAGATGGGGTCTCACCAGCTGTCTGTACAGAGGATAATAACTTCTTGTTTTCTACTGGTGATGCCTCCTATGCATCCCAGTATCCCCCAGCCCTCCTTACTGCCCTCTCACATTGCTTGCCTCACCTTAGGTCATCTGATATGACTACCCCAGGTCCCTTTCCATTTTTGTTGTTGTTAGTATCTCACCCCCCATTGTGTACTCTTCCCCTGGGTTTTTGTTTCTCAGGTGCATTACCTTGCACTTCTTAGCATTGAATCTAAGTTGCCATACATTTGACCATTCCTCTAACCTTGCCAAGTCCATTCTCATCCTTTCCACCCAACCTTGTGCATCAACTCTGTTGCAGATCTTTGTGTCATCTGCAAAGAGACATACTTTTCCTTCCAGTCCCTCTGTAATGTCGCTTATAAAGACATTGAAGAGGACCGGTCCTAATACTGAACCCTGCGGTACCCCACTACTAACCCCCTTTTTTCAGAGTGGACTCCATTTACTATTACTCTCTATGTCCTATTCTCCAGCCAATTCTTTACCCAGGCTGTCATCTTGGGACCCACTCCCAGGCTGGCTAACTTGTATATTAATCTTTTGTGTGGGACTGTGTCAAATGCCTTGCTAAAGTCTAGGTAGGCCACGTCCACAGCCCCTCCCTGATCAACTACTTTGGTCACCCAGTCAAAGAAATCTATCAGATTTGTCTGGCATGACCTTCCCACTGTGAATCCATGCTGCCTTGGGTCCTGTGCCCCTCTGGCCTCTAGATACTCAACAATTCTTTCCTTCAGAAGTGATTCCATCATTTTCCCTACCACTGAGGTTAAACTAACAGGTCTGTAGTTTCCTGCTTCTGCCTTGCTCCCACTTTTGTGAAGTGGAATCACATCTGCCCTCCTCCAGTCCTCGAGTACCACCCCATCCTCCCATGATTTATTAAAGAAGGTAGTCAATAGTGTCACTAGTTCTACTCTTAGTTCTTTTAGAATTCTGGGATGAATCCCATCAGGCCCCATTGCTTTGTCCACTTTCAGTTTTAAGAGTTCTTTCAGAACCCCTTTCTTGTGTAAATGGGCTGGTATCAACTTCCGTATCCAGAGTGTTTCTGCTGCTTGTTTTAGGTACCTTCCCCTCTTCCTTTGTAAATACTGAGCAAAAATATTTGTTTAGTATCTCTGCCTTTTCACAGTCACCCTCTGTGCACCCTCCCTCCCCTTTATTAAGCCTCACTATCCCTCCCTTGGTCTTCCTTCGCTCCCTGATGTACCTATAAAAGGTTTTATCCCCCTTCTTAACTGAGTTGGCTATCTTTTCCTCAGTTTGGGCCTTTGCTGTTCTGACTGCCTTCCCAGCTTCCTTTTGCTTTAACTGATATAGTTCTCTGCCCTGTTCCTTCTGTGATTTCTTGTACTTCCTGAATACTTTCTTTTTCTCTTGAACCTTCACTGCCACTTCCTTTGAGAACCATAGTGGTTTCTTACCTCGTTTCATTTTGTTTATTTGCTTTACACAAAGGCTTGTTACCTCTGTGATGGCAGTTTTTATTATTCCCCATTGTTCTTCCACCCATTTTGGCAAAGTCAGCCCTCCTAAAATCCAGTACCTTTGTCTTTGTATGGCTTGACTCTATTGCTGTGTTTATTGTGAACCATACTATTTGATGGTCGCTAGTTCCCAGATGACTACCCACTTCTACATCTGTGATCCTCTCTTCATCTCCATTTGAGAGAACCAGGTCTAAGATTGTTCTCTCCAGTGGGCTCCAATAGTTGTCCTAAGGCATGCCCCCAGTAGGGCATCTAGAATTACCCCACTCTAGAAGTGGCTGCTGCAACTGCACTCCAGTTAACATCTGGCATATTCAGATCACCCATCAGCAATATCTCCCCTTTTTCTGCCATTCTAAGTATACTTTCTATCATTTCCTTGTCCATTTCCTCCCCCTGAGAAGGGGGTCTGTATACAACCCCTGTGTGGATTGTGGTGCCATTGCCTGTCTCCAAATTTACCCACAGTGCTTCTCCTCCCTGTTTACCCTTTTGTTCTGTTGCTTTGATTCCTTCCCTTATGTAAAGAGCTACTCCTCCTCCTCTTTTACCCTCGCTGTCCCTCCTGTAGATAGTGTATCCTGGTATATTTACATCCCAGTCATGGTTTTGTGTTTACCATGTTTCTGTGACTGCCACGATATCCAGATGTTCTTCCTCCATCAGGGCCACTAATTCAGGAAGCTTGTTACTCAGACTACGGGCATTGGTACTCATTGCTCTACATTTTTTGATGGCTTTACCTTCTGTTGCAGCATCCCCCACTGACCTTTCTACCTCGGTCTTTTTCTCATTTAGTACCCTGTTTTGTAGGGAGAGGCTGGGATTTTCCTGCTGCTTATCAGTGCCCCCCCCGACTAGTTTAAAAGCTTGCCAATGAAGCATTTAAACTGATTTCTCAAAAGATTTGTTCCCTTTCTGGACAGATGCAGACCATCCTGCCAGTATAGGCTGGTGTCCTTCCAGGTGGAATCCCAGTCCCCAATGAAGCAAAACCCCTGTGCTCCACACCAGTTTTTCAACCATTCATTAAACTGCATGGTGCAAAGTACCCTCGCCTCACTCATGCCATTGACAGACAGCACCTCTGAGAAGGATACTGTGCGTGCTACTTGTCTTAGGTCCCTCCCCAATTCTACAAAGTCCTTCTGCACTGCTCTAATCTCATGATGAGCCAAGTCATTTGTCCCTAGGTGGACAATGACGTCCAGCTCAGACTCCCGTGCAGCTGTTCTCGTGATCCTGAGGATGCGCTTCCTGTCCCACCAAGCCATGGCACCAGACAGGCACCTTATTTCAGTTTTCCCTGCTTCCCCCAGTTCTATCCCCCTAATAATTGAGTCCCCCACCAGGAGCTACTTCCTTTCCTTGTGGTGTCCTCTGTCTCTTTCCTGTGGGCCTCCCTTGTGACAGCTGTCCTCAGCTTCCTTAGTCTCCTCTGTGGGTGCATCTGCTCCCCCAGAATGGTGTATGGATTGTGGAGTGGAACAACTGACTGGGTGTGCCTCTGTTCCACCATCCTCACCCTTCCTGAGCCCACTGTGGTCCAACTGCTGTGCTTTCTTTGCAACCTCTGAGGTAGTGGTGGTGGCTCTGGTGCTCCCTGGATGGGGGAGGTTCCCTTCCTACCATCCAGTGTGGCCTGGGGGAAGGTTTCCTTACTACTGTCCAGCATGGCCTGAAGATGGGCAACTTCCTCCCTCAGGGCAGAGAGTTGTCTGCAAATAGGGCAGCATCTCAGCCTCCAGAAAGGCTCCTGGAAGACTGCTGCCCCACAGCCATTACATTGTACTACTCCCCACATGTTTATCTACTTTTTTCTTTTTGTGTGTGTGATTGGTTTGTTATATAGAAATATATATTATACAATGGTACGCTATATTGTCAGTGCAGTGTGCTAGAGAGGATATGACAGTGATATGCACCTTGCACTTTTGAGGAATGATGTCAGAACCCCAGGTATAAAGGAACTATTTCCAGGGGTGGGTGGGGTGAGGGTGGAAGGGTTGGGCCTAAACAGTGCCCTCACAAAACAATCATCTAAAAGCTCTGACCCAGCACTGCGATGAGTGCCTTCCTGTCAGCAAGATGCCCTACACAACAATTTGACAGAGAAAATACCCTGCTAATAAAACAGAGAAAAATCCAGACATCCAAGTCAGACACAGGTAAACCTCCCCAGCCCCAAAACAGCATGGTGGTTTGTGCTCTGAAAGCAGTCAGCCCCAAAATAAGTCAGCTGTGCTTTACACTCTTCCTGCACTGAAAATCTTAAGAATTAAGCCATTGATTGACTAGTGACACCTGTGATGTAAGCAGGCCTTTCAATGTAGACAGTCTGCTATGTCTGATTCCAATACACAAAATCTTTCAGTGAAACCAGGGATAAAAACTTAACTTCTCAGCCAGCAGGACACTTTTAAAATGTTGCAAAATATCCTTCCAAATCCTAGGTCTCAACCCCAACAATCAAGCAAATTCAGTTGTATCTCACTCCCTCTGGTTATAAAATTACTACACTTTTAATGGAATCCTGCAATTCTCTGCTTAATGCCAATAAGGAAAAAAAAAATGAAACCTTTTGTAGAAAGTGTAGCTCCCCTGCTTTACAATATTATGGCTTACCAAGTTTCCAGCTCCTAAATGGAGTTATAGTTTGTTCTTTGCAGTGTAGCAAGGTTCTCAGCTTTAGACAAATCAAAGTCAGACTGACAGATGAGCCCAGGAAGCTGGATGGCCAGCCGAGGGGAGAGGGTTTGAGCATCCCAGGGACTGCTCATCCTCTCTGGGGGGAGGGGGGAACCAGAACTCGGCTCTTGTCTGGCCCCAGGTGGAGACCTGAGGTACAACAAGCCTGATGCCTAACGGGGGGGTGATGTGCTAGACATCGGCGCTCAAGCGCCTTGATGTCAGGAGGCACAGTACATCGTGAGAACACCAGAAAAACACCTCACAGCCTCCTAGTAGATGAAGCACCAGGCCCTGACCCTCAATGCCCCTACCTGCCTAAAGATAGCATCCCGATGAAAGATAGACACATCGGGGTGTATGGGCCCCCGCCTCATACCCCACCTGGGGGGGTATAACCAAAGCTCCATGGGGGATGGACTGCACTGGTCACCAGGTAGGTGAGCGAGGGCTGAAAAGGCCGTAGGTGACTCCTGAAGAGATGGGGGCTGCGAGGAGGAGGGGAGCAATAAAAAAAAAAGAATTACAACCTTTGAGTCAGGGACTCATTTCCAGAGGCTCCACATTAGAGATACAGAAAAGTACAGTCAATTACATATGAGCATTCCTTATAGACATAAACAATACAGGAGTAGAGGGTACAAATATAGTAGGAACACAACAGGATTTTAAGAACTGTTACAAATTGTATACAGGTGGGGTTACAGGCCTATACATCCAGGTAGCCAAGGACACTTGTCAGACTTGCCAGTTGACCAATTTTGAGACTGAGGGCTGATTAAACTGGCTAGGAAGCCATTGTCATAGACTCAAAATCGTGACAGAGGAGGGGCCCAATGGATTTGGGTTCACTGGCAGGTACACACCCAAGAGCAAGTAGAGAGTATATGATTCCTGTGAGCCTTTTTAAATTGTCCTAGCATGGGCAGACTAGTTACTGAAGTGGGTAGAGAGTTGAACCAGGTTGGGCACCTGTAGCTGAATGTCCTTTGAGCTAGGGAGGTTCTGACCTGAGGGACTATGAGAGAGGATTTGGAGGCACTGTGGGTATTGACTGAGGGGATGGCTGGGAGAAGAGTGGAGATGACACCTGAAGGGGTGAGATCAAGGAATATTTATTTGGCCATGAGGCAGGACTGGCATTTGAGCCTGTCTTCAAAATTAAGCACATTTGTGAGGGAGTAAAGTGCACAGGAATGGATGAGGTGTTCAGCACTGGTCAGGAGTCTACAGGCCTTGTTTATGGACAATTTAATTTTGCTGAGGGTAGTATTGTCAGCTGCATTATAGATGAGAAGGCTGTAGTCGATTAAAGAGAGGATCGACAAGGTGATGGCTAATCTGAGCACTTCAGGTGGAAGGCAGTCCTTTTGCCGATAGAGGAGACCAATTTGTGAATTGATTACCAGTACCATCTCAATGAGTACCATTGCACATTAATAGGTGCTAATGCTATCATTTATATTTGTGTGTGTGAAGCTGCTGAGCACATCTCATACACAGCTGACATTTGGTTTGCCTCCATACAGGCAAAGCACTGAAGGTATCTGATAAAGAGCTGTAATATATGATGCAACTATTATGCTATATAAATACCATTACAATGCAGTACTAGAACAGATTTTGTGTCAGGTAGCTAAGAGTTAAAATGTACTTTCTGTTTTGTTGGCATCACTCTGATGTATACGACATTTGTTCCTTTGGGTTTATTTTTAGAATAGTGTTGGCTAATCTGTGCTAGTTTCTTTCTCTTGAAACTATCCAAGGTGCATTAACACACTAAATCAAATATCAGCATAGCTGTTCATCCTGCACAAATGGAATGTAGCCTTATTAGGTCTAATAGCTTAACTGTTTCCAGTAAATGGCACAAAATGAGATCACCGTACTCTTCACTATCAGAGTATCCTTTTATCTTAACAAACAAAAACACTGGTGTTTCCACATTAAGGGAAGGTTTCTGTAAACTATATAACTCGTGTTTGCCTTTGGTAAAAACATTGTTCTGCTAATGGGTTCTGGACTGCAGTTGCTGGTGAGTGACATTAAGATATATTTTCCAAGAAAGGGGAAATAGATTATTCGATAAACAAAGTCATACAGAAAAAGCACCCAAACTTATTTTGTTTCACACTGTTTTATCTTATAACTGTTAATTGCCATTAATATTTCTATAGCAGTTTTTTTCACTCAGTGCCACAAAGTGCTTGTCCCTGTACCACTGTGTTTGTTCATATCTAGAAACAATAAATGTTTTTATTATAAAAAAAAAATAAATATATGCACTGACCCCTAAGTTGTACAGATCACTACACCTTTTGCAGAATTTACTTTGTGGAGTGAGGCATTACTGCCTCTTGAGCAACCCACTTGCCCTAAAAGTATATGCATTTTTATGACTGCATGAAGTGAATTTAACTGTACTGGAATTGTTTTTTAAGAGTTTATTTACCCAGGATAGCCCAGCTGAGATGCAATATCCCATTTCTAATAGGTCCCTGCTTCTGTCCATTTCCACAGCTGAGTAGACTAGAGCTCTGAGAGGTTACCTGACGTGCCCAAGTCACACAGTGAATACTAGGCTCTAGTGCAGGTCAAACCTGTAATTTCCTTTTTTCAAATTTGGTGCTCTGACCACTAGACCACACTGACTCTAATTATGCAACATACAACTCAAAGCTGCAAACAATAACATTTATTTTACATATTTAGTTCATTTTTTAGTTTTTGTCCAGAAAAGGCACACTGTGCTGAAGCTCATTTACAGGTGCATTCTAGGAGCACAGGGAGGTTAGTGACTTGTTTAGGTTCGCACAGTATGTAATTGATTTTTTGTTTAATTGACAGGGAGAGAATATTGGCCAGAAAGGGAATATTGACCAAAACACCATGATTATTTCTTATTCACTTTTGAATAGCTCCTTGGGACCTCCAACTCCCTACTGAGCTACCACTAAAAATGAGTGTAAGGGGCCATTGTTCAAGCTGTCATCTGTGACAAGTCCAACAGAGAAGCAGCTCCCCCTCCACCCTATTACACTGTTTTGTTAGCATTAGGTATAGGCCACAGGTTTGGTGGGGAACTTAAATCCACATCCTTCTGTCCTTAGGTAAATGCGCTGTCTGTGGTGTCATACTGACACTCTTATAATTGCCCAAGTGTAACTTCCTAACAGGTGTTAGGCCTTTACTGAACTTACTTGACTTCTTGTATAACAATAAGACAGACAGGGTACTGAACAGATATTACTGCATGACCAGGGCATAGTGAGGCACAAGGCCACAGGCCAGATGCATTCAGCCCCTGAGCGTGTAGTAATACCTGTTCAATGCACACCCCAGAGTGTCTTATTGTGCTTATAAATTGGTTCCCATTTTTAAATCTTTATTTTAAGTTTAAAAAGAACTGTTTAGGTATGAAATAAATTACATAATTCACTGTATTTATTGTAAAATAGTCCCTCCGTCTCTTTGGTAGATGATACTAGGAGTACATTGGTAATATAAGCAAATAAATTGAAGGAAGGCTCCAGCACAGATATGGCATTTAGAGTTTGTTACTTAGATGGGCAATCCAGCAAGCTGAACTAAGCTGAAGTACTGTATGTGGCTGGAATTATGTGCAAGCAGCAGCTATCAGTACTGGAAGTATTGGATATTGGGTCACACATACTACCATGGCTGTGTGGTCTGTTGCTCATGTTTGTAGTGGGTTTAGTGATTCAGTGGACATGTGAAGTGGACCGTGTTACAGGGTTTTTTGACTGAAGGTACCGTACTGTGGAGTTGATAGGACATGGCTTGCCTCACCTTGGTATGCACTTCAGTTGGTTTGATTTAGATTGGCATAGCTAGCTAGCTAGCTAGTGAGAGAGAGAGAGAGAGAGAGACAGAGAAATGGACTTCAGGATCATATAAAAAAAACAGTGGTTGTTGAGAGATGTGCATCCAGCTAAGGTAGTTCAGCTTTATCTTGAGCATGGAGTTCATGCTGAGTCACTTTAGATGTGTTCTGTTCAGCTTTGTTTCAAACAGGCGACTTCATGATCATAAAAAAATTGAGATTTTAAACTGCAGGAGCTGGACCACAATGGGCAGCACGGACAGTGGGAGCAGATAGACACTTGGGATGGACTAAAAGAACAAAATTGGGACGTCAGAGTGTTCAGTTTTATATTTTGTTTCAAATGTGAGATATGTGTTATCTTCAACTAAAGAAACTTGGCATCAATTTCTGAATCTCAGAGCTGATTAGATATTCTAAATGACTACATTGTTACCGGATAGGAAAAAAATGGTGGCATTTTAAAAAGAGAAAATCCTAATGGCACAATGATTTATTGTTTTACTGCTGTGGTCCTAGTTTACAGAACTTGTTTTTATCTGTGCATCGAACGTATTTGATGCACAGGTAAGAACCAATCAAAAAGCAGGGTTTTCTCTACCCATTTTATAAGTAAGCGATAAGACACAATGGGGTGTGCATAGAACAGATATTACTACATGCCCAGGGGCATTATAAGGCATGAAGCCACAGGCCGAGTGCCTTCAGCTCCTGGGCGTGCAGTAATATCTGTGCTACGCACACCCCGGTGTGTCTTATTGCACTTATAAAATGGGCTACTTTTATAAAAAGTTTTTAATTGTCCAAAAGAACAGGTGTCTATATATGTATATACACACACAAAATGAGTATTATGTTCAGCATTTTTGATAAAAATAGTCCTTCCACCAGTTTATGTTTCTGACAGTCAGGTGACATCATGTTGCTGGCAGTTAGAACCCCCCCCCCCTCCAAATTGGTATCAGTCTCAATAGAAGCTGCACTGAGAAAGTTGCATTTTTTTTCCATAATGGAGCAGTGATTGTTGAGGGTGGTGGAGAGCATAACTGTGTCTTTTTTTTTTAGACAAGTACATCTGGATGGAGTGGCCTTTCCCCAGCTTCCCCGTAGTAGAGTGAACACTATTGTTGAGACTGGAAGAGCAGACTTTTCTTGTTTCTCTCTAATACCTTACCCACTAAAAGTTCAGTTGGGCACTGCAGACAGAGGAGGTGGTGAGTAGGTTAGTACTTCTGTCTCCTGCCCCCCCCACACACACATAGCACACAGCAGCTATGGATTTAATGTCTGGTTTGTACTTCTCATGTACACTGCTAGATGGCAGTGTGAAGGAAAGGATTCTGTAGAGGAAGAGAGCACGAGGTTACTCTGGCATACCAAAACCATTGTTCTAACTAACTCTCTCTTTTTCTCTCCTCATACAGGTAACCTCACTCTCTCTTCTCTTTTAACACTCACTACTGTCTGAGAGAGAATCTGTGAGCTGGGTTAAAAAAAAAAAAACAAGCAAGAAAAAGGTCTTATTTGTGCACACTTGATAGTTGACACATAGTGGGAAGAGACATAACACGGGAGCAGCAGCACAATCCGGGAAACAAAAACAACTACTTGTTTGTAGATACCTTTTGTAATGATTATTTTTTAAACCATTTTTCCAGATACTTTATGGGACTACTTTTTCACTTCTAAAGATATGCTAAATATGTTTGATATGCACATTTTATGTACAGATGCTTTGTCACCGCTAACCAAGAAAAAAATGGCAGTATTTTAAAACTGTGTGTTCCAACAGCAGACTGATTTTTCCCATACTGCGGTTCTGATGTTTAGATATTGTTTTTACCTGTGCATCACACAAGTTTGATGCACAGGTAACAACCAATCAGAGATGAGGATTTTTTCTCCCGATTTTATTTTTTTAACATGTAATATTTTATTGAAACTATCAGTTATACAGAGCCATGCAAGACGGCCTTCATACATCATCATATGCACAAACCTAGCCATACATACTCAATACAAACACGTCTTTTCTTTAGGACAAAACAGACTATCCTTAAACATGAAACATTTATAATATTCTATAAACAGTTTCTCCTAGCAAAGGATACATAGTGCAGGCCCTCTCTAGCTGGATAGGATGGGGCTCACACAGCAAAGAGGCTAGTAACCATAACCCCTCTGCCTAAGACCAGCAAAACTCGGTGGCTTAGTGACGGGTTTCAAGGCCTGACCCTTCATCAACTACTAGTATACGCCTCTCCCAACTAGGAGCAACACCCTAAGACCCCTAAAAAGGGGGGTTAGGCAAAGTTGCCCATCAAGTTGAAACAGGCAGAGTCAATACGACCACAGGTAGGTCCAGAAAATACATAACAATAGAGATTAAAAACAGTGTGAATTATTAGCAGGGACAAAACCACACATCCACGACACCCGAAACTTACTATAGGCAGGTTATACCAGTGGTTATGTCAACGACTATTTGTAGGGGGGATTTTGAAATGGCAGGGGTGTCACCGAGCAAATGTGAGAGTGCAGATAGGCTCCCCATTTCTTGTAGTACTTGTCTAGTCAGCCCTTGGCTACCGCTGACAGCTTCTCAAAATTAGCCAGCCTGGACATGGCAGAGTGCCACTGCAGAACTGTGGGGGAGTTGGCTGCCTCCAACGCATCAGAATGGCTCTTTTGGCTTCCATCAGAGCCACTAGGACCCATGCTGCACTGGAGGGAGAGAGTGGATTTAGCGCCACGGTATCTCCTAGTAGGAAGGAGTGATTACGAATCTGGATTGGCTTACCAATTATCCTGGAGCAGTCCCCCAGGACTAGTGTCCAGAAGGTTGCCAAAGTCGGGCAAGTCCATAGGATATGAAACAAAAGAGCAGGAGATGACTGGCACCGCCAGCACTAGTCGTGCCGTGATATCTGCAGCCCATACAGTATTGCTGGGGTTTTATACCACCTCAGAAGTATCTTCAGCTGTATTAATTGACTCTTAGAGTCCTCATAGGCTGTATGAGCTGATCTAATGAACAACAACCATTGTTGCGGGGATATTGGGTGGAGGAGGTCTTTTTCCCAGGCGGTCTTACTAACCAGGGCACCATCCGGTTGGGCGTCTCTGATTGTTTTATATATAGTACTCACTAGTCCCTGACCATTCCTGGGTAGGTGCAAACCTTCCAGATAGCCCCAGGAGTTCTGTGTTGGAAAAGTTTTAAGAAGAGAAGAGAGGGCACTCCTCAACTGTAGAAACCTCCAAAAATCCACCGGTCCAATCCCAAATCTGTCCTTGATCTGCTCAAAGGACATTAACACCAAAGAATTTGGAAGTAGCAGGTCCCCTATCACACAGATGCCCTTTGCTGCCCAATGGGGCCAGAAGAGCGGTTTATGATCAAACATGATAAGGCAGTTATTCCATAGTGGGGCATATCTAATTGGGGGGTGGTAACCTGCATTCGAGACCCCAGTGACTGCCATTGCCCTTTGCCATGCTCTACACATTTCTTCCATAATTGGGGTAAGTCCCCTCACCACCTTCTTCCCGCCATAGAGCAGGCAGAACAGGGGATTATCTACTGACAAAGAGGCCTCTAAGGCTACTCACTGTGGGGAGTGAGGGAAGGGGTAAACCAAGCTGTAGCTTGGGCCATTCTGAAGGCCAGATGATACCCCTCAAACCAGGGAAGATCGAGCCCACCTCTAGTCCAATGTGCACGGAGTTTTGACTGCCCCCATCTTGGGGGTTTTCCTTCCCATAGAAAGAGAGCAACTAGGTTATCTAAAGCCTTGAACAGCCTCGAGGTCAAGGGAGCAGGGAGATTATTCAGTAAATACGACACCCTAGAAAACAAAAACATTCTAATAGCTTCAGCCTTGCCTTTGAGAGTGAGCTGGAGCTTTAACCACCGCCGGACCTCCACCGTTAAGGAGGTCAACAGAGGGGAAAAGTTTGCGGGCTCTAAATCTTTCCACACCTTAGGAATAAAAACCCCAAGATAAAGGAATCCTTGCGGGGCCCAGGTAATATCAGTACCTGTAAGACAGGATTTGGTACAGGCATCATTCAGTGGGGACAAAATGGTTTTCTTCTGATTTACTGTAAGCCCCGATAAACATGTGAACTTCTGTAGAATTATTAAGAGTGGGATAATAGAGGATTGGGGATCAGAGAGCGTAAGGAGCATATCGTCCACATATGCATTGACCAAGTATGTCGAACCTTTTATAGGGATGCCTGTTATACTCAGGGAGTTGACAAATTTATGAATAAGGGGATCCAGGGTGATCAGAAAAAGGAGAGGGGAAAGGGGGCAACCCTGACAGGTGCCTCTTTGTAGTGGAAAGGGGGAGAGGTATCTTTGTTAGTGACCACTCTAGCTGAGGGGGAATGGTACAAGGTGGAGATCCAGAAGCAAAAATCTACCCCGAAACCATACAGCGTAAGAACTCTGTGAAGAAACCCCCATTCGAGGGAATCGAAAGCTTTAACGAAGTCTATTGCCAAGGCAGCCATAGGAGTTTTAGACTGCATTGCCAGCCACTTAAGATTCAAAACAAGCTGCAGATAATCTGCACTTGATTTTCCTTACATAAAACCTGTTTGCGATGGGTGAATTATGGTGGGCAGGATTAGGGCCAGTCTGTTAGCTAAAATTTTAGCTAGCAGTTTGGTGTCCACGGGGAGAAGGGAAATGGGTTGAAAATTTGCACAAAGAAGGACATCAGATGATTTTTTTTGGGGTGAGAGTTATTAAGGCCTCCCGCATGATCGGGGGGAGGAGAGTATCTTTCTGAGCTTCTTGCAGTGCTTGCAATAATAGCTCAGTAATATGCTCTTGGAGCAGTTGGTATAGCTCTACTGATACCCCGTCCGGTCCCGGTGCCTTACCCTTCAACATCTGAGACAGAGCTACTCGAAGTTCCTCCGATGTAATGGGGGCATCTAACTCACGCTGCTGGCCCTCCGAAAGTCGGGGGAGCTGAGCACCCTGACATAGGTTGTTCAGTCGGAGAGACAGATCGTCACTTGAGAGTACGTTTTGGGATTGGTACAGCTCCCATAAAAATTTTGCATCTCCATGTTGATGGATTTAGGAGCCATGAGAAGTTCCCCCTTCTTGTTTCTCAATGCTAGGATTCTGGAGGAAGTCTGCTGCTTCCTCAGATAGTAGGCGAGTAGTTTCCCTCCTTTGCCCCCAGCTTCCTATACCCTGTGTTTCACCTGGATCATCTGCCACTCTGCTTTCCTGTTTAACAGCACATTAATCTGGTATTTTAGACCTGTGATAGGAGCTAGCAATGGGGAATTTAATGGATTCTGAGGTGATACCTTAAATTGTGCTTCCAGCTTAACTAACTGATCCTGTAAATCTCTAAGATGTTGCGCACGCTCTTTATTTTTGGCAGCTGCGTAAGATATGACTCTCCCCCTTAGGACAGCCTTAAAGGCTTCCCATATCGTTGTCGCTTTAGTCTCTCCGGGGGTATTCAGGGCAAAATATTTGCCCTTTTCCTCCTTTATGTATTCCCTAAATGCTGCATCTTGCAGCAAGAGGGGATTACATCTCCATCTGGTGGACGGGGAGCTTTGGCCCGGCGGGGTAAAGGTGATTGCAACTGGGGCATGGTCAGATATCAGAATGTTTCCTATGGTCACATTACTCACACCTGGCATGGCAACATGGTTGACTAACCAGAAATCTAGTCTACTATGGGTACCGTGCACATTGGAATAGAAAGTGCAGTCACGTCCCTGTGGATGATTAACCTGCCATGGGTCCCCCAGCCCCCATTCAGACATCAATGTGTTCAGGGTAGCCACCACTTGGGATGAGATTGTGGGGTAGGAATGGATTTGTTGAGAAAGATGTCGAGAACTAAGTTGTGGTCGCACCCCCAGTAGTATAGGAACCTCTGCTCCTCCTTCTAATAGGTCGGTTAGGGCTTGGTTCAATTCTGAATACAAGTCCCTAACATCAGTATTCGGGCCATAGACATTGGCCAGTATAACTTTACCACCTGGGTAGGACAGCCTAGCTACCAGCCATCTCCCTTGAGTGTCCTGACTTTGGGCTTCAACTGCCCAAGGGTCAGACTTCTGAAGTAAAATGATAATGCCCCTTGATTTTGTGGTTGCGCAACTCAGCAGAACTGTGCCTACCCATAATTTCTTCAACCAGTGGGCCATATGGCTAGTGAGGTGCATCTCCTGGAGCAGGGCCACATCAGCTCCCATAGAGTTCAGAAACTGTAGCACTTTGGTGCATTTCACTGGATGATTGAGCCCCCTAACGTTCCAGGAGACACACCTTCATCCCCTAGGACCCACTGTGGATGCTGTCATAACGGTGATCCCCTTAGCTGTTGACAGGAAGAAAGAACAAGAAGTACTCACCCCTCAACTGGGCCTCAGTAAACACACATCAGCAAGTGCGAAGAGAAAAAGAGGTAACCTATAACCTGTGACCGCAAAGTATCCAAGCGGCTCCCAGTCAAGAAGTCTATCAGAGAGTACTAGGGGCAGTGGCATGTGGTTTTGTCTCCAGCAGATAGAGAACCTGAGTATGATAAAGAACAAAGACACAAAACACTGATGACTATCAAAATAGTAACTACAGTAAAGGAAAAGAAAACCAGACAACTATCAAAGTCAGTAAATTACAACAGTGGTATATATCTTTAAAGTCATTAACTTAAACTCCGTTAGTGGTGTCGAGGTGAACGCATGAGCAAGGGTAAAATACCCCTGCAGGCCACACTGCTTCAGGCACCACAAGAGAGCTATGGGAAAGGTTACACCTGATAGTTGATAACCTGACCCAGCCTGACTCCATAGCATCCGCGCTGGAGAGTCCAGGCCTAGCGGGTGACCTTAAGTCACCCCGGTGGGGAACGGGGGGGGGAGGGGGGAAGGAGAAACCTCTATTAGCTACTTGTGGGTAGTAAATTTCTAAGTATCTGGTGAGCAACAGGTAATCCTATTACACCTCCTCTCTCCTCGGGTCTACCCCGTGAAGAAGGGGGCGTCCATAAATAACTTACTAAAACCTGGCCATTCTATTAGATTAACTAAGGCAGTAGAGTCCCACACTTCCATACCAACACCATTTCCTCTAGTAAGGGAGGGTGGGGAGGAAGCCTGGGGAGCCCATCATAATCCCACTGCTGCCCTAAAGGAGCGGGGGGAGGGGGGAGGACAAAGCCTCATGGCCCAAATAAGAGGCATGTAGCCGCACTGGCAAGCAGTGCTGGAATGAAAAAAGAAATGCACTGTGTGCAGCATTCCCAGCACCTCATAAAGCTAAGGACCAGCAAGGGGCATACGCCCATCTGAGAGCCATCCCCAGCAAAACTGGGACAGTCTAGGTATCCGAGTGCATCAAGGCAAACCCTAGCATAGAAGATTGTCCAGATCCAGTGGGGCTGGCACCCAAAGTAACAGCTTCTGTGAAAGTCCTTGTGCCTGGTTTTAATAGTCCATCCGCTGCTGCAGTTTCCGCCTCGTAGTAGTCCATTTCAGAAGCCCAGTCCAGCTGGGTAGGGTCCTCTGATGTTGCCTCTAGCTGACCCTTCAAATCACCTTCATCCTAGACTGATGTAGTGGCTCTAGACTGTTTAGCAGGAGGTGAGTCTACTGCGCTTGCTGTCCCCGTGAAGCGGGGACTTCTGGAGCATTGTCTCTGTCTGGCTGGCAGCAGACTAGCATTATCCCCCAACGAAATACTATGCTGCTTGTTGTATGGTGCCCCTTAGTCAGTATAGGTGTCAGTCCCAGCTTTATGCAACTTGTCTCCTGAAAACTGTGGAGCCCAGAGCTGTTTACTACTGGGGGACGTCTTTCTTAATGGTCCCGTCCAGCCCAGATTCCCGTCCCCTGGTGCTGCATCTCCTTTCCTTGTGGTTCTATGTAGCATATGGTTCCTAGGCTCCCAGAGGCATCTAGGAGATGCAGTCTGTGGCAGCATACCCGACCAGTGTGCCTGAATCCAGGCCTCAGCGTCACCTGGAGACTCTGCGAGGAAAGACTGACCATTTTTACTCAGGTACAGAGCTATTAGGCCTTTAAAATGATATTGCACTGCATTGGCTGCTAACATTTTCTTGAGGGGAATATAGGCTCTGTGCTTTGTAGTGACCTCCTGTGTGAAGTCCCTGTAGAAGGATATAGTGTCCCCCTTCCATTCCAACTCCCCCAACTCTCTAGCAGCTCTCAGTAATCGCTTCTTAACCGAATAGCTCAAAAGATAAGCAATAATGGTGCGGGAACCCTTAGAATTCTTAGTATTACTAGAGACCTGGTGGGCCCTCTCTACCCCGACAGGATCCTTCCATCGATCGCCTAATATCTGCGGAATCCACTCATTTAAGAAACACTCCATGTTAGGCCCTTCAACTCCCTCGGGTACCCCTATTATCCGGATATTATTTTGTCTGCTTCAGTTTTCTTGGTCCTCTGCTCTATACCACAGTCAAGATAATTTAGACTAGTGGTTCTGCAGCCTCTGTAGGATGTGTAGGTGTTGTTTCTCCAGCTCCTCCGTCCGCTGTTCTAAAACATTGTGCTGATCCTCCAGCCTGTGAACATTTGCCACATTAGTGGTGAGAGAAGCGCCGATTGTATCCACTCTACTCAACAGGGCATCCAACATTTTGATGATATTTGCCAAGGCTTCCCCCACTTGCACTTGATTGTCAGGGGTTGAGATATCTTGATGAGGGGCTTCCGCCATGATGCCACCCGCAGGCCCACGATCTGCCAGTCACCCTTGCCTCTCGCAATTAGTTAGGTCCGCGCCCTTTTCTGTTCTTGAAAGCAACTCCTGGATCCTGCCAGTGCTAGGCTTCACGCCGATCTAAGGTCACTGATGTCTCTGGTGGAGTAAGGGAGGAGGATAGGGCAGTTGCTGCTTCGAATCCGCTAGGAGGGAGGAGGGAGAGAGAGAGAGAGAGGGCTAAATCCCCGGCGACCTGAGCTCGGGCCTGTGTGTCCTACTACTGCGTGCTAGCTCTGAGGGAACAACGGCCCGGCAGGGGCTACCTAAGAGCATGGCTCACCTTAAATGCATGTCAACAGGACTAACAGAGGCAGGGAAGATGCATAGAGAAGCTCAGAGCAAAATCAGTCCAGCATTTAAGTCATTTTGATCGAGTTCACCGCCAGGCTGGGGCAGAGAGAAGGGTTTAGGCAGCCATCTCCTCCGGGTCCAAGCCACGCCCCCCTCCCCATTTTATAAGTTGAAATCAACAGCTCTCTGGAGCAGTAGAATGGTGTACCTATGCTGAATCGACAACACCATTGTTGAAGTTCAGCATAGCGAGATCCCCAATGTTGTTAGGCAAAATGTCACCTGTCAGACATTGGTGTGTTTTCTATGGGGAGTCTGCACCCCATGAACACCCCCATGTGGGGGGCTGTGCCCCCACACTGCCCCTTCTATAGGTAACTAACTCTGAGTTGGAGTTGTCTGGGGGCGACATTCAAGTAAAGGGGCAAAATTTTGTTTCAGTTACACACAATCTCAAATCTGCTTGCATTGTCGCTGTGAGGGATTTCACCATTGGGGTTTCACCATACAGTCAGCATACACAGTAGAACTCTTTTCCCATGGGATAGTTATTGAAATTATAACTTCCTAACAACTATTATGCCTGAGCCCAGACATGTGTATGGTGAACTCTTCTACAGCTCTTTGGAGCTGAAATCAGTTCTAGTCACACAAACTTGAGACACTTACCATAGGATATTTTTTTATTTAGGGTAATACCTTGGACACACAGACAAGCAGTGTGTTTTTTTCTGGAGACCCTCTGGCAGTAGACTCTCACAAATAAATTCACAGTAAAACAGCAATACAGCAGACAAAATGTTCAGTAGTGGAACTATATACAGAACATTTAATATGACTACATTAAATAGTTACCAGTAACTATTGTCAGTGTTACTTATTTTTTCACACTAATTTTTTATTAAATTTGACATCAACAAACATAGTACATGATAAACTTCTACATAAATGAACAGGAGTTACACCTGTATCATGAACATAGTCTTGGTTACATTTGACAGTAAACAAACAAAAAAGTTTTATAGTAACACACAATAAAGTTTTACAGTAACACACAATAACACTGAGCCATTGCAACAAAATCTTTGAATAGGATATAGAAAGTCCAAGCAGGGGTATCAACCAGTACCCTGAGAGGAAGCGCGTCTTTCAGTTGTAAGAAAGGAACTAAGCCTGATTGGTGTGGTTCCAGTTTTCCCATCGTAAAGTGTGAGAGTCTGTCTAGGGAGGCTAGTTGATACATGGACTGGATACACTCATTGAATGTTGGAATTTTTGTGGACCTCCATCAAAGAAGGAGAAACTTTTGGCTGTAATGGTGGAAGCAACAATCCATCTGACTGCAGGATCAACTTTAGTTTTATTTGGTGGCTAACTCCCAGCAGAACCAAAGGTGCACCTAAGTGCAGATTCAAAGGGTGGATCTTACAGAAGTGGTCCAATATGGCCTCCCAGAAGGAAGTTACACGGGGACAGGACCACAAGATATGAGTTTGGGACCACATGTTTATTGCACTTCCAGAAGAGGTCTAACTGGATACGCCCCATTGTCTTTAGAAGCTGGGGAGTTCTGCACCATTGGTGCAGAACTTTTAGCTGGATTAGTTGGGCCCTGGGAACCCTGCAGCATATATGAGCTCTGTGCTAGGCAATTTTACACTGATGATCAGAGATGGGTGTGATGAGTTCATTTTGCTGTTGGGATTGGGCCCAGATTAAGTCGCCATCTTGTCAGTGGTCAAGCCAACCCCCCGCTTTATATTACTTATTGACGGCTGCTGATCAGAACAGTCTTTTCACTGGTCAAAACCTAGTCACATGGGGCTAGATTATCCTTCTGATAACATTACCTCAAGGCAGATTACTTGCAGAATAACCTGTAGAGGTCAAATCCTGCAATAATATTCCCTCGTCCCACCAAGAAACATACATAAAAATGACAGATAAAATCAAATATTCACAATATCTAACATTGCTAGACTACACAGCATGAAACTGCAACAAGAAAAGCAAAACAAAATAACACATATAATGTATTTATTTATATCACAAGTTTCACCAGCAAAGACATACTGAGGTTGTAGCAACTCATTTCCAGATGTGTCGTCTGAGGATTGAGCAAAGGGAGTATGCAGTACATGAGTGCAAGTGAAAATACATAATGTAAGGTGAAAAAAGTAATAAAAATAAAAAAGTATAATACAAATCAATATAATAAAATACAAATAAAAAATAAATAACAGTGTACAGTCACAATTTACAGAGAGAATATTCAGGGCTACACAAAATATAGAGAATAATGTATGGGTAGCCATACAACAAGCCTGTGTCTGCATCAAGAGTTTTTATGGCAAATAGAAACCTTGAGAGTGAAGTTTGAGAGGTTCAGTGGTTGCCATACAAAACTTGAGATGAAGACACAGGCTTGTCTTTGTATGGATGCCCATACATTATCTTTTATAGTGTATGGGCATCCATGCCTATTTCTGACACTGCACATTGTTTCAGTAAACTGGTGGTTGGGGAGGGGCACTCGAGGGTTGGTGGCAGGCTCAAATTACTGACACAGTGTGCTGCAGATGTTTCTGCAAGTTCAAGTTTTAAAAAAAAAACTTCCAGCTTAATTGGATAAAGGAAAGCAACTATGTGGCAGCATTTCAAGTTGTTCTGCTGCAGTAGTGACATCACTACTGCAGCAGAACAGCATAATGAAATCACTACTGCAGCAGAACATAGAGGATAATGTATGGTTATCGATAGTCAACCGGTTTGTTAACCATCGAGAGGTTGCCAGGGCAACCATGTGTAAACCTCGAGATCGAAGCTTGAGAGGTTTAAGTCATCACAGCAACCTCGAGATGAGTTAAAAAAACAGTTACCCATCGAAGTACCATACATTATATTTTATAGTGTATGGTACAATTTAGTTTTTTTACAAAAGAAAGCAGTTCCTTACTACGGTTTTTTATGTTGCCGCTGCTCTGACCTCACTGCTGCGGCTGTTTCAAGGCTGTCCAATCCATTTGCACGCATGCCCAGACTGTTCCCGTTTGTTAATCCATCAATGTGACATACCTTCGATGGGTTAACCACATTGTGATGTCACATCAATGGTAAAACACTGTTATAAAAAGGTAGATTTCTATCTATAACAACATTCTACCATACATTTAAGCAATAAGCCACAAGGGGTGTGTGGGTTATGGGGATTTACGGCTGGGTGGTTTTGCCCATGAGGTGCAGCCAAGTGGGTAACCGCCAGCGGTAATCCCGATAACCCACACTTCTCGAAGTGGCTTATTGCGATTATAATTAGGTGTCAAATATTAAAAATATAGAAAAGAATTGTCAAAAAAAATCTTATTTCTATTTTTTATATATTTGTGTATATATATTCTTCCACCGTATATTAAGTAGTGCCTTGTTGCTGGGTAGAATACAGAGTAAGTGATGTTGACAGAGAAGTTAGAGTGCAGTTTATTTATTTAATTTTTATAATTTCGTTTTGCTGCCAGGTTTGGAAATGTGTTTAGAGTTATGAGTGGTTGAGAGAAGGAGAGAGCGGTGTCGATCGGCGCTGTGAGTGGAGTAGAGCAGGGCGTCTGGGATCGCGTTTTGTTTCTACTTCCGGGTATGATTTTCCAGGCATACGGTGGTGTTCGGGGGAATTTGTTTTTAATAGTTGTTTAAAAAAAAAGTGACGTGTAGAATACTGACACAGAGAAAGAGTGAGTGGGGCAGCAGTGAAGATTGAGAACCGGACAGAGTGGAGCTGAAAATGCTAACAAGCGAGGTGGGTGCGGCGGTGCCAAGCTGTTTACTGGTCAATGATTTAAAAAATACTATGGAGCGCTTCAAGTTAGCTCTCATGTAGTGTTATTGTGAAAAGTTAATCGAGTTCAGTCTCGTCGATTAGGTGACTTGATTCAGCCATGTTTTTTTTTTTTTTTTAATATACGAGCCCTAATGTGATTTCTTAGCGAGAGGAAAAATGGCGACTTTATGTGTCGGTGGGGGTATCGGAGTGATCCCTTTCAGGTGGCATTGATGTATCAGACTGGCACCTTTGCCAGTGATTATCATAGGATTTACAACAGGGCTAAGGTGTCAGTCTGCCTTTCTGATTGGCTCTTGGTTAATGTCCCTGATATAATATAAGCATATTCCAGGCATGGAATTCCATGCATAACATCATTCCACCATATACTATAAAGCTGAAATATACTGTAAAACTAGTTACTTTCATGCAAAGTAATTTTAGTACAAACACAAATGTATCCATAATTGTGTAAATTAAATTTAGCACCACATTCCCTATAATGGAAAAACTGCTAATTAGCATAAATTAATGTTAGACTAAATTAGTACCTCAGTGAAAATAGTGAAAATTATTTGACAGTGAAAATTTCAAGTTTTTCAGTAATACAAATTAAGAAACAAGTGCTGTACAGTACAGGGAGCAATTCCAGATAGTAACAGATTACTACCACCCAGACTGCTATAGTGCAAGCTAACAGTGCAAGAAGTATAGCACAGTGGTTTAAGGCTCTGAGCTGCAAATTTGGTGACATCCAGCAGACCAGACCTGGGTTTGAGTCCCACAGCTTCCACTTACATACTGTGTGACCCTGAGCAAGTCACTTAACTTCCTTGTGCTCCCAGGATGCACCTGTAAAAAAGCTTTCAGCTTAGTGTGCTACTCCTGGTTAAACAACTTAAAAAAAAAAAAAAAAATTTAGTGTGTTGCATTCTGGCTGGCTCAGTTATATACCTCACAATCTTGTGGTTTTACTGTAATGCATGGAGAAATTTAATTGCAGGGTACTGGGTTCAGCACAGAGCACCATGGAAATAAGAGATAATACAAACATACGAAATTTGCCAGCAGATAAAGGCCTAGAGGTCTATCAAGTCTGCTCGAATGTGCAGCTAGCACCCCTTATTCTGCAGCTGCCCTTCCCTTCCACCCTTCCCCTTCCCCTTCATTGACCTTCCCCCTTGTCCTGTCCCATCCCCTTTTGAAGCAGTCCACTGTTCTACTGGGTACCACTTCTGCAGGTAACGCATTCCACCCAGCCACCACCCTTTCTGTAAAAAAAAGTCACCTCATCTCCCTCCTGAACCTTTCTCCCTCCAGTCTCATATCATGGCGCCTGGTGTCCCTCCCTTCCCCTTCCCTCCCTTACTTTGAACAGCCTTTCTGTACCTGTCTTTATTCCTTTCATGTACTTAAAGGTTTCAATCATGTCCCCCCGTCCCTCCTCTCCTCCAGTGAGTACATGTTCAACTCCCTCAGCTTCCTCTCGTATTATAAGTCCCCCAGCCCCTTGATCATCTTTGTCGCCCTGCACGGCACCCCCTCCAGTAACTTAATCTCCCTCTTCAGATACGGGTGCCAGTACTGCATGCAGTACTCCAGGTGTGGTCTAACTACCGACCTATACAGTGGCAGAATCACCTCCTCCTCGAGGATATACCCCTTGCAATACAACCCAGCATTTTGTTGGCCTTTGCAGCTGCCTTCCTACATTGTGCCGAGTTGTTCACTGACCCTGTATTGAGCACCCCCAGATCCTTCTCCTCCTCTGTCTGGGCTAGCTGCACTCCCCCCCGCTGGTAAATCCTCCTTGGGTTCTTCATCCCAAAATGCAGCACCTTGCACTTTTTGGCATTAAACCCCAGTTGCCAGGTGTCTGACCAGGTTTCAAGCTTTGCCAGATAATCCTGCAACCCCTGCCATCCCCCTAGGTCATCCACCACCGCGCCTACCTTGGTATCATCAGCAAACAGACGGATCTTGCTCTTGATGTTCAATGATATGTCTGCAATGAATATCCCAAACAACACTGGTCCTTGTGCAGCCCGTAAGCCCATCTGACACTGAACCACTCTTCTACCAGCCCGACTAGCTGATGAAACAATCCCTTACCTTTTTGCTGTTGTGGTGGAGAGTCAGGGGTAAACAAAATTGTTACACTTAGTTGTGCCATGTGTGTCACGGGGTACTTCCCCCAAATTTCTGGTTTCTTTAAGTTCTTCCTTGGCCAACAAAATATTGTGACCACAAACTTACTTTCTGCCTATTTGGAGCAAGTGTTTGGTTGTAGTCATGAAGCACTGAACTAACGTAAGTGGAATGGATTGGAAGGGTGAGTGGGGGGAATCCCCTCGTAGAGAGTGATTATGCACACTATGTCAGCATAGCCTATGGTTCTGTTATGGCTGTGTGTTGAAATATCATTACCTTGTAATTCTCATAGTCATCTGTGGAATCCCATTCAAATGTTTACTGGAACTGCAGATACATATTCCATTATGCATTTTCATGACACAATGTGAAAAGCATCTGAATAGTATTCCATGGTTATTTAATGATGTACCATATAATTTGCAGAGTTTGAGATAAAACAGCAGATGTGATTCTAAGGTTTAGTAAGTTATCATGCAGTTTGCTTTTACTTTTGGAAGTGTAACTGTTTAAGAGACAGAGCATAAAACAGAACTTGGTGAATACGGTTTTTAATACTACATTTTATTTATAATTGCTGGTCCCTGAAATAGCTGCTGGTGCTGAGGGATATCCTAAAAAAGTGCCCTTCTGCATCCCTTTGGCCAGAGGAGACCAGCATTCTCATGAGCAAGGTCAGCAAAAATGCTGAACAACTTGTTGAAGGGAAATTGCTTGGGTACCTTAACAGAGAGAAGATTTGGGGGTGATTGACACCGTGCTTAGCACCGGGGTAGGGAGACTAGCCAAGACAATTAAGCTGCTCAATTACTGATGGGGTGATTTGCAATGCAGAGATACCCAGATACAAGAGAACTAGGGTGTGTGGCTACTGTGCCAGGAGGATGGAAATACCACTGCAGGGCTATTGGTGAGTGTTACTAAACTTCTAATTTTCAATTATATTGAATATGAAACACTAATATAAGAATATTATACTGTATGCATTTGCATTAAGGCACCATTGATTGAGAAGTGTTGGGGAGAGCAGGCTGGCAGTTGCATTGTAGTGACTGGCTGTGATGCAGTTGCTGGTATCTGGCAGACAGTGTCCTAGATCTGCCTCTCCATTTATTGATTTTCTATGATAATTTAGATTTTGTCCCTGTTATGCTCTTCAGCTGTATTCTGACTGAGTTGCTGCAGTCCAACTGAATGCCATCTTGCGTGACACCATAGCACCTCTTTTCTGTTGGCTTGGTGGTGGCATAGGGTGGAGCTTGGCCTCTGAGTTCTTTTTGTGTTCAATGTATTATTTCCTTCTGATTGCAACAGTGTCTTTTTGCAATCCACCATCTTTTACTCCCATCACCTAACAGACACCAACTACATGGGCCTAGCTCTGTGCTCCAGGGCAGATCTGAAAGTCCTAGCTACCACTAACACCAATGTGTGCCATACAGTGTTGATGGACAATGCAGGACCTTGTGGAAAGCTGTGTACCTGTGTTTTTTAGGTTCTCCTCATGTGTGCACCCAACCACCACTCCATGGCTCCTGTTAGTGGGCAATGTCCGCAGTCAGCCACACCCATCTCTAGAGTCCTGGGCCACCTCTATAGCTTTGGCACTGAAAACTGGCACCATTCATACCTGTTTGTTATGTCTGCCATGTATCATGACAAGCATCTCACAGCATTCCACAAGCAGCCCTGGTCACAGAACAAAAACTGACTTTGTGCAGAACATTTCTATCTTGGTATAGGTGTAATGAACTGTATTGTACTGGAACATAAGCATTCTCAATATTGTGTTGATGTACTCTTCTTCTGTTGTGTCAGTTGCAGATGTTAGATAATCTAGAGAGACTGAGGGAGGAACAGGCAATCAATGTCCTGATGGCACCTCCAGGTCTGTAGGAGATAGGGATGGTGTTACAGTGGCCACAACAAAACATGTAGTCATGGATCCTTGTACACAACCTTAAGGCTCTGGCATGTGATTTATGTAATCTTTAATCAGAGAAACATAGAAGTTGTTGGCAGATAAGGACTTCTTAGCCCACCTAGTCTGCCCTATATTCCCTATCTACTGTGCCACCACAGACCCTACTCAAGCTCCAGTCTTCTGCCCCCTTGCCTTACTTCTAACATCCCCTTGTGTCTATCCCATGCATGCTTGAATCCTGCTACTGTTTTAGCACCCACCTCCTCTGCTAGGAGTCTGTTCCAGGCATCCATCACCCTCTCCGTGGAGAAGTATTTCCTCACATCTCCCCTGAGCCTCCCCTTCCCAGCTTCATAGCATGGCCCCTTGTCCTGGAGCATCTTTTTCTATAGAAAATGCTACCTTCCTGTACCTTATTAATACCTGTGAGGTATTTTACAGGGAAGAACAGGGTGCAGGAATACACTATTTTTAAGCAAAAAAGATGTTCCAGGACTAGAGGGCATGGGATGAAGTTGGAGGGAGGATGATTCAGAGAAAACATGAGGAAGAATTTCTTCACAGAACGGGTGGTAGACAAGTGAACATCCTGCCAGAGGAAGTGGTGAGGGCTGAAACAATCACGAGATTTAAGAATGCATGGGAGAGACATAAAGGAATTCTGGATGTCAGGGGTAAGGGGCAACAGACTTCTAGGAAAACATAAACTGAACTTACAAGCTCAAATGGGCAGATTGGGTGGGCCACAGGCCCTTATCTGCCGACACTGTCTATGTATCTATGTATTTGAATGTTTCTGTCATATCCTCCTTTCCCTCCTTTCCTGTAGAGAGTACACATTTTGTTCCTTGAGCCTCTCCTCAAAGGGTTTTTGATGCAGGCCCTGCATGATTTTGGTATCTCTCTTTTGTACTGCCTCCACCCTATCTATGTCCTTCCAGAGGTGAGGCCTCCAGAACTAGACACAGTATTTGAGGTGGGGTCTTACCAGTGATCTATACAGGGGCAATACTACCTCCCTTTTTTTGCTGATGATGACCCTTCCCATGCACCCGAGTAGCCTGCTAGCCTTCTCCACTGCCTTACCACACTTCTTGGCTACCTTCAGGTCATCAGAAATTATCACCCCAAGGTCCCTGTCCTGTTTTGTGGTTGCTAAAATGTCCTGGCTTAATTGGTACATTGCCCCTGGGTTTCTGTGTCTCAAGTGCATGATTTTGCACTTTTTTGCATTGAAACCCAGCTGGCATTCCCTTGACCATTCTTCCAGCTTTTTTAGATTGTCCTGCATTCTTTCCACCCCCTCTGGGGTGTCTACTCTGTTGCAGATTTTTGTGTCATCCATGAACAGGCATACTTTCACTTCCAGCCCTTCTGCAATGTCACTAATAAAGACATTGATGAGGACCAGGCCCAGTACTGACCCCTGTGGCACCCCGCTGGTCACATTGACTTCTCCATAGTAGACCCCATTTACCACCACCATCTGACTCCTATTGCCTAGCCAACTTCTTACCTATTTTACTACTTTTGGACCCACATCTAGGTTGTCCAGCTTGCTCACCTGTCTTCTACGTGGAACGGTGTTGAAGGCCTTACTGAAATCCAGGTAGGCCACATCTACCGCTCCTCCCTGATCCACTCCCCTGGTCACCCAGTCAAAAAACTCAATAAGAATTGTCTGGCAAGACCACCCCCCGAGTGAAGCCATGTTGCCTCAGATCCTATAATCCACTGGTTACAAAGTATTCCCCAATCCTTTCCTTCAGTAGCGATTCTATTACTTTACCCACAACTGAAGTCAGGCTGACAGGTCTGTAATTTCCTGCCTCCTCATTATTTCCACTTTTGTGTACTGGGACCACATTTACTCTCATTCAGTCCCCTAAAACCTCCCCTGTTTCTACTGATCAGTTGAACAGAGCTGTCAGAGGTGCGATTGGCACCTCCTAGAACTCCCTCAGTATCATAGGGTGCACCTCATCAGGTCTCATTGTCTTGTCTACTACTAGTTCCTTGAGGACTCTCTTCTCTGTAAAAGGACTAGTGTCCACCTCCCTTCCTTTAATGACCTTACTCTCATCTTTGACCTGTCACTGACTCCTTCCTCCGTAAATACTGAACAAAAGTAATGGCTCAATATGTCTGCTTTTTGGGTCCTCTTCCTCATAAACCACTCCATCCCCTTACTATCCCTCCTTTAGTCATTCTCTTCTCTCTTATGTACAGTATCTGAAGAATGTTTTATCTCCTTGTTTTACTGATGGTCAATGTTCTCCTCCATTTGTGCCTTTGCTGCTCTCCCTGCCTCTTTTTGTTTCTCCTGGTAACTCTCCCTATCCTCCTTCTTCTGTATCATCTTGCACCTTCTAATAGCTAGTTTTTTACCCTTACTTTCTCCGCTACTTCTCTAGAGAACCATAGTGGTCTGTTTTTTCTCTTGCCCTTGTTAACCTGCCTAACTCAGAGATTTGTGGTCTATTCAATGCCCCCATTTATTTTTGCCCATTGTTCCTTGACCCCCTGCCCCCAAGTTTCCCTATCTGTGCTAGGGTGTCCCTGAGGCATTCTATTTTCTTAAAATCAGCCCTCCTGAAGTCCAGAGCCCTCATCTTAGTGCAGCTTGATTCTGACCCAGTTCTTACATTGAGCCACACCGTAAGGTGATCACTGGTCCCAAGGTGACCATCCACTGTGATGTCAGCAGCACTATCCCTGTTTGTCAGTACCAGGTCCAGTATTGCCCTCCCTAAAAGAAGTGGGTTCCTTAATTAGCTGCCTGAGGAACGCTTCTTGCAGGGATCCCAGGATTTCCCTACTTCTGACTGCTGCCACAGCTGGGTAGGCTCCAATCCACATCCAGTAGATTGAAGTCCCCTACCAGCAACACCTCCCCTTTGCATGCCATCCTTTGGATTGCTTCCATCATATCGTTATCCACCTCTTCCCCACTGTACTGGAGGAGTCTATGTGATAACGGCGATTGCGAGTGATCACCATTAGGGGAGCATACATCGGTGAAAATCCATTCTGCCAATGTACAATCAGCACAGCAAAGAAGGCACGGGAGCTTGAGTTTTTGTTTGTGCAGGGGCTGCACCCCACACACCCTACTAAGATTCTCAACTCCAGGGGGGTCCATGTCAGGCGGGGTGAAAAATGAAAAATAAAAGGTATTTCTCAGTCCAGCACAAAAATCCCGACTCACTCAGCACTAAACCTGTCACCCTCCCAACCATAGCCTGCCATGAACCCACCACACAGCCAGCTTGGCAACCCACCGTCGAGCTGCACCTCACAAACCCTCCCTGCCCTTCCGCCCATTGCACATCCGCTTGCCCCCCCACATGTGCGTATACATATAGCGACAGGATGTCACTATATTTGCAATTGCCCCCCTGTCCCCTAGCCCTGAGAACAGGCACAGCTATTGAGTCACCCTTTTTGTAGATGCTTATAAGTGATCGTCTTTCTCACAGGATACCTTGCTGGAGGTCTGTAGATCACGCCTGTGCACATAGTGCCCCCCCCCGTGTCTCCAGGGTAACCCACAGCACCTCAGCTCTTCCCTTCTCTCCCTGTATTTCTGTTGCTTTTATGTTGTCCCTGATATAAAGAGCCAATCCTCCCCTTTTTAACCTATCCTGTCTTTTCTTAATAGTGTATACCCTGGTATGGCAATATCCCAGTCCTGGTTTTCATTGCACCAGGACTCAGTAATTGCTCCTATGTCTGGGTCTGCATCTGCCATGGTGGCCTGTAGGTCTGCAGTCTTATTGCCCAGACTTTGAGCATTTGCACACATGGTTCTCCAGATTGTCCTGCCATCCTGCCTCCTTATTTCCCACTTTCCGTTCCTTACTTCCGCCACTGTTTTTTTACTGTTTTTCTTTCCTTTTTCCCCTTGGATTCCTTTGGTATTTGGATCCTTTTGGGATGTCACCCTCTCAGGATTCCCATTGCTGAACTCGTGAGCCTTGTTGGGGGGGGCGACAGTTTATGTATCCCTGCTTTATCCCGCCTCCCCCCTTGGCAAGATTAAATGCTCGCCAATGTAGCATTTAAACCATTCACTGAGGACCATGGTTCCCCTCCTTGATGGATGCAGACTGTTACACCTGTACAGGCCCTTATCCCTCCAGGAGGAGCCACAGTCCCCAGTGAAGCTGATACCCTCTTCTCTGCACCATTCCTTCAACCATGCATTGAAGATCCTGATATTGATCTTGTCCTCCCCCTGTCATCGACAGGTAGCACCTCCAAGAAGGTCACAGATTGAACTACTTGCCTGTGACAACTCCCCAATTCCCTAAACTCCTCCTGAACCATTGCTGGCTCATCCCTAGCCAGGTCATTTGTCTCCAGATGGACAATGACATCCAGCTCTCCCTCCCTTGCTGCTACCCCAGCGATCCTTTAGATCCTCTTTCCATGCCTGCGAGTCATGGCACTGGGAATTCACCTAATCTCCCTCTTCTCATCCTTACCTGCCCCCAACTGTATCCCCCTCACTATGGAGTCCCCCACCAAGATTCACTTCCTCCTCCTATGGGGTCCTCTGTCACCCACGGGCGGATAGATTAGGGTCTAATCTATCAATGATAAATAATTTACTTTCAGAAGTGAATGAAAGGGACATTTTTAGTATTTCTGTTGATCATGGCTCACTTAGTAAGAGAGAATGAAATTAAAAAAGTCTACTGTACAGTTAATTTCTTCCTCATTATGTAAAAAAAAAAAGCAGAAGAGCCACGTGAGGCAGAGGAATGAGGGGGCATACCCCTCCACCGTGGATCAAAATCAATTTGGGAACTCTTATAAAAGTACTTTTGCATTAATCACCTTTTTGGCATTGCATCTGCCTGTATGGCAAGTTATTTCCTCTCCACCTCTGTTTTCAGTGTTATCTTTAAATTAGTTGTGAATAAAGCTATGTTGCATCACAAGGTCAAGTGAGGGGGTAACACATGTAGACAAAGATTCCTGAGTAAAGCTAAACATACCAATGTTTACATTCAGTAGAGTATGACATTTTTTTTGTTTGTTTACAGGGACTGAGATTACTCGAACAAAATACCTTCACAGGTTCAGCAGGAGAGGAGCCAGGTGGCTGCAAGAAAAATAAAAGGTCTTACAGACCACAAAACAGGTGGAGGACACGTGTCAGACAGAAGCTGGAGGCTATGGAGGGCCAGTTCCAGTGCCTGCCACACCATCAGAAAGACAAAAGATACTCTGAAGGTGATGGAGTAATGTATCAGAAAGTATCAAAACAAGTCTTTGTGCCCAAGAAAACATTCAGAGGCAGTTGTAGGAATGATGTAGGTGCCAGAGTCCAGCAGTAGCATCCCTTAAGCACGCCTACCCACTCAACCAGCACAAGCACCACCACTCCCACTCTTACCAGAGTTACAGTTGTGATTAGGACTTACAGTTGAGTAGACCTAGTGGATTTTTCTTCATTGTATCTAGTTTTCCTTGTGCTGATTTTTATTGCTGATCTTATTTTCATTTCCTACTAAAATATTTTTTGAGAAATCAGGTTGTCTCTTGTGCTGAATGAGCTTGTCATTGTAGTGGTGGGAGGGTGGGAAAGGACCTAGAAGGACACGGATCTCTATGCCAAGGACAGGCTTCACTTAAGTGGGGAGGGAAAGAAGGTTTTGAAACAGAAATTGGTGGAATACTTAGCAAACAATGAGAATTTAAACTGGTAGTGGGGGATGGCAAGTGGGCAGGAGTCCGGCAGGATCCTCAGGCTGGGAAGCCTAACAAGCTTACCCCCATACTAGCAGCAGGGGACTTAGGGAGAGGTCAAGAGAGCTAAAAAGTGAGAGCAAGTAGGGAGAGGGCCAAAAGAATCCGGGTAGAGGGTGATAATCTTGAACGTTAGGAATCTAGGGAGCAAAACAGCAGAGCTACAGGCTCTCATGGTGGGTGGGGAGGTGGATATGTAGCCATAACCGAGACATGGGCCAACCATTACCATGACTAGGACCTGGCAGTACTAGGGTATAGGATATTTTGGAGGAACAGGGTAAAAGGGAAGGGGGAGTGGCACTGTATGTGAGGGAAGTTCTGAAATGTGTCAGGGAGGAAGGCACTATAGAGTTATTATGGGTGCAGCTCCAGGACTCCAAAAATAGGACCCTGAGAATGGAAGTGGTGTACAGGCCACCATCTCAGACTGAGTAGTTAGACAGGGAACTAGCAGGACAAATCAGAAGGACCTGTGGAAGGGGCAGTATGTGATTGTGGGGGACTTCAACCTGCCAGGAGTCGACTGGGGCACCCCAGCCACAACAAATAGGAGGGAGCAGGTACTTCTGGATGCCTTTCAGGACAGCTTCCTATTGCAGATGGTCAATGAGCCAACCAGGTTAGGGAATACTCTTAACCCAGTACTGGCAAATGGGGAATTTGTGAAGGGGCTGAGGATGGAGGAGCCACTGGCAGGGAGTGACCACCACTTGGTGTAGTTCAGGTTAAACATGGGGAAGGAGGGAGTAGGATCGGGAACAAGGGTGTTAAACTTCAGAAGGGCCAACTTCAGGAGGATGAGGGAAATAGTACAGTGGTATCTGGCCAGGATCAATCCAGATATGGACTCTAATCAGAGGTGGAAGGTCATTAAACAGGGTATTGAGGAGGCAACTGCAACATGTACAAGGTTCCAGAGTAAGAGGGCTAGGACCAAGAAGAATAGCTGGGTGAGCAGAGGAGTCATGGAGAAAGTAAGAAAGAAAATAGCCGTCTTTAGGTGGTACAAAAGAACAGTGAGAGAGGAGGACGGAAAGGATTACTTGAAGGAGTCAAGGGAGGAAACAAGGGCAGTCAGGGCAGCCAAGGCATCCTGGGAACTCAGGGTATTAAATATGGAGAGAAGGACTTCTTCAGGTACATCAGAGAGAAAGGGTGCTGCAAGGACCAAATAGTAAGGATAAAAAGGGATGGGGGTGGGTGGATAAAGGGGCAGTTAAGGCAGAAGCATTAAATGAGTACTTCTGCTCAGTATTTATGAAAGAAAAAAGGGGGAGCAATACTCAAGGGGGTTTGGGGAGGTGGGCATGGGAGGAGAGGAGGAGACAGACAGAGAAATCCCAGTGGGCAGAGTACTGGAGGGCTTGAGAGCATTGAGGGTGGACAAGGCACCACGGTTGGATGGCATACACTCCAGGGTGCTAAGGGAGCTAGCAGAAGTCCTGGCAAAATCCCTGGCAGACCTGTTTAATGCATCCCTGGAATCAGGGAGTGTTCCACAGGACTGGAGGATGGCACATGTGGTGCCCCTCCACAAGAGCGGCCCAAAGATGAGCAGGGGAACTACAGACCAGTAAGCCTCACATCCATTGTGGGAAAGCTGATGGAGATGATCCTGAAGGAGAGGCTAGTTTCCCTCCTAGAGGCTAATGGGCTGCAGGACAGCAGGCAGCATGAGTTTGTCTTGGACAGATCCTGTCAGACCAACCTATTGGAGTACTATGACTGGGTAACCAGGCAATTAGGCAGGGGCCATGCATTGGATGTCCTGTACCTGGATTTCAGTAAGGCATTCACTTCAGTGCTGCATGGGAGGCTAAGTAGTAAGCTGGAAGACACAGGGGCAGGGGCTAAGATGGTGGGACGGATAGTCAACTGCTGCAAGGGAGACAGCAAAGTGTGATGGTGGGAGGGGAGCTCTCATCACCTAAGGCAGTGACAAGCAGAGTGCCACAGGGCTCTGTACTGGGGCCGATGTTGTTTGAGATTTTGATAGCAGACGTCTCAATAGGCATCAAGAGCAAGATCAGTCTGTTTGCAGATGACACCAAGATGGGAGCAGCATTGGATGACTTGGAGGGGTGGTAGGAGTTGCAAGAGGATCTGGCAATATTGGAGGACTGGTCGGACACTTGGCAGTTGGGGTTCAATGCCAAGAAATGCAACGTGCTACATTTAAGAGCAAAACACCCAAGAAGGAACTACCAGCTAGCGGGGGATTCAGCTAGCTAAAACAGAGGAGGAGGAGAAGAAGGATCTGGGAGTGATCATAATGGGAGCAATGAACAACTCCACACAGTGTAGAAAAGTAGCTGCAAAGGCCAACAGGATGCTGGGTTGTATTTCCAGTGGCATATCCTCCAGGAGGGAGAGGTGAACATGCCGCTATATAGGTCACTGGTTAGACCACACCTGGAGTACTGCATGCAGTTCTGGAGTCTGTACCTGAAGAAGGACATTAGGTTACTGGAGGCGGTGCAACCCAGAGCAGCAAAAATGATCCAGGGGCTAGGGGACTTGTCTATGAAAGTAGGCTGAGGGAGTTGAACATGCACTCCCTGGTGGAGAGCAGGGACGGGGGGACATGATTGAAACCTTCAAGTACATGAAGGGTATAAATAAGGCGGGCATGGAGGGTCTTTTCCAATTAAGGAGGGAAAGGGACACCTGAGGGCACAATCTGAGATTGGAGGGGGGGGAGGTTCAGGAGTGAAATGAGGGGACACTTTTTTATGGAGAGGGTAGTGACAGGGTGGAACGCACTACCAGAAGAAGTGGTACCCTGTAAGACAGTGGGCTGATTCAAAAGGGGATGGGACAGGGTAAGGGGGAGGATCACTGAAGGGGGGAGGGAGGGGAAGCTGCAGTAGAAGGGCTGCTAGCTGCACAATCAAGCAGACTCGATAGACCAAAAGGCCTATATCTGCTGGCAGGTTCATATGTTCATATTGTATTGTAGCACCATGAGTGATGGGTATGTGAGGAAGCAAAACACTTAATGCCACAACATGCTGTAGCTTGGTGTTGCATCATGATTTTTCCTACAGTCTGCACATAACTCTTTTACACACACATTTAAATTCTTAAATTGAGATGGGGGAATTGTACTACGAAAGGCTGTTTTCCTTACATATTCCATTAAAGCCCTTTATGGTTAGAAATAAAAATAGGTGTCTTATTAGACTGATAAGACTGAGAATTATGTGAGGCCACAAAATGGGTGGACATCATACACTGAAAGCCAGGTTATGTAACATCTGACACATGAAAGATGCTATTAGGCAATATGGGTCCAACCACAAAAACAGCTCAGCTGGTACGGTGGTGTGTAATAAGTAACAAGAACAATGTATCGCACTCACCACTGCAGAGGTATCAAATGCTTTATTATAAACATTTAAAAGTGCCACCACATTCCAATACACTGATGCTGAAAAAAGACCCCCACTGGTTTCATGCCTGCTAGCGCGTCATCAGGGGGAGGTACCAACAAACCTACAAAGGTCATTTAAATAGAAAAAAACTCTTAAAGCCACAGTACATACTAATATGCTATGCTATACATCAAATCAATACAAAGTGCTTAGTGCTACAATAAAAAGCAAAGTGCTATATATTCAATGGCTAGAATAATTATCCAAGCACCAAATATGGGTGCATGCAAAATTTTAAAACCTTGGTATTTGTATAGTACACATCATTATTTAGCTATATGTACCACTATGCTGGTGCAGAACATTAAACAGCCACGTAGTTCCTGTAATGCCCTTAATTCAAGATGAGGCAGCCTTCACAAAAGAGGAGGAGGGGGAGGTGCCTAATCCAAGTAACAGAAGCACTCTGGATAGGGAGGGTCAATCCCAGTCCTTTCACAGAAGAAAGTGTTCTGAAGGAACTCCTAAAACTGAAGGTGGACAAAGCAATGGGGCCTGATGGAATTCACCTCAGAATTCTAAAAGAATTAAGGGGAGAACTAGTGAAACCACTGACTACCCTTTTTAACAAATCATGGGAGGATGGTGTGGTACCTGATGACTGGAGGAAGGCGGATGCGATTCCCCTTCACAAAAGTGGGACAAAGACAGAAGCAGGAAACTACAGACCTGTCAGTTTGACCTCTGTGGTAGGGAAAGTGATGGAATCACTTCTGAAGGAAAGACTTGTTAAGTACCTAGAGACCAGTGGGCCACAGGACCCAAGGCAACATGTGTTCACAGTGGGAAGGTCATGTCAGATGAATCTAGTAGATTTCTTTGACTGGGTGACCAAAGTAGTAGACCAGGGAGGGGCTGTGGACATGGCCTACCTAGACTTTAGCAAGGCATTTAACACAGTCTCACACAAAAGATTAATAGTCAAATTAACCAGCCTGGGAGTGGGTCCCAGGGTGGTAGCCTGGGTAAAACATTGGCTGGACAACAGGACACAGAAGGTAATTGTAAATGGAGTCTACTCTGAAGAAAAGAGGTATTACTATTGGGGTACCGCAGGGTTCAGTACTGGGTCCAGGCCTTTTTAATGTCTTTATAAGTGACATTGCAGAGGGAGTGGAAGGAAAAGTATGCCTCTTTGCAGATGACACAAATATCTGCTACAGGGTTGATACACAGGAAGGCATGGAAAGGATGAGAAGGGACTTGGCAAAGTTGGAGGAATGGTCAGAAGCATGGCAGCTTGGATTCAATGCAAAGAAGTGTAAAATAATGCACCTGGGAAACAAAAACCCAGGGGAAGATTACACAATGGGGGGGAAGTAGTAACAACAACAAAAATGGAAAGGGACCTGGGGGTAATCATATCAGATGACCTTAAGGTTAGCAAGCAATGTGAGAAGGCAGTAGGGAGGGCTGGGTGAATACTGGGATGTATAGGGAGAGGCATCACCAGCAGAAAACAGGTAGTTGTTAGCCCCCCTGTACAGTCAGTTGGTGAGACCCCATCTGGAGTACTGTGTCCTGTTCTGGAGACCATATCTCCACAAGGATAGAGGCAATTCAGAGGAGGGCAACTAAAATGGTGCAGGGTCTGCAAGGGAAGCCATATGAGGAGAGACTAAAGTAGTTTAATATGTATACCCTTGAGGAAAGGAGGGAGAGGGGGACATGATAGAAACTTTTAAGTACCTCAATGGCATCAACAAAGTCGAAGAGGGTAGAATCTTTCAGAAAAAGAGATGTGCAAGAACAAGGGGACAGAATTTGAAGATGGGGGAGGTGGTTCAGGGGGCAATGTGAGGAAGTATTTTTTCACAGAGAGGGTGGGGGATGCATGGAACAGCCTTCCTGAGGAGGTTGTAGGGTCTAAAACTGTGGGAGAATTCAAGAATACATGGGACAGACATAAGGCAATTCTTGGGGGGGGGGGTAGGAAGAAATAGGCTGTTGGTTAACTAGGATCTGCAGCTTATCCTGTAGTAGGGAAATGGGCAGACTAGGTGGGCCAATCGGTCCTTTTCTGCTGTCAGAGTCTATGTTTCTATGAGTCTTTCCTCCCACACCTGTAAGGGACAACAAAAAAGAAACATTAATGACTAATCATGAAAGGAATATATGAACACCTGAAGTTAAAATATTTACAAAATATATAAAAATCCACATTTATACATTGCATTAGTGCATCAAACTATGTTGTGCATTACTACTTTCATTTAATACTGGGCATCAAATCAATTTTGTCATTCAGGCCGGGTGGGTATAGGGCCCCCAGTGTAAAAATCCAAAAGGATTCCCTTTCTGATAGTTTTACATCTATGTCACCACCCTAACCTCCATTTTTACTCTTTTTTTTTTGTATTATCTCTTTTCTCCCCTCATGTCTTATGACCTACCACTCCTTTGGGCTGCCTAGGTCCCATCTGTTCTGCCTTTCCCTTCCTGAGCCACCCAACCCTAAAATTGCAGCCATCCCTGGGGTAACCTGGATGTAACCCTTTGCCGGGCGGGTCCCCTCCTCGGGGGGCACCAACACATACCCAGCCCCAGAAGTGCTGCTTAGGTGAAGGTCTCCTTCAGGGCATTGGTGGCAGCGGTGGACTGGCAGTCATCATCCGGTCGTTTGCAAAGCATATTTTCCGCTTTTCTACTGTTCCTTCCTACGTACATCTGCAGAGCTCTTGGTCTCCACCAGAGGCCGCTGCAGTGCAACATTAACCCACAACCCACCCCGGGAGAGGAGAGGAGAGCAGTCCTACAGATGCTCAGTTCTCTCCTTCCTCTGCCAGACCCGGGCGTCCCGAGTCCATTCCTGAACCCGGGTTGCCGGCGTGGTTTGAGGTAAGGTGCCAGCATCATTCTGCCTATTAATTTTATGATGTCTAGAAAGGGTACTTCTGGCATCCTGATTCTGTATGGATTGGATGTGTTCCCCTAGCCTGACTTTAAGTGGTCTAGTGGATTTACCTATGTAAAATGCACCACAGTGACATGTAGCTAAGTACACAACATTCTCAGTGGTACAGTTTATGAAATCCTTGATCTCATACATTTTAGTGTTCTTACATGCTGTAAAGTTTTTGCAATGAATCATGTGGCAGCAAAATTTACAGTTACCACACTGAAACATCCCTTGCAGTAAAAATCTCCTCTCTTGATTAAATGCTGTGTCCATCCCCAGTTATGGTTTCCCTTTCCTGCCTCTGCCTTTTTTGGTGTTTGTGCCCTCCACATCTGGTCTTCCTCTGTCATTCCTCCGGTTGGGTAGTCCCTGTTGCTGATCCCTCAATACCTTCCCCTTATGACATGCTAGCAGGCACGAAGCCAGTTGGGATCTTTGTTCAGCATCAGTGTATTGGAATGTGGCTGCACTTTTAAATGTTTTGTAATAAAGCATTTGATACCTCCATAGTAGTGAGTGCAATATATTGTTCTTGTATTAGGTAATATGTAGTGAAGTGGGTAAAGTTTCAGTTATGTGATTAGCCAGAATTGCTTTTGTGTGAGGAGGGCTGCAATGTTTCCAGTACCAATAGCAGTCAAAGAACATTTTGTTTTTCATAAAAATCATTAAATTACCTCATCCATCCAGCAGTGGGAGAAAATGCAATCATTTTCATGGGTTGTAGACCTTTCACATTATCTGGTATATTGACTCAACCAGCAAACAGAATATTATATTTAAAGATCTGCATAAATATTTCCTGTTGGTAGTTGAAGCTTCACTTCAGTTCCTTGGGGCGGCACCCCAGAGGGGAAAAGGAGGAGGCAGAGGTGGAGGCAGAGGAGAACTTGGTGACAGCAGTAGCACAAGCAACATCAACAGACACAACAAGCACTGTTAATGGAGTGGCAGAGCAATATCTTCTTCAGTTCTGTGGACCAGCATCCAGAAAGGAGGAGGAGGAAGGTGAGTTGGCAGCTGCAGCAGGAACAGCATCAGCAGACACAAACCTGTGAAGAGGAGGATTAAAAACATTTAGATACACATGCATAAATGAGCCTCCCTCACTTGGACCTGCCAGAGCCTAAATCCAGTTTCACCTGTTTAGAATAAAATAAAATCAGATACTTAGCTTCACACTAGCAATCCACCTGTTTTTGCCCAAACTTGAGCATGACAAAGCTCATTTTATTTATTTATTTATTGAAATGTTTCACCAGGAAGGCACACTTAACAACAGGTTGCTCCTCTCACAGTGCGACTTGGGGGTATGATAAGGATTTGTCAACAGAAAGTTAAAATTTATGAAAGTAGGAACAAAAACAAATGAAGCATCAGGACAATATAGTACACAATTATGCCAGTACAGACAATTATAACTCAAGGAAATTGATGCAGCCAGTGGGAACCATGATATCAGTAGACACAACAGATAATGACGCAACCATACAATCATAGTGCCATAATGTTCTGGGTGCTAAGCTCAAGGCAGAAACAAGTGATGAGGGCAAACAGAGGTGGGAGGAGGCAACAGCGAGATAGAGTTGTGAGGGATGGAGTCCAGAGGTGCTGGAAGGGGATGCAGATGGAGCTTAGGTGGGCTGAGGATGAGAGGAGGAGAGAGAAAAGGGGGCACGAGGGTTGACTGCCAAGTATTTTGTTCCCCTCCAGGATGTTAAGAACCCTGTAAGGGGGACTGAGAACCCTGCAAGGGAACAAAGACCTCAAGACCATGGTACACACGGGGAAGGAGACAGAGGAAGAGTCATCAGCAGTTGCACTAAAACTGGCACAGTCCTGTGGAGAGAATCTTAAGATATTATTTTAAACACATGGATAAAAAAATGGGCCTCCCTCATTCTGTACTGTCACAGTCCAAATCCAGTAGTGCCATGGGTGAAGAAAATAGAGAAAAAGAAATAAAAGAGAAGCGTAATACTCATTGCTTATGTTCAAAAGAGTGAAGGCCATGTTCTGACTGGACAGCACCCATGGGGACAAGAACCCCATGTCCAGGGCGCACAGGAGGGAGGAGATTGATGAATCCAGTCATTTACGTGCAGTTGCAAAGTTTATGTCTTAAACAAGCTTGTTTCATTACATTTTGAGAGTGCAACTAAACTGGCAATCATGCAGTGGGACACACTCTCTTATCTACTGTGTTATATTAATAAGTCAGGATAATTCTTCATGTTACAAGTTGATGACCAACAGTGGGCCGGTTAAGGGTAGGAGGAACAGCCTTGAATTCCCAGCACTCTAGTACAGGACAACATAAACATGGCCAGATCCCATCTGACAGGGTTCCTACTCTGTATGACATGCAAAGTATTGTAATATATGATTTATGGTGAAAGCAGCTATTTGTTTATATTTTATTTTTTATTCAGAGAGAAAATTTCTAATTCATGCAGACATAATATACAATTACCACATTCTCAAGAAAAATAACGTACATAATTTCAAAAGGAAATAATTAAAGTATAAGTTAAAAAGAAATAAATATGCAGCGTCTGTTTCTTGCTCCACACTTTAAACATCCCTCTTCTAAGATGTAAACAAAGAAAAATATAATCCTCAGGCAAAGATAAAGCTAAACAAAAAAATCGACAGTGAAAGCATTTTCATTTTAAGCTTAACATGAAAGAGAAATATTAGTTACAGTGTTTACAATTCAGGTTGTCTTAGGCATACTGGCCCAGATATCCAAACTGCGCCCAGCTGTGGCGCAAGCTTGGGCGCAGCTCAACTTTGCTGTGCAGGGGTGTGAACTAAGTGATATTCAAAAGAACTGCACCATGGCTCAGCAGCTTTGAATATCGCACCCTGGCTACCTCCAGTGTGCATGACACAGTGGCACTGTGCCAGCGCAAGTGGCCAGAGTGGAGCATGGAGATGCGCTAGCGCAGGTTCCATTGCGCCATGCACAGCACCTGCTATATTGAAACATTGACATGCAAATGGGGCCATAATTTATGCAAGGCACACATGGGGCCATTTGCATGTCATTATGGCCCCATTTGCATGCAGGTGTGGTGATCCCTGATGACTTTGCGCCTGGTGCCCTATGAGCAACGGTCGTGAGGACCAGCGCCCCTGCAGCCCAATCGCAGGCATCTGTAAAATAAAAACCCGTCAATATCCTGGTGGTCAGTGGACCTCTTCTCGCCTGATCAGTGGGCATCTGTATGAATAAAAGGTCCTATATCCCTGTTGGTCAATGGACTCACTTTCTTCCGATTTTAGGCATCCGAATGAATAAAAAACCCCGTCCAATATCCGTGGTGGTCCAGTGGACCGCACTCTGACCGATCGTGGGCATCTGTAATGAAAAGACGTCCTATATCCCTGGTAGTCTAGTGGTCAGCACTCTGCCCGATCATGGGCATCTGTAATGAAAGGACGCCCTATATCCCTGGTGGTCCAGTGGACCGCACTCTGCTTGATCGTGGGCATCTGTAATGAAAGGATGTCCTATATCCCTGGTGGTCCAGTGGACCACACTCTGCCCGATCGTGGGCATCTTTAAAACACAACATCCTATATCCCTGGCAGTCCAGGGTACCCGCTCCCACCCGCCCACTGGGCCTCACGCACCTCCCCCCAGTTCAGCCGGCGGGTAGCAGCACCCCACCCCCTGCCACCCGCCACCTGCCAGCTGACAGCTCGGTAGGGCTGCATGCGATTGGTTCACAGCGTGAGCCAATGGGTGTGCAGCCCTTACCGCATACACAGTCAGATATGTGAATAAATCATTCACATATCTGGAATGTGGCTGATGAGGCACACACCGGTAGCTCAGCGTAACAATGTTTATGCAACACGAGGTAATCAGTCGACAGAGTGGTGGGGAGTGAGCAGTGAAGTGCTGCCACCTGCCAGCTGGCCGAAGACTTGAGCAGCAGGCCTCAGTGGGCAGGTGAGGGAGAAACACCCTAGACCACCAGGGATATAGGGCGTGTGTTTAAAGATATCCCGATCGATAAGTCGCGTCACTGGCACCAGAGATATAGAATGTCTTTTCATTACAGATGCCTGCAATTGGGCAGAGAGCGGTCCACTGGACCACCAGGGATATAAGACCTTTCTATTCATACAGATGCCCGAGATCGGGCACAGTGCAGTCCACTGGACCACCAGGGATATAGGACCTTTTTATTCATACAGATACCCGAGATTGGGCAGAGTGCGGTCCACTGGACCACCAGGGATATAGGACAGGGAGCTTTCTTTCAACAAATGCCCACAATTGGACATGGGGGGTGCCACCAGGTGCATCCGGAACTCAGGTGACCACCTACAGGTGGCAATGCAGCAGCTCACCTGTGGGTGGCCATCAGTTGTTCCTTTTTTTTTATGGCTTAACTTTATGCTGGCGCAGGTAGGGGTTGTGCATGCATGGCTCTACACATTCTGGGCTGAATATCGGGCTGTGCAGTTTATGCATGGGCACACCCCCCCCCACCTGTGCCTGCATACATTACTGATGCACTCTGGTGCATAGGGATTTGTGCCACGTACTTTTCCCTTTTGAATATCGTGCCAGGGTGCATCAGTGGGTTGCACATGGTGCAACACTGTTGCACCATGCACTACCCTTTTGAATGTCTGGCCCACTGTATACTGCATGTTGTCCACTAATTCCTCATCCTCATTCTCTTGGTCGGAATCCAGATCTGTAGGCAGAGCCACATATGTTTCATAAAATGTTCGAACAGCATCAACATCAGTGAAGAAGTGATCATTACCCCGAAAAGTCACTTTTTACTTAGCAGGGGACTGCAAAACTGCAGTTACCCTTGCATTTACAAATTCAGATTTGAATTGGGGAAAACGCTTCTGTCGTCTTTGGGTAGATAAACAGAAGTCAGGACACAAATGCAGTTTCACACAATCATAAAGAAAACCCTTGTTTATCCTTGCAGCCTGTAGCATTTTATTTCTCTGAGGAATAGTAGCAAAAGGACAAATTATATACTGTATCTAGCAGAAAGTTCAAAATCCTGACTTTTCAGAGGGTATTTTCTTGTTAATGGTCTGAAAACTGACTCCAGGAGACGGAGTACCAGCTGGATAGGTGAAAATGCCAGCATGAGGATCTTCTCTACCTCCAACTTCAACTCCAAGTTTGAAACATAAGCAGGTAAACCGATGAACCTGACATTTTTCAGCAAAAGAGCATTTTATATTTTTTCTAATTTAGCCATTTTACTGAGTTGCTCATGCAGTGAAGCATTCAGATCAGATAGGTTCGAAAGCTAGAGATCTTTGTTCTTTTCTGTAACAACCATGTTGGTCCAATAAAAGGTATTAAATCATTTGTTTCTGGATCTGTTCTTATCAGCAACATTTTTTTGCATCATGGAAGATACCGGAATTCGCCGCAGGATATGGCAGTTGCATAACATTGAGAAGAAACTAGCACAGATAGACAGTGACATTACTTTTTATCCCAGTGCAAAAGGAATAACATTATCCTTAAAGGTCTAGCTATTTGGAATCCACTGAGAAACACAGATAATTCTACATATGCTGAACAACTTTGTCGTAGGACCTCTGAGAAATTGAGAAATCACAGAATCCACAACTCATGTGCCAAGAAAGCATTTTTGAAGAAACAGTTTAATGAAATAGCTACCACACTGGAGAGGATGTCTGGTGAGCCTATGCCAGACATCTTGCATGAGATAGACATGAACTACCAAAGAACCTTAAGAAAAGCCATGCTCATTAAAAACAGGAAGTTAGATGCCCTTCAACTTACCATACTTCCTAACAACCATGAAGAACAGAATAGAGTGACTGAACATCTAAGTCACACAGATGGGCACCTTTCAGTTGTTAATTTGTCCACTCACACACTGACTAATGGGGAATTAAATGTACTTTCTAAGGGCCTCAATTTCTGCCCAACTAAACCACTGGACAAAATACAGTTTTGTGGTGAAATGGAATAATACTTCCGCAGATTGAGACTCAGGGAATTTTTTCATGGCAGTGACGAAATCACGGACAGAGAAGAAATCACAAACAGTAAAACTATTATGGATAAGAAAAAGATACCATATGAGTTTACCCCATCAAGTGGCCGTAACAAAAAACTGGACAAATACATTAATTGCTTTCGTCAGAAAGTTACTGGGTAGATTCTTAATAGGCAGAAACAGGCCCGTTACAACCTCTCTTCATTGGAATGGAGGGCTATATAAACACTAAAATCAAACCAAAACATTGTCAAAAAATGCTGAAAAAAGGCTCTGCAGTGGTGATATTGAATCGGGAAGATTACATTAAGAAAGCCAACAGGCAGCTAAGTGACCTTACTTACTACATAGTACTGGGAAGTGACCCAACTACAGAATATAAGAGAGAACTACAGGAGTTAATTGAAACATTTCCAAACCATGTCCAAGATAAACTAAATGCCCTCATCCCCAGTGAACCTAAGCCAGGGACATTCTACGTGCTTCTTAAAATACGTAAGCCTGGTAATCCTGGTAGACCCATAGTCTCTGGTAATGGTACGCTGACAGAGGGGATATCAGAGTTTGTAAAAGCTATTTTCAAACCGCTGGTTATACAAAGGGATAGTTACATCAAGGACACTACTCACTTCCTGCATAAACTTTCTGGTTTTAAGGACTTACCACCTGATACCCTTTTAGCCACGGTGGATGTAACCTCCCTCTACATTAATATTCCACATACAGATGGCATTTCAGCCTGCCTCAAATACCTTCATGACAAAGAATTGGACCCCAACATTGACCCTGGAGTTGTGGGTAAACTTACTGAATTAATTCTGACACATAACAATTTCAGCTACAATGGTAAACATTATGTTCAAACTATGGGAACAGCAATGGGAACCAGAATGACTCCACAGTATGCTAATCTTTTCATGGTGAATTTGGCGGAGGATTTTCTAAGGCATTGTACACATATAAACCACTCACTTATTTCCGTTACTTTGATGATTTGTTTATAATTTGGACAGAGGGCACTGACACACTCAAAGATTTTCATCGGGAACTTAATAACCTCCACTTAACTGTAAAGCTTTCCCTGGAATATTCTGCCACCAGTGTACATTTTCTGGATACCACTGTCACTAATAAGGATAGAACCTTACATACCTGTCTTTACAGGAAACCAACAGACAGACAGAGATACTTAGCCAAGAAAAGTAATCACCAGAGCCACACAAGGAAATCTGTCATATATAGTCAAGTACTTCAGTATCATTGCCTCTGTTCAAATGAGGAAGACAGAGACACACATCTGGCGATGTTGAAAAACACCTTTATTGAGCAGGGACACTCGTCCAGGGAAATTGACAGAGTAGTGGAACGTGTAGCAGAGGTCCCAAGAGAACAACTACTGCAATATACGGAATGGATGACTACCACCAGAATACCCTTAGTAGTCACATACCATCCTGACCTTGAACTTCTACGTAAGATTATTAAGGATCTCCATCCAATAATTAGTGAGGATGAAACCCTTAATTGTATTTTTCAAGAACTACCACTACTATCGTTTAAACAACCACCTAATTTAGTGAACCTGATTATTAGGAGTCAACTTGAACTGGAACAGAATACTATGACATCATATGGTACACGACCCTGTCATCAACGCACATGTAAGACATGTAACCTCATTTCCACTTCAAACTATGTGGTTACATCACAAAACAGACTATTCAGGATACAGGGGAATTATACATGTACATCAAGTAATGTGGTCTATTTTATCCAATGCAAGAAATGTCCTCGCACAGGTTATGTGGAGGAGACAGGCCAACAACTCCGCACTAGAATGAATTCACACAGACATTCTATTAATCACAAGAAGACTGAGAAACCAGTAGCCCAGCAATTCTCCCAGGTTGACCACTCAATCTGAGATATGTCTGTGATTGTCTTAAAAGGACATTTCAACAGTACACAACAGAAACGGACTTCTGGAATTAGACTTATTTTACTTCTCAATATGGTGGTGGATGGATTGAACATTGATGTTGGTTATATGACACATTATTCCACTTAAACTTACACAGACCTTTACTTTAAAAGATGGACATAAATACTTTAGTTCTTCAGTAGGCCTTTGATTTTGTAAGTTTATGGTTATCTACATGTTTACTTCTCACCTTAACACTGTGGTGAGTGTGCGTGTGTGTGTGTATTGATGTATGTGTTTGTGTGTGTTTTGCATGTGTTCTGTTTTTGTGTGTTGTGGGTATGGTGTGTGTTTTGTTTATGTGTGCGCGTTGTGTGGTATGTGTGGGTTGTGTTTGTTATATTTGTGTGTGTTGTGGTTGTGTGGGGTGTGCAGGTGTGTGTGTGTATGTGCACATGTCTGTGTGGGGGGAGCGTGGCATGTGACAATTGTTATGTGGCTAGGACACTTAGTTTTCACATATAGTGTACATTTACTTCCTTCTACTAGTTGTCAGTGGTTGGATTACACACTGTCACATTTTTAAATCTGCTCATATTAAGATGTATATCTCATTTACTTGGGGGTTCGTAAAAGGTATAATTCCTTTGGGTAACGATTAATATTGGTGTGAATGATGCTGTATTATGACTGTTGAACATACAGTATATCTCATTCCTACTAGTTACAGTATCTTTCCCAAGGAGGGAGAGAGAGAGAGAGAGAGAGAGAAAGCGAAAAAAAGGAGGATGCCTGGTGGATCTCATCCTTGGAAGTTTTCATTTAGATTCCTTAGACTTAGTCTGTGCATTTTTGTTATACACTGACTCTGTGTTGAAATCTGTACTTATCAGGCTTATGGTCTCATTTTTCTTGTGGGTCCTTGACAAGTATTTTTATTTGGCACTTACACTTACAAGTGATACTATCATGCATCATGTATATATGTGTATTTTTAATTTGGGGCTCTTTTTCAACTTGCACTTATACCTAATTTCAGGATTTTGTCTCTCATTATCTGTTCTTTAATACACCAGGACACTTGGAATGTAAGTTGTAACCTCATCTTACATGTATTAGAGAGAATGCTAGCCCAAAGTTTTTTATCACTAGAATGCTTTTTGAGTCATTTTAAAATTTATGTGAGAAGAACTCTCTGGTTGTTGAGCATTCTTAATAACCTTTGCCCTTCTGAGGCTCCTCAGTTAAAAGCATTCCAGTGTTAATTAGCTTCTCTGACATAATCCTCTGTTATGTTTTAAATGCATATGTTAAACCAATGAGAATTATTTCTGTTTTTTCAACATAATCTGGTGTTAATAGTATGGGATTTTCAAAATAACTGCCATAAAGCTTCTGAAGAAGGACCAGGTAGGTTTGAAAGCTAGAGCACTTGGTTTTTTTCTGTAACGTCCATGTTGGTCCAATAAAAGGTATCAAGTCACTTGTTTCTGGATCTGTTCTTAAAAGGACCAATACAGCACCTACAACATTTATTTATTTTAATTAATGTCAACATTCTTGTATGACTGGCAAGTTTTCCAGTCACTAATGACTGCCTCTGCTGCACTAAAGACTCTTTGAACTTACACTGGCGACTGGGCAGGACTGGTACTGCTCAGAAAATTAAGCCAGTATAGGCCACACGTCAAACTTGCTCTGCCAATACGGCAGGGGTTCATCATGAGGCCCAAGCTGTTCTGGGTTATCCATGTATGCATGCACAAAAGAGGATGGTATGCATGACTCTCTGGTTCCGATGGAACTATCATTTTCTGAGCACCCACCTGAGAAAGAAAAGCCCCCAAATGATTTAAACTAGTTCTACTAGTTGGTGGCTGCCTAGTTCCTTTTTATTATTTAATTTAGTAAACTTTATTATTTTCTAAAAAGGATAATACAAACAAGGCAACACAATATAAAAGCAGTTAACAAATAAAATCAACCTAAAAAAAGGGAAAAAAGGGGGAAACCCAACACAAAACCTAATTCCTATGGAGGAGGTGGAAGATGAGAATGATTTTGTGTTTGTTATGGCAGTTGATGCTGCAAACTAATTCTTTCAGTATACTACTGCATGCTTTCCTTTGCTTGCTGGACTGTCACCATTTGTTAGTGTCTGAGCCCTGTAAATACCCTAATGTGCTTCAATGTTTGTGGAACAGCAATAAGGGGAGATGGATCATATCGTGCTTGTGTAACTTGTAGTACTTTTTGTGTCTTTACTCTATTCCCACCCTTGAGTAGTAGGTAGGTAGGTTGTAATTTATAGGGAATAGAAGGCCCAGGTGCAAGGGTGAAAAGAGCGTCAGAGAAGGAGGAGGAGGGGATGATGGTGGATGAAAAACACTCCCTAAGCAAGGGAGGTGTGTTAGAGGAGGACTTATGTAGAGGTTGTGGGAGGAGCTATTCCCCGCATTGAACCTCGGCAAGCCCTCCCATTATCTACTTCTGACTTTCCCCAATCAAGAAGTGACACAATATGCCCCTTGGACTCCATCATGCTGCACAAACAATGGTCTCTGGACATGAGTTTAATCATCCTATCTATTAAATTGCTTCCTGTGATGTCACCATTCCATTCAGACTACTTACAGATGTTCAAAAGGGTCTTTTGCAGCATGTGGTTCAGGAGTATGGCCTGGAAGATAATGACATTTGCTACTCTAACTGCCTGGTTAATGTTTTATTTATTTATTTATTTATTTTTATTGAATATTTCAGGTTTACAACCTTTGAGTCAGAGGCTCATTTCCGAAGGCACCACATCAGTAGATAAGTATACAAGTTAGGTCAACATACACAGTTTGGGTACATGATGTTTTATAGTAGATAAGCATTGAAACAAGAGACAGTCACAGCCAGGACACAGGCCTGACACTGTTGAGTACAACAGTTAGGTCAACATACACAATTTGGGTACCTAATGCTTTATGGTAGATAAGCATTGGAACAAGAGTCAGTCATAGCCAGGACACAGGCCTGACAGTGCTAAGTACAACAGGAACTGTGAGAACAGGAGATTGCTCTTAATTGGGAAATAGGGCGGGGGGTAGCTGGGGGAGAGTTCATTGTCAAGGGTATGGGGGAGTTAAGAACAGTCGCAGCCATTGTTGGACTGGAGGTGGTTCATGAGGAGGGCTTTAAAGAGGCTGAGTTTGGTCTCAGACGTAATGGGGTAAGAAGTGGCGTTTATCCAGAGCGGAGCTTGGTAAGCAAAGGTTTGCTGACCAAGTGAGGTTGGAAGGTTCGGGATGAGAAATGGGGATTAAATGGAGTTGTGGGTGATTTTTGTTAGGAGAGCAGGTGTCAGGAGGAGCGAAATCAGGGGGGGATAGCCCAGTGGTGATCTTTTTAGCCATGAGGCAGGTGTGGTATTTGAGTGTGTTATCCAAGTTGAGCCAGCTGGACTGCTGGTAGAGGGAACATGTGTGAGTGTAGCAGTCACAGTTTAATATAAGGCAGCAGGCCTTGCTGAGGGTTACTCTAATTCTCTGGTGGAATATGGCATCAGCCGCACCGTAGATTAGGATCTCGTAGTCAAGTGAGGCAAGGACAGAAGAGGAGACAGCAAGACAGAGGACATTGGGGGTGAGGTAGTGTTTGACCCAGTGTAGTAAGCTGATCCTGGTATTTACAGCAGTGCAGAAGTGATGTATGTTGGTGTGGAAATTAAGACCGGGGTCCAAATGGATACCGAAGTACTTGAAGGAGGTAGCCTGGTTGAGAGGTTGAAACTGGCAGTTGAGGATGCTGAGGGTGTGGTCCTTATGTCGATTCTGGGGGTTAGCAAAAAGCATCACTTTTGTTTTTTTGTAGTTTAGGACAAGTCAGTGTTCTGTGAACCAGGACTCCACTTCAGAAAAGGCTTTTTAAAGATGGAGTTGGAGTTGTTGGGGGACTGAGTGGGAGGTGAACAGTACAGCATCATCTGCATAAAGAACCAGATGCCCAGAGCAAGCCATAGGGAGGCTGTTGAGGAATATGCTGAAGAAGAGGAGCCCAAGGATGGAACCCTGCGGGACTCCTGGCTTGACATGGAGGGATGAGGAGAGAGCAGTGCCTATCCTTACTTGCTGAGTTCTACCTGAGAGGTAGTTGGGGAACCAGCTTGTGGCTTCAGGGGAAGAGACTGGTGTTGGTTAGTGCAGATAGGAGGAGGGAATGGTTGACAGTGTTGAATGCCTTCAACAAGTCCATGAAGACTGCCACAGCAAGGTGACCTCTGTCGAGTACAGAGTGCAGGGGTGAACTGATCTCCAGCAACACAGAGGTGATGCTGTGGCCATGAAGGAAATCATGTTGCTGCTTTGGTTGTATTTAGTGAGATGATCAGTTAATTGGTCAGAAATCATTCTTTCCAGGGCTTTAGAGACTGGGGGAGGATAGAGATCGGCCTGTAGTTACCTGTATTGGAGAGGTCCCCACCCTTGTGTACTGGCGTGATGACTGTAGCCTTCCAAATGAAGGGGAAGGTCCCAAGGCAGAGGGAGCAGTTGATGATGAAGGTGAGGTGGGAAAGAACGGTGTCAAGAGTGAGGTGTAGAAGCTTGAGGTCAAAGGAATCAGTGCTGTAACGAGCATGCCCTAAGGCATTTAGTAGATAGGGCCTGGCTTCGGCAGGGAAGACCGTCTTGACGAGGAAATGTTGGAGTGGGGTGGGGTGGGGTGGCCCCTGAGGTGGGTGTGAAATTAGAATAGTGTGGTAGTAGTCCACTGAGGTCAGAGAAGGAAGTATTAGGATATCAGCTATGTGTTTGGGGTCTGAGACAGCAGTGCCATTGTTAACAATGGGGGGGGAGGATGACATGGGTTTACCATTTAGATCTCCAAGATTGTCCTAGAACTTTCTGCCTGAGCCCCAGGTACAGGTGAGGGAGGACTTGCATTGTTTGGCCTTAGCTTTACGAGTCTCCCAAGTACATTTGTTTCTCATGGCCCGATACTTTTGTATATCGGCCAGTTTGCCTGAGTCGAGAGCAAGTTGCCACAGGGAGTCAAGAAGTCACATCAGGTCCAGGAGGGTCTGGGTAATTCAGGGGGTGGAGTGACCCTTGATGACACATTTCACAAAAGGGGCAAATCTATCACAGGTGGTGGAGAAGGAAAGATAAAGTAATCAAGTGCCAAGTTGATATCAGGTGCATTATGGATGGGTGACCAGTGTAGGGAGTTCAGGTGCCATTTCAGGTGCTGGAGCATGCCTAGCTTAAGACTTAAGACACCATTGAAAAACGAGTTGGGGGGTAGAATTCTTACAGGACCAGGTACAGGTCACAGGGGAGTGGTCATTCGGCATTGGGAAGCACTGTTAAGCATGAGATTCTGAAGGGGCAGTTAGATAGGATCACATCAAGTAGGGTTGTGGTGCCAGTTTTAGGGTTAAGTGTGGTGGGTTGATTGAAATGTAATTGAAAGGCTGCAGGATTTGAATTATGCTATCCCTCATCTGCCACTGATCCATACTGATGGAGAGGTATGCTGTGTCCCAGTCTCAACAAAGGAGTAGGTCAGTATATCCTTTGCCCAAATTTACGCTTAACACACATTTGGTTCCCCAGCGACTGGGTGGTTATGGTGATATTCACTATGTTTGAAAAGTTCCTCTGTGATTTTGGGCTGCACTAGGGTTAGGTGCATAGATCAGGAAGATCCTCTACCTTGGGACTCTGACCCTTTCTTACTGCCAGTGATCTCTCTGCTATTTACTTCAAACTTGGAAAACTAGCTAATTACAAATGTGATGTTTTACATGCAGGAGTGCTTGTGGCATACACAGAAGAGGAGTTAACTCATTCAGGCCTAGATACGCCTGTAGGTGGCGTCTGAAAGCACAGCCACTCAGGACAATAACGCCTGTAGACATACTCTGCTGACTTTCACTCAGGCCTAGAAACGTCTGAGGAAGTCGGCAGTTTTTACCTAAATATTAAACAAACTGAATTGCTTAGAACTGACTGCATAGCACCATTAGAAAGGCAATTTTGTGCTGAACAATTTTGTTGCTGATACTTTCTGTCTATCATGTATACTTTAGGAGTTATTCGCATTTGTTTAAGGTATGGTGTGAATGGCTAACATTTGTGTCTCAAGCTTCAGCACCTTGAATAGATCGGGGAAAAAAATACAGTTGTTTGGTATTTCAGCTACTATAAAATAAAAATGAAATTGATTAGAATTGATTGTATAACACCGTTAGAACGATAATGTTGTGCTGAACAATTTTGCCTCTGGTACTTTGTGTGTAGCACTTACGGTTCAAGTGGGATTCACATTTGTTTGTGGCATGCTGATTATGGCTTGATTTTGCTTAGAAAGGCCCAGGATGCAGTGCTAAGAGTATACAGGGCACAAGTGGTGAAAGTCTCAAAGAGCTGTTGTGGCATGAATGAGTTAATGTTGGTCATGCTACTGCTGCTTTAATCAATCTCATTGTCCCCTGCTTCATTATCTGCCCTTCCACCATGGCCAATAACAGGTCAGTTGAAACCAAGTTCTGTATCCCTTTTGTGCTGCTGCCACTTAGTAAGGTGTTTTGTTTTCATGTGACTCCACTGATTAGTAGACCTGAGATGTGAGCCAGCTTTGCCAGTCAACTCTAGCTTTGCAGATCTGGCATATGGCAAAGTTCTCATCTTTTGAACAAAAGCAATCCCGTATTAAGGATATTTGTGACAATGACTCTCATTGCTACCTGGTCGTGGTGACGGGGCATGACTGGGACCGCATCTACACATACTCAGGGATTTATTTAACTCTAAAAGTTGATTAGCGTTTTGCTCATAAAAGTGCTAAATCTTTATGAAAACGCATAGCTCTTGCCTCGCTGTATTTAACAAACATAGCACTTTGAGAAAATCTATATAAATACTTTCTGTACAGTTAGTATAATCCCAGGAAAAAAACTGCTAATCAATTATTTAAAACCCTGCATACTGTATATTAGCACCACTACCACCAACATTTCTTTTGCTACCTCCTCTACTGCAATATCACTGTTATTCCTGTGCACTGCCCTTACCCTTTCTTTTCAGAAATGTGGTTGCATATGATGTAATTACCCTCCTGATCCTCCTCCTCTTCAATGTCAGATATTTCTGTTTATAAACTAATTCACAGGCCTCTCTCACCAACTCTCAATTGACATCTAGCACTGGCTCATCTACAGTAAATCTGAACAAAAGTCACTGTTGCTCACAGAAATATTCTCCATCAGGCTGTACTTTACTTCTTTAGCTTCATATTCATTGAACTCGCACTCTCTTTACAGGGGAAAATTCTTGGGAATCATTCTCCTCCACTCCCTCAACTACTGCACCTCCTCCCGTGTGTCCTCCTCTTCTAACACCTAATGCTAAGACTTTTCCACCACTGTCTTCTGTGTCTCAGACTCCACAGTACCCTGAGATTCCTCCAGTACTAATGACCCACCCTGAGATTCCGACATTAACATTGATGTTCAGTTGTTTTCACTAGGTGAGTAGGCTGCACAGTTGCACTCCAGTCATCTGTGACTTTTCTTCTGCCAGCCTCAACTGGCACTACAGGAGGCATTCTTATTGCAGGAGCTGCTGCAAGCATCTGAATTACAAATGGCTGCACAGCATACAAAGGAGAGTCACCAACCACATGTGCACCTCTTCCCTTCATGATCCCTCCTTGGACTTCTCTCTCCACCTTACTTCTGTCTGTAAGGCAGTAAATTCCAGCTTATAGCTAGCATACCAAGCTATCCCTAATCTTTCTCTATCTGTGCTCAAAACTGTTACACATAGCTTACTCCCCTCTAAGCTTACTTATGGCTTGCCAATATTTTCTCGCACCTGCTGTACCCTGATGTAGAAATGGGAAAAGTGTTACAATAACATCTGTTGTTTTGCCCTTGTGTGCAATTGCTTCACCAGCCATTGCGCACTTTATGGACAACTAGATTGACTTTCCCCTTCTGCCTTGATGGACTTTTCCCTGGGGAGAATTATCCACAAACCCTTTTAAACCAGTTGCCTCATTCCCTAGCGTCCCACTTTGTACCAACTTATATTCCCTCAGATCCTCTGACCATGATCAGCTGTCCATCCCTAGGTCATGGTCTTAGTACAGTGAAATGGCCTTCTCTAGGCAAGGCAAGGCAAATTTTATTTGTATGGTGCCCATTCCCAGAGGCTCTGGGCACCTAACAATAAGAACAATACTAATGGTAAAAACAAGAAATAAATAATGAGTAAAATTCAAATCACAGTTTCAAAAAATATATATCAGCAATAACGCATACAGTCAGGTGGGAGCAGTTAGTTCAAATAGACCAGATTGAAGAGGTGGGCCTTTAGCCTCTGTTTGAATACCCTGATCGAGGGGGCCACCCAGACTGCAGATGATAGCGAGTTCCACAGGGTCAGCCCAGCAACACTAAAGGCATGATTGCCCGATGTCTTGAGCCGAACCCTGGGAACATCCAGGAGGGCCCTCTAAGAGGAGCAGAGGGAGCGGGCAGAAGTTGCAGGTTTCAGGAGCTCAGTCAGGTAGCCATGACCCAGTCCATATAGGGCCTTAAAAGTGAGCAGGCCCACCTTAAAAAGGACCCTCCACCTGACAGGCAGCCAGTGCAGGGCACGCAGGACTGGGGTCACATGACTGGACCTGGACAGGCTTGTCAGTAACTAGGCCGCCACCTTCTGCACCAACTGCAGCCTGCAGAGGGTTCTTCCCATGACCCCAAACTACAGAGAGTTATAATAGTCAAGTATAGAGGTAACAAATGCGTGTACTATAGTTGGCAAATCTTAGGGCTGAATTAGGGCTTGATCCTGGCAATGTTCCTCGCATGGTAATATGCACTTTTGACTACAGACGATACCTGATCTTCAAAGGTCAGTCTGCTGTCCAGGATCACACCAAGATTGCACACCCTCAGGGAGGCCACCAATGCAGCAGACCCCAGGAAAAGACCTGTGTTAGCTCCAGGTGACAACCATTCATGCCCATGACCTGATTCGATCATCAGCACCTCCGTCTTATCTGGGTTCTGTCACAGCCAGCTGGAGGACATCCAGTCATTGATTTTAGCCAGACAGGGATTAAGCATGTCAACAACATTGGATGTTCTGGACACAAATGACAGATACAGCTGGGTGTCATCTGCACAGCAGTGAAACTCCAAGCTGAACTGTGGAATGATCTCACCCAGGGGCAGCATGTACACTGTGAACAACATCGGTGACAAAATCGAGCCCTGTGGCACTCCACATGACAAGGGCATTGGGGAGGAGGAGAAATTCCCCATCACCACCCACTGTACCCTATCAGAAAGATGGGACTCAGAGCATTAGATGACAACACTGGCGAGTCCACAATACTTACAGAGCTAGAAGCACAAAGTGATCCACTGTGTCAAAGGCTGAACAGAGATCAAGGAGCACAAGAATTGACTTGTCTCCTCTGTCTGTAGCCCTGAGCAGATCATTATTCGGTTTTATGTGATAACAGTGATTGCAGAATAGTGATTGCCGTTACAGCGAGTGTGCATCATCGAAAAAGAATTTCTGCAGTGCACATTCGTGGTGACTGGGAAGTGGGTGCCCATGATCCATGACTCTATGTTTTAATGTGGGGGGCTGTGTCCCCCACACTCCCCTAAAAAGATTCTTAACTCCAGGGGGGTGCATGTCAGTGGGGTGAAATACTTGAATTTTGAAAAGCCAGCTGCGCTAAAAAAAAAAAAACGCCACCCGGGACTAGAACCCTCACACCTCCCAACCTACCACCTCCCACCACGTTAGGTGACCAGCTCGGCAGCTGCCCACCACACACCCCTCCCACATACATTCCCTCTGTTCCTTAACCCCCCCACATGTGCACGCATGCGTATGGGTGTGGCTTCCTCTCACCCTACCTCGCCCACCCCGGTATCCAGGTGCTACCCTGCCAGGTAGCCCTGAATACAAGCGCCGTAACTGAGTTGCTGTTTTTGTAGGTGCTCAATTGCGGACACCGTATTCACTGGATACCTTCCTTTTTATTCAGTTCTAAAATCACCTCTGTGACCTATGCCACCTCCACTGGCTTAAACTCCTCCCAGGTCAGCGGAGTGTCTCTGTTCCTCCCAGTCTGACTACAGTAAGAGATTAAAGACCTCACTGATGGAATCCCCAACCAGATAGATGACATTCAGAGAGAAGAACAGAGCAAACTCTTCACATAAAGTGGATGAAAACATCTTTCTCAGCTGTAGACAGGCAGGATGGAGTAGCCTATCCACAGTTTAGAAAAGTTGAAAAGGTCTGCTTTTCCCTGCTACAATTTCCCTGAACAGGAATTCTGCCTTCTTATAGGAAATTGTCTCCTGGTACTCACTGTAGTGAGCCCACAGGGCCAGTTTTCCGGCCTCCAACTGGGTCTTCTGCCAGCAATGCTCCAACTTCTGACCCTTGATCTTCATCACCTTGAGATCCCCATTAACCTAAAGAGATCTCAAGTGAAAAGATCTGGGTCATATACAGACTGCAGTGATGACATCCAGAGCCTTGGACACCACCCTATTATAGGTGGCCACCACCTCACTGGTTCCAATTGCACAATCTGTGGCCACTCTAGACAGGTCAGCTAACACCAATAGTCCCTCTGGGCACAAGCCCCTTAAAGGGTAATAGCTGGCCATCTCCACAGGGGAAGGACCTCTGGGGGGCCCCATGAACCTCACTGTGCAGTGATCAGACCACAAGACCTGGTTGATCTTGAGGCTATCAACTTCAAGACCCAGCTGGAACACCAGATCAAGCTTGTGACCATGTAGGTGGGTTACAGAATCAATCACTTGTGCCAGGCCCAGTGATGACATCAACTGGAGGAGGTCTTAACCGAAACGTGAGGATTCGTCATCTACCCAGGCATAGAAATCCCCCAGTATTATGCCCAGGCTGACTCTAAAAACGATGGCCACTCCCCCTATCCTGCAATCCTTCCTCGGGGCTGTACACTATAGAGTACCCAGCCGGGACAGCTGCCTCTAAAACTGGGCCAGCATCATCACCCAGCCAAGTGTTTGTGATGCAAACCAGGTTGATTGAGGAAATCAAGTCCACAAAAATGACAGTCTTGTTCCTTATTGGCCTGGCATTGCAAAGCACCACCCAAAGATAATTAGATGGCACAGCTGGCCCTCTGGCTACCTGCTCACTCAGTCTGGTGGGACCCCTGGGTATGAAGGCCAAATACATCTGGCCTTTTTCTAGGCTCTGCTTAAACCCAGGGCATCTCCTGTTCCTAACAACCTCAATACCACTCACCTCCCATACCCCAGCTGCACCCTACCATTGCTGTCCCCAACCCCCTTGTAATCCCAACCTCCCTGCAATACCTAGGTGCAATGGAAGGAACTGGGAGGTCAGTAAAGGGGCAGAGGTCGTGAAGCAGCATAGGTGATTCATGTGAGGTCATGGTCCCAACACGTCTCCTCCCGGCCCTCCCACTCAGACCAAAGAGAAAGTCCTGATTAAACCTAACTTTATAATTAACAGAGCTCTAAAATTCAAACATCCTCAAGCCCACTCACACAACCACTCACTCCACTATACAAAGGTTTCTAACTAGACTTCCACACACCACCAATAACACACCCACACCCAAAGCAGACAAACCCCCCACAAAGCAATCCAACCCCTTCTCCAAAACACCTTAATAAAATAATAAAATAGATGAAATAAATAATTCTCTACCGCTGCCCCCAAACTCTGGAAAAGCATTCCTCTACATGTGCACCAGTGCCGAGTCCCTTACTCCTTCAGAAGCCAACGCCACACCTACCAGCTCCACCACTCCCAATGTACATGCACCTTTCAGCATTGAACACATGCTGCATGTCTCCCATCCAATCTGGCTACCGATAACCTCACTATCACTCGATCGGACTGCTTGCCCTTGCCTGTTCCCCTGCCTCTGGTCTCTCATGAGCAAATGTCATTACATCAAAAATGTTTATTACTATTTATTCTGTTGTTTATGTTATCTCATTGTTTGTACCCTTGCACTCTATGAAACCTGCACCTCTTGCTCAATAGTACATGACATCTCACTGTATGTACCTCAGCACTCTATGTAGCTTGCATCATTCACATTACTGTATGTTACCTCTATGTAACTTGTATTGTTTTAGCTATCTACAAACTGTAATATTCCTAGCACTGTGTTAATGTGTACAATGATATGTGGAAAACCCTGGCTTTGTAACCTCCCGGGTCATACCTGAAAATAGGCAAATGTCTGCCTAGTGCACCTTACCCGGTCAACAAAAACTAAATAAATAAACGTATGGATGAGTGCTTAAGTCCATTCCCAAGTCCATGGCCTGATCTGCTCTTCTTCATATAAAACTCAAAGGAATATATTTCTTTACTGAAAACAGTTATAGTAGATGAGGAGTTAGTGTTGTGTATGGAAATCCATACATTTCAAAGCATTGCTATGCTTTAGTAGTAATGTTTCCACTGCAACAGAATGACATTTCCTTCTGCTGTAGTAATGTCATTGAACCAAGCGTCTGATCTGCTCTTTTTTTCACACTGCAGCTGTATGTGTTAGAGTGAAGTGCATGTTCTGTAGCATTTTAATGAAGAAAAGACAGTAAAAGTAATTCAAATGTTTCTTTTGAGCATGACTGCTCCTGTAAAAAAATTCTTAAGAGTTACTGATATAGGAAGTCGATGAAAAAATGGAGGTGTTGGCCCGGGTGGGGGTAGGGGTGGGGAGTCATTGCTCAGTTGTCAAAATGTCCTGCTTGAATTGCAAAATGACTGTAAAAAAAAGTCTTCTGCACAGCAATATTAAGTAAGTGTCATTTTTTTTTGCTCTTTCAGACTCGAATCACAAGACAGGATCCTTGAGAGTTAAGGCCCCACTGAACACAGAATGAGAGCTTTTTTGCAAACCCACCATTGTTATTTGTAGCAAGTTGTATGAACTCTTACTAATTATTAAGTAAAAAGTGGGCAACGCAAACACAGTGTTGCATTTTTGTTCTCTTTGTTGGCTCTCCTTACGCTAAATAAAATTAGGTATGAGCACCCATGCATGTCAAGACTGTTTCCAACTGAGGGTTACCATGACAACAGTGACATCCCGAGCTTCACTATCGAAATCTGTCTATCATCATGGCAACGTCTTGGTAGGAAAACAGCCTTGTTGTGTATGGTTGCCCATACATTATTCTAAATGAGCTGCTCAACCTTTTATTTATTGCAGGTTCCTCCTCTTGTGTGTCCCCCAAGTCATAGCCAAGAACCTGGGCTCTTGTTGTTAGTGGTGAACAACAGCAGCACAGCACATAAACAATGGTGCACTGAAGCACTAAAAGAAATCACTACAAAATTCCTTAGTGAAAAAAGAATCACAAAATACAATTCTTAGGAGGGATAATTAAATCAGGCAGTCTCCAATGTTTACATTCTGTGTGTGTGTGTGTGTGTGTGTGTGTGTGTGTGTGTGTGAGATAATAAAGGAACAATGCACGGCAGGGTGTGTGTCATGGTGGGATAACATCACACCTCGGGTGGTTAGGCACGAGGCTGCAGGCTGAGTGTGTCCAACATCCCTGCAGTGACATTATCCCAGCACAATACACACCCTGGAATGCATTATTCCTATTATACAATGGTGTGGGTTCTGTAAAAGAAAGAAACATATTAGGTTTTAGTGTTTTAGAATGATTTTAATGAAGAAGATTGGACAATAAGCTACTGACACATAAAATAGTTCTTTATTTTTTGTGAACTACTGGTGTAGAATTCATAACATTGTAACAGCTTTGCATGAAATAAATAGGTATTTCAGTAGATAACAGGTTTTATTTAACAAGACAGCAGATTTTACTGGTCTGTATATAAATTTAGTTGTAAATCAGACTAAGAATAAGAAGTACCTTTTTTAAATGTTTAAATTTGAACTTGTGAACTGAACTTTAGCAGTAGAAGATAGCATTTAACTATGCAGTTTTTTTTATATTTTTATTCTGTCATTAGGGTTTACAAATTTTAAATTCTCACGTTGAATTCCCCTGTATAATGAATTGAGTGTTGCTGTTTTCTTGCCATGCTATCTGTTTTTCTGTAGTAGAGAAACTGCTGCTGCTTTCAGTTTTGCTTCACTGTACTGGGTACTGCTGTCATGGTTTCAGGTGTCATTGTTGGTTCTGCGGTTGATGTGGAGGCAGTAGAGGTTGTTGGTTTGCAAGTGACATCCAGCGTGTTGACGATCATCACAGGCACTGTGTGCGTTTGAGTCAGAGCAGTGGTGCTTTCTGATGTACCACAGAGGACTGCATTCCATTTTCCTTTTTGTTCTAAAGTCAGACTCCACTAGCTTATGAGGGAGGACTCCTGTTTGTGGCCATTGACTGCCATAATTTGGCAATTTTCTAGACCCGCATTACTTAAAAGTTGAATCACCATGGTATACAGGCTGTAATTAGTGTATGTGGTGGTGAGTCCAGCAGCATGGCAGATCTTCGGAAGCATGCTCGCCAGGTAATTAATTCCGAGGGGCTCCAGAATATATGATATTGTTACTTGTTCCCAGGGTTTTGCTGATCTTCCAGGGTGCATGAAGGATGCACACACCCCTGACATCATAATTATTACCAAGACATGGCTCAAAAAAAGCACCCCTGACAGTGACATTGCTATCTTTGGGTATGCCATCTCCAGACAAGATCGATTGGGTCGTGGAGGGGGAGTGGCCATGTATATCCTGTCCTCACTGCTGTTTACTACAACCCTATCTACATCCATCCCAGCTACCTATGAAGCTCTTGTCACCTGCATTACCCTTTCTTTCTCAATCCCAGTCTTTGTGGCTGGCACCTATTACCGCCCAAGCATTCAACCCTCAGTCACAACTGAACTCTTTGCAAGTATCACCTCCCTCTCACAATCTGGCAAACTTTTCATAATGGGTGATGTGACTCTAAATTGGTTGTCTCCCAAGTTAAACAAGCTATGCAATGATGTCGCTGCTATAAACCTCACTCAGTTTATACTTAATCCCACATGCCCTAATCCCAAAACACAAAACCACACCCTGCTTGACTGGGCACTCACAACCCACCCACACCGTGTCATTAAATCTGGTCTCCTCCCCAATGCCCTTAAAGATCACAACCCCATTTTCTTTGCATGTACGGTTCATTGCCCCAAACATCCCCCTAAAATCATACAGCTCCGGTCCTTTAAATCCTCACACCTTACCCAGATCAGCTCTGCAGTCACTTCCACAGACTGGACCCCCCTCTCCACTGCTATTTCTGTTGACCAAGCACTTGACTATTTTAAGGATAAATTCATTGCCACCTGGAATGTCTTCGCTCCTTTCAGATGGACCAGAGTCTGTGCGCTTCACCTACCCTGGATCACCCCCGAACTACTGGCCTGCTTCAGGAAGCATAATCTGGCCTGGAGAAAACACACATCTACTAAACATCTAAACGACTATGCCAAGTACAGAATGCTATGCAATTCATGTACTAAAACTACTAGACTGGCTAAGTCTGATTATTTCAACTCCTCATTCCTGACTAACACTAACTCTCCATCTAAATTCTGGAGGGTAGTTCATGCCCTGTTCTCTCCCCCTTCTCCCCCTCTCCCTCCAGGTCTCAAAATAAATAGCTCCCTAGTTTCTGACCCTGGCTCCGTGGCCAATGAATTTAATGCCTATTACACCTCGTGCAACATGTCTCTTCTAAATTCCCTGTCCTCATTGCCACCTACTAACTTCAGCCCTTCACCTCAGACAGTGCCTACCCTTCCCCCATTTTACTTTTCTACTATCTCCCCTGATGAAGCTCTTAATGCTCCCCTATCCCTCAACCCCTCTAAAGGCTCCTCACCAGATGAGCTCGATCTTAAACTTCTCTACCTTTCTGCTCCTGCAATTGCTTATCCTATCTCCTTAATCCTTAACCTGTCCTTTATTTCTGCCCAAGTACCCTCACCCTGGAAACACGCTGTAGTCCCTTCTCTCCCCAAGGGTGGTGACACATCCACTCCTGGCAACTATCGCCCCATTTCCCTCCTTCCTACCCTTGCCAAACTTCAAGAACATTTAGTTCTCTCTCAACTATCACCATTCCTCTCTGATTCCTCCTTCTTCACCCCCTTCCATTCTGGTTTTTGGAAGAACCACTCAACAACCACCTCCCTCCTCAGGCTTACTGACTCCATCTTTTCAGGGATGGATGATGACCTGATCACTCAGTCATCTTTGTCGACCTAGCCAAAGCTTTCAACACTGTTTCCCATCCCCTGCTTCTTGATTCACTCTTCTCAGCTGGCCTTGCTCCATCATCCACCAACTGGTTTAAATCCTACCTCACTGGCAGGACCCAGTCAGTGTGAATCCTTGTCTCCATCTCCCCTCCACTCCCTATCAACACTGGTGTCTCTCAGGGCTCAGTACTTGGTCCCCTACTCGTCTCCATTTTCCTTAATGATGTTCCCACAGCCTGCTCATCCTCTTCTGTCCAGATGTACTCTGATGATACTGTTTTGTACACTTCCGCCAAAAACCCTGCTGCTGTGCAAACCAGCTTACAGCATGACTTCAACCAAGTTCAGCTCTGGTTTGCTTCTCACCAGCTTTTTCTAAATGCCAAGAAGACAGTCTTAATGACCTTTGACACCAAGCAGAAACTCTGTAGGCTCCCAGCCTTACCCACCTTCCACACCCTTGATGGGACCATCTTGGAGGACACCTCCTCATTTCAATATCTGGGAGTTTGGCTGGACCAGCACCTTAACTTCTCTGTGCATATCAATGCTATCCTGAAGAAACTGTGCCCCAAGCTTGGTGCTCTGTACAGGAATTGTAGTTGCATCCCGCTGACTGTGAGGTGCAAAATTGTCCAGAAGATGATACTCCCCATCTTTGACTACTGCGACTTAGTCTATGGTGCTGCTCCCAAATCTTCCCTGACCAAGTTGGACCCTGTCTAAGTCCTTCTGCCACTTTGCTATCGACTCCCCTTCCCACTCCCACCACTTTGAACTCTATCGCTCTCTAAGCTTCCTTCCACTACCTCACAGATGCATCTCTCACTGTGTCAAACTAACCTCCAAATTCTGGTTTGGGGGGCTCCCGTCCTATCTCTCATCCTCTCTGTCCACTCCACCTCCCCTACCCACTCTCTCAGATCAAATGCCACCCGCACCTTGATGGTCTCTCGCCACTCCACGCCCATTGGTCAGACTGGTTTCATGCATCATTTCCTTAAAATCTGGAATCTCCTCCCCCCTGAAATATGACACTCCTCCTCCAACTACTCCCTTACCTCTGCCCTACACAATTACCTTTCTCTCAGCTGTTCCTGCTTTAACCCAACTTAATACCTGTCCCCAGTTTCTGCCTTCCTACCATGACCCCCCCAGCAGGGTTCTCAACATCCTGAAGGGGGAAATCATGAAATGGTTACCCCTTCTCCTCATATTCAGTTCTTGCCCCCCCTTCTCCACCTGCCCTTCTGGGTTACCAGTGTGCACAAGCTAACCACATCTTTTTTTACTCCAACAGCACTTGTGTACTACCCTGAGTCTGCTTCTGGTACACTCATGCACTATAAATGGTTCTATAGCATTATTACTGTTTTGTACATTCATATGTTCTTTTGTATGATTTTGGACATGTATTGTAATTTACCCAATGTTCCATTACTGTTTATTGTACAATACCTTGTGTTCCAACTGTTGCACAATCTTACAATGTTGTATTATTTGTACTACCTACATACTATTGTAACTGATCATCCTTCACAACCCTATGTAACCCCTTGCCCCAGGTTGCACTGTGAGATGAGCAACTTGCTGTTCAGTGTGCCCTCCTGGTGAAACATTTCAATCAATAAATAAATAAAAACAAGGTGCATTGGGAGGCAAATTTTGTATGTATTTTCTGAGCGATGCAACTGAGCAATGCGGGTGTCCAGACAGCTCAAGCATGCAGCCTCTGTACTTGTCTCTGTTCTTTTCTAGTGGATTGCTGTGATGTTTGTTTTTTTCATTAAAATTTAGTGTGACATAGTGGAACCTAGTTTCAGATTGGTTGAAGTCAAAAGATGTTAGTTTAAGTTGATGCTGTCCTTCACAGCTGCATCCGGCAAAGTGGATCTGCAGCTGAAGCCAGACATGGAGCAGCAGCACCTTGGGTGTTTCTGTACTGAGAACTGGGGGTTGTCTGAGCAGTTGTAGGTCTGTGTTCATGAGGGGAGGATGGTGCTTCATTTTGTCTCTCCCTTCTCACTGCAGTTTTTTTATCTGAGCAGAGAAAATGTTGTTAGCACTGTGAAAATCTGGGCTGGTTAAGATATTTAGATTGCGGCTTAATGGAGGTTTGTTGAGGTACCTATGGATGCCAGCCCATAGTCCAATGAAGCTATTTATTCTGTACTTTTCTCCTGCAATGTTTCTCACTGAGCCATAACATTTTCTTAATAGATTGTTTAATTCAGCTGCACTTACAGTTTGGAAGTTAACATCAATTGCCATTTCTGTCAGGCAGTCTTTTAAAACCTTTACTACCCAGGTTGTTTGACATTTGGGGAAAGGTTCATTTCTGTCATATTCCAGCTTAACTGCTGCTCTTTGAGCTGTACCTGTCTTCATTTCTCTGTTTTTAGGGCTGCAGTGGGCGGAGCCCTGCAGTCCTTTTTATGATCACTGAGAAAAAGGACTACAGATTCCTTCCAAACAAACATGTTAGATTACATCACAGTCTCTTCTGTATCTGTGAAGCAGTACACCTGTGTTGTCCCTACTAACCACAGTATTGCACTATTTCACTGTGCCGGGACCTCAGCCAGTTCAAACATTTTGGGGGGTACGGATTGTGCACGTACCACTCATGCAGCATGCTACAGCTTTTCTCCTTGAAACAGTAACTGGTCTCTTCCCCATCCTAGATGGAGTGCAGCAGTGGGAATTTCCTGTGCACACGGTACTTGCCCACTGCCCCCAGGGGGGCCCGTGCAGTTTCTCCACCTCAGTGTAGTGTTCCTTGAGCCACAACTGCTGCAGTTTGGGGTGGTTATGTAGAGAGAACTGGTGGCTGTCCAGGATCTTGTAGAGCTCGCCGGAAGTTTCCCCAGTGGAAGGCCACCATGGCTTTGGCCTGGAGCATGCTCTCATTTTTGTGGAGGTGTTCACAGGCTGGCAGTGACCACAGAAAGTGATCCAGATGCTCAGTGTTGCCCCCCTGCTCTAGCACCTTGCAAATGCAAGCAACTTGTTCCTAGCTGAAGCTAAAAGTTGCCAGCATTGACAAGATTAGTCATCGCCTCTTTTCCCTACTACTTCTAACACATCAAGCTCTCTGAGGAAGATCACCTTTTGTAAGTCAACCAGTCACACAGTGTAGAAGTGAGGTTTCAAACCATAAGTATCCACATCAAAATAATAAACTTCTTCCAAGTCCAGTAGTGGGTGTATTTTGTGGGTGTTCACTCACAATCGTCTTTTCAAAACTGAGCTCTGGTTTCAGCAAGATTTAACATAGAATAGTCCTAAAGTATTATCTGTCTTTATCACACTCTCTCTGGCTCATTTTTATGTGGACTGTGATTGGTTGATTATATGACTTGTGGATGGCTAGAAGAAGACAGTAGTTTTAGCCAAATTATTTGCTGTGGCTAAGCTGTCGGTTAAGGTAACCTGATCTGCTTTGAGGTAGCTTCCTGTTTCCTTTGACAGATTGCAGTCATCCACTAAAAACTAGTCCATAAGTTAAAATATTAGTTTGGAGAACTTTATAATGTTGGTGTGAATTGTTAGCAGTGCGCAACAGGCCATTCATGAATTCATTTATAAACACCAAATAGATTTGTATATCTTTTTAAAAAAAAGTAGCAATGTAACAGTAAATATATAAACCTATCCCACTTGTGTGTTTTGTTTTGGGGGGGTGGATTTGTTAATATGGACATTGCCTTACTTCAAACCTCAAGCATACATTTCCGGTTGGACTATAGAAACGTGATGGTTGTGGTTTATCGAGTGACCTTTGGGACATCCCATTCCCACTTTTAGTCTAACCTTTTCCCATCTGAAACAACAAGCTGGGAGTTCTTTAAGGGCAAATACTGCACTGGGAGAAGGACCGCACAAGCGATACACTCAATTGGTTTCCTGGGAGTCTGCCAAACTGACTGTTTTCATTCAAAAGGGGATTTTGGAGCCCACTGAGGCATTCTGAATAGTACTCCTGAGCCAGGAACTACTAGGAAGCAGTTCCATTAATACCTGAAACAAGTTATTTACAAGTGGTGGTGGGGAGGGCTAGCCACACAGCCAGGAGCCCCTGACATCCTAGACACCACCTTGTCATTATTCGGCAGGAGTACACCCGAGTGGGACCCACTGCTTTTGTCTGGGTTATCAGCTTATGATCATGAGGCTGGGATGTAGATTCAGCAGAAATGGCAATGTATGTCTCTTTTCGTACTAAGTTTTGTAAACATACATCGCTTTGGTGTTAAAATGTTTTCTTATAGGTTTCCTTTTTTTTCTATCACCTGTTAAAAAACAAAATGGTCCATCCATGTTTTTTGTGGCTGTTTCTTACCACCCACCTGACCCTCCCATTGAGTAGCCACCACTTGCCCCCTCTTAAGCACTTACTTATTCATTGGGGGTCCAACGCTGTAATCCTCTCTGGACCGCAGACGAGTGTTCACTCTTCAAAGCCAGACTGCGAACTGATGACACAGGTTACAGTTCAATGGAATTTTGAATTTAGTGCCATAACTTGGGCATTTTTACATATTTTTGGCCCAGATTTCAACATACCTTCTTTGGGACCCCACCTCATAAACAATGTCACTGTCATTAGGCAGATCTGTCCAGAAAAGTAATTTTGTGGTTCCTGCATGAAATCACATTTTGGGCAAGAGCTGAAAATTTTCTCTGCCCTTGTTCATGAGGTGGGGTCATAAGAAGGCTATGTTGAACATTTGGTGTAATGCTATTGAAAAACAACACAGTTATGATCCTACATTGAATTTTGTGAATGCAGGCCCATAACTTTGATAATTTTCAACATTTTTACTCCAAGTTTACAACATAGCCATATCTTTACAGTACCTCATGACTGTAATAGCTGTCATTTTTAAATCCTGCCCAACATTCTTTTTACATCCCAAAAGGTGATTTTGCAGTCCCAGTGCAAAATCACCTTTCTGGCACCAGTTGAAAATTGTCTCTGCCTTTGTTCATGAGGCAGGGTCATAAGAACGCTATGTTGAAAATTTGGTGTAAAAATATTACAAAACAACCAAAGTATGAGCCCTCATAAAATTTTGCAAACACAGGTTTATAACTTTGGTAATTTTCAATATTTTTACCCCAGATTTACAACATAGCCTTATCTTTACAGTACCTCATGAATGTGACAGCTGTCATTTTTCAAATTCTGGTCAATATGCTTTTTTACATCCCGAAAGGCGATTTTGCGGTCCTTGCAAGAAATCGCTTTTCAGCCAGGAGTTGAAAATGTTCTTTGCCCATGTTAATGAGGTAGATTTAGAAGGTGGCTATGTAGGAAATTTGGTGTAAATACATTAAAAAACAAACAAGGTTATGAGCCTACATTGATGTTTGTGAACACAAGCTCATAAGTTTTGTAATATTCAATATTTTTACCCCAAATTTTCAACATAGCCAATTCTTTACAGCACCTCATGAATGTGACAGCTGTCATTTTCAGCTCCTGCCCAAAATGTGCTTTTGCATCCTGAAAGTTGATTTCACAGTCCTTGCACAAAAACACCTTTAAACCAGGAGCTGAACACTCTGCCCGTCTTCATGAGGTAGGGTCATAACAAGGCTATGCTTAAAATTTGGTGTAAAAATATTACAAACCACCACATTTAGGAGCCTATCTTAGATTTTGTAAATGCACGCTTGTAACTTTGGTAATTTACACTATTTTTACCCCAAATTCTTCAGCTGCAGCCCTATTAACTCTGGACAGAGTTTGTGCTCTTTTGCTGATTGTCTGGTTGTTTTCTTTTTCTACAGTAAACCACTTGTCCACTGATTCCATTGTGAAAAATGTAAAATCAGTTTTGGGAACTTTTTACATTTCAGTCAGTTTCTGTCAGACTTGCTCTCTGTCTTTCTGCTGTGGCTTAGGAATATGCAGTTGTTAGTGTACCTGGTGATGAGGTTTTGGAGTTGCTGGACTTCATCCAGGATGTTATGCCACGATAACATCACGTGTCCGGTCCCACACTGACCAATCAGAGGCCAGCATTCTTTCTTGAAATTGTATAATTAAGTGTGTCAATCTCTTTCTCAGACCCCAGAGTCAGGGGTGGACTGACTGGGTCACTTGCCAGGGTGCTACCTGAGGAGCATAGGCCACAGCTGCCTGAGCCTACTGGAGCCCACCCGCTTGAAATGTAATTATTGTTCCTATATTGACTGCAGTTATTATGCTACTCATCCTAAAGTTACAAGAAGGCTACGTATATATTAATATTCAACATCATAATATAATATTGAATTGGGGGAAAGGAACAATCTGAAAAAAATTTTTTAGAGTATCCAGTAACAGGGTTTAAAATAATTGATTAGCAGTTTTTTTTCTTGGGACAATGCTAACTGTACAGAAAGTATTTATATAGGTTTTCTAGAAGTGTTATGTTTGTTAAACACAGCGAATCAAGTGCTATGCATTTTCACAATGTTTTAGCACTTTTATGAGCAAAACACTAATCAATTTTCAGCGTTAAATAAATCCCTGCAGTAAACATGAATCTCTGCATCCTACCTGATCTTCCCAGGTCCCAACTCACTTTAGCTCTCTGACTTACTGCAAAAGCCTACAAGTGAGGACTGGGGGACGTTCCCTCCTGGCCTAGTTGGTCTTACCACCACTGGCAAAACCAGTCAATGTGAATAATGACATGTCAGTTTTTACTTGCAACAGGCTATGAATGAAAGCACCTGACATCAGCCATCACACTGTCAAGCTGCCCCAGGAAACTGCCAATTGTACATGGGACACCAGTGTGAGGATACATTAAACTAAGACACAAAATAAACTCATTTATGAAAGATACAATATCTTCAGCAGCTGCAAAGCCATCAGCACATTGTGACAATAATGCTGTAGTTTAATGACAGTAAGACATACAGTTACTGAACAATAGCTTCTTATTATGAATGTATGAGTATGCTTTGAATTTAAATATACAGTACACAATCCATGGTATGCATTTCATACCTGATTTTGAGTCTAACATTTCCTAGGTCCCTCTTGCATTTCTGTCACTGAAACAAGGCTTTGAAGCATTTTGCCAGACATTAATCCTACTATTACTAATGGCTGCTTTCATGCTGTTTTGGGAAGTGTTTGCTTCTGAATATCTTGACCAAGTGACCGTTAACACACTAACTTGTAGCGCTAAGTGTTTGGTGTCATGAATGGCGTTTGCCCCAGTTAACTGGGACAAAAAGAGAAATTGCCATTTTACCTGTAGACTGAGAGTATTTTTTATCAATGTTCTACATGTGTTTCCAGCTTGGAAATGTGAAAATGGAAAAGCAAGAGAAGGATGCGGGTGTATCCCAAAGGAGTCAATTCATGGAAGCACTTTATATACTGATATGTTGACATGCTTATTAAAAGTTTACGACAGGTATGATATTGTTGCCTGAGGGCTGCACCTTAACATATCCTCTACCGAGTTTGATTTTACTGCACTTAGAGGAGTGCTTTTCTTTTTTAATTTGTTTCTGCAGAGTTCTGTTGCAGTCAAGTGCACTGGAGGAGGTTCGGTTAAAAGGAGGTCCGTTTGCCAGTCTTGGCTGAATACGGGAGCCAGATCAGCTCTTAAAATGTTGGTCCCCTGGTCTAAGAGAAAGGAATGAGGATCTGTGTGAGGGATGACCCTTTTTTAATGTTAGACAGGCTGTTTTCAGATCTGGAGAAGGGGCCAGGTGGTGACAAAGGAAATGGCTAAAAGACGCTGTTATAGCAATTGAGGGAGAATGGCTTTGGCTATCTCCCCAAAAGGTACTGTATTGTTCCACTTTCCTTGGCAATATTTTTTCAGTGATACTGGTGGCTAACAAATGAGCTGGAGAAAATATATTGGTATGTCATGTTCAATTACTTGCCCCATTTGCTTACGATGGATTTTTTTATTGTCATATTTTGAGACCAGTGGACTCCTACCTAGTAAGCCCTAACATTCTGGAACATATATTTATTAGACAATGTACTGATGCTAGGTAAGAAAAAATTACTCATCTTAGTAATTATGTTTCTTCTAATGGAGTCTTGCTGTATTCTGACTATTGCAGTTAGCCCCAGCACTCAAACTGTCCCAGAGAGTAGAGGGTTAATTTCTATGCAGAGCACAGAATGTTGAGCTCGATTCAAACCTCTGTCTGCTGCACTTTGAAGTGCAACTGTTAGATTCTTATGAGCTAATACTAACTAACTACTATGTGGAAATTGTAAAATATTTACTAGCCAAATGGCAACCAAATATTTTGGATCCCTAAAAGACTCAAGTCAAGAAATCCAAAATCAGAAACCAGGTAGTGAACAACTTAAGACTGTTAAATTAATAATATAACCCACTTCCCCTCTATAAAAGGAAGGCGTACACAAATACACCCCTGGGGTGCAACACTGCACCTGCCAGCCCACTTCCCAAAAACAGGTTCTGAGAGGGGAGGGAGGTCAGAATATAGCAAGACTCCATTAGAAGAACCATAATTACTAAGATGAGTAATTGTTTCTTCAAACAACTTGAAGTTTTGCTATATTCTGACTATTGCAGACTACCAAGCAGTACCTCCATTGAGGAGGATTTCAAACCTACCTTGGGAATGGGCTCTGCAGTACTGCTGTACCAAACCAAGCATCACTCCCAGCCTGGATGTCTAGGAAGTAATGCTTGGTAAATGTATGGACTGTTTTCTAGGTGGCTGCTTTACATATTTCTAGCAAAGGAATATCCCTGGTTGCAGCCAGGGAAGCATCTGTACCTCTAGTTGAATGAGACCTCAGACCTGAGGGAGGTATTTTGCTTAGCTTTTCATAGTAGAATTGAATACAAGAGACAATCCACCTGCCAATAGTTCTCTTAGTGGCAGGTTTGCCCTTATCCACTTCCCCATAAGTGAGAAACAACTGAAGGGAGTCAAACCTGTGAGCCTTAGTACGCTCAATGTAGTAACTAAGGGCTCTTTTAACATCCAAACTGTGTAAACTTATTTTTCCTGAAGAAGAATGATCAGTGAAGAACACAGGGAGAGACACAGATTGGTTCAGATGAAAATCTGCAACCACTTTAGGTAACAACCTCCTATTAGTTCTAAAGACCACCTTATCTCTATGGAATGAAATAAAATCAGGCTCCACTGACAGAGCTTGCAATTCACTGATACGCCTGGCAGAGGTAATAACTACCAGGAACACAGTTTTCCAAGTCAAGGACTTAAGCTCTGCTGAAGACAAGGGCTCAAAAGGGGGGTTGCATAAGCTGAGCAATGCAAACATTAAGATCCCAAGCAGGGGTAGGATCCCTAAAGGGGGGGTTTGGTATAAAGCAATCCCTTGAAAAAGTTACAGAATACAGGGTGAGATGACAGTGAGGAAGGCTTTTCTGCTGACAGAAAAGCAGAAACAGCTGGCAAATGTACTTTGAGAGTAGCTGGTCTGAGGCCTAGACCATTAAGATGAACCATTTAATCTAGAACTGTAGACAATTCAGCAGCCTCTGGGGATATATGCTTCTTGGAATGCCAGATGCTGAATCTTTTCCATTTGGAGTTGTAAGTTTTTCTGGTGGCAGGCTTTCAAGAGGCTTTGAGAATATCTAGAACCCCTTGGGACAGATGCAAATCTGCATACTCTAACTCTTCAAGAGCCATGCCTTGAGATTGAGAGACCGAAGATTGGGGTACCAAATCCTACCCTGAGAGGAGGTTAACAGGTTGTAATTCCTAGGAAGAGAAGGGGAAGATGGACTGCTAGGGACAGCAACAGGGGGTACCAAGACTGTCTGGCCCAGTCTGGAGCAATGAGAATCACTTTGCAAGGTTGTGACCTTACCTTGACCAGAACCTTGAACAGTAGAGGGAAGGCATATAGAAATATCCCTTCCCAGTTCAACATCAGAGCATCCAGCGGGACTGAGCCCAAGACTGGGGATCTGCAACAAAACAGATGAAGCTGGTGATTATCTGGGGCTCAAAGCGATCTATCTTTGGAGTGCCCCACCTTGAAAAAATCACTTTCAACAACAGAGGGTCCAGGGACCATTCATGATGGCCCTGGGAGATCATGCTCAATGCATCTGCTAGCACATTGTCCTTTCCAGGAAGGTGGACTGCTGTCAGAGAGGTCTGCAGAGAATAAGCTAGGGACCACAATGTCATGGCTTCTGTGCACAGGGCCATGGACAGAGTGCCTCCCTGCTTGCTGATGTACCACATGGTGGTGGTGTTGTCTGTCGTGACCTGAACCACCTTGTTCTGCACTGACTGAGAGAAAGCTTGCAGGGCCAGAAAGACCACCCTGAGTTCCAAGAGACTGATATGAAGAAGGGATTCCTGAGGGGACCACAGTCCCTGGGCTGTGAGAGCCCCCAGATGGGCTCCCCACCCCAATAGAGAAGCATCCATGGTTAGGATCACAGAGTGAGACTGAGTGACAAATGGGCCTCCTTGCCTGAGGTTGCCCTGACCCTGCCACCATTGGAGAGCCTGGATCAGAGTCTGGGTCACTGGAACTAGTTTGGTTAGAGAATCTTTCTTCTGAGAGCAAAAGGTCTTCAGGTGAAACTGAATGTCCATCTGAAATCTGGCCCTTGGACCACCGCTGTAGAAGCTGCCATGTGTCCCAGAAGCTGAAGGAAGTACCTTGCTGGCTGAGAGACCAGAAGATGGAATGAAGAAGCCAGCTCTACAATAGCCCTTGCCCTTTCCAGGGGAAGAAAAGCTCTTGCTTTGACTGTATCCAACTCTGCCTCTGTGAAGGTGAGGAGGTGTACAGACTTGAGAACTGACTTGGGAAGATTGAGAAGGAATCCTAGGGAAGTGAGCACTTGCTGAGTAACTTGAAGGTCTGACTTGACTAGGTCTGGGGACTGACCAACAATGAGCCAGTCATCCAGGTATAAAAATATGGACATATTTTTCCTTCTTAAAAAGGCCACTACTACTGCTAGGCATGTTATGAATACCCTTGGAGCTGATGTCAGGCCGAAGGGCATAGCTTTGAACTGATAATGGCCTGCAGGCAATTTGAACCTGAGGTACTTTCTGTGGGAGTACCTGATGGGAATGTGAAAGTAGGTATCTTTTAAGTCCAGAGAGGCTAGCCAGTCCACTGGCCTTAGAAAGGGAAGGATTATTCCCAGAGTCACCATTCTGAATTTTGGTTTTAAAAGATGTTTTTTCAGGTATCTTAAGTCTAGGATGGGTCACCACTCCCTCGTCTGTTTTGGGGTAAGGAAGTACCTGGAGTACAGACCTTGGCCCCTGTGCAATATAGGAACTCTCTCTACAGCCTTTAGAGCCAGTGGAGATGAAACCTCTGCCTCTAGGGCAATGGTTTCGGAGATGCTTGCAGGTGGAAAAGATCTGGCCCTCAGCTTTGGAAATTTCTTGAAGCTGAGAACCAGCCTCTGGCTTACCACCTCCAGGACCCACTTGTCTGAGATAACAGACATCCAGTCCTAGAGTAAGCCAGCCTGCCTCCTACAGGAATGGGGGAGTCGACCCGGGCTGACACATCAGGGTGTCTGCTTGGCAGGATCCTTAGGTTGAGGGATGGATGCAGCCCTGCTCATCCCCCTTCTGCCTCTCCCTCTGAAGAACCCCCTCTGAGGAAAGGGAGAAGAGGCCTGTGATTGGTAGAAAGGACTATGAAAAGGCCTGTCCCTGCCCCATGCCTGCTGCCTTTGAGGAGTTGCCTGCCTTTTCTTGGCCTGTGCACTCCTATAGGTGGTTCTATACTCATCCATCTTTTTTCATGTAATTCTCTGTCTGCTCCCCAAACAGAGAATTACCCACTACAGGGAAATCCATGGCCTTAGCCTGGGTGTCCTGTGACAGGCTAGTAAATCTGAGACAAGCCATTCTCCGAAGAGCCACAGATGTAGCCATGAATCTAGATAACACATCATTGGAGTCCTCAGCAGCATGGAACTGTACCTTAGATGCCTCAGTCCCATCAGCAGCCACGCCTTCCAGCTCTGAGGCTAGCTGGAGAGAGGCCTGCTTAGCCAGTGCCAGTACAGTGTCCCACCTGGACTTCTGGTACCTGGCTGCATAGGCCATATAATTAGCCTGCCTGAGTCTCAAGGCAGATGTCAGGTATTGTTTCTTTGCCATGGCATCCAGCTTCCTAGAGTCTTTATCTGGGGTGTGTGAAGCCAAGGGTATATTAGCCTTATCACAGGCTGCAGCCTGCACAATCCCAACATGGCTGCATTGTTGATACAAGTACTCTGTACCTGAACCTGATAAGGTGTACCTTTTGTCCATCCTTCTGTCGGCAAGAGGTACAGAATTTGGAGTTTTTAAAATCTGTTGTGTCTGTTTCCCAAAAGACTTATGAAGGGGAATAGACAGTCTCGTGGACTCTAGGATGTCTATCATCTCCACATAATCAGGTTCCTCTTGTTCCTCTACAGCTTCTTCCACAGGGAGCTGGAGGGTTTCTGCCACTTTCCTGTAAAACATGTAGTGGGAAGGGGACTCAGAAAGACTAGAAGGGGAAACACTAGAAAGCCTATCTGGGGAGATGTCCAGTTCAATGGGCTCAACCAGATCTCCCACACATCATCATCATCATCATCATCATAATCTTCATCCCCCTCCAAATCCAGTTCATAGAAATCTTCAGGGGCATAATCTTGAACCGGAGGAACCGACTGAACTGAACGCCTGCCAGAAGGAGCCAGATCAGACGGAACCGGGCAAAGCAATTCTACAATCCTTATCACATTGGCAACCTCTTTGGCGGTTGGAAAAAGGGGTTTATGGATCTGAACCAGCTGATTTTTCTTTTCTTTTTCTTTTTGTAGGAACTGATCCCTCAGGATTGGGTCTCCTCTTGCCTGAAGAAGTATCTCACTGGTCAGAGGGCACTGCCTCAGGTTCGGTCGGAACTGAACTGGGCTAGCCATCCGGGGTCAGCAGACTTCACGGACTCCTTATCCCTGAGCCTACCTAATCTTTTTTCCAGGGTAGACTTAGGGACATTTTTACAGATTTGGCCATCTGAATCAAGGTGGTCAAACCCCAAACAATAAACACAGGTGGTGTGGGGATCAGCCTTAGCAAAGACCTCCCCACACACACTGCAGTGTTGAAACCCAGTGGGCCCAGTTTTTCTTTTGGGTTTCACAGATGTAGCCATCCTAACCACAAATTTACCCTTTTTATGGCAAACAACCAGGCAAGACACCTTTATCGGTTTCTAACCGTGTCATGGGTATTGGAAAAAAAACACAAGAAAATGCATTTTTTTTTTTAAACCGATAAGGACTGGTAACCTCAATCTAAGTTTAAAAACAAAGACAGAATACATAAATCACTAAACAGCCAGTTCAGCCAAACTGGTCGAAAAAATCTATTTTTACAATTTCCACAAGTTTACTATGTCAAGTTCACTACCTAGTACTTACTGTACCACAGACAAAGATCTGAACCGAAACTTGCGAAAAATAATCAGTAAAACTGAGAACTTTAACAGACTTTCGAACTGTGACCAAAGGAGGAATCTCTGGAATGGCCGTTCAGTTAGGTGGAGTAAAGAATCTGACAGTTGTGCTTCAAGGTGCAGCAGACATGTTTGAACCGAGCTCGAGCTCAACGTTCCATGCTCTGCATAGAAATTAACCCTCTACTCTCCGGGGCAGTTTGAGTGCTGGGGCTAACTGCAAGAGTCAGAATACAGCAAGACTTCACGTTGTTTGAATGGGATTTACCTGACTTTGTCTGCCTCTGTGTATTATGACCATTGGAACTCTTTGAAGATGTTCAAGATGTGTGTCTCTGAACAACCTGAAGTTATGGATATGTGTGGTTTATTATACGGGACTGGCCTTATTTTGCACCCTGCATCAAAGCGTCCTACTCAGTACTAAGTCACCAAATATGAACTCCTAGGCAAGGAGCAGACTATCTTATTTATTAAATATTTGGGAACTATTTTTATTGGTTGTTACTTGGATGTCCTGGATTCTGGATCTCAATAGTTGCTGATACTGTTTTTGCCATGAATACCTTCTTGAACTCAAGAGTCATGCTTTACACTGATTTATGGATGCTATTAGTGAACTGACAAGATGTTTCGGGACGTTTTTCCTTTAGTTTCCTAGAAGGAGTGGAGCTATGCACTAAAGTGAAGTCCTTGAAGTCCTTGTACTTAATGGAATTGGGATTTTTTTATAATGAATCCAGGAATCTTCACAATAGAATTTAAATACTTTGAGACATGTTCTTAATTGTAAAAAGTCTTAATGGCTGTATTACATACTTTTTAGAGGTTCTTGATGTAAAGTAGTTTTTATTTAATGTTTTATGGGTTATTATATGTTTCTGTAAGGCAGCTTTTCTAAAATGTGTAGGCTACTGTTTAATATTGCAGCCTTTTTAGTTTTGAAAAGGTTTTTTTTGATTAGTCTTATAATGGTTTTCTTGAAATAATGATAATAGATAGCCATGGGATCTAGTTGTGGATTTTCCACTCGGTTCTTGGGAATCTCTGTATACCTCTAGTTGGCCTGATTTGGCAGGTAATGTCAGGTGTTAGTCTCATAGTACTGGACTTAAAAGTGGAGGGAACTGTGAGAAGTTTTCTGTGGAAAAGCTTAAATCATCTAAGATCCAGAGCTGGTTAAAGTAGCAGCTGGTATATAATTCCCATTATACCGGGGTGTAGTTGGAGCATGGGACCACATGCACAGTGGGATGCTTTTTAATAGCACCCCAATCGGATGGGTGTTACTGGTTGCCCTTTACCTAACTTGGATCTGGTAAGTGGGCATCCTTGGATAGTTTTCCTACACAGTCCCTCTAAGAGTAAAGTTCAATAGGTGACCGGTAAACGTTAGGCTTTACTGCGGGTGGGAGATCGCCCCTTAAGAGAGAGAGATTACAATTTGGTATAGTATGGCTATCTCATACTTATATTATATTAGGCTGACACACATGTGATATGTAAGAAATATCAGCCTATACTGTCATCATTATAATAGTTTTCCAGTTTGAAAATTTTTTTTGATTATTGTTGTAATGGTTTCTATTGAAATATTATTAATAGATAGGTTTGGGAAATCAGTCAGTGGATTTTCCACTTTATTCCTAGGGGAACGACTGTACTCTTCTAGTGGGCCCAAACTAGTGGGTAATGGCAGGAGTTAGTCTCAAAGTATTGGACTCAAAAGCGGAAGGAACTGTGAGGATTTCTCTGAGGGAAAGCCTAAGACTTCTAAGTCCCAGAATTAGTTAAAGTACTAGCATATAATTCCCGTTATACCAGGGTGTAGTTGGAGCATGGGACCGCATACGTGGTGAGATGCTCTATAATAGCAGCCCAATCAGATGGGTGTTACTGGCAGTCTGTTTCCTAACTTGGGTCTGGAGAGCAGGCACCCTTGGATAATTCCTTTACATAGTACCTCTAAGAGTAGAGTTCTAGTTGCGACTGGCCTACATATGTCAGCTAAGTGGTAGGTCTGACTGGGGTTGGGAGATAGTTCCACAACAAAGAGCTCTGGAGGATGTTATGATTGACCATCTTTGAGTGTTAAATCAGATCCTACTGCCTGGTAACAAATGTATTAAATTACTGTTTATTGTTTATAATTCAGTATATTATGACCATCTTACATTTTATGATGTAGTGGGATCATAGATGTATCAGCCCACATTGTTATTTAAGTGATTGGATATGTTGGAGCATATATGGAATTGCTGCTTTATGTGTATGTATATTTAAATGTGATATTTTAATACTGTTGTGTGTAGTATATTGTAATATATGGATATTTAAAATAATACTATTAAAAAGCATATAAAAAATTTCTGATAATACACCGGAGCCAAAGTAATAATAGCATCATTGGCAAGTGATAATACTATCGTTCGGAGTTCGTAATACTATCGTTTAAGCTCCGAACGATAGTATTATCACAAAACCTAAAGAGCGCAAACTCAACACCGTAGGCTTCTTCCTGACATCACCAAAGCTGTGAGTGGTGACATTCTTAAACTACACCTCCTGATTGGATGCAGTTTCATTGTGGGTGGGCCAATTATTTAAACAAACATGGCCGGTGTCTCTCGCTTAGCGAGAGAAAATCGTTCCTGCAGTTCAGTACACATGTCGTTTTCCTACCTATCCATTATAGCCTTCAAAGCCTTCAACAAGAAAATAATTAAAGGTAAGACAGCCTACCAAAGAAAATACACGAGACGAACAGAGCTAGCGGGTGGGAAAGTGAGCTAGTGCGGTGTACATGGTGAGAGTGAGCCCCTACTGTGGTGGGAACCTAGCCTCACAGCACCACATAAATGGCTAACAAAAATCCTCACATCCATATATTACAAAAATTAAAAAATAGGCCAGTGTCAATCACTCGGGAGTAATACCATCTCGAGGTTTTGGGGACAAGGGAACCTCTCGATGGTATTACTCCCTTGTAATAGACACTCACCTATCTATTATTCTATTTTTAATGGCTTCTCAGCCGAACAATAAATCTTGAAATCTAAATCTACTAATGTCATTTTCACTTTCAGAAAATGCAATTTTTCATACCAAGCCCCCAAAATAATGTGAGCTGCTTGAACAGATGTTTCCATTTTGTGTCCCCGATTTTGTTCATTGTCTTTTTAAACCATCTTTCCCCAGTTTGCAAGACATGGGGTTGAGAGGTATGATTAGTACTAGTATATAAAGCCTGAAATGTTAGTACTAGTACCCATGCAACTAATTTTCAAGTTCCAGAAGACACTGAAATAATAATGAAAAAATATGATGAATGAAATTGAAATTAAATCTTTATGTGAATGAAGGAGGATTTTTTTATTTTTCTTACTTTAAGTGGGTAAATATGGAGCCACTGGATACAGTGCTGCTGCAGAGACCCTCAGCCTGCAGTGTTGCACCTTAACAACCACTAGCACAGCTGCATGCTCCTTTTGCCCTCTGCTCCGCTCCTGACAAGGCAAGACCCAAGACCACTGTCTTCTCCACCACTCTTTCACTGTTGAGTTCAACCTGACTTGAAGGACTCTTCCCAGTCCTGGTCCTAATACTTTGAGATTTGCTGACATAACAATGCCAACACATACATCACAGAGATGCCAAACAAATCTCTGCAGCAACTCACATCAATACCCGCTTGGTCCTAGCCAACAAGTCTCACAGTCCCTGTCACATGATTAGGTTCAGCCTCCTTACTGCAAGCATGACAACTGAAACAATGACTGTCAGTGACAGGTCTGTGTAGCTGCAACCCAATCTGTCCATTCCAGCAACTGCTGCTCCCCTTGCTGATCTGTGCCCACCCTGGGCCCAGATTTGTATTTTGACTAGTGGCTTCAAATTGGACTTGCCTTCCCCAGCCTGTCCAGGTCTCAACAATGTTGCAAATCCACCTGTTCTTAGAGGCAGAAAAGTGACCACCATCTGCACTGTGCCCTAGTACCCTGGCTGCTGCCCTTCAGAGAGTGAGCAGGCAACAGCCTCATGACTCGTGATCTCATGTCTGGACAGATGGTTAGGGAGTTCCATAGTTTGTGCACTTGAACTCCAAGGGGGGTGGGGAAGGAAGGGAAGAAGGGTCAGTTGGAGATTGCATTGCTGCAGTGTACTCAGCTCATCACCCCCCCGCGCAAGGCCCAAACACACTGAGCGGGTGCCAGACAGGAAATAATAACATACCACCTCGACCGCCAATTAAACCTCTGAAGAAAACTGACAGAAGGGAGGCAGTGGGTCCACAAATTTTAAATTGAAGTACTTGTCGAGGACAAGTGGCTATACCAAAACTAGTAGTCCCAGTGCTCAAGCTGATAGCCCAATGATGAGCATATTTTGGAAACAATTGTCTGAACCTGGATAATAAGGTCTCTCTTTGTTGCTTTGTGTTCCAGAGCATAGACTTGAGGAATTTAGAATCAGCAGCAGAAGTAGAAAATAAGTAGTAGTTCTATTAGGAGCAGGGGACAGTGTGTTCCTCAGCAAAGACAGAGGAAAGAACAGCAGCATGGCCCATGATGTGTGCATCTAATTATAGATTTTCATGTGGCTATGCCAAACAGACCCCACTAGGACCAATAAATGTTCATTTCTTTTTAGGCAGATGAGATGTGCTGTACAGCAATCAACCAATGAGTGTTTTATGCCGCCAGCTCAGTTAAATGCTGCTTTGGGAGTATATGTCTGTGTGTATGTGAGGGGAGGGGGAGTGGGATAGAGCAGAGCAAACACACTAGCTTCTCATCTCATGTGGTATACTGCATTGTACTGGAAGTCAAGAAGGTAGACATGGTTCATTCAGTATTCAGAGAAAAATGTTATAGAGCTCATTTTTAGTAGAAAGAAATGTTTTTATTTGCAGCACAACTGCTAAGAAAGATGACGTTATGGCAAACTTCAAACTCAGAACTGCGTGGATGACTTGTTTTCTCTCTACTCCCTTCCTGTGCTGTTCTCTCACTGTTCTGAAAGGCCCCCAATCACCACTAAATAGGTTTAACTTTTAATTTTCTTTACCCTTCTAATAAAAAGTTTTCTCTGCAGTTCACTGCTGTACTGCTGTCTTGGGATGTTCTACTTCTTTGCAACACACCTTCTTTCCCAAATAATCCTCAATTTTTTCTCTGTCTGGCCTTTCTCTCTGTAACAGGCAGTATCTATTTTTTTAAGCTGATTGCATGGCAGATATGCACCATTTACTGTCCTAAATGTATATCTCCCCCAAGATCAGTTTCTCTGGCACTACACACACTACTGAATGAATCCCGCTGTCTGTCTGTCCCTCCCACCCACATTGAGTAAAGCAGGCTTTAAAAACCATACTTTTCAGTCCTCTGCTAAATTCAATTGTCATTGCACTTGTCACTCCTTATAATGTTTCTCTGTTTGTTCTGTAGCTGGAAGGGTACGTGACATAGAACATACACATAGCCAGCACATGGATTCATGGTCTTGCTTAGCTCTGTTCCACACCCATAATTTCTCAGTGGACCAACGTCTACCTATTCTCTCCTCTTCTCACCACACTGCTTAAGGTTCTTTGCCTCAGCATCTCCCAGTGATTTTGTCCTGATCCTGCTCATAAAAAACTGTTTCATTTGACTCCAGCATTCCAACCTCTGCAAACTTAACTATTTCTGTGCTGGTTGATCATCTGAAAACAGACTGTGTTGCTGTCCAGGTGAAAAAAAAAAGCAACAGCACAAAATGTTAGCTATGGGATTTAAAAGAGTTGACCTACGGCAGGCAGGGAAGCAGAGAGGCAAACAAGCAAGCAAAGAAAAATTGATGTGTTAGCCAAATGTCTCTCCTGTAGTGACAGGCCAGGATGCAATTAACATCCCCAGTGCCCATGGGCCAGTCTGCCCCTGATCTGTCTGTGTTTTTGTATGTATATATATATATATATATATATATATATATATATATATAGCTTAAGCCGAGGTTCAATGTGTGGAATAGCTCCTCACACAACCACTACTTAAACTCAACATTAGCACACCTGCCTTGCTTAGGGGGTGTTTTTTGTCCTTCACTATCCCCTCCTCCTCCTTCTCCAGTGCTCTACTCAGCCTTGTTCATGGGCCTTCTGTTACCTACAAATTCCTGCCTACATACCTACTATTCAAGGGTGGGAATACAGTAAGGCCACAAAAAGTGCTACAAGTTACACAAGCACTAACACCCCATCGCTATTCACCAAACATTGAAAAATATATATATCTGTTAGTGTTGATTGACTATCCCCCCCAGACTTGGAAAATACAGCTGCAGCTAACTAGTCAAAACAATCCTGAAGTAATACAAAAAAACACTCAAAACATGTCATCTATTCTGCTTTCGCTTATACTTCAAGCCTGTAGTAAAACGTCACCCTAAACAAGATTTTTGGAGGATTATTTGAACTGATATTATAGGACAGAAATCACAAGCTCATCATAGCAGAACCTTCTCTTTCAAATACTCACAAGTTCTGCAGTAAGTTGAACATTTCACATGGTTCCCAAAACTATTGTAAGATAAACAATGGAAGAATGCAAAGGGAGCTAGTGGATGAGCTGGCAGACTCCTTGACATGCTTATTCAATAGATCATTCATGATAGGGGTCATACCACTGGAGTGGACGGTGGCTGACATAGTGTCACTCCATATGGGAGTCGACAGAGAGGAGACAGGAAATTACAGACCAGTTAGCCTAACATCTATTGTTGGCTAACTGATGGAGTCTCTTATCCAACAGGATTGTACAGAGTACTTAGAAGCAAATCACCTACAGAATATTAAACAGCATGGATTTGTGGCAGATAGATCTTGTCAAACAAATTTTATAGTGTTCGTCGACCAGGTGGCCAAGGAACTGGATAGGGGCCTTGCAGTAGATTCACGTTACTTCAATTTCAGCAAGGCTTTTGATATAGTCACACACAGGCACCTTCTGCAAAAGATGGAAGACTTGGGTACAGCACAGGAATTTGTTAGATGAGTGAGAAACTGGCTGGTGGACAGGAAACAGATAGTAATCATTAATTAGGTCAGATCCTCTGTAAAGTGTGTCACTAGTGGAGTGCCTCAGGGGTCAGTCTTGGACCGATCCTTTTCAATGTGTTCATCAAAGACATCAGTGTAGGTATAAAGGGTAACCATGCCCTATTCGCAGATGACACCAAGCTCAGTGGCAGGGTGACAGCACTGAGGGAGTAAGGGACATGATTGAAGACCTCAGGACACTGGAAAAATGGACACAAAAAAGGCAACTAAATTCAACAAGAAGAAGTGCAAAGTGATGCACCTGGGAAGGGCAAACCCCAGAATGGATTACTTCATCAATGGGGTCCAACTAACCTCTTCCACAGAGGAAAGGGACCTAGGGGATCATCATTCATGCTGACCTCAAGCAGCAGAGTCAGTACAATAAGGTCTACAATAAAGCAAATAGAATGTGCGGCTGTATAGGGAGAGTCATAGATAGCAAAGACAGTCAGGTGATACTTCCTGTTTATCAATTGGTGAGGCCGCATCTTGAGTATTGCATCCAGTTCTGGAGACCGCATCTTAGGAAGGAGGTGGATATGTTGGAGACTATACAAAGGAGAGTAACAAATATGATTCATGACATGAAAGGGTTCACCTATGGGTTCAGGGCACTGGGGATGTATTCACTGGAGACACGTAGAGAGAGAGAGGAGACATGATTGAGACATTCAAGTTCCTTAAGGGACTGAACACAGTGTCATACAAGGAGCTGTCCACTAGGAACACAAATTCCTCTACACATGATCACAACTGGAAACTGAAGGGAGGGGCCTTCAAAATGGACATCAGTAAGCATTATTTCATGGAGAGGGTGGTGGAGCCATGGAACAATCTGCCCTCTGAAGTGGTTAGCACCACCACAGTGGCAAGATTGAAGCATGGGTGGGATAAGTTATGGGCACAGCTGGCATGCTCTACTGAGTGCAAAGCTAAGGTACCCTAATGGGGACTACGTGCCTGGAGCATCCCTAGGCTCCAGGTAAATCTTTGGGCAGACTTGATAGACCCACAGTCTCCTTCTGCCAACATTCTATCTATGTTTCTATGTTTCTAATTATATTGTGCTCATAAAGTAATTCTGTGAAATTCAGTTCAGTGTTTCAATGCAAAATGCAAAATATAAGGACATAGGGGAACATTAACTAAAACCACAGAAGAGACAACTGATGAACATCACAGACCTGTACCAGGCCTAACACAGCAAATTGGTGCATTTCTGATGAAATTTGCCAATTTGATACCATAAAATTAATGTGACATGTTCGTAGGAAACTTTCTGCGGAATATCTATAAGTTCATGGAATGGAGTTCCGGTGAAAACCATATTGCCTTTCTATGACAGAATTCTGCCCATTCTGCTTCTGATGGAATCTACAGAATAAGTCATAATATTTCAAAATTTCTTGGAATTCCATTTTGCCAAAATCTGAAAGTTCTTCACAGCACTTTCAACATCATATCTTAGACTTCAGTAATACATAGATTTAGTTCTTGCTCAAAAAATTGCTCCGTAATGCAGTAAGATGCATTCCATGCTATTTATGTCCATTCCTGAACTGAGGACTTGTACAGATCAACTATTAGTCTTCTGTTTAAATGGCACTCTACTTTTAACAGGTGGGGCTTTTAAGTACCTTGGATTTACCCTAGAGTCCTTCCATGACTTCTCCATACACATGTCCACTACCTGTAAATCTGTCAACACCAAATAAGGTTAGCCTATAGGATAAGGCATGACCTCACCGCTAATGCACATTTTGCTATTGCAAAAGGTATTCTCTTGCCAGACTAATTTAAGGTTTTCTGTCATACTTCACTTTATCCAATTAGAAATGCAAGATAAGCAAATACAACACTACTTATATAACACTACTTATAATACTACATATAATGTTTCTCTGGATACAGCTCATGTTGCTTGCAGGTTATCACGGTTTGCTGTACTCAGGCTGAGGCTGGCAGTCTCCATCAGCTAGATGCGCCTATTGACTTGAATGTTTCATTAATAAGCTCCTTAGGGCCTTTATCCCAGGTTCCCTGATTGCCCTCTTTAAGTATCCCCTGCAAGCCTATCCTCTTGGGTCTGGTGACCAGTCTCTGCTATATATCCCAAGTATTCTACTAATATGGGAAAACAAGTCTTCTTCTTTGTGCCCACATTATGGAACTCCCTTCTGGTATCTCACCATACATTCCCTTCTCACCTGCATTTCAAATGTGAATTACATAAACTTCTACTTGCATTTGACACTTACACCTGTATTTAATGCTTAATTATAAAGTCTTTATTGAACTATGCAATAAATAATATCTAACAGACAGTGTTGGGTAAGTTACTTTTCTATTACTTTGTATTACTTTTGGAAACTTGTTCCAGGAAGCTCTGTGCAGTCACTAGCAAGGATGGAGAAGTACTAGAACAAGTAACAAACCTTACAGTTACTTACTTGTATGTCTTTTTATACAAAAGTAACATGTAACTGTAACTGATTACATTTATTTGAAAGTAACTAACCTACTACTCTCAAAAAATGTAATCTGTTATAGTTATTTATTACTTTTATATTGTTTCTGTATGAAACAAAATACAAAACTGTAACTGTAAGGTGTATTACTTTTTCTAGTACTTCTCCATCCTTGCTAGTGACTGCATAGAGCTTCCTAGAACAAGTTTTCAAAAGTAATAGAAAAACAAACTTACCTAACACTGCTAGCAGAGCAGACAGTACTGGACAATGTCGGAATGCCAAGGAACAAAATGAAGCCTGACGCTGCAGGTGGAAGTCCTTATATCCCTTGGAAGGTCCAGTATTGCCAATACCATCCAGCCTGGAGGGTATTATTATCCTTAAAAAATGAGCCACATGTGTCATTTTTTATAAGATTACCAAAAAATTAAAGTAATGCTTTAAAGAAATATTACAAATACATTTTTAGTCATTTTTAGGGCTGCATGGGCAGAGCCCTGCAGTCTTCTTGCTAAGACTAGGAGAAAAGGAACTTGTGAATGAACAACCTTATGAGGTAACAAAAGTCACCTCTGCATCTGTACACCATGGCCCATCCTGTGCTGGAACGACTTTATTTTTAGCTGATCTGGATAGTGGCAGCGCTACACCAGGGAACATGCCCTGGTGAATAAATGTAGTGCCCTGGTTCATGCACTGGTGCTTCTGACTCCCACTGAGAGGACCAGATTTACCATTACAATGTGCTGCACACACCTGGCAAGGTGGCAATGCTACTTGTTTTAAAATATATGTGGTCAGCCCATTCAGACTTTGCTCTGAGTGTTTTGCAGCCAATCAAATCAGCATATTCCCCTCACCCAATCCTCCCTCTCAGCAGTAGCAACCACCACCCACCTCCCCAAACATAACAGGAATCCTCATCCTCCCAGTACCATGCAGTAGGTTCTTTTTTTTTTTTTTTTTTCCTTTCCTCCTCCCACCTGCCCTTCCCTGTCAGTGCCTCCCCAACCCGAGAAACATAACAGTGACACTTTAGGTGCCAAATCCCCCAGTGTTGTGACTCACGATCAGCATCTCGCTCAGTCCTGTTTTTTGTTTTTGTTTTTGTTTAACCTGTAACAAGAAAATAATGCACGAACTTGCAAAAGAACACTCCAAAAATCCACTTCGGTAGTGAAAAAATAGTAGCTTTAAATGAAACACAGAATAACTATACTGAGATTTAGGATGAAGGTGTTGGTGGTATTCCTAGACCTCTGAGAATTGATCCTCCTGATTACTGTCATGACCAGGGTGTTCCCAATGATGCCAAGTAGAAAAATCAGACCAAATATCATGGGCACGGTTACTACTTTGGGACCACCTTCTGGGAAGCTATAATCTGCACTCTTGTTCACATAGTAGGTATCATTTCTTCAGAAAACTTTGTATCCTTCATCTATTTCAGACATTTGACCTTGTATACAGCAGTGGAAATCTGGGAGTCAGGGAAACTAGTCAGTGGATAGACTGACAACAGTAGGTCTGCTGTCGATTCATTGCCCACCACAGCTATTTTAACCTGAGTTATCAGCGCACCAACATTTGCAACATCTCCAAACTGAAGGGAGAGCAAGAGAAAGAGAAGAGAGAGGAGGAGAGGCTGAGGACATTTTGCTTTTGCCTGTAGTAGCACAGGACTGCTGGCAGCCACCTCTCCTTCATGCACTATCATTATCAGTCCAGCCCTAAAGTACACTACTCCTTCAGAGACATATACAGCACTGCCCACAGGAGCTCCTTTGGCCTTATAAATGACCCCCCGCCAAGTCTTATTAAACCGCTCTCCGACACTGCTCTCATATGTAAACCGACACTTCTAAGAAGATCAGATAGTGTAGGAATAGATATATCTGTTATTCAGAGACAAAATTCAAAGTACAAACATGTTTTATTATGCAGCACAACCTTAAAAGCAACTCCCTCTTTAGTTTAAGAGCATCTGTTTTTCCTAAATATTTAAAACATGTTTAACAGATTTGAGGTCAGTTAATATTTAGAAGATATCAATTTGACCATCCTATTTTTGCGGCTCTTCAATAGATTAGCAAAACATGTCAATTCCTTTTATGTCTTTATGAACATAAATCCTAATTTATACATACTTAGTAGTCAGACATCTTACTGAAATCCACTTTTTAGTAAGGGAACACCATCTTAAAAGACTGGTTGTAGCAGTATTTTTAAAACATGCTCTAAATCCTAAATACCCTACACTTTAGAGCTTAAACCCTGGTGCCAAACCCTACAAGTAAATCAATACTGGTGGCAGTTCATTAACAGAAGCCTGTATCAATTTGATAATTTCTATGAAAAAGGGGCTCATCTTATTGAATGGCAGTTCTGATTTCAAAGGGATAGGGATGTGCATTGCCATTATTAGCAGGTACTGTTATTAACAAATGTCCTGAACTACCGAGTTCAAAACTCTGGTGCCGAACCCCACAGGTATAGAACTACTAGTGACAGCTCATCATTACAAGTCTGAAGTCTGAGCCAATTTGGTCACTTTACAAGACTGCAATTCTGATTTTCAGAAGGGACAAGAGTGTGCAGTGTGGGGAGTGTTTTTTTGTGTCCCAAATCATAAAATGCTAAAAGCTTCAGTCCTGTCTTGCCAGATCACGAAAGAACTTACGAAGGCATGGGTAAGAACACAACTGCAAGAAAAACTGACTGCTAAACAGCAGATATTAATACTGATTTACAGGACAGCCCATGCCTGTCATCCACATGCAGCCTAAAAATGCAATCTGTTTTTATATTCTTGTCACACCCCACCCCGCCCTTCCAGTCCCTCTCCTCTTCTTTCTTTACCTATTCTTACACTAATTAATCTTCCCCAAAGTGTCAGTTTAGCATATGGGGTGCAGTGTTATAGTCCTCTACCTGTATTTACACTTTTCCTCCCATTTGCCCTATGTGACTTTATACGATGATCTCCTATCATTTTTGATGTATCGGGTCTGCACATCGTGTGCGTGTTTGGAGCACCTTCTAGTTATTTTCCTTCCCTTTCCATTCCTCTTCTCTGTGTATGTGTATAACAAATTATATTTTATCTTATTATGAATTGTGGCTGCTTGTGTTCGGTCACCAAATATCATACCATATATTGCACGTGGATAGTTTTTGCAGTTATACATTATGCACTATCACGTTAACATGGTACTATAAAACATGCATTGTGGGATGATGGCATTAGTTCAATTTATGGCTCTGATCCAACTGTTAGTTTATCTATTTCATGTGGGTCTGGAACACCAAGATAGTGCTGCAGTAAATGCCTGGGATACTATACTATGGCTCGCGGATACTGTACAAACTGTTGGACTTTGCAAGATGCTGGGGCACTGCAAGACAAATACAGACTATTTAAATAGAGATTATTTAAATAAAATACTGCTCTGGCCAGGGCTGGTACACCAAGGACCCCCAGTAAACGTTCTACAACTTTGCAGGGGATATGCATCTTAGCCAGGTGGACTTCAATAGGACCTTGTAAGATGCTGCTACATTGCAATAGAGATTTTTTTTAACAAATAAAATACAGGGACTGGGTCTAGATACTGCGGGTTTGTCACTGGGAGAGTGCTGGGGGGTCTTCTCATTGTGGCAACAGTTTTAAGCAAATAATAATTTGGTGTAAAATTATTTTTCAAAAGAACTTAAGAGGCTATATTGAATTTTGAAAGCTAAAGCTTGTATGTTTGGTAATATTTAATATTTTACCCCAAATTTTCAACATAGCCATTTCTGTACAGCACCTCATGATTGGTTCAGCTGTCATTTTTCAACTCCTGCCCAAAATGTGTTTTTGCATCCCAAAAGATGATTTCACAGTCCCTACACAAAATCACCTTTAGGCTGGGACATGAACATTTTCTCTGCCCTGCTTCATGAGGCAGGGTCATAACAAGGCTGTGTTGAAAATTTGGTGTACAAATATTAAAAATAAATTATGAGCCTACGATACAATTTGCAAACACAGGCTTGTAACATTGGTCATTTGTATATTTTTAGCCCACATTCCTCAGTTGCATCACTGTCAGCTCTGGCCAGAGTTTGTTTGGTAAAGTAGTACCTGTACTGCTGTGTAGCCAGTAGAGGGCATTGCAGTTTTGGTAGATGTTTCTTCCTGAGATGTGCTTTTTTCCCCTGCTTTCTGTATCTTTTTTCTTGTGAAGGCCCTGCAGTTGTTTTGTGTGCTGGTAGTTCTCACCACTACATTTCTGGTTCCTTTTCTTTACTGCTGGCTGGATGACAAGGGCAGCAGTACTGTTTGTGCTTCTGGAAATGGATTGTCAGTGGTGGCTTGCTGTGAACTGCAGAGTGGGCGGGCATTTGGAGGATGGGGACAGGAGAAGGCTGAAAGTGTGGGCAGCCATAGGATGGTACTTTGAGGTATTTTTTTTATTACAAACAAAAATAAGAAGATTCTCTTCCTGGATGTACATCAGTTAGGCTACGGCTGCACAGTAGTGCTGAGCACATGACCAGCGTATATCACAATGGGTTGTTTGAAAGAAAAAATATTTTTTTAAAGAAAGGGAAAAATAATTCTATTTCTTTTCTGTGTGTGCTTTTTTTATGGCTATCTGTAGTTGGTGGTCATGGTCATGGAGGCACTCGGTAAACAACAGGAAAAATCTTTAGGTAACATGAAAATCTAAAGTGGCATAGTGGTACCACTTTGGTACTGAGGCAGGCTGGGCTGACACGGTTATCTTCCAGGCTATACTGGTAGTTAATGTACTCCCTGCTATGGCTTTCAGTCAGTCAGAGAGCGCAAAGGATCCAGCCCATTTTCTAAGTATAAATATTTGTTGATATATCTGTGTTTATTGCTATGTTTATAGTATCTCAATTGTTACTGTAGTCATGTATTCCTTGCTAATGTGTTACTTTGCTCATGGACTACTCATAGATTCAAAGATTCATTAAAGTAGCTGGCAGATAAGGACCATGTGGCGCACCTAGTCTTCCCATGAAAACCCCCAAGTAGTGCCCATCTACTGGGGGGCCTTCAGCCTGCCCCTCTCACCTGCAGTATACCCATGAACTTACCCCATGAATATTTGAATCCTGTGACCATTTCCACCTATCCACACCTCTTATAGCAATTTATTCCAGTCATTCACCGCCCTCTCAGTGAAGAACTTCTTCACATTACCCTGGACCCTTCCTCCCAATAACTTGATACTGTGCCCCCTAGTGTTAGAAGCTCTGTTCCATTGAAAGAGACTCTCCACCTGTGCCTTGTTAATCCCCTTTAAATATTTAAACAGCTTAATCAAACCCCCCCTTCTTCTCCTGTCCTCCAGGGAGTACAGGCTTAATCCCTCCAGCTGCTCCTCATAGGACATCCCCAGCAGACCCTGCATCATCCTGGTAGCCCTACTCTGCACAGCCTCCACTCTGTCTTTGTCCCTGTGGAGACAGAGTCTCCAAAACTGCACACAGCATTCGAGGTGCAGTTGGACCAGTGATAATTACAGGGGGTATCCCATCAAAAGGCGACTGAGATTGAATGACTCAAATATGAGTCACTCAATCTCAGTGCCTGTGTTGTGGCTACCCTGGAAGGGTAATGACAGAAAATTGCGAGGCGAGAGGACATCGACAGGATACCAGAAGATATCCATAAGGTAAGTGAGGGGTGGTGAGAGGGAAGCCAACGAGCTGGCCTAGTGGTATGGTAGTTAGGTGGCTGGCCCTGTGGTGAGTGTGCTAGGGTGGAGCACAATATTTTGTGCTTATTTGCGCCCATTCTTTTTCTTTTTTCCTGATTCTCCTGTAAATGGGTGTGGATAAGATAACATGGACACAATATATGGCTTTAAAACACCTCAGTGTGATATTTATTTACTTTGAAAAATAAGAAACAAAACAAAAAATTCAGAATAAAGCAAAAGTCCACTTACTAACAGAAGCTTTCACAGTCCTGATTTGTAAATACAGATCCTTTACCTCTGTGATACAGCTCTAGCTACTTCACTTGGGTAGCTCTTTACTTTACGCAAGTCAAGGCTCCACTGCCCACTCTCACCTCATGGAGGTGTAGATATACCAACTAGCTGGGTTACCTGACCTGGACCTTAAGCTTTACATACATTTGGCTAGCTCTATTCTAACAAAATTGGTCAGGATAACCACTTTATTTAAACATTCTGAATATCAGAACACTATACCACATTTTAATGCACATAATACCTACAAACAATCTATGAATAGACAATTAGGCTATAAAGAGTCTTAAGCCCTTCCTACAACCTAAGAGTGACAACCCTTCTTTTTATAAAAAACGGTGATAGAGGGTGCTGTTTCCCCTATACCTGGACATTTCTCCAGACTCCTGGATACAGCAAGTCTGGCACAGGGAAGTTGGTGGGGCATAGAAAAATGGATACCCCACAGAAAGGTACTGTTTTCATTTAATGTTTTACTGGAGTTTTGAAATGTTAGAGCAAAATGTGGCATTTGTCTTATTTAATAGAAAAGAGGGGTTTTATTCTTGAGGAAACACTTAATGAAGTGGGGTGGCTGAAATTTCTTACTGGCTTCCTGACAGTCATCTGCTCTGCTTACTGTGCAGTGGACCTGAGTAACCGAGTAAGGACAATTTCTAATACAATCGTAATAGCCCTCCTCAGGTCCCTTTTACTGAACTTTGGTTTCTTCTGTGACAATTATCACAGACTAAGGCCCTGTACACATTAGAACTGAAGATTTGCACCAGTTTAAAAACATTTTAAACTCACCACAGCAGCACGTCCAGATCAGTCTTCAACTGAGTTTTAACTCGGTTATACCATAGCCGACTCCTACAGCATCTGCCTCCAGTAACGCTTTTTAAACGGGTTCTCCACTACCCTACACACTTCCTGGAGTAGCAATATGCAGACGCCATCCACACTACAGGGTAACACGCTTTCCTCATAAAACCATTTTTAAAACGGACTTGAGACTAGTCACAGTAGGGTTTAAGCACGGTTTCCTAACATGCTTTGAAACCATGCTTAAATGCGGATGGGCGCTAGAAGAAGTTAGTTAAAACATTTTAAGAACCTTAAAACATTTTAACTAGCCTGATGTGTACAGGGCCCAACAGCCTTAGGGGAGTTGCAGTATAGCAGCAGCTGAAATATTTACTTTGGCACCTTCCAGCTGCCCGCTCCTACCTGTAACAGCGACTTGCCATTTCTTTAATTTCAGGAGTTTTTAGCTCCTTTCCAGACCTCCTTAACTTTTGTATTAACTTAATCCACTACCTGGAGGGAGTCAGGAGTTCCAGAAAACCTCCCCAGGAGCAGCAGTAGCAGCAAGAACATGGGGCAGATTATGACATTTATTAAGACATGCCACCCCACTTTTAAACCGCGCTCCGGTGTTTTTTCTCATACCAATGCTGCATACCAAACGATTACCGAAGCAGCTAGAATTTAAGTATTTCTTTAATGTTTTGAATAACTGAGAGTGGTGACTCTGTTTACATAAACTCATGTTGCCTGCTCTTTCTTAAGCTTTTACCATAGGATTTCCTACTACTGTCGGGAGAACTCATTAAATATTTTGGTAATTAACAAAAATACAGTGCTCCTAATGTAAAGCATCATGGGCTGCATATGCAAATTACCACCGAATGTTATGCTGGTCCAACTTTAAGCAGAATTGCATGGTGCCGAAAGGCCTCTCACACAGTTTGCAAAGGGTGCTAACAGAAGACATAGACACGTGTTTCATGCTACCAGGACTCATTAGTATGCCTCGTCTGTTTGACACCCCAGTGGAATGAACCGGCTACCCCTAAGGCAGTGTGCCTGGGATATATTGTGGAGAACCCATTAAAATAAAAAACTATTTTTAGGGCTGCATGGGCAGAGCCCTGCAGTCTTCTTGCTAAGACTAGGAGAAAAGGAACTTGTGAATGAACAACCTTATGAGGTGACAAAAGTCACCTCCGCATCTGTACACCATGGCCCATCCTGTGCTGGCACGACTTTATTTTTAGCTGATCTGGATAGTGGCAGCGCTACACCAGGGAACATGCCCTGGTGAATAAATGTAGTGCCCTGGTTCATGCACTGGTGGTTTGACTTCCACTGAGAGGACCAGATTTACCATTACAATGTGCTGCACACACCTGGCAAGGTGGCAATGCTAGTTGTTTTAAAATATATGCGGTCAGCCCATTCAGACTTTGCTCTGAGTGTTTTGCAGCCAATCAAATCAGCATATTCCCCTCACCCAATCCTCCCTCTCAGCAGTAGCAACCACCACCCACCTCCCCCCCCCGAAACATAACAGGAATCCTCATCCCCTCCCAGTACCATGCATGCGAGGTTCTTTTTTTTTTCTTTTTTTTTCCTTTCCTCCTCCCACCTGCCCTTCCCTGTCAGTGCCTCCCCCACCCGAGAAACATAACAGTGACACTTTAGGTGCCCAATCCCCCAGTGTTGTGACTCACGATCAGCATCTCGCTCAGTCCTGTTTTTTGTTTTTATTTTTGTTTAACCTGTAACAAGAAAATAATGCACGAACTTGCAAAAGAACACTCCAAAAATCCACTTCGGTAGTGAAAAAATAGTAGCTTTAAATGAAACACAGAATAACTATACTGAGATTTAGGATGAAGGTGTTGGTGGTATTCCTAGACCTCTGAGAATTGATCCTCCTGATTACTGTCATGACCAGGGTGTTCCCAATGATGCCAAGTAGAAAAATCAGACCAAATATCATGGGCACGGTTACTACTTTGGGACCACCTTCTGGAAGCTATAATCTGCACTCTTGTTCACATAGTAGGTATCATTTCTTCAGAAAACTTTGTATCCTTCATCTATTTCAGACATTTGACCTTGTATACAGCAGTGGAAATCTGGGAGTCAGGGAAACTAGTCAGTGGATAGACTGACAACAGTAGGTCTGCTGTCGATTCATTGCCCACCACAGCTATTTTTAACCTGAGTTATCAGCGCACCAACATTTGCAACATCTCTGTCCAAGCTGAAGGGAGAGCAAGAGAAAGAGAGAGAGAGGAGGAGAGGCTGAGGACATTTTGCTTTTGCCTGTAGTGCACAGGACTGCTGGCAGCCACCTCTCCTTCATGCACTATCATTATCAGTCCAGCCCTAAAAGTACACTACTTCCTTCAGAGACATATACAGCACTGCCCACAGGAGCTCCTTTGGCCTTATAAATGTCCCCGCCAAGTTCTTATTAAACCGTTCTCCGACACTGCTCCTCATATGCGAAACCGACACTTCTAAGAAGATCAGATAGTGTAGGAATAGATATATCTGTTATTCAGAGACAAAATTCAAAGTACAAACATGTTTTATTATGCAGCACAACCTTAAAAGCAACTCCCTCTTTAGTTTAAGAGCATCTGTTTTTCCTAAATATTTAAAACATGTTTAACAGATTTGAGGTCAGTTAATATTTAGAAGATATCAATTTGACCATCCTATTTTTGCGGCTCTTCAATAGATTAGCAAAACATGTCAATTCCTTTTATGTCTTTATGAACATAAATCCTAATTTATACATACTTAGTAGTCAGACATCTTACTGAAATCCACTTTTTAGTAAGGGAACACCGTCTTAAAAGACTGGTTGTAGCAGTATTTTTAAAACATGCTCTAAATCCTAAATACCCTACACTTTAGAGCTTAAACCCTGGTGCCAAACCCTACAAGTAAATCAATACTGGTGGCAGTTCATTAACAGAAGCCTGTATCAATTTGATAATTTCTATGAAAAAAGGGGCTCATCTTATTGAATGGCAGTTCTGATTTCAAAGGGGATAGGGATGTGCATTGCCATTATTAAGCAGGTACTGTTATTAACAAATGTCCTGAACTACCGAGTTCAAAACTCTGGTGCCGAACCCCACAGGTATAGAACTACTAGTGACAGCTCATCATTACAAGTCTGAAGTCTGAGCCAATTTGGTCACTTTACAAGACTGCAATTCTGATTTTCAGAAGGGACAAGAGTGTGCAGTGTGGGGAGTGTTTTTTTGTGTCCCAAATCATAAAATGCTAAAAGCTTCAGTCCTGTCTTGCCAGATCACGAAAGAACTTACGAAGGCATGGGTAAGAACACAACTGCAAGAAAAACTGACTGCTAAACAGCAGATATTAACACTGATTTACAGGACAGCCCATGCCTGTCATCCACATGCAGCCTAAAAATGCAATCTGTTTTTATATTCTTGTCACACCCCACCCCGCCCTTCCAGTCCCTCTCCTCTTCTTTCTTTACCTATTCTTACACTAATTAATCTTCCCCAAAGTGTCAGTTTAGCATATGGGGTGCAGTGTTATAGTCCTCTACCTGTATTTACACTTTTCCTCCCATTTGCCCTATGTGACTTTATACGATGATCTCCTATCATTTTTGATGTATCGGGTCTGCACATCGTGTGCGTGTTTGGAGCACCTTCTAGTTATTTTCCTTCCCTTTCCATTCCTCTTCTCTGTGTATGTGTATAACAAATTATATTTTATCTTATTATGAATTGTGGCTGCTTGTGTTCGGTCACCAAATATCATACCATATATTGCACGTGGATAGTTTTTGCAGTTATACATTATGCACTATCACGTTAACATGGTACTATAAAACATGCATTGTGGGATGATGGCATTAGTTCAATTTATGGCTCTGATCCAACTGTTAGTTTATCTATTTCATGTGGGTCTGGAACACCAAGATAGTGCTGCAGTAAATGCCTGGGATACTATACTATGGCTCGGCCGGATACTGTACAAACTGTTGGACTTTGCAAGATGCTGGGGCACTGCAAGACAAATACAGACTATTTAAATAGAGATTATTTAAATAAAATACTGCTCTGGCCAGGGGCTGGTACACCAAGGGACCCCCACAGTAAACGTTCTACAACTTTGCAGGGGATATGCATCTTAGCCAGGTGGACTTCAATAGGACCTTGTAAGATGCTGCTACATTGCAATAGAGATTTTTTTTAACAAATAAAATACAGGGACTGGGTCTAGATACTCTGGATTTGTCACTGGGAGAGTGCTGGGGGGTCTTCTCATTGTGGCAACAGTTTTAAGCAAATAATAATTTGGTGTAAAATTATTTTTCAAAAGAACTTAAGAGGCTATATTGAATTTTGAAAACTAAAGCTTGTATGTTTGGTAATATTTAATATTTTACCCCAAATTTTCAACATAGCCATTTCTGTACAGCACCTCATGATTGGTTCAGCTGTCATTTTCAACTCCTGCCCAAAATGTGTTTTGCATCCCAAAGATGATTTCACAGTCCCTACACAAAATCACCTTTAGGCTGGGACATGAACATTTTCTGCCCTTCTTCATGAGGCAGGGTCATAACAAGGCTATGTTGAAAATTTGGTGTACAAATATTAAAAATAAATTATGAGCCTACGATACAATTTGCAAACACAGGCTTGTAACATTGGTCATTTGTATATTTTTAGCCCACATTCCTCAGTTGCATCACTGTCAGCTCTGGCCAGAGTTTGTTTGTAAAGTAGTACCTGTACTGCTGTGTAGCCAGTAGAGGACATTGCAGTTTTGGTAGATGTTTCTTCCTGAGATGTGCTTTTTCCCCCTGCTTTCTGTATCTTTTTTCTTGTGAAGGCCCTGCAGTTGTTTTGTGTGCTGGTAGTTCTCACCACTACATTTCTGGTCCCTTTCTTTACTGCTGGCTGGATGACAAGGGCAGCAGTACTGTTTGTGCTTCTGGAAATGGATTGTCAGTGGTGGCTTGCTGTGAACTGCAGAGTGGGCGGGCATTTGGAGGATGGGGACAGGAGAAGGCTGAAAGTGTGGGCAGCCATAGGATGGTACTTTGAGGTATTTTTTTTATTACAAACAAAAATAAGAAGATTCTCTTCCTGGATGTACATCAGTTAGGCTACGGCTGCACAGTAGTGCTGAGCACATGACCAGCGTACTATCACAATGGGTTGTTTGAAAGAAAAAATATTTTTTTAAAGAAAGGGAAAAATAATTCTATTTCTTTTCTGTGTGTGCTTTTTTTATGGCTATCTGTAGTTGGTGGTCATGGTCATGGAGGCACTCGGTAAACAACAGGAAAAATCTTTAGGTAACATGAAAATCTAAAGTGGCATAGTGGTACCACTTTGGTACTGAGGCAGGCTGGGCTGACACGGTTATCTTCCAGGCTATACTGGTAGTTAATGTACTCCCCTGCTATGGCTTTCAGTCAGTCAGAGAGCGCAAAGGATCCAGCCCATTTTCTAAGTATAAATATTTGTTGATATATCTGTGTTTATTGCTATGTTTATAGTATCTCAATTGTTACTGTAGTCATGTATTCCTTGCTAATGTGTTACTTTGCTCACGGACTACTCATAGATTCAAAGATTCATTAAAGAAGCTGGCAGATAAGGACCATGTGGCCCACCTAGTCTTCCCATGAAAACCCCCAAGTAGTGCCCATCTACTGGGGGGCCTTCAGCCTGCCCCTCTCACCTGCAGTATACCCATGAACTTACCCCATGAATATTTGAATCCTGTGACCATTTCCACCTATCCACACCTCTTATAGCAATTTATTCCAGTCATTCACCGCCCTCTCAGTGAAGAACTTCTTCACATTACCCTGGACCCTTCCTCCCAATAACTTGATACTGTGCCCCCTAGTGTTAGAAGCTCTGTTCCATTGAAAGAGACTCTCCACCTGTGCCTTGTTAATCCCCTTTAAATATTTAAACAGCTTAATCAAACCCCCTTCTTCTCTCCTGTCCTCCAGGGAGTACAGGCTTAATCCCTCCAGCTGCTCCTCATAGGACATCCCCAGCAGACCCTGCATCATCCTGGTAGCCCTACTCTGCACAGCCTCCACTCTGTCTTTGTCCCTGTGGAGACAGAGTCTCCAAAACTGCACACAGCATTCGAGGTGCAGTTGGACCAGTGATAATTACAGGGGGTATCCCATCAAAAGGCGACTGAGATTGAATGACTCAAATATGAGTCACTCAATCTCAGTGCCTGTGTTGTGGGCTACCCTGGAAGGGTAATGACAGAAAATTGCAGGGCGAGAGGAGCATCGACAGGATACCAGAAGATATCCATAAGGTAAGTGAGGGGTGGCGAGAGGGGAAGCCAACGAGCTGGCCTAGTGGTATGGTAGTTAGGGTGGCTGGCCCTGTGGTGAGTGTGCTAGGGTGGAGCACAATATTTTGTGCTTATTTGCGCCCATTCTTTTTTCTTTTGTCTTGATTCTCCCTGTAAATGGGTGTGGGATAAGATAACATGGACACAATATATGGCTTTAAAACACTCCTCAGTGTGATATTTATTTACTTTGAAAAATAAGAAAACAAAACAAAAAAATTCAGAATAAAGCAAAAGTCCACTTACTAACAGAAGCTTTCACAGTCCTGATTTGTAAATACAGATCCTTTACCTCTGTGATACAGCTCTAGCTACTTCACTTGGGTAGCTCTTTACTTTACGCAAGTCAAGGCTCCACTGCCCACTCTCACCTCATGGAGGTGTAGATATACCAACTAGCTGGGTTACCTGACCTGGACCTTAAGCTTTACATACATTTGGCTAGCTCTATTCTAACAAAATTGGTCAGGATAACCACTTTATTTAAACATTCTGAATATCAGAACACTATACCACATTTTAATGCACATAATACCTACAAACAATCTATGAATAGACAATTAGGCTATAAAGAGTCTTAAGCCCTTCCTACAACCTAAGAGTGACAACCCTTCTTTTTATAAAAAACGGTGATAGAGGGTGCTGTTTCCCCTATACCTGGACATTTCTCCAGACTCCTGGATACAGCAAGTCTGGCACAGGGAAGTTGGTGGGGCATAGAAAAATGGATACCCCACAGAAAGGTACTGTTTTCATTTAATGTTTTACTGGAGTTTTGAAATGTTAGAGCAAAATGTGGCATTTGTCTTATTTAATAGAAAAGAGGGGTTTTATTCTTGAGGAAACACTTAATGAAGTGGGGTGGCTGAAATTTCTTATTGGCTTCCTGACAGTCATCTGCTCTGCTTACTGTGCAGTGGACCTGAGAACCGGAGTAAGGACAATTTCTAATACAATCGTAATAGCTCCTCCTCAGGTCCCTTTTACTGAACTTTGGTTTCTTCTGTGACAATTATCACAGACTAAGGCCCTGTACACATTAGAACTGAAGATTTGCACCAGTTTAAAAAACATTTTTAAACTCACCACAGCAGCACATCCAGATCAGTCTTCAACTGAGTTTTAACTCGGTTATACCATAGCCGACTCCCGTCAGCATCTGCCTCCAGTAACGTTTTTTAAAACGGGTTCTCCACGACCCTTAACACACTTCCTGGAGTAGCAATATGCAGACGCCCATCCACACTACAGGGTAACACGCTTTCCCTCATAAAACCATTTTTAAAAACGGACTTGAGACTAGCTCACAGCAGGGTTTAAGCACGGTTTCCTAACATGCTTTGAAACCATGCTTAAATGCGGATGGGCGCTATGTTTGTGCTAGTTAAAACATTTTAAGAACCTTAAAACATTTTAACTAGCCTGATGTGTACAGGGCCTAACAGCCTTAGGGGAGTTGCAGTATGGAGCAGCAGCTGAAATATTTACTTTGGCACCTTCCAGCTGCCCGCTCCTACCTGTAACAGCGACTTGCCATTTCTTTAATTTCAGGAGTTTTTAGCTCCTTTCCAGACCTCCTTAACTTTTGTCTTAACTTAATCCACTACCTGGAGGGAGTCAGGAGTTCCAGAAAACCTCCCCAGGAGCAGCAGTAGCAGCAAGAACATGGGGCAGATTATGACATTTATTAAGACATGCCACCCCACTTTTAAACCGCGCTCCGGTGTTTTTTCTCATACCAATGCTGCATACCAAACGATTACCGAAGCAGCTAGAATTTAAGTATTTCTTTAATGTTTTGAATAACTGAGAGTGGTGACTCTGTTTACATAAACTCATGTTGCCTGCTCTTTCTTAAGCTTTTACCATAGGATTTCCTACTACTGTCGGGAGAACTCATTAAATATTTGGTAATTAACAAAAATACAGTGCTCCTAAAGTAAAGCATCATGGGCTGCATATGCAAATCACCACAGAATGTTATGCTGGTCCAACTCCAGTGGAATGAACCAGCTACCCCTAAGGCAGTGTGCCTGGGATATATTCTGTGGTGATTTGCATATGCAGCCCACGATGCTTTGCATTGTGGAGGCATGTGTGATTTTGTATTTTCTTGAAACATGGCTTCCCAGCCAAATAGCCTTTGGGGTAACCCTTGCCTCAGTGTTTATGCACAGAGGTTCTTTGTCATTTAAATAGTTTTTTATTTTAATTGGTTCACCACAATATATCCCAGGCACACTGCCTTAGGGGTAGCTGGTCATTCTACTGGGGTGTCAAACAGACGAGGCATACAAATGAGTTCTGGTAGGACGAAACACGTGTATATGTCTTCTGTTAGCACTCTTTGCAAACTGTGTGAGAAGCCTTTCGGCACCATGCAATTCTGCTTAAAGTTGGACCAGCATAACATTCTGTGGTGATTTGCATATGCAGCCCATGATGCTTTGCATTGTGGGGGCATGTGTGATTTTGTATTTTCTTGAAACTTGGCTTCCCAGCCAAATGCCCTTTGGGGTAACCCTTTCCTCAGTGCTTATGCACAGAGGTTCTTTGTCTTTTAAATAGTTTTTCATTTTAATGGGTTCACCACAATATATCCCAGGCACACTGCTTAGGGCTAGCTGGTTCATTCCACTGGGGTGTCAAACAGATGAGGCATACTGATGAGTCCTGGTAGGACGAAACACGTGTCTATGTCTTCTGTTAGCACCCTTTGCAAACTGTGTGAGAGGTCTTTCGGCACCATGCAATTCTGTTTAAAGTTGGACCAGCATAACATTCTGTGGTGATTTGCATATACAGCCCATGATGCTTTGCATTGGGGGCATGTGTGATTTTGTATTTTCTTAAACTTGGCTTCCCAGCCAAATGCCCTTTGGGTAACCCTTGCCTCAGTGTTTATGCACAGAGGTTCTTAGTCTTTTAAATAGTTTTTCTTTTAATGGGATCACCACAATATATCCCAGGCACACTGCTTAGGGATAGCTGGTTCATTCCACTAGGTTGTGAAACGGACGAGGCGTACTGATGAGTCTGGGTAGGATGAAACACGTGTCTATGTCTTCTGTTAGCACTCTTTGCAAACTGTGTGAGAGGCCTTTTGGCACCATGCAATTCTGCTTAAAGTTGGACCAGCATAACATTCTGTGGTGCTTTGCATTGTAGGGGTATGTGTGATTTTGTATTTTCTTAAAACTTGGCTTCCCAGCCAAATGCCCTTTGGGGTAACCCTTGTCTCAGTGTTTATGCACAGAGGTTCTTAGTCTTTTAAATAGTTTTTACTTTTAATGGGATCACCACAATATATCCCAGGCACACTGCTTAGGGGAGCTGGTTCATCCCACTGAGGTGTCAAACAGATGAGGCATACAGATGAGTCCTGGTAGGACGAAACACATGGCTATGTCTTCTGTTAGTACTCTTTGCAAACTGTGTCAGAGGCATTTTGGTACCATGCAATTCTACTTAAAGTTGGACAAGCATAATATTCTGTGGTGATTTGTATATGCAGCCCATGATGCTTTGCATTGTGGAGGCATGTGTGATTTTGTATTTTTGAAACATGGCTTCCCAGCCAAATGGCCTTTGGGTAACCCTTGCCTCAGTGTTTATGCACAGAGGTTCTTTTGTCTTTAAATAGTTTTTATTTTAATGGGTTCACCACAATATATCCCAGGCACACTGCCTTAGGGTAGCTGGTTCATTCCACTGGGGTGTCAAACAGATGAGGCATACTGATGAGTCCTGGTAGGATGAAACACGTGTCTATGTCTTCTGTTAGCACTCTTTTGCAAACTGTGTGAGAGGCCTTCTGGCACCATGCAATTCTGCTTAAAGTTGGACCAGCATAACATTCTGTGGTGATTTGCCTTTTGGGGGTATGTGGGATTTTGTATTTTCTTAAAACTTGGCTTCCCAGCCAAATGCTTTTTGGGGTAACCCTTGTCTCAGTGTTTATGCACAGAGGTTCATTGTCTTTTAAATAGTTTTTTATTTTAATGGGTTCACCACACTATATCCCAGGCACACTGCCTTAGGGGTAGCTGGTTCATCCCACTGGGGTGTCAAACAGACGAGGCATACTGATGAGTCTTGGTAGGACGAAACACGTGTCTATGTCTTCTGTTAGCACCCTTTGCAATCTGTGTGAGAAGTCTTTCGGCACCATGCAATTCTGTTTAAAGTTGGACCAGCATAACATTCTGTGGTGATTTGCATATACAGCCCATGATGCTTTGCATTGTGGGGGCATGTGTGATTTTGTATTTTCTTAAAACTTGGCTTCCCAGCCAAAAGCCCTTTGGGGTAACCCTTGTCTCAGTGTTTATGCACAGAGGTTCTTAGTCTTTTAAATAGTTTTTTATTTTAATGGGATCAGAACAATATATCCCAGGCACACTGCTTAGGGGAAGCTGGTTCATTCCACTGGGGTGTCAAACAGATGAGGCATACTGATGAGTCCTGGTAGGACGAAACACATGTCTATGTCTTCTGTTAGTACCCTTTGCAAACTGTGTCAGAGGCATTTTGGTACCTTGCAATTCTGCTTAAAGTTGGACCAGCATAACATTCTGAGGTGATTTGCATATACAGCCCATGATGCTTTGCATTGTGGGGGCATGTGTGATTTTGTATTTTCTTGAAACTTGGCTTCCCAGCCAAATAGCCTTTGCGGTAACCCTTGCCTCAGTGTTTATGCACAGAGGTTCTTTGTCTTTTAAATAGTTTTTTTATTTTAATGGGTTCACCACAATATATGCCAGGCACACTGCCTTAGGGGTAGCTGGTTCTTTCTACTGGGGTGTCAAACAGACGAGGCATACAGATGAGTTCTGGTAGAACGAAACAAGTGTCTATGTCTTCTGTTAGCACTCTTTGCAAACTGTGTGAGAAGCCTTTCGGCACCATGCAATTCTGCTTAAAGTTGGACCAGCATAACATTCTGTGGTGATTTGCATATGCAGCCCATGATGCTTTGCATTGTGGGGGCATGTGTGATTTTGTATTTTCTTGAAACTTGGCTTCCCAGCCAAATGCCCTTTGGGGTAACCCTTGTCTTAGTGTTTATGCACAGAGGTTCATTGTCTTTTAAATAGTTTTTTATTTTAATGGGTTCACCACAATATATCCGAGGCACACTGCCTTACGGGTAGCTGGTTCATTGCACTGGGGTGTCAAACAGACGAGGCATACTGATGAGTCCTGGTAGGACGAAACACGTGTATATGTCTTCTGTTAGCACCCTTTGCAAACTGTGTAAGAGGCCTTTTGGCACCATGCAATTCTGCTTAAAATTGGACCAGCATAACATTCTGTGGTGCTTTGCATTGTGGGGATATGTGTGATTTTGTATTTTCTTGAAACTTGGCTTCCCAGCCAAATGCCCTTTGGGGTAACCCTTTCCTCAGTGCTTATGCACAGAGGTTCTTTGTCTTTTAAATAGTTTTTTATTTTAATGGGTTCACCACAATATATCCCAGGCACACTGCTTAGGGCTAGCTGGTTCATTCCACTGGGGTGTCAAACAGACGAGGCATACTGATGAGTCCTAGTTGGACGAAACACGTGTCTATGTCTTCTGTTAGCACCCTTTGCAAACTGTGTGAGAGGTCTTTCGGCACCATGCAATTCTGTTTAAAGTTGGACCAGCATAACATTCTGTGGTGATTTGCATATGCAGCCTATGATGCTTTGCATTGTGCGGGCATGTGTGATTTTGTATTTTCTTGAAACTTGGCTTCCCAGCCTAATGCTCTTTGGGGTAACGCTTGCCTCAGTGTTTATGCACAGAGGTTCTTTGTCTTTTAAATAGTGTTTTATTTCAATGGGTTCACCACAATATATCCCAGGCACACTGCCTTAGGGGTAGCTGGTTCATTCCACAGGGGTGTCAAACAGACGAGGCCTACTGATGAGTCCTGGTAGGACGAAACATGTGTCTATGTTTTCTGTTAGCACACTTTGCAAACTGTGTGAGAGGTATTTCGGCACCATGCAATTCTGCTTAAAGTTGGACCAGCATAACATTCTGTGGTGATTTGCACATGCAGCCCATGATGCTTTGCATTGTGGGGGCATGTGTGATTTTGTATTTTCTTGAAACTTGGCTTCCCATCCAAATGCCCTTTGGGGTAACCCTTGTCTCAGTGTTTATGCACAGAGGTTCTTTGTCTTTTAAATAGTTTTTTATTTTAATGTGTTCACCACAATATATCCCAGGCACACTGCCTTAGGGGTAGCTGGTTCATTCCACAGGGGTGTCAAACAGACGAGGCATACTGATGAGTCCTGGTAGGACCCTTTGCAAACTGTGAGAGAGGCCTTTCGGCACCATGCAATTCTGCTTAAAGTTGGACCAGCATAACATTCTGAGGTGCTTTGCATTGTGGGGGCATGTGTGATTTTTTCTTTTCTTGAAACTTGGCTTCCCAGCCAAATACCCTTTGGGGTAACCCTTGCCTCAATGTTTTTGCACAGAGGTTCTTTGTCTTTTAAATAGTTTTTTATTTTAATGGGTTCACCACAATATATCCCAGGCACACTGCCTTAGGGGTAGCTGGTTCATTCCACTGGGGTGTCAAACAGACGAGGCATACTGATGAGTCCTGGTAGGACGAAACACGTGTTTATGTCTTCTGTTAGCACCTTTTGCAAACTGTGTGGAGAGTTTCCTTCGGCACAATGCAATTCTGCTTAAAGTTGGACCAGCATAACATTCTGGGGTGATTTGCATAAGCAGCCCATGATGCTTTGCATTGTGGGGGTATGTGTGATTTTGTATTTTCTTAAAACTTGGCTTCCCAGCCAAATGCCCTTTATGGTAACCCTTGTCTCAGTGTTTATGCACAGAGGTTCTTTGTCTTTTAAATAGTTTTTTATTTTAATGGGTTCACCACAATATATCCTAGGCACACTGCTTAGGGGTAGCTGGTTCATTCCACTGGGGTGTCAAACAGATGAGGCATACTGATGAGTCCTGGTAGGACGAAAAATCGTGTCTATGTCTTCTGTTAGCACCCTTTGCAAACTGTGTGAGAGGCATTTTGGTACCTTGCAATTCTGCTTAAAGTTGGACCTGCATCACATTCTGTGGTGATTTGCATATGCAGCCCATGATGCTTTGCATTGTGGGGGCATGTGTGATTTTGTATTTTCTTGAAACTTGGCTTCCCAGCCAAATGCCCTTTGGGGTAACGCTAGCCTCAGAGTTTATGCACTGAGGATCTTTGTCTTTTAAATAGTTTTTTTATTTTAATGGGTTCACCACAATATATCCCAGGCACACTGCCTTAGGGGTAGCTGGTTCATTCCACCGGGGTGTCAATCAGACGAGGCATACTGATGAGTCCTGGGAGGATGAAACACGTGTGTATGTCTTCTGTTAGCACCCTTTGCAAACTGTGTGAGAGGCCTTTCTGCACCATGCAATTCTGCTTAAAGTTGGACCAGCATATCATTCTGTGGTGATTTGCATATGCAGCCCTTGATGCTTTGCAATGTGGGGGCATGTGTGAGTTTGTATTTTCTTGAAACTTGGCTTCCCAGCCAAATGCCCTTTGGGGTAACGCTTGCCTCTGGGTTTATGCACAGAGGTTCTTTGCCTTTTAAATAGTTTTTTATTTTAATGGGTTCACCACAATATATCCCAGGCACACTGCCTTAGGGGTAGCTGGTTCATTCCACTGGGGTGTCAAACAGACGAGGCATACTGATGAGTCCTGGTAGGACGAAACACGTGTCTATGTCTTCTGTTAGCACCCTTTGCAAACTGTGTGAGAGGCATTTCGGCACCATGCAATTCTGCTTAAAGTTGGACCAACATAACATTCTGTGGTGATTTGCATATGCAGCTCATGATGCTTTGCATTGTGGGTGCATGTGTGATTTTGTATTTTCTTGAAACTTGGCTTCCCAGCCAAATGCCCTTTGGGGTAACCCTTGCCTCAGTGATTATGCACAGTGGTTCTTTGTCTTTTAAATAGTTTTTATTTTAATAGGTTCACCCCAATATATCCCAGGCACACTGCCTTAGGGGTAGCTGGTTCATTCCACTGGGGTGTCAAACAGCCGAGGCATACTGATGAGTCCTGGTAGGACGAAACACGTGTATATGTCTTCTTTTAGCACACTTTGCAAACTGTGTGAGAGGCCTTTCGGCACCATGCAATTCCGCTTAAAGTTGGACCAACATAACATTCTGTGGTGCTTTGCATTGTGGGGGCATGTGTGATTTTGCATTTTCTTGAAACTTGGCTTCCCAGCCAAATGCCCTTTGGGGTAAGCCTTGCCTCAGTGTTTATGCACAGAGGTTCTTTGTCTTTTAAATAGTTTTTTATTTTAATGGGATCACCACAATATCTCCCAGGCACACTGCCTTAGGGGTAGTTGGTTCATTCCACTGGGGTGTCAAACAGACGAGGCATACTGATGAGTCCTGGTAGGACGAAACACGTGTCTATGTCTTCTGTTAGCACCCTTTGCAAACTGTGTGAGAGGCCTTTCGGCACCATGCAATTCTGCTTAAAGTTGACCAGCATAACATTCTGTGGTGATTTGCATATGCAGCCCATGATACTTTGCATTGTGGGGGCATGTGTGATTTTGTATTTTCTTGAAACTTGGCTTCCCAGCCAAATGCCCTTTAGGGTAACCTTCCTCAGTGTTTATGCACAGAGGTTCTTTGTCTTTAAATAGTTTTTTATTTTAATGGGTTCACCACAATATATCCCAGGCACACTGCCTTTAGGGTAGCTTGTTCATTCCACTGGGGTGTCAAATGACGAGGTACATTGATGAGCCCTGGTTGGACAAAAACAGCGGTCTATGTCTTCTGTTAGCACCCTTTGCAAACTGTGAGAAGCCTTTCGGCACCATGCAATTTGTTTAAAGTTGGACCAGCACAACATTCTGTGGTGATTTTCATATGCAGCCCATGATGCTTTCCATTGCAGGGGCATGTGTGATTTTGTATTTTCTTGAAACTGGCTTCCCAGCCAGCTCTTTTGGTAACCTTTGCCTCAGTGTTTATGCACAGAGGTTCTTTGTCTTTTAAATGTTTTTTTATTTTAATGGGTTCACCACAATATATCCAAGGCACACTGCCTTAGGGGTAGCTGGTTCATTCCACTGGGGTGTCAAACAGACGAGGCATACTGATGAGTCCTGGTAGGACGAAACACGTGTCTATATCTTCTGTTTGCACCCTTTGCAAACTGTGTGAAAGGCCTTTCGGCACCATGCAATTATGTTTAAAGTTGGACCAGCATAACATTCTGTAGTGATTTGCATATGCAGCCCATGAGGCTTTGCATTGTGGCTGGCAAGGTGATTTTGTATTTTCTTGAATCTTGGTTTCCAGCCAAATGCCCTTAGGGTAACCTTGCCTCAGTGTTTATGCACAGAGGTTCTTTGTCTTTAAATAGTTTTTTATTTTAATGGGTTCACACAATATATCAGCAGCACTGCCTTAGGGTAGCTGGTTCATTCCTGGGGTGTCAAACAGACGAGGTATCTTTGAGGAGTCCTAGTGGGGATAAACACGTGTTTATGTCTTCTGTTAGCACCCTTTGCAAACTGTGTGAGGCCTTTCGGCACCTGCAATTCTGCTTAAAGTTGGACCAGCATAACATTCTGTGGTGATTTGCATATGCAGCCCATGATACTTTGCATTGTGGGGACAAGTGTGATTTTGTATTTTTCTTGAAACATGGCTCTCCCAGCCAAATGCCCTTTGGGGTAACCCTTGTCTCAGTGTTTATGCACAGAGGTTCTTTGTCTTTTAAATAGTTTTTATTTTAATGGGTTCACCACAATATATCCCAGGTACACTGCCTTAGGGGTAGCTGGTTCATTCCACTGGGGTGTCAAAAGACGAGGCATACTGATGAGTCCTGGTTGGACGAAACACTGTCTATGTCTTCTGTTAGTACTCTTTGCAAACTGTGTGAGAGGCATTTCGGCACCATGCAATTCTGCTTAAAGTTGGACCAGCATAACATTCTGTGGTGATTTCCATATGCAGCCTATGATGCTTTGCATTGGGGGCATGTGTGATTTTGTATTTTCTTGAAACTTGGCTTCCCAGCCAAATGCCCTTTGGGTAATCCTTGTCTCAGTGTTTATGCACAGAGGTTCTTTGTCTTTTAAATAGTTTTTTATTTTAATGGGTTCACCACAATATATCCCAGGCACACTGCCTTGTGGTAGCTGGTTCATTCCACTGGGGTGTCAAACAGACGAGGCATACTGATGAGTACTGGTAGGACGAAACACGTGTCTATGTCTTCTGTTAGCACCGTTTGCAAACTGTGTGAGAGGCCTTTCGGCACCATGCAATTCTGCTTAAAGTTGGACCAACATAACATTCTGTGGTGCTTTGCATTGTGGGGGCATGTGTGATTTTGTATTTTCTTGAAACTTGGCTTCCCAGCCAAATGCCCTTTGGGGTAACCCTTGCCTCAGTGTTTATGCACAGAGGTTCTTTGTCTTTTAAATTGTTTTTTATTTTAATGGGTTCACCACAATATATCCCAGGCACACTGCCTTAGGGGTAGCTGGTTCATTCCACTGGGGTGTCAAACAAGCGAGGCATACCGATGAGTCCTGGTAGGATGAAACACGTGTCTTTGTCTTCTGTTAGCACACTTTGCAAACTGTCTGAGAGGCATTTCGGCACCATGCAATTCTGCTTAAAGTTAGACCAGCACAACATTCTGTGGTGATTTGCATATACAGCCCATGATGCTTTGCATTGTGGGGCATGTGTGATTTTGTATTTTCTTGAAACTTGGCTTCTCAGCCAAATGCCCTTTGGGGTAACCCTTGCCTCAGTGTTTATGCACAGAGGTTCTTTGTCTTTTAAACAGTTTTTTATTTTAATGGGTTGACCACTATATACCCCAGGCACACTACCTTAGGGGTAGCTGGTTCATTCAACTTTGGTTTCAAACAGACGAGGCATACTGATGAGTCCTGATAGGACGAAACATGTGTCTATTTTTTCTGTTAGCACTCTTTGCAAGCTGTGTGAGAGGCATTTCGGCACCATGCAATTCTGTTTAAAGTTGGACCAGCATAACATTCTATGGTGATTTGCATATACAGCCAATGATGCTTTGCATTGTTGGGGGCATGTGTGATTTTGTATTTTCTTGAAACTTGGCTTCCCAGCCAAATGCCCTTTGGGGTAACCCTTGCCTCAGTGTTTATGCACAGAGGTTCTTTGTCTTTTAAATAGTTTTTTATTTTAATGGGATCACCACAATATATCCCAGGCACACTGCCTTAGGGGTAGTTGGTTCATTCCACTGGGGTGTCAAACAGAAGAGGCATACTGATGAGTCCTGGTAGGATGAAACACGTGTCTATGTCTTCTGTTAGCACCCTTTGCAAACTGTGTGAGAGGCCTTTCGGCACCATGCAATTCTGCTTAAAGTTGGACCAGCATAACTTTCTGTGGTGATTTGCATATGCAGCCTATGATACTTTGCATTGTGGGGGCAAGTGTGATTTTGTATTTTCTTGAAACTTGGCTTCCCAACCAAATGCCCTTTGGGGTAACCCTTGCCTCAGTGTTTATGCACAGAGGTTCTTTGTCTTTTAAATAGTTTTTTATTTTAATGGGTTCACTACAATATACCCCTTGCACACTGCTTTAGGGGTAGCTGGTTCATTCCACTGGGGTGTCCGATGATGCATACTGATGAGTCTTGGTAGGCGGAACACGTGTCTATGTCTTCTGTTAGCACCCTTTGCAAACTGTGTGAGAGGCCTTTCGGCACCATGCAATTCTGTTTAAAGTTGGACCAGCATAACATTCTGTGGTGATTTGCATATGCAGCCCATGATGCTTTGCATTGTGGGGGCAAGTGTGATTTTGTATTTTCTTGAAACTTGGCTTCCCAGCCAAATGCCCTTTGGGGTAACGCTTGCCTCAGTGTTTATGCACAGAGTTTCTTTGTCTTTTAAATAGTTTTTTATTTTAATGGGTTCACCACAATATATCCCAGGCACACTGCCTTAAGGTTAGCTGGTTCATTCCACTGGGGTATCAAACAGACGAGGCTTACTGATGAGTCTTGGTAGAACGAAACACGTGTCTATGTTTTCTGTTAGCACTCTTTGCAATCTGTGCGAGAGGTATTTTGGCACCATGCAATTCTGCTTAAAGTTGGGCCAGCATAACATTCTGTGGTGATTTGCATATGCAGCCCATGATGCTTTGCAGTGTGGGGGCATGTGTGATGATGTATTTTCTTGAAACTTGGCTTCCCAGCCAAATGCCCTTTGGGGTAACCGTTGCCTCAGTGTTTATGCACAGAGATTCTTTGTCTTTAAAATAGTTTTTTATTTTAATGGGTTCACCCCAATATATCCCAGGCACACTGCCTTAGGGGTAGCTGGTTCATCCCACTGGGGTGTCAAACAGACGAGGCATACTGATGAATCCTGGTAGGACGAAACACGTGTCTATGTCTTCTTTTAGCACCCTTTGCAAACTATGTGAGAGGCCTTTCGGCACCGTGAAATTCTGCTTAAAGTTGGACCAACATAACATTCTGTGGTGCTTTGCATTGTGGGGGCATGTGTGATTTTGTATTTTCTTGAAACTTGGCTTCCCAGCCAAATGCCCTTTGGGGTAACCCTTGCCTCAGTGTTTATGCACAGAGGTTCTTTGTCTTTTAAATAGTTTTTTTATTTTAATGGGATCACCACAATATATCCCAGGCACACTGCCTTAGGGGTAGCTGGTTCATTCCACGGGAGTGTCAAACAGATGAGGCATACTGATGAGTTCTGGTAGACTTAAACACGTGTCTATGTTTTCTGTTAGCACCCTTTGCAAACTATGTGAGAGGCCTTTCGGCACCATGCAATTCTGTTTAAAGTTGGACCAGCATAACATTCTGTGGTGATTTGCATATGCAGCCCATGATGCTTTGCATTGTGGGGGCAAGTGTGATTTGTATTTTCTTGAAACTTGGCTTCCCAGCCAAATGCTCTTTGGGGTAACCCTTGCCTCAGTGTTTATACATGGAGGTTCTTTGTCTTTAAATGGTTTTTTATTTTAATGGGTTCACCACAATATATCCCAGGCACACTGCCTTAGGGTAGCTGGTTCATTCCACTGGGGTGTCAAACAGGCGCAGGCATACTGATGAGTTCTGGTAGGGACCGAAATGCGTGTCTATGTCTTCTGTTGGCACTCTTTGCAAACTGTGTGAGAAGCATTTCGGCACCATGCAATTCTGCTTAAAGTTGGACCAGCATAACATTCTGTGGTGATTTGCATATACAGCCCATGATGCTTTGCATTGTGGGGGCATGTGTGATTTCGTATTTTCTTGATACTTGGCTTCCCAGCGAAATGCCCTTTGGGGTAACCCTTGCCTCAGTGTTTCTGCACAGAGGTTCTTTGTCTTTTAAATAGTTTTTTTATTTTAATGGGTTCACCACAATATATCCCAGGCACACTGCCTTAGGGGTTGCTGGTTCATTCCACTGGGGTTTCTATAGGCATACTGATGAGTCCTGGTAGACGAAGTCCTGTGTCGCACCCTTTGCAAACTGTGTGAGAGACATTTCGGCACCATGCAATTCTGCTTAAAGTTGGACCAGCATAACATTTTGTGGTGATTTGCATATGCAGCCCATGATGCTTTGCATTTTGGGGGCATGTGTGATTTTCATTTTCTTGAAACTTGGCTTCCCAGCCAAATGCCCTTTGGGGTAACGCTTGCCTCAGTGTTTATGCACCGAGGTTCTTTGTCTTTTAAATAGTTTTTTATTTTAATGGGTTCACCACAATATATCCCAGGCACACTGCCTTAGGGGTAGCTGGTTCATTCCACTGGGGTGTCAAACAGACGAGGCATACTGATGAGTCCTGGTAGGACGAAACACGTGTCTATGTTTTCTGTTAGCACCCTTTGCAAACTGTGTGAGAGGCATTTCGGCACCATGCAATTCTGCTTAAAGTTGGACCAGCATAACATTTTGTGGTGATTTGCTATATGCAGCCCATGATGCTTTGCATTGTGGGGGCATGTGTGATTTTGCATTTTCTTGAAACTTGGCTTCCCAGCCAAATGCCCTTTGGGGTAACCCTTGCCTCAGTGTTTATGCACAGAGGTTCTTTGTCTTTTAAATAGTTTTTTATTTTAATGGGTTCACCACAATATATCCCAGGCACACTGCCTTAGGGGTAGCTGGTTCATTCCACTGGGGTGTCAAACAGACGAGGCATACTGATGAGTCCTGTTAGGACCCTTTGCAAACTGTGTGAGAGGCATTTCGGCACCATGCAATTCTGCTTAAAGTTGGACCAGCATAACATTTTGTGGTGATTTGCATTGTGGGGGCATGTGTGATTTTGTATTTTCTTGAAACTTGGCTTCCCAGCCAAATGCCCTTTGGGGTAACCCTTGCCTCAGTGTTTATGTACAGAGGTTCTTTGTCTTTTAAATAGTGCTCCTAATGTGCTCACTACCCGGTTTGGGTTACCGAGTTAGATTCATAAAGATAAGCTGACCATTTGTAAAACAGCAAAATCCATTGTGTGTATCTGCATATAATACATAAATCTTATTTTATAAATGACTCCGTCCTGGTTATTTTATTTAGCGCTGACCAAAATGCTCTTTATATTCTTTATTTTTAATGCGTGATATGTCTTAACCCAGGCTTTCATGACCCATCCTCATTTTCTTAATACAGTCTTGTACTAAAGAGGGACTGATGAATTCTTCCTTTTTTCAACAAAATATACCTCTTACAGTATTTATGATGGTTTCAGCCTTATTACTTCATATAGGCACCATTTATTCTACGAGTGCACTCTTTATGCCAATGAATGCTTTTGGCATTTTCCTGAAGTGCCTTTACTGGGTTTTAAGCACTTCTTGGCTACAGGATCCCCTCCAAGGAAGAAAAGAAAATAGCAGTGATACTACAGTTAGAAGGAATAAGTAACTAGAGGGATAGTACAGGGTTATGATAGGTGGACACCCCACTGTAAACTGAGAATAGTAGAGGTAGAGGGAAAGAGAAACTACTGCACAGTAGATTTTAAGTCAGAATTAAATAGAAATAGTAAAGAAGAATTCCTGGGGTCCTAACTCTAAACAGAGGTGGAACACTGGTCCACCACACTCCCCCACACCCTGACATGCACCCCACGGAGTTAGTTAGTTTAGTAAGTTGGTGGTGCATGGGGCAAAGTCCCCCCCTCATAAACACTTAAGTGTGGTTTTGTCACTGTGAATGTACATCACCTTTCTTATTTTTGGTGATGTACATTCACTGCTATGACACAGAACCAAACAGGGGGAGAAGCACCTCCCTTCTCCTGCTAGTGATCCCCCTTCCTATGCATCTGAGCATTTGGTTAGCTTTTCCTACTGCTTTCCCACACTGTTTTGTCCCCTTAAGATCTTTTTATTTTTTATGTATTTTTATTTATCAGGTCTAGGATTACAATACCTTTGAGCCAGGGTTCTTTTTACAAAGGTTCCATGTCCAGTTACAATTCAAAATATAAGACACGCAAGTCAAATTACAAATTTAATACATAGGACAAGGTTACAAACGAGTAAGCTAAACAGAGTTACAAAGCATCTGAGAAACAAAACAAGTTTTGGAGGCTAGGTTACAAGGAGATAGCAGAAGAGGTGCAGAGAGGATAGAGGACAAGAGAGAGGAAGAGTAGAGGTGGGCGGAGAGCTATAGAGGAGAAGCACAGCCAGAGGCATTGTCGTAGACATAACATGGGGAAGTGCATGCTAAGGGGCAACCAAGTGTTAATAGGAGAGAGAACTGCAAAAGGTTAGGGAAATATTCATCGGGTCAGCTAGTGGAGGCAGTCACAGGAGCCAGATGCAGTGAGAGAGAGGCGGAGCCTTGATTTAAATGCATCAAGGGTAGGAGTGGAGGAGATGTAACTGTTTAGACCATTTAGCCAGCTGGGTGCCCTGTAGGCAGAAGATCTTTGAGCTTGTGAGGTATGACAATATAGAACCTGCAGGAGCTGTGATTCAGACCCCCTGGTTGAGCGAGGGTTATTGCTAGGGTACAGGGGTGCACACACTCCAAGGGGCGCATGGACCATAGTTATTTTCTTTGCCATGGTGCAGGTTAGGTACTGGTCATTGGTAATAATTACTCCCAGGTCTCTCTCTTCCCTAGTGACCTCCAGCACCTCCCTCCCAAGTGTATATTCTGCCCTTGGGTTTCTGTGCCCCAAGTGCATGATTTTGTATTTCTTAGCATTGAACCTCAGCTGCCACCTCCTGGATTACTCATTAAACTTCCCCAAGTCTGCCCTCATCCTATCCACCCCCCCCATGTCCATCCTGCTTCAGAGTTTTGCAGCATCTGCAAATAGACATACTCTGCCTCCCACAACTTCTGTTGTTGTATGTCACTGACATAGACATTAAAAAGCACAGACCCCAACACATACCACTCTGGTACCCAACAGGTCACTCTCCCCTCCATCGAGCATACCCCATTCACTACCATGCTTTGGCCCCTATCCCTAAGCCAGTTTCCCACCAATTTCTCTATCTTTATCCCCACTCCCAGGCTCCTCAGCATCATTGCCAACCTCCTGTGTGAGATGGTGTCAAAGTCCTTTCTGAAGTCCAGAAAGACCACATCCAACACCCCACCCTGGTCTACCACCCTGGTTACCTTATCAAAGAATTCTATCAGGTTGGTCTGACAGGACCTACCCCTAGTGAACCCATGTTATCTCTGGTTCTGTAGCCCTCTGGCTTCCAGGTAATCCCAAATCTTTTCCTTGATGAGTGACTCCATTACTTTGCCAACTGCCAAGGTATTGTAAGGCTTACCAGCCTGTAGTTCCCTGGATTCTCCCTGTTTCTCCCATGTGGATCGGAATGGCGTCTGACATTTTCCAGTCCCTCGGCAGCCCCCCTGTATCCAGTGATCAGTTGTACAGGGCAGCCAGTGGCTCAGCCAGTACCTCCCTGAGCTCCTTCAGTAGTCTTGGGTGCACTGTATCTGGTCCCATGGCCTTGTCCACCCAGAGCTTGGCCAGTTCCCTGTGGACTCTGTCCACAGTGAAGGGACTAGTGTCCACCCAAGGTCCCATTGTTCCCCTCTCATGAATTTTGGGCTCATCGCCCTCTCCCTCAACTGTAAAAACTAAGCTGAAGTATCCTTTCAAGATTTCAGCCTTCTGTTTGTCCTCCTCGACTGCAATACCTCCCTCTCCCACTAGTCTGAGAAACCCCCCTCCCTTTTCTCTGCCTTCCCCACCTCCATCTGCCTTTTCTGGTACATTTCCCTAGTCACCTCTGCCTGCTTTGCTTTGTACTGCCGGAAGGCCCTTGTCTTAGCCGTGACCTTTTTTGCCATCTTCCTTGTAAACCACAGATACCTCCATTTTCTCCTCCCCTTCCTAACCTGCCTCACACATAGGCTTGATACAATTTTGATCCCTCCCCCCAAATTTTCTCTCACATCTCTTACATCCCTTCTAGTACCTGCACACTTACCAAAGCCTTCCTCAGGTATATGGTCATTTCTTCACAATTTGCCTTTCTAAGGCCAAAGACTCTTGTCCTCGTGTGACATCTCTCCACCTCAGTACTTATCCCAGACATTACTACCCTGTAGTCACTGTTTCTTAGGTGGTCCTCCACAGTGAGGTTGGATATTCTGTCCTCATTTGTGAGGACAAGGTCTAATAAAGCCTGCACCCGGGTTGGTTCCATGAACATCTGTCTGAGCTCTGCCCACTGCAGGGCATCATGGAATTTCCTACTCCTGAACATTTTTGCTGCTGGAAGACTCCAATCCGCATCTGAGAGATTGAAATCTCCCATCAGCAGTATCTCGCCCTTTAGAGCCATAGTCTGGATCTCTTCCATCAGTGCACTATCCTCCTCTTCCTCCTCTTCCTCCTCCTTCCCTTGTGCTGGGGCTGATAGACAACACCGGTTCTATGTCATAACAGCAACAACTGAAAGGCAGTCACTGTTAGGGTGACTGTACATCGCCAGAAATAAATTTTGGCGATGTAACCCCCCCAGTGCAAAGCAAAAGAGTGCTGGGGACTTGATTTTAGTATTTTATGGGGGTTGTGCCTGCCGCGACCCCCTACTGAAGGATTCTCAGCTCCAGGGTAGTATGTCGGGGAGTGCAAAATGCAACAACAAAATTGGCCAAGCGTAAATAAAATGTATCTGCACCCAGCACCCTCACAACCCCAGTCCTGAACCCACCCACTACACCACGGGGCCAGCTTGGCAGTTCACCATGGCATCACCCCTCACAAACCCTCCCTCCCATCCTTTGCCGAGCATGCTCGTTCCCTCCCATTCGCCTATATATGTAGCAACATCCTGACGCTATATGCGTGAACCCTCCCATTCAGTCTCCTTCCCCAGTGGGTAGCCTCATTGACATGTGCAGTGATTGAGTTGCCATTTTTGTAGATGTCCAATTGCGGTCACCTATGTTACAGGATACTGACAACACTCACCCTGATAATGGCAGCAGTGCTGGGCTGACTGTCAGCAGCGGTTAGATTTTTATTCTGTTTCATTTTATTTTACCCTTTCTTTTATCTTGTTGTACCCTTCTTTTGTCTTGTTTTTAGTCTGCTCTAGTCCATTGTAAGTAGTTAGTAGTCAGCCACATAGGGAAATAAGTGTGTTAGTTAGATAGTTATGCATTACCGGGAAAGTTTGGAGGCCACTAGTTATTGGGGAAGAGCTGAGGACGTGATGATTATCACAAGTCAAATCACATAAACTGGGAATAAAAAATAATTTCTGCCATAACACTGGAAATCTATATTCTAGTGACATTTTTCTGTTTTTCTAAAAACCCGAATTGGAACCGTTACCTGCCCTTTACCCTTGGTATATTGGTTCCTGAAGCCTGGAGTTGTATGTTAGCCTAGGAGGATGCTGATGGGATGCTGTCAATGCTGCCGACAATCTTGCAGGGAGGAGTGTACTGCATCAGTGTTAACAGAGATATCCAGAGGCTGAATATCGTATTATGGGCTGCTTTTGGTGTTGGGTCCGATCCTGAGCCTATCCGTGAGTTGACTGCTTTGGCAGGCGATAACATGGTGGTGGGTTGGGGATTGTGTCCTTCATTGGGGCCTGTCTGTTGAAAGAACTATGCTGACTATCTGGAGGAGCACTCAAGAAGTGCTCATTATTGTTCAGTAGTAGTTGTCCTGTCCTGGTTGCTACTCGGGTTGTCCAAGGGGTGCCTGCCGGAGGGTGGGGAGTGCTGGGTTTGGGGGGGATTGCCTCTGGGACTTGAGGCCTAATTCTTGTTTAGATAGATGAGCTGTGGTTCTTGCCTGTGGCCCGGGGCGATAACCATGGTGTCCGCTATGGTGGTGGTGACCACCGGGGGAGGTTGCACTGGGTAGTGGGCAGGTTTCTGCTACAGAGTTTGGATTCTGCTGGGAGTCATTAGAAGAAGTGAAGGAAGCAGGCTGCTTTCAAAGGGAGCTGAAAAGAGGATATACTACTTGAATTGACTGGGCATTTGGCAGGTCGATGTGTTTGAGTCTATTGCTTAAAATGGCAGTGAGAGTGCCAAAAGTTTTTATACACTTAATTACTGTTATATAACACCCAGTTTATGATAGTGGGAGTATCTTGACATGTGTGTTAAGTGGTCTTTTTCGGCAACAGGAGGTGCAAGATCCTTAAAGACGTCATTTGAACATTTTTGGGACTTTGCGAATGTCAGAAAATTGACTGTAGAAGGACTACCTTATAAACTGAATATTAATTCACAGACTATATGACTCTCTTATCATGTTTTACTGAGTTTAAATAAGATTGAGAAAGAGGTATTATTAGATATTTTCATATATTATTGGATGGTGTGTGGGGTGAGGTTGGAGAGTGAGGGTGTGTGTGTATGTGTGAATGTGTGTTGGATGGTTGTTAATCTCTGATCTAATTGCTGCTGTTTAAGTCTCTGGGTCATTATGCGCTGACAGAAGTTATAGGTGGTCAAGCACTATGCTCCCACCAGGCTCAGGGACCTCTGCCGTTTTGACTGTCCCCCTCTCCCAGTGGAGGTGTATGGGTATTGTTGGGTACTGGGGAGAGACAGGAAGGGGAGGAAATGGGGATTAACTGGGCCTAGTAGGGTAGTAGAGAAGGTGGGCAGATTGGAGTGGTAGGGACAAGAAGACTCCCTGGGGCAAAATGGATCCAGGAAAGGGGACCCTCTATCTGGTTCCCATACCCAAGGGCTCCACTTTTAGTGGGCAAGTAGTTCAGTCTACCTCATCCACCTCTCCTACTCGGGCAGTGTTATGCAATGCCAGGTCAATATAAAACAAGACATCTATTATAGCTTATCTTGTTGGTATAGCTGACCTGGCTTGCATCACTGAAACCTGGCTGGATGAGAATGCTGGCCCAGTGTTGGGATCAGCAATTCCAGCTGGGTATTCAGTGATATATTGCCCGAGAGAGGATCATAGGGGCGGGGGAGTAACTATTTGTTTTAAGTCAGATATGGGCCTTGTAGACACCCCAGTGGGAGTGACCAGATCCTTTGAATGTATCGTGGAAGCAGGTGTAGGTTGCAGAATACTTCTCATTTACCATCCACCCAGGGGTGAGAAGGAATTCCTGCAGGAAGTCGTGGACATCATGGTTAATTCTGGGGGATTTCAATGCCTGGGTCGACGATGAACTCGCAATTTGGGCAGAACTTCCTCCAATTGATGAGTTCATTGGGCCTGATACAGATAGTTACCTCTGCTACCCATAATCACGGTCATTCACTGGACCTGGTCTTCCTACTGGGGATGGAGATCTCCGACCTAGAGGTGGAACCAGTCGGATGGTCAGGTCATCATATTATAAGAGTCAGATTCCGAGGCACCCCCCCCAAAAGTCTTATGGAGATGGTCCGGTATTGCCCTTTAAGGAGTTTGACTCCAGATGGTCTTATGGCAGTACTGGACCTATTAGGTGCACCAAGTGTATGCATGGAGCTGGGGGATCTGGTACTTTCCTATAATAAGGCAGTGAGAGGGGCCCTTGACTCCCTAGCTTCTGTCTGTGTTCACCCCCTCACTGTCCACCCGAAGTCCCCTTGGTTTGATGGGACTTTGAAGAAGTTGGGGCAAGGGGGTCGAAGGTTGGAGCAATGCTGACAGAAATCTGGCCTGGTGGATGATAAACTTAGCTTGATAGCCCATTATACAGACTATCAATCTGCTATCTCCTGTAAGATGGCAGAATTCCTGCCCAAGGAGGTTGCTGTGGTGAAGAACCAACCAGCTCAGCTCCTCTGGACTGTTGACAGGTTGTGCAATCCAACCTACCTTCAGTCACAGGGAGCATTTTCACAGCCTAAGTGTGATGAGTTTGCTCAGCTCTTCACCCATAAGATTGCCACCATCAGGTCAGAGATCCATTCAGTACTCTCAAATGGGTATTGCGAAGATCGCAAAAGGTTGTAAGCATGTGGTCTGTCTGGTCTGACTTCTGCCAGACATTGTGCAGGTCATCCAGTGTATGTGCCCAACCTACTGTAGCTTGGATCTGGGCCCAATGTGCCTCCTAGTGGGGTGCATTAAAGTCATTGTCTTGGTCCTTATGGGGATAGTCTGGTGTTTGTTGGAGACAGGGGTGTTTCCGGACCCCATGAAGGAGGTAGTGATACCTCTCCTAAAGAAATCCTCTCTCGACCCAGACTGCCTAACAAACTATAGACCTGTCTCTAACTTGCTCTTTGTGGGGAAAGTTATTGAGTAGGTGGTTGCGGTGTAGCTGGATGACCATTTTACAACCCGTGATGTCTATGATCCTCTGGGTTTAGGAAGAGACACAGTACTGAAATTGCCCTTGTTCGGGTACTGAATGATCTTCTGATAGTGAGGGATCAGGGGAGTCATTCCATCTTGGTTCTCCTTGACCTCTCTGCAGAGTTTGACACTGTAGACCATGGGGTATTGTTGGAGTGCCTGCGGATTCTCTGTGGACTGTCTGATACAGTCCTCAGGTCGTTTTGATCATTCCTCACTGGCAGGACTCAGAGACTGGTGTCAGTGATTTATTCCTCTGCCCCTCTCCCCCTGTCATGTGGGGTTCCACAGGGCTCTGTACTATTGCCCATGCTGTTTGCAGTGTATCTGCTGCCATTGGGAAACATTATAAGGCAGTATGGGCTGAGTTTTCACTGCTATGCAGATGATACTTAGCTCTACATATCCTTTGTGCCTGAGCAGAGTGGGGTGGTCTCGGTTTTCAACAGCTGCCTCTCCAAGATCCAGGGTTGGATGAGTGCCAGTTGGCTGAGGCTGAACTCAGGCAAAACCAAGATGTTAGTAGTGGACACAGGTCACCAAGGTATGGGGTTGTCGGCAGGTCAACCATTAGGGCTTTGGCTGGGGGGGTATGGACCAGCTGCTTAACTCAGATCATGCACAAAATCTGGGCATTGTCTTTGATAGTGGCCTGACATTAAAATCTCAGGTGTCTGCTGTCATAAAGACCTCTTTCTACCATCTGAGGAACATCACCCGGATTAAGCACCTGGTCCTGCCTGGCAATCTACAAATGTTGTTCCATGCCTTTGTAACCTCATACCTTGATTACTGCAATGCCCTTTACCTAGGGCTACCGGGGTTTGATATCTACTGTTTGCAGCTAGTGCAGAATGTGGTGGCCAGGATGTTGACTGGCTTGTCGAGATCTTGCAATATCACTCCTGTGCGCCGCAGCCTGCACTGGCTGCCTGTACATTGGGGAATCACCTTCAAGGTTGGGTTACTGACCAATAAAGCCCTACATGGACAGGGACTGTGCTACTTGCAAGATCTTCTGTGTCCCTACCGCCCCCTCTACTCACTCCGTTCCGCCAAGAAGGGATTGCTGGAAATTCCCAGGGTTCGATTAAAGACTTCTGGGGCCCGCTCTTTTGCTTTTGCAGCCCCTACCCTATGAAATTCTCTACTTCATCAGATTAGAGAGTGCCTGACCATTAACAGCTTTAAATCTGCCTTAAAGACACATCTTTTCTGCTTAGGATTTCCAGATTCAAGTACTATTTAGTGTACTGCCATTAGTTTTATCATTGATTATGTTTTAAGTCTTAGTTTTTTAATTTTTATTTATTGCTGTCTATATGGATTTTATTTTTTGATGTACAGTGCTTTGATCAATTTGGAATTGCACTTACAAATAAAGTTTGATTTAATTAATGACATCCCCTTTCTCCTTTCAAGAGTCACCCACAGGACCTCTCTTCCCCCTTGTGAAAGGGTGCACCCCACATTTTTTTTCTGAATGCAGTATGCTAAGAATGTAAAGATAGCATGCCTGGGTTGTAAGCATCCAATGTTATATGCTGTACTTTGTTAAATGTTTTGTTTGTTGGGCTGGCCACCCACTTTGTTGTTCTCCTGTTTGTCTCTATATGTTCTATGTTCACATCCCTGGGTTTTGCCACTGTTAAAGTTAGCCAGCAAGCAAAGGCATAGCATGGAGTTACTGTCCCAACTCCCATTTCAAAAATGCCTCTGAAAAGCTTGCCCTGAAATGCATTGATATATGACATGGCTGTAAAACAGTATAAATGAAAGAAATATCGGTATCCATATTGTTACTGCAGTTTAAAATGAAGGCCTAGTCCAGGAGAAGTAAAATACTGCTATTTGCAGCCTGTATGTTTCCCCAGGTACCCCAGAGTTACCACCTTTTCAGAAGCCCAAAGTGGGACATTTCTTACTGAAACATGATTTTCCACAGGACAGTACGTAACCCCGACCAATGCAACAGACTTGTTTTCTCTATATAATCAGAATTAAGGATAAGTATTGTAGTTTCTTAGTTGCTTCAATTGTTTCTTTTCATTTTAATGTATTTTAATTAAGGTGTTTTAGTTTTCTGCAACATTTAGTGGAAAGTTAAAAAGTATTTTCTCTACTATAAAATCAGGACATGTAGTATTTTTTCATGTTTTTTTGCAGGACACAGCTGTCCAAATCAGGACTGTCCTGCGAAAATCAGGACAAGTGGTAACCCTAAGGTACCCTGAAAGCCTGGAAGCAGTGAAACAATGGCTTTAGGTACCTCCAAAATAATGCAATGGCTAGACAAAGCCCTTTTGCTGCACTAGCTCTAAATTGAAGAGAGGCCGCTGCCTAGAGCCTGAGGTTTGTTGTTATCCTTTCCCCAGCAGTGAAGCTTCTCAATCTATATTTCTTGGATGCAAAGTGGCAGTTAGGAGCACCATTTTTCTCTTTTAAAAATAGTGTTTGGAGCACAGCTCCATAAAGCAGCAAAATAAGCAAGAAACAGGGGCCCAGATATTCAAAGGATTTAGCCATCATGACTGGGGTTCTTGTCTTCAGCAAGTCCAATCGCCATTCTGTGATATTCAGCGGGAGGCAGTTGCACCCCCCCAAATCATGCTGAGCAACAGCGCAATGATAATGAATGTATGTGAAACTGAAGGGGGAGGAACCATGCATAAATGGCGCAGTGCGATATTCAACAACATGTGCCATGCGCAATAGGGGAGCAAGCAGAAGTTACGCCATAGCGGAAATGAGCCAAAATAAAAAGGAACAAGGGAGAGGCGCAAGAATGCTACAAGGAAGCCACAAGTTGCTGAACTATAGCCAGCCACACAGTCAACACACACACACAGGGCAGGACAGTGAAAGGGCACCTGGAAGCCATAGGCCCAGGGGAAGGTGTTGGGAGCCACAGTGCAGAAGGGGGAAGTGCCACACAGCAGTGAGACCAGCACAGTCAGGTGTTCCTGGTGCAGGGGAAGTAGCAGCCAGGACAGTGGAGGGATACAGAAACAGCTGCCGGGGGGGGGTGAACACAAGCCAGGGACATGGCCAGTGCCACCATCCAGATGGAGGCAGTAATGAGAGGGTGAGAAGGCGGGCAGCAGGGGGGTGCAGCCGTGGAAGGGCCCGTTGGTGGTATGCCTCCAACAGGCAGTTCCGAGCCCACACCAGCTTCGAGCTGTACAGTGATACTGAGATTGTGGGCTGGTACCGCCTGAATCGGGCAATTCTGAGGCAGCTCTGTGAGCTGTGCAGTGATGTGATGCAGGTACCCACACGACAGAGCCATGCTCTGTCAGTGGAAACTAAAGTGACAGCTTGCATGTGCTTGCTCGCTATGGGTACCTTCCAGAGACCAACATGGGACACCACAGGCATAACCCAGTTGGCCGTGTCATGCCACCTCACCCAATTCCTCAGCACACTGCTGCCACATGCTACGGAGTACATCCATTTCCCTAGCACACCGGCGGAGTGCACAACAAACATACAAGAGTTCCACAGGGTAGCATGTATGCCTGGTGTGCTGGGGCACTAAACCACACCCATGTGGCCATCCACACACCACCTGGCCCCGAGGGGGCTGCATACATGAATTGCAAGGGCTATGCTAGCATCAACTGCCAGGTGGTGTGTGCTGCCAGGGGGCGCATAATCAATGTCTGTGCCATGCACCCTGGGGGAGCACACAATGCCATTATCTGGCACCAGTCGGCACTGTGCCACAGATTCGAGAGTGGGGACATCCTCACTGGCCACCTAGTGGGTGAGTATGCAAACCACATGGACAAACATAGGGCTTGGGAGGGGCATGGTCAGAGTCAACATGGGTAATGGCCTACATGGCCTGGGGCAGGGCGATGCTGATCACCAAACTAACCTCCACCCTCTACACACAGGTGACAGTGGATACCCACTCCGTCCTTGCTGCTCACACACCTTGCGGTGGCCTGCGCGACCCCCCATCGCAGCAATGCTAAATGACACCGCCACCATATAATGTCATCGTGTGGGTGTTTGGGATGCTGAAGGCACGCTTCCGTTGCCTGGACACCTCCAGCGGTGCCCTACAGTACAGCCCCTCAAAGGCCTGTGGGCTATTTCTGGCCTGTTGCATCCTGCACAACATGGCCAACAAATGTGGGATAGCTGTACAGATTGAAGAGGGGGACAGCGATGGGGACGATGAGGGCACCGGTGACAATGGTGATGGGCAGCCCCCCTTGGGCGACGGGACCCCTGACTATTCCGGCTGGCACAGCTGCACTGGGACACCATCACAGAGGAGCACTTCAGCCAACCCAGGTAAGTCATGGGGCCATGTGCAACCACCAGTGGCTAAGGCACAACCACAAACACACATGGACACACACCAGGGGTGCATGCTGTCAAGGGAAGTGGACAGGCATGGAACCACACACACCACCAGGGATAGGTGAGGTCTAACATGACACGTGGACAGACACACACACACACACACACACACACACACACACACACACACACAACATGCACCAGACATGCACAAAGGGTAGGAAGCACACCAACCCAGAATGCCACCCCTAGCCACACACTTGTCCACAGACCACCACACCCACTGCCTGTCATTGTGTATGTGTCAGATGCTGGACACAATTGCACATTGGTGTACAGCGCAATGCAGGCATCATCATGCACACGCAACTGTGGACAGCAGCCGGGAGGGTGTGCAGATGGACTGTGTTTCTGCGTGCAGGGCAGGGTACCCACCCGTGCACTGCCCACTGAATAACACAATGCACACAGGGCAGCATCAGACAGTAGCCGCTGGGAGACAGGTCAGTCACATGCCACAGTGCCCCGGCCACCATGGATGCATGGGCGGCCCCGCCGAGACCCGCCAGCACTGACAGGCTGACCACTGGCCTCATGGGGTGGCACTGATGGTCCCCCAGGGGTTCCACTGCGTGAACATGACCGTGCTCACGCAGGGGTCTGCAACACACCGAACATGCCTGTGCCAGGCGTGCTCGGGATGCCCACAGCTGAACCCGGTGTTGACAAGGAGGGTGTCGCATGATGCCGGGAATGGGGGGTGGACATTGCACTGCGAGGTATCTGCGCTGCATGGCCAAATAACTGTGTGCCCCCTCTGGCCATGGCAGCTGTGATTGTATGTGTCAGCCTGTCAATGGCAGTGGTCACATCCTCCTGCATCCAGTCCATTCCTGCCAGGAGCAGAGCGGTTTCTCTGCTGTGGCTCTCCTCTGCCAGCTCCAGAGCCGCACTCAGTGCATCCACTGTCATCACAAGCCGCATCTGCTGATTGACTGATGCTTGCAGTATGCGGGTGTGCTCATCCAAGAGGTCATCTGCCTGATCAGCATTCTGTCCCTCAGGGTGTGCGCGGCCCTGATGCTCAGCACCCCTTGAGGGTGGGCACTGCACACCAGGACCAGGCCTGGGCATGTCCACAGGCAGTGTACTGACGCCACCCCCTGACACTGTACCCCCATGCCCATTGGCTGACTGCTGATGCTGCCCCTCTGGCTGCCACTCCCCAGGGCTCACTGGTACCGCTGCAGTGGCCGCAACAGTCCCACTGTCCTGTACACACACCAGTGCTGCCCCACCGGTGCTGACAGGCACAGGCTGGGACTGTGATGACACGCAGGCCTCCATGGCGGCACCACCCACAGATATGGCCACAATGTTACCTGCTATGCGGCCATCCTGTGGCACACACGTGTCACTGCCTGTGACGTTAGCAACATCATCATCGGTGACGGACCCGGCACCAGCCCAAGTCACAGCATGCTGGCATCCGTGGATGCTGGCACGCTGGGACAAGGGTAGGGCCTCCTCCGCACCTGCTCCAACAACATCAGTCTGGACTTCCAGGTGGGCCCACTGTTGCACTGAGCCACGTATTCCTGTGGAGGAGGATGGGCCCTCCTCCATCTCCATCTGACTGGCCTCAGGGGAGAGGCCCACCACTGCTGACCCATGCAGATGCTTAGGAGCTGTAAGGGAAAACAAAGTCGTGTTACTGCATGTGACCTACCCTGCCCTCCCCAATAGAAAGACCATGACCTACCATGCAGTGATGGGCTACCACCCATCTGGAATCCACCGCCCGGAACACCCTCAATGGCACAACGCTGCATGCTGCCAGCAACCCTCTCCTCCTGTGGGGTCAGGCGTAGCACCACCAGCTGTCCCCCACCTGTCGCAGATCATGCTGCCCTGATGGCAGCCACCTTCTCCTTAATCCTCCTCCTGTCTGTGCCCATCTTCTTCTTGCACTCCTGCACAGAGCACTGGTGGCTGCCATGCAGGTTCACAGCATGCGCCACTTCCTCCCATGCAGCAGCACGAGCCTGTGGTGTTCCCTGGCGTCCGCTGAGAAGCAGCTCCTGGTCCAGGTAGGCCTAAAACAGGGCATCCGTCTCGGCCTTTGTGAAAGTTGGCCTCCTCCTCCTCCCACAACTCTGTTCCTCTTCCTCCACAACTCGCTCAGTCATGATTCAGCCTATGAGAATGACAGGTGTTACCAGTGACTGTGCAGTCCCATGCATGTCCCAAAATCCACAATCCACACTCCCAAACAGCATGCAATTCACCAATAGACTGCAGTAACTGACTATGGCCAGTGCAGCCCAATGTTGCACTTTTATAGTGCAACCCATGCAAATGAGGTGAGGTGCAACTTTAAGTGGATGCAAATGCAGTGACTGCGCCATTGAATGGCTGATTAGCTGATTTGCATATAACGACTGAATATCACGCTTTTGTGCTTTGCACAATTGTGTTGAACGTGCTGAGCCAAGGGCGCAGTTCTGTGACATGCGCAGTACACACCTAACTGCACATGCCCAGGTTGATGACGTAGGCACCTGCCGTGCTGCTGACATGTTTTGCGTGGGAGGCAATGCAGGGCATGGCCACCATTGTGCCAGTGGTGCTACAGCACTGTTCACCTATATGGCGCTGTGGCACTGGGGCATTGTAGGCGCACTGGGGGAACAGTGCAGTAGGCCACTACAGGATGTGGCACATGGGCACCCAATCGCCCTACACACATTGGATTCCAATCACGCTGTGGCTGTCCATGCGCCAGAGACCCATGACCCTATGCCTGACCTTTGCCCCCTAGGCGCCATGCATCAGGCATGGGTGCATCACTATCGCACTGTTTGGTGACAGTGTGATAGGGAATGGCAGCGCTGTACTGCGCAGCATCTGCACATGGCGGAACCGCGCTGCAGAGCGCCATTTTAACTCTGCTGAGCAATAGAGATGGTGCAGGGGATAGCTGCCCAGTGGAGCCAGGTAGAAATGGCAAACTTAGTTGCCATTGTGGAGCCACTTGTTGGCCTACTGTTTGGTGAGGCACCCCTGGACAGGTCCAGGAGTCAGATGTGGCAGGAAGTGGCTGATGCCCTGGAGGAGGCCACAGGAATGGGGCGGATGGTGGAGCAGTGCCGCCACAGATATGGGGACCTGAGGCGGAGGGACCTGGACCTGCTTGCCCACCTGTGGGCACGTGCCAGGAGAGGCATGGTGCCACGGCCAGGTAGGTGCAACATCCATACAGTTTTATCTTCCATATGGGTATCACAGTTGCATGTGTTCGAACATGGGGGGGACCATCCGGTGTTGGCTGTGGTGGTGTTATCAGGGTGTGGGGTGGATGGGTCTGGCTGTGTGGGATTGCACACACATGGGGGCAGGCGGACTTTGCTACAGGATTGTACTGATTTTCCTCCCTCCATGTTTGCACCTTAGGCCCAGACGAGCGATGGCTGGTGAGGGAGAGGAGGCACCAGCAGGAAGACCGTCACTCCGGGAGCGGCGAAGGTCCACAGAGGCAGAGAGACCAGACTGATGATGATGAGTGCCTTACATCCATGATTACTATTGCATGCTGTGTAACAGGGTGGGAAGTGGGGCATGGCCACCATCCATTGACATCACTGCCATGCACGCAACTTGTTACAGTCAGCACTGTCCAGTGGCACTGCATGTCTGGGAGTGCGTCAATGGTGGTCCATGCGTGCACCGGGTACCTGGCTGTGCCACTGCCTTCGCACCACATAGCCATGTCACTGAACAGCCATGGTGGTGCTGTGCAGAACTTGGCCGGTGGGTGTGTGCAGCGGTACGCATGGCTGTGTGTGCCTGGGTGGGCAGGTCTTGTGGACGTGATCACTGTGGGTGGTCACACACAATCACAGAGGCATATCCCACAGCCGTATACCATGCACAGTGGGTAGGCTGCATGGGGCTGTGCGTTCACACCTATTGACTCTGCTCCCTTGTCCCAGGTGGACAGCAGCTGCGGGAGATCAGGGTGGCACTGAGGGAGATTCTCCAGGTAGCCAGGGTGTCCCTGGAGATCCTAGAAAAGTTGGACAGGATTGGTGTCCGAAGATGTCATGGCGGGAGGAGAAGCCGGAGGGGGGAGTGGGGCTCCCGCTGATCTTTGAACTGTCCCTGATTTCCCCAACCCCCCTGGACACACCCTCACACCCTTCCTTCCCTCTACTGTTTGTTCACCCCTGACCCTTACCCACCCCCACCTTGTTTGTGTCCCAACCCACAAACCTTTGTAAATACTTGTACATAGTTTTGTTTGCTGTTTTTAAATACATTTCTTTTGATATGCCTACTGTGGTGGTCTCTGATTTGCAGCGGGCTATAGGTGCTCAGCTGCAGTGGTGTGCATGGCATCAGGGGTGGTGCAGTCATGTGCATGTGTGTGTGTCCATGGGGAAGTGACTATGGTGTGGGAGTAGCTATCAGTCAATGTCTGTGGTGTGTGTGTTGTTCCCTGTGCACTGGATGACTGTGTGCAGTGGTCCATGATGCATGCTCTGTGTCCATGGTGCACCTGTCAGCCCATCCATGGCCTGTGCAGCTGACACCCTTGCATGTCTGTGACCTGCACAGTCCACTGGCATGTCAGTGGTGGCTGTCCATGAAGGACAGCCACTGTACCTGTCACAATGCCGGGTTGCCTCCTGTCACTGGTGTGGTGCATGTCTGCCTCAAGTGACACTGTGGCCTCTGCTGTTGTTGTCCCACCTCCATGCTGTGGCTTGTGTGTGTTGCAGGGGATGTGCACCACTATCTGTCACTTGTGCTCCAGGCAAATGCTGGTGGCGTACAGCTCCACAGTGCCTGCACAAGGTGGCTGGCACTCCTGTGCCATGGAGGAGTGCTGGCCATGTGTACACAGTTTCCATGGCCACACGCTGGGGGCTTGGTTGCCCCGCTACTGTGTCCCTGTGTTGGTGTGCCCTTGGGTATGGGTGGGTGTTTGTCCATGCACTGTGTTGCATCCGTGTGGTGCATGCTTACATGCACCACTGTGGATGTCTGCCCTGGCTGTTGTGGCCAGTGCTGGGTTGGGGTGTGTCCTTGGGAGGGTGTGCAGCGTGCTGTACCACTGGTGGTGGGGTTCAGGGCATGCCCTCTCACATATGGGTACCTCGTTGCTGATGCATGGTCGGTCTCAGTTGTACCTCGGGGGGGGCTGTGCATGGTGGCACTGTGTATGCAGTCATTGCATCGCTGTGTGCTGCCACCCGCTGATGGGTGCTCATGGTGAGGCTGCCTTGCATGGTTCTGTGGTGCACAGGGTTGCATTGTCACAGTGGGGGTGGTGGCATGCATGGGGTATCCTGCACTGGTGGACATTGCTCCTGGGCAGGGTGTCTGGGGGTCACAGTGCAGGGTGTGCTCTGCATTGGTGGGATGGTGTGGCACGGGGTGCTTGGCCCTCCTTGTGTGCCGGTCACAACTTGCCAGGGGGTGTGATGGGGCACCATGGCCCAGCTGTGGGTTGGTTGCTGGTCTCCATGGGCCAGTGGTTATTCCAGCCCTCCCCCAGTTGTGCAGTGCATGGGGTGTGGGGGGACGATGTCTGTTCTGCTGTGTGTTCCTCTGCCCATCTGTGGCATGGGTGGTGGGCCCCTACATCCCTGGTTGTGCTGTTGCATTGCTGCCCTACTGCTGGGGGGCTCCCTGGTTGCACTATGGCACCTCTGGGCTGCTCAGCTGAACATCCCTTGTTGCGCTATGGCACATCAGATATGCTCAGCTTCACCTCCCTAGTTGCGCTATGGCGCAGGTGGTACGATATTCAGTCTTCGGCCGTAGGCGCATCTTGGCCAGTGCAGTTTTTGAATATCGCACCTCTTACGCATGGGCACAATGGACTTGCGCTTGCTCCTGCTGTTGACCACTTTTTGGGCGCAGTTTGAATATCTGGGCCAGTATACATAAGCATTAAGGTACACTCCTGAGCTAAAATGTGGAAACAGGGAATTAAAAAGCAAAAGTTTACCTGTTAGTGCTGTTTCTCAGAGTGTAGCCCTGCCTGAAGATGCAGCCCCTCCCAGTTCCATCTCTCTATAGAGCAGGCCGGCCTTTCCCCTGCTATATTTATACAGGAAGTGGCCTGGGGAGGTGCTTAGGGTAACACTACAAAGAACTTGTTTGGTGCTCAAAACTGTTATTGTGATTTGACTGCCTTAAAATGTACATTAGGATGAAAGAATGTATATAATATCTTATTTGTTGAAAAATGAACTGTAAATAATGACTTTAAAGGTAAAATGTGTACAGATGGGCGGAGCTAGCCCATCACATGGTCACAAAGCCCTATATAATGAGATGAGATGAGGTAGCAGACCAGACACTTGTGATAGCTCAACTAGCATGTTTCTTAGTTGATGTATGTATATAGCATGGATTTTGATTTGCCTCCTTTTATTTTGTTGCCTAAGTTCGTTTCTTTTGCCTATTATTTTTCTGCTGTGAAGAATAAATGTTGTTTTGAGCTACATCTTCCTCACTGCCTGATCAGTCTATCTCTGTTCACAACCTGTGACACCCCTCTGTTCTTTCTGAATCTCTATTGTTTTATATGCTTGTGCACATAAAGTGCTACCCCTTCCCCTTTCCTATCCACCCTGTCCCTTCTGAATACATTGAACCCTGGAATGACCATCTCCCATGCCTGGCATTCTGTAAACTGAAGTCTCGGTTATGGCTGCTATGTCCAAGTCCTCACTCGCTATAACAGTCTCTAAGTCAAAATCTTTTACATAAGAACGTAAGCAATCGCCAGCAGAAGCAGGCCACATGGTTTTTCAAGTTCACCCGAGTGTGCAGCTAGCACTTCATCCTGCAGCTGCCCACCCCACCCCCCATCACCGTATCCCTTCCCCTTACTCTGTCCCACCCCCTTTTGAAACTGCCCACCATCTTACAGGATATCAGATCTTCTGGTAGTGTATTCCACTTGTCCACTACCCTTTCTGTGAAAAAATGCCTCCTTACCTCCCTCCCTCCTAAACCTTCCCCTCTCTAATCTCAGTCCATGCCCTCTTGTGTCCCTCCCCCTCCTCAGCTGAAAGATCCCTTCTTCGTTAGTCTTGTTAATCCCTTTCAGATACTTAAAGGTTTCTTTCATATCCCCCCTGTCCCTCCTCTTTTCCAGCAAGTACATTTCCAGCTCTCTCAATCTGTTCTCATAAGGCCTGTCCCCCAAACTCTGTATCATCTTCGTGGCCCTGCATTGCACCCCTTCCAATAACCTTTTGTCCCTTTTCAGAAACGGGTGCCAGAACTGCATGCAATACTCCAGGTGGGGCCTGACCAGTGATCTGTACAGGGGCAGTATAACCTCACTCCTTCTGGAAGAGATCACCCTCTCTATACATCCCAGCATTTTGTTGGCCTGTGCTGCCACCTTCCTGCACTGGGCTGAGTTGTTCATGCTCCCTGTTACAATTGCTCCTAGGTCCTTTTCCTCTGCGGTACTTCCCAACTGCACTCCATTCAAGTGATAGTCCCTCCACTGGTTCTCGCACTTTTTGGCATTGAAACCCAGCTGCCATGTTTCTGCCCACTCCTGCAGTTTAGTCATGTCCTTCTGCAGCCCCTTCCACCCCTCACTGTCATTAACCACGGCTCCCATTTTGGTATCATCTGTGAACAGGCTGATCTTGCTCATGATCCCATGTGAAATATCGACTATATATCCCAAACAGCACCAGTCCCATACGCTGTGGGCATTCACACAATTGTCCTTCCACCTGCTCTCCTGCCTCCCCCGGTTGTCCTTTCTTCCTGAACCCCTCTACTGTTTCAAGGGAGTGCTAGCTCAGGACCGGTCCACTCTATTATCTTCCCTTACTGCCCTAGCCACATACTCCACGCTTGTCTGTTTAAATGGAGGAACTCCTCTATGCACCTCATTAGTCTCCCTCCAAGCACCTCGGACCCTTTTTCATGTAGGTGCAGTCTGTCTCTTGCATACAGACTTACCTCCCTTCATATGTCACCCCTTGTCCCCAACAATGTTGAAGCCCTCTTGTTTGCACCACTCTTTTAACCACCCATTAAGCTTCACTATCCTCCCCTTTTATTGTACTGGCTTTATGTATGGGCAGCATCTCTGAGAAAGTTAGGGAGCTAACCAAGCCCCTACAGGATCCTGCAATATTCCTGAATCTCTGCTGCACTATCCCCACCTCATTTCCTGCTAGGTCATTTGTCTCTAAGTGTAAGATCACATGAGGTTTGCCCCTGGCTCTCTAGATCCCATACAAGATATGCATTCCACTCTGCCAGCATCCAGTCCAGGAACACAGATGACCTCCCTCCTTTTTTGTGGGTATCTTTTCCTAGACCAGTGGATCCATTTTATGATTGAGTCTACCACAAGTTTTCCTCCCAGCTTCCCTGTTATTCCTGCCACTCCCTCACCTGATCTTTCAGGGTCCCCCAGTAACTGTTTTACATTTGTACTTGTGTCCTTCCCACCTTCTCCCTTCATTCTAGACCCTACCATGCTGCCCACCCTCTGCATCTCCCTGCAAACCCCCTCATCACACTCCCCCTCACTACCTAAGACCTCACCTCCTACTCCCCTTGGTTGCACCTCCTTTCCCTGAGGGCAACCTACGCTTGTCTCTGTTTTCCGTTCTGAAGCTGTTTTGAGCCTCTATGACCCTGTGTGTATTCTGGAGGTAACTCCTGCCCATACTGATATCCTCACTCCCATAGTCCCCCATTTCACATTGTGCCCTGATCTCCCCAAAGGACTGCAAATCAGTTTGACAGCATCACGTCTGAATCTGTGCAGCACCTTGTACTGCCTCCCTGCCTTGAGACACGCACTGCCCCACCTGCCTGTACAGGCATTTTTTGTCGGTCCCCCCCTGCTCTTCCCTCCTGCCCCCGAACTCATTACCAGAGATTCTGCCTGGGGTAGTAAACACAGGTCCAGCTCTTCAACCCTGCAGCATCCCTTCGTCACCCATCATCTTCATAGTCTGTTCCTCCTGAGCTGTTCCCCATTGGGGACTTCTATATCCCCTGAGTTCCCACTCTATGTACCCCTTTAACTAGTATATTTCTACCCTTAGTTATTCCAGGTGCTTGCAGACCTGACATGCTGCCACCTTCCACATTACATTAAAAAATACTGCCGCCACACATCCAGTGCAGTTTACCACCCTTCCCATTCCAACTAAATTTCCTTTTTTTTAATCAAAGTGTTACTTTGCAACTGCTGTATGTACTGTAATTGTGCCAGTATGTGCTTTTACTACTTTTTATATGTGCTTCTGCTGGTAACCTCCCTGGCTGGTCCAGAAAATAGGCATTTTATGTCTAGTGTATTTACCTGCTAAATGAAATAAATAAATACATATTAAGATTATTTTTATATTGTCTACTATTCTATTTATTTATTTATTTAACACTTTGGCATTAACCTTTGAGCTATGAGCTCTTTTACGAAGGTTCCACATCAAGAGAAAATACAACACTTACAATGGTACAATTCACATAGACAGAAATACAGGTATCTAACATAGGAATACTAGCTGGACAAGACAGTAGCTTTGTAGTTGATTATAAGCAGTCACAATTAACAAAATTGAGAGGTATAACCTACTGCCTTGGAAGTTTGCTGCTGGAAAAATTGGAGCTGGGAAAAGCAACAAAGCAACAGGTGATAGGTGAAGTAAAGTACATAGACACATAGATACATAGACAGTGTCGGCAGATAAGGCCCTATGGCCCACCCAGTCTGCCCATTTGAGCTTGTAAGTTCAGTTTGTTTTCCTAGAAGTCTATTGCACCTTACCCCTGACCTCCAGAATTCCTTTATGTCTATCCCATGCATTCTTAAATCCCGTGATTGTTTCAGCCCCCACCACTTCCTCTGGCAGGGTGTTCCACTTTGTCCACCACCTGTTCTGTGAAGAAATTCTTCATGTTTCCTCTGAATTGTCCTCCCTCCAACTTCATCCCATGCCCTCTAGTCCTGGAACATCTTTTTGCTTAAAAATAGTGTTTTCCTGCACCCTGTTCCTCCCTGTAAGATACTTGTATGTCTCTATCATATCCCCTCTCTCCCTCCTCTCCTCCAGGAGTACATGTTCAGTTCCTTCAACCTGTCTTCATAGGACTTGTGATGCAATCCATGCACCATCTTTGTTGCCCTCCTCTGAACCTTCTCTACCCTGTCTATGTCCTTACGTAGGTATGGTCTCCAGAACTGTACACTGTACCCAGGTGGGGCCTCACTAGTGTCTTGTATAGCGGAATAATGACCTCCTTTTCCTGCTGGTAATGCCCCTGCCTATACATCCCAGCATCCTATTTGCTTTAACTGCTGCCTTGTCACACTATTTCCCTACCTTGAGGTCATCGAGATGATAACCCCAAGATCCTTTCCTGCTTGGTGCATGCTATATCCTCACCCCCAACTGATATATTGTGCCAGGGGTTTTGTGCCCCATGTGCATTACCTTGCACTTCTTTGCATTGAATTTCAACTGCCAAACCCTGACCATTCTTCAAGTTTCTGCAGGTCGCTTCTCATTCTGTCTACACCCTCTGGTGTGTCTGCTCTGTTACAGAGCTTTGTGTCATCAGTGAACAGTGAAATTCTGCCTTCTGGGTCCTCGCCATGTCACTGATGAAGATGTTGAATAGGACGGTCCAGCACTGATCCCTGTGGTACCCACTGGTCACTCTTCCCTCTGTGGGTGACAGCCATTTACCACCACCCTCTGTGTCCTGCCACCCAGCCAGTTACCTACCCACCACACTACTGTCTTGCCCACACCCATATTCCCCAGTTTGTGTAATAGTCTTCTATGTGGCACAATGTCAAAGGTCTTGCTGAAGTCCAGATAGGCCATGTCCACTGCCCTCCTCTGATCCACCTCCCTAGTCACCCAGTCAAAAAATTCAATGAGGTTGGCCTGACATGACCTCCCTGGTGAAACCATGCTGCCTTGGGTCCTGTAGTCCATTGACAACCAGATGTTCCACCAATCTCTCCTTCAGTAGTGCTTCCATGATCTTCCCCACTCACCGAAGTTGAGGCTGACTGGTCTGTAGTTCCCTGCTTCCTCTTTGTTCTCCTCTTTGTATAAGGGGACTACATCTGCTGTCCTCCAGTCTTTGGGTACTCTCCTGTTTCCAGTGATTGGCTAAACAGAATAGCCAGAGGTTCAGCCACCACCTCTCTTAGTTCTTTAAGGACCCTGAGGTGCACCCCATCTGGCCCCATTGCTTTATCAACTCTTATTACTTCCAGTTCCTTCAGGACCCTTTCTCGTGTAAAGGAACTTGTGTCCATTTCTGCACCATTCTCACCCCTTGTACTCCCTTCAGACCCATTACCCTCCTCTTCCTCAGTAAAGACTGAGCAGAAATACCTGTTCAGTATGTCACCTTTACTGTTGTCATCCTCCACGCGGCCCCCATCCTCCCCCTTCAGTCTCACTATCCCTCCCTTTGTCTTTCTTTTTTCACTTATGTACCTGTAAAAGGTTTTGTCCTCTCTACCCACTGATTTTGCAATGTGTTCTTCTGTCTGAGCTTTGGCTTCCCTTACTGACCTCCCTGCCTCCCTTTGCTTCTCCTGGTACTTCTCCCTATCCTTCTGCCTGTGTCTTTTGTATTGCCTGAATGCAATCTTTTGGCTTTCACTTTCTTGCTACCTCTTTGAAAACCATAATCGGTCTCTTCCTTTTTTGCTCTTGCTAACCTGCTTAATACATAATTATGTTGCTCCTGTAATCCCCATTTTAAATACTGCCCACTGTTCCTCAACCCTGATTCCTGTCCCATTCCCCTTAATGCCTCTTTCAAGTATCTCCCCATTTTCCCAAAGTCTGCCCCCCTAAAATCCAGGATACGTGTTTTTGTGTGGTTTGGTTCTGCTCTTTCTGTGATTTCAAACCACAATGACTGGTGGTCGCTGTTTCCCAGGTGCTCCCCCAATGTTACCCCAATCAAACTGTCCCTGTTTGTGAGCACAAGGTCCAGTATTGCCTTCTGCCGAGTTGGTTCCATGACCAGTTGCTTGAGGAAGGCACCCTGAAGGGGTCCAGGATAAATCTGCTCCTAGTTGATGCTGCTGCTGCGATGCTCCAGTCCACATCTGGAATATTGAAGTCTCCAACCAGTACTACCTCACCCTTGTCTGCCATCCTTTGGATGGCTAGCATCAGCTCCCTATACGTTTCTTCCTCCTGGGCTGGTGGTCTATAGACCACACCTGTGCGAATGGCTGTCCCCATTTTCCTTTCCAGCTTAACCCACAGTATCTCTCCCCCATTTTGTTCCTCCTGGATCTCTGTGGCCCTTATGTAATTTTTCACATACAGTGTCACTCCTCCTCCCTTCCTGCCTGCTCTGTCTCTTCTGAATATGTTGTAGCCAGGTATGGCCATCTCCCAGTCGTGGTTATCATTACACCAGGTTTCAGTGATGGCCACAATGTCCAGGTCTGACTGCACCATGACAGCCTCCAGATCTTCCATCTTGTTGCTAAGGCTCCTGGCATTTGCACACATGGCTTTCCATGATTTGACCTCCCTAGACTGTCTCACTGTTCTACTCCAGCCCCTTCCTTGGTTGTCATTTATCCCTGGTTCTCCTTGCTGTCTGCCCGTCTGCTGAATTTTGCCCCTTTTCTGCTTATCCACCTCTTGGGCATTAATCTCCATGTTTTGCACACTGCTTTGCAGAGATAGCCACTCCTCTGGTTCACTGGTTCCACTGCTAGCTGTGGGGGTGAGCAGTAGGTACCCTCCTTGCTGGCCTGCCACCCCTTTGCTAGTTTAAATGCTTGTCAATGTAGTATTTAAACTTATCATTGAGTGCTTGATTCTCTCCAGACGGATGCAGGCCGCCAGGCTTGAACAAACCTCCATCCCTCCAGGTGGGTCCCCAGTCACCAATGAATCCAAACCCTTCCTCACAGCACCAGTTCTTCAACCATGAGTTAAAGTTCCTGGTGCATGTACTCCTATGCTCTCCCTTGCCTCTCACAGGTAGTACTTCTGAGAAAGTGACAGAAGTAGCTACTTGCTTGAGACCCCTCCCCAGTTTCCTAAACTCTTCCTGAACTTCCTTTGGCTCCCCATTTTCCAGATCATTAGTACCTAGGTGGATAATGACATCCAGCTCACCCTCCCGTCTTGCCTTCCCAGTGATCCCCAGGATCTTCCTTCCATCCCTCCATGCCGTGGCACCTGGTAGGCACCTCACCTCTCTGTCCTCCCCCTCCTGTGTTCCTAGCTGGATCCCTCTTATGATGGAGTCGCCCACCAGGATTCGCTTCCTCCTCCTCTGGGGTCCACTGCTTTCCCCGCTGAGGTCACCTCCTTGGCTAACCTCCACATCCTTTCCTTCCACTTCTCTGGGTACCTGTATTTGGTTGTCCTTGTTTGCCAGTGTGGCATATGAGTTCTTGAGTGGAATAGGATCTGGGATGCGCCTCTGCCTGACTGCTCTAACCCTCCCTGTGTCCACTGTCATCCAAGTGCTCCTCGTTCTCGGCATCCTTTGAGGCAGTTGCATTGGACTGGATGGTCCCTGGATAGGGGTGATGGTACTCCTGACCCAGTTTACTTCCGCTCTGAGTCTGGCTACCTCATCCCGCAGTCCAGATAGATGCATGCAGATAGGGCAGCACCTCAGTGTCCAGAAGTAGAGGTGAGTATGAGGTAAGGTCAGGATTGGATGGTAAAACAATAGTGAGGGGGAGAGGAAATTAGGGGGTAGGAGCAGATTGAGAGTTACAGGGATCGGACTGAATTAATGGAGCTCAGGCATGCAGAAAGAGGGGCTGGCAGGAACAAGGTGAGAGTAATGGCTAATCTGAGGTGGATTAAAATCCTATCGGGTGAAGTTAGGGAGTTTGATTTCTCACAGTGGAGTACTTATGTGGACAGCGAGTGCCTTACTGAGGGGGGTAAGTGCCTTATACATGTCTGCAGTCACAGGTTCTAGTGTTGATTAGGGATTGCTTCAGCTCATGCTTAAATGTAGAGAAGCTCTTTGTATTGTTTACTCTGACTGGGTGCTCGTTTAGCCAGAGGGGAGCCCTGTAGGTGAATGAGCACTGACTGAGGGATGTCTTCATGAAGGGGACATATAAAGTACCTCTAACCGTGCCCCTTGTGTTATGCTGCGGGTGAGACAGTAGGATGATGATTGATTAGCAGGGTATTTCTCTATTAAATTGTTGTGTAGGGCATCCTCCTGACAGGAAGGCACTTATTGCAGCAGTGGGTCAGAGCTTCTAGCTGATTGTTTTGCGAGGGCACAGTTTAGGCCCAACCCTTCCCACCCTCACCCCACCCACCCTGGAAATAGTTCCTTATACCTGGGGTTCTGACATCATTTCTCAAGAGTGCAAGGTGCATGTCACTGTCATATCCTCTCTAGCACACTGCACTGACAATATAAGCATAAACATTGTATAATATAAATATATATTTCTACATTACAAACCAATCACACACAAAAAAATGTGCGGAGTAGTGCAATGTAATGGCTGTGGGGCAGCAGTCTTCCAGGAGACTTTCTGAGGCTGAGATGCTGCCCTATTTGCAGACAACTGTCTGCCCTGAGGGAGGAAGTTGCGTCTGCCTCAGGCCACACTGGACAGTAGTACGGGACCTTCCCCCAGGCCACAATGGACAGTAGGAAGGGAACCTCCCCCATCCAGGGAGCACCAGAACCACCACCACTACCTCAGAGGTTGCAAAGAAAGCACAGCAGTTGGACCACAGTGGGCTCAGGGAGGATGAGGATGGTGAAACAGAGGCACACCCAGTCAGATGTTACACACCACAATCCATACGCCATTCTGGGGGAGCATAGCTCCCCTATAGATACACCCGCAGAGGAGACTAAGGAGGCTGAGGACAACTGTCACAAGGGAGGCCCACAGGAAGGAGGCAGAGGACACCACAAGGAAAGGAAGCAGCTCCTGGTGGGGGACTCAATTATTAGGGGGATAGAACTGGGAGGAGCTGGGAAATCTGAAGTAAGGTGCCTGCCTGGTGCCATGGCTTGAGGGACAGGAAGCAGATCCTCAGGATCACAACAACAGCTGCAAGGGATTCTGAGTTGGACGAATTGTCCACCTAGGGACAAATGACTTGGCTCATCATGAGGTTAGAGCAGTGCAGGAGGACATTGCAGAGTTGGGGAGGGGCCTAAGACAAGTAGCAAACACAGTATCCTTCTCAGAGGTGCTACCTGTCAAAGGCATGGGGAGGCGAGGGTAATTGGCACCATGCAGTTTAATGAATGGTTGAAAAAATGGTGTGGAGCACAGGGGTTGGCTTCATTGGGGACTGGGGTTCCACCTGGAGGGACACCAGCCTATACTGGCAGGATGGTCTGCATCTATCCAGGAAGGGAACAAGTCTTTTGAGCAATCGGTTTAAATGCTTCATTGGCAAGCTTTTAAACTAGTCAATGGGGGAGGCACTGACAAGCAGCAGAAAAATCCCAGCCTCTCCCTACAAAACAGGGTACTAAATGAGAAAAGACCAAGGTAGAAACAGTCAGTGGGGATGCTGCAACAGAAGGTAAGGCCATCAAAAAATGGAGAGCAATGAGTACCAATGCCCGTAGTCTAGGTAACAAGCTTCCTGAATTAGTGGCCTTGATGGAGGAGGAACATCTGGATATCGTGGCAGTCACAGAAACATGGTACACACAAAACCATGACTGGGATGTAAACATACCAGGATACACTATCTACAGGAGGGACAGGGAGGGTAAAAGAGGGGGAGGAGTAGTTCTTTACATAAGGGAAGGAATAAAAGCAACAGAACAAAAGGGTAAACAGGGAGGAGGAGAAGAAGCACTGTGGGTAAATTTGGAGACAGGCAATGGCACCACAATCCGCACAGGGGTTGTATACAGACCCCCTTCTCAGGGGGAGGAAGTGGACAAGGAAATGATAGAAAGTATACTTAGAATGGCAGAAAAAGGGGAGATATTGCTGATGGGTGATCTGAATATGCCAGATGTTAACTGGAGCGCAGTTGCAGCTGCCACTCAAGAGTGCAGTTATTCTAGATGCCCCAGAGGGCATGCCTTAGACAACTAGTACTGGAGCCCACTCGAGAGGGAGCAATATTAGACTTGATACTCTCAAATGGAGATGGAGAGGATCACAGATGTAGAAGTGGTAGCCATCTGGGAACTAGCGACCATCGAACAGTATGGTTCACAATAAACACAGCAATAGAGTCAAGCCATACAAAGACAAAAGTACTGGACTTTAGGAGGGCTGACTTGCTAAAATGGGTGAGTGCCTAAGGAATGCACTAGCAAATGGGCGGAAGGAGGGTGGAAGAACAATGGGGAATAATAAAACTGCCATCACAGAGGTAACGAGCCTTTGTGTGAAGCAAATAAACAAAACAAGACTGAAGTAAGAAACCACTATGGTTCTCAAAGGAAATGGCAGGAAAGTTCAAGAGAAAAGAAAGATTCAGGAAGCATAAGGAATCGCAGCAGGAGCAGGACAGAGAACTGTATCAGTTAAAGCAAAAGGAGGCTGGGAAGGCAGTCAGAACAGCAAAGGCCCAAACTGAGGAAAAGATAGCCAACTCAGTTAAGAAGGGAATAAAACCTTTATAGGTACATCAGGGAGCAAAGGAAGACCAAGGGAGGGATAGTGAGGCTTAATAAAGGGAGGAGGGTGGGCAGAGGAGAATGTGAAAGGCAGAGATACTAAACAAATATTTTTGCTCAGTATTTACAAAGGAAGAGGGAGGTACATAAAACAAACAGTAGTAACACTCTGGATACAGAAGTTGATACCAGCCCATTTACAGAAGAAAGGGTTCTGAAAGAACTCTTAAAACTGAAGGTGGACAAAGCAATGGGGCCTGATGGGATTCATCCCAGAATTCTAAAAGAACTAAGGGTAGAACTAGTGACACCACTGACTACCCTCTTTAACAAATCATGGGAGGATGGGTGGTACCCGAGGACTGAGGAGGGCAGATGTGATTCCCTCACAAAAGTGGAGCAAGGCAGAAGCAGGAAACTATAGACCTGTTAGTTTAACTTCAGTGATAGGGAAAATGATGGAATCACTTCTAAAGGAAAGAATTGTCGCAGATCTGAGGCCAGAAGGGCACAGGACCCTAGGCAGCATGGATTCACAGCGGAAGGTCATGCCAGACGAATCTGATAGATTTCTTTGACTGGGTGACCAAAGTAGTAGATCAGGAGGGGCTGTGGACATGGTCTACCTAGACTTTAGCAAGGCATTTGACACAGTCCCACACAAAGATTAATATATGTTAGCCAGCCTGGGAGTGGGTCCCAAGATGACAGCCTGGGTAAAGAATTGGCTGGAGAATAGGACACAGAGAGTAATAGTAAATGGAGTCCACTCAGAAGAAAGGAGGGTTACTAGCGGCACCAGAGGGTTCAGTATTAGGACTAGTCCTCTCAATGTCTTTTATGTTTACATTGCAGAAGGACTGGAAGGAAAAGTATGTCTCTTTGCAGATGACACTAAGATCTGCAATAGAGTTGATGCACAGGGTGGGGTGGAAAGGATGAGAAGGACTTGGCAAGGTTAGAGGAATGGTCAAATGTATGGCAGCTTAGATTCAATGCTAAGAAGTGCAAGGTAATGCACCTGGGAAACAAAACCCAGGGAAGAGTACACAATGGGAGGTGAGATACTAACAACAACAAAATGGAAAGGGACCTGGGGTAGTCATATCAGATGACCTAAAGGTGGGCAAGCAATGAGAAGGCAGCAGGAGGGTTGGGGATACTGGGATGCATAGGAGAGGCATCACCAGTAGAAAACAGGAAGTTATTATCCTCTGTACAGACAGCTGGTGAGACCCCATCTGAGTACTGTGTGCAGTTCTGAGACCCAATCTCTGCAAAGACATAGACAGGATGGAAGCTGTCCAGAGGAGGGCAACTAAAATGGTGCAGGGTCTGCACCGGAGAACATATGAAGAGAGACTTAAGGAGCTTAATATGTATAGCCTCGAGGAAAGGAGGGAGAGGGGGGACATGATAGAAACTTTCAAGTACCTCAAGGGAATCAACAAAGTCCAAGAGGGTAGCATCTTCCAAAAAAAGAGGTGTGCAAGAACAAGAGGGCACAATTTGAAGATGGGGGCGCGCTCAGAGGTAATTTAAGGAAGTATTTTTTCACAGAGAGGGTTGTGGATGCATGGAATGGCCTTCCGGAGGAGGTTGTGGAGTCAAAATCAGTGGTGGAATTCAAGCATGCATGGGATAGTCATAAGGCAATTCTGGGGGGTGGGGGTAGGAAGAAGTAGGCTGCTGGTTAACTAGGATCTGCAGCTTATCCAGTAGGTAGGGAAATGGGCAGACTGGGTGGGCCAAGCGGTCCTTATCTGCCGTCACATTCTATGTTCTATGTTTCTATCTATGTGTTGGATGCAGGGGAGTGCAAGGCCTAGTTGGCTTTTTTTATCTAGTAAGCACTAAGCAAGTTTGCAGTTTGAGCCTGTCTGTTAGTTTATTTGTAAAAGGCGCATGTGTGGGTAAGTTTATCTGCCCCAAGGACTAGCCTACATGCTTTATTGAGTGCCATAGCCACCTGTTTTAGGACAGTTTCTCAGGCAGCACCATACACTACCAGACCATAATCAATTATTGATAGGACAGAGCTGGTGACAGAGAGGTGAAAGGCTGTGGGCGTAAGATATTGATGGTGCCTATATAAATCCCCAAATCTGATATTGACTACTTTTACTACCTGTTCAATTTGCTATTACCATTAGATATACAATCATTAGTTTAATGTTATGTTTTGCATATAATATACTATACTAAGCAGTAATATGATAATTTTAGCAAAATTATATAAAAATCTGTTTTTTAATTAATTGCCATGTAATTTTTTTTTATTTGTATGACAAGACAACAAGATTTGTGATAATGAATGTTTTGTGTTTAGAACTACAGTTGACTTTTGTGAGTTTTATTTTAATGTAATGTTATTATTTATGGAGAGAATAATGGTTCCACCCTCTGAATGCACCCACATTAGTGCGCTGAGTCACTATGGTGCCAAAACGTCAATGTATAGTGACCCTTTTCAGGGGGCTGTCCACTGAGTGGGGGCTGTGCCCCTCACACTCTCCCCTAACTATAGTTACAAACTCTGGGGGGGCAGACCTCATGGAGGGGATGGCAAACTCAGGTTGAGACGTCGTAGTGACTATGCACCCTAATGCTGGCACCCTGATTCACTGCAGTGGAGAATAATACATGGGTGGGTGGATGTAACCAGAATTTGGCACACACACGAGGTGTGGGATGCTACATAAACCCCAAGAACAAAGCTCAAGAGGATTGTAAAAGCATCCCATACCAAAAGTCTGTGTAAAATTCTGGTTTACACCCACCTATCAATGACACAGAGGTCTTAGTGATGGCCTATAACAAAGCCATCTCAGTGGTCCTGGATGTTATTGCTCCTGTCCGAGTTTGTCTTCTCTCCCTTCGCCCTCGGTCCCCCTGGTTTGATGGGACCTTGAGGGAGATGCAGCAACTAAGACGAAGATTAGAGTATTGCTGGCGGAAATCTGCCCTGGGTGCCGACCACTTTAGATTGATGGAGCATTATCAAGCCTATCAATCCACAATCACCAGTAAAAGGCAGAGTTCCTGTCCGGGGAGATTCCAGCAGCTCAGAATTGACCAGCTCAGCTTTTTTCAAACCGTAGATAGACTGTGCAACCCAGCCTGCCTACAGGTTCGAAAAGCCTTTTTCCAAGTGGAATGCAATGAGCTTGCTCTATTCTTTGCGACTAAGGTGGCTGACACCAGGGCTGAGCTCCAACCAGCACACTCTATGGGTGTTGCTTTGGACTGGTGCTTGGCCGCGGCTCCTCTGTTTTCTTGGAGTTCCTTTGACCAGCCAGAGTTCCTGGATGTCATGCGGCTTGTCCAGGGTATACACCCTACATGCTGTAGTTTGGACCCAGGACCAACTACCCTGATCATGAGTTGTAGTGACATCATTGGTCCGGTCCTAGCACAGATTGTCTGGTGCTCCTTAGAAACAGGTGAGTTTCCTAGCTCCCTGAAGGAGGAGGTGGTGACACCCCTCCTGAAGAAAACTTCTTTGATCCCAGACTGCCATGCGAACTATAGGCCAATCTCAAACCTTCCCTTTATAGGGAAGATGATTGAGAAAGTAGTGGCCGTACTACTGGAGAACCATTTGGCCATCCATGACATCTATGAACCTCTCCAGTCCAGTTTTTGAAAGAGGCAGAGTACTGAGACGGCACTGGTTCTGGTGCTCAGTGATCTCCTGATGGCAAGAGATCAGAAAAACCATTCCATCTTGGTTCTTCTAGATCTCTCATCAGCATTTGACACTGTGGACCATGTGGTTTTGCTCGGTCATCTGAGGTTCATCTGTGGTCTCTCAGGTACAGTCATCAGGTGGTTTACATCTTTCCTCACTGGAAGAACTCAGAGGGTGGTGTCGGGGAGTCATTCCTCTGAAGCAGTTCCTCTGTCATATGGGGTGCCTCAGGGATTGGGGGACTTCACAGTGTATATGCTACCCCTTGGAGACATTGTAAGAAGGTATGGGCTGAGATTTCACTACTATGCTGATGATACCCAGCTCTACCTTTCATTTGCACCTGACCAGGATAGAGCTCTCCTAGTGTTTAATAACTGCCTCGCTGAAATTCAGGATTGAATGAATTCAAACTGGTTGAGGTTGAACTCAGAAAAAACTGAGGTGCTAGTTGTGGACCTGGGGCGCTGGATGGGGGGGCGGGGACAGGTTCACCCTCTGATCTTTTCCTTGGGGGGGAAGAGGTGCGAAACCTGGGGGTAATTTTTGACAAAGGGCTGACTCTGTGTTAACCAGATGTCGGCTGTCATCAAATCCTCTTTTTACCATCTGAGCAATATCTCTGAGGTTAAGTATCTTGTTCCGTCCTGCGATCTCCCTACGTTGGTTCTTGCCTTTGTGTCCTCACACCTGGATTATTGCAATTCCCTCTACCTAGAGCTTCCTGGGGTGGATATCCACCGCTTGCAGCTGGGGCAGAACACAGCAGCCCGGTTACTGACAGGAACCTCTCGGTCCTGTCATATTTCTCCTGTACTGCGTGAACTGCACTGGCTGCCAGTACAGTGGCGAATCACCTTTAAAGTTAGACTTCTGATTTATAAAGCCCTACACGGACTGGGCCTGGACTACCTGAAAGAGCTTCTGGTTCCTTACTTCCCTGGGTGATCACTTTGCTCAGCTAATGAGAGGTTGCTAGAGATTCCAAGGGTCTGTTTAAAATCTACATGGGCCCAGGCATTTATGCATGTGGCCCCTACCCTTTGGAATTCTCTGCCCTGTCAGCTATGGGACTGCATGACTGTGGAGGGATTTAAACAGGCCTTAAAACATATCTGTGGAAAAAAAGCATATGATAACTGATTTAAATAATGGTTTTATCTGCATTAGTTACATTTTATATTATTTATGTGTGGATTTTATGATTCATTCTGTTTTAATTGTTAGGCAGCTTGATGGTCGAAAGACACCATATAAATAAAGATTTATTATTTATGTATTATTATATAGCATTTTTAATAACTGTGGCAGTTGTGTGACTAGTACTGGTGCTGCTCACAGCATGAGCTTAAATGACAGGGAATGATTACAACCACCTGCATTTTTACAAATGCATTTTTACAAACCAGTTATCTGTTCATTAAAAAATGTTCACTAGCAATTCTTTTTTATTTATATACCAAAAAAATAGTTGTATGGTAACATAATTGTATGCTTTACTGGGTTGCTATAGGTAAGTAATAAGACACGACAAGGTGTGGTTTATGGTCTGATAAGAGCACGCTCCAGGTGCACCATTAGCACCTGAGGAGTGCTCTTATCAGCCCATAAATCACACCTCAGAGTGTCTTATTCCACTTATAAAATGGGTCCCTACTGTAAAAATCCTCCCCTGGAAAATAAATTAATAATTAGAAGAAGTCGTGTTAAGTATAGGTGTTAAAATTTAGGTTAATTAAAATAGAAAAATGGAAAAATAGTCCTTCTATTTGTGATGCAGAACATATGTAAAATTCAGCCATTAGAGGGGGTTTGTGTCTGTCTGTCCCTCTCCCCCCAATACACACTTACTCTGTTTCTCCTCCCCACACACACACTTTTTGTTTTATATTTTGTTTTTATTTTTTTAGGCTTCTTTTCATCATCCCATTTTGTGTGGCAGCTGCCTGTAAATGAGCTTGTCCTTTGTAAGTCTCTGTATTGAGACATCAGTGATCTGCACATCTGCTCAAGCAAGTGAAGCTTTCAAAGGTAAGCCATGAGTTAGGAGAGTGGTTCTTTTTCCATCTTGCCTATTGGATATTCAAGCTGCTATTGAAAAAAAAAACTCTGTTTTAAAACACTGTAGTGCTTCGGGGGGGGGGGGGCATGAGAATGGATTATGGAGACTGGAGTAGCCAAGAACAGGCAGTGGTTATGTTGAGGACTGGGTGTGGTGTGGGCCTTTACCATTCAGGATCAGCAGGACAGCCAGGGATTAGTGGCCTGGAAAATAGTTATTGAAAAAAATAAGGTGAGACTGTTCTGTTAAATGTGTAGAACATATATATTGTCAGAGTTAGATAGTTTGCTGTGGTTGGGAGTTTTTGAAAAGAGTGAAAATATTATTTTTTTTACTTTTAGGGCAAGTACTATATTGCTATTTGTTTTACAGCAGCAACATAGCTGACTGCTGGACAATTTTCTGGCAGGTCTGGATTTCTGGGTACACTATATCCCGGTTGACATAACAGGCACGAGTTGGCACAATATGTGATGATATGTACATGGCAAATGGTACTTCTTTGCCAATCAGGATGCAGAAAGTTCCTGACCCATTTTATGAACAATAATAACTAATGGGATGTGAGGTATTCATATGGACTTATCATGGGAAAGACCATAAGAAGGGTTGGTTATTGTGCTGGCACAGGCAGAGGAGCACAGTAGAATGTGAGTGACATAACAATACATTGGCTGGAACAGATAATAGTAATATAAATGTATTTTTAATACTTTAAATGTATTTTTTATTTATATGGTAAGAAAAATTATTTATTTATGGACATGATAAGTTGTAAATATGATAATAAATAGCACTTATGTAGACTGCGTCAAGGCAGACAGGCAATTATTCTTGTCAATGATGCACATAGATGGTGGGGTTGACATTGATCAGTTTTATTGTACAATGTACTGTACAGCTTTTAGGCTGGCAAGAAGGGATTGTCACTGTTGCCCACATGCTGAAGTGACACATGATGAGGGAAACATGATTCATAATGAATGGAGTAGGACAATGATGGCAAGAAAACATGATCTCTGAATGAACATGCAATGAGTCATGAAGATTAAATAAAAAAAAAACACTATCTATAGTGCCATGAGGTGGACAGACCATTGTCGATAATGCATGGAGCGCAGGTGTTTGTAGTGGCACTGACCAATTTTATTGTGCCATTTTCTGTGCAGTGTGTATGCAGAGAAGAAGACTGTCATCAACACATCACAGTGATTCATGATGGGGAAAATGTGATTCATGATGAAAGGAGGAGAAGGAGGATGATAATTAAAAAAGCATGTGTTGTTTTCAGAAACCAGAGTCTATATATGTTTTGTGTCAGCCTGGAAAGGGGACCAATGACCTGGCTTGCAGACCTCTGTAGAAGGTGACATACACCTTTAAGACGTTAGGGGAGCCTCACACAGGCAGCAGCCTCATGGATCTTTTTGAGGTCCTGCCAGTTTGGGACAGGCAAGAGAAAAGTGTTCTGATCAATTCTTTCAATGCATAGCTGAATGAATGGTGCAGTAAGGAAAGATGGGGTACCTTGGAAATGGGGCCACTCTTAGAGAGATAGAAGACTAATCAAGTAGGATGGCCATCACACCTCCAAGGAGGGCACCAGAAGGCTAGGGTGCAGGTTTAAAGAGCACATTGAGGGATCTATAAACTAGCAGAGGAGGAAATCTGAAGTAGCTAAGTGTACTTACTTAAACGATAGAAATCAAGATAACCTGCAAGAGCAACAAGGAAAGTGAAACAAAGGGATGAGAAATCGTTTGCTATTGGTTTGCTGAGTTGAAATTTCAATTCTCCTCCCCCCACCCCAACTCATTCTTTGCTCTTACACTGTATTTCTTGTTGACTAGTGCCTCCAGTACTGTACTTGTATCTTCCCTGCACCTTTCCTCTCCCCTTATCTCGTGGTTCCACTTGTATCAACCATTCATTCCCCCCCAGCACCAGCTCCCTTGACCCATGACCTTCTCTCCACTAGCATGGTCATGACCTCATTCCCCCTTCAAGGACCTTTGACTAAGCCTGACCTCCAGGCTGCTACCTCTTTTTCTGCACCATGCTCCCTTAATGCTCATCTCCGGATGGATGTCAGTAACTGGCTGTTTTTTGTTCTTCTTCTACTCGCAGAATGTAATTTCACATTTACTTAATTTGATATTGTAATCACCAGGCATTGCTGAAATATTTATAGGAGTCATGTGATTTGTCTTTGTAGTAATTGTATGGCATTTGTTGTATTTTCTGTCTATTCCTGTAACTTGATTGTATGTTGTTGTATAGACATGGAACCTTTGTAAAAGAGCATTTGCTCAAAGGTGTTTTCTGAACTATTGAAATAAAATAAAAATAAAAAAAAGGGGGGAACTGGGAAATGTTAAATAACAGAAGCCACAAGGAAGCCAGATAAGAGTAGTAGTGGGTGAAGTGGGCAAAATTCGCTTTGCGGAGTAATCCCCAAAATTCCATCCATTTCACGGAGCGAAATGCAAAATTTTGCCTGGCGGAGTGACAAAATTTCTCCTGGTGGAATGGCAAAATTTCACCTTCCATGGTGAAATTTCACTTTCCATGGTGAATTTCCACCTTCCATGGTGAAATTCTGCCCACAGAGGTGAAATTTCACCCATTGGATGGGGGGCAAAACTGCAATTTTATGGGTGAAATTTCACCCGTATTTAACAAAACAAACTCTAGTGGCTAGTGGTCCCTCCCCCCACCTACCCCACAGGTACACAGTAAATCCCTGGTGGCTAGTGGTCCCTCCCCCCACCAGTTCACCCGCCAGCCACCCAACATAAAAAAATTATAAATAGCACCCCCCCACATGACAGTGCCCACACACCCAAATGCCCTTATGCCCTGGTGGCTAGTGGTCCTTCCCCTACACCTGTTCACCCCAAGCCCAAGTGTATACATTTATAGTACCCCTTCATGTCCGTCCCACTCCCTAGTATACTGCAGTCATAATAAAAAATGCTCTGGTAGTCTAGTGGTTTGAGGTTTCCATAATTGGCTGCCCTCCCATCCCGATCCCTTCCCAGCCATCACATCACATTTTCACCAAATCCCTCTAGTCCCTGGTGATAGTCCCTGGTGATCTAGTGCCTCCCATCCTCCCACCCCAGCTGGAGTGAGTTTAGCCAACCATCCTGCTTCCCTTCAACTTCTTAACCCTGTAGGCTGTGGACCAGAACATCCCCCCTCTCCTCCACGGCTGGCCCACCCACTGACTGAACTTTTATTGAATGAGTGTGTTCCTGCTCATTCATTTAAAGTTTAATCTGTGGGCGACATACTTTTAAAAGCTGATACATACTGGCAAAACACTGAAGACAATATTTATATAGAACAAGTCTTTATTTCAAGTATATTCTGTATTTATTTTCTCTTTTTTATAGATTTTATTTTTATTGCAGTTCTCAGTAAATCATACAGAGTGGTGACAATACCTAGTAATCATTACAGAAAAGGAACTTACATGCAAAGGATAATTTTCTTGTCTCTGCTTGTTACAACATATCAGGGGGAACCAATACAGAACTATAAATCCTGCAATATGTGTGTATATATAACATAACATGTGACAAAAACCACCAAGACCACAATCTAAGAACCATAATTGTAGGAACTCAACAATATTCAGAGTGCTAAAACACCCTTGAATGCATCCTTGTGGACTGTCATGTAGCTTGTGTTTCACCAATAATAAGTGCCCAGAAAGGCTGGAATCTGGATCTCAAGACTCATGACTCTAGACAGACTCTTGAGTAACTGTAAAACATGTACTTACAGATGAATAGAAACTGCAGATGAAACTTACACAGTGCTATTAAAATATGTAAAAATAAAACAATATGGACCATAAGAAAAGGGAGAAGTAACGAAGGGGAGCTACCCAAATCAACTCAAATGTTATTTAGAAAGGAGCCTATTAGCTAGTAAATGGCTCTGTGTAGCAGTTAGAGACTCTGTTAGGGCCCCAACCACAATGGTGAATTGAGCATCCACTCTATTGCAGGCAGTATATCCAACAAAAGGTAATAAGAATGGTACTAACTCCTCACAACTATAGGATCAGTTAAAAGCAATGGGTGCAAGTAAGCTACTCAATAAACTGATCCACTATCCTGCTATAGGCATAATGGGAAGCCTAAATAATGGGAAGGCCAAACTGTACCACCAGTAAGCATCGTCAGATATAGCAGAAATAAAAGTCATTTTCAGTACAGAGGCAAACCAGAAAAAATTGCTCAATTCAATTTGAGCCCTATTTCTAATTGTTATCTCTAACAAACTGAAAGGGAATTTATTTGAAAGAGTATGCCCTCTGTATGGCAACACTATTACAGCAAACACATTGATGCTGACAACATCCACAGTTCACTGTAATAGTACGCCCAAGACCCCGGCACTCTGTCCCCCGATCTTGCACCCCCTCTCCAAATGAACTCCGACTCAGAGTTGATAATCTATAAGTTTGGAGGTTGTGAGGGGTAGAGCCCCCCACATGGGGGGGAGATTCAGGGGCAAAGCCCTTTGATAGAACAGGAACTGGGTTCTTCGATTTATACGACCGTAAGCTGCGGCTCTATTAATATCTGTCACTGCACGTCGGTCGACAAAATAGTTGCTGAACCGCATCAAAGATCCATGCAAAAGAATAAGATGTGCTTGAACACATTTGTATATATTTGGTACATCAACCCATAGCAACATTTTCATTGCTAAAGTCCAAATACAGCGCGGTGCCTTTCAAGACCATGAACAAAATTACTTACAGTGGTGTCCAGACATAGTTCATCAAGCCTGTTTTGGTGAGCATGGCATACAACAACTACGTTCAGGTGAGACTGAGTCATTATAGGCTGCAGCCATGTTTATAGGCACCTAAGTGCACCAAAACTGCATTCTGCTTCACAACTGCTTACCGGTATTACCAACAAGAGGCACAGAAATGTTTCTAACTCAGTAAAAAGCCCACGAACATCAGGAAACAGTGCTTTAAATTGGCTTACAGCCTCACTCAAAGAGGAATTAGTGTTACTCTGCACAAATATCTCAAGCTGAACTTTCAGCATCCTGGCATTCAGCTCTGGATATTTTTGAATGTAGTCAATCTCTTCCTCCAGCTCACAGTCACTCCCATTGCCCTTCTTTACAACAGCAAGAAGCAATTGTACTAACATTGAATATTCAGTCAGTCCTGGTTTATGGAACCTATCTTCCAGCTGGGCAACTGAGATGTCTACCATCTTAAAGAATTCCATTCTGAAATAGTCTTCCACTGTGGCAGGATTGTGCTGCTCCCCTGTGCCAGCAAAGTGGGCTGGAAGCTTTTGTTGCCTTGGGGTTGCAATGGGATCCAGTTCCAGGTTCTGGACAATTTTGTAGCTTGTTTGAGGGCATCCAGGATTGCATTTTCATTCCTTAGCCTTTGTAGCTGATCTTTTATGAGGTTTACTTGGGTAAGCATGCCACCTACTGTGCCGTTTGGATTTTGTAGGTTCCTATTCAAACAAGTCAGTGGTTCCATAACTATCTTGACCAGCAGCAGACTTAATAATGTGTTCCTCTTACTAAGTTGCTCTAAGAGACTATGTGCCCTTGTTGCAGCATCCCCATTTTCCAATTCCATTTGTGTCAGACTCTCCAGAATTTGCTCATATTTCTGTGTCACTGCTTCAACTGCTGCTAGTCTTACAGTCCATGTAGTTGAGCATAAGGGTTGCAGTTTCTTGAAGGAGGTAGATGCATTATCATATGTGGCAGTTTCAGAAAAAAATGATCCGTACTTCAGTGAGTCACTGAACAGTTTGCCCAGTTCATTGACACAGTGCAAGGAATTTCTCAGTACAGGGCTTGCTTCAGAGCTCTCTTTTGCCACAAGATTGACACAGTCAGCAGCACAATGCATGAAAGTGGCAAGTGAATGACTTCCCCTAATGACAGCCTGTGCACCTTGATAGCATCCAAACATGTTTGCAGCACCATCAAATGCTGTACCATGAGGAATTCAATGGGCAAAGGAAGTCTGGTGAAGACATCTGTTATGACGTTTGCTATTGAGGCTCCTGTTGTATCTTGTGGCTCATAAAACCCAATGAACTCCTCCTGGGGCTGTATGTTTTCATCATCATATCTAAGGCAAATGCTTTCTTGTTCTTTTCCTTGGCAGTCTTGTCTTGCATCAACAATGACCGAGTAGTATAATGACTTATCAATAACCTTCACAACAGAACAGATGATTTCATGACTCATGACACCAATTAGTCCATTTTAAATTGCTGGGCTTGTGTAGTCCTGCTTTCATTTCAGCCAGGTTCCTAGGGTCTCATTTTCACTGCTGAGCAGTTCTGGAAGCTCAACAAAGTTTCCCTCATCAAGCTGATGACCTCTAATTACCAAGTCCTGTCTGACCAAGTAATGCAAAGCAGCTATTACCTTTAACAAGCACTTGCAAAACACATCTTGTGATATGTTTTTCTTTTCCAGTAGAGCAGAATCAATGCATTGACCATGGGATACATAAGCCATCTTCCACATGGCATGCTGATGTGCTTCTGAGCTCTGGTGAGCAATAAACTTAGTCCATGCCTTCCTCCAGTTGGCGAAGCCTGTTGTTGCAAATACTGGTTCTCGCCTCTTTGATAGCTCAAGCATACCCATTTTTTCACACTTTGTGCAGGTAAAGTAGAGCACAGCTTTCAACTTTGGACTATAGTGCAGCCATGAAAATTCCTTGTACCATGATTCCTGGAATCAGAATTTTTTTGTTTCTGCAGTCCAGCTTTGGTATTTTCTCAGATGGTGGTTGGTACAGCAGATCCATATTCAGTGTTGTCATCTCAATTCTAGGCACTGTTTCTATAACAGATGGTGACTGGGATGGGGGAGGCTGATCCAGATGCACTGTTTAGATCTCCAGTCTAGGCACTGTATTGTCAATAGTAGCAAAGGCTGTACTTGTAATTGGCTGCAGTTCTCCTATGTTGTTACAGTTAGTGTTGAAGCCCTGATCTATCTCCTCATAACCTGCAGTACACATGTTCTGCCTTTCTTCAGTTGGGATCATCTGTGTGGATGAAGGTACAGGATATATATGATATTTCTTCTTGAAGAAGGTGGCAATTGAAGGTTGGTCTCACTGATGTTTCTTGTTACGAGATTTGCTGTCAACCCTGGATTGTAAAAATGCACAGCTGTTACAGATTCTAGAATTTCTTCTTTAAAGCTTAATGTCAAAAGACACTTGTACACGCAAAAAATGCGCAAAAAATGCATACTGGACAACTTCCACAAGCCATTAAACTGTTACACAAAAACCAAGGCCCATGAAAACATGATCAATTACAAACCACAAATGCAACTTGACATTTAGACATACAGTAATACACTACAAGTGTGGATAAGGAACTCGCAAACATATACACAACAAAAAAGTAATTGTGACACACTAAAAGCCATTCACCAACTCAATGTCACAACATAAAATACAACACGGACAGCACATACTTCTACAGTGAAATGCAGAAACCAAACAATGATTTTACACACACACACACACACACACACACACACATCATTCACTTGTTTCCCTACCCCCTCCAGCATGACAATTATTGATCTGCCACCCCCCCCCACAATACAGCACAGACACAAGACTGCCAAGATTAAGGCAGGCTAGGCCCAGTAACAAAGTCTTACTGCTAGACTGCTTCAGATATTATCTGTTTAGTAATATGTCTGCTACAATGTAAATAAATACTTAGCTAATATCTTGTATAGGCTACTGCACAGGCACACTGCCTCCCCTGTATTCACTGTGTTCTGCTCACTCAGTGGCAGTGTGATTGTTACAACTCATGAATTGCGTCACCTCATCCAGGCCTCCATTGCACATTAGTTGTGGTATCTTATTGTATGTATCTGTAACTATGTATCCTACTGTGTTTTATGTATTATGTATTATGACGTGGAGCCTTTGGAAATTAGTCCATGACTCAAAGCATTGTAATTCCAATATTCTTTCAACTAAATAAATAAATATTTTAGATCCCAGGCCACACCACTAGTGAACAAACAACAGCACAAATCACTTAAACACTTCCCTGCATGCCACCTGATTTGCCATCTGATTTGCCCAAGGTAAGAGACATACTCTAATTTGCAGAAATTGACAAAGGACGACGTGGTGTTTTGTCTGAATCTGTGATCTCAGACTGGCAAAACAGTTGTTCTATTTTCATTATTAGTACTTCTCAGATTGGATATCATGCAGGTAATTTCAGAAGTGTTATACAGGTTGTATGGTGAGTTTCTATGCTTGCCAGAAATGCTATAAAATAAACTGTTTCTGAGTAATTTCCCTGTGGTCTGTGTGCAGGCTACAGGCTGCTTAGCTCCAGGTTCCATTTAATTGGCATCCAGTAGTTAAGCTGTTATGCCACCTATCTTTTATCTTTTGACAGCCCGATTATAAGAATGTGTAAAAGCATGGCCCCATTAAAAATGAGATATTGCATATTGGCTGTACTATTCTGTGGAAATACCGTGTCAAAATTGGGAAATACAGCAGGATCCCACTGAAAACAAGATGCATCTGAAGTGTGCTACCTTGGGTAAATACATTACAAAAATGTGTCAAAGCAGGACCCCATTGAAAATGAGATTATTTATTTATTTTTTTAGATTTTGTTAACCAGGTAAACCCACTGAGACCAGAGGTCCCTTTTTCAGGGGCGACCCGGGGTGAGTACACCAACTACTTTACATTAGGTACAGTATACAACTTCAAAATTACATATACAGTTCGTACAGGAGGTTTGGTGACAGTAAGGCAGAGACGGAAAGCATACAGCAAGTAACAGATTCAGAGAAAATGCATTGTCAGTGGGGTTATTATGCATCTCAGCTGGGTTATTCTAGGTACAGTATATTGCGAAACTGTGTAAAAACGGGACCCTACAGCAGAACTCCCAGTGAAAAGCAGATGCTGAATCTAAGATGATCTGTCCTAGAAAAATAAATTATACAAGCAGGATCAAACTAGAAATGAGATATTGCATTTGACCTTTACTATCCTGAGTCAATTCAGTAGACATCAGAACCCCATTGCAAATGACATATCATATTCACATATTACATCTCATTTGGTCTATTTTGGTTAAATATATATAATATAGTACAAATGTGCACAAGCTAACAGGACCCAGCACAGCAGCAATGCAAGTGATAAGCATTTGGCAGTGACAAATGCTCATTGTTTTTTATTTTGCACAGCTGTTAATTCATTTTAACACAGAAACATAAAATGGCAGATAAGGACTGCTTGACTCACCCAGTCTGCCCATTTTTCCCTACGTACATGTAACAACCCAGTCCCCTGGGGTTACTAGAATTCCATCAGTATTAGTCCTAGGAAGGTAGTGGGCAATTGGTAGGAAGCTTATTAGGAGCTTTCCACATAATGACATCATTGTATTTGGAGCTAGCCTGAGTGGGGAATGGATTATGCCATTTAGAATTCTCACAGCAGCATGAGCGACTTTGGAATCCTGCTGCTTGGGCAGTTAGAATGTAGGGTTTGAACAGAGAGCAGAGATGCTCAGAGTGAGAGATGCCTGCCGGCTTAGCCAAATAGCCGGGTGAAAGGCTTCTGTTCTTTCTCATCCTAGTGTGTGGAAAAGCAGCAGTGCCACTAGGAAGTGGTGGAAACCATTGATTCCAGGTCACCAGTGTGTCAATTCCTGTCAGAAAGTTATGGGACTGCAGTTTCAGTGTGTCTAAGGGGCACTTCCCTGTAGATCAGAACAAACTGTCAGCTGCCCTGTGAGGAGACAAAGAGAGTGCTTCCTGTCTGAAAGCTATGGAAGAGCTATGTTCAAGTTTTCTTCAGCCAGATGTCTGTAAAGAAGTTAGACAAAACTGTGAGTAGAGACAGAGACTAAAAAAAATGTTTTGGGTCACTGTCTGCTGATGTATGTGGCATAGACAAGGCTAGGGTACACCAGGCAGAGCCCTAGCCTCACCACAGATATGCACTGAATGTTTAATAAAGTGCGATTACCTCTAGCATGCTATGAGAGGGTGGAGGGTACTTTTTGTATAACCCCAAAAGGATGGCAGAGGCTGGCTGGGGCTAGGGTGGGAGGAACACTACCTGACGTTCCAGTCAAAGCTAACTGATCACTGGAAGGACGTAAGTTTTCCTTGATAATGTTAACAATGGTCCATTAATGCAGGAGGATTTAAAGAGTGTGTGGCAACCTACCACCTATATAGACACTCAGGAAAGTAAATGCCCATGATAAACCCACTAGAAAAAGCGGCAGACAAATTCAGGAAGAAATATGTTGAGTAAATGTCTAGAGATTCCTAACTAAAGGGCTGGGCAGTGTTCTAGCTCTGTACTACAAGGGACATTTACAGAGTGCCTTTGTGTTTTTGAGAAAGACAGTCTGCATGCCTTACCTGTGACCATTGAAAAACCTTGGGGGACCACCATGTTCTGTTTTTTTCCATTTGTGAGAATAAAACCATACTTCACAATATCAATTTCCAGTAGTGGACATTCAAATTAATGCTTCCAGCATGAATTATTATGGGGCCCCCTCAGAAGTTAAACTTAACATAGCCACTTTCTGAAACTACGTGCACCTCAACTCACAGTCCTTCTTACTGGACATTGCCACAATCGACTGGACCCCTCTTTTTGAATCTGATGACCCTCAGACTACTCTAAATCTATTTTTGGTGATTCAGGACAAACATTGCCCTCTTATTACCCATTGTGTAAAAAACAAACATACCTACTGGCTTAAGTCCAACCTTATTTCAAAACTATGACAGTGTGACAAATGTTAGCTCCACTACGAAAAGATAGGGCTACCAGCTGACCTTAATTCCTACAGAACACTCAGAAATTCCTGCAAAAAGGATATCAAAAGGGCCAAGAGTTCCTACTGTAAGGATCTTCTAACTAAGTCATATGGTGACACCAAAAAATTCTGGTCCCATATTAAGTGCTTCCTAGGATCAAATCCAGCCCCCACCCCAGCTGACGTGTCTCTCAATGGTGTCCACTGCAATAATCCATCTACTATCACAAACATTTTCAATGCTCAGTTTTCAGACCTTACCAATTATACCCCATCCTTCCCGGCAACACCAAACTTAAATGTCCAACCTGATGCCTCTGGGCCCAAATTTCTTTTCAAGTCTGACACCCGCCGGGATGTACATAGACTGCACAACAACATCTCTGACTTCTCTGCAGCTGGATCTGACAATATGTAACCTAAGTTCCTAAAACTTACTGCACCATACATAGCTGTGCCTCTTGCCAGGATCTTTACCCTCTCCCTGTGTCACAGCTATGTTCCTGACATCTGGAACACTGCCAGGATTACCCCATCTTGAAAAAGGGTGACCGCAAAAAACCCTCCAATTATAGGCCTATTGCCATATTGTCTGTCCTCATCAAAATCCTTGAGAAGCTCGTAGCCACCCAAACCATTGACTTTCTTCAGAAACATAACCTTCTTACGACTGCACAGCATGGTTTCCACAGGGATCACAGCACCACCACTGCATTACTCAAATTTACATCTGATACCCTATCAGCCATGGACTCTGGTCTCCTAATGGGGGCAATTTTTATAGACATGACTAAAGCTTTTGACCTTGTCAACCGTCCTATCCTCCTAGCTGCTCTTAGATCCCTAGGCTTCTCACCAAGTGTCACTGCATGATTTGACAGCTACCTGTCGAATCACACTCAACAAGTTAATTTCAACTCTACCTTGTCTGATTATGCTACCATAATCATTGGCATACAACAAGGTTCCATTCTCGGTCCCCTTCTCTTCTCCATTTTTATAAATGATATCACCTCTAACATTCTCCAGTCTGCCTCCCTGTTATACGCTGATGATATTGTCCTTTACTCCAGCGCGAAAAACATTACTGAAATCAACCAACGACTTTCCCAAGATTTTCAATGAATTCATCAGTGGCTATTCAGCCATAAACTTGTCTTGTATGTTCTAAGACTCAAGCCATGCTATTTGGTTGTAATGCCAAACTCAAACTCACTCATCCTACTTTGAATGTCACTACTATAAATGGTTCCTCTGTTGGAGTGGTACCCTCATTTAAATATCTTGGTCTCACACTCGATCCAACTCTTACTTTTGATCTCCATATTCAGCAAACCTGCAAGCTGGCTAACATGAAACTAGGTATGGCCTACCATTCCAGCTATGTGCACAGCAAGGCTTGCCATAGCTCGTGGCATACTCCTTCTGTCACTCACCTATGTGGTTGCAGTGTATGCCTCAGTGGGTAAAACTAGCCTTCGGAAAGAGGGATGTTATTTACAATAATATCTGTAGATATGCATCCTCCTCACATTTTTTTTTTTTTTTTTTAGTTTTGTTGACCGGGTAAGTGCACTAGACAAATCCTGCCTATTTTCAGGCACGACCCGGGGGAGGGGATACAGATGAATGCCAACTGACCTTGAACCAGATTAAGCTGTTGGTGGTATTTTTAGTGAATAAGGGAAATTTGGCCAGGACACCGGGGAAATTCCCCTACTCTTTTCGATAAGTGCCATGGGATCTTTAACATCCACCTGAACTACCACCAATCCAGGCAGGTGGGACCTCGGTTTAACATCTCATCCGAAAGACGGAAGTGATGGATGAGACACCACTGCCTCCTATACGCTGAACTAGGATGGCTTTCTCCTGGTGCCTCCAGAGACTTTGCGTGTGGCTCAATCATAGATAATATCATCTATAACCAAACACATAAGCCCTTGGTGGAACTATTTCTCATCCAGACATCCAGCTATGGTCTACGCGTGACTGTAAATGCCCCTGTACTTATCCCTAGACACCACTCCTCCAAAGGTTCTATTGCCTTCTCCTGTTATGCCCCTCAACACTGGAATTCCCTCCCTCTAGCTACACTACCAGTCAAAAGTTTTAGAACACCCCCATTTTTCCAGTTTTTATTGAAATTTAAGCAATTCAAGTCCAGTGAATAACCTGAAATGGTACAAAGGTAAGCAGTAAACTGCTAGAGGTTAAAAAAAAGTTAGGTTAGCAAAAACTGCTGTAGAGAAATTGCAAAGAAAGCCAAGGTTCAAAGTGATTAAGTTTCCTACACCATCAAAAGGCACTTGGAAACTGGAGGAAACTCTGACAGGAAGAGGTCTGGCAGACCCAAAGCCACAACAGAATCAGAAGACAAGTTTCTGAGAGTCAACAGCTTGCGTGATAGGCAGCTCACAGGACAACAGCACGAGTGACTGGCACCCTGAACCAAAAGGGCTACCACAGCATTTTGCAGCGCCATGCAATACCCTCTGGTCTACACCTAGTTGGTCAGGAGTTCATCCTACAGCAAGATAATGACCCAAAACATACCTCCAGGCTATGTCAGAACTACCTTCGAGGAAAAGAACAAGATGGTAGGCTTCAAATCATGGAATGGCCAGCACAGTCTCCAGACTTAAACCCCATTGAGCTGGTTTGGGATGAACTGGACAGAAGGGTGAAAGCAAAGCAACCTACAAGTGCAACACATTTGTGGGAACTTCTGCAACAGTGTTGGGAAGTACTTCCCAAACAATATTTGATGTTCATTGTAGGAAGAATGCCACGAGTGTGTTCGGCAGTTACAGTATATCTGCAAAAGGTGGCTACTTTGATGAGTCAAACATTTAGATTAAATTTTGTTAAACAAAATGATTCTATGATTTCTTTTTTATCTCCAATTGTTTATTTGTTCTATGCTTTAATTTCAGAGTACATTGAGACATTAACTTGCGTAAATTTCAATAAAAACTGGAAAAATGGGGGTGTTCTAAAACTTTTGACCGGTAGTATAAATGGCTAGCATCATCCCATGACTCTTTCAAAAAATTGCTACGTGACCATCTCGCTGATTCCTGCTCCTGCTTCAAACCCCCTTAGCCCATTATCTCTTCCTGATCGATGCACCCCCTCACCTCAATAGCTAAGCACTGCATTTTCCTTCAGTCACCTCCTTGCCCTACTTTTATTACATCTAGTCCTCATCCCTTTACCTTGCCTTAATTTACTATCCTATCCTATCCTCCCTCCCTTTTATTGCATCCCTACCCCGTTCAATTCCTGCCTCTCCTATATCCATCCTATATGGCTATTATAATGGTACTTATTCTTGTAATATCTCACCCCATTTTGCTTCCTGAATGCTGCCTAATGGCATTATTTATTGTATTGCTCTCTTATAGTTCTATGTTATACATTATTGTTGAATCAATTGTACTTATTGTTTTCTCCTGCCTGCACTGTATTATTATTGTCTAAGCATTTACTGTTTATGATTGTACTGTCTTTGTTCAACAAATGTTTTGTTTCTGTATACTCCCGGGTCGTGCCTGAAAATAGTCATTGCTATGGATAGCGCATCTTACCCGGTCAACAAAAACTAAATAAATAAATAAATAGTCCTAGCACCTCTCTTCCAGAACTTGGAGTAAATATAAATGTTCGGTTTGTACTTTAACCCCCCCAATCTCTCAGATGTTTGAGCCAAGTAATTGCCCCAATGCTAGGGGTCATGTGGTGCCTTTGTAATGCCAGCTTCTGGTTAGATGCCTTGTCGTCATGACCCAAGTTAGGGGGTAGTGATCTTCAATGATAGTACTCTTAGACCCGGTAAAGAAGAGGTGTGCAGTTCCCATTATCCAGCCACCCGACATATGATAACTCACCTGCTCCTGAAGCCATCTGTAGCAATAAATCCATTTTATTATGTTATCTAAAAAAGTTAAATTGTTCATAAACTGACCCCTAAATTTTAATAAATCAAAGCAACTGCTTGACTAAAAGGGACCTTGTTAGTCGAATGATCACTTTGATTTATTAAAATCTTAACTCTAAATAGTAGTAAAAGCTATAGAAAAATCACCCCCATTCAAGTCAATGGGGAGTGCACATACAACCTTCATTTTATTACATCACAAAACGGGGCTGCGTGAACTGGTGTGGGAGTGTGTCCGTAGGTTCGGGAAGTGGCTTCATTTATGCAGGGAGTAAATTTACAAGTGATGTAGCTTTTTTAGATCACAGAATAAAATGGATTTATTGCTACACATGACTTCAGGAACAGGTGAGCTATCATATACATTGGTGGAGAGGCTGGATAATGGGAACTGTGCACCTGCTCTTTAAGGGTTACATACTGTACATTATCACCATGGCCCGTAGACACAACTTGATCTACAGGTCTTTCTCCTTCCCCCCTCCACCCCATCCTTTCCATAATGACTCCCTCCCTTCTACCATGCCACCCACCTGCAGGGTAATGGTTTGATTTTTTTTTATCAGTTTGACTTTGGTAATACAGCGGTAAACACTGGAGTTGCATGCTAGGCTAACCATACAACCCACCCAGCCCCAAGCTAGAGCCAGCAGCCCCCGTCTGTCCCTACCAAAGCAGGCAATAGTCTTAGTCAGGCTCAGGTGGCACACAGGAGAGATGCTAGACAGCACAGCATAGCATTTTAAATCAGACAGTGAGACAGCGACTGTAGACAGTACAGTAGACAGGACCAACACAGCACAGTCAGCACAACAGACCACCAAAAATATTGACTACAGAAAGAAACACCACCTACCCTTTCTTGCAGACTACTGTAGTTATGATAGGCTTCTTATTAGCTCAAGTTGGGCAGTTTTGTTCTATTTTGCTGTCTGATTGCTGACTGTGCTGGTCACAAATAGTGGACTGGTAGAACCACTGGTCCACTTTGGACACAACAGTAATATGCCTTGCAAACTGCAGCAGGCTTCTTTTCCTGGGCACTCCCTTCTTGACCCTGACTGGTGCCAAGTCAAATGGCCAATAGTATGTTGCCCCTGCCAGCTTAACACCGCCCTTTGAGCAAACTGAAATTCCCTCCCACTGCCTTCTCTGCTTGTTTGGCACTGTGCTGTGCCTCCCCCCAACATAACTCACCCCCTACCTACCGCACCACTGCTGCACCACCAATCACAGTCAATCCTCCTCCCTCCCCCAGTTAAATAAGTACTTGCAGTACACTTACTTGAATGCTTTTGGTTCACTTGCAGAAGCCAGCAAGCAGTCTTCTCCAGCAGTCTGTATTCCTCTCCTCCACTCTGCCTTCCAGTTCTGACCAAACTTCCTTCATGAGAGCCACCACCCTACTAGGCTCAGTCCAACTGACACCCACCCACAGCCTGCCCAACAGTCCAATGGTCGAACCCCACAACACCACAATGCTAGTGATCCCACTCAGGTCACAAGGCATGAACCCTTACACCCCCTCCCGGGACACCCGGCCAACAATGCCAGTGGCAGCAGCAATTTGCAAACATGGTAGCAGCAGACAAGAAGGCAAAGCAAGCAGCACCAAAACAACCAGCAAACCCACCAAAATGAGGACTGAACACAGCACCACAGTCCACAACTACCAGCCAGTTCCTTTGAAGCTGGGCCCATCATTAGCATTCAGTCTCCAGGCCACTCCTCCTGACTCCTCGCTATTGGCAGTGGTGTGCTGCTTTTGGCCCAGGCCATTGGTGCAGTCCGTTATTTCCTCCCTGGTTCAATTCACTCCACTCCGCCTGGTTCTCCCCAATCCACTAAGGCCGGCTTGTGCAGCAATGGTCCACCCCCACTTATCTAATTGTCTGACAGCGACACTGCCGTGGCCGGTGGCTGCACTTCACCACACTCTCTCAGGGCTCTCTCTCTCTCTTTCTCTCTCTCTCTCTCTCTCTCTCTCTTCTCAGGACCTGACTTGACCCACCCCACCACTGGTAAAATCTGACCCCCCACACACATAACAACAGGCCCCTGAGTTCCTAGGTCACCATCAGGCTGCAAAAGCCTAGGAGCTGAATCAATGACAAATGACAAATATGCTTACTGAGAAAGTTGGGGTGGACTTGTGCCCCCGGTCCCCCCCTATAATTACACCCCTGGTATATATACAGAACAATGCAAAAGCTTCAGCAGTTGAGGATATAGGGCAGAGAAAGCACAATTGATAATAAAAGAGGTAAGAAATATCAGAACAGGGATGATATAGAGACCACCATCTCAAAAGGAGAAAACAGATGGGGAATTAGGGGAGGAGATCAAAAGAGCAGCAAGCCTTGGAGAAGTGCTGTTAGAAACAAGGAATCATAGAGTTTGTCAGCAGAAAAGGACTGCTTGGCCCATCTAGTCTGCACAGATGTTCCCTGCCTATTGTTTTCACAGATCCATACTGGTTTCTGGCAACCTTCCCTCCTTCCTGCCTGTTTTTTAATACACTCCATGTCTATCCCATGCAAGTCTGAATCCCCTTTGTTTTTAGCTCCACCATTTTTGCTTGCAGTCTGTTCTAGGTGTCTACCACCCTTTCAGTGAAAAAATATTTCCTCACATATTAGTTAATCCCCCCCAGCTTCAACTCATGGCCCATGGTCCTGGTGCTCATTCTCATTTGAGAGATTTGTCTTTATGTTTAGGCAGGATTTTACTTAGAGGCATCCATTCATAATCCCACAGATAGTAGCTTCATATCATTAGCTCCTCAGCTAAGCACATACACCAAATGTATGAACTTGAGATTCCTCTCATACAAAGCAGGATTACTTCTGCAACAACGCACCATCTGTAGGGTAAAACTGACCTGCCTCATGATGATCTAAATCCAGCTCACATTCCTTATTAATGGGTGAACAATCCGGTGCTTGGTAAATTTTGCTTCACAATGATAGGAAAAGCCGACAGTCAAAGATCAAAAAGTGACATCGCTATGAATGCTTGGCTGTCACAAACCAGTTAACCTTGTGGTAGCTTTTCTGACACCTCCTGCTTAAAGTTCAAAAAGGCAGACATATTGTGAGGCCCGCTTTCACAGTCTGTATTCATACTGCTAATCAAGCTCAAGCTAGGACACTTGTGTTACTCTTTATCAGATGTACTGCACCATTCAGATTGCCTACCTGACATTGTCCCTGAAGCAAGTCACACCCAGATGCTCATGAGCCTGGAGCTAGAAGCAAGAGACCCAGTGGGGCTCGGCCCCTGCCTCACCTGTAAGTGAAAAAATGATAGGGGCAGTGACTTCAACATACTGGACATGGACTGGAGGATCCAAGGTAGAGCAAGTATAGTACAAGTAGCCAACAACTGGTAGGCAAATTTTTGGATGCATTCTTAGGACAAAGAGTGGAACAGCCTACTAGGGAGAAAGCCTTCTTAGACTTAGTACTTACTATAGGGACAGTTTGAGGGGTGTGATGGTGCTGGACCCAATGAGAACCAATGACTATAAGACGTTTTCTAGAAATCAGTTTCAGACTTAAGTCTTACATACTAACATACTAATTGCCAGCAGATTAGGCCTTACGGTCTATCGAGTCTGCTTGAACCTCAAATCCCTAGTTGGGTGCCGAGGCCCTCCCCCCCTTGTGTTCCAGAAACCCCTATCATCCATCCCCACCCCCCCGGGCCAGGCCATCATCTGATACATCCGCTTTCTGTGTCTGTCCCACCTTCTCTTGAAGCTCTCCACTGTGGATCTCCAAACCATTTCACCAGGCAGTGCATTCCAAGGGTCCACCACCCTCTCATTGAAAAACTTCTTCCTCTTCCCCCCCTCACCCTTCCACTTTCAACTTCAAACCATGCCCTCTGGTGATACCTCCCTGCTTTAGTCTAAAGATCCCCTCCATGTTTACCCTATTTATTCCTTGAGGTACTTGAAGACCTCAATCATGTCCCCCCTGTCTCTCCTCTTCTCCAATGAAAACAGGCAGAGCTCCTCAAGTCTGTCCTCATACGTGAAATCCCCTAGTCCTCATATCATCTTAGTTGCCCTCCTCTGTATGCTCTCCAGGAGCTGTATGTCCCTCTTCAAGTGTGATCTCCAGTACTGTACACAGTACTCAAGGTGTGGTCTAACCAGTCCATTGTACAGCGGCAGAATCACTTCCCTGCTCCTAGAGGTGATCCCCCTTATGATGCATTCCAACATCCTGTTTGCATTGCTAGCCACTCTCCTGCACTGCTCAGAGTTATTCATACATGCATCCACCATGACCCCTAGGTCTTTTTCCCCTGTTGAGGCCTGCAGTGCCTCCCCTCCCAGGGTGTACCTGTGTTTAGGGTTTCCCCACCCAAGATGTAACACCTTGCACTTGGTGATATTGAAATTTAATTTCCATGTGTGAGCCCAGCTTTCCAGGGTGTCCAGGTCCCCTTGCAGGGCCAACTTCCCCTCTTCCCCCTCAACTACTGCTCCTATCTTGGAGTCATCAGCAAAGAGACTCATTTCACACCCTATACCCTCCCTGATGTCCGATATGTAGACATTAAACAGGATTAGACCAGGACCAAGCCCTGAAGTACCCCACTACCAACCTCTCTAGGGTTCAAGAGCCCCCCCAACCACTACTCTCTGGGTGCATCCAGCTAGCCAGTTTTCAATCCATTTGACCATCAAAGGGCCTACTTCCAACCCCATCAGTTTCTCCACCAGACCATTGTGGGGGACAGAGTCAAATGCCTTGCTGAAGTCCAAGAATAATACATCCACAGGCTTTCCCCACCCAGTTCTGATGTTACCCATTCATAGAACTCCACAAGATTGGCTTGACATGATCTACCTGGCACAAACCCATGTTGCTGACTATCCAGACTTCCCACCTCCTCCAAGTACACCTCCAATCGTTCCTTTGGTATACTCTCCATTAATTTTCCCACCACTGAGGTCAAACTAATGGGTCTATAGTTACCTGGTACTTCCCTCGACCCCCCCTTATGGATTGGCACCACATGTGCCTCTCACCAATCCCTAGGTACCCTCCCTATCTCAAGTGACCTGTTGAAGAGCTCTGCCAGGGGTGCAGCCAGTATGTCTGCCAATTCCCATAATACTCTCGGATGAATGCCATCTGGCCCAGGAGATTTATCTTTCTTTAGGGCCTTGAGGGCTAACCACACCCTTTCAGTGGAGATAACATCATCCGTCCCGTCCACCTTACTGGTCTTTTTATCCTTATCCTGATGTGACATCCCTGGGGTACCTCTCCCTCCCTCTTGCTCCATTTCTGTTGCTCCCCTGATCCCATTCACTACTGCTTCTATCCCCATTGTGCCTTGCTTTGTAGATATCCCATCCCCCTCCCTAGTGAACACAGAGGCAAAGTACTTGTTTAATACCTCTGCCTGGTCCCTCACCTCTTCCACCCACCCTTCTTCTGATCTCAATCTGCCGAGATGGGCCTTAGTTTTTCTCCACTCCCCAATGTACCAGAAGAACCCCTTTTCCCCTCCATGTATCCCCTGTGCCAGCCGCTGCTCTTTACTGGACTTTGCCCCCCTCACCATCCGGGTGACTTTTCTAGTCTTGGGGCTGGATTTTCAAAGGGTGGCACATGGCTTGCATCAAGGGTTAAGAGATGAACATTTAAAAGATAAAGAATCAGCCAAACAAAGGGAGACAGGGTAGAGTTTCATCACAGGCTGAAAGAGGTCAACAGGATAGTGAAAAAAGCTATGGCTGACAGGTACTAAAGAATTGCAGAGGGTGCGAAGAAGGGAGACAAGACCTTTTTTTGTTACATATGGGAGAAGAAGACGACTATAAGGAAGGAATAGTCAGCTTGAAACAAGGAACTGAGTTGGAAGTTGATGATAAAGTTGCGGTAGTTCTATATTTTCAAGATATTCTTCCTCACTGCCCTTATATACTTCATTTGAAAGGGATTGCTCTGGCTCCTAACATATCTTCCTCTATCCTCTTAAGGCCTCAGGCATATGACCTGTCTTACAGGGCAAAGTTCCCTGCATGGCTACTCTGTGCTTTCCCTTGTTCTGGTATCATGTCACAACTGCGACAGGAGTACAGCAAAGAACATCACAGCAACATTTTCTACAGTTCGCTGTGATGGTCTGCTGGGTTCTCAACACTGTTGCCTCTGGGGTGTTTGCCCCCCCCCCAAAAACCAACTCTGACTTGGAGTTGGTTAATTAAAGTGCAGGGAGTACGGGGGAGCAGAACCCCCCATATGGGTGGTGTGAGAGGCAAAGCCCCACACAGAAAACACTAGTTCCCCCAGTTAGTGGTATTGTGCAGTTGCTGTGATGACGGTCGACAAATGCCATGTTGCTGTGGCATTGTGGAACCCCTTGTGCTTCTTTTATACTTTTGTTGCATTTCTCTTTTTTCCATAATACATATTTAAAGTATCACTTCATCATACAGATGCTTTTGCTCCTTAATTCCAGAGCATCAGGTAGCATTTGATATTTGTACAGCATTTAGAAAGTGCAGTTTTCCAAGTACAAATGTAGATTAAAAAACACAAAAAAAAACCCCATAAATTATACATACTTAACTAACATACATATAAAATCAAACATGTCAGCAATTGTATCTTTTTTATCTCAAAAATAAATTAAGATCTTGTTTATATAGCATGAGTTTTCCTTTACTATTTGTCTTATTTAGTAAAATTTTTAGAGCATTTTATAATTCTTGGGGGTCCAAGAGATATATTTAGAAAGAGGTAATTTCTCAGCTTCCCCATAGGGGAAAATAATGTCCTCAGGGTTTGCTTATTTCCCCTTAACTCTCAACTTAGGTCACTTGTTGAGGTCTCATCTGGTCCATCGGTTCTGGTATAATGCAGCCCTGTCCTGCAAGTTATGCGTTAGCTGTTCCATGTGTTGTATATATGCTACTATTTCTTGCCATTCTAGTAAGGTTGGGGGTTTAGGGAGCAGCCAGTTTTTACTAATAGCTTTATAAGCTGCAGCTATACATATAGCCCAGAGATATAAAGTATCTCTGTCTTTAAGGGTTTTAGGAGGTATGCCCAATAGAAGGTTTTGAGGGGTCAAAGTTTCCTGTGTGGTCATTATTTTAGTTATTTGGTGGGTGATTGCATGCCAAAATGGCTTAATCACATGGCAGTTTAAAAATATACGGGCATGGGAAGCCTGTAGTGTCCCACATTGTCTCCAGCAGGATGAAGATGTTCCAGGGTTACATTTTGCTTGGAATAGGGGTACTAGAAAGTACCTAGTGCGGACCTTCCAGACATACTCCCTCCAGCTGGGAGACAAAGTTGTGGACCATGTTGCTTGCCACACCTTCAGCCAACATTGTTCTAGTAGGGGGATATCCAAGTCCATCTCCCATCTCCTTTTTATTAAATCTGTTAGATGATTCTGGAAAGTGTTAAGGAATTGGTATAACAATGATATGGCATGGTCTTTTCCAGAGATTGTCCATATGCAAACAAAGGGACTACAGTCTTCTTCTTGTAATGATCTTGAGTTTTGGGTTTTTATTTGCATATTAATCCAATCTCTCATCTGTAAATAGTATATGTAGTCACTGGAAACCTAGCCATACCTTGTTTGTGCTTCTGTGAAAGATATTGTGGAAGAATTTTGAATTATTTGCCAAGGTGCCACAAAGCCTTTAGTGGCCTGGTGAGCATACCATTTATATTCTTGTTCTGGTGGAAAAGTAGGATTCACAGAGAACAAACAATACTTCCAGGCATGCCTAGAGAACTGTTTTTGTTGGTAGCCCCTCCTCCAACCCTTTAAGATTGTTCCTGTACCATTTGGTAATAGTCCTTGAAGTTGTCTCATCAGGGGAGCAAAAAGGGTCCAGGGTAAAGGGTGGGGCAAAACTCTACAAAGATCAATTTGCTTCCAATGTACCATATAATGGGTGTTTCCCTATAACAACGCTAATTGCATTTGGGAGACATTCCAATAATAATGTAAATTAGGAAGTGCTATTCCTCCTAGATTTTTGGAAAGCATCAATAATTGGAATTTAAGACAGGTTTTTTTGCCTTGCCAAAGGAACTTCAAAAATGTTTGTTGCCAATTGTTCAGGGTTTGTATGGGCACTATACTAGGTACAGATTGAAACAAATATAATAATCTTGGCAGACCATTCATTTTAAGTGCTTGATTTCTCACATAAAAAGTTAGAGGTATCACTGTCCAACAGTTAAAGTCTGCCTTCAGGGTCTGTATTTGGAGTCATAGTTTTGGTTGTATAGTGATCCTAGATCAGCTGGAAAATTAACTCCTAAGTACCGTATTGTTCGGGAATTCCATTTAAATTAGAATTTTTCTTTAAGTTGTCTAGAGGGGTTATAATTAAAGGCCAATAAATCGGTTTTGTTAGTATTTAAGCAATATCCAGCCAAGGATGAAAATAAAGCTAGTTTTTGAAATAAATATGGAAGAAAATTATTCGGGTTTGCTAAATATATAGGAACATCATCAGCAAATAATGCTATTTTATGTTCGCTTCCGGCCAAGTTAATACCAGGAAGATTTTGGTCTTGTCGAATCATTTGGGCCAAAGGTTCAATGTAGAAAGCAAACAAAAAGGGAGAAATAGAGCATCCCTGCCTGGTTCCCCTATGCAAGTGAAATTTAAGTGACAAATGGCCATTAGATCTAATATAAGCTTGAGGGGTCTGATAAAATTTAAATATGGTGGTTATAAATTGCTGTGGAATTTCAAAAGTATTCAGTACTTCCCTTAAAAAGGGCCCCATACAACCTTATCAAATGCTTTTTCAGCATCTAGACTAAGAAGAAGGGTTGGAGAGTGTACTTTTTGAATATGCTCAATTAGATATACTGTTCTCCTACTATTGTCTTGAGCTTGACAACCTTGACTAAACCCTGATTGATCCTGTTGAATTAAAATGGGGGCTAATTTGGCTAGTCTGCGAGCTAGTATAGATGCTAATATTTTGTAGTCAGTATTCAGAATGGAAATAGGGTGATAGGAACCAGGCAAGGATGGATCCTTCCCAGGTTTTGGGATTACTGAGATAATTGCATATTGCCAGGATGGAGGGATAGGAGTTTCAGGGAGGGTTATATTTCTAAACAAATGGTGTAGTATAGGGGTTACGTCTTGTTTAAAAACTTTATAGAATTCTCCTGGCAAACCATCAGTTCCCGGACATTTATTAGTTTTTAAATTTTCTGCTTCTGCTTCCAGCTCATTGATTGAAATCGGGGCCAGTAATGTTTCTGCTAGAGTTTTAGAAAGGGTTGGGAGGTTTAAGGTTTGTAAAAAGTCTCTGATTTTTGTTGCTGTAGGTTGTGGTTGGGGTGTTGCATTGAGTTCCGTATAATGTTTAACAAATATATTTGATATATGAGCTATAGTGTGTTGGGGTGGGTCCTTAGGTGAAGGTCTCAACGTGGTGATCATGGCTCTAGCCTGTTGCCTTCTTAACTGTCCCACCAGGAGTTTCAGCGAGCGGGGACCACCTTCGCAATACCTCTGTCTGAGGAATAACAGATTTTGTTTAACATTATAATCTAACACAGAGTTTAGCTCTTGTTTCAGTATCTTTAATTGCTTAGTGGCCTCTGTTGTTATTTTTATATTTTGTTGCTCCTCCAGAGTTTTTATTTGAGCAAGTAAAGTATTTCTTTTCTGGTCTTAGTTTTTTTTTTTTTTTTTTTTATGTGCTGCCACTGCAATAAATTTCCCTCTGCAAATGGCCTTGACTGTGTCCCACAGTATAGATATATCTATTTCTGGCATGTCATTATCTAATAAAGTTTGTTTAACTGTGTTTTTGATCTCCTGTATAATTTCCTTATATCTTAAATGAGATATATTTAGCTTCCATATTGTAGACTTTCAAAATAGATCATTTCTGAAACAGAGACACTGTGGGTCATGATCGGAGAGGACAAAGTCACCTTGCCAGGCTTTGAGTGACATTTGAGCATGTTCCTGCGAGACCAGAAAATAATCAATTGATGAATAACTTTGATGGGCTTGTGAAAAAAAAGTGTTGTGGGTACCAGAGCCATTGTGATATCACCAGGCATCTGCCAATCCCAATTCCTTGATCAGCTTTACTATGTACCTTACCTGTCTAGGAACTTTTTGATTTTGTGTAACTGGGTCATATAGTTGAGATAGGTTCAAATTAAAATCCCCCCGGCAGACAATTGGACCTTCTGCCCATTGTATTAATTTCAACAAAATCAACCTATAGGTTGTAAGGTGTGAGTTAGGTGGAAAATACAGTGATGCCATCGTGATAATTTTCCCATTTAAAGCAGCAGTGCAATGAAAATGAGTTAAAATTTGACCCCACTTTTTTTCTTCCTAATTGATGCCAGATGTCTTCCAGTTTATTTTGGTGGTGAAATTTTCAGTTTTCATTATCATTTAAGAACTTTATGAACATTTTAAAGTAATTATTTCTCAAGAAAAAAAGATGGCCTCCTCATTTTTGCATAGAAATAATAATGAAGACCCGAGGAGGATAAGAGTCTAGACAAAAATGCAAAGGTACAGTACACAGCATAGGAAGCATCCAGAAAACACAAATCAACAGTTCTGCAAATATTTTTCATAGCCATAGCATAAAATTAGCTTTTTGAAATAACTTTTTTCATTGCACTGCTGCTTTAATTTCCCCTTTGATAGGACATACCTTCCTTCTTTGTCAATTATTTGGTCCATAGCTTCAAATGGGACCCTATGTGGTATTAATATAACAGTTCCCCTTCTTCATCCTCCCTTAAAAGAAGAGGCGTAAACCTGTGCAAACCCCAATCGCTCAAAATTTTGATATTCTACTTTTAACAGGTGCGTTTCCTGAAGCATCAGAATATCAGCACCAGCTCGCTTAAGTGAAGCTAAGATTTTTTGTTTGTTTTATGGGACTAGTCAGTCCATGTACATTATATGTGCAAAAAGTGTAACATATTGTGTTGCCTTAGACTATTTACCATTAAGCTTATCCAGTTTCTCTCAAGAAAAACTATCTCATGCTTCAGGAAATTTTCCCAGACAAAATAGCAACACTCCCTTAATTGTAATACCAGGATTGCATTAAAACAGAATGTATGAAGACACACTGACTGTAACAATAAGAAACTTGGTGGCGCCAACTAGGCACCTAACTGAATTCCTTGTTTAAACTTCCAAGGTAGGAAGTCCACTATCTTAAGTGACCTCTGCTCCCACCTTGATGTTGTACATGGTAGGTTGAAGAGGAATTTACTCCTTCTGGGTGGAAGGACCTCTTCAAGGGTCTGTATGAGACTAGAAACTTCAAACAAGCTACTGTGTTGCATAGTATAGCTACAAGCCCAGACTGCTCAATATAATTTACTCAAAAATAAAATAAAAAGAGGGAAATGGTTTATATTACAATTAGACAGTATCCGGGGGGGAGCAAGAGCAAAAAATTGGCTTAAAGGATTCAGTACTTTAACTATCTTATTACCCATCGCATCACTCCATATCCCACCCTGTTCATTTTATATCCCCAGGGCCCTATAGCAGATAACTTCTCTTACAATAACACAAATGTTATTTCAACTATTTATCAAAGAGTTATAAACCAGCTCTTCACAACATCTCCTCACAACAGCCAGCCCTGCATGTAGGTCTGTTTAAGTCCAACAGCCCCCTGAACTTCTCTGAAATTTAAAATTCTTTCAGGGTCTTAGTCAAGGTTTCCCCTTGACTCATTCTAGTGTATCTAGCCTAAGAAAAAAGGGGCTATCTCATAGTGCATCCATCATTACTTACTGAGTAGCCTGTGATGCTATAAAGAGCCAATCTATGTGTTTAATTCTTCCTTCAATCTGCAGTAGGTATTGCACCATGATATCAGAGAGCTGGGGGGGCAGGGGCAGATAATTAACATCAAGGGTTCAGTACTATAACTAACTTATTCCCCCTCACTCCTTATCCCACCCTATTCATTTTCCTTCTCCAGGCCCTTATATTAATTGACTTTTTTTACTGTAACATAAATGTTATTTCAACTGATTATTAAACATGTATAGACTGGCTTTGTATAGTATGTCTCTTCGCATTAGCCAGCCCTGTATGTGAGTCTCTTTAAGTCCAAAAGCCCTTCTGATTCATCTGGATACTTTAAAATGTATTCAGAGACCTAGACGGCTCTTTCCCTTGGATTGTTGTATTGAGTCTAGTCAGGGAAAAAAGGCTATCTCACAGCACAGCCGTTGCTACTTACTGCATAGCATCTGTCGGTATGAAGACCTATTCGAGGTGTTAAACTCAGCCTTCAGTTTGGGGTAGGTCTTGCTCCATGATACCAGGGAGCTTTTTAAGTAAGTCTGTGAAGAGGGAGATAGTGTTCGAGGTTACAGCATTATTCTGGTTCTTGTTTCTCTTAAGTGGAATAGTCTGCCACGTTTCACCTTGATCTCATCGTTTCTGGCCCATCTTCGTTGGTTGTTCTGGTAATTCAATTCTTTTTTTGATCATGGCATGCCTTGCTTCCTGGAAAGTATTATATATCTCAGTCTCTTCTTTCCAAAATACCCTTAGTCTGGAGGGGTATGGTGTCTGAATGCGTAGATTTTACCTTTGGAGTACCTTTATAAGGGGGGCATATTCCTGTCACTGTTTCTGGAAAGTGGGTGGATAGACTTGATCGAAAAAAAGGCAAGATTCAAGATATCTGAGCTCTCATTGCTGCCAAGCCCTTTTTAGGATATCCTCTTTGGTTTTAAGGTTGTGAAATTTGATAATCACTGAGTGTGGCCTAGCAGTTGGATCTTTAGGTTTCAGAATCAGGGCACAGTGCGCTCTATCAATTTTAATTTTATAGCCAGAAGGAAGATTCAATATGTCCCAGGGCATATCCACCAAAAACTCAGACATTTCACCCTCCTCTGCCCCCTCCACTAGACCAAACAAACATAAATGATCCCTCCTGGACCTGCTCTTGAGGTTTAAGTATTTCTGTTCTGTAGAAATTGTGTGTAGACAGAGGGCTGAGATTGTTCACCCAATATGCTGCAGGTCATCTTCAGTTGTACTTATTCATTCTTCTGTCTTCTGCATCCGATTCTTCACCATTGATAGCTTTTGATTTAATTGTTTAAATTCATTTTTGTAGGTAAGCAATGTGAAAAGTCAGTAGTAGAAACGACAACAATAATGGAACGGGATCTGGGTGTAGTCATATCAGACGACCTAAAGGTGGGTAAGCAATGTGAGAAGTCAGTAAGGAGAGCCAGGGGAATACTGGGATACATAGGGGGGGACATCACAAGTAGAAAAAGGGAAGTGGTTATCCCTCTGTACAGACAGTTGGTGAGACCCCATCTGGAGTACTGCGTGCAGTTTTGGAGACCTCATCTACGCAAGGACATAGACAGAATGGAAGCAGTCCAGAGGAGGGCAACTAAAATGATGCAGGGTCTACATCAGCAACCATATGAAGAGAGACTGAGAGAGAGCTTAATATGTATACCCTTGATGAAAGGAGGGACAGGGGGGACATGATAGAAAATTTTAAGTACCTCAAGGGAATCAACAAAGTCCAGGAGGGTAGCATCTTTCAGAAAAAGAGATGTGTAAGAACAAGGGGGCACAATTTAAAGTTAGAGGGGGGCCGGCTCAGGGGTAATGTTAGGAAATTATTTTTCATGGAGAGAGTGGTGGACGCATGGAGCCGCCTTCCTGGAGAGGTTATGGGGTCTAAAACAGTGGGGGAATTCAAACATGCATGGGACAGACATAAGGCAATTATAGTGGGGGGTTGCAGGAAGTAGGCTGTTGGTTAACTAGAATCTGCAGCTTATCCAATAGGTAGGGAAATGGGCAGACTGGGTGGGCCAAGTGGTCCTTATCTGCCGTCAATGTCTATGTTTCTGTGTCTTATTGCTCCCTCATCAAAGTCTCAAATCTTGTTCTGGAAAGCTGTTCCATTTCCTCGTTGGTATTATAGCTTGGGGCCAAGCAGTTATTGCTTGTGGAAGTAGCTAGGCCTTGTGTGGGAGAGTTCAGTCGTGATCCTTGAGTTTCTTTTTCACCCCGTGGGTACAGAGTTTGGATTCTTGTCCACCTGTCCTTCTGCAATCCTCCAGTTTCCATTGCATTTAATTTAGTTAGTTTAATCTTTCAGATTAGGAGGATTAGTTAGCAGTTCAGGTGGAGCGGTTCTTTTAGCTGCTGATCAGAGCCGTAGCAGAAACAGAAGCCCTGGAACCCCTTGTTCTGAAGTGGTTTCTCTTGTTATGAGGAGGTCCAAATCACATGGTGAGGGCAGGGCTCCATAACCCCCCCACCTTAAAGGCACAGATCAGTAAACCATCTCTATCCCTTCAGAAGCTACTTAGCCTAACAGGTTTTCAACATTACATTGAATATGGAGATACATTTAACATTAAGGAGGAATGGAAGCTTCGCAGCCTTCCCTATTCATATTTGATAACCACCTGTTCTCTTTCTGTACATATCCTTCTTTTTTTTTCTGTCACCAAAAATGCTGTGTCTGCAGCTTCTGATTGCACCATTACAGATGCTTCAACCAGTGATATCACTGGTTGTAATCAATCAGTATTTCCTGATGCTGATACCACTGCTTGAAAAGGTTCCTGCCTAGATGACAAATAATATATTACTCCAATTTGCCAGTGGTTGCTGTAAGTTGTTCTGTGGATAGAATCGTACAGAGTCATCTCTTCATAACATAGTGCAGTATTAAATTGAATTATGAAACAGTTTTTTTTTTTATGGTGGCCGAGGAATCCATTTCAAAATGATAATCTTTTTTTTTAAACTTTCCCAGAGCATCACTAACTGAGGAAAGACTGCTGGGCAGAATAAGAAAACATTAGCAGGGAGTTTTAAGGCGGTGTGTCTAATAATAAAATAGTGTTAGGACAGTTTGTCTGCATGTAGAGTAGGTATTTTGATTGCAAAATGAGAACATAATGTACTGTAGTATTAAAAATAACAGTCTAGAGCTATGATGAATAGAGTTGCTAGGACACCTCAAGGTTCTGGTGAGGAGTATTGTGAATGATAACTCTACCAGTGGCTTGCTGGTGAAGTGCCAGACTTCATGCTATGGGCAAGGCCCCCTGTTTTCAACTATTCTGCAGAATGCGGTGATTGCCGCAGAAACTAAGATCTGCTGCAGAATAAGGGGATGGCCACATAAATTGCCCCAGTAAGTTAGACAGAGACAGACATCACTTCATTCCACCAATTCCTTGACTTACTTGTAGCTTATAAGAACTAAAATTTACCCCCAACCATCTCAGCCTCTCAAACCATCCCCACCCAGCCCTGAAAGCCCCCTTGAATCACCCTATTTTTTTTGTAATTTATCCATTTTTGGTTGAAGGTTGTGTGATAATCCATTGCCTTTTCCTATCACTGCTAGTGGGCCAGAATGCTTGTTTCTTATCCCAGTAGTGCTTTCAGGGGCCCACACAAAGCCATACTGGGACATGAATCCCACATTTGGGCCCAGCAGTAATAAGAAGATGCAGTGGATTGTCCATCAGTGTTGGTCCAAAAAAGGGTGCCAATAAACTGAGTGACTCAATGAAGCGCTGGGTGGAATGACTTTGAGCCTAAGATATGCAGGATTGGTATTTCTTGTTTAACGAGGGGTCAGAGTAATGTAAAAAAGAAGACCTTACAATACCTTTGAGGGAGGAAGGATCACTGTACATTGTTGGGCTGGTTAATGACACACATTTAAATCCACAAGGCCACTCAATAACATTCTTAAGGCTGGTTAGGAAGTTGGTGGGACTGAGATGGGCTTTGGTGTGTTTGACCTGTTCTAAAATCATGAGAGAGCAAAATGCTGGCTGGGGGAACCAGTTTGATATCCTTATGAGGTTTAAAGCACAAAAGGTTGCTATGGATGGGGCTTGGGGGGTTGTCAACCTATGGGGTAACCAGCCTGTCTGGTGGCACTGAGGGTTGAGGTGCTGGATGCCACACTTTGCGCTACACTGGTGACCTGAGTTTGGGAGCGAGCTCGGGCACTGGGGGTTGGCAGGGGAGGGAAAGAATTGAGTGCCCATTGGGCTGATCTCCTCTCCTGGGAGGGAGGGCATTGGGGCTGCCCAGCTTCCCAGTGACCCCCGTTGGAGATTGGGGGTGCTGCAGGAGGCAGGACAAAAATGAGTGGGCAAGCATGGCAGATGCTGACATGGTTGTTGTGCACCATGGCATCACTGCACGCCATGCTCATTGGGGTAGGAGGGAGCTCACAGGGAACAAATGGAGAAAAAAAACTCTGGCCTGGATATACAATAGCCCCACAGCACCTAGCCGCCACACGCCCAGTGCTGGACGTCTACCTCCACCCCCTTCAATCTCCTCATGGACCTTGAGTCCGGTGGGGTTCTGCGGGGAGAAAGTCTTGAGGAAGGTGGGAGTCACAGTGGGCAGTACAGCGGCAGGTGAGATGGGTGCTTGAGAGAGAGTTCCGGGACCCAGAGGAGATAAAGAGATGTTAAAAAAACACACAAAAAAAACCCTATGGGTTAACTCTGGTGCCGGGGAGGGGTGTAAATAATAAAAAATGCAAGGAAATGGACAGGTAAGTAAATAAAATTGTTGGGGCAGGAAAAGAATGGGAGAGTGCTGGATAGACTGAAGAAATAAAAAAGATGAAGCCAAGGTAAGAAAAGTGAAAAAATAAAGATAAAGATTATGTAAAATGTGAAAACTAAATAAGGGAAGAGAGAACCAGACAAAACAGAAAAAGTCACAGTGAGATTACAGATAAACCATTTTTAAATTTTTTAACATTTATATGTTGCTCCGGGACCATATGCAAGGGTGGGCAAGACAGATTTCAAGCTCACTGTATCCCAATTAAACATGTCACTGAGGGACAAGTTGATTTACTCAGAGCATCAATGGCTGTTCAATACAATAGTCAGCTTTTTGTATTCTTTTGTAACCAGGTAAGGTTACCACAGAATACATCCAGTGTATTTCACCCTGATTTGAATTAATCAAATTTTGGCTCTGTGGAACTTGCAGCCCTATCTCTTCAGCATCCCTAGTCTGACAGCCAGCCCCAGTGCATTAATGTTCTGTGATAAAATTGTTTGGAGAGCATTGCAAATACCATCCTCTTCCTTCCTGGGGTGGGTAGGGGTGCTGAGTTAGCTGGGGTAGGTTACACTGCATTTTAAAAACTGGGATCAGGCAAGGCTGTTAGGGGGGCAGGATCACATTAGGGAAAGGAGAGAATATCTTGCTGCCATTAGGTTTAAGGTAGGGGAGGCTGCAAAGAGCATTATCACCGTTAAGGGGTAGGGTGATGAAAGAGTGCATTGCTGTGATTAGGTCTGGAGAAGAGAGGAGAGGAGGGATTATTACTGCCATTATGTAGACTGGAGGAGGAGAAAGCTTTTCTTTTACTAAGTCTGGGGGGGGCAAGAGAGCAGAGAGCATTGCAGCCTTTTGGTCTGAAGTGGAGGAAAGAGCACTACTACCTTTTTTTCCTCTGGGGGAAGGAGAACTTTGCCTAATTTAGAAACATAAGCCATGTTTACATGGCTGACTTTGCTCCTTCTGTGGAATGTTGCAACACTGCCCTGACCAAAAAAGATGCTCAGGTTCTGCATCTACACAGCCCCTCTTAGTGCCAATGAAAGACGCACTGGAAAGATACTGCGAGTCAAGGAGTGGTGAGCTGATAAAAGCAAAAAGATGCCCACAGGTTCTGGTGCATGGGAGTGAGCAGTGCTGCCTGTTTACATAGCCTCTTAAACTGCTCACTCTGGAACATGCTCCCAGACTTGATGCGACTGTGGGAGCAAGTAAGGACCAGCTTATCACTATCCGTTAAGTGTCCACATGGTGGCATTTGCACAGCAGCAACCCAAGTGCTCAGGTTGCTGCAGCGCAAATACAACCATGTAAACAGGGCTATTGACAATGAGACTGGAGGCAGAAGAAAACAGTGAAAATACAGAAAGTTAGCTGAGCCACTCTGATAGGCCCATAGTAACACATCAAGGTTCCATGATGACAGCTCATGTTCAGGTGTGATCCTGAGATCACCTGCTCTAGCACAGTCCATGGTCAGAGGGCACTGCAGATGCCAAGGCTTTCAGGCAAGGGGAGGGAGAACCATATGAAAGAAGATAAAGGAAAAATGAAGCCAATGTAAGAAAGATAACAACCACGCTAATGATAATTTGTTCAAAATGTGAAAACTAAACAAGGAAAGAGTGAAGCAAACAGAAAAAAGAGAAATAACCATGCTGACACTGCAGATGTTTAATCTGTTATATTTTTAAGATATGACAGTTTTCAGGGTGGCAGTTGAGGGAGCCTCTGTATCCACCCATAGCCTGCCACCCCCAACTGCAACTGTGTATGGGGCCCCTGATAGGTGTTTACAGAGAAGGGCAGTCTTGGGTTTTGCATGGCTAGAATACTTTAAGCTCCCCTTTGGGTTTAAAATATATTGGATCAGTTGGATAGAGTGTATTCTATAATATGTTGTATAAAGAATTACATGTTATGTATGTTATTACTATACACTTTTTATATACACATAATGCATTTATTGTTAGTTTTGTATTTCCAAAGAGGTTTTTCTCCTGGCCAGAATAAATAGTTTTTACATCTGTAATAATAATCTGTTATGCTTGAAAATTCAATAAAAGACTTTATAACAAAAAAACTCTCTCTGGAGGAACAACTATGCAACTATTTGCATTTTTGCCAGTATGTTGAGGGACATTAGCCAGCAACCATGCACATGACATAGCACCAATCCCTAAATAGATTCAGATGGCTATGGAGAGCCAGAACAGTTGCTGACAAACATAAAACTGAAGGTTAACTTACATTTATGTGGTGGAAGTCAGGGGTCCTCCTCACAGGCCATCCTTGCTGGGGTCCCCCAAAACTGTAATGCTGGCTCTGTATTATTTATATATAAATACCACAGAATTTTAAAACTTACCACAGAACTTGACCTGACAGTGCCACAGAAGTTCAGAGTCCCTGCCACAGAATTACGTGTACAGTGCCACAGAGAACAGGGGGCCTTGGCTATGGGTAGCGCTGGTGGGGTCTACAATGCTGGTTCAACAAATATTTTGTCGACCGACATCACAGCAATGGCTTCATGTTGACCTCAATTTGCAATTGACATAAATCTGTCAGAGAAACAGTTGCCTTTCTGTGGGGGGTTTCTCCCCGGAACCCACCATGTGGGGGACTCTGCCCCCACACCCCCCAGACTTAAGGTTATCAACTCTGAGTCAGAGTTGATTCAGGAAGGGGGCGCAGAACCAGGAGAAATAGTGCCAGGGTCCCGGGTGGACTTTACAGTGAACTGTCGATGTTGTCAGCATTGACATGTTTGCTGTAAAAGTTTAACTGTCTTGAGGGCATACTGCATAGGTGAAGTTAGTACTTTGCTGGCAAATAACAGTATGAAATTATATAAAAAAACACTTCATAAAAAAAATCCTATCCTCCATCCTCTTGAAGCATGCTGTTACCCTCCTGCCCATATCCAGCCTTAACTGGTTTTAATTAACAAGCCTTCTTCTCCCTGCTCCCTACATAGTTCACAGAAAGGAGTACACACCACAGTCTTGAAGGTGCTTTAGTTAGCAAAGTTACATGAGTCGAACTGCAGAAACAGAGCACAAACCAGGCAAATGTAGAAAATATTTATTTTAATTGGGCTTATATAGTTGGGCTGGCAGTATAGCCTAGAAGTTAGAGGAATGATGTGTGAATGAGCTTGATACATCCAGCAGACCAGACCTGAGTTTGATTCTCACAACCTCCACTTGCATACTGTGTGACTCTGAGCAAGTCACTTAACCGCCCAGTGCTCCTAGATTGCCCCTGAAAACTGGCACTTGTGCCTAGTGGGTCTTACCCGGTTACCAAAATACTAAAATAAAACAAAAATTAAAAAATAAATTTAAAGCACGGCATACAACCGGGATAACATATCTATGTATTGACTCTGGCAATGAGTCTTCCTCATGAGTTAGGGTGAGCCTTCAAAATGCCAACATTAAGTACCTCAGAAACATACATAATATAATACACTGATTATAATAAGCAATGGTGCAGATTGGAAAGTCGGTGCAAATCAGTGCAAGAGGCTGTTGAAAACTGTATGCAAAGGCAACAGTTTTATGTGGTGTCAGTGCTGGAAACTTATTCTGGAGACCCCATCTCTGCAAGGACATAGACAGGATGGAGGCAGTCCAGAGGAGGGCAACTAAAATGGTGCAGGGTCTGCAACAGAAGCCATACAAGGAGAGACTAAAGGAGCTAAACATGTATACCATTGAGGAAAGGAGGGAGAGGGGGGACATGATTTAAACGTTTAAGTACCCCAGTGGAATCAACAAAGTCCAAGAGGGTAGCATCTTTCAGAAAAAGAGATGTGCAAGAACGAGGGGACACAATTTGAAGATAGAGGGGCGATGGCTCAGGGGCAATGTGAGGAAGTATTTTTTCACAGAGAGGGTGGTGGATGCATGGAACAGCCTTCCTGAAAAGGTTGTGGGGTCTAAAACTGTGGAGAATTCAAGAATGTCTGGGACAGACATAAGGCAATTCTTGTGGGGGTAAGAAGAAATAGGCTGTTGGTTAACTAGGATTTGCAACTTATCCTATAGGTAGGGAAATAGGCAGACTAGGTGGGCCAAGCGGTCCTTATCAGTTGTCAAAGTCTATGTTTCTATCTTTCTACGTTATTAAAAAGAAATACATTCAAATTAAGTGCAATTTGATGAATAACCATTATTAAATCTAAAATAGAACACTCATTCATCACAGGGTGATAGGGAAGCAATGCTCAGATAAAAATATGATTTATACCAGTGCAGCTACAATTCAACTTTCCACCCACTACAATAGCACCCACCTCTCGCCTCCCTTCACTATGGTAGAATGAACCATACCCCCCCCACCCAGTCATTTTATTTCTTTCAAACAGTGCTCGGCCAAGGTGGTGAGAAAGGGCTCTGTGCCAGTCGCTATTTCTCAGAATAGGATATTTTTTTTTCTGTTTGGGTCAGTCAGAGTGCATGGGAAGCTGAGAATGGATAGGGGCTGCACTGGGTGGGTGTGGAAGGGGGTACTTTCTCATTGTTGCACAGTGGCTGGAGGAGAGGTAGGGAATGGGATTCACTGGATTTATGATCAGGTGTAGGGAAGTGTTCTTTATGCCATGATCAGGGAAGTAGACTAGTGAGTTCAGCTGCTGTGGGTGAGGTGCATTGTTCTTGATAAAAATTGGGTAAGGCTGAGTGGGGGAAGAGGATGGTAGGGTGCTTTAAGAGGGCAGATGGAACTTCAAAAAAAACAGGAGAAGGAAGCACTGCATGAAGTGCAACATTGTATGCATATATTAAGGAATCACTCCTTTTCATCAGTGTAGCAGTTTATGCTAATACACTAAGCTTAGTGGAGAAAGCTCCAGGATAGTGTTGAGGTGAAGCTATCAGGGCAGTTTAAATACACTTGACTGTGCCAGGTTTCTACAAAAATGGATTGAACAGTGTCTGAATCTTTCCTAGCAAAACAGTTTAAGTACCTTTTGGATAGCCACGAAGGCAGGACCATGAGCTAGTCTAATAAATCTACTAAATGGTTGTTAAAAGGATTGGAAAGAATAATACAGTGTAAAACAAATGAAACTGAGTCTGTGGCATAAAATTGCAAGCTGCGGTCCACAGCTGTTGTAACGACGGGGATATTCTCCATGGTGATGGAGGAAATGTCCCTATGGAGTGTTACATCAAATCTAGTAGTAATTTGTTCCTACCAGCTTAGGCATAGTCACTGGCTAGCACTAGCTGTGGGGAAGGTTGCACATACTCATATCCAACCTTTTCTAGTCTGTATAAGCAAATAATTCTTCCAGTGACATGTAGCTGATTGAAGACAAAAGAACATAAAAGACTATTTGAAACTGAAACAAAAATATACAAACTATTGATTTTAGTTGAACACCTGAAAGTCCTGACTGAAGAATCATCTGAATTTGGAACCTACAGTAGATTTAAGTCAGTTATCTGTAACTCTATCCCTTGTACAGCCATTTCAACCAGACAGAATTGCAGTAGGCTTGCGAAAGCATGAACTGCATTCTTAGCTCTATCACCCCAATGATTTAAATAGGAAGCACGTGTACAAAATAGGTTTGATAGCCAATAGTAAATAACATACCAGCTCTGAGCATGAATGTGCTTGCCTACAGCTGATGTGTAGTGCAAACTGTCACTGAAATGCTTTCCAACCCCTCACAAGCCATTAAATCATACTATGGATTGATGCTTTCTGACAGAATCAATGGGCCTGAGCCAGTGCAAAAAAATGTATGACCTGGTCATGGGAATGAAAGCCTGTGCACTTGAATTAAGATTATAGTCCTCACATAAAAAGAGTTTTCTGACCCGGATGACAATTTGCACATAGTGGAGACCATGTGTAGTAACCCAAAAACTGGAAACATTGCTAAGACATTTATTATTGTATTTGTTTGTATTTATAGAAATATAGTTCATATTATTTCATGAAGTATGGTGCTAAATGATATTTTTCCTCTGTGGTTTAATGGCATAAACTTAAAACAAGGAAAGGAATGGGAGATTGGACAATCTGACAAAAATCAAAGATACAGTTGTGGTCCAGGAATCAAACAATTTAACCTGTTACAGAGAAATGTTGTTATATTGATCGGCTTCTATTGAAATAAATAGAATGTCCAATGTTGTAGCCTTACAGTATACCAAGATTAATATTATGGGAGAGCATGAACCGGGGGCCCATAGTACATATATTTTTTCTAAACAAAATCAGATAGTTACAAGTATTACCTTTGACAATTGAAAACACTCAACCTGCTCTTGGTTTATAATTTTGACAGCTTTCATTTTTAAAGTTCCTTTGTTTGGAGTTCTGCTTTTTTTTGCAGCAGTAATTGCTTGCTGGTAATACATAATGCATGTAATAATTGTGGCTAATGGCTAGATTAAAATATTTATAAACACACACACACACACAGACACAGACACACCTGTTACATTATATAACCATATGACCATATGGATGACCTAATCTAAGAATATTTAGGGCTTTTCTACAGCATAAGAATTGTTTGGAGCAATAGGGGCAAAACACTGTGTAGTGATGTATAAGGAAAAAAAAATGCTTTATACTGCTGTTATTAGACACATTGCAAAACAACAAGAAAAAACAGAAGCATATGCATATACAGCATTTGGAAAGCTAGGAGTTATTTTTACTTCCCATTGACATGAATCCCTTCCTTTAGTAAACAACAAATCCATCACAAAAAATAGTTTGGGAGGGAATGTGGCAGCTGCACGTACCACTGTTGGATCCTGACAATACACAAAATACTGCCAGCTGTTATGGATCAATAAGAACCATGCTGAACTGTCCATGATGTAACAGATTAAGTCATGTGGAATGTTAACAGTTCCAGCTCTCAGCTGAAAAAGTGCTTTAGGCTGTACACAGCCATGCTATACAGGACTGTGTGTGTGTGAGTGTGTGTGTGTGTGGGGTGGGGGAGGACATTATTTAACAGATTCACTATACTCAGATAGTATTTGGCAGTCACCGGATACTAGCCATTATAGAATGGGGCTGGCTAATTTCATTTTCTTTTTGCTCAAAATTGGGTCAATTGTGGTTATACTAACAGTAATAATACATGTCTAGGGGGTATGTTATTATATTGAAAAACTTTAGCACACCCTCAAACATGAAAATGTGAATCAAAGAAAACCACATAATCCTCTCATCTGTCACCTGGTTTCTCTGCAAAGAAAACAAACTTCCTTACACCTACTAGTCTCTCTCTGTATTGTCTCACTTATAAACTCCATGCTGCTGACTCCTTCCTTCTGACCCTGTCCACCATTTTGTGCCTTTTGTCCAGGCCCCTGCCCACTGATTACTGCTTACCTACTCCTAAATTGAACTGGCCCTTTACTGTTCTTCACCCACAGATCCCTGCCCCAGGTGGGTGCTTTTGAGCCAGGAGCAGCTCCTCGGCCCCCCAGGATGTGACGCTCTCCAGCCGATGTCCACACCACCAAGCAGCCCATAAGGTAGGCCTCCTAATCGGATCCAGCAACGGACTGAGCCCCGGTTATGGCTTTTGCCCTGATTGGCCATGTGAGCAGACACAGACCTTCTAACTGATCTGCTCACAAAACCTAGGCAATGCTATTGGACAAGTGCTTCCAGCTGCATGAAGCTGAGCCAGGTCTCATCTATGGCTTTTTTCCTCTGGCAATTCAGTCTCTCTATAGTTTCTCCCATCCACCATCCCAGCCCAGACCTCTGTTAAATCCCCCTAAGCCACTCCTTTGGTTTATTCCCCTTTCCCCTATTGGCCAGATTCACTGCTGCCTCCTCCAAGGGTTCTTATTTCCTACTAATGGTAAGCTACTATCACTAAAACACTACAAATTTGCAGGTTGAACTTTGGGTTGCTATAAGCTGCGCTTCCCTTTTACTGTAGCCCTTACTGGATAGCCTTCAGTTCTGCAGAGTCTGCATATTCTTCCTTAACTTCAAGTTCTCACTGTCTTCTTGACTGCCTTTCTCCCGGAGGTCTTGCATTCGACTCTGACCTAGCCATACTGTATGAATGCAACCTATATAATTATTCTGTGCTCCTGTTGACTGTGCTTCCTTCCATCTCCCGTAGGTCTTGCATTTGTCTCTAACCTAGCCATACGTTATGAACACAACCTATATAATTATTCTGTTCTCCCGTTGACTGCGCTTCCTTCCATCTGTGTTCCTGTTGGGACCCTGCTCTCTTTTCTACAGATGCAGCCACTCCCTTCATCTAGCCTACTGTACCCTTCTGAAGTAACCAGCTGATACATACAAAATGTCTTGCAAGAACTTTTCTCAATTCATAGTAGCTATACTTTTTTACTCTGTTACCCTGTCTTGCACCTCTGAAAGCAGCAACTGCTATTAATTCTGCTGGGAACGCACCCTGTCCTGATATCACTGAATCAGCTGTTTTGCTTGTCTTTGATGAAAAGTCCTATCATTATGTGCCTTGTGGCACTCATTCTACATACCGTGGGAACTTCACTTAATAAGTACCTCCTACCTACAGCAATTTGCACCATTGTAGTGTCTCCACCAAGGTATTGCTAGTTGCTTCTGTGGGCCTTTTTGGGCTTCTCACTCCTCAGTTACAATGTGTTGTCAGTGCACACTATAAGGGAAGAAAACGTCTACTAAAATTATTACTAAATACCATCAAAAAGCTTCTTCTTCTTCTACTGTTAATTTGCACAGGTAACGTCAAATTAAACCCTGGCCCTATTCTTCTTATTTCAGCTCCTACTGAATTGGCTAACTTAAAGGGTATGAGTCTGTTACATATTAACACTCTTAGCTTGCTAAGTAAGCAATAAGACACGACAGGGTGGTGGTTGTTATGTGATAACTGCACACCTAGGTGCGTGGTGAGGCACGAGGCCGAAGGCCGAGTGTCCTTCCGCACCTAGGTGTGTGGTTATCACATAACAACCACCACCCTGGAGTGTCTTATTGCGCTTATAAAATGGGAAATAACTATGGAAACAAAGAAAATGACAAGGTGTTTATATTTTGAAAACTTTGTAACATTTATTTAAATACAGACTAGAGAATTAATTGAAACATTGAGATAAAATAGTCCCATGGTAAACTTTTTTGAATGGTAACAAATATCAATTACTAACAAAATTAGCAAACAACAGTCTACTTGTTGTAGTTTATGAATTGCACCTTACTTCACTGTGATTTTCTTAATCTGTCCCAAACATCAATTTCACACACCAACTGTGCCATTGTGCGCTACATGTGCGAAAACACATTTTGGGTGAGATGTGAAAAATGACAGTTGTACTGCTCAAAAGGAGGTGTGGCAAAATGGCAATACTGAAAATCTGGAGTGAAAATATTAGAAATGCTCAAAGTTAAGAGCATGCGTAGGAACTGCGCAATGTACACTCGTAAAACACTAGTTTTGGGGAATATTTTCCCCAAATTTTCAACATAGCCAGTTTAAGACCACTGCTCATGAACAGTGTCACTGTGATTTTGTTAATCTGCCCGTAACATTAATTTCACACACCGACCGCGCCATTGAGCACTACATGTGCGAAAACATATTTCAAGTGAGATGTGAAAAATGACAGTTGTACTGTTCATAAGGAGGTGTGGTAAAATGGCAATACTGAAAATCTGGAGTGAAAATATTAAAAATGCTCGAAGTTACGAATGTGCATAGGAACTGCTCAACGCACGCTCATAAAACAGTCATTTTGGGGAATATTTTCACCATATTTTCAACATAGGGTTTTTGGGAGCCTACCTCATGAACTGTGACACTGTCATTTTGTTAATCATTCTGGAAAGGTGGTTCCGTGCAGTGACTTTCAGGACCGATTAACAAAATAACAGTGGTACAGCTCATGAGGTGGTGCCCCAAAAACCCCATACTGAAAATTTGGTGAAACAATTCCCAGAAATGGCTGAGATATGTACTAAAGTTGAAAAAAATCCATTTATGACATTATACAGCTTACTGGCATTTCTTCAGTTCATGGTCGGCTTTGATGAGTGCAGACGTGTTCACGGTCCACTGAAGATCGTCGCGCTGGGTTCCGGAGGATGAAGTATGGGTTGAGGTGGGGTGTGGGGTGGTGGGTATGTAGGGTGGGTGCGGGTTGGGAAAGGGGTCAAAAGAATCAATGAGGGAAGATTTTTTTTGTTTCAGGTTGTTTTTTTTTAATTTATTTACACACAAGGGACTTTTGCCATGCTGGGGTGGGCTCTTAGCGTGTCTTGGGGGCAGTGCAGCTGATGGGGGATTGGGCACCCCCGTTGGCTAAGGAAGTTTTTGCCATGCTGGGGTGGGCTCCCAGCATGGCATATGAACATTTTTTGGGGGGGGCAGTGAAACCGACGGGGGATTGGACACCCCTGTCAGCAAATGAAGCTTTGCTATGCTAGGATGGGATCCAGCATGGCACCAGACAGTTTGGGGGGGACAGTGAATCCCCCGTCGGCTAAGGAAGTTTTTGCCACACTGGGGTGGGCTCCCAGCATGGCATACGAACATTTTTGGGGGGGCAGTGAAACTGACGGGGGATTGGGACCCCCATCGGCAAATGTGAGATTCAAACCCAGGTCTCCAGAATTGCAGTATAGACCATTCAACCTCTATAGTATGATGCCTCCTTTAATATTAAATTCTCTCCATGATCGTAGCGGTCGCTACTTCTTTAACCTTTTGGTGCCTACCATCATGCACCGCGCACTTCCATCTCAGAAAGCGATCGGCTTTTTTTTTTTCAATGCCTCTCTGCACTCGTGTTGTATGTTTGAGTTAACTGCTAGAATGTGTCACCAGCCGATTACCTCTATGGATTCCTTTTATTAATATTAGCAATGTATTTGGGCACTTTGGGTCTGCCTCTGCCTATTTAACTGTGTTTTCCCACCTTTTCTTTTTGTTTATAAAGTATTACTGTAATGCCTACTTTCTTCATCCTGTTTTTTTGTTTTCTGTTTTTCCCCACATTCAAGACATAGAATGTTTATCATGGAATGTTTACCATGGAATACAGAGATTCAACATTCTGCTCTGTTCAACTTGTAGAATCTTATTCTCCTGACATTCTGTAAACACAGACAACAAAGGCCTGTTTTAGAGCCAGAGACTCAATTATATCACTGTCAGGGCAAGCATGAGAGATTTCACTGATGAGCAGGTAAAGACAGAAGGAGGATTTTTCACTGTTAGTAAACAAACAGTTGTAATGAAAACTATAAACAACACTTAATGTTTCTAATTTGTGTATGTGTGGGAGTGTGATGATAAAGAAACAACATTTAATGAATTTATTTTATTTTTTATTTAAGGTAGTTTTATTTTTAGGGCCCAGCTGAGGTTTTTTTTACAGTGTAAAGGTAGCAGCCATGTTTATAATGGAAGATTAGTTCTGGTTGAAGGGGGACTGATGGAAGATAGTTCTGGTTGTATGAAGACTGATTTGTTCATTGTGTGATGTGGTTTAGGACCAGGATGACTGTGCATATATAGAGATTTAATGTACAGTCAGCTGATGTCTCTTGGCCAATTTGATTTCTAGATGTTTTCTTACCATTTTATAAAGCATCTTGATGCTATTCAATCCTGGAGTTGCCATACTCAACCAGATATTGTGATGGTTACTTAATAATGGCTGAAATCCACAATCCAGGATCACAAAATCAATATACTATCCTATAACACTTTTAGAGCAGATATACAGACCGGGGTAGTCATTTATACTGCCGACAGATTTACATTTTCCCTAATCAAGTCCACCTCATTGCCTAAGGAATACGAACGTGTCACAGTAAAAGTTCTACTTCATCAGTCAACCCCCCCTTCATATTATTGGATGTTATAGGCCTCCCTCAATGGGGCATAAAATCCTGAACTACTTGTGTGAGACACTACCTACATTATCCTCAGAATTAATCATCATGGGTGACTTCAACATGGACTGGCTTTCAGCTGCCTCCAAGCCACTGAAGGAAGTCTATGATATGCTTGGGCTTACCCAGCTTATTCAGGAACCTACTTGGCCAAACCGAAAAAATCCTCTGAACAGTACACTACTGGACCTAATCCTAGTGAACAAACCTCATCTTATAGCCCACACTGGCACACTCTTTAATGACCTTAGTGACCATTGCGCCATTGCCTGTGTGAGGTCTGTCCCTAAAGTGATATCTACATCTAGCTTCGTCTTCAAGTGAAGTCGCTGGAACTTTGACCCTAATGCCTTTCTCTCTGATCTCCAATTCTCTAAGTGGCAAAACTTCTACTTGGCCAGCGTGGTAGCCAAAGCATATGAGATGTTCCAATCTATAGTTCTCAATGCTCTAAACAGACATGCTCTGCTGCTTAAAATGCACACAAAAAATAAATCTTGTCCATGGTTCATGACTAACCTAAAAACTGCAGTGCTAAACAGGGATACTTTATGGAAAAGGATGAGAAAATCCAAGCATCCAGTGGATTGGGCAGCATTTAGAACTGCAAGAAATCTGTGTACTAAGCTTATCAGGACTGAGAAAGCGAATTACTTCTGCGCTGAACTTGAATCTTCATCAAACTGCACAGACAGATTTTGTAAAATGCTTAGAGGCATAGAAGGATCTCACCCATTATCCCGTTATCCCAGAAAATCACATCTAGTGGTGTCTCCACTACAGATAACAAGCATTTGTCAATGCCGAATGTTTGCTTGCTGGCATTGGCAGTGGTAGTGTAGAAGTTACAGAGCTGCATAATAGGAATGGCAGTGAAGTATTGAACTGAAGCCAACCCCACCACCAGCCTGCAGAGAGTGACAGGCATTGGGGTGTGCCTTTGGGTCGTCAGGCATAACAGCCACGCCATTTCACCACACCCCACCCTGCAGACACTGACAAGTGTCAAGGTGTGCCATGGGGTCTTTGGCCCTTATGCACACCCCATTCCATCAGAAAATATGGTAAGATGGGTGCGGTATAGGGGAATGGGGTGAACTTTGGGGCCAAAGAGTCCAAGGCATACCTCGATGCCTCTCACTTGCTGCAGGGTGTGGAATGGTATGAACATTACAGGCAAGAATCCCAAGTCACACCCCTGATGCCTGTCATTCTCTACAGGGTGGGGCGTTATGGTTGGAAGCCCTAACACCTCAGGCATTCATTGGTATTTTCACTCCAAATTTTCAACATGGCTTTTTTGTGACCCCCACCTCATGAACAGTGGCAATATCAGTTTGTTAGCCGAAAGCAGCTTATGCACAGCAACTACGGCATTTAGCACCACAGGTGCAAAAACATTCCGAACAGGATGTGAAAAATGACAGCTGTACTGTTCATGGGGAGGTGTAAAAAATGGCAATGTTGCAAATCTGCAGTAAAAATATTTAAAAAACTGGTGAAATCACGAGCGTGTATAGAAACTGTGCAACGCACACCTGTAATATAATTAGTTTGGGGATTTTTTACAGCAGATTGTCAACACAGGCATTTTGGGACCTCCAATCATGAACAGTGTCACTGTGATTTTCTTTATCTGTCCCGAACAATGATTTCCCACAGCGATTACGCATCTCTGTGCTGAAAGTGTGAAAACACATTTTGGCCATGTTGTGAAAAATGACAACTGTACTGTTCATAAGGAAGTGTGGAAAAATGCCACTGGTGAAAATCTGGACTGAAAATATTGACAATTCGCAAACTTATGAGCGTGCGTAGGAACTGCGCAACGCACGCTCGTAAAACAGTCACTTTTAGGAATTTTTTCACCAAATTTTCAACATAGCCATTTTAAGACCTCTGCTCATGAACAGTGTCACTGTGATTTTCTTAATGTGTCCCATACATTGATTTCGCACACCGACTGTGCCATTGTGCGCTACATGGGTGGAAACACATTTTGGGCAAGATGTGAAAAATGACAGCTGTACTGCTCATAAGGAAGTGTAATAAAATGGCAATGTTGAAAATCTGGTTTGAAATAATGAAAATTAACGAAGACTTACGGCGTGCATAGGAACTATAGCCCGCTCGTAAAACAGTCATTTTTAGGAATTTTTCCACCAAATTTTCAACATAGGCTTTTTGAGAGCCCACCTTATGAACAGTGGCAGTGTCATTTTGTTACTTGGTCCCAAAAGGTGATTTTGCGCAGTGACTGCAAAATCACCCTTTGGGCCCGATTAACACCATGACAGTGAGAGCATTCATGAGAAGGGGTCCCAAAAACCCCATGTTGAAAATTTGGTCCAAAAATTCCAAAAAACGCCTGAGATATGCAGCAAAGTTGAAAAAATGCTATCTATCCCATTATACAGCTTATCGGCATTTCCTCAGTTCACGGTTGGCTTTGAAGAGTGCAGACGTGTTCCCAGTCCACCGAAGATCGTCGCGCCAGAGTCCAGAGGTAAGTATGGGGTGAAGGGGGGTGGTGAGTGAGGTGTGCGAGTGGGTGGGTGTGGGTGGGGGCAGAGACAGTGAGGACCATTTTCAATTTCAATTTAAAAAAAAAAAAAAAACAAAGGGCAGAGGCGGCGGGATGTTTGCCATGCTGAGAGTGGGCTCCCAAGCATTAACTTCAGGGCAACTTTTTGAAGAGGCTAAGGAGCCGATGGGAGTTTGCCACCCCGGTCAGTGATGGCATCTGTTGCCACGCTGGGGTGTGCTCCCAGCGTGGCACAAGGATGGCTGTTTGGGGGGGGGTCATGGAGCCAAAGGGGATTGGGCACCCCCTTCAGTGAAAGCATCTGTTGCCATGCTGGGGTGAGCTCCCAGCGTGGCACCCTGTACTCTGGGGGGAGACAGTGGAGCCGACGGGGGATTGGGCACCCCCATTGGCTGTACATGTATAGCCACGCTGGGGTGGGCACCCAGCATGGCATGTGGAATGCTGTTTGGGGGGGAGCGCAGCACAGCTGACGGGGGATTGGGCACCCCTGTCAGCTATACAGTATGTGCATGGGGGGGCAAGCATGCAGTATGTGTGCGTGTGTGTGTGTAGGGGAAATGTGCATGAGCAGGCGATATCTTATCACTGCTCACTGACGTGTAGCTCCTCCTTTCAACTGTACTCCACTGCATTTTTGACTGCTGTCATAGACAGCTCCAGCAGGCATTGGAGAACTGCGGCCGTGCCTGAAAACACACTGACTGAATTGGAAGAGGGCTGCCACACCTCTGAAAACTTGAATGATGGCATTATGTTTCTTGCACATGTGTGCAAGCAAACATAAAAATGAGATTCTTGAGCTTATCAACAACCACTTTGTGACAGCTGGTTTAGCATTCGACACCTCATCAACATCCAATCTTCACTCACAACTAAGCAGCAATGACCTGACAGGCCATATTTCGGCTAGTCCTTTCCCTGAAGGAGTATTCTCATTCACACCAGTCACCCTGAAACAAGTAGAGGAACTTCTGCTGAACGTAGACAATAGAAAGTCGGCAGGCACTGACAGTATTGAACCATACTTTTTAAGGTTGGGTTACTACATTCTGTCACCCCCCATTACACATCCTTTTAATATGTCCCTTGCTCAGGGAGCACTCCCCCTGGTCTGGAAAACAGATCATGTAATTCCCCTATTTAAATTTGGGGTACCCCAGTGATCTAAACAACTACTGACCGATATCACTGTTGCCTATCCTATCCAAACTTCTGGAAAAGGTGGTAAATGAGCAACTTATGTGTTACCTAGAGACTTTCAACCTGCTAAATCCAGTCCGGTCCGGCTTTAGACCTCGCCACAGCACTGTATCTGCGTTAGATAAGGTTACTAATGATTGGCAGATTGCCTTGGATAAAAAAACAACTGTGTGTGTGTCTTGTTTCTCAATCTGAACAAAGCATTTGATACAGTGAACCATGACATACTCCTGTGTGCACTAAGACATATTGGAGTGCATCAACTGGTCTTGAACTGGTTTACTAACTACCTCACTGAACATCAACAGCTGATTAAGGCTGAGGGGGGCCCTCTCCCTTCAAAAAACCCTGTTAAGGGGTGTTCCGCAAGGGTCCATTCTAGGCCTGCTACTTTTTGTGGTTCATATTAACTGCATGAATACTAGTATCAGCGCAGCTAACATCCACTTATTTGTGGACAATACTGTATTATACATTGCTAGGCCTAAGCTGGAACTTGCCTGCAGTGACCTCCAAAAAGACTTGGATCATTTACAGACAAATCTTCTACAGTTAAAGCTCCTCCTAAATGCAAAAAAGATTAAGGCCATGCTAATTGCTCCATCTACCCTTGCAACTAAACACAAGCTCTCTGGATCTGCCCCACTTGTATTAACACTTCTGGGTGAGCTGCTGGAGTTCATTGAGAAATTTAAATACCTTGGGTTTTGGTTAGACCACAAATTGTTCTTTGTTCATCATATCAATGAACTTTTAAGAAAGTTGAAACTGAGACTTGGTCTTTTCTACTGATTAAAAAATCTATGTACGCTGGATGTTAAAACCAGGTTGATTCAGATGACACTCATGCCTCTTCTAGATTATGTTGACTTTCTGTATGGCCAAGGACCAAAATTCTCCCTCACTAAACTGGATATTCTCTACCACTGAGCTATTCGATTCATAACTGCTCACCCATCATTGGGAGCTTTATACCAAGGTAGGGTGGAGCTCCCTAAATTTCAAATGACAAAAGAAAGCAGTGCTCTGAACATACAGAGCCACCACTAATACGCTACTATAATACATTGTGAGTTGCCTGCCCTCCTGTAAGGCTGGAACTTACCCATTGAGAAGCCTCTCATATATCTCTCTGTTTATACCTAAGGTGAGAACTAGTTATGGCAAATCTGCTATTAGTCATGGACTCCCTGTTATTTGGAACACCATACAGAAAACCCTAAAGTTGGCAATTTCTGTGAAGCTGAGCTTCTTCAAATCCCTATACCAACGCTCTTTTAAAGAAATCTGTAGCTGCTTTTGCTAATGACACTTCTCCCATACCCATCCTAGGATGAAGAACTCTCCATTTAAGCTTTCCTCCCTTATGTCCTTGTTGAGCCCTGTTTTATTATTTGTCACAGCATAACCATGATTTCCCCTCAACTATGTAGCTTCTTTTCCAATTGCACCACTTTACCTTCCTTCCTAACCCGCTTGGCTGCTCTCTGCCTGCTCTTGTTGCATCCTGGCTCTTTATACTCCACCTCCTGACCTCTTCCCATTGCCTTAGGTTACCAGTCACAGCTTAAATTATATAGGTTTGGTGCTGTTTAATATGTACCTTATTATTCCTAAAAAGTGCACTTTTCATTTTGATAATTCATGATCGCTATACTCTATGTACTTCTTTTAGCTGTAACACTGTATTTATCTCTGCCTTGTACTCATATATGTAAATGCACTGGCCCATCTTGTAAATGAGTTCTTCTTAATGATGCTTCACCTGGTTAAATAAAAATTGATTGGCTGATTGATAAAAACATAAAAAGAACTGCATACAGCACAGACAATATAAATCTGCCAGAAAGCCAGCCCTAAATTAGCCATCAAAAGTTCTGTAAGGCAGCAAACACAGCCCCCTCCAGAAAAAAATTAAACTAAACTTTTAAACATCTCCAATCCACACAAATATAGCCTCATCAAATCAGTACATAACTCTCTCCCAAACAGAAAAAAACAGTGACACACATAAACTTACAGTATGCAGACCTGAACATATAAGGTCCAGCTACTCCCTACTACCATGAAATTGAAATGCAAAAGGAGGCAAGAAGGAAATCATCTGACAGAAGTCTTCTTCAGGAATTATCTGAAAGAGAAAAATGCACAGTTAGTTGACAAGAGACATAAGGGTTCATTTCATAAGGTGTATATATATATATATATATATATATATATATATAAAATATATATTTCATGACAAGACTGGTCCATGAGGGGTGGAGTTGTGGCAATATACATCTCCTCGGGTATCCAGTTCACTACCATTTATTCTGCCTCTGTCCCCAAAGCATATGAAGTACTCATCCTACAATTATCTCTCCCATTCTCAATCCCTATTTTTATTGCAGGGGCCTACGCCGCCCAGGCCTCAACCCTTCCCTAGTTACTGACCTCATCTCTACCATAGTTTCCCACACCTGCTCGGGTGAAGCCTATATCAAGAGTGATTTTAACCTAAACTGGTTATCCCCTTCCCTACTCAAAGTAAACAACAACATTGCTGCCCATGATTTAACCCAGCTCATCTTTGAATCTACTAGGATAAACCTGAAAACAAGCAACCATTACTTAATTGACTGAGCTCTCACTTCCCACCCACACAGAGTCATCAAATCTGGAGTGTTATCAGATGCTCTGAGCAACCGTCGCATGACCTTCCTAGTACACAGAATTCACCGTACCAAAGTTCTCCACAAAACCTTAGTGACTCACTCATACAAATCCATACAACTTGGGATGCTCCTACTTGACCTATCAAGCACAAACTGGTCTCCTATAACCTTAGTGAACATGATCAACGAAGCCGCAGAATATTTCAAAGGTAAATTTCTCAAAGTTTGGAACTGGCACACCCCTCTACTTAAAGTTAGAGTCCATGGGAACCACCTTCCTTGGGTTACACCGGAACTCATAGCATGACAAAGAGCAAGGGACCAAGCCTGGAAGCAACACAAAATCTCCAAGCTCCACAAAGACTATGACAACTATCGTTAGCTTCACAACAAATGCACCAAAGCCACTTGTTTAGCTAAAGCTGACTACTTTACCTCAACCTTTCAATCGAACATAAAGAGACCCTCAAAATTTTGGAAAGTCATTCACTCTCTCTTCTCCCCCCTTTTTCTCCTCCTTCTCCCCTTCTCACTATAAACAACACTATTACCTCTGACCACTTGAGTGTCGCCTCTGAATTTAATTTTTTTTCACCTCCTGTGCCTCTGCCCTTCTATCCTCCTTACCGTCTCCTCAGTCTGATTCTCCCCCTTACTCACCACACACCTATCCTCAGTGCCTTCCATTCTCACTCACTAACATAACTCCCTCTGACACCCTGGATGCCCTGCTCACCCGAAACCCTTCTAAAGGCAGTTCGCCTGATGGACTGAACCCCAAGCTGCTTTACCTTTCTGCTATTGCTTTCTCTGCCCCACTGATGGAGCCACCCAACCTCTCATTCACATTGGAAGCTATCCCCTCTTTCTGGAAACATGCCATTGTTCTTTTTCTCCCTAAGTGCGGTGACCCATCCTTCCCTAGAAACTATCGTCCCATATCCCTACTTCCCACCCTTGTTAAGCTGCAAGAACACTTAGTTCTTACCCAACTCTCTACCTAGCTCTCTCACTCTAACTTTTTCACCCTTTCCAATCTGGCTTTTGTAAAAACCACTCCACCACCACCTCCCTGGTTAGACTCACTGACTCCATCCTCACTGGGATGGACAGTGATCAAATCACGTCCACCATCTTTGTTGACTTAGCCAAGGCTTTTGACACTGTCTACCACTCTATCCTGTTACATTCTCTCTCCACTGCAGGCTTGCCAGCTGCTTCCACAAACTGGTTCCATGCCTCCCTGGTAGGTTGGACCCAGTCAGTTAGAATAGTAGATTCCATATCCTTACCCCTCCCTATCGACACAGGGATCCGTAGTGGGCCCCATACTCTTCTCCATCTTTCTCAATGACTTGCTGTTTGTCTGCACATCTACCTCTATTCATATGCATGCAGACAACACGGTTCTTTACACCTCCGGCCACTCCCCCACCGATGTTGCAGCCAGATTTCAGAACAATTTCAACAACATTCAGCACTGGTTTTGCTCACATCAGCTTTTCCTAAATGCCAAGAAGACTGTCTCCATGACCTTCAGCACTAGGCAGAGACTCTCAAGGCTCCCTTCCCTACCCACCTTCCACATCCTCAATGAGATGGTCCTCAAGGACACCTCCTTATTCAGATATATGGGGATTTGGCCTGACCAACACCTCACCTTCTCTGGTCACATGGATGCCATCCTAAAAAAGCTACGCCCCAAGTTAGGCAAACTATTTAGGAACTGTAACTGCCTCCCTCTCCTGGCTAGGCATGAACTTGTCTAGAAGATGATCCTCCCCATCTTTGACTACTGTGACGTAGTCTACAGTGCTGTGCCTAAGACCTCCCTAGCCAGATTGGGCAACCTCATTAAATCCTTCTGCTGCTTTGCACTTGTCGCTCATACCCTCACTCATTACTGTCAGCTTTACCACACTTTGGCTTTACCATCTCTTGATAACAGACATCTCTTCCACTGTGCTAAATTCATCTCCAAATTCTGATTTGGCTCCCTCCCTTCTTATCTCAACTTTTCCTTAACAATCCCCCCACTATCCACCCATTCACTTGGGTTTTCAGTTTCTGGTAGTTTAGGTGTCCTATGCCGTATGACTACTGTTGGCCAGGTAGCCTTCTCGTACCGCTTCCCTAAACTGTGAAATCCCTTCCCCCCCATTTACCTTTCTTCTTCCCCTTCCTCTATCTTCTCAGCCTTACACAATTACCTATCTGTGATCTGCAACTGCAACTGAGCAGACCATGTTGCATCTAAATGGGCTGTAATAGTTATCCTCTTACCGCACTTGTGGACCTTCTGTTCACTATGATGTAATGGAATATACATATTGGCTGTAATTTCTTGATGCCTGTTACTGCTTGTTAATTGTTCTCTACTTGGTAATGTACCCAATGCATAATTGGCACTATATACTGTTTTGTTGTTTGCCTATGACTTATTTGTATGTCTTCCAATTCCCATATATTGGCAATATATGCTGTTGTGTTGATTACATTTTATTGTATGCTTTCCAACTCCCCAACCCCCCCAGGATGCACCGTGAGACAAGCAACTTCTCGTTCAGTGTGCCCTTCCTGGTAAAACTCTTAACTAAATATATATATATATATATATATATATATATATATATATATATATATATAGAGAGAGAGAGAGTTTGCAAAACTTTGTTAATGCTCCAGTTAGGGTCAATGCAACAAAAGTTGGGAACTGAGGGGTTAGGTTTCCTAACCCCGCCTCTCCCAAACTGAGCAGGTGTGGGGTGCGCCTTGGGCTTCTCAAGCCTAACACTCACCACTCTCCATCTGTAAATAAGGTCAGATGTATAGACTTTGTGAGAATGGGGTAAGTGTTTGGCTTGAGAAGCCCAAAGTACACCCCACACCTGCTCTCCTGCCTGGTTTGGGAGGGTGGGCTGTAAGGGAAACCCTAACCCCTCATTTCCCAACTTTTGTCACTTTGACCATAACTGGAGAATTAATGAAGTTTTTTTCAACTTATTTCCTTACTTTTTCAGATAGTATAATAGTATTCTTATTTTATGGTGGAAATGCAGGGTCCTTGCCATCACTCCATAGATGCATATATGTATGTAGCTGTGGAAGCACAGGGCCCTCTAGTATCTTCATCCATTTATCGAACAACAGTATTAGTGTCAGCATAGCCACCTTATTACCCCACCTCATGTACCCAGTACAGAAAATTTTCGAATCCCCCAAAACATAATTCTGCATAACTGTAATGCCATTCTGTGCAACAGGTACAAAAGCACATTTTGGGCAAGATTTGAAAAATGATAGCTGTGACATACATGAGGTGAGGTAATAAGAAGGCTATGTGGAAAACCTGGGGTAAAAATATGTAAAATTACCAAAATTATGAGTGTGTGTAGTGAAATCACAATGAATGGTCATAACTTCACCATTTTTTATTATTTTGACCCATTTTCAACACTGTCTTCTTATGACCCCACCTCATAAACACCATAGGTAAAAATGTTCAAATCTGTGAAAAAAAGCCATTCTGTGCCACAGGTGCGGAAACATGTTTCAGACAGGATGTGAAAAATGACAGTTGTACTGTTCATGAAGTGATGTGAAAAAAAATGTTGAAAATTTGGAGTGAAAATATTGAAAATTACCAAAGTTATGCGCGTGTATAGAAAAATTTCAATGAACGCATGTAACTCAGGCATTTTTAGGAATTTTTTCACCAAATTTTTAACATGCCATTTTTGGGACCCTACCTCATGAATGCTGATGGTGAAATTTTATTATTCTGGCCTGAAGATGATTTCGCACAGCAACTGTGATATCACCATTCAAGCCCAATTAATGAAATGACAGTTGCAGTGTTCATGGGATGGGGTCCGAAATTGGTCATGTTGAAAATCTGGTTAAAAAATTCCCTCAAAATGGCAAAATTATGAATATAAATTCAAAACACCTTTGACATAAATTATACGGTACTTACCTTGATTTCTCAGTTCCTGGTTCAGCTTTGAAGAGTGAAGACATGTCATGGTTCACAGAAAATGACAGCATTGGACCTCTGGTGGTAAGTATAGGGTAAGGGGTGGGGTGGTGGGTGCACAGTGAGATGGTTGAGATTGGAGAGGAGGAGAGCAGTGATGACGAGGGACTGTTTTCTTTTTTTCAGGTTAAAAAAAGACATGGGACGGTTTTCTCATTGCAGGTACAAAAAGTATTTTGGGGCGCTGGGTGGGCTCTTCAGTGTCCTACACTGCTGGGGGGTCTCTAAATGCTGAAATGTGGATTTGGCCTCCCCAATGTCAGCTACATTAAATAAAATAACAGGTTGTGGGGTGGGGGACATTAAATTAGAAATATGGGGAGGGTGTTTGGAGGATGGGGGTGCCACTGGACACCAGGGATCATTTTAAGGAGGGAAGGGGAAATTGTTTAACCAGGAAAGGCACACTAAGCCAAAGCTTGTTTCCAGGTGCAACCTGGGAGCACAGAGAAGTTAAGTGACTTGCTTAGGGTCACACAGTATGCCAGTGGGGGCTGATGTGATTCAAATCCAGGTCTGTAGGTTTGCAGCTCAGTGCCCTTAACCACTACACTATCCTGCCTCCTAAAGAACAATGGTGACAGTGATTGGAGGGTGGGGGGGTGCCACTAGACACCAGGAATCATTTAAAGAACAATGAGGACAATGATCAGAGAGTGGGGGTGCCACTAGACACCAGGGATCTTTTTATAAACAGTGTGGATGGCTATCGGAGGGTGGGGGTTGCCACTAGACACCAGGGATCATTTAAAAAATGTTGGTGATGTTGATCAGAGGGTGGGGGGGTGCTACTATGTACTAGGGTGATACTACATAGCTTGTAATGTTTTGGATGTTTTGTAATAAAATAAATGCAGAGGTCACTGCAGATTTTGATATTCTCAAAGTGTTGTGATTCAGTCTTAGTCTAACCCAGTGATACTCTGATGAACTTTATAGAGAATTTCCCCATCTGGCAAGCTTTCTGAATAACTAATCTGATCACAGTTTTTGTATTAGAATGCTAGTGTGAAGCCCTGTTTATTTAATGTTTGGGAAGTGGGTGTCCTCATTTATAGATTCTACTTTTTGCCTGGTCAATCTCATTCCTTTCAGTGTGGGCATTATTTAATAAAGTAAATGCTTAGGTAATTGCTGCTTCTTCCTAACTTGTGCCTGTGCAAATAAAAAACACTTCTGCATATAGTTAATTTCAGTTCACGCTGATCACGCAGAATCACTTCAGAGTAATTGCAGTTCAATAAGTTCAATATGATTCTATTCGGTCTTGCACAGACTGGAGTCTAAGTTCATTGCAGGTACAACCCTCATATGTGTTTTATGAGTTAATAGCAGCATTTTTACTATGGTCGAATCTATATTAATTCCTAGATCTCTGAATTCATCTTTGTTTCTTAGCAGATTAACTGAGAGCTTAGTGTGCTGGGCTGTGATAGTTAATTGTGCTGGGCTGTGCTGTGCATGGGTAGTAAAGTGCTGTATATGGAACTCACTTTAATGTTTTTGTTAACTACCACATATTTCTGTTATGAGTTCCACACATATATTTAACATTTCATTCATGAATATAAACCAGCTAGCTTTGTTTTGTACAATGATTGCAGTGAGCTGAGATCTTACAATGCTGGTCTGTGATAATTGATTGTGCTGGGCTGTGCTGTGTGTGGGTAGTAAAGCACTATCCTTCTTTGTATGGAACTCAGTTTAATGTTAAAGTAAATGCAATAAAATGAAATAAAATGTGTTTTAAATTATACATTTGAAGTGTGTGTGCCATATTTCATATAACATGTATGACTGTTGTGGCTTCTTGGCAAAGGCTGACAACTCATGTGGTTCCCAAGCCAATTAGGGCCGAGTGCCACTGATTTAGGGGGGCAGTAAGTGTGTGTGTGTGTTTGGGGGGGGTTGCACCAACAAAAACCAGGGAAACGGCAGGGTGGCTTACAGCTCACGCTGTAGCCATCAGCAGGAGTTCAGCTATGGCTGCAGAAGTCAAGAAACATCCACTGTTCTCATAAAGAGAATGCGGGGGAAGGCCCCTCTCTCTAAGCTGGGTACCCAGGATTTTGGGTGCTGAGACAAAGTATTTCTGGCCCTAATTTTGAAAAACAAACATCAGAGTCTAGCTAAATGGGACCCATTTAGCTAGGTTCTGGTGTTTGTTTTTTACAATGACAACATTTTTATGTATTTTCCAGATCTTCTAGTTGCTGGGAAAACCCAAGATGGCAGTTCATGAAAAAGGATTTTGTTCTCATGAAAAAGAAAATGCTCTTGTGAGATAAAATCCTTTTTTATGAGATCAAATCATTTGTCAAATTTTATACATCTATCCAAACTTCCCAGAGGATATAATGGGAACTTAATAACTTTGCAACAGTTTAATATTTTTGCACCAAACTAACAGTGGCAGTTCTGTTACCCAAGTTCTTTCTAATATAAAAAATCAAAACAAAATTCCACACCATCTGGGCACAAGGAGATGAGGAAAAAACTGCAAAAAAATTGTGATCTTTTACTTTTTTTCACTATCTGGATCTCAGAATTTGCACATCTGACCAGAACAAATTTTGCCACATCAAGAGATCTACCCCACAGGAAAGTGCGTACCAAAATTTTGTGCAAATCTATTGATTGGTTGCAAAGTTATTAAAGTGTACAATTTGAGGTTTAACATTAAAGAGGCTACTCAACCCTAACTACAGTGGCATGACCATGTCTCTATAATGTATATATATATTGTGTGTGTGTGTGTGTGTGTGTGTAAATAAAATAGGGAAGGATCAGGGAGAAATAAGCGATAATAGACAAGGAGTGAATAGAAGACAGAAAACAAAAAGGTGATGATGGGTATGAAAAGGCATAGTAGGCATGAATGAGCTAAGGAGTCCTCAAGTGGAAATCTAATTAAGAGACCATAGTGTGAAGGCTGAAAGGTGATAAATGTGGGGAAGGATATGGAGACATCTGTAGAAAATGTAAATAGATATTCATGCATAGCTTCAATGCCCATGTGAAAATGTCCACAAACACATTGGATGGAAGTGTTTGCAAGCATACCCACATATGTAACCATGCCATGCACACATGCAAGCAAAAAAAAATATGATGGCTGAGGGCAAATAAGACAGACTATGGTGGTTAACCATAAAGTGGCTGAAAGATGCTAGTAGAAAATAAGACTGCCATTTAAACCAGAGAGCTGCTGGGATCCTAGACAGATCATAAGTTTGATTAATTGTTTTTTTCTTTGGCTAGAATCCTGGAAACCCCAATGAAGGACACCAACAGAAAGATCATTGAGGCTCAAAGATGCTGTAAATCTAGCCAGCTGCAATAACATCTGAATCCACTGAGTAATAGAGAGAGAGCAGAAGAAAGGTTCATCACCCAAATGACTCTGTGCTGCATTTTCTAAAAAGGTGCTCTCTACCTCCGGACATGCTAGTAACAATTAAACAAGCCCAGAGTGCCTTGTGGCTGTGTCTAACTGACTCTAAGGCCCAACCTTAATCCTGTGTTATTAGAATGCTTCATTATCAAACAAAGGAAGCTATCTTTCCAGAAGCATGGAGAAACATTGATCTTTTTGATGAAAACACTCATGTATATTTTGATCAACATTTCTTTGCTGAGTTTCCATATAAATGCTGTAAGTGTGGGGGATCATTAAGAAAATCAAGGAAAAGAAGGGGGCAAAAGCTCAATTACATTACACTGTGAAAATAAGTCTTTTTGGATAAAGGAGCCCATACTTACAGCTCGCTTGTGGAGGCCCTTCTGCTGGCAAATCATGATCCCAAACCTGGAAATGGAGGAGTTAGAAGCCCAATTGTTGCACACAGCATTGGGTCTAGCAGGTCAAAATAGGAAGCTATCATGACTGTATGGCTCTCTACCCTTTCACTTACCACAGATATCACCAGTTTGTTTAAAATAATTCAGAAAGCTGATCTGCAGAAAACTGGACATTCCAACTCTCGGGCCTTACCTGCTGCTACAGAAGATTGGGGTGAAGAAAACATTATTGCCTACCTATTTGTACATTAAGCTCATGACTAGGTACACTGATAATTTATTTTTGGTTCATTAGGTTGGACAGCATTCATGTGGACTGTTGTAGTCTTTCTTTGGGCCATTTTCAACTTTCAGTAAACTCTGCACCATTACTACCTGTGTTGCTTTTCATTAAACACCCAAGTTAGGGAACTGAGGATGAATGGTTGGGACAGCGGGTGAGTGCAGGTTCCCTGGGATAGTGGAGTGATCTTGCTCTACTTTAGGCACACTCTGGGGAATGTTATCTGTCTGTATTTTGCCTCCTCTTGGGGTACAGGAGGACTGGGATGGAAGAAGGGGAGTGCCTACAGTAGACAATCTCTTTGAGACTAATACTAACCATAAATTTGCTGCAGTCTGGATTTGCCACACAGGAAACTGAAATACATACCTCTGTTACCTCTGTTACTTAGCATAAAGGACAAAGCAATGATGCACACCATCAGGTGACATTTTTGGGCTGTGCTCTGTGATGGAACCTTGCTGAGTGGGATGACTGCAGCAGGCAACAGCAACCAGATGATGCAGTATAGATTGGAATCTGGGTCACTGGGCAGTATAGCTGATGTGGTTCAGGGGCTTGTTGTGAGGGCAAGTATAGAATTAGCTAACCTTCAGCTCAATGAAGCGGAATTCGGACATAGGCAAAGTCTCTGACAGAATCAAACTCTCCACAGCAGACAAGGTAGTAAATAATAATGTAAGCTACAGATAAGACAGACACCTCTTTTTTGCCTGATCCTTGTTTTCTCAAGGTAGGGAGTTTTATGATGGAGAGGATTGATTTTATTCATGTGGCAAGCAAAGTGTTCATGGTGGAAGATGACTTGTGGTTTTCTGAGCTGTTCTCAACTAGGCATCTGAATTCAGTCTCCAAAACAAAAAACAGAGTGCCTCACATGTACACTTTATTTCATGGTAATTTCTAATTAAAATGTTTTTGGGAGGCAGGGTGCACCATGAACTGCCAGTGTGCTGCTCCTTTGTTGTAGGTCAGACAGTCATGTGCATACTTTAGGTACAAGCAGGTGCTGGTGGAAGGCAATCACATTTGCTTTACCACCTTAACACCTTCCCTATAGAGTTAGAATGATTAAACCCACTACACTTAGCCTGGGCAAATGGTAAGGACAAGTTCTGCACTGCTTTACCTAGAAAGATTGTTTCATCATCTTCCACACTTCCAATTACATAAGAAGTGGACATTTGATTGTTTTTTTGGTAATCGGCTACAGAGGACTGAAACACCTCCATTAGTTGTAGATTGAGACCACACTACTCTGTGATTAAGTAAATGGTGGTTTTACTATTGCTGTTTTCATTGGAGTAGGCATTTCTTGATCTGTTTAATGTTTCATCTGTTTATTAAGTAAGGTATGTTGTGCAGATGAATTATGTTATAAACTGGAACTATGACAGATTTATATTTTCTAACCTGAGTTAATAATGGAAACAGTAAAAATCTGCTGCTCAAAGCTGCTGGTGACTCCCAGAAATTCTGGAATCACATCATAAGTTTTATGGGGGAGTAAGAACATTCAATCCATTAATTATATGGTGCTGGATGGATCTTACTGCAACAGCCATGTCACTATTGCCAGTGCCTTCAACCTTCACTTCTCTGACCTCTCCAGATACACCTATCTGACCTCGACACTCCCTGCTTCCATCCTTCTCATCACCAAGAATACTCCCAACACCACCCCTCACTTCTATTTATGTACAGTTTCTAATATGGAGGTGTATCACTACTCAACTCCATCTCCATCTGCAGTAGTGTAGGCTTGGATGGCCTTGAACCAAGGCTGCTAAAACTTGCTGCCCCTCTCCATGCCTTCCATCTAGAATATTTAATCTGTCTTTATGCTCAGGAGTTGCTCCTTATATCTGTAAGATTGCCAAGATGGTCCCAGTTTTTAAGAAAGGTGATTCTAAGTCTATCTCCAGCTATCACCCCATAGCCCCATAGCCATCCTTTCAGTCCTGAGCAAACTTCTAGAACAAATTGTCTCTGTCCAAACCATCAAATATCTTCATGACTGCAACCTTCTCTCTGACACCCAACATGGCTTGAGGAAAGGCCATAGTACCACTATTGCTCTCCTCAAATTCACAAAGGATACTAATGTGCCATGGAGAATAGTCTGCTAACAGGTGCTATCTTCATTGACCTTATTAAGGCCTTTGATTATGTAGACAGTTTTCTTCTTAAATCTAAAATGCTATCCCTTGGCATCTCCTCTGACATGGTTATCTGGTTTGACAGCTACCTCACAGGCTGGCAACAATTTGTTAAGTACAGCTCTGCTGTATCTGACCTATCCACCATCAACATTGGTGTTCCTCAAGAATCTACCCTTGGCCCCTTTACTATTTTAATAAATAATCTATTCCTAAGTGCTGCATCTTATTCCTCTCTGTTCTATGCAGATGACTTAGTGCTCTATTCTAGCTCCAGTTACCTCACTGACCTTAACACTACCCTTACCTCTGATTTCCTCAAAATTCCCTCCTGGCTCTCCCATAACAATCTACTACTAAACTCCAACAAAACCTACTCTATGCTGTTTGGCTAGCCTAAGAAAGTGTATTGGGCAACTATCTATCTCCAGCTGTGATGACGCTCTCCTTGAAAATATAACCAACTTTAAATACCTTGGAATTACACCTGACACTTCTCTGGACTTTGCCAAGCACATCTAAAACACTTGTATAGCTGTTAACTAAAACTTGGCCTGGCCTTTAAAATTAGTCATGCCCTTACACCCACTGCCAGAATTTCCATCATGCAGCATGTCGTTCTCCCCACCCTCACTTACGGCTCTGCCATTTTCGTTCTGTGATGTCAAAGCTAACCTCAATAAATGTTACTCTGGCATGACATCATTGTACCCAGCACTGTCAGCTTTACAGTGGTATAAACTGGCTATCCCATAGAAGCATAGCAGCATAGAAAGTAACAGCAGAAGGAGAACCTTTTGGTCCATCTAGTCTATCCTGCAGTAGTCCTGCATAGAAATACACCAGCCCCCAACCATCTATTTTGTGTGAGGACTCCTTTGTGCCTATCCCATGCAATTTTGAATACACTCACCATCTTGGCCCCCACCACCCCTGGGGGGGCAGGCTATTCCATGTGTCCACCACCCTCTCTATGAAGAAGAACTTCCTGATGTTGGTGGTGAACTGGCCTTCTTTCAGCCTTAGGCCATGCCCCCTAGTTCTACTGTCTTCTTTGAGGTGAAAGAGTTTGTGTGATTGCATCCTATTTACTCCTTTAATGTATTTGAAGGTTTCTATCATATCTCCCCTCTCCCTTCTCTGTTTCAATAAATACATGCTTAATTTCCTCAGTCTTTCCTCATAAGACATGCCATGCAAACCCTACAAATTTTAGTCACTCTTCTCTGTACTGTCTCCAATCTGTTGATGTTCTCTTTGAGGTGGGGCCTCCAAAACTGGATTCCATACTCCAGGTATGGCCTGACCAGTGTTCTGTAGAGTGGCAGGACCACCTCGCTGTTCCTGCTTGTGATTCCCCTCCCAATGCATCCCAGCATTTCATTTGCCCTGAGTGCTGCCTTCTCGCACTGTTTCCCTACTGTCAAGTCATCTGAGAGCATGATGCCCAGATCACATTCCTGGTTTGAGGCAGCTAGTTCCTCCCACCCAGAAAATATGTCTTCCTTGGAATACCTTTACCCATGTGCATTACTTTGCACTTTTTGGCATAAAATCTCAACTGCCACACTCCCAATCACTCCTTGGGTTTCCTTAGGTCTGAGTCCATCTTTCTCACTCCTTCTGTGTTGTCCACCCTGTTACATATCTTAGTGTTGTCAGCAAATAGACACACCTTTCCTTCTAGCCTCCTCAGAATGTCCATTATGAAAATGTTGAAGAGTAGTGGCCCCAGTAATGAGCCCTGGGGCACTCTGCTGGTCACTCTCCCTTCTGGTGACACTGCTCTATTTACCTGAACCCTCTGAGTTCTACCTTGTAGCCAGTTCTTTATCCAGTTAACCACTACCTGACCTACCCCTGCATGGTCTAATTTCTTTACCAGCCTTCTGTGTGGCACTGAATTGAAGGCCTTGCTAAAGTCAAGGTAGACCACATCCACCATCCTGCTTCTGTCTACCTCCCTGGTAACCCAGTCAAAGAACTTGACCAGATAGTTTGGCATGACCTGCACATTGTGAAACTGTGCTGCTTTGGGCCCCACCACCCGCTGGTTTTGGGGAATGCTACTATCCTGTGTTTGAGCAATGTCTTCATCAGTTTACCCACTATGAATGTGAGACTTACTGGTTTGTAGTTTCCTGCTTTTTCCTTACTACCTGACTTGTGGAGTGGGACCACTGTTGCCATTTTCTGGTCATCAGGTTTCACTCCCCTGAGGTTAGTCGCTCCTATGTCCTTGGCCCCTTAACTGATAAAATTATTAGAGCTGGGGTTCCCTCATCCCTAACCTCACTGTTGACTTTTCTGAGTCTCCACTACCCTCTTTGGTCTGGAGATCAATCCCTACTATCTGTTCCTAGGCACAGGATGATCATGAGATCCCAGGCTTTCTCCTACTATGGCCCAGTTTCTTGAAACTCCCTGCCTGTGTCAATCCATCTCGTCCCTTCTGATACCTATTTCAAACCTGAGCTACACCACTGCCTCTTAGTTTCTGACCCTTGTACCTGCTTCATTCCTCCTTGATGACCCAACCTACACTGCCTGGCTACTGCTAGTCTTTGCTGCTTAACCTGATGCACTCATGTATGCTGACTCTTGTCTGTTTTATCCATTCTGTTTTGTTCATCTCTGGGTTTACTTCTCCCATACAGATTTTCTGCTAGTTACACTGTGTCTAATTTTACTTTTATACTGTTTTGTATCTGCAATTACTTCCCCAGCACATTGTACATTTTTCATCTTGCACTGTTTTCATTATTATGTATGATTTATCTTTGTTGCCTTATATTTACTCATTCAACTACTTTTTTAATTGGTTACCAGTTTACCCTTCACATTGTATATTTTAATTGTTTCTCTGTGCCATGTGTGATGTGTCATGCCTGTCTTATGACTTGTACTCTCCCAGGTTGTGCCTGAAAATACACATATTTAATGTCTATTGCATTTACCCAGTTATCAAAAACCAAATAAATAAAATAATAAAAAGCATTATTATATAATGTGAAGGGAATAAATTCACCAGTTAAATAGACTCAGATGCTGGCAGAATTAAAAAGGCTGGGCAGTAAAGTGGCATTCATTCAAGAATTGCATCTTTTAGAAAAAGGAACACTAAACTACTGAGAGGATGGGCTGTACAGGTTTGTTTTCCGCCTCACAGTCTAGCTCCAAAAGGGCAGGGATCACCATTTTACTCTGGAGAGGTTTACCATTTAAGATTTCAAAAGTGAAGGCAGGGATGGACAGCAGGTGGTCATAGTTTTGGGGGTGCTGCTGTGAAAATAGCTCCAGTTCATTAAAAACAATCATTTGTCAATGCCAAATGTTTGCTTGCTGATATTAGCATTGGAAATGCAGGAGTTAGACAGATGCAGAATAGGAATGACAGTGAAGTATTGAACTGATGCCAGCCCTACCTTCACCTTGCAGAGATGGACAGGCATTGGGGTATGCCTTTGGGTCATCTCCCCATAACACTCACATCATTTCACCTCACCCTACCCTGCAGACACAGACAAGTGTCTGTCTTTTTGATGAGACATTAAACCGAGGTCCCATCTGCCTGTTCTCTGGTGGTTGTTCAGGTGGACGTTAAAGATCCTGTGGCACTTCTCGAAAAGAGTAGGGGTGTTTTCATTGAGGACATAAAAAACTTACAACATTAAGAAACAATCAAATGCAAAACATTAGAAATGGTTCAAACATAAAGGAGAAATACTTAATACAACAAAAGAAAAAAAAAAACAACAAGAAAAAAAAAGAAATTAAGGTGGGTGATACCACCAGTTTTCTAAATTTTTCCAAAGTAAAGAAATTTCCTTTTGAGAAAAGCTAGTTGATACTCTAGAGTAAGAATCAAAAATATATTTTGTTATACAGTGTACAAGTTCCTGTTCAGTCCAATAAGTTTGTTGGAAGACCAAGTTACACCTGGATATCCATATCTAATATTTCAAAATTCCTGTTACAACTCTTATAGTGCTAGGGTGGAACCAAGTCCAAAAACCAGAATAGATCCCCAAAACTAAAGTGTTATAGGTAATATTGGCAAAAGCTGGTATATTATAATAAGAAGCAATGAGTTTCCAAAAAAAAGAATGATATAGGGGCATGTTAAAAAATATGTTCTTGAGTTTCTAATAATCCATTGCATGTATCTCTTGGACAAAAACACTCACTAACCTGTTTATGTATATGGTTATTATGAACCCACAATTTGTCATGGCATGATAACCAGATAGTATTCCACATGTGGGTAGGCAGCCTGGGCTCTAGCAATAATTGAAGGGTGTGTTCTGCAGTCTCTGATGTAGCTAAGGGAAAAACCAAAGGCTCCCAAAAATGACTTAATAATAATTGTTGATAGAATCCTGTCTTTTTGAATAAAATAACTTCTTCCCTAGTAGTATTCCTCTGCTTTATTCTTTGAAAAGTAGTTAGCATGTGAGGGGAAATAGTTTCTTTTTTCCAGATAGTATTAAAGTGATATTCCCCCAATCCCCACATATCCAAGTATTTTTTTTAAATCCTTATGGAGCCAAATGTGTCAATCTGCTAAGTGAGTTGTTAGGAGAGGTTTCATATTATAAAAGAAAAAAATAGTTATAAAAAAGGCTACAGTGTTTAACAAGTCTACACCTCCCAATCTACTGTAGGAGTTAAATAGACAAAGTTACTTTTAATGGGATTAAGCCTGCTTCCCCATAAGGCCTGAAAATAAAGTTTATAAAGTCTAGTGTCTAATTCCTTAGGTAAGGGGAAGATTGCACTGATATATAAAAAGATGGGTAATAACAAGGATTTAATTAAAAGTACACACTTCCATATAGAGATTTGCATGTTTCCATTTCGCAATTAGTGTCTGCCCTATTTGAATTTTGTTCTCCCAATTAATAATCCCTGCATTAGATGTTCCAAAGATGACACCTAATATAGTAATAGGCCCTGTACTTATGGGAATACTTACTATAGCATTTAATACTGGTGTTACAGTCCCTAGCTGTAGTGCTCTGCTTTTCTGTAACTTAATTCTTGCATTAGAGACCAGTGAGAAATCTTGGAGGAGAGTTTGGACTATGTGTCCTGATTCGGTGTCTGCCAAAAAAAGGTAAATATCATCAGCATATATGAGAACTTAAAGAGGGGGGCAATTTCTCTGAGCTGCAAGACCTTTAATTTGTGGGGAAAAATATATCTTTTTTAAAAGGATGTCTAAGCCAAAGATATAAAGAATAGGACTCAGGACAACCTTGTCTAACTCCTTGAGTTTGCTTGCTTACTTTGCCCTGGTAACCATTAATCATCAGTCTAAAGGTGGCATTATTATATAAAAATGTAATCCAGATGATAAATGTTTCTGAAATACCTTGATATCTTAGGGCACTATAAAGAAACTCATGAGATATATGGTCAAAAACTTTCTCTTTGTCAAGAGAAAGCAGAAAACCAGAACCTATATCACTGTTATATTTAGTAATAATCTCTCTTATTTGGATTAAATTATCCATGTTATTCCTGTCAGGGATAGAACAGGTTTGAAATTTTGTAATAATCTTAGGTGTGATTCTATTAAGATGTTTTGTAAGAATTTTTGTTAGAAAACAGTAGGGGTATTTTATTGAAATTTATACAATGGCAAGAAAGAATCCTGGATTCAGATTGGTCAGTTGGTCATCACAGCAGGGATGTTATCCTGGCATAACATCCCTTCTGATGATTAGGATGACCATGATGACCATTACTTACTCTTTTTTTTTTGCATCTTCTCTAAGAAACAAAAATATTTTTTCCACACTAACAAAAACATTCTTTAAAATTATTTTTTTATTCTGTATAAAATAACAAGCCATTTTATAATAGGAATAATGCCTCCAGGGTGGGTGTTATGCTGGGATTTCATCCCTTCTCCAGTGTTGGATGCCCTCGGCTGGTGGCCTCAGGGACAAACACTCAAGGTGGGATATTATCCCAGCATAACACCCACCCTGTCAGGCATTATTCCTTTAATAAATCATACAATTCATATTAAAAAAAAAATAGAAAAAACAAAATTATACAAAAAGAAGAAATAGAAAAAGAAAATCGCAATCAGTCATGTTATTGGAGCATCAGTGTTCGTAACCCATGGTATTGTAAGTTTCATCAATATGCTTCCAAAACTTGTTGAGGTATTCTACTGGCTTCTTCTTTGTAAATATTTCTTAATTCTTCTGTGATTTGGTAAATTAATCGTAAAAGTGGAGTATCTGTCTGGTGTAGACAAAATCCACATCTCACATTCCACATATACCATTTTACTAGTGTAAAAATAACATTTAGAGTACTTTCATCATAGATTTTCCAAGCTGTGGAATAAAAACCATACCTAAGGGTTTAATATGTCATTTTAGAAATGAGAGGCATAGATCAGTGTCTGGATAACATATTCCAAAATAGTATTATATAGGAACATGTAAAAAATAAGTGTTCAATTGTCTCTTCTTGTTGTATACATGTGGGTCTTGAAAACACTCTTTCTGACGGTTGTTTGTGTTTTTGATTGGCCTTAATATTAATCTTTTCATGGCAACTTAGCTAATGCAAATCCCACATTTTTACTGGTATTCTGATTTCTCTTAAAAGTTGTAATAAAGAAGATTGAAATGTTACTGGACAATATGGGAATGTAACTGACACATTTATATGGTATAATATATTGTACTGTCCTTAAAGGTCTCATAATGAAATTAGTGTTTATTAAACATAACAAAGAGCCAATACAAAACACATATAATAGTGGGCTGAGTGGGCAGCCCTGTCATACCCCTCTTTAAATTGGAACTAATGGTCCACAATTTCCATTAATATACTGTATGGTGTTACTGTGGCAGTATGGTACAGGTTTCACAACCATTTAATAAAGAGTCTGGCTACTCCATACTTGACCAATACTTTCCATAAATATGTATGGCTGATGGAATCAAAAGCTTTCTTTTCATCCAACAAACTCACAACTTCCGGTAATGTCATTATTATTTCCTCTATATATTATTTCTCGTAACAATATTAAATAATTTGAAATGTTTCTTCCTTGTACAGCACAAGCCTCGGCCTGATGAATTACATAAGGAGCCATAGCTGATAACCATGTTGTAAGAATTTTGGTTAACATTTTAAAATCTGTATTAAGTAAGCAAATAGGCCTCCAGTTTGTTATTTTAGACTTTTCCCCAGATTTATATAGATAAATTAACTGTCCTTCAATCATTTTTAAAGGAAATTAACTATTTAATACTGTATTGAATACAGCAGCCAATTCTTCTGCTAAGTGGTCTGAAAGAAATTTGTATAATTCTCCAGTTGACCCATCTCTTCCAGGGGATTTATTACTAGAGAGAGCTTTAATACAGTAGCAGTTTTTATTTCCCCAGGTTTGATATTTGCTATAACCCCTTGCACAATATGAGATGGACACTGTGGCATCGGAATTGTGTTCAAAAAATCTTTTATATAATCCAAATCTACAGGAATGTCAGAAAAGGATTTCACAGTGAAGTCTGTCACTATTCTATTTATGTTATTCTGGTCCATATAGATACCATCATTATCTTGTAAGCAAAGTATCTGTTTATGTTGGGTCCTTACTTTACAAGTGTCATGAGGACAAAACTTAGAGGAATTACCTTGTAGTCCAAACATTTGTTGGTATTTAAGTGTTTCTGCTTTTTTATTATGAAATTGAACCATTTCCATTTTTTTTCACTGGATTTGTGTAGCATAATTATGTGTAGATTTATGAGAAAGTGAAATCAGCTTCTGTAATTGTTTTCAGGCCTTAAAAACCTTCCTTTGGACCAAAGCATTTGGGGACTAAATTGCTGAATAAATATTGCTGTTTTTATTGAATTGTATTAGATACTATTTATAATGTTTGTAATGACGTGCTATAGCTGTTTTATTATGTACAGTGCCTTGGCAATTTGAAAGGCGCCTTATAAATAAATTTGATTTGATTTAATTCTATTTTGTAGATATGAAAAATATGCTTCCTGTCTAGTATTTTTGCCAATAGACTTTAATAGGATAATCAAGTTATGTTTTGTATCTTCCAACCATAAAGCTGGTGAGTCATACATGCAGGCAATTTATTTCTTAGCCTGTAAAAAATACAGTATCTGAGATTTACATTGTTCTTGCTGTAGAAGAGAAGAGAAGAGTTGAATTTCCAAATATTTTGTCTTATTAACTGTGAAATTCCAGTATGTAAGGCTAACATGAAATGATCCATATATTCTACTGCCTCAGATGTCATTTTAGCAATTTTCAAGGACTGTGAAATAAAGAAAAAGTCTATCCTGGTAGATTGAACCCCTTTATGGAAGGTAGGGATGACTTCCCATTCCCCATATATTGGACAGAGGCATCAATTAAATCTGCTGTATGTACAATGTTTGACAGGCTTTTCATATCACTAAATATTTTTGTAGTGGTGGTTAAAAGTTCTCTGTCTTGCTTTGTTAATCCACAGTTAAAGTGTCTCTCCCCCCCCCTGAATATTATAGGGTGTGCAGCATATAAGTATGGTTGAATATCCTTAAATAATTGAACCCGCTCTGCTTTTACTTGAATAGCATAAATGTTAATTAAATGGATAAATGACCCTGGTATATACAATCCAATAACAATACATGGCTGCAAATAAATCTAGTAGTTTAACCATATGGATTTCAATAGAGTGGAAACAAATCCCAACTCCAGAACACTGGTCTATGCCAATGGACCAATATGATGGTCCTACAAACCATGTAGAGGTTGCATGCTGAATTTCTCCTATAGTATGGAGCTGAGTGTCCTTTAAAAAATCTATTCTAGGAGGACCTGTTAGTAAAGCAGAAAAAACTGTATCATGTTTTCTAGGACTCTTTATACTGTTTACATTAACAGAGAAACAGTTTAAATCAATAAGCATGAAAAATAACAACAATGTATAGAAACTCATTTTTTCTTAATAGATTTCTTGGCACCAACTTTAGGTTTCAACTTAATTTTTGGTTTCTGCCTCAACTCCCTTTTCCCTACTGTACTGGCAGTTGCATCCCCCTCTGGTTCAGAGACTTTATTACAAACAGAAGAAATAATGGAGGATGAGTCTGTATCAGAGTCAGTGTTATTTTGTGATAGAGGGTTATATCTGTTTGAAGTAGGGATGGTCTGTGTTTTTGCCAACCTCGAGGCTGGAATATTTGTATCTGGCCTCTTACATGTTAACATGCCTTTTCTATCTAATGGAGGGGGGAGCATATCAACTGACGTAGTTGGGACTGGAGTCATCATGACTTCAGGCATTATGGGTTGGTCTTCAATGGTGTCTGGTATTGGAAAAGGGAGAGGGTCTGGGACCTGGGAGGGGTTATTGGAGGAAGGGGGTCTGAGCTTGGATCAGAAGTACTTGGTGAGAGTAGAACTGAAGGGTTGTCTGGAGGGGGTTTTTTTTTACTTTGCTGTTGTGCCATGGCAATTAATAAATGTTGTTCCTCACTATCAGCCGGTTGATTTTTATTGTGTGCTGTCCAAGAACAGCTCTGATAAGAATGACCTTTTTCATTACATGAGCTACACACCATTTTATTCAAGCACTGGCTTGTAGAGTGATCAAGTTCTGTTCATAAGGAACATCTAATCTTATCACAGATGCTACTAATGTGTCCTTCTGATCCGCATTTGTAGCAGGCCTTAGGTTGGCCAGCGTAGAAAAGAACACCCCTGTCCTTCCCCCCCCCCAAAAGGAGTTTGGTAGTTGTTGTAATCCTTCGTCTGTTGATTTCAATAATATTTTATACTTCCAACCTGCTGTCCAGTATTGTTCACTGTCAAAAATTGCTGTAGGACCCTCTAGGATATTGCAGCGATGTTTTAATCAGTGTGTTAAGTCAGAAACACTAACTCCTTCATTGTAAAATAACACAGTAATGTTCTTTACAGCAGGTTTGGTGAGAGGAATAGCTTCAAAAGGAAGCTAGAGTGGTGTATTTTTCACTTCAGTGTATTTTTTCCAGATTTGTTCCAATCCTCCTGTTACTTTAAAACTGATATCATAAGTATGCTCTCCTGACACATGAATGAGAGCATATACTTTGGTAGCCAAACATGTTAAAGAGTCTTTAAGCAAGGTTTTCCCCAGACAAGTCCGATCTGGAACATTGTCTAGGCCTCCTTTATATAGTAACCTGACAACATTATGGCATTTTGCAGGAGCATAGAAACATTGAAACATAGAAGTTGATGGCAGATAAGGACCGCAAGGCCCATCCAGTCTGCCCATTTCTTTTTCTATCTTATAAAAGTGCCATCGGCCTTTGCTCTGTCAGTGGCCTATCTATTCATACTCATCTGTATTGCTCCCTTATGCCTATCCCATGCCTGTTTGAAGCCCTGCACTGTATTCATAGCCACCACTTCCTGAGGTAGATCGTTCCATGCATCCACCACCCTTTCTGTGAAAAAGAATTTCTTCACATTCCCACTTCATCGGCCTCCCTCTAATCTCATGCTATGTCCTCGTGTCCTGCTATTTTTCTTATATTTAAACATGTTAGACTCTTTCACCTTGTTAATACCCTTAAGGTGTTTGAATGTCTCGATCATATCACCTCTCTCCCTCCTTTGCTCATGGGTATACATATTGAGCTCCTTTAATCTGTCCTCATATGTCTTCTGATGCAGTCCCTGTACCATTTTGGTTGCCCTTCTCTGGACTGCCTCAATTTGGTTAATGTCCTTGTGAAGGTGTGGCCCCCAGTACTGCACGCAGTACTCCAGATGGGGCCTAACTAGTGTCTTGTAAAGAGGGATTATTACCTCCCTCTTACGACTTGTGATACCCCTACTAATACACTCTACCATTCTCCTAACCTTACCTACTGCTTTAGAGGTCTGCTTGGATGATTTCAGGTCATCGGTGATGATGATGCCCAAGTCTCTTTCTTCCTTTGTGACTGCCAGCAACTCCCCTTCCAGTCTATAGGTGGCTTCAGGGTTTCTCTTCCCTATGTGCATGATCTTGCACTTCTTTAAATTAAATCCCAATTGCCACTCTTCTGACCATTTTGCTAGTTTATCCAGATCTCTTCTCATTCTGCCCACCCCATCTGGATCATCCACTCTGTTGCAGATCTTGGTGTCATCTGCAAACAGACAAGCCTTACCCTCTAGTCCATCTGCAATGTCACTAATGAAGATATTGAAGAGGACTGGCCCCATGACTGATCCCTGAGGTATTCCACTTGTGACTTGCATCTCTTCTGACTGTATACCATTTACCACCACTCTCTGTTTTCTGCCTGTCAACCAGTTTGCCACCCAGTTGACCAGCTTCTGACCCACCCCAATCCTACCCAGCTTATTTATCAATCTTCTATGTGGAACAGTGTTGAAAGCTTTGCTGAAGTCAAGGTAGGTGACATCAACTGCTCCCCCTTGTTCCACCACTCTGGTTACCCAGTCAAAGAATTCTATGAGATTAGTTTGACAGGACCTTCCTTTTGTAAACCCATGCTGTCTTGGATCCTGTGACCCTATGGATTCCAGGTGTTGCACTATCCTTTCCTTAAGGAGTGCCTCCATAACCTTGCCCACTACTGAGGTAAGACTGACTGCTCTGTAGTTCTCTGCCTCCTCCCTTCTACCACTCTTGTGGAGCGGGATCACATGAACCCTCTCATCTTCTGGGTCCTCTCCTGTGCTCAGAGACTCACTAAACAGTTCTGCTAATGGCTCTGCTAGTTCCACCGTTAGCTCTTTAAGTACCCTGGGATGTGTGCCATCAGGTCCCATTGCCTTGTCCCCCTGAGCTTAGCGAGCTCTTGTGGGACCCTTTCTTTTGTGAAGGGAGTAGTGCTCACCTCCCTCCCCGCCCCGGTGTCCATGGTGCTGAGCTGTGGGCCCTACCCTACCTTCTCTTAAGTAAATACTGAGCAAAAGTATCTATTTAGGATAGATGCTTTTACAGGGTCCTCCTCCTCACATGCCCCCTTTATTCCTTTGAGCTTAGCAATATCCCCTCTGGACTTTCTCCTTTCACTGATGTAGCTATAGAAAGTCTTGTCACCTTCTTTTACTGTTTGTGCTAGTGTTTCCTCTGTTTGGGACTTTACCTGCCTTACTGCCTTCCCTGCTTCCCTTAGGGCAGTTTGGTATGCCTCCCTATCTTCATCCCACTGTGTTCCCTTATATTTCCTGAAGGCCATCCTTTTGGCTCTGACCTTTTCTGCTACTGTATTTGAGAACCAAAGTGGTTTCCTTCTTCTTTGCACTTCCTTTTCTGTCTAACACAATGGGATGTTGCTTCAAGTATTGCATCCTTAATGCTTGCCCACTTTGCCTGTACCTCCTCACCTGTGTTTCTTTTTGCCAGGGCTAGCTTAACTCTGTTGGCCATCTTATCAAAGTCAGCTCCTCTGAAGTCCCATATTTTTGCCTTGGAATGGGATGATTTAGATGTAGTGGCCAAATTGAACCATACCATGTGATGGTCACTGGCCCTCAGGTGACCTTCTACCTGGAGATCTGTGATCCCTTCCCTGTTAGTCAGTACTAGGTCTAGGATAGCAATGGATAAATGGAATAGACAGGCATAAGGGCTCCGAGAATTTGTAGGCTTAATATTTAACGGAGCTTCTGGCTGCTGAATTACATTTCCAGAACCCAACTGTGCAGGATTCAGTAGTGGGTCTTCAGTAAGACACAAGTCTTGTGTTAAATGCAGTGGCAAAGGGGCTGTTACATTATCAGGTAGCAAAGGCATTGTAATATGAGAAGCTCCTGAAACCCAATGCAAACCATCTGGTGATTTTTCCCACCCAGCCTCCTGAAGAGCCGTATCCACTGACCAGTCTTTAATTTGAACATCAGCTAAAACAGTTTTGTCATGCCTACTGTCTTGTGGAGGCACTTAGTTTAGTAAATCAGTAGTAGAAACACTAGTAGCAGAGACCTCAGAAGGTTTAGTACTGATGTCAATAATGTTAATTTCTACTTGCCTGCTTGTAGTTTGTGTCCATGTTCCCGAGTTACAACTCTGTGAGGTTCCAGGTTGTGTATCCGAAGACTTGTGCGGCTGTAGGCACACAGAGTTTTTTCTGTTTTCACTGCCAGCCGCAGAAGGGTTTAGTGAAGTCTCGGTGTGTAGAACAGCTTGCAGGTGTGTCTCTGGTAGTTCCACTACAGCTGCTGCTACATTATCGTTTCTCAGCTCACTGTCAGTTACAGCTGAAACAGTTGTCAAAATCTCACTTTCCTTCCTTTTAACAGCCAAAAGCTTTTCTTGCAGTAATGCTTTTTTCTCCTGAAGACATATCTCTTCTTGTATAATTAGTTGCTGTAATTGCTCAGTCTCTTCAGCAGAGACAGATTCTGTTAGGCTATTGTTCTGAAGGAATACTGAAGAAAAGTCTTTTAAAGGCAAGCTCACCTTTTATTCCATAGGGTTCTCCAAACCAGATACTGTGGATAAATCAACTCAGTTTTCAGCCTCTAAGTTAAGAAAAACAGGGGATGATGCCTGCTCCCCCACCTCTGTGACATCCATCCTCTTTCCTGGCTCCTGGACGGTGACCATATTGGTCTGTGGAACAAGGGGTCCCCCCTACTGTAGAGTAAGGGAATTTCTCCATTGTCCTGGCCAAATTTCCACCATTCACTAAAAAATATCACCAACAGCTTAATCTGGTTCAATTTCAGTTGGTTACCATCTGTATTCCCCCCCCCCCCGTTGCCCCTGAAAAGGGACTTCTGGTCTCAGTGGGCATACCAGGTCAACAAAATTCAACAAATAAATAAATAAATAAAATAAGTGTTGAGGTGTGCCTTGGGGTATTTAGGCATTACACTCACCCCACTCCATAAGGAGATACACTGAAATGTGTGCAGTATAGGAGAATGGGGTGAACTTAGGGGCCGAAATACTGCAGAATGGGGTGAACTTAGGGGTTGAAGAGTCCGAGATACACCTCAATGCCTGTCACTGGCTGCAGGGTGGGGGTGGGGATGCAATGGCATGAGCATTACTGTCCACAATCCCAAGTCACATCCCTGATGCCTATCAGTCCCTACAGGGTAGGGCATTATGGTCAGAAACCCTAATGCCCTGGGCATTTCTTGGTATTTTCACTCCAAGTTTTCAACATGGGTGTTTTGTGACTCTACTGCATGAACAGTGACACTACCAGTTCATTAGCCGAAAGGTGATTTTGCACAGTGACTGCGCCATTTGGCGTGACAGGTGTGAAAACACATTTCAGGTAGGATGTGAAAAATGACAGCTGTACTGTTCATGAGGAGGTGTAAAAAAATGGTAATGATTAAAATCTGGAATGAAAATATAAAAAAATTGGTGAAGTCACGAGCATACATAGAAACTGAGCAACACACACCCATAATGCAATTATTGTGGGGATTTTTTACACCACATTTTCAACATAGGCATTTTGGGACTTCCTCTCATGAACAGTGGCACTGTGATTTTCTTAAGCTGTCCTGAACTTTGATTTCACACAGCAACCGCACCAATTGTGTACCACAGGTGTGAAAACATGTTTTGGGCAGGATGTGAAAAATGACAGCTGTATTGTTCATAAGGCGATGCTCAAAAATGACAATGTTGAAAATCTGGAGTAAAAATATAAAAAACTGGAGAAGTTACGAGCGTGCGTAGAAACTTCACAACTCATGCTGGTAACATAGAAACATAGAATTTGATGGCAGATAAGGACCGCTTGGCCCACCTAGTCTGCCCATTTTCCTACCTAACAGATAAGCTGCAGATCCTAGTTAACCAACAGCTTACTTCCTCCTACCCCCCATTAGGACTGCCTTATGCCTGTCCCATGCATTCTTGAATTCCCCCACTGTTCTTGACTCCACGACCTCCTCAAGGAGGCTGTTCCATGCATCCACAACCCTCTCTGTGAAAAAATACTTCCTCATATTACCTCTGAGCTGTCCCCCCTCTATCTTCAAATTGTGCCCCCTTGTTCTTGCACATCTATTTTTCTGGAAGATGCTACCCGCTTGGACTTTGTTGATTCCCTTGAGGTACTTGAAAGTTTCTATCATGTCCCCTCTCTCCCTTCTTTCCTCAAGGGTATACATATTAAGCTCCTTTAGTCTTTCTTTGTATGTCTTCTGGTGCAGACCCTGCACCATTTTGGTTGCCCTCCTCTGGACAGCCTCCACTCTGTCTATGTCTTTGTGGAGATGGGGTCTCCAGAACTGCACACAGTACTCCAGCTGGTGTAACGCAGTCATTTTTTTGAATTTGTTCACCAAATTTGCAACATGGGCTTTTTGGGACCTTCCTTATGAACACTGTCACTGTGACTTTCTTAATCTGTCCCGAACGTTGATTTCGCTCAGCAACCGTGCCATTGTGTGCCACATGTGAGAAAGCACATTTCAGGCAGGATGTGAAAAATGACAACTATACTGTTCATAAGGAGGTGTGGAAAATGGAAATGTTGAAAATCTGGAGTGAAAATATTTAAAATTCTTAAAATTATGAGTGTATGTGGGAACTGCACAATGCACGCTCGTAACAGGCATTCTTGTGGAATTGTTTCACCAGATTTGCAACATAGGCTTTTTTGGGAGCCCATCTCATGAATAGTGACACTGTCATTTCGCTAATCTGTCCCGGAAGGTGATTCTGCACAGTGACTGCGAAATTACCTTTTGGGACAAAATAACGATATGACAGTGACCAGTTCATGAGGTGGGGTCCCAAGAACCCCATGCTGAAAATCTTGGGTTCAAAAGTCAAAAAAATGGCCTAGATAGCCACCTAAGTTGAACCCCCCCCATTTATGCCATTATACAGCTCATCAGCATTTCTTCAGTTCGCAATCAGCTTTGAAAAGTGCAGACATGTTCCCACTCCACCGAAGATCATCACGCTGGACTCCAGAGGTAAGTATAGGGTGAGGGGGTGCAGGGAGATGGGGTACTCAGAGGGTGGGTGCTGGTTGGGGAGGGGACCTGATGACGAGGGACCATTTTCTGTGTTTCAGGTTATAAAAAAAAATACATAAAACCACCATGGACCATTTTCTTTTTCTACAGGTGTAAGAGTTTGGGGGGTCATGTTAGCCACACTGGGGTGGGTTCCCAGTGTGACACACAATGGGGGTGGGGTAAGTGCAGGAAAATGAAAATGTGATGGAGGGGTTAAACATGTCAACAGGGGGATTGGGTACCCTGTCAGCAAGTGTGTCTGTGTTTGGGGAGGGATGATGCAGAGGGGGATCGGGCTCCTCCCTCAGCAGAGAAAACACAGCAAAGGGGCACATATGCCGATGGGGATTGGTCTTCCCCATTGTAAAATGAACTGGGGAGGGGGCATGCTGACAGGGGGCTTGGGACCCCCCAAAGTCAGCTTGCTGGGGACTGTGAGAGGCAGACAGCGACAGCCACCACCATGTTTATTGAAATGTTACACCAGGCAAGGCACGCCCTGCAATAAGGGGCGTTCTCTCATTGCAGTGGTGAAATCATTTAAAGTTGGTGGCACACTTGTAGACTACTGTCATAGCCAGTGTGCTCCTTCATTGGTGATGCACAGACGAACCCCAAAAACCAATGGCAGCATTGGCCACAACCCTGCCGCACCTCCACAACCAGCTTCTCCAGCAAGCTGCCACAACTTGTTTCTTGCACATGCACACAAGTAAACATAAAAATTATGCCCCAATGATTCAACTGGCTCTTTCTGTAGAGAACCATTTAACAAAAATAATAGTATTACAAGGTGGGATCCTACATACTGGAGGTAATTTTTACTGTGGTGGCACTGCAGCAAGATAGGATTTCGATGTATATGAGGACTAATCAGGAAGCAACACAGGTGTAAGTGTATACACTGCTTGGGGAACTGGGATTAGGGAATGCGTGGAGTGCCTTACATCAAGGGGAAAGGGACTATACTTATTTTTCTAGTGCTCAAGAGAAATATTTCTGTATTAATCTCTTTCTTTGACTGAAAGCAAGTTTGCATAAAATTCAGCAATGCAAAATATTAAATATTACACATTATAATCATACATCTGTATAGCTTGTTGTGGGTTTGGGAAGCCCTCAGAAAGTGATCTTGTGGAGATTAAATTCATCTTTGCTTAATCACAGTATGCAGTACAAATCACATGAAACTGTTCTGCCAATGAGCTGCTTTAAAATTTCTGATTGACTTGCATAAGTGTTGCTGGATTCAGTACAAAACCTTTCAGAAACTGCTTCTTAAGAGTTAAAACTCAGTTTACATTGCATTGTGATTGGACTTAAGATGCTTGCCAACTGAGCAGCAAAACACATGTTATAAACATTAGAACCTAAGAATTTGCTGGCAGAAGGAGACCGTGTGGTCCATCTAGTCTGTCCATTTTCTACCCCCACAATCAATTTGTCTTGTAAGGTGACTATACTGTCTATCCCATGCCTGTTTGAATTCACTGACCATCTTGGCTGCAACTACCTATGGTGGCAGGCTGTTCCAAGAGTCCAACACCCTCTCCGTGAAAAAGTACTTCTTAACATTTGGTTTGAATTTACCTCCCACCAGGTGCATGTTGTGTTCTCTAGTATGTGCAGCCCTGTTTTCCCAGAAGAGATTCCTGGTTTGTACTGTGTTGATCCCTTTAACAAATGTAAATGTCTCAATCATGTCTCCTCTATTCTTCCTCTGCTTGAGGGAGAATAAATTTAGCTAGCTGAGCCTAGCCTCGTACGTTTCACGGTGCAGACCCTGCACTATTTTGGTGGGACGTCTCTGCATGATTTCCAGATGATCTATCTCCTTTTTTAGGTGAGGTCTCCAGAACTGCACACAGTATTTCAAGTGAGGTCTCACCAGAGACCTGTACAGCAGGAGGATTACATCACGCTTCCTACTGGTAATACCCGACCAATACTTCCGAGGATGCTGCTTGCCTTTAGTGCCACTTTTTCATATTTCTTCTCCTACCTTTAAATCATTTGAGATCATGACATCAAGATCCCTTTCCAGCTGTGTTTCTTCTAGTAGCTGCCCCTCCAGGACATACTTCATGCATGGGTCCCTTCTACTCAAGTGCATGACTTTACATTTTTTTTGACATTGAATCTTAACTGCAGTTCCTGGATCATTCCTCTAGCATTCTGAGATCTGCTACCATTTCTGCTATCGCTTCCCATGTGTCTACCCTGTTGCAGAGCTTTGTATCATCTGCAAACAGGCAGACTTTCCTTTTAGTTCTTCAGCGATGTCACTGATGAATATGTTAAAAAGAATGTGGCCTAGTACTGACCCCTGGGCACACCACTTGACACCTTCTCCTCTTGAGACAAAGTGCCGTTTAGTGTAACTCTGTGTCCTGCCTTGCAGCCAGCTTGTGATCCATTTAACTACTTTGTAACCGATGCCAGCATGCTCCAGTTTGTTGGCTAGCCTTCTGTGTTGGACTGTATCAAAGGCTTTACTAAAGTCCAGATACAACACATCCACTGCTGCCCCTGGTCTACTTCTCTTGTAGCCCAGTCAAAGAATTCTATCAAATTTGTCTGGCATGCGCATCCTGATGTGAAGTCATGCTGTTTTGTGTCAAGTTGCCCACTTGCTTTCAGGTAGTTCTTTACCCTTTCCTTAAGCAATGTCTCAATTTTTTACTTACCACTGAGGTCAGACATAGTGGGCAGTGGATTCCTGCTACATCCCTGCTACCACTCTTGTGCAATGTCACAACTGTAGCCTGTTTCCAGTCTTTTGGTACTATCCCCTGTTCCAGTGAACTGGTAAACAGTTCAACAAGTGGGGTAACAATTTCATCCCGAAGTTCTTTTAGAACTCTTGGGTGCATTCTGTCAGGGCCCATTGCCTTGTCCACCCTTATTTTAGACAACTCCTCAAGGACTCTTTCTTTCATAAATGGGGATATATCAGCTCCCTTGGTATGAGGAAGTGTCCTGGCTGATGCTAGACCATTACCAATGTTTTTCTGTGTGAAGACCGAGCAGAATTTGTTGAGAAGTTCTGCCTTGTCTTTGTCATTTTTCCACCAGGTGTTCTTCCTTGTTTGCCAGCTGTGTTATTCCTCCTTTGCTCTTTCTTTTTTCTTCAATGTATCGATAACATGTTTTGACCCCCCTTTTCACTTCTTGAGTCAGTTTTTCTTCAGTCTGGGCCTTTGCCGCCCAAATAGCTTTCCCGCCTTCCTTGAGTTTCTCTCTGTAGGCTTCTCTATCCTTTTCATACTTGGTCTCCTTGTACTTCCGGAAAGCTTCTTTCTTTCCCCTAACTAAAGTAGCTACCTCTTTGGAGAACCAGAGGAGGATCCTTGCTCTTTTGGACTTGCTGATTTGTTTAGTGCATAGCGTTGTGACTGATGCTATAGCATCTTTCAGCTTTGTCCATTTGTTCTCCACGTTCCATGTGGTATCTGTTGCCAGTAGGGGCTTGATCATTTCCCTCATTTTCGGGAAATCTGCTTTCCTGAAATAGAACACCCTGATTCTGGAGTGGCAGGGTCCTCAGTCTTGCTAATGGAGAACCAGATTGACCTGTGGCCACTGGTACACAGATTGATCCCCACTTGTACATCTGATACCCTGGCACTGTTAGTGAGTACCAGGTTCAGGATAGCTGATTCTTTGGTGGGAGAAACCCACATTTGATTCAGTCCTGCCCCCCTCAAAGCCATGAGGAAGTCTCTACTCCTTTCTGAGAAGGCTGTGAAGGTGGCCCATTCTACATCTGGTAGATTGAAGTCCCCAACAAGCAATAGCTTACCTTTGTCAGCCAGCCTCATTATGTCTTCCAGAAGAACCTTGTCCTTTTCAATCTCCTGGTTTGGGGGTCTATAGATAGCTACAACCCTGACAGGGTTCCTATTTCCAGCTCAAGAGTGATACATAGGGTCTCTGTCTCGACTTGTGTTCCCTGGATCTCAGTAGCATTTATCCCTTCCCTGATGGTACCCAGCTAGATGAGCACTACCAGAATAATGTCATACTATACGGCACTACTCTGGTAAGCACTCATATGGACAGCGACCAGGGATTTACAACGCTTGCTATAAGCACTTCCCTGGTTGCTGTCCGTTGTCCTGAAGAAAAGGACAAGAGCATCAGGGATCCAGTAGCTAGCTGAGCTGCTCCCGTGGTGTGGAGGGCTGGGCCATACAGCAGCTCGGCCAGTGCTATTGGAGACCAGAGTTCTAATCCTGGTCTACAGTCATTTTTGCCTGTTACCGGACTTTTTTTTTTTTCAAGGGGCCATGGAACCAGTATTCCATAGCCCCAAAATGTAACATGCCCTGTGATCTGCTCCCCTCCTGAGTGAGAATCTTTAAGTCTGGGGGGGTGTGGGGGTAGAACCCCCTGCATTGGGGAGTGTGGGGTGTGAAGCCCCCTGCAAAAAAAAAGTGCAGTTTTTGTCTTGCGCACCTTGCTTGCACTATTATGACTGGTACTGTTTGGACCCAGTGCCTCCATGATATAAATAGTGACCCCCCCTCATTTCTTACCTATGCGGTCTCTCCTGAAGAGAGTGTAGCCAGGGATAGAAAAATCCAATGTATGGTTCTCTGTAAACCAAATCTCCATGACAGCAACCCAGTCAAGGCAGGCCTTGGCTATCATTGATGTGAGATCTGTGATTGTGTTTGGAAGCCTACAGCCATTGACACACATTGCCTTCCAGTCTTGGTTTATCCTGCCTGCTACATGATTTCTCTGCTTGTGGTTTGTGCCCCTAATGTTTTGAGCATCCCTATCATGTTTGGAATGCCCGTGTTGAGTTGTGATACATATGGTGTTTGTGATGCTTTGTTTTGGTTCCAATTGATTTTCAATAGAAAGGGGAGGGGCATTTGTTAGCTCATATGATGCAACTGTTGCCCCTTCCCCTCCCACTAGTTTAAATGACTGATGAAGACTTCAAATTTTTGACCGATAGCATGTGTTCCCTCTTTTGTAAGGTGTAGGTCACTGAATCTAAAGAATTCCCTCTCCCAGAAGTTCTGCCAGATTCCTACATAGTCATAACTTTTTCTTGACACCAGTTTTTGAGCCAGATATTAAGTTTGATGATGTGCCTTTCTCTGATCTTTTTCCTGTTAGCCCCCTTGCCCCACACAATCAGAATTTTTGAGAAGGAGACTTTGGATGAAAGGAAGTAAGTTTTTCTCTAGGAGTCATTAGGTACTGCTTAGTCTCTCCAACTAACCATCTAGCCAAGTCCTTTGTACCCATATGGATGAGAATGTGCATGTCTCACTCAGTATTATGCACATTTTCCTTAATCTTGTTTGTGTCCCTCCATGCTGATGTTCCTGGGAGGCATCTAACCTCAATTTCTGTTTGGCTGCTTTGGTGGATGTGTGACTCTACCCCGCGGATCATAGAGTCACTTATTATTAAGACTCGCTTTTTGTTTTGCTAGGAGGTTTTTGTTGTGATTTGTTTGTCCATGTGTTGTGCAAGGGTCCTCTCCACTGTCATGCCTGCCCTGGCAGTAGGCTTGGATGAAAGTGGAGAAAACCTATTTGTCAGTTTGATTGGTGTTGGAGTTATTTCGTGAGAGTTATTTCGCTGTGCTTTCTGTTTTCCAACCAACTGCCAGCCTCCTGTTCTGCTAGCTCTCTGGGGGAGTGGCATTGGTGGTTGGTGACTTAAGTCTGATTACTGCACAGCACAGTTGAGTTGCACCCTGAGAAAGTATATTTCAGCACGAGCAGTGTGTAGCTGAATGCATAGATCATTTAGTGTAGAGCAAGTATGACAATGCCCCACCTGCCTCGCATAAGCTTTGGTGACAAGGGTCCTACAAAACTGCAGTTGATGATCTTTATATTGTCGAGTGGGTAAGGAACAAAAAACAAAGTTGCCATAAACCTAAGGATGGATGGTACAGAAGGTGAACCTCCTTGTGGGAAACAACTAACTGAGCTTTCTTCGGATTGAGTTATCAGGAAGGTAAGTGCGGATGAAAATAAAAAGCACCTGTGCAAGTTAAGAGAAAAAAAAAACTAAAGTTTTTTTGGAGAAGGTTACCAGAAAGGGAGTAGAGAAAGAATTTGGACATAAATAGAAGCATCAGTGGAAAAAGTAATAGACAGGATGTGTGGATGGAAATAGAAGTTCTGTCCAAAAGAAGAATTTTTGTTATGTACAGCGCCCTCTAATGATGTGTGAGGACTTGTGCTAGAAAGAAGTAAAGGTAGTACTGTTTACTTCCTGCTGTAACTCTGTAGGAAGTGGGAGGTGCTAGGAGATTATACATGTCAGTGCTTGGGGAGGGTGGGATTTGGGGAGGGAGGGTGGGTGTACATATCATCCTAGTAGTGGACAGAAACAATCAGTAAACTATGCACACTAAGTCAAAATTAAAAATGAACTGTGGTGCATAAGCTAAACCTGCAAGGCAAAACAGTGACATACAGGCAGATCTGTAAGATGTTGCTCCTTGCTCTTTCTTTTCAAGAAAACCTAGAAGACAAACAGCTCATGAAAAGCTAGGTGCTTTCTGTCAGCAAACCCAGTCTTCAACCTCAACATGCCAAGTAACCTGACCTTTTAAATCTTCCTTCTCTTGGAAGGCACTAAGCCTTTATCAGCTCCAACCCCAGTTACACTCTTAATCAACATCCCGAATGGGCTTCCCAGTGCCTGCAGCCCTGGCGGTGACACAGGCCAGCTGCTACTGCTCACTTCTGCAAGTCACCCACCCAAGAAACCCCACAACATCCCCGAGTGGACTTCCCAGTGCCTGCAGCTCCGGTGGTGACATAGGCCAGCTGCTCCTGCTCACTTCTGCCAGCCACCTGCCCAAGAAGTCCCACAGGTATGAACTAGAACTTCAGCTCTAAAGCCACAGATTTAATTGGCTACCGGGTCTCCAGACAGCCAATGATGGATGCTCACTGTACATTCAATTTTTGGCGCAGACTACGGCTCGGACTGATCAGGTTAACTTGTTCTTAGTGTGTGATTCAGCCTAATTTGTGCTGGTGGCACTCTTTCCACCTGAATTTTGAGCTCCTTGTGTTCTTTTCCTGTTGTTTTTTTTTTAATGTGTGACATTAAATGCCTGCACTGTTAATTTAATTTTTGCAAGAACTGCTAGTTAACTTCAAACTTAGCCAGAACTGCTTGTGAAGAGTGTTTTTCTTTAATTTTTGTCAGACTAGCTAGTTAAGTTTAAACACAGCCAGAATTGCTTGTGTAGATCGTATCGCTTAGCCAGAACTGCTAGTGTTAGACTGAACTGCCATGCTTGCACTCTTTCATTCCTGTTTCCCTTCACTCCTGTTTCTAAACTTAACTCTCTGTTTCTAAACTTATCTCTCCCTCTGCACATTTCTGTGGCAGCCAGTGTCTTAAACACATTTACAGCCAGTCCAGCTCATGTTCGTACTAAGCTGCATTTGAATTACTGCTTCTCCCACTCGCTGTTCTCTCTTTCTCTCTCTCTCTGACCTTCTTCCTTACTTTCCCCACTGCCTACTTTCCCCTAGCTTGTTCTGCTCCTAGAAAATTTACCTGGGCATCCCTGCCATCTTGAGTTATCTCTGTATGTCTTGTACACAGTGTCCACTCGCACCCCCCATGTCTCATCTTCCCTTATTAATTACACTGCCACTTCTCCAAGGTGCCACTGACCCTCTACTGCTGAACCTTGCTAATCCACCCACTACTTTGCACCTCTTCTCCTCCCCTTTGTCTCCTTCCTAAGCTTCCCTAACTACACTTGGCTCCTTCTCTGGACCCCGCCCTTTTTGCTTTGCCTGCTCCCCTGATTTAAGCTTCCTTTGTGCAGCAGGTACTTAATTAAGGTCCGTCTCCCCTTCTGTCTTCTAGCAACAGCCCCAAGCAGGCTTCCCAGTGCCCACAGCCCCAGCGGTGACACAGGCCTGCTGCTCCTGCTTGCTTCTACCAGCCACCTATCCAAGAAGCCCCACAGGTGTGAACAGGAACTTCAGCTCTAAAACTGCAAATTTGATTGACTCCCGGATCTCCAGACAGCCAATGGTGGCCGCTCACTGTGCATTCAATTTTTGGCATAGACTGTGACTTGGGCTGATCAGGTTAACTTGTTCTTAGTGTGTGATTCAGCCTAATTTGTGCTGGTGGCACTCTTTCCACCTGAATTTAGTCCCGGCCCCAACCTCTATTAAATGGTCTTGCCTCAGGGTTAGCCACCGCCCCCCCTGTCTTCTAATTGGTTTCCTACCTCTCTCTCCAACACTGCCCTTGTTTAACTATCTCACACCCTGTAAAGTCTTGGTCTTAGGAGTCCTCTACCTCTGAGTGCTCAGCTGCCTGTTCCTGTATAGAGTAAGGTGCACTGTAAAGTTTTGCTCTTTGGAGTCCTGTCCTATGTTTCTGCACAACTATTTGCTCTGGGTAGTGTGCTGGATTTGATGAGCTGCCAGACTCTTAATCTAGTGACAAGGTACTACTGAGTACCTCCCCCCAGCACCCCCTTGGGTTGACTTTACCCATGCCTTTTGTGCCTTTCTGCAACCCCTCATATCAGGTGCTTGTATCTTTTCCCTGAGAGTACACATCTTCCAGCTCTCGGTTCAGGTGAGATTAAGTGTCCAAAGTGCATTCCACTCCACTTGTGTTAATCTCTACCCTACTTAAAGATGGCTACCATGACTAATCATACTATTATACCCACTTGGGGTGCCATACTACAAGTGCTGATCTTCTTCTCAGGATCCCTCTGTGGTAACCTGGCTATCCCAGCCCATATGGCTATCCCAACTGAATTTATTAATGCGTATGGCTATACCTCTTCCTACATCAACTTAGCCATTGAGTTTACATTTCTAAATATGCATCCATATCACTTAAACTGGCAACACCCCTGCCACTCAACCTGGCACTTGTCCATGGACTTTTGCTCCAGAACTGGACCTACACGACACTCCCCTCTGGCAGTAGAAAGCGTATCCTCTCCAACAAACTGCTTAGAGACTACATCAAAAGAATACTACTACTACTGCTGCTGCTGCTGCTGTTGGGCAATGTACACCACAACCCTGGACCACCCCTAAACAGGACCAGCTCTGGGATCACTCTAGCAACACTTACTCTGGTGTCTATAAACATCTGCAGCCTTCTTCCTAGACAGCCTGCAGGTGTGGGTCACCCAGCATAACACTGACATCATTTCTGTTGTTGAAATTTTGCTCTCATCAAAAATACCTGACTCAGTGATATTGCTGCCTGGCTATTATGTCTTCAGACAGGACAGGTCCTCTAAGAGAGGTGGAGATTGCACTATCAATATAAAAGACAACTTGCAGAGTTTTGTTATTCTCTTAAATAATAAGGATAATCTCACACAAATGCTTGCCATCAAACTGCTCTTTGGGGCTCTGAACAAAGCACTCACTGTGCTATCAGTCTATATTCCCCCAAAGCATTCTGCCACTGGTTTTGAATCACTCCTGCAAGGAATTAGGAGTTTGAGCCTACACTCGAAAATAATAATGTTAGGTGACTTTACCATCAATTGGCTCTCTCTGGATGCCTCCTCCCCAAAGGACTCCCTTTCAGCCATTCACTTCTCACAGCTCGTTGAGGCCCCAACAAGGGTGAACTATTGAACCAGGACAGGTACTTTACTGGACAGGGTACTAACTAACCATCCAGAACATATAGGGGAGAAATGGCAGAAACATGGGGGAAGGGGTGACAGATGGGGAAATCATGGAGGGCAGAGTTCGACAGGGTTTGAAGGCACTGAGGGTGGACAAGGCGCCAGGCCCAGATGTCATCCACCCCAGGGTACTGAAGGAGCTGGCAGAGGTCCTTGCAGGACCTTTGGCAGACCTATTTAATGCCTCACTACATTCAGGGTATGTACCTCAGGACTGGAGGATGGCTCATGTGGTGCCCCTCCACAAGAGTGGCCCCAAGGATGAACTGGGAAACTACAGACCAGTGAGCCTCACATCCATCATGGGTAAGCTAATGGAGACTTTCCTGAAGGAGAGGCTGGTGGCCCTCCTAGAGGCCAAAGGACTACATGACAGCAGACAGCATGGCTTCATCACGTGGCAGATCCTGCCAAATCAACCTGGTGGGTTCTATGACTGGGTAACTAGGCAATTGGACGGGGGCCATGCAGTGGATGTCCTGTATCTGAACTAGTAAGGCATTAAACCGGTGCCACATGGAAGGCTGGGAAGCAGATTAGTAGGCACAGGGGCGGGGTGCAAAGCTGGTGAGATGGGTAGAAACTGGCTTCAGGAAGGCAATAGAGGGTGGTGGTGGGTGGGGAGCTCTCACACCCAAGGGCAGTGATGGCGGTGTTCCACAGGGCTCGGTGTTGGGACCAGTGTTGTTTGGGATATTCATTGCAGACATATCATGGGACATCAAGAGCAAGATCAGTCTGTTTGCTGATGATACCAAGGTAGGCACGGTGGTGGATGACCTGGGGGGATGGCAGGGGTTGCAGGATGATCTGGCAAAGCTTGAAACCTGGTCAGACACTGGCAAATGGGGTTTAATGCCAAAAAGTGCAAAGCGCTGCATTTTGGGATGAAGAACCCAAGGAGGAGTTACCAGCTGGGGGGAGTGCAGCTAGCCCAGACAGAGGAGGAGAAGGATCTGGGTGTGCTCATTATAGGGTCAATGAACAACCCAGCACAATGTAGGAAGGCAACTGCAAAGGCCAACAAAATGCTGAGTTGTATTGCAATGGGTATATCCTTGAGGACGAAGGAGGTGATTCTGCCACTGTATAGGTCATTATTTAGACCACACCTGGAGTACTGTGTGCAGTACTGATGCCCGTATCTGAAGAGGGACATTAAGTTACTGGAGGGGGTGCAGTGCTGGGAGACAAAGATGATCAAGGGGCTGGGGGACTTATCATATGAGAGGAGGTTGAAGGAGTTGAACATGTACTCACTGGAGGAGAGGAGGGACAGGGGTGACATGATTGAAACCTTTAAATACATGAGAGGAATAAACAAGACAGGTACAGAGGGGCTGTTCAAAGCAAGGGAGGGGAGGGCCACCAGGGGCCATGATATGAGACTGGAGGAGGAAGGTTCAGGAGGAGATGAGGAGACACTTTTTACAGAGGGTGGTGGCTGGGTGGAATGCATTACCTGCAGAAGTGGTATCCAGTAGAACAGTAGACTGCTTCAAAAGGGGATGGGACAGGACAAGGGGGAGGGTTAATGAAGGGAAGGGTGGAAGGGAGGGGCAGCTGTAGAATAAGGGGTGCTAGCTGCACATTCAAGCAGACTTGATAGACTTCTAGGCCTTTATCTGCTGGCAAATTTCATATGTTCGTATGTTCGTATATCTTGGATACCTCTGTTCTCCCAGACAGCTTAAGTGACCACTCCCCCATCAAGTGCTACTGGTCTAATAAATTTTGCAAACCACCAGCCAGAACTATTACTAACTGAGTCCTCATCAATGGACATTTTTTTTTCTCAACTTTCTTTCCCTCCGGTCACTACTGACTGGGGCACCTTCGGTCGACCTACCTTATCCCCTCCAGCCTGAGGTCCTCCCATCTGTGCCTGGATACCCAACTCACCCGCAACACACCTGATGGAGCCAACCCCCCCAGAATGCACCCCCCGGGGTGGGGCCACCTTCTACTCCATGGTGCTTTCATCCAGCACTCCATAGGTGGGGATGATGTGGGGCCCAGGACACAGTGGGCAGGGTCCAGCAGTGGAAGTGGGGGTAGGTGACATCTACCCCTAGTCAGTGGGTGGTTTCACTTGTTCTTAGTGCTCCCCAATGAGCCTGGACATGCAATGCCATCCAGTGCTGCCGGGTGCACTCCCGCACCCAGCTCATGGACGGCTGATAAGGCTCCTCCCCTGCACCCAGCCTCTGCTAGGAGCTGCTCATGCTGGGGAATCATCCACCCACCCCCGGGAGAGGAGAGCTGTCCTCCAGATGCTCAATGCTCTCTGTCCACTGCCAACCCACGACAACCAAAGTTCACTCCTGAACCCAGGTCACCAGCATGGCGCAAGGTGTGGCATCCAGTGCCTCAACCCTCAGTGCCATCAGGCCAGCATCAATGGACATCTTGAGAAAATAAAAGTGGACCTCTGACAACAAGACTGGTCCAAACTCTATGCGTCCAGAGATGTTGACACAGCTCTGGATAACTTCATTAGCAAATTCAATGCAATCTGTGACCAACATGCCCCTATAAAAGTATGAAAAATTAAAGGTCATTACAGCCCATGGATAACACCTGAACTGATTGAGTGCATGAAGTTAAGAGACCATCTTTGGTGCAAGGCGAGGGCTTTGGGCACTCATTCTAACATCCAGTGCTATAAAAAAGCTAGGAACAAATGTACTATGGTAATTGTTTCTGGTAAGAATCAATACTACGAAGACACCCTCACTTACTGTTAGAATAACTCTAGGTTCTTCTGGAAAAACATTGCAGATACCACTTAGAAAGACCCTAAATTGGCTCCTAACATGCTTAATATTGATGAAAATATGACTCTGGACCCAAAAGTCATTGCTGATACTTTTAACAAAGCATTCTCTGACCGCAGCAATGTCCTCCCCCTGACTACTTCAATCACACCTCCGAATGTGACACCAGTACATACACTGGTCCACCCAGTAGCAACCCACCTTTCCACTTCAGGAAAGTCTCAGAGGGTGAAGTAAGACACTACCTCATGAAGGCTCTCCAAAAATCAAGATACAGTGGGGATACATTAGATCTCAAATTCATCAGCATTTCACTGGATGAAATCCTGCCATTTATTACCAAGATCTTCAATCTCTCACTCAGCCTCTCTCAGTTCCTGGAAAAATGGAAATCAGCTATGGTGACCCCTGTGCATAAGAGTGGGGACTGGGCTCTGCATGGAAACCATCACCCCATTTCCATTCTCCCTCCACTCTTGAAAGCCCTGGAATGCATCATGGCCAATCAGATTGTCAATTATATGGATAAATATCAGTTGCAATTTGCCCAACAGCATGGTTTCAGACACGGTCACAGTACCACCACAGCTCTTTTGGAATTCACGGGATATATTCATAACTCATTGGATCAAGGTCTTCTGGTTGGAGCAACATTCATTGACTTAACCAAGGCCTTTGATACCATGAACCATGACCTGCTAATTAACCAATTAACCAGTATTGGTCTCTCTGTAGACACAACTAAATGGTTCATGAGCTATCTCAGTAACCGTTTCCAACAAGTAAAAATCGGTAATGTCCAGTCTGATAAGTGCCCACTAGTTAGTTAATTAGTTAGAAATTTATTTTTATACAGGATAAAAACTTTAGGTCCGTAGGTCCTATTTACAAAGTTGTCCTGTTTGGAATACACCACATTACAACATATACATGAGACAAATACAAAAGTACAAGATTAGAAAAATCAATTAAATTCAGGCATTCCACAAGGCTCTATCTTGGGGCCTCTCCTATTTAGTATTTTTCTTAATAAACTCCAAGTTTCATGTCACTGTCATATCCTCCTTTGTGGTGATAATGTTGTGCTCTTTACTAATAGCCCCCAACCCAAACTCTTAAAAGATGAATGTAAACAAAGTTTCACAATTGCAGAAAAGTGGTTCCATGACCACAAACTTTTCATGAATTACAAGAAGATGAATACCATGTTGTTCTCCAACCCACAAAGCAAACATAAAGCATTCTCCCCTCACTATCACTAATAATGAGGACTCCCCCTTGGAACTGGTTCAGCATTTCAGATACCTGGGCATAACCCTACACTCCTCTCTGTCCTACTCACAACATATTGACAACATTTCCAGGGCAATCAACTCATGCATTGGGATACTTTATAGGCATATATACAGTCTGACCCAGGAAGCATTGATCTTGGCAATACACAGCTTGGTCACTTCACTGGCTGAATACGGCCTCATTATCTATGGTGCAGCCCAAAACTCCTCCCTCTGCGGCGTCAAAACTGCCTTAAACAAGGCCTGCCACCTTCTGAGTGATGCTGAGTGCTTGACTCACACATGCAATCTGTATGACAGGCAAACTGGCTGCAACTCAATAGCAGACTATGATACCAGATATGCATGCTTGCCAAAAAGGCCAGCCTAGGAATGCTACCCTCTGGGGTTGCAAACCTACTGTCACCATCCCTAAAACCATGAAGTACCAGAAACTTTGACTCTCAGCTCTATTACACTCCTTGGTGCCACACCTCCCTTGGTCAACAAGCATTCACCTACAGAGCTCCTCACTAGATCAACGCTCTTCCAGCTAACATAACCAATGCACCTAATCTGGGCTCTTTCTCAGTGCCAGCTTCAGCTACATCTAGTCACATTGTCATCCTTTGATTGCTATCCCTAGGTTCCTCTTACTGAATCCATGATCTCCTAAGCCTACCAATACTATCCTATGGCTCTCACCTTTTCATTCTGGCACTTCAACATACCCCGTTATGTCCTTTGCCTCACCCCACCACCTACTTAGCACTTATAGCACAATTGGCTAGTCACTGTCCCACCCCACCCCCCTTTATTAATGCCTCCACCCTCTCCTTCTCCTCCCTGCTCCCTCCTCCTCTCTCCTCTCTCCTCTCCCTCCCATCACCACACCCTCCCTCAGCCCCACCTCCTCTCCCATCCCCCCTCCCTCCCTCCCTCCCCCATCACCACACCTCCTTGGCCTTTCTCCTCCTCCCCATCACTATCCCTCTCAGCCTTCCTCGCTCCTTAGCTACCTTGACCCTAGGGCTTCTCCTAATCCTTTGCCTGACTTCTCTTCCCCTACCACCACTTTTCAACCTGCCCTGCCCTCCCTCCACACACTCCTCCTTCACCTTGGTTGACTATCCCCATCTCCTATAAGCTACCACCCCTCTGATTGAAGCTTCATCATGGTTCAGTGCCTACCGATTGTAGTTTTCCCCTTTGTCTATGTTGTAAGTTCCTTGTATGCTGTTGTATAATTGTCAAATTGATGCTGGCATACCTTGTTCTATGCCTACCTACTTGTTGTTTGTTCCCTATTCCACACTGCTCCTGACCATAATACCCTAAACTTGTATGCCTGATGACATCTGCATTGTAACATATTCACCACCTGTAGTTGTCTCCTAATCTGTTATCTAATGATGTGGAACCTACGTAAAGAGCTTCTGCTCAAAGGTATTAATTCCAAGATTTCAATAAAAAAATAAATAATTCCCTGGATGACCTGTGGAAGAAAAACAAATTAGCTCCTTCAATGTGAGAAATAGACTGCAAAACCTGTAAGCCAAAAATAAAACGTGTAAGAACATCCTGTAAGTTCAAAACAAAATAGTAATGCAACAGCAACTCTGTTTAGCTTAAGGAAAGATCAAACTGTAAAACCTGTAAGCACAAAAACAAAGCAGCTACAAAACCTGTAAGAACAACCTGTAAGTACAAAACAAAACAGTAATAGAACCTGTAAGCACAAATCAAAATAGTAACAAGACAGTGACCCTGCTTAGCTAAAAGAAGCCTTAATGTTTCTCCTTGCTCTGTTAATGTTGCTCCTTGCTCTGTCTTTTCAAGCAAACCTAGAAGACAAAGAGCTCAGGTAAAGCTAGATGCTTTCTGTCAGCAAACCTAGTTTTCCACTCTTGAGCTGATTAAGTGTTGAAAAACAATGCAGTATGAGCTGCCAATGCATTGCCAACTGTAAAAAAATAATGCTAAACCAACTCATTGGCAGGACAGTTTAATGCGACTTGTACTGTGTTTTGTTAAGTGATAGTATATTAACAAACAAGATTACACAAGAGATTGATACAATAAAAGCTTTAAATAAAATGGCAGACATCTCTGACCAAATTATTTGGGTCACCCTAAAACTAGCTATTAGGGCAAAGTTATTAGTTTTGCAACAGGGGAACAAAGCAATCCACAGCAATAAGGGTAGCCTTCAAGTCTAAGATTAAAACCTTAGAACATGCACATAAGGTCACGATGGACTTATTGTAAAAGTGGAAAGGATTTGAAAACTGCTCAGCAAGAGTTGACTGACATGCTAGCCTATAAAGTTAAAGGGTTATTGTGATACACAAACCCTAGGTATTACAAGGTCAGAGGCAAAGCATCCCATTTGCTCACTTTCACATTTAGAAAAATTGATGTGGTACAGCAGTTCCTGGTATTGCAGATCTAATTCATCAAGAACATATTTGGGCTACTCCAGACAACATTGCCCATAGTTTCCACATTTTTCCCCCTCCAGTCACAGTCTGCAGGACCTCTCTCAGGCATCCTGCCTGCTCCTGCCCTGCCTGAAGTCCTCCTACCTGTGCCTCCTCTCTCCCCCTCCTCTAGCCACGATTGCTACCCCCAGCTTAACCCCTCTGGGGTGGGGCTTTCCCTCCTTTTGAGTGCTCTCATCAGTCAGCTCCGACGTGGCAGAGGGCCCGGGTGGAGGAACCTGGAAGGCCAGACAAGAAGGACCCGGCAGTGAGCATGGGGGCAGGTGCTGTCACCTACTCTGCAGATCAGGGTTTTCCCTATACTAGTGAGCTCTTCTCCCTTCCCTCCCATGCATGTGCACATCCCGATGCATGGCGTACAGCAACCCCTGCCTGTGTCAGGCACGCCAGCTATGTGCTGCTCAGTGAGCTACAGCACTCCCGGTCTCCACCAGGAGTAGCTGATGCACCAAGCTATCCCCAACCTCCCCCCCCGGGAAGGAGAGCAGCCCTGCAGGCACTCAATCCTTTCCCACCCCTGCTATCCCCCAATGCTCCGAGCTCACTCCCGAACTCAGGTCGCTGGCATGGTGTGAGGTGTGGCGTCCAGCACCTCAAACCTCAGTGCCACTGGGCTGGCTTAGAGTTTCCAAATTTACTACAAGAAATTGTATGCAGAGGATAAAGTTATCTCTTCAGTCATGAAGAGCATGCAGGTCTTTTTAAGTAACAGAGACCTTCTGAAATCATCCAACTCTAAACAACTATAATTGGAACCTCCTATTACTAAGGCAGAATTAATCCAAGCAATTCTAGACTATAAAAGAAATAAAGTCCCTGGACCCGACAGATATTCTTTTAAATTTTTATGAGAAATTCAGGGAGTTTGTAGTTGCTGTTCTTCTAAGAACAATGAGAACTATACAAACTGAAGGTAGAGTTATAGGTTCATGAAATGTGTCAGTGATGAAGGTGTTGCCTAAGCAGCAGAAACAAAAGACAAATGTGCAGCATTCAAACCCATCTGTCTTTTGAACCAAGACATGAAACTCCTGTCCGATTTTGTTCAGTTAGCAATTGGGAATGTTGTGAAAATTATCCAGGGCATGCAACAGACTTACTGTAGTTTGGACCCAGGTCCAACACACCTCCTGGTAGGATGTGTGGAGGTGATCGGAACTGTCCTTGCAAAGATTGTTGGGTGTTCATTAGAGCATGGGGTATTCCTGGACACCCTGAAGAAGGTGATGGTCCACCATCTTCTAAGGAAAGCTTCTCTAGACCCTATCTTGCAAACTATCTGTCTGTCTCTAATCTGCCTTTTGTAGGCAAGGTTATTGAAAAGGCAGTTATGTTGCAGCTTGTGGAGCATCTTACCACCCACAATATCTATGATCCTCTCTAGTCCGGTTTCAGGAAGAGGCACAGTACTGAGACGGCATGAGTTCGGGTTCTTAATGATCTCCTGACAGCAAGGGATCGGAGGAGTCATTCCATCTTAGTCCTCCCTGATCTCTCAGCAGCAGTTGACACTGTGGATCATGAGGTGTTGCTAGGGCACCTGCGGCTACTCTGTGGACTGTCTAGGACAGTCTTCAGATGGTTTCAGTCTTTCCTAGCAAGCAGAGTGCAGACAGTGGAGTCTGGTTTGTTTTCCTCAGCTCCTCACCCCTTGCCTTGTGTAGTGCCACAGGGCTCGGTGCTTTCACCCATGTTGTTCATGGTGTATATGCTGCCAATAGGAGACATTATTAGGTGGACAGATTGAGTTTTCACTGCTATGGAGATGATACTCAGCTGTACATGTCCTTTGTGCTAGAACATAGTGTCTTGATTTTTAACAACTGCCTTTCAGAGATTCAGGACTGGAAGAGTGCCGATTGGCTTAGATTGAATCCAGATAAGATCGAGGTGTTAGTGGTGGACCCAGGTCATTGGGTGGAGGGACAGATGGCTGAGCAACCCTCTGGGCTTTGGCTGGGGGTAACCAGCTGTTAAGCGCTCACTGGGTGTGGAATCTGGTTGTTGTATTTGATGATGAAATGATACTGAAATTTCAGGTGTTGGCCATTGTCAAGACCTCATTCTACCATCTGAGGAATGTCACCTGGATAAAGCACCTGGTCACATCTGATTATTTTCCAATGTTGGTCCATGCCTATGTGACGTCATGCCTTGATGACTGTAATGCCCTATACCTAGGGCTACCAGGGGTGGACTTTCTCAGGCTGCAGCTGGTGCAGAATGCAGCAGCCAGGTTGTTGATTGGCTTGTCGAGATCTTGCCATATCACACCTGTGCTCCATGACCTGCACTGGCTGCTGGAGCAGTGGAGGATCACCTTCAAGGTTGGCTTACTAACCTATAAAGCCCTACATGGAGAGGGACCTCATTATTTGCAAGACCTGCTTTGTCCCTACTGCCTCCTTTGTCCTCTTCGCTCCACCGACAAAGGATTACAAGAGATTCCCAGGGTCTGTCTGACTGTCTCTGGAGCTAGATCTTTTGGTTTTGCAGCCCTGACCCAGTGGAACTCTCTATCTTATCAAATTAGAGACTACCCATCTGTAGAGGCCTTTAAATCTGCTTTAAAGTACTATTTATTTGACTTCACTTTTTTGGAGACTTAAATACCTACTGTTTGTATTTTAAGTAATTTTATTAATATGATATATATGTATTTATTGTATATGTCTTGGCTATATTTTTATTGGTTTTATTGATGTTTTATGGATGTTTGTACAATGCTATGATCTATGGAATAGTGTTTCATAAATAAATCTTGCTTTGCTTTATCCCACATAGGCATCTTAGTTATAATGTTAGATGATTATTAAACATTCTAGTACCTATCATTCTAGTATCATCTGGATGCCTTGACTTAAATCACACTTCTTCTGGACACTGAAAAGGTGTTTGAACACTTAAATTGGGTTAAGCTCCAATCAGTAATGTGCAGGCTTGATTTTCGTAAAGCTTTTCCGGGTAGGATGCAGATGCTTTATAGTGAACCTCAAAGGAGATGGCACATTACCTGTTTTCTTTCTGACTGCACAAAAAGGACAAAAAATACATTTTCTCATTAGTAGGATGTTGACTCCTGAATCACAACTAGCCATACCCTTCAAGTGGGTGCAATCTAAAGTTTACTTAGAAAATCATATAACAACCATATAATAACTAACAAATGAATTGCATACTCTCTATGCTGTCAATTACACACACACTTAAAAAATACAATGTTCTCAGATCTAAATAGATGGCAGCCTCTGCCAATGTTCTTTTGTCTCCAAGATTGTGGCAATCAGATTGATATTTTACCCAGGTTTTTATTTCTATATGCTGCCCTACCCGTGACAATTCCTTAAAGGGATTGGGAAAAACTTAAAAGAATGCTCATTCAGTTTATCTGGTGTGATAGGCAACTGAGACTATTCTGCAAAGTTCTGAGAAGACCCAAAGAAGAAGGAATCTTTGGTCTGCCAAACTTTAGGCACTGTTAAGAAGCAGCCCACCTTAATTTGTGATTGATCTACTCAGGGATAGGGATGATACTGGGTGGGTCCCCATGGAGTGGGAAGTACATGTGAGGGAAGGAGGGATGAGAAGCCAATGGCAAGGTAGGTTCAGAGGCTACAAACTAGCATAGGGCTTCTTGACAGACTGGATGTGCCTGGGGGTCCTTATCTATAAACAATTTTCTATGTTTCTATGTTTGATGACCGCCCCCCCAAAAAAAAGATTAATACCCTGGTTAAACATTAATAGGTTATAATGTAAAACTCAAAACGGATGAACAGAACATGCATTATGTTTATGGGCACAAATTAAGAACCAGATTAATAACCCAAATGTGAAGTGTTAGTGGGTTCCTATAATGTATACTCCAGACTTTACCTCAGCTAGACTAGATGCAACTTTTAAACATTGGAACCAGAGAGGGTTACATTTTTTTCTCTCTGTTCCTGAGATATTAGGGGCTATAAAATGTTTTCAACAAATACAAGAACATGGGCTTTGTAAGCATAATCCCTTTAGATACAACCAAATCAGAGAATTTATAGTAAAAGAACTACACTGAAAAGAGCATATCATGGCAGCATCGAACCTGCTGGGGAGAGTTCATTGTGGGGCACAGCACTCTGAACAGAAGGCATTCATTGTAAAATGATATTCTGTTTTGTTGGGAGACAGGGTCAAGGCATATATTGGGAAGATCTCTGATGAATCTGAGAGAGAGAGAGGTTGCCATGATTCCAACAAATAACGAATGGGACAAGATCTGGCAAGTGGAGCATTAGGCCACAGTGGTGGGCCCGTGGTGGAAATGCCACTGGAAGGTAAACATTAGGCTCTTTTTTAAACCTTGCCATGGCAAATGGGGTTATTTTCATCTTTTACATTATATACAAAGATTTTTTGTTTATCATTTTATGGTTAGCTTAATTACGTTATCTGAAAGGATAATGGGCACTGTGGATAAAGATAGATATGTATATTGATTAAAAAATTGACTTCTTAATAAATGAACAAAGAAAACTACCTTGTTCAACTTAGATGAAAAAAGTCTGTTTTTCTGTAACAGCTCATCCCAAGATGCTGCAAGAACTGTCCACTTGAAAGGTCAGAGTTACCACTTAGCTAACAGAAAGAGAACTGAGGTTGTTACAACTTTGAACAAAGAATATTGGGAAAAAAGGTTTTTTTCGTTGTGTAATTTAAAATGAAAAATTCTGCCAGAATAAGACAGACCCAATTTTGAAGAGGATGTTGCCAAGAAAAGAAAGAAATAAAGAATTTCATATCATACGAACATACGAAATTGCCGGCAGAAAAAAGCCCACAGGTCTATCAAGTCTGCATAATTGTGCAGTTCTTAGTTTTGTATCATCACCATCATCATCATGGTAATAATAATAATAATGAAGTAAAGTACAGAGGAAAAAATATTCATACCTGTTCTATAAATATTACATCAGCTATTCTTGGGCCAGGATATTCAAAGGGATTGCGCCATGCGCAACCCCCCAATGCGCCCCAGCACGATATTCAAAGGGGAATGTTGTGCGGCGCAACATCCGATGCACCAGGGCGCATTGTTAATGTATGCAGCGCAGATGCAGGGGGTGTACCCATGCATATGCGGCACATCCTGATATTCAGCCCAGGATGTGTGGTGCATATGCTGGCGCAACCCCTACATGTGCCGCACACTGGTGCACCAAGCTGAGCAAAAAAAAAACAGGCTCAAATGCTGGCCAGTCACAGATGGGCAGCTGTATTGCTAGACACAACACAATAGCCACCAGCCATGGGTGGCCACCCACCCAGTGGGACCACCATCCACAAGCACCTTGGCCCCATTTGCACCTTGCATATATTATGGTCTCATTTGCATGCCCCCGTCTGAATATCGCGGGTGATGCGCCTAGTGCAACTGCACTTGAGCTGGCACATCCCCGTGCTCCCTCTCTGTGTCTTGCACTGGTTCTGTGCCATATTCAATGGTGCTGAGCCATGCCACATCACCATTGAATATCACCTGGTCCTGGCCCCGCGCAGCCCATTTGCACCGCGCCCAGGCTTGCGCCACTGCCCAGCGCAGCCTGAATATCTGGCCCTTGGTCTTTTCTGAACCCACATTTTCAAAAGGCCTCCCATGGCTCAAGGACTAAGTCCCTGAATACAATGCCCTGACTCAAGGAAAATTCCCTGCAGCTGCAATAATTGTGATTTTTAGCATTTTCTTTTTTTTACGCAGTTGCAGACAAAATAGTATGCCTGGTAATACCAGGTATAGCATTTTATTGCAGCTGCACCAAAAATATGCAGAAGGTGCTATAAATTGTGGAAGGGGTTGAAAAAAGACAAACTTTTTGAAAATTGAATGCATGCAGCAAAAATGGTGATTGTGCAAGGAAACCGTCTCTTGTATAACTTTCTTCAGCATGTCCACAATTTTTCTACTTTTAAAAAAATCTGGTCCCAGGACTCTGAAAATGTAACTTTTGCTCAAAACTTAGGTTGCACCAACATGTTGTAAGATGTTTGAGAAATGTGTAGTTTGTTCCACTGTTCAAATGTGACATGAGTTATGGGAGTTTCCCATACGAAAAAAAATAAGTTAGCAGTTAATCAATGTTTACCTTTTCATTAAATAATGGCTAACTAAAAAGTTGAGCATTAAGCTTGACTGATGCTTGAAGGATTTACTCAACTAATGTGTAATCCTTGCTATCTAGCAATTAGTTGAGAATTTATTTGTTTAGTTGTGCATTTGTTGAGAAATGAGACTTTGAAAAATACTGTAGTTATGGATTGACTGAATTTTTCAACTGAAACAGAATCCAGCTTGGGAGTTAGATGTTTATTTGACTTAGAATTTTTTTCAGTTATTAATTAGTTGAAATGTAACACTAAGAACATTTCTCAGTTATTAAATACTTGAGATTTTAACTCAGATTTTTTGCAGTCAGTAACTACTTAATGAACCACTTTAAGGTCTTTCTCATAAAGAGCCCTAAAGTAAAACAAGTGAAAAGGGGTCACAAAGAAAACACAGTTGAGCAGAACCAGTCTGACTAATGAACAACTAGTGGACAAATATCTGATAACTGTGGGAGGGGACCAAACCAGGAAAACAAAAGACCAAACCAAGAATATGTAAAAGTTAGAAATACTGAACAGAATAGTAAGGGATTTCCCTTCTGCTGCATAAAGCGGTCTGCTTGGGCAATGTGGTATGGAGGCTTTGTCCAGCTTTAGGGAGTATTGCGTGATGGGGGTGATCTGGTATGGGGACTTAGGGTGTGATCCACCTGCAGCAAGGAGGGTACCCAGCCTGAGTAGGAGGCTGATCTGTGGCTGGAAGGGTGGTCCACCTACAGTGAGGGCAGTCAGCTATAGCTATGAGGCTGGTCCAGCATCTGAGGGTGGTCCAGCTGCAGGAAGAGTTGTCAGCTAGGGGGGCACAAGACTGGTCTGTGGGTAGAAAGGAGTGCTCAAATGCTGGCAGGCAGGTCAACTGAGGGGTTGGCATAGGGTAAGAGAGGGTAGTCCATTGATAGGGAAGGTGAGTCTGCTTTAGCTGGGGTCACTAGCCCTTAAGCACCCCCCCATCTATGGTGTCATACTCCCTATTGCAACCCATCCTAGCCCTGGCAGTAGGCTCTCCAGCCCCATCCCCAGCTTCAGGCTTCTCAGCCCCCATAGCCATGTCATCAGGCTCCTGACTGCCCCTGATCATGACCTTAAGCTACCGATCCTGCAGTCAATGTCTTGGGAAGGGGCAGCATGGTTCAGATGGTCCCCTAGGTGGTCCTGATGTGAAAAGAGGGTGAACATAGGTGGGAGGAAATATAGTATGTGGGTCCCTTGGAAGGTCCAGGTGTGGGAAGAGGGGGGCAATAGCTGGGGAAACCTGGTCTGGGGGGTCCCTTTGGTGATTCAGATGGGCAAATAGGCTCTGGGGGGTCCCATGGGAGGTCTGTGGGAGGCAAAGTATGGCCCCAAAGGAAGACCTCCTGCTAGCCTGTAGACAGCTCACACTTAACCCAACTTCTCTCTTCTTAACTTCACCCTGGGTTGGGGCAGTGAGTCAGCAGCAGTGCCATAAAGCAGGTGCTGTCAATCTGAACTAATATTTAAATAATTAAAAAAAAAAAAACATTAAGGGCGCAATAAAGGATGCCTACATCTGTTAATGAGGTTAGGGCAAGGCCACGGAGCAAGCTACTGCCCAAAGGTGGATCTACTGAAATGCATTTAAATCACTCCAGAAAGGAAGGATAGGGTGAAAGGGCAGCCATGTTTAAAATTATCTAAATTTATTTTAAATTGCACTGATACTTGGAGCATAGGGCAGGGGCAGGTGGCATTCAAATTAAGTAGCTCCAGAAGGTGGGCAGAGGGTAGGGCAGGCCCTGAATTAGACCATAAACAGGGATCCCCTCCAGAAGGAACAAAGGCATGGTAAAGCCCCAGTTATAGCCAAGCTAGTCAGCTGGGCTGGTGAATAAGGCAAGCTGGCCCCAAAGTTGTTTGTTTTTATTATTTATTCAGAAATAAATGCTGGGGGGGGGGCAGTTAGGGGACGTAAGTTCCAGATTGTAAAGTGAGAGTGTTACAGGGTGATAAAGGTGGCAAGTAGCCAAGTGGCCACCAGTAACCAAGCTAAGGCTAGTGTTGTAGGGGGAAGTTACTCATGTTACTAGCCCTTGGCTAGGGCTGTGGAAGCTATACTACTGGGATGGCTAACTGGCTTATCCATTCCCTCCCCCTGCTCCTGACCGGAGCTGATATGCTAGTGCACTTTAAATCAGCAAATTCTACAATTTTACAACACTTGCCTTAGCATGGCTACTAGTGACCATTATCATCCTGGGGCACTGTGTAATCTGGGGTCTTACTTCCACTAACTGACCATCCTGGTGCTTATTTCTGAGTAGACAAAAAAAAAAAAATGTTTGGCCAACTAGCCCTTATTCACTAGCCCTACTGGCTAGCTTGGCTATAACTGGGGCTGTACCCTAACTTTGGTCCATCTAGAGCCTTGTTTTTCATCAAATTTAGGGCCTGCCCTGCCCTCTACTCCACCTTTGGGAACTACTTAATTTGAATGCTGTCTGCCCCTGCCCTATGCTCCAAGCAGGAGCATGATTGAAATAAATTTAGATAATATTGAATAGGGCCCTCTCTCGTTCTATGCTCCCTCACTGGAGCAATTTAAAAACTCTGAATAGCTTCACCTGCAGGCAATTCCTTGCTCTGGGGCCTTGCCCTGACCCAACTAATGGCCACGACTGTCCTTTATTTATTTATTTATTTAGCATTTCGGAAACAACCTTTGAGCAGGAGCTCTTTTACAAAGTGCCACATTATAAGAACATAAGATACAGGAACATAGGATGAAAACATGAGTCATATACAGACAGCACACTAACATAAAGGATGTGGGATTACCAAAGATTATACAATGGGGACCTAAAAACCATGATTCTTATTGGCTGACTGGTACCTTTCTGTCATAGTAAATCCTACGATAACCCATGAAAAAGGTACCAGTCATCCTCATGTGGAATCACCCCTTATTCATCTGACCCCGAAAACACAAATAGAAATCTACCATATTGATTCCCCAGTTAGCGCTCCCCAACAGTCAAACTGTCAAGCCTGTAGCATCATAAAAAAAATACACTCGCTTCCCAAAAGAAGTACAAATTGAAAGAAAAAATCCAACAATCAAGTAGAAAACTAAAACTGCTACTGACTTCAAATGATAGGATGCTCCTCCCAACATCTGTGCCGGCTGGCTCCTCTGGCCACTAGCTCCCTCCGGTGTCCGTTACACTGATAGCTCCCTCCAACCAGTACCACAGACTTCTTCCCAGTTCCCTTCCAGTAACCAGTAAGCCCCTGGTCCATTCTGTATTTTTAAAATGACCCCAAGAGCAGAATCAGCTGCTGTTAGTCAATTTTTTTCCCAATCTAAAGCACCGTAGCAGCTTGTGCATGCCTCCCACCATGCCTGTTCAGCTGAAATGCTAAGCTCAACAAAGTGCTTCTTCATGAAAAAAAAAACACAAAAGTTGTAGAAATCAAAAGTAGCTGACTCCCTCAGTGGCAGCACTGGGCACTGGCTCCCTCTGATTGCTCGCACCCTCCTCCAACTTCAGAACAGAAATCTGTCCCCTATTTAAAAAAATAACCTTTCAAGAGAGAAACAGAAAAACATAAATAAAAAGTCACAAGGATACAGACTGCTAGGTACGACAGTCACTCTGATAGGACGCTTGTTGAACTGCCTTTCCTCACTGCAAATGACAGCCAAAAGTGTCATAGTGTCGAAGAGAAAAAAATGACAACAAATCCTCAATGTTGGCAACTGTTAGTGCATTCATCCACTGCTAACTCATAAGCCACACATGCAAGCTGCTCACACCTCATAGCAGACTGGTAACCTGCTCCACACTCACTGAAAGAAATGGCTGTCAGCACAGTAAGCAGCCCCTTACTAAACTAACAATAAATAAATTAAAAAAAGCATCTCCAGATTCAGTGCCAGCTATACTGTTTCTGAAATGGGGCTGCCTCTCAACCGATTTTACCTTACAACAGGGAACTATTTTTTCTGGCGCAACAATAAATAAAAAAATATATTTAAAGTGAAAAAAAAAAACAATCTTTTTGTCATTTTTCTTTTTTAAAGTGAAGGGGGACATTGTATAATCGCAATAAACCACTACAGGGTCTGGGATATGCTGGGATTTACCAATGGCTGACCTGGTTTGACCACTCAGTCTGCAGCCTCTTAGCCAAACCACGCCAGCTGTGGGTAAATTCAAGCACAGCCCACACCCTTTCGTAGTCTATTGCTTAATTATACAATGGTCTCCCTTAATCTTGTAATATGATTTGTCAGCTGGCATCTTTACCCGTGAGTAAATCCCTGCATAACCCACTGGTAAAGTGCCAGCTGGCTCAGGTGATAACTGAACAGCAAAGAAAATCACTACCTCTCATTTAGCCACACTGTCCGTTCCATTGACGCGGTCTCTGCAGCTCTTCACACTGCAGCTTCTACCCGCTCCTATCCACTTACACAGTGCTCGAATGCACTTCCTTTCTCCCAATTATTGTAATCATCCCATCAAAAGAATAAAAAAAGAAACCACCAAGTGAGAACATTGTGGACTACTGTGGTAACCTTGGTACCATCCGGGAAAAACAATATATTTGCTGAAAGTGCTACAGCTCGTGCCTTGCAGGCAAATTGTACCCCATCACAACCAATGAATCACGTACACTGTACAGGCATGTTGTATCTTAAAAAAAATATTTTTTTTTCTTTAACGCCTGACTCGTTCTTGTCAGGTTAACCCTTACTTCCTCTATAGTACTGGTCATTCATCCCAGAAGCACACACTGAATGCTACCGGCAGACCTTCACCACTCACACCATGCTGTGTCATCAAACATCACAACCAATGAACCATGTATACAGGCGTGTTTTACCTCAAAAAAAATCTTTATTTTATTTCTTTACCTTCAGACCTGTTCTCGTTATTAAGCCTTACTTCCTCTATCCTCTGTACCAGACATTCATCCAGGAAGCACGAGCTGAATGCCGCCAGCAGAATGATCCTCACTGCTCGCACCATGCTGTGGCATCAAACAGCTAATATTCTCTTCTTACTGGCAGGATGTCTCAATAAAACAAAGAAAAGACCGTTATGAATTTTAGACTTTCCATTTAAAAAAAACACTATATTACTGTGTGTGTGTGTGTGTGTGTGTGTGTGTGTGTGTGTGTGTGTGTGTGTGTGCATGTGCATGTGCATGTGTGTGTGTCTCGGGGTGGGGGGTATTAGGAATCAGGCAGCACCTCAGGTACACACACATTGTACCTAGCAATGCAGGGCTATTTTTTCTGGCTCAGTATTACAATCAATACAATTTATTTAAAATGCACCCCCCCCAAAAAAAATAATCACAATAAACCACTCCAGGGTGTGGGTTATGCTGGGATTTACCCTTTCTGGTGCGGATTTTGTAATGAGGTGCACCAGGCATGGGTAAATCCCAGCATAACCCACAACTTATCATTATTGCTTAAGTGCAAAAGAGCAAAAAGATTATCTTATTCCAGTGGTAGAAGGAAAAGATCAGGAGAGCAATCACTAGAGGAAGAAGTAGCCTTGAGCTATGAGGCTTTGTCTGTCAGTGGGTAGCTTCGGGGGGAGGGTAAAGGGAGGACAGGGCATGTAGTATGGGGGGGTACCGAGAAATTAGGCAGAAATAAACAAAAGGAGCGGGAGGGGTAGATACAAGGGGTATTGCACCCCTGGCATGAAAAGAAATTATTTTCTTAAATTGAAATATTAGTCCAGGCAGACAGCATCTGCTTTTTATGGTGCTGCTACTAACCCACCGCTCCGACCCCAGGAGAAGTTGAGGAGAGAGGAGTTGGGTTAAATGTGGGCTGGATGCCTAGCTGACTGCAGACAGATGGGCACTCTTCCTCTGGAGCCTTGCTGGATATCTTGCACCTCCCAATGCTTGCTCCCCCGCTTGTGGATGCCACTGAGGGAATGGCATTTACTTTTTCTTAACAAAAAAAACAGAAAACAACAAACAGGACTAAACAGAGCCCACACCATGGCTGCCACTGCTGCTCCCCTGCTGTAAACTTGGGGACTAGTCACCCAACTGAAATGAAGCCTTGTCACCCCCAGACCCTGGTGGCCAGGTGGCTTTCTTTTTGGTGGTACCTGGACAGGGTCGGGAGGAAATGGAGCAAGAAAAAAAATGGGGCATCATGTGCATGGCATTAAGATTTCTGTGGAATGAGGAATGTGACTGGCAGCAGGACAAACATCCAGGCAGTATTCAGACACCACCACAAAAACCTCACAGCTGTTTTATGTTCAAGAACCGCTTCAGAATTTACAGGATGTGCTATGATGATCCCTGAGGAAATTATGATTTTCTGGAAAACTGCACCTTGTTCTTTATTTTTATATGTGCTTTCTCCCTGGTCATGTAGCTGGCTGCAACAGAATTTACATGGGAAGAAGTACATCTGGAGGTAAGCCACCCTTAATGAGCGATTATTTTAGTCTGGTTAAGTTAACCTTGCATTGCCATCCTCAAGGTCTGCTGTCCAGGGGAAGATTACACAAGGTGGGGGGGGGGGGAGGTGGTAACAACAACAAAAATGGAAAGGGACCTGGGGGTAATCATATCAGATGACCTTATGATTAGCAAGCAATGTGAGAAGGCAGTAGGGAAGGCTGAGGGGATACTGGGATGTATAAGGAGAAGTATCACCAGCAGAAAACGGGAAGTTGTTATCCCTCTGTACAGACAGATGGTGAGACCCCATCTGGAGTACTGCATTCAGTTCTGGAGACCCCATCTCCACAAGAACATAGACAGGATGGAGGCAATCCAGAGGAGGGAAACTAAAATGGTGCAGGGTCTGCAAGAGAAGACATACTAGGAGAGACTAAAGGAGCTTAATATATATATACCCTTGAGGAAAGGAGGAAGGGGGGGACATGATAGAAACTTTTAAGTACCTCAATGGAATCAACAAAGTCCAAGAGGGTAGCATCTTTCAGAAAAAAGATGTGAGATGTACAAGAACAAGGGGACACAATTTGAAGATAGAGGGGATGGCTCAGGTGCAATGTGAGAAGTATTTTTCACAAAGAGAGTGGTGGACGCATGGAACAGCCTTCCTGAGGAGGTCGTGGGGTCTAAAACAGTGGAAGAATTCAAGAATGCATGGGACAGACATAAGGCAATATTTTTGGGGGGTAGGAAGAAATAGGCTGTTGGTTAACTGGGATCTGCAGCTTATCCTGCAGGTAGGGAAATGGGCAGACTAGGTGGGCCAAGCGGTCCTTATCTGCCATCAAAGTCTATGTTTCTATGTTTCTATGTCCAGAAAGACTGGATGGATCAATGGTCTGCTGCCCTCATTGTCTATTGTTTCTGTGTTAAAAGAATTCTGCTGGACACTCAAACACTCCATATAGCCTATGCCTTTCAAGATCCTGTCTCACTAAATGGGGCCAAGGGTGAAAACTATATGAATAGGAAGAAAAGAGTTAAATCAAGGACTCATCTTATTTATTTATTTTATTTAGTCAATCATAGGAATTACAACCCTTTGAGTCATAGACTCATTTACAAAGGCTCCGCGTCAGCATAGTCATACATTCAGAGATAGTACATTAGTGGGACATCACATTTCAAGTAATTACATATAATAGCCAAGGTGGCTGAAAGTCTATACATGTAGTAGCTAGGGTATTGATATTATTACAGTAGAACAATTACAATACAAGTACAGCCTCTGGGGCATTGTCGTATAGTAGTAACAGTGATCTATACAATAGTGAGACAACACAGTTTTAAGGAAGTATTTACATATAGTAGCCTGAGTGGCTGTTGACCTATACATTTAGTAGCTAGGGTATTGGTATTAGTACAGGAGGTATAGTCACAGTGTAGGTGCAGTCTCTAGGGCATTGTCATGTAGCAGAGACAGAGATCAGCAGCAGAGATGTCCTATACAGTTAGTCCTATAACGACTGGTGGCAATGTCAATGGGGAGCAGCCATAGTGCAGCTCTGTGCAGGTCAGTTAGGAGGATTAGCAGCTGCACTGGCATTGGCGCAAGGAGAGAATGTGTTTTTTTAGGATGGTCTTGAAGTGTCCTAGATTGGGAATGGAGGTTATGGCTGGGGGGAGCTCATTGTACCAGGTGGGAGCTCTATAGAGGAATGATCTCTGAGCAAGGGAGGTTCTGAACCTGGGCACGGTCCACAGATGCTTGTTGGCAGAATGAGTGGTTGCAATGCGGGAACATGAGAGTAGCGAGGCTGAGACTAGATATGCAGCGAATTTAAATTCCGCTGGCGAAGTGGATGCGAAGTGACCACTTTGCGTTGCCGGAGCACAACGCGAAGTGACCAACACAAAGAGCTCACTTTGCGTTATCATTACCACTTCGCGTTGCAAATAATGCCTTAAGGCGAAGTGCCATGTAAATAGGCAGCCCCCCACACATCACATGGCTTACAGTACTGTAAGTCACATGGTTTAGCCAGATAGGAAGGAAGTGAGTCAGAGAAGCAGTTTCACTTTCTCCTTTGCATTTGTAGAGTGAGAAAGCTCTGTGGAGAGAGAAGGAGAGATCTGATGCTTTAATTCTTTACTGCAGCCACGACAGCTTTTTTAAAAGCTATAACTTTGTTTAATTTTAGTGTTGTGCTTATGATTTTTTTTGTTACTGAATTTTTTTTTAGAAGTTTTGTTTTGTGCATGTGTGACTGTGTGTGTGTGTGTGTGTGTGTGTTTGTTTGTATGTATCAGATGGACGGGACTTGGAGGATTTGAAATGGAGCCTTTGGAAGGAGAGTCGGTGGCCTGTGGGTGCGATCGTCTGAGGAGGGGAGTGCGGACAAGGGATGGTCGTGTCAGGCTGGACCACTCCCGACTTCTGGGGTTTCCCCCCCGTGCTGAAGCAGCAGCATCAGTGCCACCAGTGGGTGCTGTCAATGCACCTTGTGCACCACTACCACCACCACCACTGCTGGTAGATATAGGTGCTCCAGCAGCACCCCCTCCACCACCTCCTCAGCCACAGGAAGTGGCCTTGGAAAATCCTGGTGGTTCAAGGAATGTGTCTGGTCCCCCCTGCAGCTCCTCAGTGTGGGAGTTTTTTTGACTGTGTTGGGGGGACACCACAGTGGTGGTGTGCCGCCTCTGTGGTGTGAAGGTGGGCCGTGGCCCCCGGGGGACACATTTGGGGACTGGGGACCAGCGCACCCACATGATGAATCACCACAGGGTGGAGTGGCAGGCTGCCACAGCAGGGGCCAGATGTCCACCTGCTGACCCTTCTGTGGCAGTGGCAGAGGGTGCTGCTGATGAACAACATGTGCTTCACCGCCGCAGCTGGAGGAGGGCCAGTGGAGCAGCTACACCACCTCACCCACCACCACAGCCACCAGCACCACCCTCTCCACCACCACTCCCTGGATTTCCTCCTGCAGTGAACCCCGCTGCAGTCCCTGTAACACAGTCAGACCTCACCTTGGTGTGGGAAGCCCTGGAGGAGAACTGTGTGAGGGTGGGTGCTTTGCAGCAGCAAGTTGGCACCATCGAAGCACAGCAGCAGCAAACAATAACAGTGCTGCACTTGCTGCTGGACCACCACGGCAACCCACGGCCACAATAAGATATTGTTTTCTGCCCCACCATCCCACTGTTGTGTTGTACTCTTTTTGTGTGCTTTTTCTTTGTTGTTGTTTAGTAATCCATATTTTCCCTTCCAGGGCAATATTTCTTGCTCCACATAATCAATACATTTCTGTGTAAAACCGCCCCTAATTTCATTACAGTGTGTCACATGAGGGAGGAATTCCCATTCTGAAAAGCTGCCTACATTCTACATCTCTTCTCAGCAACATTAGGACGTGATGCCAGGGAGAGAGCGAGTGCATGCTCTATTACATTGAATGTCCGATTGTCCTGCAACTTTCTGAATTTTTCTTTATGTTATAATGGTCAGTTTGTGGTGAAACGTGTGGGCACATTTCCTGTAAGAAAAGCCTTGTTAGTGGAAATGTTCCCACAGTTAGCCACAAAGTGAACCTTATAACATAAGAAAATATTGAGATACCTGCCGGACATTCACTGTAGTGGAGCATGCACCTGCACTCCCCTGCATCACGTCCTAATGTTGCTGAGAAAGGGCGGTAGAATGTGGGCGGCTTTTCTGAATGGGAATTCCTCCATTATGTGACACACTGTAATGAAATTATGGGTGGTTTTCCCAGATATAAATTGCACTCTGTGGAGCAAGAAATATTCCAGTGGAAGTAAGGCCCCCACATATTAGGTCGTATGCATTACCATCCATTACTATGTAACGTGGTGAATCTCTGTAAAGCAGCAGCGCAACAATCTGTTGATAACTCTGACCTATATTTGTTAATGCTATGTCACAAGTTCCTCTACTTACATCCTGACTGACTGGAATGATAAGAGAATTTGCTAACTTCAGTGAGTCTGCTGTACTACCTTTTTTCATGTGTGAAATAATGAAAATAGCATTCCTTTTAAATTGGTTCACCTTCTGACCAGGTGTTTGTTATTGTTTTCCTCTGCTTTTCTCCATTGCATCAGTTAGTTGTTATATATCACTTTTGTTGTAAATTAACAATTATGCAGCAGTCAGTGTTTTATGACAGCATGGAACAATATTTATTGAAAAGAAGCTGCAAAAAAATGCAAACCTGGTGAGAACAATACTGAAAGGTGTCCTCTTTTTTTTCATACATGAAAAAAGTCGTCAAGTAAGGAAAGCAGACAAAAATTGTGAAAAGAAGTGTGTCATTCAAGTCACGGCTCGGAGGTAACTAGTGGTGGCTGTGGCAGTGTAAAGTAGCATACAAAAGCACAGTTCAAAACTGTGAGGACATTGTTGCATTGCTGCTTTAATTGTGAAAATGTCAGCATGACATCATGAGCTCACAGCAACAATCACAGAACACACAAAAGTGGCACAGAGTCCCCAGATTTTTTTCTGCAGACCCAAAATGCATCCTCCTTGTCTGCAGAAAATTGGCAAGTGGTTATACTGTGAAATGGGAGTGTTTTAAAACCTACTAAGTCCCCTAGAATTAATGGCGCACTCAGTCATGTGCACAGAAGTGGCACAGAGTCCCCAGATTCATTCTGCAGGCCCAAAATGCATCCTGCTTGTCTGCAGAAAATTGACAAGAGGGTAGACAGTGAAATGGGAGTGTTTCAACACATGCAAAGTCCCCAAGAATTAATGGTGCACTCGATCATGCACACAGACATGGCACAGAGTCCCCAGATTTTCTATGTAAGCCCAAAATGCATCCTGCTTGTCTGCAGAAAATTGACAAGCGGTTAGACAGTGAAATGGGAGTGTTTTAAAGCCTACTAAGTCCCCCAGAATTAATGGCGCACTCAGTCATGTGCACAGAAGTGGCACAGAGTCCCCATATTTTTTCTGCCAGCCCAAAATGCATCCTGCTTGTCTGCAGAAAATTGACAAGTGGTTAGACAGTGAAATGGGAGTGTTTCAACATATACAAATTCCCCCAAAATGAATGGCGCACTCAGTCATGTGCACAGAAGTGGCACAGAGTCCCCAGATTTTTTCTGCAAGCCCAAAATGCATCCTGCTTGTCTGCAGAAAATTGGCAAGTGGTTAGACAGTGAAATGGGAGCGTTGTAAAACCTACTAAGTCCCCCAGAATTAATGGCGCACTCAGTCTTGTGCTCAGAAGTGGCACAGAGTCCCCAGATGTTTTCTGCAAGCACAAAATGCATCCTGCTTGTCTGCAGAAAATTGGCAAGTGGTTAGACAGTGACATGGGAGTGTTTTAAAACCTACTAAGTCCCCCAGAATTAATGGCACACTCAGTCTTGCGCACAGAAGTGGCACAGAGTCCACAGATTTTTTCTGCAAACCCAAAATGCATCCTGCTTGTCTGCAGAAAATTGGCAAGTAGTTAGACAGTGAAATTGGAGTGTTTTAAAACCTACTAAGCCCCCCAGAATTAATGGCACACTCAGTCTTGCGCACAGAAGTGGCACAGAGTCCCCAGATGTTTTCTGCAAGCACAAAATGCATCCTGGTTGTCTGCAGAAAATTGTCAAGTGGTTAGACAGTGAAATGGGAGTGTTTCAACACATACACCAGTATAAAATGATAACTGTGAGTATTGTGTTGCTGGTCCAATGTGTTCTGACAGACAACTTGAGCAAATGCAATGTGATCATCTCAACTGGATTGAATTATGCCCTTTGGCTGTACACCAATAGTAGCCTTGGTGAATATAGATAGATAGATAAATATATGGTTGTGAATTTTCTAGGTGGGGAGAGGATTTGACAATCGTGGACATGTACTCATGGTATTGCTCTCCATCACAACTTACACAGAAACTGCTGGTGTGCACATTCAAGTGCTCAATAAGAATTTTTTGTGCTGGAATTGGAAACGGATAACTCTCAAGCACATGAAGGTAAGTATTTTTTTTTTCTGGGGAGGGAATCATATTTGCAGGTTTGTATCTAATGGTTTCTTATTTTGTTACTTCTTCACAGATTTCATCAGCATCCTACTAGAGTCTGGTTGTTATGATGGTCATGGTCATGTAATGAAATGACTTCTGCATGTTGATATGTGTGCCCAAGCTTGGGGGAAGGGAGTGCCTGATCTTGAAGAACTTTTTGGAATAAGGCCACTTTGACAGAACACCAAAGCATCTTGACGTTTCCTAAAAATAGGAATGAATGACTTCTTACAACTTAATTGTTATGTGTCCCTCCCTGGTTCTCACAACCTGTGTGTAATATTTCCTGCAGTCTTCACAACACAATGAAATGGATGAAATAAAATGTTCATACTTACCAGAATGGATTTCACATGGATATTATATTGCTTCCTGTTTGTACGGTACAGCTACAGTACCATTCCCATCCCAATGTATTTTATCGATTGAGCCTTTTTTGGTTACCCTGTAAAAGAAACAAAATAAGTGCACCGTATGTGTTTTACCATTGTGGCTCTGCAACGCCATAGAAAAGAAAAACATAAAACTAAAGGAAGTGAAGCAGCATAACAAACATGACTGAGTACACATACTCACTTTATGGTTTAAATATTAAGAAGCTTTGTGTCTGTGACTGATGAATGTGGTGGCCCAGACAGACTCAGGATCAGTGGTGGCAGTGGCTAACATCATTTGCGGTGGTGGTGCGGGTCCGTGGGGGGCATACAGACTCGTGGTGGCAGACTTGGATAACATCAGTTCCAGGTGGTGGTGGTCCAGGGGGCATACAGACTCGGGCTCAGTGGTGGCAGTGGCTAACATCAGTCCCGATGGTGGTGGTCCGTGGAGGGCATACAGACTCATGGTGGCAGACTTGGATAACATCAGTCCCGCTGGTGGTGGTCCAGGGGGCATACAGGCTTGGGCTCAGTGGTGGCAGTGGCTAACATCATTCTCGGTGGTGGTGGTGGTCTGTGGGGGGCATACAGACTTGTGATGGCAGACTTGGATAACATCAATCCCGGTGGTGGTGGTCCAGGGGGCATACAGACTTGGGCTCAGTGGTGGCAGTGGCTAACATCAGTCCCGATGGTGGTGGTGGTGGTGGCCCATGGGGGGCATACAGACTTGTGGTGGCAGTCTTGGATAACATTTGTCCCAGTGGTGGTGGTCCAGGGAGCATACAGACTCGGGCTTAGTGGTGGCAGTGGCTAACATCAGTCCCGGAGGTGGTGGTCCGAGGTGGAGGGGGTTGCACACCGCCTTTTAAATACTGCACTTAGAACCTGCCAACATTAACCACATCATCATCCTCATAAAGAAAACTGCCCTCACCGTCATCGATGTCTGAAGTCTGACCACTGGGAAATTCTTTCTCCATTATGTCGTCATCTACGTCAGTGGTGGGCTGTTTCAGGCAGCCACTGCCAGTGGCACCAGAATGCTCCATTTCCACATCAGCAAGACCACCGTGACTAGGCCGGGGTATGAATACCAAGGTTGCAGTCTGCGCTGGTATGTGCCTCTCATTCATTTTAATGAATGTTAGCAAACTAACATTTGCAGGAGACAGGTTTATCCGACGATCCCTGACTATTGCATCTGCTGAGCTGAAAACGCTCTCAACACTTACACTGGAGGGAGGGCATGTGAGGTACTTCAGTGCCACTGCAGTCAGCTCTGGCCATTCACTGACCTTTCCACTCCAGTATAAAAGAGGATCTTTACTTATTGTCAGATGCCTGTTTCCAGACAAATATGACTCAACCATTCTCTGTGCTGCACTAAATCCAATTGCTGATGCATCAGCCTGTTCTCCAGAATCATTTATTTCACAAATACCCACTTGAGACAAAGCCTTCCAAAGCAGGTTGACGCCACCCACTTTGGATGACAGACCACCTGGAACTACAGTCCCCTTACCCTTGCATGATATGCTTGATGGTCCTCCAGCTACACCTTCAGCTGGATTATGCTGCTGATGTTTGCTCACCTTGGCACGTGACTTCTGTGCCCCATGAACCAAGCGCACCAGTTGACCACTGATATTTTTTACCTGTTCAGGCCCTCCCTCCAGTACTGATGCAATTCCACATTTGTATCATGGGTCCAGCATTGTTGCCATGGCAAAGTTGTCACTACGCTGAATGCTCACAATGTGATGATTCTGGTTGAATACTGTCAGCATGAGTTGCAGCAACATACTACTACCACCGTCTCTGGCAACATCAAGGCTATGCTGTACATTCACCAATGTCTGCCTCAGCACCCACAGCAGTGGAATTGATTGGCTAATGGAGGCAGACTCACCACTCACTGCCTGTGTGGCATGTTCAAAAGAGTGCAAAATTATTACAGAGTCCATGAGGCACCACTGTTCAGTCATCATAGACATAGAGGCCCTGGAACTGTCACGGCTAGTGTGTATAACAAGATATTCTGAGATGGCTTTGTATTGTTCATACTACCTCTCTGCCATGTATAATGTGGAGTTCCATTGGGTGACTACTTCCAGCTTCAAGCGGTGCTGAGGCAGGCTGTTTTGTATCTGCAACTGCCACAATTGGTCACAGGCCTTTCCAGATCTTGAAAAGTGAGAGCAGATATGTCGTGCAATGGTCAGCATTTGCTTTATGTCAGGGTGCTGCAGAAACTCCTGAACCACAAGATTTAAACAGTGGGCCATGCATGGAACATGAAAAAAAACACCATTCGTGATGCATTTCACCACATTTGACCCATTGTCACTTGCTATGAACCCAGCTCTCAGGGACAGAGGGTTCAGCCATCTGTCAATTTCAGTCACTACCATGTCCAACATGTTCTCATCAGTGTGTGAACAGGTCACACTACGCATAGCAATTGTTGCATGCTGGCGAATTCCAGGAAGATTGCTACCACGACAATCCACCTTACTGCATTGATTATTCGCACTACCAACATCACAAACAACCCCCGCACCTGTGCCCAATGTGCAGTTATACACAGATATGAACTCCCCACTGTTTTTCCACTTGTCCACATATCCATACTTAAATGGATGAATGAAGAGGAGGAATGTTGAAGGGCATGTCTTACTGAGTCAGAGACAGTGAGGAACAACTCGGGAACAGCATGGGTAGAAAACTATGTCCTGGATGGGACTTTCCATTTTGGACAGACACGTGCAGCACACTGCCGGAACCCAAAATTCTCCACAAAGGAGAAGAGCAAAAGATCAATTGCCAGCATTTCTGCTAAAGCAGCATTAAGTTCACGTGACACTGTATGATTGGGGGGATACTTCAGCTTATGTGCAAAAACACTCAGTAACGTGGGCTGACTTAAACGTTTTGCACGGCTTGTGTTGTTGCTCACAAATGGTTGTGCTCTGTGATGAATGGCATTGGCAGGGGGTGGAGTGTGGACATTTGATAAAGACGGTTGAACAGGTGATGATGACAACCCCAGAAATGATGTTATTTTGCCAGATTTGCCAACCGGGGTTGATGTACCACTTGCACTAGACATACTGCATTCACCACCACCACAAAAACTGCTACTCTCACCAGCACTGGACAACATTTCAAAGTCATTATGGTCCTCCACTTCATCATGCCTGTAGTAATCCTCTGCTGTTATTACCACACTACTGCACACGTTTAATTTCCTACTAGGCTTAACAGTCATGGAAGGGGATAACATGCTGGCTATGGTTGCCGGTGACACAGGTGAACGCCCACTGTGGTATTAGCTGCCAGCTTGTACTGGGTTCACAGAGCCAAGTGCCTATTCTTAAGATACGTATGCTGTCCTACTGTCCCAAGGTGGCTCCCCTTTTTACCTCGACTCACACGCACATGGGAAACCTGGCAGATTGCAACTGAATCATCATTTGCATCGTGAACAAAAATATCCCAAACAAAGGAGTGTGATGCTCTGCTTTTAACATGTCCATGGTGATGTAGCTTATCTAAGTCTGTTATTTTAAGCACTGAAGTGGGGGGGGGCACGTGATGATTTGGGCACTGCACACCTGAACTGCAAATGAACACCACAACTACCTATTATACTGATTACTGGGTCATCATCATCATCATCATCAACTAAAACCGGTATATCACAAGTTTTTACGGGGGGTTCCTGCAAACAGACTCAGACACAGCCACTTTTAATTTATTTTTCTCTGGTTCCCAACTGGGGTCAATTACATCATCATCATATTCATCAGCGTCACTCTCACACACATCCACATCTTCTGCTTGGATGCTAGCATGTGGACTTCATGTTGCAACAACAGCAACATCATCAGCAGCAGCAGCATCATCAGCATCTACACCACCATCACCTGATATTTTTTCACCACACTGTGAATCACCGCATGGAAAATGCATGGCGTTAAGTGCCATGGTGATGGAATATCTTATTGGCTATCGTTGACATGCTCATCAGAATTCTCAGGTTCAGTTAATGGGATGTTACTGGGAAGTATGACATCACCTACGCTGTCATCACTCACTTGCACTGCTTTACATTCAATATGTTTGGATACGGTACACTGGTCGGAATTAGAACTTGATGCAACAATGCTAATACTACCTCCACCACCACTAACACCAGTAACACTAACACCACTGGCTGGGAAAACATAATCTCCTCCAACTATGAGTGAAGCTACGGATTAGGCTGTAAAAAACATTGCAGGAGAATTACCTTTTCTCACATCAGCAATGCACTTCTCCGTCCATGTACTATTACTACCATGCCCACAGACAGACCCTTTTACTGCCAACATTGCCATGGCCAGAAACAGCTTTGCTTGCACGTCTCTTTGCAGGCATTTTGGGGATCAACCACAAATATTATTACCAAATTCAGATTTTGATACGTTCACTTTCTGACTGGAGGGACGCTGGCAGGATGTGAAGCAAAATAAAGAACTGTGGCTTCAGCAACAGATACGAGACTACTGTGACACTGTCTCGCAATTAAAACAACTTCAGTAACCAGTGATGCTGATGGGGTCACAAATCACAAACTCACAAAAACAATCCAGTCTGGTAAAAAAACTGTTGAATGTGGGGGTGGGGGGGCAATGAATACAGACAGTGCTGATTTTTACGGCACTACAATACAAACAGCAAAACTAACAACAGAGAACACAATCACAGTACAAAATCAGGCAGCTGAGGTGGACAGCAGGTTCACACTGCTGCGCTTAGTTGCACTTACACTAGTCTGTGTCACAAATGTTAACAAGTGTATTATATTTGACACACACAACACTGCACACACAACACAGAACAGTTTGTGTACAATGCTTAATGAGGAATGCGACGCAAATGCAAAAGTTCAGTGTACTGCCATGTAATGTAAATTTCTAATTTAAATAACCTGACCTTATGAAATACTGCACCACATACACACAACAAACAGCAAGAAAATTTCCTACTATTACTGACAATTGTACTATGTGTACATTAATACAGTCAGTTATATAACAAAAATATAACCAAAACACAAAGAAATCACTAGTTCTCCAACTTAAATCTACCTAGACACAGATACGCCCCTCCCCCACACAGCACACTTTCTCTGTCTTTCACCACACACACTCAATGTTGTAAATTAACATTCAAAATCCACACACAAATAAAAACGCTCGATGATGTGAGCACAGGCGGGTTTCCTACAATCGATGAACTACAGTTGGGTCCCCCCCAAAAAATCAAAAATGCTGTTTCAACGGCTTTTACAAGATTCCTACAGACAGCTATCAGAGCACACTGTCTCCAACTCCTTCATAATCATACTACCCTGAACTGAGGCTGTGCAGATCATTATAGAGCTCATGTGACCTGAACTCCCATGAATCACTGTAAAATCTGCCTTTGGAGCTCAAAAACAAGGCAAAGTGAGGTGAAGTGAAGTGAACTTCCACCAATGTACTTTGCTGTAAAAATTGAAAGAGTAGTGACCAGTGGAAGAGGAGTAATGTGAAGTCACTGTTTCTAATGCACTTCGCATTCCTCATTATAACGCAAAAGTACTCCACTTTGCATTGCAGGCATTATCACGAATCCGCCTTTATCACGAAATGCTTCGCAGAGCTGATTGAGTCCATTTTGCCCACCACCAGCTGAGACCCCCTATGAAGTTAACCCTAGGTGGATTTTTTTTGTGAGGAGACAGGATTGATATTGTAGTCTTTCCTCAAGGGTGAGTTAAATTATAAGTGTTTCAGCATCATTACGGCTGCATGGACAGAGCTCCACAGTCAATATGGCAACACAGACCGGCCCGGTGGTGCTGAGGGTTGAGGCACTGGATGCCACACCTCGCACTGCGCCAGCAACCCGAGTTCGGGAATGGACTCGGGTGCCGGGTGTTGGCAGGAGAAGGGTTGAGGACTGAGCACCCCAGTGGTACTCGCCTCCCCGAACTCAGGAGTTGGGTTAGCCCAACGATCCAGGGACCCCCGGTGGAGACCGGGGGGTACTGCAGCAAGCTAGGCAAAAGCACGCATCAGCGAGGTCAAAGCAGGCAGGGGTTGCTGTGCGCCAATTGCATCAGGACGTGCCCATGCACAGGGAAGGGGATCCACAGAACACAGGAAAAACCTAGTCCTGGGAGTAGGCGAAGGCACCATCCCCCTATGCCCAACATCGGGTCTGACCTAGCTAGCCTTCAAGTTCCCTACATCGGGAGAGACATTTGTGGCTGGAGGCTAAGTTTGCAAGTGGGCCCAAGGTAGGAGGGGTGGCTCCACCCCGGAAGGGTCAAGCCAGGGCTGCCAGCTACAGATGGGGCAGAGAAGGGTGAGGTCCGATCGGGGGGCCTTCAGGTGGGGCAGGATCAGGGTGGATGCCTGAGAGAGGCCCCCAGGATTGTGATCAGGAGTGAAACAGAATTGAAAAGAAAATGGCAACACAGGAGTTTTAGTACAGCACTGTGGGAGCACGTGGCTGGACCACTGTCCGGTGTGCTTCTACAGTGCTGCAGCAAAGATCCACTGGTGATCTTTATGTGGCCCTTCTCTTCCATGGGCTGCATAAACACCCCCCCCAGCAGCACTCTACTTTTTGTGCCACAGCTGTGGAAATGATGGCTGCCATGCCAAAGATAATGGCTCTGACTCCAACTGCACATGCACGAGTATTGCGCATGTGCAGTTTTGTCATCACTGCCATCTTTCGAATGGCAGCCATCACTTTCGCAATCTGCTTGTAGTTTTCCCACAGTGACAAGTGAATCAGACTGATCTAAGATGGTGATTGCGAAACTGGTGAGTGTCATTCACACTGGGCAATTCATGCTGATCTCTTTGTAGACTGGCCCCTATGGCTCCCCCCATTTATGTCGCACCGGTGTGCTGAACTGTCTGATGGCAATGGTTAGAGTCTCGCTCCATCAGCAGCTGCTTTTGATTTGTGGTCTGAGCCATATAGTACAATGGTACAGGAGGTGTGAAAAACAACATCCAACAGCTCTCCTGTTGGTTCCCACAAAAAAAGTCCAAGTCCTGGGTATAGAGAGAGTAGTACGAAAGGGCAGCAGTCTAGAATTGTGGAATGGAGCCTCCAATGTAACCTGTTAAATGCTGCATTATTTCCTGGGATCTGCGTGAAAACAAGATGCTGCATCATGGAGTTATTGAGCTTGATTTTGCAGCTATAATTTCCTAAACATTACTGCTTTTGCATTTCTGCCACTGTGGAGTAGAAATTCGAAGCATAAAAATATTGCCAAACATATTAATGCAAGTCTAATTCTCAATCAGAAGTGGTGTAGAGAGGCTTCCTAAGCTAGCCCCCTTTTTATGTTTGCGTGCGTATGCAGCGCACAAGAAACACTTCAAGGAGAGTAGAATATTGCAGAGGTATGGCAGTGTTTGGCCAATCCAGCCAACACTTTCAGGGGCTCATCCCTCAACCACCAATCAACAGAGAAGCTGCCGATGATGGCAGTTTCAGAGCGAGCGCTGACTTGAAAGAAATCTGTTGCTCCAATCATAGACAGTTTCTCCATTGCAGTGGCTGATCTCCCCCCTCCTCCGGCAACCTGGCAAATTCCAGCCATGCACATTACAGAGCACAGTAATGCGCATGGCTGGACTTACGAGCAACTCATTTGCTCAGTGTGTCTTTCCTGGTGAAAAAAATAATAAATGAGCCCTGCCCCAGTTAATTGGTGTCTCCTGCTACCAACCACACACTCCCCCCAATGCCAACATCGGGGTGTCCAATTCCCCTGTCAGCATGCCCCCCCAAGCCTGGACATATATTTTGCTTACAACAGAGTGCCCGATCCCCATGTCGGCATGCCCTCCAACTATTGTGGCACACTGGGAGCCCACCCCAGTGTGCCAAAGTAATTCTTGTTTTTCCAACACCAGGATGCCCACTCCCGGTGTCAGACGCCCCCCCCAGAGCCCCCTTTTTGTCAGTCGACCTCAGGGTGCCCAATCCTCTAGTTGGAATTGATCCCCCCTCCACTAGTCTGGCACACTGGGAGCCCACCCCAGTGTGCTGAAATCCATCTTGTTTTCATCTGTAAAAAAGAAAACAGTCCCACAAAGTATTTTTTTTAACCTGAAAAAAAAAGAAAATGGTCCTTCGTCGTTTCCACCTCCCCCCTCCCCCATCTCGCACCCTCCCTCTGTGCACTCCACCTCCACGCACCCCCTCTCACTCATACTTACCTCTGGAGGTCAGGAGCAGCGATTTTCTGTGGACTGGGAACACATCTACACTCTTTAAAGACCAACCGGGAACTGAAGAAATGATGGTTAGCCCAATAATGGCAGTGAATGGGGCGTTTTCAATTTAGGTTTATATCTCAGACAAAGTTTAGAGTTTTGGTCTCAAATTTTCAACATGGGGTTCTTGTGACCCCACCTCATGAACACTGGCACTGTCATTTAATTTCTTGGTCCTGAAAGGAGATTTCACAGTCACTGCACGAAATCACATTTCGGGACCGATTAATGAAAAAACAGTGCCACTGTTCATGAGGTGGGGTCCCAAAAAGCCCATGTTGCAAGTTTGGTGAACAAACTCAAAAAAATGAGTGCATTACGAGTGTGGGTTGCTCAGTTTGCATGCATGCATGCTCATAATGTCACCAATTTGTAGTATTTTCACTCCAAATTTCCAACATTGCCATTTTTCTCACACCTCCTTATGAACAGTAAAGCTGTCATTTTTTGTATCCTGCCTGAAATGTGTTTTCACACCTGTGGACCAGAATTGCACAGTCACTGTGCGAAATCAACTTTTGGGGCAGATTAATGAAATTACAGTGCTACTGTTCGTGAAGGATGGTCCCAAAAAGGGCATATTAAAAATCTGGTGAACAAATTAAAAAAAAATGACTGTATTATGGAAGTTCTACGCATGCTTGTACCATCGCCACTTTTTCATATTTTCACTCCAGATTTTCAGCATTGCCATTTTTTCACATCTCCTCATGAACAGTATAGATGTCATTTTTCACATCCTGCCCAAAATGTCTTTTCACACCTGTTGTGCTGAATGGCACATTTGCTGTGTGCAATCACCTTTTGGGATTGAGTAAAGAAATGACAGTGTCACTGTTCATGAGGTGGGGCCCCAAAAAGCACATGTTGAAAATCTGGAGTGAAAATACCAACAAACGCCCAGGGCATTAGGGTTTTTAACCATAACGCCCCACCCTGTACAGGCATAGGGGAACCCTAGCAATAAGAATGAGTGTTATGGCCGATGACTCAAAGGCACACCCCAATGCCTGTCAGTCTCTGCAGGGTGGGGGTGGGGGTTGGCATTAGTTCAGTACTTCACTGCCATTCCTACTATGCATCTCTCTAACTCCTGCAGTACCAATGCCAATACCAGCAAGCAAACATTTGGCATTGACAAATACTTGTTGTTAAGCTGTGTTCCTGATTTGCAAAGCAGGAGGTTCAGCGGCATGATAAGCCAGAAAACAACAGCACATCATGCTCGTCAATGCCTGATTTGAAACATGTGTGCTTACGGTGTTGCATATCACTACTGTATCCCAGTCTGTGTGTGAGCGCCTGCTCAAATTTCAAAAACTTTTCCACAGCATCCTCCTGTAGTGAACTGTATTACATGAAATGCTTTGCCTTTGTTATCTCCTGACACAGCCACAATTCCAAGCAAATGCTTGCTATGGTCATATGATGCAGGAGTGAGTGAATCAGACCGATCTAAGATGGCGACTGCAGGATCAGCGAGTTTATTTCACGTGGGGTGATTCATGCCAAGATCTCCTTGTGTGTCACCATGCAGAAGAACAGAACTGCAGGCATGGAATGGAAGAAACTGTCGGGAGGTGGGCAGCACAAATGGCGGTAAGCGGGAGGATGATCGTATGTTGGGCAGTGTGGCTGATGTGCGCCAACCATAAGTCTGAAGCAGCATTCTCCCAGAAGTTTGCAGAATTTGTGTCAGGGATGTTCCCTTACTGCATTATGCTGCTTAGTTTATCCTCCTGATTGTGTTGAGTACCGGTTCGGTGGCCGAAAATCATCACATCACCGTAAGGCAGGCTGTGCTGCTGCTGCAGGGGCTGGGGTCACTTTGTACTGAAGTTTGGCCTGCTGCTGTTGGTGCTGCTGAGTGCTGAGATGAGGAGAAGATGAGTAGGTTGGCTTGGGGAGGACTCAGGACTGCTGGCTGCGCTACACATGGAGACAAGAAGACAGGGAGAGAGAGTCTCCAGTGAACTTCAGGAGTCAGAAGGACTGAGCAAAAAGAAAGTAAGTGCATGCACACAGTAATGACTGTCACTCGACTCATCCTCAAGGAATTCATGGGCTGACTGCCAGGCTGGGCATGGGCTGGGTCATAAGAACATATGAACATATGAAAATGCCAGCAGAAATAGGCCTTATGGTCTGTCGAATCTGCTTGATTGTGCAGCTACCCCCTCAGGGGGGCAAGGGGGAGTGGTCTGTCCCTTATTTTTAAAATCCAGTGTTGGTCAGGTGCTTTTTTGGGGGGATGCCTTTTCTGAGCCAACTGTGAGGCCAGCATACAGTTATTTAATTAGACCTTGCTGCTAATTGGTGGGACTTCAGATAGATGTCTTACTCCCACATAGTCAATTGAGATAGAAAGTGGCCATATTATCCATCTAGCCAATGCTCCCTCTTCTACCATTAGGAAAAAGCTGAAACAGGCTGAACACACAAAAATTAACCTACACTGTGGGCACCTTTAGGTCCCAGCTCCAGAACCACTTCTTTGCCCTATGCCAATGTTTTCACTAGCATCATTACGAGAGCTGTTTTAGGAGTTAAAAAATATATTTGAGCCTCTCTGTGGATCCGGGGCTGTCTCCCTGGGAAATTTGAAAGTGCATGTGTTCAATATGGTGCATACTAGTGTATTTCAAACACCAGCTGCTAGGCCTTAAAATGCAAGTTGTCATCTTTCCTACCACCTTGGATTCAGTCTCCTTATCCATTGCTTCTAGGTGACCTTTTCTCTAAGCCTCAGCTTTAAGGCTTTAGGCCACAAACACCCTCTTCCTTCCTGCTGCTGGTGTCATTCATGTTAGAGATAGACTCAGATGAGCATAGTGGTAGACTGGTAGTGCAGACATGGTCACTATTTTAGAAACATGTAGTGTCACCACCTGAAGTTGTACTATGACAATAAATTATTATTCTGGTCGGCGGTCGCCATACCCAACAATAATCAATACCTTTCCACAATGTCAACCTCAGAAGTGGGGGTGGGGGGTGGGGCAAGGGATGGGGGTCTGTCCCTTATTTTAAAATCCAGTGTTGGCAATCCTAACTTCTTAAAGGGATTACAGGGCCCTAAAGTGTGTATCTGTAGGATTTGGTGGGTGCATGTACACAAACATACTATAGTCCCCCCTCTGTTTTTTCTGGCATGTTTTGTGTATTGATAGGTTTGTCTTGATTGAATGAAGTGTATTGGCTCACATGTTGAATCCTGGTGCTCAGAAAACTGTCTCCCCCAGTCTGAAAACATGCCTTTAATCCATAGAAACATAGGAACTGACAGCAGATAAGGACCACTAGACCCATCTAGTCTGCCCATTTTCCCTGCCTACTGTAAAAGACCCTACTTTATCTCTGGCTTTACCCCCTCATTCTTATTACTAGGGTTCCCCTATGCCTGTCCCATGCATGCTTGAATCCCCCCCACTGTGTTTGCCCCAACTCCCTCTGCTGGGAGTCTGTTCCATGCATTCACCAACCTTTCTATGAAGAAATACTTCCTCATGCTACCCCTTAGTCTACCCTCTTCCAACCTCATGTCATGCCCCCTTGTTCCTGAACATCTTTTCTGAAAGAGGCTACCCTCCAGTACCCTATTTATGCCTTTTAGATATTTGTAGATTTCTGTCATACCTCCCCTGACTCTCCTCTCCTCCAGGGTATAATATTGAGGTCTCCCAGTCTCTCCTTATATGACTTTTGGTGCGGGCCCTGCACCATCTTTCTTGCCCTTCTTTGAACTGCCTCCACCCTCTCTACATCCTTACAGAGATGCGACTTCCAGAACTGACACCATATTCCAAATGAGGCCTCAATAATGATCTGTAGAGTGTCATCACCACCACCTCCTTCCTTCTGCTGGTGATACCTCTCTCTATGCACCTCAGCATCCCACTGAACCTCCCCATAGCCTTGGCACATTGTTTGGCCACCTTTAGGTCCTCAGATATGATTATCCCCATATCCCTTTCTTGTTTCAAGTTCAAGTTCAAGTTTATTGCAGGAAAAAAAACTCCATTGAGAAAGCTCATTCACAAGGAGGTCCTGGGTCATTTATATACACATATGGACATAACATACAAGGTAACATTGTCAATCGAGACATATGGACGTAACATACAAGGTATCATTGTCTGTCGCGCTAACAGCACATACAAAGTTCATAAATGACAAATCATGATGTGATACAGCCAGGTAAGGCAGTGTTCTGTCAGTAAAGTCTGATGCTGTATCAACAGATGTTTGGGTAGAGTTGCATACATAAAAAGATAGGTGCATTATAGGAGAAAGTTAATGTGCAGAGATAGCAGGGAGAGTTTAAGAAGTAAGATAGGGAGAAATGGTGAGGGTAAAAGATGAGGCTAGGGGCTAGCAGAGTAGAGTGGAGAAAGGTGTGATAAGGAGATCTAGAAGTGAAGGGCAGTAAAAGCAGGTCATGGGAATCAAATCTATAGCTGTTAAACTTAGTCTTATACTTCCTGTGCAGTTGCTGACCCGTTTTGGACAGAGCAGGTGCAGTTGGTGTATAAGTAGCTAACGTAAGGGTGATGTGGGGGGTTTAGTGGCAGTGACAGATATTTTTTATTTTAGATGAGGATAAGGCTTTGTAGAGATTAATTGGGACAATGCTGGTTAGTTTTAGTATGGATTGGAGTTGGTTCCAGAATGTACAAAGAGCGAATCAAATGGCACGTTGTCCAGAGGCAGTACGAGTTCTTGGGGCGCCGAACAGGATGTAGTTTGATTTCCTGAGTGAGTAAGCACTGTGGGAGATACAGATGAGGGACGTTATGTAGCTTGGTAGTTTGTGAAGGAGTATCTTGAGGGTCCAGATCCCAGCATGGAGCAGGTGTCTGGTGGCGAGTGAGGTCCAACCAACAGCTGTGTACAGGTCGCAGTGATGGGTTCTGTGGGCGGCACTGGTGATGAACCGTATAGCATGGTGGTAAAGGATGTCCAATTTACTTAGGCCTGAGATTGCAGCAGTGGCATAGATGAAATCTCCGTAGTCAAGTAGGGGAAGAAATGTGGCCAGTACAAGCTTGGTTCAGGTCACAAAATGGAAGAGAGACCTGTTTGGAAAGAAGAAGCCTAGCCGTGCTTTGAGCCTCTTGGATAGGTCCTCAAAGTGGTCATTGAAGGTAAGCTTGTTGTCTATCCAGAATCCAAGGTATTTAAATTTAGGAACGACTTCCAGGGTTTCACCCAGGGAAGTGACGATAAGGTTCGTTGGTAGCAAAGGGGAGGATCCAAAGGCAGGATTACGTGAGATGAACATTGCCTTAGTTTTCTTAACATTCAGAAGGAGCTTTGCTTTAATAAGGTTACTTTCTAGCTGAGCAAAGTCAGCTTGCAAGATGTCTCTAACTTCTGTTAGAGTTGTGCCAGAGGTATATAATACAGTGTCGTCTGCAAAGAAGTGAATACTGGAGTTCGTTATGTAGAAATCAAGATCATTGATGAATAGAGAGAATAGGATTGGGCCTAATATGGAGCCTTGGGGGACTCCCCAGGCAATCGGAAGGGGGGCTGAGAGACAACCATCTGCTTTGACTTTCTGCATCCTACCAGAGAGATAACTGGTGAACCACTGTACGGTAGAAGGAGTGGCACCTAGGTTAGAAAGGCAGTTGATTAGAAGGGGGTGGTCAACAGTATCAAAGGCTTTACTAAGGTCCAGGAAGACTGCGCTGGTGACCTTCTTGGAGTCCATGGTGGAAATCCAGTCATTAGTGACCTTAGCCAAAGCAGTGACTGTGCTGTGTTTGGACCGGAATCCTGATTGTACAGAGTTTAGGAGACAGTAGGATTCAATATGTTTTTTCAATTGATTATAGATCAGCTTTTCGAGAATTTTAGAGAGAACAGGCAAAATGGAGATGGGCCTGTAATTGTTTAAATCGTCGGGGTCTCCTGATTTGAAAAGAGGAAGGATGTGGGCAGACTTCCATCTAGATGGAACTGTTGCAGAGGTAATGGATAGGTTGAAGATATGTAGCATAGGTGCAGCGAGATAGGCATAGCCTAATCTCAGGAATAATGGTTCAAGTCCATCATCCCCAGCACTCTTACTGAGATCTAGATTAAGGAGAGAATCTTCAACTTCTTTATAAGTAATAGTGTGGATCTAGGGGGTGGGATGGCCTGCAGGTAGAGGAGGTAGAGCTTTCACTAGTATTCACATGGTTAGCATAGAGTGAGAAGTCGAAAGCAAGTCCAGTGGTAACAAAATGTAAATTGAGTTCTTCAAGGATTTGGGTGCTGTTTTCCACCAACCTGCCATTGGCAACTATCTTAGTTGGGATAGATGGAGCTGAAGGACAGCCTTCAATAGAAGTGTTCTCCAGATTTTTGGGGGGTTCCCTTTGGCTTGTTCCAGGGTGGAGATATAGAAGTTAGCTTTTGTTGCACGAATGCTTTTGACACAAGCATTCCTAGCAGTTCTGAAGGCTTGCCAGTCTGCAGGGCTCATGGTGCACCTAGCCTAAGCCCAGAGTTTGTCTCTGTTGGTAAGCGCAGCCTTTAGGTCTGGGGTAAACCAGGGGTGGGAAACGTTGCACACCCTGACTTTGATAATGGGTGCATGCTTGTTTGGCAGGGTAGTAAGATTGTCACTAAGGATGGAGACCATGTTTGGTGACCATCAGTTTCTCTTCCCCCCCAATCATCTAATCCTCCCCTTGATTGTTCTGTCCCTTATGAAAACGGTGCTGCGCACTCAAAGAATATGCAGTAAATTCAGATGTTAAAGCAGAAATTCATAATATAGTTACCATATATACTCGTGTATGAGCCAACATTTTTGTACCCATAATCAAGTACAAAATTAGGGGTCTTGGCTTATTCGCGGGTAAAGTGAATTTTGAATTCCAGAATACGGTAATCTTGATTGATGTCCTGATTGGCACCACCCAGTTGTTGCTGTCATAAAACAAAGTGATGACACATTTGGTGCAAGTACTGTAGCCAAAATGAGTGAAGGGCAGGTTGGAAAGTGAAAGCACAGTGCGTATGATGCAGCCTTCAAGCTGTGAGTCGTATAATACGCTGAGTCCAGCAACAACTCTGCTGCTTTGGTATCTGAGAATCTGAAGGCACTAGGGGTTTCAGAATTGGAATCAGAGGTTGAGGAGGGTGAGGAGGGAGAGGATGACTGAACAAGGACATTACAAAGTCACAAGTTTTTACCATTCTATTTGCCTGCTGATGTAATATGCTGTGCTGTTTGTCTTAAGCTTGAAACGCTGCCAACAGTGCTGTGCTGAGTAAATTTGCCGATGCCGTTTACTGGCACTGTGATGATGTGCTGAATATTAACATATTAGAAAGCATTTACAAGCATTTGTTATTTTTTTTTCTTTGAGCATGCAGATTGCTTTATCACTGCTGATTGCGCTGTGCTGAATTAAATTACTGTAGGTAGCGTTTGATTACTGTGCTGTGCTGATGATGATGTGCTGAATATTATAAGCATTTACAAGCTTTTCTTTTTTTTAGCATGCCAATTGCTTTAACGCTGCTGATTGTGCTGTGTTGAATTAAATTAATTAGGTAGGGATTGATTACTGTGCTGTGCTGTGCTGATGCTGATGTGCAGAATATTACCCTTTTTTTGTGTTTACTTGCATATAAAATACTTCTTGGCTTATAAACGAGTCAACGCTGTTTACTAAAAAAAGGTTGGAGTAAGGGGGTCGGCCTATATGCGGATTGGCTTATCCACGAGTATATACAGTAGATGCTATATCAAATGTAACAAGTGTACAGGCATATACAATGATTTCCACAGAGTCTGAGCCTGTAACTCCATGTTTGAGGATGTGTCCCTTATTTTATTTTTATAATCAAACTTTTTTTAATTTAATAAAAAGAGCAACTCTGTTGAAGAATCTGTACAATATGGACAGAAAACAACACTGAGGGCAGGAGCATACAGTCAGATAATCATACAGGTCATTATCTTCACAAAAAAGAATTAACAGATGAGGATGTGTCTCCTATTAATTGGGTCAGTGCATCTCTTTTCAGTTACACAAAAGCAGAGAGATGTGGCCCACAGGAGATTGCATTCGGCACACCCAAATAAGGATAGGCCCAGTGATCCTGTGGGCTGACTCAGCCCTAGCCTGCAAGTGGGAAGGCAGAGGGATGTGGCTTAGGCAATGGCTCCAGATTTGTCTTGGGCATAGGGCTCCAAGTTACCTTAAAAAGGTACTGGTGAGACTGAGAGGTTGTTACAAGGTTCAGAGGAGCATTTCTTTCTTTTTACTGCGAGGCATTTCACTTTCAGGTGCAAGTGGCAGTGAACAGGCACATACTATGAGTGGCAGACCTCGGATAGAGTCTGTCTCAACTGCAGTGTTTGGGTAGAACAGGAAACAGTATGGCAGACAAGATTACAGTTGCAGGCACTAATACCATCAGTGCCTGGCTGATGGGACAGTCTGTCTATGTCACCGTGGGAAATTGTAGGACTGACAGCTGGAGTGTGGCGCAGTGGACCTGCCACTATGACCTAGACATCAGAGCAATGAGCCATCAGTGAGTGTGGTACATCCAGCTACCCTGGGTTTGATACCGACAACCTCAGCTCACGCACTGTGACACCCACTTGATCTGGGCTTCATTCCCACCACCTCCGATTGCATACTATGTTAAATCTGCAACACCTGGGCTGAGGTGATTTATATACACTTTTGGGGGTGTGCAGAAACCAATCATCCAAAGTGGTGCACAGACTTAGTTTACCTATGTTTTGTTGTAGCCTTAGGTTTTCCTTTTTGTGTCTCAGCATTGACGGTGTTCCCGTGAACCACGGTATTCCTGTCCACCATGTTACTTCCTGTCTGCCATACTTCTGACCCAGGAACTGCAGTTCTTCCCAGTTTTGAGATAGCTGAGGTAAATGAAAAGATACTGAGTGCTGTTAATGTGTTTCCAATGCATTTTGAACTGTTATTCATAACTTGGTCATTTTAATATTTGTTTCCAAACATTCTCAACATGCTTTTTTGAGAACCCACCATATGGACAAAGTAGGTGAATTTTTGCCAAACCTGTCCCAAAAAGTGACTTTACACTCCTTCCTCAAAATTACCTTTCAGGATGGATTTGAAAATGTTCACTTATTGGGAGCAAGAGGTGGAGTCATAAGAAGAATATATTGAAAATTTGGTGTCAGAATTAACTAAAAAAGTCTGAAGGTAAGTCGAAATTTCTCACCGCTCACTCAAAAATTGCAATTTTCAATATTGTGATCCCTCATTTTCAACAAGACATTTTTTCGCACCACCCCATGTAAGTGATGAGTGTTGTTTTTTCAAATCCTGGCAAAAATGAGTTTTCCCACTTGTGGCGTGATATGACATTCTGGCCAGGATCTGAACATTTCACTTTTCAGGTTCATTAGGTGGAGTCATAAGACGCCTCAGAAACGGAGGTCAAAATTAAGTTTTGCAACCACTAGCCAGCAGGGCTAGTCACTGGGAAAATCCACTAGCTCCAAAGACTTTTCCACTAGCCCAGCTGATGTACCTATTGAAATGTTACCTTCTGCAGTACAAGCCTGCAAGGCTAGTTATAGGAAAATCTTACAAGCCCAGCACACAATCTACCAACATTTGGCTAGTGGGCTGGTGCCAGTTTCAACCCTTGAGGAAGTTTGTTCCCCTGACAACTGGTCTGAGACCTGGCTGGTCTGGGGCCTGGATGATCTGGGGACAGTTACAGAAGGTTCCTTTGTTGCACTTAGGTTTTTTTTCCTGCACAACTCCCTTTAGTGTAGATTTACTATTTCCAACTCCACACCGCCATGGATCACCACACCAGTGAAATTAGGAGTAAAAAGAATTTTAGGGGAAAGTGAGATTGAAACCCAGACTTTTAGAATCACAGGCAAGTGCACTAACCACCACACTATGCTTGCTGCTGCCTAGCAAGCCTGTGGTTAGACACATATATAACAGTAACTAATCCCAGACCAGTTAGGCATGGAAACTGGTCTAAGACCAGGCAGCTGTGAAACTTGCCTGAGACCAGGTTGGTCCCAGACCAGTCGTCAGTGGAACAATCTTCCCACACCTCATAAGAGTGTGTTGAAAATATGGGTTCAAAATGTAAAAAAAGAAAAAAAAACATGAAGTAACATGTTTGCAGGGACAGCCATTGACCCAGTGGGCACCTTGTCATGCCATACTAGTGACCCAAATTTGGGAACAACCTGGGTTTGCTAGGTGAATGGGCCGAGACTTGGGGGGGGGGCACTGGTGTGTGTGGCACTGGCCCAGGTCTGAGCAGGGACAGAACAGGAGCATATATCACACATTGTGGTGGGCAGAGAAGCTTTCCTTTACAAGGGGTTGACATGCATATCAAGGCCTGATGGGTCCATGCACGGCATCGGGACAGGGGTAGCAAGAAATATGGGGAACAGTGTACCTGGCTGAATGATGGTCTGGTCGCTGTAGGTCCTGCACCAACGAGTGGCCCTTTACTGCATTCAGTTACTCAGTACCATCACCCTCTGTGTCAGGAACTTACTTGTACCTTTGGTACCCCTCCACAAAGATTCCCCTAATGACTAAAATAAGAAATGGATGAAAGTCTGCCCCCTTTACTGTCAGTCACTTTGGCAATCCATCACCCTGTCAATGTTGCAGGCATGCAAAAGGAGGTGGCTCCATCCTGCCCTGGAGGGAAGCAATGAGGGTGGGGCAGCTTGCACCCCTCCCAGAGGAAAGAGGGCCCAGGGACACCAAATCCTGTCCACATCTCCACACTGACATGCATGAGCTGCCCAAGTCTGTTCTCAAACACAGGTTGCTGATGTGGTACTGGTATCTACCCTCCTAACCAACCCACTTTAACCCCCTCCCCCCCACAAAAATACAATCCCTTTCCACACAATACAGCTCATTGCTACTTTTATTAATCATACTAACCCATTTTTCACTTTGTCTACAGGTCCAGTGGACCAATACAGACACCAACCCTGGCGTTGGAGGACACTGACAACATGTATCAGATATGTATTGTTTTATGTTTAGAGTATCTTGTTTGTCCCAGTTAGTTACTAAAGAGCTGCAGATCCTTTGTGACCCTTTTGCTATTCTTATTTTACAGGTAAGACTGGATGTTTTCTCGAGCCTCCCAACGTCTGTCCCAGAATCCACAGAACCCAGATAAGTGCTCCCTACTATGCATGCTAGGATATAATGGTGTAATGGTGCATCTGAAAATACATACCAACCATTAACTCCCCATCTTGGGGCTTGGCCCAGCTGGTGGGGGGATAAAGATGTCAAGACAATGTCAAGAGGAGAGGGGGGCCCAACCAAATGGCCAGGATTTACCTATATTCTTCCACTTCCAGTTATGGGTTGGAATCAGTGGGGCACAGTGTTCCCTACATTTTTGCCTTTCAAGGATTCAGGAAGTTGGGATAGATAAAGGTGGGATGGTTAAGGAATAGATGGGTGAGGTCAGTGCTGAAAGATTGTTGAGGCAATGGGGGTAGCCATGTAGATTCGAAGCCCCTCAGCCTGGCATAGACAGAGCCTTGCCACTATGCCCATAAGAATAATATATCAAAGTATACAGAGTGTTGAGGAAGGACATGGAGTCCCTAAGTAACTCTAAGGTGGGAGGAGAGTATCCAGGCATCATGTGCTGTAGGGTTGGATTTTAACCCTCATGTTTCAGCCATTTGTTAGAAGACATGAGGCCCGATATTCAAAAGTTTGTCTGGGCGTAAAGCCCAGTTAGCATGTACAAACAGGGATTGCACCTGGGAAAACTGTGGAGATGGGTACAATAAAAATGGAGGTGTGGGGACCTGAATATTGGTGCAGTCTAATATTCAGAGTATTTGTGCCACACAAGGTCAGTTTGCACAGTCCCCTTGCACAGTACAAATACTACTGATAGAGACCATGACCTTCTACTGAGCAACCCTAGTGGTTGGCAAAGGAAGTGTGACAGCCCCCACCCCATCAACACACCAGTCCTGAGTCACCAAAACAGAGTCCCTGATGACCAGTGTTCCCCTACCTCCATCCATACCCGATGTGTGAATCCCATTTCCCTGGTGTCCAGCGGTCCCTTCCCCCACCAATGCCAAACATACACTCACAGGCTACCAGGTGTCCAGTGATCCCTCTCCCCACCCGACCCCATGCCAGATGTTTAAAACCAGTTTCCCTGGTGTCCAACATCCCCCCCGACTTGCACCCATTCTCAATGTACACATAAATGTTAGCTGGTGTCCAGTGGTCCCTCCCCTTGCCTGATCCCATCTCCAATACTGAAAATCCTTGTTCCTGGTGTCCAGTGATCCTTCCCCTTGAGAATCCCCCTCTCCAAGGAGCTGCTGTGATGGTCTGGAAGACATTCGTGTGTTGCCCCCAAAGATTGCCAAGGCAGGTATACTGAGATGAAGTCCCACCCAACCAGTCTGCAACTCTGTAACTGGTACTGGTGCCCTTGTCTTCCAAAAATCCACCCCACCCATAGATCTAAATCCATGTTTCATCAGCCATCACCAGTCCCCTGCTACAGGGTGTGGACTGGGGACTGTTGTGGTGTTATATAGTGGAGTATTCAGATACCAGTCATAAGAAATCCTCCCCCCAATATACCGCAGGTCACAATTTGGGTCCCTGGCAACTAGTGGACCCCCACTGTGGCATCAAACATCCAATCCCTCTCATCCCACCAGTCCCCGTCCACCAAATACCATTGTCATGGTCAGTGGATGGCAAATGACATAGCCCTCCTCACACCACTTTGGTCACCGGCCATCTGATAGAAGCAGGGAGGGTACTGCTTATTTATAGGGTAAGGTGTGTCACCCTTGCCCTATTAATAAGCAGAAAACTCCCTGCTTATGTTAGCCAGGCAACTGGGGTGGTGTGAGGAGGGCTGTGTCGCTCGTCATCCACTGACCAAGGTATCAGTGTTTGGGAGACAGGTGATGGGAGAGAATTTGGGGTTTTGATGCCATGGGGTTGGGATGGGTCCACTACACACAAGGGACCTGGACAGTGACCTGTGTTACATTTGGGGGGAGATTTCTTGGGACTGATAACTGAATACTCCACTGTGTGGCACTGCACCAGTCCCTGGTCCACACCCTGTAGCAGGGGACAGGATATGGCTGTGGAAATGGGAGTAGGGACAGTTGAGTGGGGGAAGGGTTCCCAGTAGATGAGGTGCTGCTACTGATACCAGCTCCATACCAGTGAGAGGGGTGCACTTCACTTCAGTATGCCTGCCTTGGCAACCTTTTGGGGGGGACACATGAACAGCTTTTGGACCATTACAGCAGCTTCTTGGGGACATGGATATTTGGGGGTGATGGAGGGGGGGAACTACTGGACACCAGAGACAGGAATTTCCTGTATTGTGCATGGGATCAGGTGGGGGAGGGACCACTGGACACCAGGGAACTTGTATGTGTACATTTGGCATGGGTGTGGATGAAGGAAGGGACCGCTGTACAACAAGGAAATGGGTTTTAAACACTGGTTATGGGATCAGGTGGGGGAAGGTCCACTGGCACCAGGGAAATTGTTTGCATTTATTTGATGAGAAATCTGGAGGGAAGGGGATCACTAGCACCAGTTATAGCTCTGCATCTGGGACTGGGAAATTGGTGAGGTGGGGCTTCAAAAAAATCACCCGGCTACCCATGCAAATGGCCCCTTAGTGCCTTGCATGCCCAGTGGGCTTACTTGCATGGGTCCATTTGACAACTGTAAATTGCACTTCATTGCAAACCATTGTGGTGGCATACTTCAGGAGCCATGTCAGGGCAGTGCTAAGTTGATTAGTGCTGTGCTGACTTGACCATGTATTCCATCAAATAGCACAGGTGACCTATTCCACTGACTATAGCATCTTTTGGCACTCAAGCTATCTTAATGCAGAGCACAGATTTTTTTGCACTCCGCTTTGCACATTTTTAAATATAAGGCCCATTGTGCATTAATTACACCTTCCCATACTCCAGTTGTGCCATAGGTGTTGCCAGAAGAGAAGGCTACTTCCACCCTCCTCACATACAATGCCATACTGCAGCTGGGTCATGTCACCAGTAGAGCAGGCTATCAACACCCTCCTTTTCCAGACCCACAGCATATTACCTTCATATATCGCAGTGGGCCCTCTGACCCGGTGTATAGGAATCAGGATCGGGACCTGGTCCTGGGTCTCCCTTATTGTAGTGTGGCTCACTATCAGCTAACGCTACTGGGGTCAAGTACCTAACTGGGACTAGAACTCAGGCCCCCCAGAATGCTACCCTGTGCTCTGCCAGTTGAAATATTAAACCCAGCCTGAGATTAACTTGGTGATTTAGAATGTTTTATTTCAGACGCATGTTTCTTAAGATGTTTTACACTTGTTTTTTTAGATGCACACATTAGATAATGGTGAGGACACTTGGAGATATAGTCAGTCATAAGAAGTTCAGGTAAGCATATTCTTTACTACATACTGTGTATATCCATTTTTCAGTCTACTTCTTTTGTTACATATCTTGCTGTCATATACATAAGGTTCAAGAGGGAAGCTTTTTTCAGAGATAAGAATGCACAAGATCAAGGGGTCACGTGAAACTGGAGGGGGTACAATAAGGGGAAATGTAAGGAACATTTCTTCACTAAAAGGGTGGTAGATGCCTGGAACAGCCTCCCCAAGGGGTTGGTGGGAGCAGAAACTCATGAGATTTAAAAAGGCATGGGGTAGTTATAAGGGAAGTTTGACACAAGGATGGGGTGGGGGGTAAAGCCAGAGACCAAGTAGGGTCTGCGATGTGACTGTAGGCAGGGAACATAGGCAAATTAGGTGGACCAAGCAGTCCTTATATGCCATCAAATGCTATTATTTCTATATCTGGCTGTTCCTCATACATAGCCAAATCATTGTGCTCTCACAAGCAAGCTTACCATTCACTACTCTTACACAAGCATACCCACCTTGCCCACCCTGGGACTTACTTCTTCCTCCTGCTGACACCCTGGCTTAGCCCCCCAGGGTGGAACCCATTGGGAGGGGGTTTTCAACCCCAGAGAACTCGGTTGGTGCTTCAGAAGTGGGTGCCTCAGTCGGATGTGTGTCACCTACAGTGAGGGGTGGATGTCCTCCTGCAGCTCGCCTACACCAGCTGGCCTCCCAATTGCTAGCAGTACCACTGCACCAATGAACTGGCTAGGAATTGGTTATTCTTAACTAATAACTATGTATTACACATGTGGCACACAGTTAATTATTGGTTAATTCTCAACAATTTGAATGTTGATCATAATTACATTATTTATTACATAAGCTCAACTAGTAACCCATGAATGCTGAACTAATACTCAATTCATGGGGATTAGTTAATTCTTATGCAATAGATCAACAAATGACTAACTGCTGAAACTGTTAACAATTAGTTAGCAGTAGGCTGAACTAGAGGTGGCAAGCAACTAACTCAATTGCATGTGAAAATCTCGACCAAAGCAAAATTGAAGATTAGTTGAAAATGCATTAATTGTTAGTAATTTGAGGCAGTTGAGTATTAGGCTTTTTTTTGTATGGGTTACATTCCTAAGAATTAGTCTGCGAACTGGTACAGTTTAATGTTTTAATGCTGTCAGAACATTTAACATTAAAGTGTGATACAACTATTTGCAATACAAACAAACATGATATAACATTGCATTGCAAACATACCCAACAATAATATATCACATTTCAGGCTTCACTTTATAGAGAAACAAAGTTATTACAAGAAGTTGATTGTGTGAAAATCACAGAAGGTACAAAGACAGGAGACACAGCAAACTGTCCACTGGACTGTACCTGGTACAAAATTGTCATTTGTTTAAATGTATCACTTTTACTGTACATCAAAAGTCATGTGTGAATTAAAAGTTTGGGTTTAAAGTGAACGAAAGTGATGGAACTGCTCCCTAATGTGTGGAGAGGGAATGGGAGAAGAAGATATTCATGTCACGGGTGAATGTCCAATCACTGTCACCAAATTTGTTGGTTGTGATGTCATGAAGGTATGGCATCAGTTTTGCTATTAAACCTTTGGCAGCATGCCCACACTTCTAGACTGAATCCATTGACTGGAGCATAGCACACAGCCCAACTGAAATTTTCCAAAGGAACCAACAAACAATCCTACATTCTAGTGTAGACACTTCTAGAAGAGAAGAAAAAGGTAAAAACACATGTTTTAGAAAAGTAGCTTTTCTTTCCCTACTGCACGAGTCTTCTCTTGCATATCCAGGTTTTTGAGGACAAAACCCTGGTATTCTACAGTATTAAGTACACTTTTTTAGATATTAATATTTTATAGTATATCATTTGATGGTGACATTACATTAATAAATGTATTGGTTTATTGGTTAATTTAATTATTGCTAAGTTTTGATTTATTTAAATGTTCTGTAGTTTTGTTTTTAAATGTTTTTGAACCTCTTATCAATATGGGCATATAGAATGTTGTCCAGTTATTCAAGGTTTAGAATAATTTAAGTTGTTTTGGTTCTTTCACGGAAAGTACACTGAAATCTAGAATTTATTAATCTTCCTTTTGTTGCTTTGTACGCTTTGTTTTACCTCAAAACACAGTATATGCACTGTTTTTTGTAATATAGATATTTAAATGCACAATTATTTATGGTAATTTCACTGTTTTATAATAACATGAACATCTATTGTTGGTACTTCCTGACTGCAATGTGCAATGTTCATTTACAAAATTATATGAACCTCTTTAAACAAGAGACTATAAAGGAAAAACCTGAGCCATTTTTCCTAAGAGACTTACATGTGTCTTAGGTTACTAAAAACTAAATTGTTAACAGTTCCAGAACAAGTCCTGTCATAATTTTAGTGTTCTTGGTGGAGGTATTAAATAATTTAAATTTTATGGTCTTTTGTGATGACATAATTAGAGGCTGTGTCCTGTCGAATCATTTTGAATGAAAAGATCAATGACTATCGGTATTGAATATAATCTAGCAGCCAATTTTCAAAAGGACCTTATTTTAGGTTTTTGTTGCACACCCCTGTTAGAGAAGTTTTGTCATGTTCATGAGTTAAGTATGACCTTGAACTTTCCGGAAAAGTATGTTGTGGTGTTAGGTCAATGACAGGTACTGAGATCCAAGCTTATCTTTATTGAGCCCCTACCCCATGAAAGTGACATCTAGCACTGCCAATCAAAGGCTTAACTGGTACTCAGGGAGCAATATCTCAAAAAGGTTCAAAGATACGTGTTGTATGGTGGTGGAAACTTAATAATGTATTTTCCATTTTCAGTTTATTGCATGTTGAAAATAAATATTTTCTATTTAATTGCAAGAAATGGCAAGTAAACAAGGTATTGTAGTTGTACCATCTCCAGCAAAAATGTTTTGTGGATCACACCGAGAATATGTAACTATTTGTATTATTCACCAAGACAGAGATGCTTCACAAAATCTTGTTGCAGCCAAAGCCAGATGTCAAGAATCCCTGTTCAGATGTATGAGAGAAGCAGATGATGAATTGTTTAGAAGTGCTAAAACATCAGGGGTGCTGGATGAGACAGAATTCATTGCTACCATTCATTATCATGGCCATTGCTATCAGAATTGCACCAGAATTATACCAGCAAAGAAAACCTTTCACACAATCACAATCCACAAGCAGGGCAGGCTCAGAAAAGCCCAGAACAAGGAATCAGGATCTGGATATGAGAACAAGACTTGCATCCACAACACTTTCAGCTAACAAACACATCATCTGCAGTTGTATGAAGAAACATGGTGATTCACATCATTTCCAAGTGAGAACATTTCAAATGCAAAGGAACATTCAATCAGCAGCCATGTCTTTTAGTAATACAGATCTATTGACTGAGGAACAAAGCCAAGCTCTCATAGCCTTGGAGGCTAAGTACCACAAATGTTGTCTAGCTCAGCTACTAGTTAGGGCTGAATGAGCCAGTGAAACTAACACTGAACAGACAGAGGAGAGCATTGATGCCTTCACAAGAGCACCTGACATGCTTGTAAACCCCATTCAGGATGACTTAACATGAGGCACAGTGTTTGATATGACATTCCTGCTCACAAAATACAGAGGTTATTTGGACAGGTGGTTATGCTGAATCAGGGATATACCATGCTGAAAAGTGGAAGTAATGTCTTGTTAGAAACTTTGAAGGTTCAGTTACATTTCATCAGTCTCATTCAGCAAACTAACCAGAGCTGTATGGTAGCACAATAAGTTTGGAAGAAACAATCAACAAGATTGCTGAGTTTCAAAGAAATGTCCAGGAAGAAGCAACTGAGGCATACCTGGTGATTCCTGTGATAAGTATGAGAATCTCAGTATTTTTCATGCAGCAACAACACTTCATGCATCTGCTAGAAAAGCATTGGGGATTTCCATGAAACCATGCATTGACTATAGAGAGAATTGTTTTGAAAGAGCAGAGTCCCTAGTGCCTGCTGATCTGTGCCAGTTTCTGAGTCTGCTGATGATGGGTAAACCAGCAGACCATATCCAAAACACTCCTGATGCACACAGAAGAGTCTTAACAGTAGCCTAAAACATAATCTACAGTGCTTCAAATTCTCACAGTAAAACACCAAAGCATATTGGATTAGCCATATCAGTCCATCATTTGGATAGGAGTCATGAATTGTTGAATATGTTACACAGTCAAGGACATTCCCTGAGTTATGATGATGTTTGCAGAGTCGAGACATCCATAGCAAATGCCATCATGTCATCAATTACCAACAAGGTGGAACATTTCTTCCAACAAACATGCCTGGAATATTCGTCCATGTCACAATGAATAACATAGACATATATTACAAAATTCAGAGTGGTCAAGAGAAAACACATGTTCTAGGCAGTTTGATGTATCAAGACAATTTAGGGTCCAATGCGTCTGTTGGACTGAGACCTAAAATAGTTGACATTAGGGGAAAAGCTGTGAGCAAACTTACATATTTTGTTGCTGTAGAGTGTCCTAACTGATTCAAGAGAAAGGGCCTACTCAGTTACCTGTCTGCTGAAATTGTTGTGAAGTCTTGGTTTTTAACAAACCAATCCACATCTTTGATGCTCAGTAGAGACTGGGTATTTGCTCGTTCATGCCCCACAAAGATCTTCACTCTTCAGTTTGAGCCCCTACAACCAGAGGAACAATGTGTACCAAGTTGGGACATGTTTCATGCAACCCTTCACTACAACTTCAAAGAGGAAAGATTCAAAACAACAATTTGTTACAGTCCTGTAGTACCAATCCTTCCTACCCAGAAGGATACTATATATAGTGTATGGTGGAACGTAGTTCAGCATGGATTTCCATGCTGTGTAAAAAGTCATTCTGCTGCACTAATGATGTCTGTACTGCAGCAGAATGACTTTTCATTCTGCTGCAGTATGGACGTCAGCCGACAATGCTGTGACTCTGTTTGTCACTCGCACTGCCACTGCTAGTGCACAAGTAAAGTGAACAGTTGTTAGCGATTTTTAAATCTTTTACCTAGCACATGTCAAACATTGAGTGTAGGTGGTCATGCTCACTAAGTTTTAGGTTGGGGTGCATCTACAGTGTCAAGTGATTGGTTGTGTATCAGAGGAGGTGAGAGGGCAGAGATCATAGGTCACAGATCAGAGTGGGACTGAAATTAATCATGCGCCCATAAGCCAAGATAGCAAGTCAGTGCCAATGATGTTTCTGTTCTGCTTTTTGCCTCTACAGGGTGAGTCAGAAATGGTGTTGGGTTCGACCATACACTACATAGAACAGTGTATGACATCCCATACACAACAAAGCTATCTTTAACCCTCGTTGTTACTCTGACTACTGAAGGACCTCTTGAGCTTAGCTCTCGAGGTCAACAGTCGTCATAGTAACAGATTAAGAATTAGCCTCTGTGTATGGGATGCCTACACCTATCCTATATATACAGGACTAAAATCAATCAAGAAACAGGTGCAGATGCTGTGCCAGGAAACCCCAGTGATAACACTGGACCTTAAATTGTACATCATTGCCCAAGAAGTCCATTTCTCCAACTGGGAGGAGCTGAAGCATCATGTTCTAAAAATGGGAGGATTCCACATAATTGAGCTCTACTGGAAGATAATTGGCAAATGCTATGCAGTCAGTGGATTTGAAGATTTACTAGCTGAGGCAGAGGTATATGGAACAAATGCTGCAGCTGTGATCATGTGGGGAAAAAAATTACAAACATTGTACATTAGCCCACAGGCTGATGTTTGAAGCCATGTGCTGGCTACAGTGGCAAGCATTATTTTCCTGGGTGGTGCAGAAGAAGAAAATACAATCAGGGTACACAGATCAAACTGAGCTGAAGTGCAAAAATGTCCAGCAACTAATGGCTGCAATAGCAACAGAAGGTAAAACAAATGAGGAAAACAGAGCTTTGTTGATGCATTTGAAGATATTGAAGTCATGCTGAAAACTCTACAAGGTACTTTTTGGCTGAAAAAGACATTTGCATTTCCATGGGTGTCATTATTATTCAAAAGTAAATGTTCTCACCATTTCTATTCAGCCTGAAAATAAACTTATTGTTTGAAAATTTTCTGCTTCTCTCTACATGTGTACAGTGTGTGCCTTCAGGAGTGAGATTCAGTTATAGGACCACATTGTTGGTCAGCAACCTTAGTGTGTACAAATCAATTATTGCAATGAAATTGTGATATAATTTCTGTGCAAATGGAAGCAAAGTTTCGAGCAATGAAGAACATAATTAGTTAAGTTGCAGTTAGACATAGTTACTGGATATAAGGCATAGCAGATTGGTTTTAGATGTCATATTTTACTTATATTTAGGTTTCATTTATGGGCATTTAGGTTCACTTTATTCAAATTTATTTTAGCAATTTACAAATATGTTTAACGAATACCCAAACTCTACAAATATGATGTTAAAAATAAGTTTTATGATTTTTTATTTAATATACTTTATTAAAATTTTAATGCAAAGAGTAAGTACAGCACAATCATCATAGTGACAATAAGACATATTAATGCAAGAAAGTAAACAGTTTTACAATTTCTTTGAAATTCAGGATTTAGTCATTTTCATCTTTTTTCAGCTATATTGTCCAATTTTGTCTTAAAATTCAGTATTATCAGCCATGTGATGAACACAACATACCTTTTCTGAAAGTTGATGAATAGAGCTATCTTATGCAACCATCAAACCTTCTCTAACAATGAGTGCAACAGGATGAATATTTTGAACCTTGGCTGCTAGACTAATAGATTGGTATTGAGATTAGGTTTTTTAAACTTATGAACATTGCACATGCCATGAAAGTGCATAAAAATTTGAAATTTTTTTTATTTACCAGTAGCGACACACTAAGCTGAAAGCGGGTTTACAGGTGTGATCTGGGCACAAAAGGAAGTTAAGTCTGTTAATGTTTTATATTTATTGGTTTGTAAGTTTTCACTAAATGTCTGGTATTTGTATGTTTGTATTTATTAATTGCTGAGTTTTTCTTTGTATATATGATTTACTGAGATGAATGTATAAATTGACCTGGTGAGTTGAGTGCATAAACTGATGACCTCCTTTGAAATTAGCTTTGCTCAATGGAGAATTGAAACAACTATCCTTTTCGCACACCTGATTAGAATTTTATGAAAATGAAAAGGAAAGTGACTTGCTCAGTGTCACACAGTATGCAAGTAGGGTTTGTAGGATTCAAATCCAGGTCTCCAGGTTTGCAGCTCAGAGCCTTAAACCACTGCACTATATTGCCTCTAGAGTGAATAGAATATTTTGAACATTGGCTGACAGACTAATAGACTGGTATTGATATTAAGTTTTATTTTAATCTTATGAACATTGCACATGGCCTGAAAGTGCCACTAGACTAATAGATCGGTATTGCTGCTCAAAATGGTCAGAAATTATAACACAATGTCATTGTAATTATTAATTTGTACACAGTAAGGTTGCTGGCCAAGAATGTGGTCCTATAACCAAATCTCATTCCTGAGGGCATACACTGTACACATGTAGAAAGAAACATACACTGCACACATGTAGAGAGAAACAACAAATGCGTTGTGGAAAACTATTTTTTTTCCTGTTTTTATTTTCTCACAGTATATAAAATTTTAATGAGCTGGTTAAGCTTCACAGGGTAGAAATAAGAAGTGATTTGCATTCAAGACTTCTGTTTTATCAGATGCCAATGGTGAATCTTAGAGATCCAAAGACTCTTACTTAAGAAGACAACAAAGTATACACAAGCACGACCCCTTAAAAAGTATTTATTTGTCAACATACAAAACTGTTTTATTATTTGTTAACATTTACACTTAAAACATGGCAGAACATCAGAATGGTTTTGAAAACTTCTAGAAGAGGTTGTTAAAACCTTTTATACAGACTCAGAGAAATGACTAAGTGTGAAGTCTTATAAAACTAAGTTAACACAACAGAAAGCTAATTGGTTTGAGGGATCATGTTTATTTGGAAGAACTTTAAAAAGGGTTTACACATCAGAATCCTTGATGCTGGTGAGCTTGGTTCAGCTACATGCATGGTTTATTGAGAGTCAGCCATGGGAGGAGGTGTGAGTGTCCCATAGGATGATCTCGGGGGGGGGCTGTCGCACTGCACTGTTACCACCACCTATGGATGTATACATGGCAGCATGGGTCTCAAGGTGTTGGGAGAGGAGGACTCCATTATGTGCTTAGCTAAGACATGCACCAGCACATCTACAGCCTGGACTTTCATCCTTCATGCCAGTGTCCCTAGGGGTGGGGCTTTGGGGACAAAAAAAACAGAAAAGAAAAACTAAACTTTAAAATACTTCTAAATTGGCATTCTATTCACTTGAGATGGCAAAGGTCTTTCAAACAGAGACTAGTCAGTTAAAACAAGAGAAAAAGAGCCCATCCTTAGAAAAAGAAATGCCCATGAAAGGAAAACAAAATAATCAGAAGTGCAGTGTAAAAAAAGAGGAGACCTGTGGAAGCAAGAGAAAAAGACTACCTAAAAAATAATAAATCAGTTGTTCATGGCGAGCTTTACCTTACCGAAAGAAAAGATGAACTGACTTTGCAATTGAAGACCATACAAAACCAAAAAAGACCAACCACCTGAATTGTGTCAGCCATTGTAGATTAAAACAGAACTATTAACTTAACAGATATTTGAGTCTGTAGACCACAATACTAATACTGTAGCTTAGTTACTGTTTATTAGCTTGCTGGACAGAACATATTTGGTGCACTTACATAATATACTTGCAGTTGGTGATACATGAAGCTGTTTTACAAGTTGTTCTTCAGTTACATAATGTATTCCTAGGACTGTCAAACAGGATAATTGTCTAAATAGAATGATTTGTTTGTCGCTTGTGTTATTACCTCATATATTGCAGGACTTTGTAGATGTATTGTTAAATTGATTAAACAAGGACATTTACTTTTATTGGGCAAGTTTAACTTTGCCATATACTGCTCGTACGGCAATAGCTCAAGAAGTACTGTTAATCTATTATGCAATCTGGATTACCCTTTTATACAACTTAATTTTTACATAACTGCTGAGCCTGCATGAAATATTGTCCAATTCTTTAAAACAAGTTACATGAAGTATCAGTTGCTAACACTTCAAGCAGGGTGATCTCTAGTTTCTCATATTTTCCAGCATGAATGCTATACTAATTGTACAGTTCCCCCTTCCTCAATATGTGGTTTTTCCTGCTCTTAGTTTTTCTCCCTGTGGTAGGTATGCCTTCATTATGTGAAGTTAGGGCACATAATCTAAAATGTGACATCATGACTAATTTGAGTCAGTCTGTTTCTTGGCTGCAGCTGAGGTCTTCAGACACTATCCAGTTACTGGCTTTTATTAGCTCGCTAGCCAACCGGATTAATACTGCAGTTCATGTACCCACACAATGCATAGTTTCTACCAGACATAGTAAGCGTGTATACAAAAATGTTTAAGTAAATAATTCCTTACACTATTACTACTCTATTCTGGAAATGTTAAACTAAATCCTGGTCCTCTTTTCTTAAATATTACACCTTCTGACTTTATAACATCAAATGGGCTAAAATTTATGACTATCAATATTCACAGTATGCTAAGCAAATTGGTCACATTAAAAATGTGGGTTGCCCACTCAAACCCAGATGTGCTGCTGCTGACTGAAACGTGGCTTAACACATTCATTGACACTAATGTGATCTCCATTCTAGAGTATGATGTATAGAGACAGGATCGATTAACATGTGGTGGAGGAATTGTTCTTTATGTAAAAAAACAAATTGACATCCTCTTTAACTGCTACTCTGTCTAAGTCAACCAAATTAGAATGTATTGCAGTTTCTATATCTCCCTCAAAAGCTGAATCAATTAATGTAATTGGTTGTTATAGACATCCTGCAGGTGGGTCTGATATCCTACAGTATCTGTTAAAAGTTGCTTATTATAATAACACTGAAACCTTTATTATGGGGGACATAAACTTTGGCTAACTTCAAGATTAAATTATCTAAAGAGGTTATATGATGAATTTGTTTTTGCACAGCTTATTTCAGAGCCTACCAGAACCAATCAACAACATCCTTCAAACTCATCTATTCTAGATATTATACTTACAAACAGACCTCGGAAGATTATGCTTGTGGCTGTCTTTGATAATGTTTTTATTGACAATAATATTGTGGTTTGTGCCAGAGGGTTAAAAAAGTTGTACAGTAAGCCCTCTTTTATTTATAAATTTTCATTTATTCATTTCATAGAACAAGAATATCTCTCTACCACCTTGCTACTATAAATTGGCAGGATTTCTATCTAGCACCCTCAATACAGGTTGCATATGAAATTTTCACTCAACAGGTATTAAAAGCTATACAGTAAACCAGCCTGGTCCTCTTAAAAAAATGCAAAACAAAAAAGAGAAGCTCCCCATGGTTTGCTAGTGAAATTAAAAAATCACCGAGGGATAATGATTTACACTGGGCAAAAGCTATACCCACCAAAGCAGAGCAGAATTTGATAACTTTTCAGCAAAAGAGAAATCATTGTGCAAAATTAATTCATTTGGCCAAAATAAATTATCATTTGATGCTGTTAGTCAGTAATAAAAACAACCTTCTCCAACTTCTGGAAAGCCACAAAAGGCATGAAAGGTGGGTCAGCCCTTCATCTCTTTTATTAAAAATTATGTCATGAAATGTGGGGAGTCTATGCAATAAAAAGGATATCTTACAGTATAGCGCAGTGGTTTAAGGCTCTGAGATGCAAATCTGGGGACCTGAGTTTGAATCCCACAACCCCCACTTGCATACTATGTGACCCTGAACAAGTCATATAACTTCCCTGTGCTCCCAGGTCATAACTGTAAACAAGCTTTCAGCTTAGTGTACTACTCCTGGTTAAACAATTGAAAATATATATATATATATATATACATGGAATAACACTGATAACTGGAGCTATGAATTAGAAGGTTGCTCACAAAACAATGTGAACAGTAAAATCAGGAGGGGTGGTGGTGTGGCAATTTATGTTAACAGGACATTAAGGGTAGACTACTTAACAAAAAAATAGTGACAAGTTCATAGAATTAGAAACTGAAATTACCTGGATTGAGGTTAGCAATATAAATGATACCATATTAATAAAAACTTGTTATAGACCACCTAATCATAGCCTTGAATATATGAAGAAACTATTATTATTAACTGATAACTGAGTGGGTAGGAAAGATGTCATTCTACATGGTGAAGTTAATATTAGAAATACAGACTGGATAATATCAACATTGACATGCCTTATAGGGTCTTGATTCCTAGAAATAATAAATGAATGTGGACTAGAACAAGTAGTAACAGAACCCACAAGAGGAAACAAAGTGCGGTACCTAGTGTAAAGATCACTGGTGAGACCTCACCTAGAGTACTGTTTCCAGTTCTGAAGAACAGATCTCTGGAAGGACATAGACTGAGTAAAGGCACTCCAGAGGAGGGCAACTAAAAAAGTGTAGAGTCTGCATCAAAAGACCTAGGAGGAGAGACTAAAGGACCTCAATATGTACACACTGTAAGAAAGGGGGAGAGGGGGATATAATAGAGACTTTCAAATACCTCATGGGTATAAATAAGGTTCAAGAGGGAAGCATTTTTCAGAAAATAGTATGCTCAATACCAAGGGGACATGCTATGAAGATGGAGGGGGGGTAGACTCAAGGGAGATGTGATGAAGTACTTCTTCACAGAAAGGGTGAAGGATGCCAGTAACAGCCTCCCAGCAGAAGTGGTGGGGGCAAAAATGATAAGGAGATTCAAGAATGCATTGGACAGGCATAAGGGAACCTTAGTCATACGGAAAGGGGGGGAGGTACATTAGGAGATCTAGTAGGGACTGCATTGTTACAATAGGTAGGAAAATGGGCAGACAGGTGGGCCAAGAGGTCCTTATCTGTTGCCAATTCTATGTTTCTATGTTGACCAGCTTGGCGAACAAAACAAAAAGATGTAGAGTGAGGGAGCCACTAGGCACAAGTAATCACTGTATGGTTGAAACTGAGTTTAATAAAAAAAAAAATACAACAAGACAAAAACAATGTTTAAATATATGTAAGGTCTGTAACTTACCAGGAGAGTGTACACATGTGATCACTACTCTTAATTAAAGCAACGCGACATAAAGTGTCTGATATATAGTAACTTGTTTACGGTTGAGAGAGAACAAGACAAATAGTGTTCCACAGGACTTGCTGACATTTCTGACATGATACATTCTCTTCAGAGATCTGAAGAAGATGTAACACATCAGAAACATCAGCAAGTCCCATGGAATACCCACATTAGGCTAAAAGCTGATATGCTGCTAAAAATGGAAGCTGTAATGATGGACCAAAATAGCAGATACATTTTTTCCCTTTTCACCACCTTAAAATGCTTCTAAGAGGTAGCGACATTTAAAGTAACAACTTGTAAGAAGCCAGGAGGGTAGATTTAGGCAATTGTGCCAGAAATTGTGAAATGCTACAAATGGACCAGAACGGAGCCAACAGGAGCAAAAAACTTATAACTTTCTATTGTTTTGAACCTTGCCCAGGGAAAGTAAGAATAACACTGTTTGTCTTGTTACAACTGTTCTCACTCAAAAGTAAACAAATTACTATATATTAAACACTTTGTGTTGCATTGCTTTGTTTAAGAGTGCTGTCCACAAGTGTACACCTTCCTGGTGTGTTATAGACCCTTCATTTTCTATTTGAACCCCTAAGGAATGGCACCTAAGAGAACTCTGCTTGAAAGAAAATTAAAAATAAATCAAAATATTTTTTTTTATCTGAGGTGCAGACAAAAAAAAAAACTCTTTAAAATTTGTCTTTACTATTTAAACATGTATTTACCAAAATGCTAACTTTGGGGAAATGAGAAAATAACTAGAACATTGGGCTGGGATTATAACAAAATGGCGAACAAAAAATGGATGATTCCTAAGGAGAATTTATTTTTAGAGGACAAATGGGTTCCAAAGAGAAATAAATGCAATAAAAGAGGGAGCTGGCCAGATTGTTGACTAATAGCATTTAGAGGTGATTAAATAAGAAAAAAAGGTTTTATAAGGCATTTAAAATAGAGGACAACAAATAAAATCAGGAGAGATATAAAACTGACCTTAAAAGTTGTAGAAATGCAACTTGAAGTACCCTGTGGTAAAAGAAAGATTGAAATCAATTTGCCTAAAAAATGGAGCAACAATTCAAAATAGTTTGATGGCTAGGCAGATTCCCTAAGAAAAAGAGGAACTGAAATTGGCCCCGTAATGAAAAAATAAGTTTACCATCAAAAATCCTAAGCAAATGGCTAAGGCATTTAACAAATATTTCAGTTCATTTTTTTTTTATATTTCTTATTTCTGCTCCCACAGCTAGGCCTGCCTTACATTCAACTGCCGTCCTCTCTCCAGTTCGCCCGCAGGCTTACTCACATCTGGCTAGCATGCTACATGCCCACAGAGGGGTTCCCACTCCCTCTCACCAGGCCGGGATCCACTACTGTAGTACAATTCTATGACAGGCTTCCTGAACGTAGAGGCACAGCCATCAAGCTGCCTGGCCGACTGCCATTTTTCCTCCAGTTTGTATGCCCCTTGAAGTGTAGATGTGAAATAATGTCCAGACACAGTGTGTCAATGTCTGCCACACTTCACTCCAATTGCACCGCTCCTGCAGTGCCCCTGATTTCCATTGGGGGCTACCACACAGAGATGGAAGCCCCAGACTCTCCCCAGGGAAAGGAGAGCAGTTCATCGGATGCTCAATTATTTTCTTCCCAGCCAACCCCCAATGTCCTGGGTGCATTCCCGAACCCGGGTCATTGGTGTGGCATGAGGTGTGGTGTTCAGCACCTCAACTCTCAGTGCCAGTGGCCTGGCTCAGTTCATTTTTTAATACAGATATCAGGAGAAATAACTTCAAAATAATCAAGAAGTTATTTATGATTAACTTCAAAATGAGCTATTCACAGTGGGTAAAAAGGATAATACCCTTAATGAGCTCAAGAAACTAGACCCATACAAATCACCAACAGCTGCTAAAACCCATCCTCTAATTTAAAAAAAGGGCCAGATTCTCAACAGGTTGCACGTGGTGCAAAGTGACTTATCCCAACAGGAATGGCACAAATAGCATATTGCACCATGCAGGATTCTCAAAAGCAGCTTGCGACAAAATGCTGGATGCTTGCACCAAAGTGGACTTATGCCATGTTTGCACCAAAACCACAGCTGTGTCATGGTGCAAGGGGGGCTTACGACAGCTGCTGTGCCCTATTCTTAAAGAGTGGCTGCCACATCCCCTAATTTGGGATTCTAAAACAACCTCTGGAGGACATCCTTCAAAGTACATGAGCTGGTGTAAGTGTACTTTGCCAGCCACCGGGTGTTGCGCCATAGTGAACCAGTGTACCCTACAGCCCCTCCTCCCATTATCATACAGAAGCTCCCCTCACATTCATGATCCCTCATAGCATTAATAAATAAGCCCGTGTAGGCTATCGCATATGGGCTATGCCCCCCCCACAAGCCCCGATCCCTGATAATACCAATAAATATGCCCATGTGGGCTATCAGCCTCCCTGTCCAGACTCCTGATATTGCTGACAATGAGGCCCTTGTGGGCTACTGGAGCCCCCCCCAGCCCCGATCCCCAAACTCTGATAAATTGTAATGTAAGTTGTTAACAGAAAAATGTTTTGAAAGCACCATAGTCCTGGTGGTCTAGTGGTCCCTCCCAACCTGGTAGTGACAGACCACTTTACCCCCTAGTACTCCAGACAACTGGAAAGACAGTCTACACTCTCACCACTATGGCCAGCCACCAACTGAGCCCTTCTATGAGCATGTACTGTAAATAGTATGCACTCAGTGAATGACTGCTCAGCTACTGTCATTCATTGAGAGTGTACTATTTGCAGTACTTTCTCATAGAGTCAGTGGCCGGCCATGATGGTAAGAGGTGGGCTGTGCTAGTCGCTGGCTGCGTATGGGGGGAGCAGGTGGTCTGGCACTGCCAGATGGAGGGGTGGGGGATGACTAGACCACCAGGACTACTGCATTTTTGAGATATTTTTTCTGTTAACAACTTACATGACAATTTGTTGTGGTTTGAGGATCATGGATCAGGGCTGGGGGTGATCCACTAGCTCACAAGGGCTTCATTGTTAGCAATATTGGGAGTCAGGACAAGGGGGACCAATAGACCACATGGGCATATTTATTGATATTATTAGGGATTGGGGCTTGTGTGTATGTGGGGGTGATAGACCACATGGGCTGTAGCATATATCTCATTAGGGATTGGGGCAGGAAAGGGGCTATTTATTACTGTCTTTGGGGAGTGGTGGGGGGTGCTTTTGCCCTTTACAGAGCAATATCACAGGCTTGCAGCAATCTAGTCAGGTGCATCCTCCATTTGGTGCATGTCACCTTATGGCGTAACCCTCAGCACTTAGCTGTCGAGACCCTGATCGATAGGGAATTGGGTGCAAGGTCCCTGGCACATCGGCATTTGGAGCAAGTCACCTTTGGTGTGACTTGCACCATGCCTTTGAGAATAGCCCCCAAAGTTTTTATTTTATTTCATTTAAAAAATCGGTAACTGGGAAAGGCACACTGAGCTGTGGCTCATTTGTAGGTGAAACCCGGGAGAAAGGAAGGATGGAGTACAGAATGACAAAATTAAATCAAGCCATAGAATGCAGTTACAAAGACATATTATCAAGTATAATAACACAATACAAAGCAAGCAGGTGACCAATGCCATGCCAAGTGGATGAACCATAAGTTTAACTTGTAGGGCAATGTACAATGCAGGCAAGAGTTACATAAAGTGCACAGTGCCTGTTGGAGAAAGTGACAGTGGATTAGCAGTGCAGACAAGTTAAAACAGGTAGCTTCAGTTCACTGGCAAGAGCCAAAATCATGAGAGAGGAAAGGGCATTTGCAGGAGGGTAGGACAGGAGTAGGGTGAGGGATGGTCAGAGGAAGGGTTGTCAGAGGCAAGAGGGAGCAGGGAGGTGCCTTAACTGATATCTAAGGGAGTGAGGTAGAGAAATGAAAGGAGATGAAGAGCAGGTTGTAGAAGGAGGGAAGATGATAGTAGAAGGCAGTCTGCCCAGCAGAGGAGTGTAGGTGGGGAATTGAGAAGGCGTGGGGATCACCAGAGAGGAGGGAGTAGGAGGAAGACAGACTGAGACAGAAGAGTGAGGAGAGGTATTATAAGAGAAGAGTGACCCAAACCACTATTTTGAGATGAAAGAGGTACAATGGTACTGGTGATGTGAAGGGAGTGGGAGAACTGAAAGGGAGGAGTCCGGTCAGCAGTGATGAGTACAAGGTGAGTTGGTAAAACAGCAGCAGAAAGCACTGCAGAGGGTATTCTGTTTGGTGAGTGAAGAAAAGGGGTGGTGCTACAGATCACATCCGCATAGTCAAAGACTGACAGAACTATCTTGGTATGACCAGCTCGCAGTGGACTGGGGGGGCAGTACTTATTGCAGTACAGGGCACAGAGTTTGGGGCAGAGCTCTATGTGGATTGCATCAGTGTTGACAGAGATATCTAGCTTACTATTGAGCCACACACCGAGGCACTTGAAGCTGGAACTACTTCAAGAGGGGTGCCATCCAGCATGGAGAAGGCAGGTAAGGGCGAGAGCCTCACTAGACTTCATGTAGACTGTTTTTTTAGTCTCCAAAAGAAAGAGCCACTCAAGGTTAATAAGTGGTACTGTCAGTAACTGGACAAATTGTGAAAAAGAAAACACATGCACTGTCCACATCAGACACAAAACACTGATACAAGGTCAGAATACAGTCCAAAATCCTTTATTTAATGTGCAGCAACAATCAGGAAGTGGGAGACAGACAGAAAATATATCCAAGGTCATGGACACTGTTTTCTTAGTGTTGACCTGGAGTTGGTTGTCATGGAATCAGTGCAGTATATTGTGGAAGTCTTGCTTGATCAGACTTTCCACAGATATGGCCAAAGGGTCAAAGGTGTAAATGACAGTGTCATCTGCATACATGTGGATATGTGAGGTGACAGGTGGAGAGAAATTCATTGAAGAAAATTGAGAAAAGGATAAGACCCAGGATGGAGCCATGTGGGACCCCAGCTAGGATGGGATGGGAAGGGAAGGGGACAGGGTGCCTCCCACCTGTACTGACTGTTGGCGGCCCGTGAGATACAAATGGAATCAGTCAACAGTGAGAACTGAGAGGACAGCAGAGCTCAGCCTGTCCAAGAGGAGTGGATGGAACACCAAAGCAAAGGCTTTTACCAGATCAATAAATATAGCCATGGTAATGTGCCCCTGATCCATCCAAGTGAAGCACACAGCAAGGAGGAGACAGTGGAGTGGTGCTTCCTATAATTAGCATAATATTGGTTGACCTGATATGGGATAGTTTCAGTACCTCATTCTGTACTGGAGAAATACTCCAGGACTAGAAACAGGTAGTGGTGGCATCCATTTTTTAAAAAAGAGCTTACACCTGAAGGATTGTCTTGTGGCTACAATTGGTACTCATACTTTGACACAACACAGTTTAAAAAAAAACACTCTGCTTTTACTAATCTGATTTCTTTCTGTGGACACTTTAGCAAAATGCTGGACAATTACATCCCTAGTGACGTCATCTGTTTGGACTTCAGTAAAGTGTTCAGCAAGGTGCCACATGATAGGTTAATATACAAACTAAGTACCTAAGGATCTGTACGGAGGTATTTACTCTTCACATTATAAATAACTGATATGCTGGATGGATTGACAAACTAATGAAATTTGCTGATGACAGCAAACTTTTTATGGTCCTGCCCTGAGCTGTGAGGACACTAATAGCATAAAGGTAGACCTCAATAAATTTAACAAGGTTTCATAGGATTTCCAAGCAGAATAGTCTTTCATCCTTTAGCTGCTTGCCAAGCTATACCATATCATATTTATTGATAAAAAAGTTGTCTAGTCTTGTTTTGAATAGTTCCATTGAGGTGTGTGATACCACTTCTCTTGGTAAACTGTTCTAAGTGGTTGCCACTCTTTGGCTAAACCACTGTTTCCTTTTCAGGAGATTCCATTTTGCTGCTACTAACCGAAGATGGTGCCCCCTAGTTTTATATGTACATTCTTTTATTTTAAGGCCATATTCTGTCCATAGGACATTATCATGTAATTCCCTATATATCATACACACGTCCCCACTCACTCTCCTGTATTGTAAACTGAATGTGTCAAGTCCTCTCAATCTTTCTTGATACGACACATCTTTTTTTACTGCTATTACTTTTGTAGCTCTTCTCTGGATCCTCTCTAGCTTTAAAATATCTCCCTTCTTATATGGTGCCCACACCTGTCCTCCATACTCCAGGAGCGGCTGCACCAGTGCCTGGTACAGGGGGGATGATGAACAAATGGGGAATGGTGTTCAATAATGATAAATCTGCTGTGTTACATTTCCAACTTAATAACAGACAGGCATCATATGTGTTAGGGGACTCAACACTCAAGTCAGTTAGTGAAGAAAAGGATTTGAGTGTTTTATTCCACAAGAACTCCATAGACTGTCAACAGAATGAGGACATATTGGAATTCTGGACAGCTCTATCAGTTCGTGGCACAAATTATAACAAGGTGGCAAGTATGAAAGCATACAGAATACTAGGCTGCATATAACAAAACAGAATTGTTAACAGACACACTAGAATGAAATAATTCCACTATAATAACTGGGGAGCCTTTTATACCATAGGGAAACATGGTTATAATTTGCCATTACAACAGCAAGCATATGCTGAGTTTCCCTTACTTCATGCATGCACCAGCTGCCACTCATCCCTCCCTTAGTGCCGGGCACTTCACCACCAGTAGCACTCAGTGGTAAGTAAAGAAAAAAAACCTCACCTCTCACCATTAGAGTTCTTGAATCCTTGCTTAAACATGTAATCTTTGATTACACCTTTTTTTTTTAATTTTAATTAAACTTTTTCAGTAGCCGCCCGGATGTGCATCGTGCTTTATCCTGACCAGACCGTAGCTGAACACTGATGTATTTATATTTTATATAATTGCTGCAACAAGAAAATGCTCCCCAGCAATTATATAAAACAAAACACGGGGTGGTGTGTTTAATGAGAATTTAACACTCACCTCCGGTGTTGAATGCTTAAATAAACCTCTCTAGCTTTGCTCTCAGGGTTTATGTAGCATCCAGCACCTCAGGTGTGTGTGTAAAAGTCTTGTTACACACCACCCCATGTATTATTCTATATATATATATATATATATATATATATATATATATATATATAGTATATATATATATATATACATATATATATATATATATATATATATATATATATATATATATATATATATATATATATATAAATAAAACTTCCCAGACCATCTGGATTACTGCTCCCAGTTCTGGTCCCCTTATTTAAGAGGGAAATGAATATCATGGAAACAGTACAGCAAAGATTTACTTAATCTTTTTTTTTTTTTTTAATTTATAGTTTATTGATCATTTTACCAATGATACAACTCAGGCAGATATACATACAGACAAAAAGATTTACTTAATCAACATATGAAGTTTAGGACATGGATTATAATTACTAGGATGAAATCACTGAGTTTATAGTTTAGAGACTAGAGAAGACATACCTGGGGGAATTTTATATTTTTATTTAAAATCATGTGGAGAAAATACTGTGTGCAGAAATGGAGTTCAGTTTCAACATAACTGATTATAGGAAGGTACCAACAACAGCTTAGAGGAAGCATTTATAAAACTAATAAATACTCTAGGATTCTACCATACATTAAGGGATATAAGATTATGGAATCAATTTATCAATCACTCAATTTTATTTGTATACTAGAGGGCATGTGAGCAAACATACCCATTTTCTCAAATGTCCAGTGGAAGATACAACATATAAAGTAGATAAGCACAAAAGAGAATTACAGTTTCAAAATATATATATATATACAAGAGGTGCCAATGAATAAATCAGAAGCAAACTGAGAAGCAAATAAGCAAAAATATTTGCTGTTACACTAATATTTACAAAGGGAAACATTGTCCATAACAGGTAAGGAAGCTTCCAAAATTGAAGGGCAAATATAGAGGCAAGAAACAGATAAGACAATACCCTAAATTACATAAGATGGGGATAGTGCAAAGCTGAAAATTGATAGCATTCAGTATTTACCAGAAAAAGGCAGGACACAGGCTCAAGGCTAGGGGATAGGTGAGGATAGTACAGGGCAAGGGTTTCAGAAGACAGGTATGGGGACTAGGTGAAGCAGTGGCAGTGGTAGTTAGCAGAGACATGGATGTTGCCCAAAGGGGCTGGCAGGGGAGAGAAGAAAGGGGTGGACAAGGGTGGGGTGGTGGGTACAGAAAGTAGGGTGTGGAAAGAGGGATACAGAATGAAGGGACAGGAATGAAGCACTTCAGACTAGCATGAATGGAAGGTGAGGAGAGAGGTAAGTGGCCAAATAAAGAGGGATATGGGGCAAAGGGTAGGACCAGTGGCCTTGTTGAGGACAAAAAGAGAAAAGGAGGTAGAAAGGTGGAGGGAGAGGGTTAGGAGGGAGCAGAGGGAGTGGAGAAAGAAGGGAGGGAGCGGGTAAGAAGTGGCCTGATGGGCAGACAAGTTCAGGGGATGTCTACAGTACCACAAGACAAAGTGGAGGCCAAAGACATAGAAAATGTCAAGGCATTACTGGACAAACATGTGGACAAGTCTGAACATGTTGGCTATAACCACTTATCAGTGGGGAGGTAGACTAAAAGGACTCTATGGCTCACCTCTGCCTTGACACACCATAGTAAGAGCAGAATGAAAAAAAAACAGTAGAGATTGAAAGCCAGAATAGCCACATGAGCTGTAGATATCACCAAAGCCATCTTCTATTACATACATAGGAGGAGGAAGGTGAAGGTGAAGGAGGCAATTTTACCCCTGAAAATAGGAGAAGGGTGGGCAACCTCTGAGAGAGCCAGGGGTGATGGCTGAGATCTTGAATGAATACTTGAGCAATAATGACAGAGCAGCTAAATAGTGTCTGTGGATGGGTGACAGCCTGGGAGGAGGGGTGGCCCGAGACATAGCTGAGGTCCAACAACTTCCCCCGCCTGTCATTAATCCACAGGTAATGACCAGCTGTAAGGTCATTATTGCAATTTTAAGTCTAATCACATGACTAAGGGAGATAAATGCATTTTTATATACAAACATACGAAATTTGCCAGCAGATAAAGGCCTAGAGGTCTATCAAGTCTGCTCGAATGTGCAGCTAGCACCCTTCATTCTGCAGTTGTGTGCGCTGCTCTGAGCTGTACTGGGCATTTCTAAGTGATTAACACCCAGTACAGCAGCCAAAAGAGCATGTGTTTTCTTCATGAATACTCAGTTAGACATCATTTATTTCTGTTATTTCTGTGTTCACCAAGGAGCCCTTAATGTGAGGAGCATGCATAATGGGAGGGTCAGTGACATCAGATGTAGCCACAAAACTGCCAGTGGACATCATACTAACAGCTGACTACCTGGCAAAGATCAAACCAAGCCAAGTAAATCCCAAGGAGCAGATGGGATACAGCTTGGGATTATTGGGAAGCTCAGAGAACAACAGACATGGCTACTTGCTGTAATCATTAAAGAGTTTCTTTGAACAAATGTGGTTCCAGAGTACTTGAAAGTGACCAATGTGATCCCCATCTTCAAGAAGGGGGCAAGGTCAAACTGGATTATTACAGGCCAATCAGTCTAATATCAATACTGGGCAAGGTCCTGAAAGCCTTTATAATGGATGGAATATCAAAGCACTTGGTTGAGGCCAATGTTCTTGCCCCCTTTCAGCATGTCTTTATGAGTGGCAGATCATTCCAAGCCAATCAGATCTCCTTCTTCAAGGTGGTGACCAGGGAAGTGAATAAGGGCAGAGATAGTGATGTTGTCTATGTGGAATTCACAAGGCTTTTTAATACTGCGGTACATGACAAGAATATGGGCAAAGTACACCAGTACAGTATACATGACGCATAATGAAGATGGATTGCTACTTGGTTTAGAGACAGGAAGCAGAGAGTGGTGATTAATGGGCCCTACTCCAGGAGGAGAGGGGCACTCAGTATTGTCCCTCTAGGATTTGTGCTAAGGTGACTGCTATGTAACATTGTCTTTTTTCAGTATACTTTTTATCCCCTTGTCACTGTAGCTGTCTGTTTCAGCCCCCCCTAATAATCCTTCATTGACACCTCCAGGTCCCATTGCATTAGCATAGCTCCTACAATAAGGTGATTTATTTGGGGGATTGTACAGCTATCCCCTCTTGCTCTCTATTGCGGGAGGTGGAGTGGATTGTAGGGCGGGCTGGGCCTGGAGTGCCAGATGTAATCCTACATATATTTGGTGTTTTTCCTTAGGTTTCTCCCCACCATCTGGATGCTGGTGGCCAAGGTGCTATGTATGCATTGATATATAAATTTCTGATTATTCACAATACCAGCCATTGTCCTCTCACCTTAGATGCTCAGACTGCACTGCCACTTGTGGTCACCCTGGTGGCAGTACTGCAGCAGAGCCTGCTTCCCTCCTTCCCCGGCAGAAAGCATCCTCTGAGATGCTTGATCTTCTTCCCCCGGATGGCTATGATGTGCTAGACTAATTTCTGAAGCTGGGTCACTGGCGTCATGTCCAGCAACCCTACTGCTGTGTCAAAGGGCTCTCTAGCAGACCACTTAAGTTGGCGAATGATACTAAGTCTGCCAAGGTGGTGTACTCCCCTGAGGTTGGGAAAACTATTTCAAGAGGACCTGCATAAGCTGGGCAATTGGTCAGGCTCCTGGAAACTCTGATTCAATGTAATCAAAATTCAAGGTGGTACTGTTGGGGAGGGTAAACAAAGGTAGGACCTACACACTGTGTGGGATTCCTCTTGCTGTCTTACGGAAGGAAAAAGACTGGAAAGTCACAATAGACAAGGGGCTGAAGCATGACAAGCAGTGCACGGCTGCTGTCAACAGTGCTGGCAGAATGCTGGGGTGCAACAAAAGTGGGGTGACTAGCAGAGCAGGAGAAGTAATCCTGCAACTTCCTGTGGCCCTGGTCAGGCCCCACATAGAAACATACAATTTGATGGCAGATAAGGACTGCTTGGCCCACCTGGTCCACCCATTTCCTTACCTAATGGATAAGCTGTAAATCCTAGTTAACCAACAGCCTACTTCCTCCTACCCCCGCACTAGAATTGCCTTATGTCTGTCCCATGCATTCTTGAATTCCCCCACTCTTCTTGACTCCACTACCTCCTCAGGAAGGCCATTCCATGTATTCACAACCCTCTCTTTGAAAAAATGCTTCCTCACATTACCTCTGAGCTGTCCCCCGTCTGTCTCCAAATTATGCTCCCTTGTTCTTGCACATCTCTTTTTCTGAAAGATGCTACCCTGTTGGATTTTGTTGATCCCTTTGAGGTACTTGGAATTTTCTATCATCTACCTTCTTTCCTCGAGGGTATACATATTAATCTCCTTTAATCTCTCTTCATATGTCTTCCGGTGCAGACCCTGCACCATTTTATTTTCCCTCCTTTGGACAGCCTCCATCCTGTCTACAGTATGTCCTTGCAGAGATGGGGGTCTCCAGAACTGCATGCAGCACTCCAGATGGGGTCTCACCAACTGTCTGTACAGAGGGATAACAACTTCCTGTTTTCTCCTGGTGATGCCTCTCCCTATGCATTCCAGTATCCCCCCAGCCATCCTTACTGCCTTCTCACATTGCTTGCCCACCTTAAGGTTATCTGATATGACTACTCCCAGGTCCCTTTTAATTTTTGTTTTGTGAGTATCTCCCCCATTGTGTACTCTTCCCCTGGATTTTTGTTTCCCAGGTGCATTATTTTGCACTTCTTTGCATTGAATCTAAGCTGCCATGCATTTAACTATTCCTCCAACCTTGCCAAGTCCTTTCTCATCCTTTCCACCCCACCGTCTGTATCAACCCTGTTGCAGATCTTTGTGTCATCGCAAAGAGACTTACTTTCCCTTCCAGTTCCTCTGCAATGTCACTTATAAAGACATTAAAGACGACCGGTCCCAATACTGAACCCTGCGGTACTCCAGTAGTAATCCCCCTTTCTTCAGAATGGAATCCATTTACTATTACCCTCTGCATCCTGTTGTCCAGCCAATTTTTTACCCAGGCTACCACCTGGGGACAAACTCCAAGGCTGGCTAACTTGTATATTAATCTATTGTGTGGTACTGCGTTAACTGCCTTGCTAAAATCTGGGTAGGCCATGTCCACAGCCCCTCCCTTGTCTACTGCTTTGGTCACCCAGTCAAAGAAATCTATTAGATTCCTCTGACATGACCTTACAGCTGTGAATTCATGCTGCCTTGGGACCTGTGACCCGTTGGCCTCTAGGTACTCAACAATTCTTTCTTTCAGAAGGGATTCCATAATTTTTCCTACCACTGAAATCAACCTAACAGGTCTGTAGTTTCCTACCTCTGCCTTGCTCCCACCTTTGTGAAGTGGAATCACATCCACCCTCCTCCAGTCCTCAGGTGCCACCCCATCCTCCCATGATTTGTTAAAGTAGATAGTCAGTGGTGTCACTAGTTCTACCCTTATTTCTTTTAGAATTCTTGGGTGAATCCCATCAGGAACCATTGCTTTGTCCACCTTCAGGTTTAAGAGTTCTTTCATAACCCTTTCTTCTGTGAATGGACTGGTATCAACCCCCCTGTCCAGAGTGTTTCTATTGTTTGGTTTAGGTACCGCCCCCTCCTCTTCTTTTGTGAATACAGAGCAGAAGTATTTGTTCAGTATCCCTGCTTTTTCACTATCACCCTCTGCCCACATTCCCTCCCCTTTATTAAACCTCAATATCCCTATATTTGTCTTTCTTCGCTCCCTAATGTACCTATAAAAGGTTGTATCCCCCTTCTTAACAGAGTTGGCTATGTTTTTCTCAGTTTGGGCCTTTGCTATTCTGACTACCCTCCCTGCCTCCTTCTGCTTTAACTTAAGTAGTTCTCTGTCCTGCTCCTTCTGTGTTTCCTTAAATTTCCTGAATGCTATTCTTTTCTTCTTAAGCTTCCCTGCCACCTCTTTTGAGAACCATAGTTGCTTTTCCTTTGTTTTGTCTTGCTGATTTGCTTTATACAAAGGCTTGTTGCCTCTGTGATGTCAGTTTTGATTTTTCCTCATTTTTCTTCCACCCCTCCTTCTTGCCTGTTTGCTAGTGCTTTTCTGAGGCACTCTCCCATTTTGTAAAAGCCGGCCCTCCTAAAGTCCAACACCTTTGCTTTTGTATGGCTTGACTCTACAGCTATGTTTATTGTGAGCCACACTGTTTCATGGTCCCTTGTTCCCAGATGGCTGCGCACTTCTAAATCTGAGATCCTCTCTCCATGGAGCAGTGAGTGCAGGTCTTGGCAAATCTATATAAAATGGACATTAAAACAGTTGAGAGGGTGCAATAACGGGCAACCAAAATGATAAGTGCCATGGGGAACAAAACATATGAGTAGAAGATAAAACCACTTAAGATGTTCACCCTGGAGAAAAGAAAGCTGATATGGGACATGATTTCAGTTTTCCACATACTCAAGAGCATCAGCAATATTGAACATACAGAGATACTTGATGTGGTATTCTCCATCAGGACACAAGCCACTCTTTGAGGCTGAGAGGTGGTAAATTCAGGGGTAATGTTAGCTAGCACATTTTCTCTCAGGTTTATAAATAAGCTACATGCTGAACATTCAGTTGACTTATACTGAACGGTTACGTCAGTACAATCAATGTAAACTGTACAAAGGTGAACCAATATGTGCAAAGCCTTTTGAACTTTGTTCTCTCCTTTTTAAGGATAAGGTAGATTTCACAGATGATTAAACAAGCAAATATATAATTATGGAAAGACTCATTTTTCTTTACTGCCCCTTTTCCCCACAACTTGCAATAAAAACAGGAATGAATTAAATATACCGAGTAATTCCAGTATTCATGGTGATCTCCACTGGAGACTAAGTGATCACTGATGATTATGTCATTGAAATTGCTTTATAACAGCAGTTTAAAGTAGCAGTGCAATGAAGCGTGAGATAAAAATCTGACCTTAGTGTATTTTACTGTGAAAGGTTTCTGACAGCTTCCAGTTTGATTTACAGATGATCCTCCAATTCACCATTAGTATTTAAGTTGCTTTTAGTTTTAACAGGCAACTGCCTTTCAAAAAAAGTCTTGCTGCACTTCTGCTCTAAAATGTTGGTTTGAGGATAATGCAATTATGACAACTGCAATTGAAAATGAGATAAACTATCTAAATAAATATTTTTATTCTAAAGTGGCTGTTAGTTCTTGAATTATTCAGGGTGGAGTGCCAGTACCCTATCCTGCATTCATGAAGACAATACATTGGGGCCCCCCAGGATGCAATGCAGTGTCAGATTCCTGCATGACAGAAGGGATTAACTGCTAAATATACTATTGCAGCCCCCCAGGATGCAATGCAGTGTCAGATTCCTGCATGATAAAAGGGATTAACTGCTAAATATACCATTGCAGACTACAGTATATATACAGTATGCAACATAGAATTCTGCAATATTTTGGTTATACTCTATAAATTTACAGTGGCCCCTCACTAAAACAAACAGATCCATAGCCACAATTTGTGTTCATTATAGCGGAGGTTCGTTATAGGCAAAAATCCCTAGGAATGAATGGGAATGTTTACAGAGAACAAAAGTTATTTGGACTTGTATTTTTTCTTATCTGCTCTGCCATTGCTAGTGATACTATCTGCCTTAGTTGCAGGGGTTGCAGAGATGAGACATATGGTTGCCTCTCAAGAAATTGCAGCCTACTCTCTAGTCCAGCAATGCCTTCTGTCATGGTGACAGGTGGTAGGTCATCTTACTTGTCTTAATATTCAAGTACTGTAGGTCTGCAATCAGTGTGATAGGGAGATTCTGCCACTCTGGAGGACTGACCTTTTCTTAAATCTGTTGCATAAGTTCTTCTAGTTCTTAGCCTAATCTATCCTTTACAATTTCTAGTCCATAAGGTTGGCCACCTATGGGTGCCCCCTCCCCTTTCTTGACTATGCTATAGTGTCCTCTTTAATTTTCCTTTTCCCTCTCAGGTCCTTGTACAGGGAGGTTATTGTAGTGATCTCCAAGCTGGTGTAAAACAACAGGCTGTGTTCCTCATTGTTGGATTTAGAATGCAACAGAACTATGTCATAAAATACCTTGGTGTATATGCCTTATCTGTATGAAACCTGTAAATGTTGAAAATACCATGGCACTAGGTGTTTTTGATGAAGGTAAAAAGTTACCAAGGACGTCCTCGTGACTGAGCTTGCTCAACGGAGTTTTCCTACAATAAACTTGAACTTCAACTTGAAACTCAAACTACTAGTGGACTGTATTATAAAAATTAAGTTACCGGAGTAGAAATATCAGAAAACCCCCGTTGTGTTATTTAAAATGAATGTAAAGTACAGATTGTTTGAGAGGTCCTTTGGCAATATGCATTCCTGCTTTAAGCTGAACCAGCCTAAAATGTATTGGTGATTTGCATATACATTCCATGTTGCTTTGCATTATGGGGGAATGTGTGATGTTGTGTTTCTTTGAAACTTGTCTTTCTTGCCAATGCCCTTTGGGGTAACCGTTTCCTCAGTACTTCTGCACTAAGGTTCTTTGTCATTATCTTGTTTTTTTTTTCTTCTTAAAGCTCACCATCATCCAAACATACAAGACCAACATACAGGATAGTTCATTTCCTCAAGAAAGATAGATCGGTGGGTCAGTAGGTGCAACCTAAGTGCAGAGGAAGGACATGCATTTTTTGTTGCTACAATCTGATGTATTGAAGAAGAGATATGCCATTGCTTAAGGTTAACCCTTGTGTTTTAAATAAACATCACACAGAGACTATGTATTGAACCTGAAGTTCTGTGTCTGGTCCCTCTGCTATCCTACAACCCTTCAACATACTTGGTGTCACAAGTGGGATAACTTCAGATATCGCCCAGATACTGTATCCCAGGTGGATCGATGCACCAGGAGGTGCCAGAGGAGAACCGGAGAAGAAAGTCTGTGGAGTTCTGACCAGAACCATGGCCGACAAACTGAGAGAGAAACTGGACCTGGGAGCTTGGAGGAAGGCCAAGTCTGAAGATGATGAAGAGATGCAAGAGGATGAGGAAGAATTGAGGGAACTGCCTCCTCTTGAAGACACTCCACCTGAGCATGTAGGGGAGTTGTTGAAATGCCTCTGCATTAAACAGGTGCAGGTGGAGAGAGACAGAGACATTGGGCCTTATGCACTATTGTATGGAGGGTATGCACCAGAGGTGCATAGCCCTACTGCATAGCTACATGACCACGGACAGGTGCTCACATACCAGCATTCACTAACACCAGCCATCTGTCTGCGGTCCTGTCCCTGGCTCACAGGTGTGCAGAGGAGTGTTCTATGGACCGGCCTGCATCCAGTGGGATGCCCAGACCCAGTCCACTAGTGGATCCTTGTGTCCATGGGGCATTGATGGTTGCAGAAGGTGTGATGTGCGTTGGTGGCACAGGGGGGTGGCAGGTGCCTGGTCGGCTGCCCCAGCCCTCTGTGTGGTCCCCATGGGTCAGGGCTGCATGTTGCATGGGTCTGCTGTGCCCCGTCTTCCTTGCCACAGCCCACTGCCATCATCCTTGGGGGGCACATCTGCCTTTTGTCAGGGTGTTATTCAGTATAAGGTTTGCCCCCTGTGCCCAGCACTCTGCACCTTTGTGAATGGAGCAGGGTGCGGGAACACCCCAAGGCATATCCTCTGCCCTCCCCTGGTGCATTGCTGTCTGTGCAGCTGGGGGATCAGGCGCATAGCTGCCCTGCACCCCCATGGTGAATGCTGCACAGGGTCCATGGGACCCCACTACACAGCATTCTGACATACCTATACCAATGCACCAAGTTTATGCATTGCATTGGCATAGTGTCCATTGAGCAGAGAAGGCATGATGCCAACAACAAACAATATCTGGGTAATGGTGAAAATGTTTCAAGACTCCTGGAAGGTGCTTCAGTATCCAATTTCAACCAAAAATGACTGGAGTCTTTAATTCCGTAAAATCCTTTCTTTTATTTCAATTCAATTGCCCCTATGTTTCGCTCCTATGAGCTTGTTCACGGGGTTCATTTAAATCTGTTAGAAAACAAATATACATATGATTTTTATCTGAACATTTACTTTTAAATAATAAATTTATGATATTTAATTAAACACCGTTAGTCTACCTGACTCATACACTTTTAGAAGCCTTAATTCATTAAACTTCAAGCAAGTTTTCTTTTAACTTCTCCCTAAAAGGAATGTGACAGAAACAAAAAATATCTTAAATGTTAAGGCACTTGAAACAACTGCCGAGTTAATACTGATAACAAAAAGTATAAATAACTTTATAAACCCCATAACTTGCATACCTGGGGCAAAAAAAGAATATTTTGTGGCACGTTCTGTGCTGTTAACAGTTCTGAAAGAATACATGAAAAAGCTCACTTAACCAACATCATATTTTAAACATGGCTTATCATCTTTTTTTATTATAAAATCTTTCATTACTGAAATGGGAGACACTCATCTTACCTCCACAAGACTTGCTCAGTGATGAAATAAAGGCATTTTTTAACTACGTGTTGCGTTTATAAAAACTCGTATTGAGCATAATGGCGTTTCTTTCTCATAAACGCTATAGCGTTCCCCTTGGCTGCATCCCCTCTTGAGCAGCCTGAATTTCCCACGGGAGTGACGTATCACTTCCAGTAACTCTCGTGTGAGCGAGAGTGTTGCATAGCAACAATGCATTCATTCCCTTAGCAATGGGAACGAACGCGGTTAGCTCAGGCTGCTCATAAAACCATAACTAGGCAAATTGCTTCAGCGTCAAATCGTACACTTATTTTACAACCAGACGTTGAGAAAAAGCAAGGACTGTTGCTGGCATGAAGGCTGGATAGCAACATCTTATTTAACCTTATATTTAAGTATCAGCTTACTGATATCTTGAACAATTGTTATATAATATAGGACAGTCTACCATATTTTAAACAAAAATGTTAGGTGTGCACACAAATGAACGTATTGACATATTAAACCAAACTTTTAATATTAATAATATTGAATAAATCGATCATACTAGCACAATCACTGAAAAATGCCGTATAACCATTTCATGCACATTTTATAGGTGCATTAATTCACCCCAATGGTTGATCCAAACTAGAACTCAGAACTAAGCAAGATGGAGGCTCAACAGTACAATTGTCCACTAGCATTACATATATTTTACCCACACATAATTATCAGTTTCTAAACCATATTATCTTACAGATGATGGATCTAACAAAATTTATTGCTCCACTAAAATGTTTTTTACAAACAGGTCTGCCAATTACAATCTATATTCATGCCAATAGAATGATCCAGTGTTTTCAAGCTAAATATCCACTTCATTTTGATTTTTTCAAGTAACTTGATGTAGTTACCTCCCCTGAGTGTTTTTTTTTACTATTTCGAGACCCCAAAACCTCAAAGAGGCACCCGTATGGCCAGCCTCATTAAAGTGTAAAGCCACTGGTGACTTATCATCTTTATTTCTAATATCACTTTTATGTTCCAATATCCGTATTTTAAGGGCCCTTTTTGTTTGACCCACATATAATCTGTCACACGGGCATTGTAAAACATATACAACCCCTTCTGTATTACAATCAATGTGATCTTTTATGGCAAATTCTTCATTAAAATGTGGATGTTTAAAACTACTTTTTTTGCTGGTATTATTACAAACTGTACATTTGCCACATCTGCTCATCCCGGGTTGTAGGGGTCCTAATAGTAACTGTGTTTTATTAATTTCCTGGTATTTAAATTGTGAATGAGCCTATCTTTTAGACGATGTACTTTTTTTGCTACTATAATTGGTCTCTGTTGTAAAGACCTATTCTTTGGATTATCCAAGGAGACTAAGTACCAGTATTTATTAATGATCCTTCTAATCTCTGTCATTTTATGGTTGCATTTAGTGGCAAACACCATTCTCTCCTGTTTCTGTGGCTGTTTTTTGTTAAAGAGATCTTCTCGAGTCACATTATCTATTTTATTACTAGCTTGTACTAAAACTTTTGTTTGGTACCCCCTGTTGTTAAACCTAGCCAACATATCTCCGTTTTGTTCTAAATATTCATTAGGTTCTTTACAATTACGTTTCACCCTTACCAATTGTGCATAGGGAATACTATTTTTTAACTTAGGCTCATGATAACTTTTACTGTGTAATAGAGTATTCCTATCAGTACTTTTTCTGAACAATGAAGTGCTGAACCCTAGTGCTGTAACCTTAATCAACAAATCCAAAAAAGGAATGGCTGATTTATTGTAATTTAGTGTGAACTTTAAATTACTATCGAAATAATTCAATCTGTCATTAAAATTCAGCAATTCCTGTTCTGTTCCACCCCATATACAAAATATATCATCTATATATCTTTTCCATAACTTAATTTTGTCTTTGTAGTGATTTTTTTCAAAATTCAATATGTAGTCTTCTTCAAAAATTATCATATATGCATTGGCATAACTTGATGCCATTGTACTACCCATAGCTGTGCCTTTATCCTGTTGATAAAAAAACCCCATCAAATTCAAAATAATTATTCTGTAATACAAATAGTGCTAATTCCTGTAACGTGTCAGTTCTTGGGACTGAACCCATAGGTCTCTTATTTAAAATTTTTCCCATATTAATCACTCCCTCCCAATGTGGGATGGATGTGTACAAGTCTATTACATCCCATGTGACCAAAAAAATATGGTCTAGTTCGATCTTATTAGACAAGGTTTCTAATTCTTTCATTAAATCCGCCGAGTCTTGTATATACGTTTCATTCTTTTCTATTAAGGGTTGCAAGTAGTAATTAACATATTTTGATACAGGTTCAAATACTGAGTCTATCCCTGACACAATTGGTCTACCAGGGGGATCCAACAAATCTTTATGAATCTTTGGGATACCATAAAATGTTGGAATTCTTGGGAATTCTTTCAGAAGAATTCTCATTTCCCAATCTTGTAACCAATTAAGGTCTACAAATTCTGCCAATAGTTCCCTCAATCTGCCCTGTAGTGAGATCATAGGATCTCCCATCAATTGTGAATAATTATTCCTATTATGTAGCAATTTTAAACATATTAATTTATATTGTTCCTTATCTTGAATTACTATTCCTCCCCCTTTATCTACCTGTTTAATGACAATTTCCTTATCGTTACTTAAGTTTTGTAAAGCACACCTTTGATCTTTTGTGAGATTTTGATATTTGGGCCATAATGACGACTTGTCTTTGAATAATGCCATGATCTCCTTTTCTACAATGGTACTAAAACTCTCTATTCCATGATTTCTATCAGAAGGAGGGCAGAATTTAGACTTGATATTCAGGGCTTGTTTTAACTTCCTTTCCTCACTAACCAGAACATTGTCAACTGCAAATAGATTTTAAATTCTCAGGTTTCTAAAAAATCCTTGTAGATCTACCTCTAAATCAAATAAATTGACTGGTTGTGATGGTGCAAAATATAGTCCCAACCCTAAAACATATGTTTCTACTTCAGATAACTTTCTTTTGCTTAGGTTAAAAATAGGTATTACTTCTGGAGATCTCTGCCAGGCCCCCTGTCTACATTGATTGTTCTTGTTGGTCTTCCACCTAGTCCTCCTCCTCATCCCTCTCCCCTTCTGGCCCCACAAAACCTCCTTGGGGTCTCGAATAATGTCGATAAGTGTTAGTATTTCTAAGATCATATCTGTGTTCTATGATATCCTCTGATGATGTACTTGGTTGCTGGGGCTCTCCTGTATGGGAATAATCCTCTCCTGGTCGAATAGAGGAATCATGGGTATTAGCTATTGTCACTGTCTGTGCCACTGTCTATGATATAACTAAATCCTCTTTGTTTGGTGAATTGTTTATATGTGTATACCTTATTGTCTTTATAGTCATTAGTATCTCTTATAAATTTTCTTACTTTTTGTTGTTTTAATTTATTCTCATAGTCTGATAGTTTCTTTTTTATTTCTTCTAGTGTAGATGTAAGCTCATCAACTGTTAATTGTTGTTTTAAAAGGTCTTGATTTTTTTGAATTTCTTCAGGTAGTGTTATCCTTTCATCCACGTTTCAATGAAGAATTTGCCATAAAAGATCACATTGATTGTAATACAGAAGGGGTTGTATATGTTTTACAATGCCCGTGTGACAGATTATATGTGGGTCAAACAAAAAGGGCCCTTAAAATATGGATATTGGAACATAAAAGTGATATTAGAAATAAAGATGATAAGTCACCAGTGGCTTTACACTTTAATGAGGCTGGCCATACGGGTGCCTCTTTGAGGTTTTGGGGTCTCGAAATAGTAAAAAAAACACTCAGGGAAGGTAACTACATTAAGTTATTTGAAAAAATCAAAATGAAGTGGATATTTAGCTTGAAAACACTGGATCATTCTATTGGCATGAATATAGATTGTAATTGGCAGGCCTGTTTGTAAAAAACATTTTAGTGGAGCAATAAATTTTGTTAGATCCATCATCTGTAAGTTAATATGGTTTAGAAACTGATAATTATGTGAGGGTAAAATATATGTAATGCTAGTGGACAACTGTACTTTTGAACCGCCATCTTGCTTAGTTCTGAGTTCTAGTTTGGATCAACCATTGGGGTGAATTAATGCACCTATAAAATATGCATGAAATGGTTATACGGCATTTTTCAGTGATTGTGGTAGTATGATCAATTTATTCAATATTGTTAATATTAAAAGTTTGGTTTAATATGTCAATAAGTTTTTTTGTATGCACACCTGACATTTTTGTTTAAAATATGGTAGACTGTCCTATATTATATAAAAATTGTTCAAGATATCAGTAAGCTGATACTTAAATATAAGGTTAAATAAGATGGTGCTATCCAGCCTTCATGCCAGCAACAGTCCTTGCTTTTTCTCAACATCTGGTTGTAAAATAAGTGTACGATTTGACGCTGAAGCAATTTGCCTAGTTATGGTTTTATGAGCAGCCTGAGCTAACTGCGTTTGTTCCCATTATTAAGGGAATGAATGTATTGTTGCTATGCAACACTCTCACTCACACGAAGTTACAGGAAGTGATACGTCACTCCTGTGGGAAATTCAGACTGCTCAAGAGGGGATGCAGCCAAGGGGAACGCTATAGCGTTTATGAGAAAGAAATGCCATTATGCTCAATACGAGTTTTTATAAACGCAATGCGTAGTTAAAAAATGCCTTTATTTCATCACTGAGCAAGTCTTGTGGAGGTAAGAATAGTGTCTCCTATTTCAGTAATGAAAGATTTTATAATAAAAAAAGATGATAAGCCATGTTTAAAATATGATGTTGGTTAAGTGAGCTTTTTCATGTATTCTTTCAGAACTGTTAACAGCACAGAACGTGCACAGAACGTGCCACAAAATATTCTTTTTTTGCCCCAGGTATGCAAGTTATGGGGTTTATAAAGTTATTTATACTTTTTGTTATCAGTATTAACTCGGCAGTTGTTTCAAGCGTCTTAACATTTAAGATATTTTTTGTTTCTGTCACATTCCTTTTAGGGAGAAGTTAAAAGAAAACTTGCTTGAAGTTTAATGAATTAAGGCTTCTAAAAGTGTACGAGTCAGGTAGACTAACGGTGTTTAATTAAATATCATAAATTTATTATTTAAAAGTAAATGTTCAGATAAAAATCATATGTATATTTGTTTTCTAACAGATTTAAATGAACCCCGTGAACAAGCTCATAGGAGCAAAATGTAGGGGCAATTGAATTGAAATAAAAGAAAGGATTTTACAGAATTAAATACTCCAGTCATTTTTGGTTGAAAAAGGCATGATGCCAACTGGGTGAATACCATGCGGGTCTTGCATGCCATCAATTCAGGGCAAGCAGAAAGAGTCAGTAGCCCAAAAGACATTAAACTGTCTAAACTATCAGATAGTGATGACATTGAAGCCTACCTCACAACATTTGAGAGGATCACTCAAACAGGCACATGGCCAAGGGAACAGTTGGTTGTTCGACTGGCACCACATGATGCAGAGGTCTATGACCGTGTGAAGCAGGAGATCCTCATGCACTATGACATAAACACTGAAATCTATAGCCAGGTATTAGGTTTCTTAAAATTCAGTCAATGGATACCCCCTGAGAGATTTATGCCCATCTCAGGGAACTCTGCTACAAATGGTTGCAGCCAGATAAGAAGAGCAAGGACCAACTTCTGGAGGTGGTAATTATTGAACAGTTTATTCAAGTTTTACCCCAGGATGTACAACTTTGGGTTCGGGAGCATAAGCCTGATTCTGTGGATAAAACCATCACATTGGCAGAAGACTTCCTGGCAGCCATACCATCCAATCACTGAGGGTTCCAAGGGACATCAGCAGCTGCAACCACCAGCAATCCAGAAAGCAACCCTTTTACTTATAAACTGTCAAACCCAGTCCCAGAGAAACAAAACTGGAGAGTAGGGTGGGGGGGGCAATTCCTGTAGCAGAGATTGTATGTCATGGGTGCCAAAAGAAGGGACATTATGTAAGGAACTGTCCTAATATAAAGAATGAGACAGCTCACATAACCTTAGCTAACTGGGTCACTTTATGGATACTGTGCTGACTGGATCACAGAAGATAAGGGGACTGATTGATTCAGGGAGCCTCCAGACTCTTCCATGAGCAGATCTGGTGACTGGGAATAATAAAGGGCTGAATACAGCAGTCATCCGGGTGCACGGTGATACCCATTGCTGCCCTACAGCCACCATACAAATGACTGTTTAGGAAAAGATTCATGAGGTAGAAGTGGGTTTGGTACCTTACCTACTCATGCTAGTTGTTATTGGACATGACCACCCAGACTTTTCATCATTTATACATTGTCATGTCACCCAGGACTCTGATGAAGTTGCCATAACCACCAGAGCTCAAGTGAAGCAGGGACATTTACCATCTGTGTTTCCATTTGATGATGATGTTTTTGTGGATCCTGGCAAGGACTGTAAAACTAAGGTGGAGAAGAGGAAGCTAAAGAAGTACTAGATTGATACTCATGCTGGTGTACAGTCAGACTTGGAGGCCACTTTTAAATGTGATATGCAGCATGAGCAAAAAGCAGTCTCTTCACGTAAAACCCTTTTTTTCCACAGGTTGGGAAGGGAGTGGAAAAAGGTGCCCTTCAGTTTGTTGTAAAATGGAGAATACTGTACAGAGAATACACTAGCCCAGAACTGAAGAGATAGAAGACCAGCTAATGGTTTCCAAAAGATTCCACTCCCAAATCATGTATCTGGTGCATGACATCCCTCTAGCATGCCATGCAGGCAGAGATAGTACACTGAATAGGATATTACCCAGGTTTAATTGGCACTCTATCCTCAAAAACATAGCTGAGTATTATAAAGTATGTGCTGAGTGTCAGAATGTAGCTCAGGTGGGAAAAAGGGATAGAGTACCACTACAACCCATCCCCATTGTGACTATCTCCTTTGACAGGATAGCCATGGATGTAGTGGGCCCCCTGGAAAAGAGCTCCAAGGGTAACAAATTTGTACTGGTCATATCTGATTATGCTACCTGCTACCCAGAAGCTATCCCCATGAGAACTGTGACTGCCCCGAGGATAGTAGAGGAGCTAGCAAAGATGTTTAGCCACATGAGAATCTCCCAGGAAATACTTATTGATCAGGGGAGTACTTTTAATGCACACCTGCTAAAATAATTGTACCATCTGTTCGGCCTGGTAGCAGTGTGTACTTCCCCATATCACCCACAGACTCACGTCCTTGTGGAGAGGTTTAATCAGACATCATAGAGAATGTTGAGGAAATATGTAAAAGAAGAGGGCAGAGATTGGGATAGGTACCTCCCATATTTACTTTTTGCTTACAGAGAAATCCCTCAAGCATCCACTGGTTTCTCTCCTTTCTCATTACTGTATGGGAGGAACCTGAGGGGCCACTGGATGTGGTTAAAGAACACTAGGAAGAAGGCAAGTATGTGGGACAACTTAATGTCATAGAGTACATGACTCAGTTATGCAAACACCTGGTAAGGTATATCAACTTAGCACACCAGAGCTTAGAACAGAAGCAAGACTTGCAGAAAGAAAGATATGACCAGGGTTTGAAGACTAAAACATTTCAGTCAGGGGACAAAGTGTTCTTCCTTCTTCCCTCCATAGAGAACAAACTACTCATGAAATACCTTGGCCCCTTCACCATTTTGAGGCAAACAGGAGCAGTGAATTATGAGCTTAGTATTCCAGGAAAGAGACCCCACCCCCATAAAATTTACCATGTGAACCTCCTTAGAAAATGGTGTGAGAAGCCTAACCCCTCCCTTTATATCCATCCTGATGTTAGGGAGTCAGAGCTGGAGGTTGCCTATAAAAGGCTAGAGCATTCAGGACAGTTGGGGGAGATCCAGATAAACCCTGAATTGGAGCCTCAGCAACAGACAGGTTTGCAAGGGGTATTACAAGAATTTGAGCCCATATTCACAAACATCCCAGGGAAGGCCAAAGGAATTGTGCACACCATGACTGCCAAGCAAGACAAGCCCATACACCAAAAGCCCTACAGATTGCCCATGAAGGTCAGGGATGAGGTGATTCAGGAAGTCAAAAGAAATGGAGCAGTTAGTCATAATTGTGCCCTCAAAGAGTGCATGGTCTTCACCCATGGTCACCGTGGACAAGAAAGAGGATGGGATACATCTATGCTAGATTTTAGGAAACTTAACAAACATGTCACTATTCAATGGCTATCCAATGCCCTCGAATAGATGACATCATCGACAGGCTAGGCAATGCACAGTATATCTCAACCCTTAACCTTACTAAGGGATATTGGCAGATCCCCTTGCCACCTGATTCACAAGATAAAACCGCATTTAGCTCCCCAATCTGTTTATACCAGTTTGTCACAAAACCATTTGGACTACATGGGGTCCAGCCACTTTTCAGCATTTTATGGACCATATACTAAGACAACACACTGACTACTATGTGGCTTATTTGGACGATGTGGTCATATTCAACCCTGACTGTGAATCCCATGTTAGACACTTGTCCCAGGTATTGCAATCAATAAAGGAGACAGGAGTGAGCATTAACCCTGTTAAGTGTGCCCAAGAAAAGACCGAGACAAGATACCTAGGGTTCATTTTAGACAATGGACAAGTGAAGCCTGAGGTAGAGAAGGTTACAGCAGTAGAAACAGCCCAATACCTACCATGATAAAGCATGTGAGATCTTTCCTAGGCTTGGCTGGTTATTACTGAAGATTTATTCTTAATTTCTCAGCCATGGCCAGTCCTTTGACTGATCTCACTAAAAAGAGGTTCCTGAATAAGGTTCAGTGGACCCCTATTTGTGATAATTCTTTTAGGAATATCAAGGCCATTCTGTGTACAGCTCCTGTATTGAAAAGCCTTGACTTCAACCAAGTGTTTGAGGTTCAAACCAGTGCCACAAAATGGTATTGGGACAGTCTTATCTCAGAAAATAGATGAGGAAGAACATCTGATTATGTATATTAGCAGGAAGCTACATGAGAGGGAGAAAAGATATGCTACCATAGAGAAAGAATGCTTAGCTCTGAAGTGGGATATTGAGTCTCTGAAATATTACTTGTGGGGTGGGGGCTGAATTTAAGGTTGTAACTGATCATATCTACCTTTGCTGGTTGCACCAAATGAGAGAAAATTTGTCCATATAATGCAGTGGTACTTAGCTGTTCAGCCCTATCAATTTACTGTGCCCCACAAGACAGGGACAAAACATGTAAATGCAGATTTCATGTTTAGATATGGTGCAGTAACTGATGTCAATGAAATATGACAGACTTTCCCTAAAAGGAGATAGTGCAAAGAAGGAACCATTAGTCTCTTTTGAGAAATGTGTTAACGCCTCGGGGTAAAGAATGATGATATCCACTATGTTTCTGATGGAATGTTTTTCATTAATAGGGGCCCTGAGAAGGAGCTTCTGAAGATGGATGGGTGGAAGCTCCATCCCTTCCTGGGACAGGAAGCAGGTAAGTAGTCTGAAATAACTATTTCCCTCTTAAAGGAGAAATCCACCCAGAATGTGCAAAAACATATGTTATGTAGAGTGTTTTGATATGTATGTTAAGTCCTAGTGTGTCCTTCCCTCTGTCTGCTACTAGGAGTTTTTCCTAAATTATCCTGCAAGCTGTATGGTAGTTTTACAACCCCTGATTGGGCATACCAAACTGCCCTAAGGGAAGCAGGGAAGGCAGTAAGGCAGGCAAAGTCCCAAACTAAGGAAACACTAGCACGAACAGTAAAAGAAGGTGACAAGACTTTCTATAGATACATTAGTGAAAGGAGAAAGTCCAGAGGGGGGTATTGCTAAGCTTAATGGAGAAAAGAGAGCATGTGAGGAGGAGGACCCTGCAAAGGCATCTATCCTAAATAGATACATTTGCTCAGTATTTGCTGAAGAGAAGGTAGGGCAGGGCCCACAACTCAGCATCATGGACACGGGGGGGATGGAGGTGAGCACTACTCCCTTTACAAAAGAAAGGGTCCTACAAGAACTTGCTAAGCTCAGGGTGGATAAGGCAATGGGACCTGATGGCATACATCCCAGGGTACTTAAAGAGCTAAAGGTGGAACTAGCAAAGCCATTAGCAGAACTGTTTAGTGAGTCTCTGAGCACAGGAGAGGTCCCAGAAGACTGGAGAAGGGCTCATGTGATCCCGCTCCACAAGAGTGGTAGCAGGGAGGAGGCAGGGAACTACAGACCAGTCAGTCTTACCTCAGTAGTGGGCAAGATTATGGAGGCACTCCTTAAGGAAAGGATAGTGCAACACCTGGAATCCATAGGGGCACAGGATCCAAGACAGCATGGGTTTACAAAAGGAAGGTCCTGTCAAACTAATCTCATAGATTTCTTTGACTGGGTAACCAGAGTGGTGGACCAAGGGGGCAGTTGATGTCACCTACCTTGACTTCAGCAAAGCTTTTGACACTGTTCCACATAGAAGATTGATAAATAAGCTGGGTAGGCTCGGGGTGGGTCAGAAGTTGGTCAACTGGGTGGCAAACTGGTTGACGGGCAGAAAACAGAGAGTGGTGGTAAATGGTATACAGTCAGAAGAGATGCAAGTCATAAGTGGGGTACCTCAGGGATCAGTTCTGGGGCCAGTCCTCTTCAACATCTTCATTAGTGACCTTGCAGATGGACTAGAGGGTAAGGCTTGTCTGTTTGCAGATGACACCAAGATCTGCAACAGAGTAGATGATCCAGATGGGGTGGGCAGAATGAGAAGAGATCTGGATAAACTAGCAAAATGGTCAGAAGAGTGGCAACTGGGGATTTAATGCAAGAAGTGCAAAGTCATGCACATAGGGAAGAGAAACCCTGAAGCCACCTATAGGCTGGGAGGGGAGTTGCTAGCAGTCACAAAGGAAGAAAGAGACTTGGGCATCATCATCACTGATTACCTGAAATCATCCAAGCAGATCTCTAAAGCAGTAGGTAAGGCTACGGGGTGTTAGGGTGTATTAGTAGGGGTATCACAAGTCATAAGAGGGAGGTACTAATCCCTCTTTACAAGACACTGGTTAGGCCCCATCTGGAGTACTGCGTGCAGTATTGGAGGTCACACCTTCACAAGAACATTAACCAAATTGAGGCAGTCCAGAGAAGGGCAACCAAAATGGTGCAGGGACTGCATCAGAAGACATATTAGGACAGATTAACAGAGCTCAATATGTATACCCTTGAGCAAAGGAGGGAGAGAGGTGATATGATCAAGGCATTCAAACACCTTAAGGGCATTAACAAGGTGAAAGAGTCTAACATGTTTAATTATAAGAAAAATAGCAGGACAAGAGGACACAGCATGAGATTAGAGGGCGGCGATTAAGGGGAATGTGAGAAATTCTTTTTCATGGAGAGGGTGGTGGATGCATGGAATGGCTTACCACAAGAAGTGGTGGCTATGAATACAGTGCAGGGCTTCAAACAGGCATGGGATAGGCATAAGGGAGCAATACAAATGACTATGAATAGGTAGGCCACTGACAGAGCAAATGCCGATGGCACATTTATAAGGTGGAAAAAGAGATGGGCAGACTGGATAGGCCTTGCAGTCCTTATCTGCCGTCAACTTCTATGTTTCTATGTTTCCTGGGGATCTCCATCACAAATAGGTTTATTGGCTTTCTTTCTCCTATGATGCACCCTGGTTCATGTGACAGTGATGTAGCTATGCCCCTAGATTTAGCAGGGTCTGTCACAGCTCAGCCACAAAGATAATACTTCTTTCAAATAAGAAGTCACATTGCTACATTTTGGGTGAGTGTAATCATTATTATTTTTTGATATTAGGACCTTGTCCTGCTATGTTACAACCTATAAGGTAATGTTCAATTGTTGCTACTTAGCACTGGTGCAAAAACTGAAAGTGACTGAGAGGAATAGAGTAAACAGTGACATGATTCACACACACTCACACACACACACACACACACACACAGCAGAGCATAGCAGGACAAGGTACTGATATCAAAAAATAATAATGATTACACTCACCCAAAATCTAGCAGTTTGTCTTCTCTGGAAGAAGTATTTTCTCTGTGGCTGAGCTGTGACAGACCCTGTAACAAGACACTGGCTTACTGCAGGGGCAATTAGACATCACACCAAAGGGCACTCTGGGAAGACTAGAGGCCATAAAAGAAACCAAGATGGCAACCTCCAAGGGCAATAAAACAGTTAGGGAAAGTGAGAAAAAACATCTCTCACAGCCAGAGGAAAAGAAAATGCTGGGAACTGGTTAGAACACTGAAAAAAAGACTACTACATATCTTTTTCTGATTTTAACATGGAATTTTCCTTTAAGGTGGGGAATATGTAATGGAGATCCTGCCACTCTTGAGGACTGACCTTTTCTTAAATGTGTTGCAAAAGTTTGACTATTTCTTAGCCTAATCTATCCTTTACAGTTTCTAGTCCATAAGGTTGGCCACCTAGGGGGTGCCCCCTTCCCTTTCTTGACTATGCTATGGTGTCCTCTTTAGTTTTCCTTTTCCCTCTCAGGTCCTTGTACAGGGAGGTTATTGTAGTGACCTCCGAGCTGATGAAAAACAACAGGCTGTGTTCCTTATTGTTGGATTTAGTATGCAATAGCACTATGTCATCAAATACCTTGATGTATATGCCTTGTGTGTATGAAACCTGTAAATGTTGAAAATACCATGGAACAAGGTGTTTTTGATAAAGGTAAAAAGTTACTAGGGGACTGTATTATAAAAATTAAGTTACCAGAGCACAGATATCAGGAAACCCCTGTTGTGTCATTTAAAATGCATGTAAATTACAAATTGTTTGAGAGGACCTTAGGAACCATGCATTCCTGGTTTATGCTGAACTAGCCTAAAATGTCATGGTGATTTGCATATACATCCCATGGAGGATGTGTGATGTGTGTTTCTTTGAAACATGGCTTTATTGCCAATGCCCTTTGGGGTAACCCTTGTTTCAGTGCTTCTGCACTGAGGTTCTTTGTTGTTGGCTTGTTTTTCTTTTTTTTTCTTTTTTGAGCTCTCCATCACCCAAACACACAAGACCAACACAGGGGATAGCCCATTTCATCAGGAAAGATAAATCAACAGATCAGTGGGTCAGTAATTGCTGACTAAGTGCAGAGGAAGGACATGCATAGTTTGTCGCTGCAATCTGATGTATTTAAGAAGGGATATGCCATTGCTTAAGGTTAGTCCATGTTTTAAATAAACATCATGCAGAGATTGTGTGTTGAACCTGAAGTTCTGTGACTGGTCCATCTGTTATCCCACAACCCCTCCACAATCAGTAAGAACCTCAGTCACAATGTCCTCTGCTGTAAGGGGCTCTATCACGGGGCTGTTGTCTATGTATAGCCATTCCACCATTTTCTCAGGGTCTGTCATGCCCAGAGTATCAAAATTACTAACAAATGTGGCATTGTGTTCTGGCTCAGTTTCTGCCTTTGCTTCTGTGTCCAACTCTTGATCACTCTGTTGTGTGCTGAACATTGGACCCAGAACATCTCACCAGCAATTTTACACTTTTTGTGCTGTCACTTGTTCCCAGGCTTGGGTAGTGACATAACACATTCCCTTCAGCATGTAGTCATTTAGGAATGCCATAAGTTCAGATCTTGTGTCCTGAGAAATGATTTCTTGTAAAAGCTGCTTCCAGTAAAGTTTTTTCAAAGTGGCAATAATGCCCTTATCCATGGGTTGCATTCTTGCCATAGTGTTGGCAGGCAAGTACAGGACAGTTAGGAGACATGTATGCAGCATGACTTACAAGGTAATGGGGATGCAGTTAACGGCAGCAAGATTATCAGGGTAGATGAAAAAAATACGCTCCAAAAGCCAGTCAGGGAAACAAAACAAATGCTTATTATATTCCAAGTTTATTCATTACAAAGTGGTTAAAAGACTTGCTGGAGGGCAATCATATATACAGGACAGTTATGCTGCCAGCACCGGGATGGGCAGGGCACTGGATGAGTAATGGGAGTGCCTTAGGCATTTTTTACTTGCTTCTTAAAAATTGTCTGATACTGGGCACAGAGTCATTATGAAACCTATCTCTGATAATGGTCCTGGTCATCCATGCGCTGGCACTGTGGGTGTATTTTAGGATCAGAGCATCCCAAGTCATATGGTGGAAGCAGCATGGGTTATTAAACTTATCACTGCAAAGTGGTTATGGTTTGTGTTCACTACTTACATTGGTTCACACAATGTCAGTAAATCTTTAAACAGCTTGGAACCCTTTGAAGCGTCAGTCTTGGTGCATGCAGGTAAAGTGCAGTCAGGCAGGCACTAGTAAAATAGCCCCATTTCATCTGCATTACAGAGTTGATCAAGGTGTAACCTCCACGCTGCAAAATCTGAGTGAGCTGAGGCAAATTAGCTGTGATGACTGAGTTATCAGAAGATCATGGTAGGATCCCATTTCTCTTCTGGAATCTCCAAAGCCACCCAAGTGAGGACTTGAAGCTATTCTCCTCACTGTACAGCTGTCTCTGCAAATACAATCAGCCTTTTCTTGCAGGATTACTCCTGATAGGAGGATACCAGCTTATCTCTGGCTTTCAAACCAAATCCTCACTGCAGAATCCACCTTGGTATTTGCGTCAAGCTTTATTTTTTTCTGTGCCACCCGTTCCACTCACTGCAGTTAACAGAAAAACTGTTCAGCTTACCCTCTTGTTTTTTAAAACCTGACACAGTCAACTTTGGCAACCCATACTCAGCAGCTAACTTGGCGGTTGACTAGCCTTTCTGCATGACTTGAGAATGTCTTTTTGTTGTGTCAATGTTAAGCGTCTTTCTATTTTTGGATTCAGTCATAATTTAGTTTAAATTTTGTTTCAGCAACACAGAAACAACAAGGGAAATCTGAATGAGTCAAGGAATGTAAGCTACAAGCAAAAATGTAGCTGTTTTGTGCGCTGTAAACAGACTGCACTTGTCACGTTAGTAAGTGATTGAGAAACACTTACAAAACAATGGGTCCTAACAGGTTTTCATTATAGCCAATATTCACTATAACAAGGGATATTATAGTAAGGGAAAGCTGTGCTATATCAACAATGGTGTCTTCAGAGGATCTCATGGCAAACCAAACTCCTTCACTTCCAGTTTCTTGTTAGTTGTAAAGCACTTTAGCACACAATGTGTATGAAAAGTGCTATATAAATGTAAATGTTCTTTTTCTTCATCTTCTTCTGCTTCATCTTCTTTCATCTTCTTCTCCTTCTTCTTCCTCCTCCTTTCCTCTCTTCTAAATGCACATGACATCAATATTGAGAGCTTTGGTATCAGGAATTTCTTCCTTGTTCTTTTAGCAAAATATTTTGAGTGTGTCCTTAAATAAGAGTAGTATGAATGTGTCAAGTATTCCCTTTCACTAATAAAAACTAACTTGAGTTAATGATATACATCAGAGAAATAATAGAGACTGCTTTATTTCATAGATTACAAATATGACTTGGTTTGTGACTTTGTGTATAACTTAGAAAAGCTAGATAAGAGAGAAACAGATAGGGAGAGAGACCTGGACATTCTGGCTAGTAGGATCTTTTTCCATATAGGCAGTTTAAAAAGAATAATCCAAATAAGGATGATGTTAACCATTTTACATCTACAGTGGTAGTCATTTAAATCTTCCCCTTTACCACAGTAATGTTTATCACATTCAGGTTAGCATTACAGCATTTCCCCCTTATGGCAATATTACTCAGACTACTACATTAAATGAAGCGCTACGTTGCTGTGCTGATTTGGCACTGTATTTGCAAGTAGTTAAACAAGTGGCTAAAGATTTGGTGCAGGGAGCAGGAGTTTGGGTTCATTGCACACACAAATGATTTCTTGGACAGGAGTTACCTGTATGTTGCAGATGGCTTTCACCTGAGCTCAGATGTAGGGCACTGGCACAGAGAATCATGGGCTAATAAGAGTTATGGGGGAGCCTTTCAATTATGACAAGCTGGACGAAAGGTAGGATTTAAAGAATATAAATACTCCACCAGGAATGGTGGGAACATAAATATCATCTAAAAGAGGAAGAAAGCAGGGAAGGGAGAAACATAGACCTTTACTTTAGCTGATTAAAAACTCATTTCCGTTTCCCTCAAGAGACAATGACCACACTGTCAGATGAGTTAAATGACTGTAATCATATGTTTATTTTAAACATAAGAGCAGTACACATGCATGCTTCATATGCAGTGGGGAGTTTTGATAGGGAAACCCCCACTTTGGGGGGGTGGCATTCCAGTGGGGAGTTCCCAATGGGGTACCCCAGTTGCCATCCCCTACCATTGGTTGGGAAGTTGGAGTCAAGAACCGCCCAGAGACTTCTGGGAGAAGGTAGGAGTCACAGCCCACAATGCCATGTGAGACATAGTGATGTCCTTCCCTCTTCTGACATAGTTCTGGAGCATGCTGTTCCAGGTTATGCCCTTCCCCTTTGAAGCCAGCTTTGGTGGTCCCATTCAGTGTGTGACAACCCCACTACTCAGACCACTTACAATCGCTATGACTGGTTCCAACTACTGCCTGCTAACCTGAGCTTCCTGCACCCAGAAATGATTAAGGCAAAGAAACAGAAAAGTCCTATTAAGGGGAAAATCTGGGACAAACTTTCTCATGACCCCTGCAGTGATCTTCTCACAAGCAGGGCTGCACCCATTTTGCTCCACCTCTCCTTTCCCCTATCCCCAGTCCTTGAGCCCTTCTAACCCTCCCTCCCTCCCTTCCTTACGTCTTACTTTCCAGGGTTGGTGGGCAGGTGTCTCATGCTCGTAAGGATCCCAGGCAGAAAGGCTGTATTCCTGACATGCCAGAGTTGATCTGATCCCTTTACAGCCCTTCTCTTCCTGGAAGCCTGATTTGGTATCTATTCCTGATTGGCTTCCTTGCCCCATAAATAAGTAGCCCCTGTAATCCTTGCCTCTGACGGATCACAGCCAGCTCTCCCTTTCCCTCCTCCAGTTGAGGTCAGCATCACTGTCTGGCCATTTGATCAGGAATGTGGCAGGGAGGGGGAAGGGAGCTTCCTGCCAAGCTGAGGAAATGGACAGCTCCAATAGCCAAAGTCCCTTCCAGGTGAAATTCTCCTGGAAGCGCTGGTGTGGTAGTATATTTGAGGAGAGTGAACAAGAAGGATGAGCTGGAGGATAAAACATTTGAAGCTTACTAGAATGTAGGAGGTCTTAAAGGAACCTGATTAAATAAGGAAATAAGCTGGGATGCAAATGTAGAGGGGTACCAAACTTTTGAGAACATGGCCGTGTTTGAGAGTAGTGTGCTGGTGTCAAGCATGCCATTTCCCTAGCACAAACTGTCTTGCTTTAAAGACATATATTAGGGAAAAGACACAGGTCTGAGTACAACTTAAAAAAGCTAGATGTGAGAGAAGAAAGAGAAAGAGAGAGAGAGAGAAAGGCCTGCAAATTGTGGCTAGTAGGACCAGTTGTGTAACCCCTAAGTGGCACTATCCCAAGGGATACTACCCCTGCTTGCTAAACTAGGAGCAGGTTGAGGGGCCTGAGCTCAGTGAATGGGTGCTTCCACCCGGAGGGTTGGTTTAAGGGTAGCATAGCTGCTATGGGTATAGCCCTCTGGGACACTAATACCCCCCCACCCAACCTCTCTAGTGGCTTACACAGGTCAGTAGATAAACAATCACATATGACACAGGAATACAATATTGAACCCACACTTGGTACACTTGTCACCAGGGATGGATCAGTTGCAATGGCCCTGGAGACCCCCTGTAAAACAAGACCTGTATTAGAACAGTTCAATGGCAATACAGTATCCCCTCCACAAAGGTACACACTAACCAAGTTAAATGCATAAAGAATACAATCTGATTTATTTAGGGAACATGAGCAGGGGAGGGACAGCAATCTAGCATTTGATTTCAGATTTGATTTAGTCAGGTTATGCATGCATGCACTAAGAGTCCATCTGGCAGTCACACACACTCTAGGTACCCAGTTGTTATTCATGCTAGCCTGAAGAGTTGCCTGGGGTAGGCCGGTGATGCAGCTGTTGTTGGGACCCTTAGGAAAGAAAACAAGCAACATGCACTTTAACCCAAATTTGTATTCTGAAGCCGGATGGCTCTGTCTATTGTGATCAATCCACACAATAAAATCAGATGACACACAATGATTGCAGCTTTGTTACATGGAGCCCTTCTGTTGGTTACTTACGCTACTCAGATCAGGAGGCAGGACTGATGAGATGAAGACCTCAGGATGTTGTTCTGGCTAGCCAGAGGAAGCAGGGTCCACATGATGCACCGTGGTGATCGATCCTGTTTGGTGGTGTTCAGCAGGGAGCCGAATCCCCAGTCAGGTCTTTCATCGCAAGAGTCTCTGTGGTGGGAGCAGCAGTCTAGGCATAGACTGTGAGGCTTAGACCTGGTGGAAAGTTCAGATTTAAGTCCATAACGATGCTGGAGCAGCTTCCAGCTAGCATAACACTTGAACGTGGGGAACCAATTGCAACCCACACTATTCATCCAGCACATTTATAAGTAAACAAATATTCAGCCATAGCACGGATGAACTCTGTTTGCAATATTACAGAATCTCTGCACAAACCTTTCACTCTGCGACTCTATTTGATACCTGACAGGCCGGTCACTTCTGGAGCAAGTCTTCGGTCCACACTCAGGCAAAATTCATTCTCTCTCAATTCAGAATTCAGGTCTCAAGAACAGATTTGGATATAGTCTGATTCAATTTACAGGCTTCTTCACACTGGAATATGGTAGCAGGCAGTCCAGATACAGCATTCCTGATGAATCCCCGTGCTACCAAGCAGGAGCAGCTGCTTGAATTGCTTGAGCTGTGCAGTCTCCAAACTCCAACTCTCGAATGACACACTGCTGCAGTCAGCTCTGGGACTTCCCAGTGATCCAAAAGGTTTGGTTGGTTGATCCATCTGTCTGTCACAGAAAGAGCCCCCCCTCCAGATCCATTTAGATGCCAAACAGTGAAAACTACAATTCCTACAGAAATTCACTCCCACAAGACGTCTGGGGACAGTCTCCATTTTAAGGTCCCCCGAGGTACCGATTGATCCAAAATGGCAGTCTAGAACCAAAATGGTGGCTGTAAGCAGAAAGTCCATGCTGCAAAGGAAGGCAGGTTAGACAAACTTCTATATTATAATTATTAAAGTAGATAATCAGCAAAGAATCACAAATCCTAATAGGGCTCCCTCTGCACAGTTTGCGATGGCAGAATGAAACAGCTGTACCACAGCCTGGGTGGGACTCGAGCTTGAAACCACTCGGCCCCCACCCAGATTAATTATATCCTATGAAATAGACAGCTCTTAAAGGGACAGGCATGGAGGCTAACAGGGCACTCTCATGCAGGCAAATTCAAAACTGTTTTGACACAGAACACCAGCCTGACAGTGGGCATTAGGCAAGCCCAGGAAAACATTTTAGGAACCCTCATTTGTAGGGGGGTTACAGTTGCACATAGAAACAAAGACTTTGATGGCAGATAAGGACTGCTTGGCCCACCTAGTCTGCTCATTTCCCTACCTATTGGATAAGCTGCAGATCCAAGTTAACCAATGGGCTACTTCTTTCTTCCCCCCACCAGAATTGCCTTATGTCTGTCCCATGCATTCTTGAATTCACCCACTGTTTTTGACCCCATGACCTCCTCAGGAAGGCCATTCCATGAGTCCACCACCCTCTCTGTGAAAAAATACTTCCTCACATTGCCCCTGAGCCATCCCCCCTCTATCTTCAGATTGTGTCCCCTTATTCTTGCACATATCTTTTTCCAAAAGATACTACTCTCTTGGACTTTGCTGATTCCCTTGAGATATTTGAAAGTTTCTATCATGTCCCTCCTCTCCCTCCTTTCCTCAAGGGTATACATATTAAGCTCCTTTAGTCTTTCTTCATATGGCTTCTGTTGCAGACCCTGCACCATTTTAGTTGCGCTTCTCTGGACTGCCTTCCTGTCTATGTCTTTGCAGAGATGGAGTCTCCAGAAATCACACTGTACTCCAAATGGGGTCTCACCAACTGTCTATATAGAGGGATAACAACTTCCTGTTTTCTACAGGTGATTCCTCTCCCTATACATCCCAGCATCCCCCCAGCCATCTTTACTGCCTTCTCACATTGCTTGCTTACCTTTAAGTCATCTGATATGACTACCCCAGGTCCCTTTCCATTTTTGCTGTTGTTAATACACCCCCCCATTGTGTACTCTTTCCCTGGGTTTTTGTATCCCAGGTGCATTACTTTGCACTTCTTTGCATTGAAACTACGCTGCTATACTTTTGATCTTTCCTCCAACCTTGCCAAATCTATTCTCATCCTTTCCACCCCCCTCCTGTGTATCAACCCTGCTGCAGATCTTTGTGTCATCTGCAAAGAACCATACTTTTTCTTCCGGTCCCTCTGCAATGTCACTTATAAAGACATTCAATGTCCTGCACAGCCAGTATAGTGTTATGCTTGTGCAGCTGTGTTAGTTTAGTTTTGGCCATTCGCACTCTCTATTCCAGAGGAATTACCACCCTGTAGGGGTACAAAAGGCAAGGAACTCTCAGAGAGGGTTCTACCCCTAGAGGTGCCACAGGACGATTCCCGTGGCTAAAGGTACCTTAGGAATTCCCCTAAGGAGAGAATGCTGCCACTGGAGGAGGAGGAGGGGAGGATGGTGGGGCAAAGAAAAAATGCTTCACAATGAGGCTGAAAGGAACTGCTTATATAGCTCAGGAAGTGGCAGTGGCTGGCAGCTTGTTCATTGGACTACAGGCCTAGCCTTCCAATTCAACATCCTGCACAGCCAGTATAGTGTTATGCTTGTGCAACTGTGTTAATTTGGTTTTGGCCATTTGCAATCTCTATTCCAGAGGAATTACCACCCTGTAGGGGTACAAAAGGTAAGGAACCCTTGGACAGAGTCCCACCCCTAGAGGTGCCATGGGGCAATTCCTGTGGCTAAAGGTACCTTAGGAATCCCCAAAAGAAATGTAGTACAAACATACCCCAAAAGAATGAGGCAACACGAAGCATAAGAGCAAGCAGCAACTGTGATGTAGTAGCCGTAACTGTGACGTAGCAGTACAGAAGCATAGACTGTTTGATAATGTACTGAGATACCCAGTTTGATAACATAATGAAATGCCCAGGTTTGTGTAGCATGGTACTAATGGTTTGCATTGAGAATTAGGGGATCCTCTAAGGAGAGAGAGACCGGCAGGACATCCTCCACCTCCATCCGATAGCGGAACCTACCTAAAGAAACTAGGGGACACTACTATGATAACTAACAGTCATGACCTGAGGCAACAGAGGAGAGATAAAAAAAAACTCTATGAGGAGGAAATCTCTGGGGGATCCAAGGCCTAGGTCACCCTCCTTCCAGGCTTGGGATAGTTTATTTAGGGATGGATCTGAAGCTGCAATTTGGAAAACCCAATTAAAGGGAGGTGGAAAATATTCCAATTTGGAGGAAGGCTGTCACTCAAACCCTCTAGCGGAAATGCTGTAGAAGGCTGTGAGAATACTCTGCAACAATACGTGCATCCAAGGCACAGGAGGAGAGCAACAACTGCTGAGGCACTCAACTGGCCTACCCACCCTAAACTCAAACCAGGTGAACCAGAGGCAGTCGTAGGGAGAATGTGGTGAAGGTGCCTTGCTAGGGAAACCACTAAAGTCAATGGCTAACCATTATAGTGGAACACTAGAGCCAAAGGAGGTAACTTTTTCCACCCTTCACCACTAGTTTTAAATTCTGCACTAGGAGCTGCTGTCATGTAGCAGGCAGCTAAAGCCAAGTCCAGGGTGAGGACATTCCCAGCTATAGGCCAGATGAGAAGGATCCCACCCCAAGTTGGACATGCTCAAGATGCGGACTAAATGCAGAATGAGACCGCCAGCTGTAGGAACCCTGCACCAAAATAGAATGGCTGGCATGCCCCAAAATTGATGGAGAGCTGAAAAGCTGGTGAACTGAATGAGCACGGCATGCTGAGATCGAAATGAGCATTGATTGCAGAGACCTTGCAAGGTTGAATGCAGAACTGAGTGCAGTAGAATCCCAGAGGCTGAAGCCGAGGGGATGGCAGTAGGCATGAAGCAATGATCTGCGTAAGCAATGAGCAAGGATAGCATAAGCAAGCGTGGACCTGTACGTAGGTCAGAAAACAGTAGTAGTGATAGGTGGACCTGCACAGAGGTCTGCATAACATGTAGCAGTGAAACAGCACTGAATGGGGGCAAGCCAATCAGACGTGAATAGCCAAATCAAGGTGACAAATACTCTGAGGATTTTCAGTGGTGAGGCAGGATTTAATAATAATAAAGCTATATTAACAGCCTCAGCAGGAGCTTAGTTGGCTGACCTCAGAGTTGTAACTTCAATAAAACATGGAGACAATGCTGTGAAAACAGGTGTAGCCAGGCAGTGCAATGAAGCTGCAAGTAGAATGAGATCATGAATGAGCAGCACAGCTAGGGTCAGAGTAAGCCTGTATCAGGTGAAAAGAATTGAGTATGCAACATGGAGCAGCTATGGTTGAGCTGAAACATACAGATAATGATTGCAGTTGCATTGCAGTAGTTTGAGCGGAGTGAGCAACAGTGTAAAAACACAAGCACTGGGTACAATAGTAATTGGAGTAAACAGTAGCAGTGGCTGCAGTTGTAGGTAACTGAAAGCAGCAGTATGAGCTCTGAGTAGCAGTATGCTAGGAACTTAGAAACAAAGCCCCCCAAAAAAGACAAAACCAAAACAGCAAAACAGAAAACAGAACGCAAGGCCCAAAAACAAGAGACACAAAACACAGGAAAGCACACAGCTGGAGGAAAGATGCAAACCAGAAGCTGGAAAACAAACACAGAAGTCCAGCAGAGACACACAGAAACAGTAGGGGGGGGGTAGGCCCCAGCCAGCTCAGAGGACAAACCAACAGAGCCTCCGGCTGCAAAGAAAAAGTCCTTCACAATGAGGCTGAGAGGAACTGTTATATAGCCCAGGAAGTGGGAGTGGCTGGCTGCTTGTTCATTGAACTACAGGCCTAGCCTTCCAATTTAAAAGGACTGAACCCAGTACTGAACCCTGCGGTACCCCATTAGTAACCCCCCTTTCTTCGGAATGGACTCTGTTTAGTATTACCCTCTGTGTCCTGTTGTCCAGCCAATTGTTTATCCAGGCTACTACCCTGGGACCCACTCCAAGGCTGGCTAATTTGTTTATTAATCCTTTGTGTGGGGACTGCATCAAATGCCTTGCTAAAGTCTAGGTAGGCTATGTCCACACACCCTCCCTGGTCTACTACTTTGGTCAGCCAGTCAAATAAATCTATTAAATTTGTCTAACATGACCTTCCCACTATGAATCCATGCTGCCTTGGGTCCTGTGCCACACTGGCCTCTGGGTACTCAACAATTCTTTATTTCAGAAGTGATTCCATCATTTTCCCCACCACTGATGTCAAGCTAACAGGCCTGTTGTTTCTTGCCTCTGCTTTGTTCCCATGTTTGTGAAGGGGGAATCACATCCACCCTCCTCCAATCCTTAGGTACCACACCATCCTCCCATGATTTGTTAAAAAGGGTAGTCAATGGTGTCACTAGTTCTCCCCTTAGTTGTTTTAGAAATCTGGGGTGAATCCTGTCAGACCCTATTGCTTAGTCCACCTTCAGTTTTAGGAGTTCTTTCAGAACCCTTTCTTCTGTGAAAGGACTGCTATTGACCCCCCTATCCAGAGTGCTTCTATTGATTGGATTAGGTACCTCCCCCTCCTCCTCTTTTGTGAATACTGAGCAGAAGTATTTGTTCCATATCCCTGATTTTTCACTGTCCCTCTCTGCCAACCCACCCTCTCCCATTTATTAAGCCTCACTATCCCTCCCTTAGTCTTTTTTTGCTCCCTAATGTACCTATAGAAGGTTTCTTAACAGAGTTGGCTATCTTTTCCTCAGTTTTGGCCTTTGCTACTCTGACTACCTTCCCCACTTCCTTCTGCTTTAACTGGTACAGTTCTCTGTCCTGCCCCTTCTGTGTTTCCTTACACTTCCTGAATGCTGTCTTTTTCTCCATGACCTTCCTAGCCACCTCTTTTGAGAACCACAGTGTTTTTTTTCTTTCATTTTGATTTATATGCTTCACACAAATGCTTGTTGCCTCTGTGATGGCAGTTCTGATGTTTTCTCATTGTTCCTCCACCCCTCCTTCTTGCCTGTTTGCTAGTGCTTTTCGGAGGCAGTCTCCCATTTTGACGAAGTCAGCTTTCCTAAAGTCCAGCACCCTCACTTTTGTATGGCTTGACTCTGCGACTATGTTTATCATGAACTACACTGTTTGGTGGTCACTTGTTCCCAGATGGCTATCCACTTCTAGATCTGAAATCTTCTCTCTGTCCCATTTGAGAGTACCTGGTCTAAGATTGCTCCCTGCTGAGTGGGTTCCAACACTAGCTGCTTGAGGCATGCCCCCTGTAGGGCATTGAAAAGACCTTGCTCTTGGCTGCGGCTGCAGCAAAGGTGCTCCAGTTAACATCTGGCACATTCAGGTCCCCAATCAACAATATCTTCCCTTTATCTGCCATCCTAAGGATGCCTTCTATCATTTCCTTGTCTATTTCTGCCTTCCAAGACAGGGGTCTGTATGCAACCCCCATGCGGATTGTGGTGCCATTGCTGGTCTCCAGGGTGACCCACAGTGCCTCGTCTCCTCCGTTTTTACCCTTTAGTTCCATTGCTTTGATCCCTTCCCTTACTTACTCCTCTTCTTCTACCCTCCCTGTCCCTCCTGTAGATTGTGTACCCTGATATGTTGACATCCCAGTCATGGTTCTCCATGTACCATGTTTCTGTGGCTGCCATGATATCCAGGCATCCCTCTTCCATCAAGGCCACCAGTTCAGGGAGCTTGATACCTAGACTACAGGCATTGGTATGTATTACCCTCCATTTTTTGATGGCCTTACACCTTTTTGTCCTATCCCTGTCCTTACTGCCTTTGCCTTTTTCTCCATTTACCCCTGCCCTTCTCCCTATCAATTTCTTTATCTTGGTGTTTACCTCACAAACAACCCTGATTTTTTTGGGGGATTGGATTTCCCTGCTCCTTTTCAGTGTCTCTCCCCTTGACTAGTTTAAATGTTTGTCAATGAAGCATTTAAACCTATCAACTAGGACCCTGGTTCCCTTCCTGGACAGATGCAGACCATTGTGCCAGTATAGGCCTTAATCCCTCCAGGTGGACCCCCAGTCCCCAATGAAGCCAATACCCTGAGCTTTGCACCAGTTTTTCAACCATTGATTGGATCCCATGGTGCAGAGCACCCTAGCCTCACACATGCCATAGACAGGCAGCACCTCCGAGAAGGTTACTGTGCATGCTACTTGTCTAAGGCCCCTCCCTAACTCCACAGACTCCTTCTGCACTGCTCTGATCCCTTTCCCAGCCAGGACATTTGTCCCTAGGTGGACAATGAAATCCAGCTCCCTTCCCCATGCAGCTGCTCCCATGATCATAAGGACTCACTCCCTGTCCCTCCATGCCATGGTGCCAGGCAGACACCTTACCTCCCTCTCCTCCCTCCCCCAGTCCTACCCTTCTAACAATAAAGTCCCCACAAGGAGTTGTTCCCTCTCCCTGTGAGATCCCATGCCACCCTCCTGTGGGTCTCCTTTGTGTAAATTCCCAGCATTCTCTTTGGTATCCACTGTGGGTGCCTCCATAGAGGAACCACACTCTGCCAGAATGGCATAAGAATTGTGGAGAGGTACAACTGGAGGGATGCACCTCTGTTCCACCTCCTCACCCTCCCTGAACCCACTGTGATCCAACTGCTCCTATTTCTTGGCAACCTCTGAGGCAGTGACAGTGGCCCAGATTGTCCCTGGGTGGGAGAGGAGATCCCCTGAATCCTGGACAACTCAGCCTGAAGATGAGCAATCTCCTTTCTCATCCCAGAAAAGTGCCTGCAGATGGGACAACACCGGTTCCTCCAGAATGTTTTCCGGAAGACTGCCACCCCACAGCCAGTGCACTGCACCACTCCCATCATGTCTTATTTGTGGCCCCTTAACTGTTGTTTTGTATGTTTACTTTTTCCTCTCTCAGTTTATTTATTTTTATTTTATATATTTTTTTCACTACTTTCCTACTGCCTCTGTGCCCTTAAAGCTCCTGCTCTTTCCGTTCTGGGACAGGAAGTTCCTGTATTCCTCAATAGTCTCCTTCTTACTTGTTCAGAGTCAGACTTCCAGCAGCTTGGGGGATGGAGAGCTACTCTTTTCCTTCTAGTATGGTGAGTCTTTTATGCTTCTGTGATCACTCCCTTCCTGCTCCCAAACAGGAGCTTCCTGTTGTCAATCAAATCTTGTGCCTATAAAAGCAGAACTGGCTAAGAGGGGGTGGAGGGGAGAGAAGGAAGGAGGGAGGGAGGGAGGGCTATATAGTTCCAGTAGAGTAGTAAAGTTTTTACAGTACCTCCTTCTTTTTGCTGTCCTTTGCAAAAAGCAATCTAGGGCACATTTAAATGCAAACACCAGACTTCTTGCTGCCTAAGCCACTACCCTGCCCCCCAATTCACAGTTCCCTTCTTCACCTAACTGCACAGATAACAATTCACTTTACCCAACTCAGACAAACACACTAACTCTTGTTTTTGTTTGTCTGTTTGTTTTTATCCTAAATTGAAGGTCCCAGTAGTAGAGTTCTAGTTCCAAGTCCAAGCAGAGTAGTAAAATTGTTACAGCACCTCCTTCCTCTTGCTGTCCTCTGCTAAAATCTATTTAGGGCAGATTTAAATGCAAACACCTGGCTTCCTGCTGCCTAAGTCACTCCCCCTAATTCACAGTTCCCTTCTTCACCCAGCTAACTGGACAGCTAACAATTCATTTCACCCAACTTGGACAAACACAGTAACTCAAGTTTTTTTTTTGTTTGTTTGTTTGTACCCTAAATTGAAGGTCCCAGTAGTAGAGTTCTAGTTCTTAAGTCCCAGTAGAGTAGTTATGTTCTTGCAGCACCTCCTTCCTCTTGCTGTTCTCAAAAGAATCCTCTAAATAAGGATGGCTCTAACCACTTTTACATCTAGCATCTAAAACACTTCCAATTCTTTAAAATTCCAGATTAGATGTAAGGCGCAATTTCACCCACCGTAATCGATATGTCTTATGCCTTAGTACTTGAAAATAACTGCCACAAGGTCTACTTACTCATGAACTTTAAGTGTCATATGGTTTTATTCTGTTGTTCTATTTAAAATAAATAGATATGTTGCCTGTTTCCCTTTGAACATGTTGACTACCTATCTTGACTACTCTTCAGTTTACTCACTAAACTTTCAGCTTTTTTTTTGTTTCTGATTCAGATCTCCCAATGCATAATTAATTATGTCAAGATTCTGTAGGGCAGCACTGCTACTTTGCTTCAGTGAATTTCTTTCTGTGAAGTAAATAGTGCTGATCTTAGATAATTTTTTCAATATGCAATAACAATGTGGATTGTAATTGGGTATTGTTCTAGTCTCATTATCATACATGACTCAAACTATATATATTTTAGGCAGTGAATATACTTTTTACACAGTCAGGATTTTCTTTTGCTATTAAGTTTATAACCAATATTTAAAGCAGTAATGCAACTCAATTGGAACAAACCCTATTTTTTGCACACTATATTAAGATTCCAAGCATCTTTTGATTTTATTTAATGTTAAAATGTTCTAGTTTCACTACAATGTGAGTATTTTATAAATGTTTTAATTTATTTTTTTTTCTCAAGGAAAAACAATGCCACCGCATTTGACATAAAAATAACATTGTCCAGCCTGGTGACAAAGAGGGCTGAGGCATTAGCACCTTACCTGTTCCCACGCCAGTGACCAGTGTTTGCGAATGAGCATGGGTTGCCCAGATCAGTCTGGAGGTGGGGCGAGGAGTTGGATTGAGCTGCTGCCTCACAGCTCTCCTCTCATGGGAAGGGTGTGGGGTTTCCCCAGCTCTTGGTTGCCACCAAGTAGAGGCTTGATGGAAGCCCAAAGCCAAGAGGGGGAATCTGGTGCTAGGCTGGGTAGGAGGAAAAGGCTGTCACCTGATCCTCAGAGCTCATGCACTACTCCATGTGCATGTGTGTCCATGTACCAGTGTCCCAGGTTAACAGGGAGAAATACAGAAAAAGGGAACACTGGGCAGGAAGGATGATGCCTAGAGCTTGAGGATGAAATGAGTCCTTCTGAGGAGAGGATTGGAGCAGAACCTGTCCTGTGCACTCGACGGGAGGAAAAATCTATATTTAAAAAATAGCTTTGTAAACTTGGCAAGGATTAGGATCAAGAAAATAAAATAAATACTCATGGTGCACAGTAAAGGAGATACCTAGAAAAAAAAGATTTGACAGCTATGCTAATATTTTCATTACTGTAGCTGAAACTAGCTTCTTGCAAAAGCATTTTTTATTGCAAAGTTACTTTAAACATTTGGAAGAAATGTATTCTTCTGCAGTTATCTGACCAAAATATTAAGTGTGAACTTTGAAGAAAAACACAACTCAATAGATGCATATGAGGCACAAAAACCCTGGCACAATATATCAGTTGGGAGGTGAGGATATAGCATGCACCAAGCAGGAAAGGGATCTTGTGGTTATCATCTCTGATGATCTCAAGGTAGGGAAATAGTGTGACAAGGCAGCAGGTAAAGCAAATAGGATGCTGGGATGCATAGGCAGGGCATCACCAGCAGGAAAAGGGAGGTCATAATTCCACTATACAAGACACTAGTGAGGCCCCACCTGGAGTACAGTGTACAGTTCTGGAGACCTTACCTACGTAAGGACATAGGGTAGAGAAGGTTCAGAGGAGGGCAACAAATATGGTACATGGATTGCATCACAAGTCCTATGAGGATAGGTTGAAGGAACTGAATATGTTCTCCCTGGAGGAGAGGAGGTAGAGAGCGGATATGATAGAGACATACAAGTATCTTACAGGGAGGAACAGGGTGCAGGAATACACTATTTTTAAGCGAAAAAGATATTCCAGGACTAGAGGGCATGGGATGAAGTTGGAGGGAGGACGATTCAGAGGAAACGTGAGGAAGAATTTCTTCACAGAACAGGTGGTGGACAAGTGGAACACCCTGCCAGAGGAAGTGGTGGGGTCTGAAACAATCACTGGATTTAAGAATGTAAGGGATAGACATAAAGGAATTTTGGAGGTCAGGGGTAAGGGGCAACAGACTTCTAGGAAAACATAAACTGAACTTACAAGCTCAAATGGGCAGACTGGGTGGGCCATAGGCCCGTATCTGCCAACACTGTCTATGTATCTATGTATCTATGCACATGGGTGAAGAAGGAGTATGACAATGGGCCTATCAAGACCATCCCCCTGTTATCCTAAAAGTAGTAAAAGTAGTAACTGGAAATAATGTTGTCCCTTAAGAATTTATCCATCTTGAACATAAAGTACTGCACAGTATCTGCATGTAGTTGAATGTGTGGCTAAAGGTTTGGTGCAGGGAGTAAGAGTTTAGTTTATTATTACAGGAAAGATCTCTGGGACAGAAGGTACCTGTATGCTGAAGAAAAGTTTCGCCTCAGCTCACAAGGAGTAATGTGCAGGCACTAAGGATCATACTGTAGGTGTAGTAGAGTTGTGGGTGAGCCTTGAAAGTATTATAATGGTGGCTAGGGTTAGGCTAAGGAGATTACACATGCTGCACCGGTATGAGAGAGCAATATCATCAACTAAAAGGGGGAAAAACAGACCTTCATTCTATGGTGGTAAATTTGAGAAGTGCAAACATGAAGGGTGTTCTTGAGGATAAAACTTTTGAAGCATAGTACGATGTAGTAGGACTCAAAAAGACCTGACAGAATTAGGGAGGATGCAAGAGTCGAAGGGTACCAAGCTGCTTGCCTCCCTTCCAAATGTGACATAACTTGCATATGAGAACGTTATTCCCAGGAGTTTATTTCCTGTTGTGCTGCAGCAAAATGTTTTGAGCGCACGGTCCTGAGTGAAAGTAGTGTGCTGGTGTCAAGCACTCCATTTCACTAACACAGACTGTCTGGCTTTAAAGGCATACATCCGGTAAATGAGAAAGCCTCTGCTTTGGGGGCTGTGCAGACAGCTCAAAGCATACATGATGGTTAGAAGCATTGCAGGCTTCCAACTTGACCACTCATACAGCAGTCCGCATGATGAAAAGGCATGCGGCTCCAGTAAAAGTTCTAAAATGGCATCCAGGGCATAAAAATTGCGCACATTTGAATAAAGCTTTAAATAATGACTTTAATATAAGAGACATTATTTTTTACTTGACATGTCCTAATTTAGAAAGCTCTTTTGCAAATTGTTCTTAACACTGTTGTGGGGAGCTACAACACAGAAACATGCAAAGAAATATAGAATTTGGTGGCAGATAAGGACCACTTGGCTCAAATAGTCTGCCCCTTTTTCCCTACCTACAGTGCCACTGCAGACCCTATTTGATCTCCGGCTCTTTCTCCTCCCCTTCTTTTCCACTTAGATTCCTGTATGCCTGTCCCATGGATTCTTGAACCCCACCACTGTTTTCACCCCTACCACCTCTGCTGGAAGGCTGTTCCTGGAATCCACCACGCTTTCTGTGAAGGAGTACTTCTTCAGATCTCTCTTGACTCTATCTCCTCCAGCTTAATTGCACAGTCCTTGTTCTTGAGCACCATTTTTTCTGAAAAATACTCCCCTCCTGTAACTTATTTACTCCTGTGAGGAATTTAAAGGTCCTAGTCATATCCCCCTCTCCCTCCTCTCTAAAGTGTATACATTTGAGGTAATTAAGTCTCTCCTTACAGGGCATCTGATAAAGGCACTGCACCATTTTAGTTGCCCATCTCTGGACAACCTCCACCCAGCCTTTGTCCTTCTGGAAATGTTTTCTCACCAGCATTCTATACAGAGACAGCACCACTTCTCTCTTTCTGCTGGTGATACCCCTCCCTATGCACCTCTGCATCCCATTGGTTATCCCAACTGCCTTGTTGCATTGCCTGGCCATCTTTTGGTCATCAGATATGATTACCACAAGGTCTCTTTCCTATTCGGTGATTGTCACTATCTTTTCTCCCATTTTTTACTCCACCCTGAGTTTCTTCGCCCTAAGTACATGATTTTGCACTTTTTTTGCATTGAAACCCAGCTGCCATACCCTTGACCACTCCTCATGTTTCCTCAGACATCTGTGCATTCTTTCCAACCCCACCCCCCGGAGTATACACCCTATTACAGATTTTGGTTTCATCTGCAAAGAGGCAGTCTTTCTCTTCCAGTTCCTCTGAAATATCACTTATAAAGAAGTTAAAGAGCACAAGTCCCAGTACTGATCGCTGCGGCACCTGATTGGTCACTCTCCCATCTCTAGAGTGAACTCCAGTTACCTTTACCACCACCATGTCACCTGTTCTTTAACCAATTTCATATGTAAAATAATGTGAAAAGCCTTACTGAAATCTAGGTATGCCACATCCACAGCTCCACCCTGATCTAAGCTTCTTGTTACCCAGTCAAATATTCTATCAGAGTCATTTGATGCCCCTTCCCCATGAATCCATGCTGCCTTGGGTCTTGTACCCCACTGGATTCAAGAAATGCTACCATTCTTTCCTTCAGCCAGGTCTCCATTATACTCTGGAGTCAGGCTGACTAACCAATAATTGCCAGCCTCTTCCCTGCTACCACATTTGTGAAATAGGACCACATCTTCCCATCTCCATTCCACTGGAACCACACTTGTTTCCAGTGAGCTATTTAATAGGACTGCCAGTGGTGCATCCAGTAGCTCCATGAACTCCCTCAATATCCTTGGATGTACCCAATCTGGCCCCATCACTTTGTTAACTTTCAGATTTTCAAATCCCTTCAAGACTCTTTCCTCTGAAAAAGGACTAGTGTCCACCTCCTTCCCTCCAATCCTCCATGAACAAGGTGGAAGGGGACAATATATTCCAGTTTAAAAGTAGTGCAAGAACAGGAGGGCATGATATGAGACTGATGGGTGGCTGAATAAGGGGTAATGTCAGGAAGTTCATTTTTACAGAGAAATCGGTGGATACATGGAATAGCCTGCCCGAGAAGTGGTGGACACCTGTACGGTGGCAGGCTTCAAACATGCATGGGACAGGTATAAAGAAATATTAAGAGCCAGGAAGAAAAAGCTAAAGCCAGTGACCAGATAGGGTCACTGGTAGCTTCATCAGGTAGCATAAACGGGCAGAATGGATAGGCCTGGTGGCCCTTGTCTGCCAACAGTATCTATATAGCCCCGCTCTTTCACCTTTTTTCTTTGAGCACTTAACCAAAGTATTTGTTCAGTATGTCTGCTTTTCCTTGTCCTCATCTACACAGTGCCCCCTTCCCTCCTTAACTTCACAATCCATCCCCTGTTCTAACCCTTCTCACTTATATACCTAAAAATGTATCATCCCCTTTTGTTAGCCTAAGGCTATTCTCTCCTCAGTTTTCTCCTTTGTAGACATACTGCTTTCCCTACCTTCATCTCTTTATCCTGATAAATCTCACTGTCCTCCTTCTGCATCCCCTTATATCTTCTGTATGCTACCCTTTCAATCTTTACCTTTTCAGCTACTTCTTTCAAGAACCATAGCTGTCTCTTTTCCCTCTTGCTTTTACTCACTTGTCTTATGCACATGTTTGTTGCTTTTACTATGGTCTCCTTTAGCTTCCTCAGACTTAAGACTAACTATGCTTTTTTCCTTTTAGATACTGTAGTTCCTGAAGAAGACCTCAACTTGAAACATCAGTTTTAACTTTATTTTATATTTTCAGCATGCTTTTAATATTACCATTTTGTTTGGTTTTCAGACTACACACTAATGCAGCAACTTATTTTGTTTCTCCTTTAGCTTCGCCCACTCTTCCTCCACCCTGCCCTGGTCATCCCCCCATGCCAGATCATCCCTGAAGCATTCATCCATCTTTTTAAAATCTACCCTCCTGAAGTCCAGCACCCAGACCCTTGTGTGGTTTGAGTCTACTGCTGTACTTATGTGGAGCAAACCTGTTTGGTGATCACTGGTCTCCTGGTAGCTTCCCACCATGATGTCTGCAATGCTGTCCTTGTTAGTTGATGCTAAAAGTTGATTAACCTGAATTAAAAAGATTTCAGAAGCAACGGCGGTATAAAGATGGAGAGAAAAAAACAAATCAATATTTCTAAGCTTTTCAATCAACCAGCTTTCGAACTGTTGAGAACTATTAAAGTTCAGATTAACTCAAAGAAATTTCAAATAGCTCAGTACTATAGTTTTGAGCCACTAATAACAAGCTGATAGTAGTGTGCTAATGCAGGAGGAGGCCCATGAAAAGCAAATTACCAGACATAAAAATGATACAAAAGGGGAGCTCTAAAAAGGAAAAAAAGACAAAAAAAGGTGCAAAAAACAAGGAAAAGATCTGAATCAGAAAGTGTGGGAGCTTGCGCTAAAATGGAAGAAGCCAACAAAACAGAAAAAAAGACAAACTAGAGCACAAGCACAACCTCAAGCAAGCCCCTCAATTTCAAGGGCAGTTAAAAAGCAAAGTATCTAGCACAAAAACACCAGCACTCAATAAAATGCTGCAGAGGGGTGCAAGCTGAGCTACCAGCCACCAGTAATATGTAACAACAGGAAGAGTTGCACTCACCAAATCAGGAAGACTAAGTCACCTTTAGCTGCAAAAAGGTATTTATTGTGTACACAAATGTAAATCCATCCAGTACAAAACTTGTGAAGACTAGGACACGAGAAACAACAAGTTTTGTACTGGATGGATTTACATTTGTGTATGCAATAAATATATTTTTGCAGTTAAAGGTGACTTAGTCTTCCTGATTTGGGGAGTGCAACTCTTCCTGTTGTTGCAGTTAAAAAGCAAGACATGGTCAGGTGGCCTAAAGCTACACAATGACTTAAATCTGAGATTTCTGTGTTTGAATTGATGTGAGCTGAGAGAGTTTGCCTCAGGTTAGGGGTAAGGGCAGCAGCAAGCTACAGCTGTGGACATTTCTTTGGGATGTAACAGTTTCCTTCAAGTTATTCTGTGCTTTCTGTGTTTAAACTGAAGTGAGCTGGGAGAGTTTGCCTCAGTCTGGGGGTGATAACAGCAAGGTACAGCTTTGGAAGTTTTTTGGGATGTAACAGCTTCCTGCAGGCGATTCTGTGCTTTCTGTGTTTAAACTGATGTGAGATGGGAGAGTTTGCCTCAGTCTGGGAGTAAGGGAAGCAGTAAGCTACAACTCTGGAAGTTTCTTTGTGATATAACAGTTTCCTTCAGGTGATTCTAAGCTTTCTGCGTTTAAACTGACTTGAGCTGTGAGACTTTGCCTCAGTTTGGGGGTGAGGGCAGCAGCCGGCTACAGCTCTGGAAGTTTATTTATGATGTAACAGCTTCCTTTAGGTGATTCTGTGCTTTCTGTGTTTAAACTGATGTGAGCTGGGAGAGTTTGCTTCAGTTTGGGGGAAGGGTAGCAGCAAGCCACAGCTTTGGAAGTTTCTTTGTGATGTAACAGCTACCTTCAGGTGATTCTTTGCCTTCTTGTTTAAACTGATGTGAGCTAGGAGATTTTGCCTCAGTTTGGGGGTGGGGGAATAGAAAGCTACAGCTCTGGAAGTTTCTTGAGAAACATAGAATTTGTCGGCAGATAAGGACCGCTTGGCCCACCTAGTCTGCCCATTTCCTTACCTAATGGATAAGCTGCAGATCCTAGTTAACCAGCAGCCTACTTCCTCCTACCCCCCAATAGAATTGCCTTATATCTGTCCCATGCATTCTTGAATTCCCCCACTGTTTTTGACTCTACGACCTCCTCAGGAAGGTTGTTCCATGTATCCACAGCCCTCTCTGTGAGGAAATACTTCCTCACATTACCTCTAAGATGTCCCCCCTCTATCTTCAAATTGTGCCCCCTTGTTTTTGCGCATCTCTTTTTCTGAAAGATGCTACCCTCTTGGGCTTTGTTGACTCCCTTGAGGTATTTGAAAGTTTCTATCATATCCCCTCTCTTCCTCCTTTCCTCGCAGCTATACATCTTTGGTTCCTTTAGTCTTTCTTCATATGTCTTCTGATGCAGACCCTGCATCATTTTGGTTGCCCTCCTCTGGACAGCCTCCACCCTGTCTATGTCTTTGCGGAGATGGGGTCTTCAGAACTGTACACAGTACTCCAGATGTGGTCTTACCAACTGTCTGTACAGAGGGTCAACAACTTCCTGTTTTCTACTGGTGATGCCTCTCCCTATGCATCCGAATATCCCCCCAGCCCTCCTTACTGCCTTCTCACATTGCTGGCCCACCTTTAGGTCATCTGATATGACTACCCCCAGGTCCCTATCCATTCTTGTTGTTGTCAGTATCTCACCCCCCATTGTGTACTCTTCTCCTGTTTTTTTGTTTCCCAGGTGCATTACTTTACACTTCTTTGCACTGAATCTAAGCTGCCATACTTCTGACTATTCCTCCAGCCTTGTCAAGTCACTTTTCATCCTTTCCACCCCACCTTGTGTATCAACTCTGTTGCAGATCTTTGTGTCATCTGCAAAGAGACATACTTTTCCTTCCAGTCCCTCTGCAATGTCACTTATAAAGACATTAAAAAGGACTGGCCCCAGTACTGAACCCTGCGGTATCTAACTAATAACCCTCCTTTCTTCACTGTGGACTCCATTTACTATTACCTGCTGTGTCCTGTTGTCCAACTAGTGTTTTACCCAGGCTACCACCCTGGGACCCACTCCCAGGCTGGCTAATTTGTTTATTAATCTTTTGTGCAGGACTGTGTCAAATGCCTTGCTAAAGTCTAGGTAGGCCATGTCCACAGCCCATCCCTGGTCTACTGCTTTGATAACCCAGTCAAAGAAATCAATTAGATTTGTCTGACATGACCTTCCCGCTGTGAGTCCATGCTGCCTTGGGTCCTGTGCCCCACTGGCATCTAGGTACTCAACAATTATTTCCTTCAGAAGTGATTCCATCATTTTCCCTACCTCTGAGGTCAAACTGACAGGTCTGTAGTTTCCTACCTCTGTTTTGCTCCCACTTTTGTGAAGGGGAATCACATCCACCCTCCTCCAGTCCTCAGGTACCACACCATCCTCCCATGATTTATTAAAAAAGGTAGTCAGTGGTGTTACTAATTCTTCCCTTAGTTCATTTAGAATTCGTGGGTGAATCCCATCAGGCCCCATTGCTTTATCCACCTTCAGTTTTAAGAGTTCTTTCAGAACCCTTTCTTCTGTGAAAGGACTAATATCAACCCCCCTATCCAGGGTGCTTCTATTGACCAGATTAGGTATTTCCCCCTGCTTTTCCATTGTAAATACTGAGCAGAAGTATTTATTCAGTATCCCTGCTTTTTCACTGTCGCTCTCTGCCCAACCACCTTTCTCTTTGTTCAGCCTCAGTATCCCTGCCTTAATCTTTCTTTGCTCCCTAATGTACCTATAAAAGGTTTTATCCCCCTTCTTAACTGAATTGGCTATCTTTTCCTTGATTTGGGCTTTTGCTATTCTGACTGCCTTACCCGCTTCCTTCTGCTTTAACTGGTACAGTTCTCTGTCCTGCTCCTTCTGTGTTTCCTTATACTTCCTGAATGTGATCTTTTTCTCCCTTACCTTCCCCACCACTTCTTTTGAGAACCATAGTGTTTTTTTCTTTCACTTTGATTTGTTTATTTGCTTCACACAAAGGCTTGTTGCCTCTGTGATTGCAGTTTTGATGCTTCCCCATTGTTGATCCACCCCACCTTCTTGCCTGTTTGCTAGTGCTTTTCTGAGGCACACTCCCATTTTGACAAAATCAGGTCTCCTGAAGTCCAGTACCTTCAGTTTTGTGTGGCTCGACTCTTCATGAAATAACAGCCTCTTTCTGGCTATTCAGTGCTTTCTGTGTTCAAATTTATGCGAGCTGGGAGAGTTTGCCTCAGTTTGGGGGTGGGGCAGCAGCAAGCTACAGCTCTGAAAGTTTATTTGAGATGTAACAGCTTCCTTTAGGCAAGTCTGTGCTTTCTGTGTTTAAATTGATGTGAGTTAGGAGAGTTTACCTCAGTTTGGGGGTGAGGTAGCAGCAAGCTACAACCCTGGAAGTGTCTTTGTGATGCAACAGCTTCCTTCAGGTGATTCTGTGTGTAACCCCCTTATTCCCAGGAGTTACTAGACCTACCATACTACTTTACCTGCAACTATGGTACTATACCTGAAACAGCTGTCTATGTAAAGAGAAGTTCCCTGAAAGCTACCAAAGAATTACAGTTCTGATACCAGTACTAACTGCAAAATATAGTACTGTCTAGGAGTTTCTAAGAAGTCCAGTCCCTACTTAAAAATACAATACCAACTCCACTTGAAGAGATGCGTAAGATACTATTACCTACGACACCTACCCTCTGTATCTTTACCACAACTACAGCTTGAGATGCTATTCCTATCATATTACTATCTAAAACTCCATAACTTTCACCTTTTTAACCAGAGCTACATATCACTATCACTTTCTAACATTACAAATAACAATCCCCTCAGGACAAATTAGTGGATGCACCTGGTATTGCCTTCCACTAATCCCAATGCAGCATCACACCAATAAGTCTGTATAAGCTGGGGTAGAGAGGAATGGAGGAGGATGGATTAGGGAACACTGTAACTCCCGTTAGAGTCAATCAGCCTCTTACACCACTGCTGTTGAAGGTAGAGCCCACCTATTTAGAAATGGCCAGAATTTTCCAGAAACAGAGCAACAAACAAAGAAACTTCCAGAGCTAGAGCTTGCTCCGGCCCAACCCCCAAACTGAGGCAAACTCTCCCAGCTCACATCAATTTAAACACAGAAAGCACAGAATCACCTGACGGAAGCTGTTACATCAAAAACAAACTTCCAGAGCTATAGCTTGCTGCTGCCCCACCCCCAATCTGAGGCAAATTATTTTAGCCTACATCAATTTAAACACAATCACCTGAAGGAAGTTGCTACATCAAAAAGAAACTTCCAGAGTTGTAGCTTGCTGTTGCCCCAACCCAAACTGAGACAAGCTCTCCAAGTTCATATCAATTTAAATACAGAAAGCACAGAATCACCTGAAGGAAGCTGTTACATCACAAAGAAACTTCTAGAGTTGTAGCTTGCTGCTGCCCCATCCTCAAACTAAGGCAAACTTTCCCAGCTCACAGAAATTTAAACACAAAGAACACAGAATTACCTGAAGGAAGCTGTTACATCAAAAGAAACATCCAGAGCTGTAACTTGCTGCTGCCTGACCCCCAAACTGCAGCAAAATCCCCCTGCTCACATCAATTTAAACACAGAAAAATACAGAATCACTTGAAGGAAGCTGTTACCTCAAAGAAATGTCCAGAACTGTAGGTTGTTACTGCCTCACCCCCAAACTGAGGCAAACTCTCCCAACTCACATCAATTTAAACACAGAAAGCACAGAATTACCTGAAGGAAGCTGTTACATCACAAAGAAACTTCCAGAATTGTAGCTTCCTGCTGCCCCACCCCAAACTGCGGCAACCTCTTCCAGCTCACATAAATTTAAACCCAGAAAGCACAGAATCACCTGAAGGAAGCTGTTACATCACAAAAAACTTCCAGAGCTGTAGCTTTTTGTCACCCAACCCCCAAAAGAGCTTGGTCCAGCCCCACCCCCAAACTGAGGCAACTTCTTCCAACTCACATCAATTTAAACACAGATTCTCCTGAAGGAAGCTGCTACATCACAAAGAAACTTCCAGAGCTGTAGCTTGCTGTTGCCCCACCCCCAAACTAAGACAAACTCAAGCTCACATCAATTTAACCCCCTCACTGCCCCCCCTTGTTTAACTAGCAGGGCTGCTCCTCTCACCACATAGCACCTAGGGGCAAATGAAAGGGGTGGGGGTTTACAGAACACAGTTTATCTTACACCTCTTTCTGAGCCTGCTATCAAAACACAGGCAACCAAGTGTGGCAACTACCTGGCACAAACCTGGTGGGGAGAATTACCATGGCCAGCAACCCAGGTCCCTGTGAGACAATGTTTGCTCTCAATTATGCTAGGTTTGCTCTTCTGGACAGAGGCACCCAATTAAATCCAGACACAATGGAAGCAATAACAGTATTGTCCAAACCAGGCTGGGATTCTAGAGTGTGGCTTTTATTCACATGACAAAGTAGGAATAATTACAAAGTGAAGATGGACCCCACACAGGGTTAATCATACTGGCAATGCAGATTGCTGTGGTACAGACATTCCTGAATTCCCATTTAACATAGGCATAATGAACACACACAGCAAACTCTCAGGTTCTGAAATGGGGATGGGCACACACGGACAGTTACTGGTACATTTCCTCTCGACTAGGCACATACGGCCAGTACTAGGACATGTTCCCATATTTCATGAGGAATACTGGTGGCACACATGACTACCAAAGAGCACATACAGGTTCAAAATCTTTCAGCACCCACTCAACATTCTAAAGCTATTTCCCTTGCAGCTAGACAAGTGTGCTTATGCAGCTGCAAGAGTTCTAAGATTACATAATCACTCCAGCTCAGCTGAGACTGAAAAACAGAGTGTGACACTGTGAAATCCATTTACCTGGAATTTCACAAGCTGCCTATCCCTTTCTGCCACTGGTTCTAACTGGCAGGCACTGGGGGCAGGTAGGAGAGGAAACAGGAGGAGATTGTACGAGGGATGGTACTCGGGAAGAGGAGGGGAAGAGGGGCAATACTGGTGGAGGGCAAGAGGGTCATTGCAGAGGTGGGAAAAGCCCAGGGAAGATGGGGAGGAGGTGGAGGATAACAAGTGAGCAGTGAATGGCAGAGTTGATAGGTCCCGGGGTGGAAAGGGGGAGAACTGCTGGAATGCATGGTAGAGCTTCTAATTTGGGGGACTCTGGAAATGGAAACCTGGATAGAAGGGTGTGGATGAGAGTGAGAAATGAAGAAGGGGTGTATTGGTACTGGGGGAACTTCTTACTTTAGGGGATCAGATGAGGCAGCAAGGGGGAACAGCATAGTCTATGGGTGGAGTCTATACCGGGGTTAATGGCAGACAGGATGAGGCAATCAATTCTAAATTATGCAAGGAGGGGTAGCAGCAAAATGCATATAGTGGTGCATGTGGGAATGAACAACATGGTGGGGAGATAGTGGAGATAGTGAGGGAGAGGTCTGAGGGTGTGGGAAGGCTGTTTGAGGTGATAGAGGAGTCTGTGGTCTTCTCTGAGGTGATCCCAGTACCCTGTGTGAGTACGGTGAAGAATCCGAGGATTGGGAGTTCAAGACATGGTTGGGGAAGTGGTGTCAATCCAAGGGATACAGGGTAGTGGGCAGATGGGGCAGGACCTGGGACAATAATGATCTATATGCAGGGGATAAGCTGCACTTGAGTGAGGAAGGGAAGGGGTATTAAAGCAGAAGTTAGAGGGGTATATAGCAATAAAGGTGGATTTAAACTAAGTAGCGGAGTGGTGAGTGGACAGCTGGTAGGCAGGGATCCTGAAGAGAGGAGCCAATTGAGCTAACCCCCCAAGCTAGCAGAGAAGCATTTGGGGAAGTTGCATGGGGGATAGGAGGGAGGAGAAGCAAGGAGAAGAAGGGAAGGGGACAAGATGGAGGGTGGTCTCACTGAATGCGAGAAGCTTAGGTAATAAATCAGCTGAGTTACTGGTGCTCTTGGTAGTGGGGAGGGTGGATATTACAGCCATCATGGAAATGTGGACCACCGAGTACAGAGATTGAGATATGATGATCCTGGGGTATAGGATATTCAGGAAGGATAGAGAGGAAGGGGGGCATGGCAATCTATCTGTGAGAGGGGATAAGGTGCATTAGGGAAGAGAGGGAGGAAGGCAGGACAGATGCCCTATGGAGGTAGTTCCAGGACTTAAAGAAAAGGACACTGAGGATGGGGGTAGTATACAGACCACCAGCACAAGTGGAGGACCTTGACAGAGAGTTAACTGATCAGATTAGAAGGGTCTGTAGGAAGGGGAACACGGTGGTGGTGGTGGACTTCAATCTACTGGCGGTGTATTGGAGCACTCCAACCACCACGAGTGCAAGGGAACAAGTCATATTAGATGCAGTTCTAGACTGCTTGCTGGTGCAGTTGGTCCACGAAAAGACTAGGAAAGGAAGAACTCTGGACCTGGCATTATCAATGGAGAGGCTGTAAGGGATCTGGAGGTTGAGGACCCTCTGGCTGGGAGTGATCACTACACAGTGTAGTTCATGCTCAATATGGGAAGAGACAAAGGGGGTATGGGAACCAGGGTGATTGATTTCAAGTGGGAGGACTTTAAAATGATGGAGGAGATTGTGGATAGGCACCTGGTGAGTATTCAGCTTAACATGGATGATTGCCAAAAGTGGGAGGTTATTAAAACACTGCTGGTGGAGGCTACTGAGACGTGTGCAAAGACACGTAGCAAGAAGGGCAGGGCAAAAAGGCCCAGCTAGTTAACCCAGGAGGTGATGGAGGGGATGAGGGCCAAGAGAAACCCATTTCAGAGACTCTTGAAATCAGGAGGGGAAGAAGACAAGGAGGAATATGTGAAGATGTCCAGGGAGGCAAGCAGGCTGGTCAGAGTGGCCAAGGCTTCGAGAAAGCTGAGGCTGACACAAGGTCTCAAGGATGGCAAAACAGACTTCCTCAGATACATTAGGGAGAGATGGAAGAACAAGGACCAGAGTGTGAGGATTAAGGATGGGGGGGTGGGTAGAGAAGGTGGGGATCAGGCAGAGGAACTTCCGTTCTGTGTTCATGAAGGAGAAAGAGGGGCAGATACCTCAGGGGAGGAGAGGGGCAGGCAGGGGAGGGGGTGGCTGATACAGGGATTATGGAAGCTATGGTTCTGGAGGGATTAAGGGCACTGAGAGTGGACAAGGCACTGGGTCTGGATGGCATCCGCCCTAGGGTGCTTAAAGAACTGATGGCGATCCAGGCGGGACCACTGGCTGACCTGTTCAGTACCTCCCTGGACACTGGATGCATACCAGAAGACTGGAGGATGGTCCATGTGGTGCCCATTCACAAAAGTGGCCCTAGGGTTGAGCTGGGGAACTACAGACCAGTGAGTGTCACATCGATTGTGGGAAAGCTCATGGAGGCAATCCTGAAGGAGAGGCTGGTGGCATTTATGGAGAACAATGGACTCCAGGATATTTAGCAACATGGGTTTGTCTCGGGAAGATCATGCCAGACAAACCTAGTTCAGTAGTATGACTGGGTGACCAGGGAATTGGACGAGGGCCAAGTGGTGGATGTCCTGTATTTGGATTTCAGCAAGGCCTTTGATTCGGTACCACATGGGAGGCTTGTGGGGGAGCTGGAGGATACTGGGGTGGGAACAAAAATGGTCAATGGATCACTAATTGGCAGAAGGGAAGGCAGTAGAGGGTGGTAGTTGGTAGTGGGGGGGAAGCTCTCATCACTAAGGGATGGGATGAGTGGAGTGCACAAGGATTGGTACTGGGACCGGTGCTGTTTGGGATATTCATAGCAGATATCTCACACGGAATATGGAGTAAGATCAGTCTGTTCACAGACAATGCTAAAATGAGAACTATGGTAGATGACATAGATGGATGGAAAGGGCTGCAGGATGACTTGACAAAACTACAGGAATGGTCAGAAACATGGCAGCTGGGGTTCAACACCAGGAAGTGCAAAGTACTGCAGTTTGGATCTAGGAACCAGGGCAGGAGCTATCAGCTTGGAGGGGTTCAGTTGGAAAGCACCAGGGAAGAGAAAGTTCTCAGGGTTATTATAATGGGGAATATGAACAACTCAAATGGACTTACACCAAGCATTTCAATAAAATTACACAACCAAAACATATTAAACATGCAAATGACCAAAACAGAAGGGGTTGGAAGGCAATGTGTATCAATGCTTGTAGTCTGCCAAAGAAAATCTCTGATCTCACAGCCGTAATGGCAGACACACAATTAGACTGGGTCACAGTTACGGAAACATGGTTCACTGGGAACCACTCCTGGGATGTCATCATCCTAGGGTATGCATTATTCCGGAAAGATCATGAGGGAAAGAAAGAAGGGGGGTGGCATTGTATGTCAGAGGTGACATGTGCAACAGAAATCCAGGGAAAACACAGTAAAACAGAGGCCCTTTGGGTTAAACTAGGAGCCAGGGACAAAGCCCCTATCCGGGTGGGAGTCATATACAGATCCCCATCCCAGGAGGCCGATGTAGACAAGGAGCTCTTGGAAACCATCTCGATGATGGCAGACAGGTGCGAGTTGTTGCTTGTGGAGGACTTCAATCTACCGGATGTGGATTGGTTCTCATACACAGCATCCTCAGACCGGAGCAAATAGTTCCTTTTTGCACTAAGGGGAGTAGGTTTGCGTCAACTGGTGAACTCACCCACCAGAGACAAAGCAATATTGGATCTAGTGCTGACAAACAGCAAAAGGATCCCAGAAGCAGAGGTGGGAGCCAGTCTAGGGACCAATAATCACAGCTCAATCTGGTTTACTGTGAACAATATGGAGTAAAATAATCACACCAAAATCAAGGTACTAGATTTCAGAAAAGCCAACTTTCCCAGAATGAGAACTATGATCACATCCATGCTAGAAGAAGGAATCACAGGAGATGTAGAGGACTGCTAGAGTCCTGTCCGGGCTGTAGTGTTATCACTCCATTCTGCCATCTCTAATTGCACAGAAGGAGCCCTACTGGAATCTGTGACTGTTGGCTGTTTATCTACTTTATTAATAATAATATTTTAGTTTGTCTAACTTGCCTTCTTTGTAGCATGAACATTTCTGTAAATCACCACCATCTTGATTCTGGACTGCCTAGTTTAGACCAATCAGTACCTTTGGGGACCCTATAATGGAGTCTGTCCCCAGGAGACTTGTGGGAGTAAAATTCTGTAGAAATTGTAGTTTTTACACTTTGGCATCTAAATGGACCTGAAGGGGGATCGCTAGCTGTGACAGACAGATGGATCAGCCAACCAAACTTTTTGTGTTACTGGGGAAAGTCCCAAACTGCCAACAGCAGAAGTCAGTCTGAGTTTGGAGTTGAGAGAGTGAACAGCTCGAGATATTCGAGCAGCTGCTCCTGTGTAGTAGCACGGGAAACTGGTGGGAAGGCTGTTTTTGGCCTACCTGCCTCATTTTCCTCAAGAGGGAATCCTTCAGTTGATTGTAATCAGACTGAATCTGAAAGTGTTGCAACCAGAATTACTGAATTGTGACTGCCGCTTACCTGAAGAGGACCGAAGATTTGCTCCATGCAATCAGCCTGTCAGGAAGTCTGAATCCACCGCAGAAAGTACAGTTTGCACAGAGACACTATGATTGTGACCAGACTGTCATTCAAACTGTGGTACTGCTTTCCTTTGCTATAAGTGTGTTGAATGCTGTTAGTGGGTCACAATTTGGTTCCACACTGCCTGATTGCATCATGCTGGCTGGAAGCTGTATCCAGCACTACCAGACTTCCATCCGAATTGTGTCACCTGTTCTGGGCCCTGCCACCTCTGTCCAGCAAGCTGCTCACACCTCAGAGAAGAACATCAACAAGAGACCTGCCTGGAGATCAGCCCCCTGCTCAACATCATGAACAGGAATGACACCATGGTGAATCGTGTGGGCCCTGCTTCTCCTGGCAAACCAGCAAGTCATCCTGCTGTCTCTATTTCATCCATCCTGTGTCCTGTACTGGGTAGTGTGAGTAAACACCATGGTAGCTACCTGCAACAACAGCTCAATCTATGTGTGTCATCTGATTTAATTGTTTTGCTTGATTATCATGAACTCAGCCACCTGGCTCCGGATTACAAATTGTGGGTTACTGTGCATGATTTTTTTCTTTCCACCATTAGGGCCCCTACCAGCTGCAACACCGGCCTACCCTGGGCAAAGCTTCAGGCTAGCTTTTACCAACAACTAGGTACCCAGAGTGTGTGTGACTGTGTTGTGGGACTCTAAGGTGCATGCATTGTAGCCTGATTAAATCAGCCACTGAGTCAGTCCGCCAGATTACACCCGTTCCTTGTTCATTCCCCCTAAATAAATCTGATCTGACTCTTTTTGCACTTAAACTGTTTGTGGTGTATCCTTGTACAAACAGCACTGTATTACTAATGCTTGCTGTGTCTAACCTTATTTTACAGGGGGCCTCCAGGGCTGAACTGGTGGACCCAGCCCTGGTGGTAAGTGCAACCAGTGTGGGGGCATATCTGCTGTTTGAGGGTTTTTGTACCTGTGTGCTCAGTACATTGTTTAGGCCACTAGAGGGGAAAGAGGGGGGTAACAGTGTCCCCGAGCACTGTACCCTGGTCAGCTATGTTGCCTCTAACCCTGTTCTCTGGGTGGAGGTACACATTTTCAGTACCCAGGCCCCTTAACCTGCACTTGGTCATGCAGGCAGGGGTAGTAGCCCTTTGGATAGTGCCACCTAGGGGTTACATCTGCATACTGTAACAACTGTATGCATTAAGCAGATCAGCAAGTCCAAAAGAAGAAAGATACCTCTCTGATTCTCTCATGAAGTAGCATCCAAAATCAAAGAGAAAAAAGAGGCGTTTACACAATTTAAGCAAACAAAACACGAAGCAGACATGGAAGAATACAAGAACAAATTAAAGGAGGCAGGGAATGCTGTTAGAAGGGCAAAAGCACAGATGGAAAAGAAAATAGCACAAGGTGTTAAGGAGGGAGATAAAATCTTCTATAGATACATAAGAGAAAAAAGAAAAACTAAGGGATGAATAGTACGACTAGCAACCAAGGAAGGTAAGATGGCAGAGAGTGATGAGGTCAAAGCAGAAGTGCTAAATGAGTTCTTTTGCTCTGTCTTCACCATAGAAGACAGTGGCAAAGGTCCTACTCTGAGCAGGGCAAAGGAAGATACCCAGGGAGCAGATACTAGCCCCTTCACAAGAGAGAGGGTCCTAAAAGAGCTTAACAAACTGAAATAGGAAAAAACCAGGGGACTGGATGGCAAATACCCTAGGATATTGAAGGAGCTCCAAGAATAACTAGCCACACCACTTGCTGAGCTCTTCAACAAGTCACTAGCTAGTGGGAAAATACCTCAGGACTGGAAACAGGCAACCATTGTACCCTTACACAAGAGCAGAAACAAAGAAGAGGCAGGAAATTACCGCCCTGTCAGTTTGACCTCAGTTGTGGGGAAAATGATGGAGTCACTACTGAAAGAGAGGATAGTGGTGTACCTAACAGATCCTGGAAAAATGGACCCAAAACAACATGGCTTTACAGCAGGTCACTCTTGTCAAACCCACTTGATCGACTTATTCAACTGGGTCACCAGAACATTGGATCAGAGAGGGGTGGTGGACTTTGTATACCTATATTTCAGCAAGGCCTTTGACACCGTCCCTCACAGAAGGCTAACCAACATGCTGGAACATATGGGAATTGGCCAGAAGATGGTCAGCAGGATTAGTAACTCACTGAACGATAGGACCCAGAGAGTTATAGTCAATGGATCATTGTCAAGGGAGGGTAGGGTGACCAGTGGTACCCACAGGGATCGGTACTGGGACCGATCCTATTTAACATATTGATAGCAGACATAGCGAATGGACTAACTGGGAAAGTTTGACTGTTCGCAGATGATACAAAACTCTGGAATAGTGTGGTCACAAGGGAAGTAGCATTCAACATGGAAGCTGATCTTAGAAGGCTAGAGGATTAGTCCAGGGACTGGCAGTTACAATCCAACACCAAAAAGTGTAAGGTAATGTACTTGGGAAAGAAGAATCCTGAAAAAAGTACATACTGAGAGGACATCAGCTTGAAAAGACACAAACAGAGTGAGATCTCAACATAATTGTCACTGACAAATTAAAGGTAGGAAAACAATGTGAGAAAGCAGCACAGAAAGCAGGTTGCATCCTTGGAAGTGTAAGTAGAGGTATTTCTAGTAGAAAGAGGGAGATTATCATGCCCCTCTAGAAGTCCTTGGTGAGGCCACACTTAGAGTACTGCATTCATTTCTAGAGACCTCACCTCAAGAAAGGCATTGATTATTTGGAAATGATGCAGAGAAGGGCTACTAAGATAGTGCATGGACTGCATCACAGGTCATTTGAAGCAAGACTTGGGGAGCTGAACCTATACTCCCTTGAGCCGAGAAGAAACAGAGAGGACATGATTAAAACATTTAAATATGTGAGGGGATTTAACGCAGTTCAGACAGGCAATCTATTCCAACAGAACATGGCCACAAGCACAAGAGGGTAAGAGGAAGGTTCAAAAGCAACCTCAGAAAGTACTTTTTCACAAATAGAGTGATAGATCCATGGAATAGCCTGCCCCAGGAGGTGGTAGTATCAAAGATAATCAGGGAGTTCAGACTCACCTGGTGCAGACATAAAGGAAAAGTTAGGATGAAGGCTGCATTGGGACAGGGGGTAGTTTCTAACACAGACTAGATGGATCACACGGTCCCCATCTGCTGACGCGTTTCTTATATTCTTATGTTCTTAACTCAGCACTGTGCAGGAAGGTGGCAGCAAAAGCCAACAAGATGCTGGGGTGTATAGCGAGAGGTATCTCTTCCAGGAGTAGGGAGGTGATCCTTCCCCTGTACAGGTCACTGGTCAGACTGCACCTGGAATACTGTGTGCAGTACTGGTGCCCATTCCTGAAGAAATACATCAGATTATTAGAAGGGGTACAGCACAGGGTGACAAAGATGATCCAAGATCTGCAGGGTATGTCCTATGAGGACAGGCTGGGTGAGCTGAACATGTATTCACTGGAGGAGAGGATGGATAGGGGGAATATGATTGAAACTTTTAAATACTTAAAGGGGATTAACAAAACTAACACAGAGAGGATCTTACAGATTAGAAATGGGAGGGACTCAAGAGGGCATAAATTGAGATTGGTGGGGGGAAGATTCAGAAGGGGAAATCAGAAGACACTTTTTCACTGAATGGGTGGTGGATAAATGGAATGCCCTGCCTGAGGAGGTGGTAGCCTGTAGTATGGTGGGTTTTTTAAGTGGGGGTGGGACAGAGTGAAGGCAGGGGTAATTAAAAGGAGCAGGAGGAAGGGTGGGGCAGCTACAAATTGAGGGGCTAGCTTCACAATCGAGAAGACTCATTAGACCATTAGGGCTGTTTTTGCTGGCATTTTCATATGTTCGTATGCAACATCTACAGATGGTATTATGCCACCTAAACCCCCAACTCATGTGGATAACCCTTAGCAGAGCCGGATGAACCTGGCTCAAAAAATAATTCACCGGAAGGTAACAAAATTACAGAAGATTAAATAAATTCTAATATCCGATCTAGAAATAGCGATAAAAAAATGACACACAATTAGGAGTTGCCCCTGCAGCAACTGGACATAGAGAAGGGGAAGAACAAGATGACCAACATAAGGCAACAAGAAAAAAACAGTGCAATGCACCACACTGGATGGACTCCATGGCAGGCTGATTATGTTAATACAAGTCCTTTATTCCAAAACATTATAAAGAGCAAGAAAGCCAGATAGGTACAGTGGCACAAAAATGGGAAAAGGACACCTCAAAGTTTTGTATTCACGCACTTTGTCAAGAGGTAACATTGTTACTGCTAGTACCAATTTAAAGTGCTTATTTAAAGTGACCTCACACATTTGCAAATATTGCAAAAATATGTGCAATCACTGCAAAACTGTATAGAAACAGAAGCTGTCAGCAGATACGGACCACTTGGCCCACCTAGTCTGTTCAGTTTTCCCTGCTTACTGTGCCTCCACAGATCCTACTCAATCTCCAGTCATCTCCTCCCCTTGCTTTACTACCACCTTGTCCTTGAGCTTCTTTGTTTTTCCTATGGAAAATGCTACCTTCCTGTACCTTATTAATACCTGTTAGGTATTTGAATATTTCTATTATACACCCCTTCCCTCCTCTCCTCCAGACAGTACATATTCATTTTCTTGAGTCTCTCCTTATAGGGCTTTTGATGCATGCCCTGCACCATTTTGGTAGCCTATTTAATGTCTTTACCTCATCAGTGTCCTTTCAGAGGTGGGGTCTCAGGAACTGGACATAATACTTGAGGTGGGGTCTTACCAGTGATCTGTACAGGGGTAATATTAACTCCTTCTTCCTACTGGTGATACCCCTCCCTATGCACCCAAGCATCCAGCTAGCCTTCCACACTGACTTATCACACTGCTTGGCTACCTTAAGGTCATCAGAAATTATTACCCTCATGTCCCCTTTCTGTTTGGTGGTTGCCAGTACTTCCCCTACAAATTGGTATGCAGCCCCCACATGTCTGAGCCCCAAGTGCATGATTTTGCACTTTTTGCATTGAAAACCACCTGGGAACAGAAGTAGGAGGTTGTTCAGGAAAGAGGTTTGGTTTTATCTTCTGTTTTAACTGAAATATTTGAATAGTTTTGTACTTGAAATTAGTTCTGTGTTTTAAAAATTACTACTTTGAGTTAGAACTGTTACTTGGGCTGTGATATTATAACTATTGGGGCTTGTGTGCTGGGTGTGGGAACACTTGTTTGGCAGTGATAATTAGAGTGAAATTTAAATATGATGTTTGCCTGGTGTTAGGGGGAGGGGTAATTACAAGAATCATCTTGTCTTTCATTGTCCACCTGGGAACAGAAGTAGGAGGTTGTTCAGGAAAGAGGTTTGGTTTTATCTTCTGTTTTAACTGAAATATTTGATAGTTTTGTACTTGAAATTAGTTCTGTGTGTTAAAAATTACTACTTTGAGTTAGAACTGTTACTTGGACTGTGATATTATAACTATTTGGGGCTTGTGTGCTGGGTGTGGGAACACTTGTTTGGCAGTGATAATTAGAGTGAAATGTAAATGTGATGTTTGCCTGGTGATAGGGGGAGGAGTAATTACAAGAATCATCTTGTCTTTCATTGTCCACCTGGGAACAGAAGTATGAGGTTGTTCAGGAAAGAGGTTTGGTTTTATCTTCTGTTTTAACTGAACTATTTGAATAGTTTTGTACTTGAAATTAGTTCTGTGTGTTAAAAATTACTACTTTGAGTTAGAACTGTTACTTGGGCTGTGATATTGTTACTATTGGGGCTTGTGTGCTGGGTGTGGGAACACTTGTTTGGCAGTGATAATTAGAGTGAACTTTAAATGTGATGTTTGCCTGGTGGTGGTAGAGTCCTCCCACCCACCCTGTTTTGTAGGCTTTCTTAAATACTGAAAAGTCACTGGGGGTTGGGATTGAAGGGCTGTGCATTTCTGTTTGTGACTGCAATTTAAAGCAACAGGAACTGGTGGGCCTGTGACATCATATGGTAACTGATGTCTGCATACACACACTGTTAGTGGGACTGGACACACACTAGACTGTATGTGTTTGTGAGACTTGGGAACTTTATTGGTGAGGTTGAAATTGGGTTTGTAAATAACTGAAGTCAGTATAGAGAGAGACTGTATTCCAGGGGGAAGGGACTGAGAAAAGGGGTGTGTGCCATTATGGACAGAGAGGGACAAACAGGTTGGCCACATTCCACCATGGCAGGCATCTTTGGAAGGGTTGTAGGATGCACAGGCTGTGGGATGGTGATAATTCTCAATTGGGTCTGGAGAGAGGGAGGCTGCCCACTCTGTAGACAGATATCTTGTATCAGGAGTGAAGTATACTGGTTAAGGAGTAAGTTGGGGGAGTTGGGGGGTGTCCAAGGATAAGGGGTGTGGATATGGGTGACAGAAGGGTGGGGCTGAGGGGAGGCTGGGGCAACTCAGAAATTATGGGACATTATGTTACAGCAAGCAGGAGGGGGGATATTAGGGACAGAGGACCCTTAGATAGGGATGTTGACACTAAGGGGAAAATGTATGGGGTAAACATTCTGAGTATAAAGAGAGTGGAGGGGGAAGAGTCAGGAGGGGCTGTTATGGGGAAGCCTAGAAGAGCAGACATTGAGAAGGGAGGGGCTGTTGTGGGGAAGCCTAAAAGAGCAGACTGTGGGATGGGAGCTCCTAAGGAGAACAGGGCAAGAGGGGAGGAAGAGGGTCAGTTTAGAGGGGCAGTCAGGGGAAACTCAGGTTACTTGATGGAGGCTGGCATAGAGTGTTACAATAAATTTGAGCTACTAAGCAACCTAGAGGGGGAGGAAGGGGTTGGTGGAAATGAGCAAACTGATACAGAAGCCGGGGAAGGGAGTCGGATACCCATAGGGCATCACAGACCAGCAATGGAAAGGATAGAAATAGTCCCAGAGGGAGAAGGGGAAACATAAATGTTAAGCAGACGGGGAAGATGCAACATATTGCAAACATGAGGGAGGAGAGCATGACTGGAGAGAAACTGGGAGACAAGGAGGCGGGAGAGGGGCCCCCCTTCAGCAGGGGGGTCTGTACCAAGGATGGTGCCCTAGGTAAAGGGGACCCACAAAGGGCCTCTGGAGGTAGGGGTACTATTACAAGGGGGAGGATGGCAGTGTGGGGGAAGGGGAAACTATCAGGGCCAGGATAAATGGTTTGGATAAGAGAGGGTTAAAGGGGACACCTATTCAGGGGGAGTCTGAGTTAAGTGGGCAAAATAACAAGGGAGACAGAAAGAGGAGGGTGACAAGGTGGCCTCTAATAAGGCAGGAAGACTCCCATGGAATTGAGATCATGAATAAAGGGGGGGATTGGGGGTTGAGAGCACATAGTGGAGGTAACCATAAGGAGGATGGCGGTGTTAAGTTTCTATTATTGGGAGACTCGATGATTAGGGGTATCCAGTGGGAGGGACAGGAGGGTGGATGCCATAGCCAGGTGAAGATAGTGAGTATCTCTGGGCTGACAGTGCACAGAGCAAAGTTCATGGTGTATGAACTGGTTAGAGATTGGGAAGGGAAACCGGATTTCCTGGTGCATTTGGGAACTAACGATCTAGAGGGAAATAGCATTTTGGAAATCCAAGCAAGGTTCCAAGAACTTGCCAGTGTCTGTCGGGATAATGGATGCAACATTTCATTTTTGGAGATATTGCCAGTACCAAAGGCCTCAGTGGAGAAAAAAATGAAGATCACAGAGGTTAATGACTGGCTCAGGAAGTGGGGTGAAGAGAGTGGGTTGGGGGTGTTAAGGAACTGGAAAGTAGTTTGGGAGGATAAGGGACTGTGTGCCAAGGACAGGCTTCATCTTGCCCCATTAGGGAAGGAAGTCCTTAAACAGGGGGTGGCTGACTACATTCAAGAAAGGTGGGGTTTGAACTTGGGGGGAATAAGGGATGGCTGATTCAGAAGCCCTCTCCTCCAGATGAGGGAAGTAGCCTTCAAACCCAAGGAGGGGGAGGGGGGAACAGACGGTGGGTGGAGGTCTAGTAGGAGCAGAGGAGGATGGAAGTATAAAGAACCTGGGTGGGGTTGACAAAAGGATCAAGGGATAAGGGTGGGGTGGTGTTAGTAAATGCCAGGAGCTTGGGAAACAAATTGCCAGGTTCCAGGCCATGCTGTTCGGGGTGGATGTGGTGGTTGTCACGGAACGTACAACAAAAACCATGACTGGGACATAAACATGCGGGTACACTATGCTTAGGAAGGATAGAAAGGAGGGCAGAGGGGGTGGAGTGGCTGTGTTCATTAGAGATGACATAGAAATTGCTAGGGTAGAAGAGGCAGAGGGAAATGTGGAGGCCTTATGGTTCACCTTACGAACCCCAGCAGGAGGTAAGGTCAAGCTGGGTGTAGTATATAGGCCCCCCCCTGGGATAGGTGATGTTCTGGAGGATGGTTTGCTGGACAACATCATTGCCCAGTTTGGACCAAAAGGGGAAGGAGTGGTGTTGATGGGGGACGTTAATATGCCAGGTACAAACTGGGGAACCATGTCCTCTAAGGTGGCAAGGAGCAGAGGTTGCTGGACAGCTTCCAGGATGTGTTCTTAACACAGCATGTGATGAAGCCCACAAGGGAGGGGCATGTCCTGGACATGGTTCTGGCACATGGTGATCTGGTAAGGGACCTGGTTCTAGAGGATCCCCTGACTGGGAGAAACCACAACACTGTCTGGTTTCACATAAGCATGGGGAGAGGGGGGGAGAGATCTAGGACACTGACAGTGGACTTCAGAGGGGCAGACTTTGTGGGCATGGGAAATATTCTCAAGGATCACTTGAAGGGGATTACATCAATGACAAATGTGGAAAAGAGATGGGAGGTCATAAAATGGGGACTTCATGAGGCAGTCATGACCTGTGCTAAGGTGAAACGTAAGGGAGCAAGGTCACATAAACCATGCTGGTGGTCCAGTGAGGTTCAGGTAGCGGTCAGAGAATAGAAGGCGGCCTACAAAAAATATAAAACAACAAGAGGGGATAGGGAAAAGGAAATTACCATCTTGCATCTAGAAAAGTCACCCGGATGGTGAGTGGGGCAAAGTCCAGTAAAGAGCAGCGGCTGGCACAGGGGATACATGGAGGGGAAAAGGGGTTCTTCTGGTACATTGGGGAGCAGAGAAAAACTAAGGGCCATCTCGGCAGATTGAGATTAAAAGGAGGGTGGGTGGAAGAGGTGAGGGACCAAGCAGAGATATTAAATGAGTACTTCGCCCTGTGTTCACTAGGGAGGGGGATGGGATATCTACAAAGCAAGGCACGATGGGGATAGAAGCGGTAGTGAGTGGGATAAGGGGAGCAACAGAAATGGAGCAAGAGGGAGGGAGCGTACCCCAGAGGTGTCACATCAGGATAAGGATAAAAAGGCCAGTAAGGAGGAAGAGACGGATGATGCTATCTCCACCAAAAGGGTGTGGTTAGCCCTCAAGGCCCTAAAGAAAGACAAATCTCCTGGGCCGGATGGCATTCATCCGAGAGTACTATGGGAATTGGCGGACATACTGGCTGGACCCCTGGCGGAGCCTTTCAACAGGTCGCTTGAGACAGGGAAGGTACCTAGGTATTGGTGAGAGGCACATGTGGTGCCAATCCATAAAGGGGGGTTGAGGGAAGTACCAGGTAACTATAGACCCATCAGTTTGACCTCAGTGGTGGGAAAATTAATGGAGAGTATACTAAAAGAACGATTGGAGGTGTACTTGGAGGAGTTGGGAGGTCTGGATAGTCGGCAACATGGGTTTGTGCCAGGTAGATCATGTCAAACCAATCTTGTGGTGTTCTATGAATGGGTAACATCAGAACTGGACAGGGGAAAGCCTGTGGATGTATTATTCTTGGACTTCAGCAAGGTGTTTGGCTCTGTCCCCCACAATGGTCTGGTGCAGAAACTGGTGGGGTTGGGAGTAGGCCCTTTGATGGTCAGATGGATTGAAAACTGGCTAGCTGAATGCACCCAGAGAGTAGTGGTAGGTGGGGAGCTCTCTAACCCTAGAGAGGTCGGTAGTGGGTTACCGCAGGACTCGGTCCAGGGTCTGATCCTGTTTGATGCATACATATCGGAGGGTATAGGGTGTGAAATGAGTCTCTTCACTGATGACTCCAAGATGGGTCAAGTAGTTGAGGGGGAAGAGGGGAGGTTGGCCCTGCAAGGGGACCTGGACACCCTGGAAAGCTGGGCTCACACATCGAAATTAAATTTCAATATCACCAAGTGCAAGGTGTTACATCTTGGGTGGGGAAACCCTAAACACAGGTACACCCTGTTAGAGGAAGAGCTGGAGGCCTCAACAGGGGAAAAAGACCTAGGGGTCATGGTGGATGCATGTATGAATAACTCTGAGCAGTGCAGGAAAGCGGCTAGCAAGGCAAACAGGATGTTGGGATGCATCGTAAGGGGGATCACCTCTAGGAGCAGCGAAGTGATTCTGCCACTGTACAATGGACTGATTAGTCCACACCTTGAGTACTGTGTACAGTACTGGAGACCACACTTGAAGAGGGACATACAGCTCCTGAAGAGGGTACAGAGGAGGGCAACTAAGATGATACAAGGACTAGGGGATTTGACGTATGAGGACAGACTTGAGGAGCTCTGCCTGTTTTCATTGGAGGAGAGGGGAGGAGAGACGCCGGGACATGATTGAGGTCTTCAAGTACCTCAAGGGAATAAATAGGGTAAACATGGAGGACCTTTAGACTAAAGCAGGGCGGTATCACCAGAGGGCATGGTTTAAAGTTGGAAGGTGGAAGGGTGAGGGAGGAAAAGAGGAGGAGGTTTTTCACTGAGAGGGTGGTGGACCCTTGGAATGAGCTGCCTGGCGAGCTGGTTCAGAGATACACAGTGGAGGGCTTCAAGACAGGGTGGGACAGACACAGAAAGCGGATGTATCAGATGATGGCCTGACCAGGGAAGGGGGTGGGGATGGATGATAGGGGTTTCTGGAACACAAGGAGGGGAAGGGCCTCGGCACCCAACTAGGGATCTGAGGTTCGAGCAGACTTGATAGACCGTAAGGCCTAATTTGCTGGCAATTAGTATGTAAGCATGTTAGTAAAAGCAGCTGCCAAACCATTGACCATTCTTCTAACCTTTTCAAGTCATCCCTCGTTTTCTCTACCCATCCCTGCCCCGTGTGTCTACTCTGATGCATATTTTTGTGTCATCAGCGAACAGGAATACTTTCCCTTCTAGTCCTTCCACAATGTCAATAATGAAGACATTGAAGAGGACCGGGCCTTGTACTGAGCTCTGAGGCACCCCACTGGTCACTTTGCCTTCTCCAGAATGGACACCACTTACCACCACCTTCTGACTCCTATAGCTTAACCAACTTCTTACCCAGTTTATAACTTTTTGACCTACTCCTAGACAGGCTAGCTTGTTCACCAGTCCTCTGTGTGGAACGGTGTCAAAGGCCTTACTGAAATCCAGGTAGGCCATACCTACCATTCCTCCCTGATCAACTTCCCTGGTCACCCAGTCAAAGATCTCAATCGGGTTTGTCTGGCAAGATTGATAAAATAATATGTTTATGGAGTTAAAATGAGCCTGCTTTGTGGAGAACATTATAATGGGCTAAGATGCCCTCTATCACCCAGTATGAACCCCCCCCCCATGAAACCATGTTGCCTTGGATCCTATAATCCACTGGTTACAAGGTATTCCACTATCCTTTCCTTCTGCAGTGTTTCCATTACTTTGCCCACTACCGAAGTCAGGCTGACAGGTCTGTAATTTCCTGCTCCCTCGCTGTTCCCACTTGTCATACGGAGTAGGATAACAGATGGACAACCACAACAGAATTCAAGTTTAATGCACTTTTTGATAGGTGCAATGTTTATTTCTTCATAAACAACTTGAAGTAAAAATAAAGAAAGAAAGATTTTCAAACAAAACAAATGATGAACACAATGAATAATATATGCTTTCAAAGCCATTGCAAACTATACTTCAGTTTCCACTAGTGATTACGGCTAGGACTCCCCTCAGTCCTTCGCCTACCATGGCCAGGAAGTACTGACCCAATCTAACTCAATGCATGTAAAGAAGTGATTCATATACCTGCCCATCCAGGCCATATGCTTCTGACATCATTAGTTTTACAAAATCATTCTATTTGGCTCCCTTTTTTATTTGTATAATGATAAAGAGCTTTTAAAGCAAAGCATAATTTACTATGGTGAAAGATTTATAAACTTACATGACTTTACATGTAATAGTGTAAGGGCAACTCTGAACTGTCATGAGTGACAGATGAGTCATGATAAAAATGGACACTAGAGGCCACTGCTGCCCTATAGAGAGTGTCAAGAATCGCCCATCATTGCCTTTTCCAATTACATGGAAGACGCACTGTAGAATACCAGGCTTCCTATGAGACAAGGTAACAGTCCATATTCTCTTTTTCTTCGGATTCATTTACTCATTTATTAGTATGTTGCTCTGCAGTATTTATACTAAATAACATCAGCAGCTTAACATAGCTTAAATGTAAACTCCAACAGCTGTAAAACAAGCCAGCGGTAAACAATTAATTTTGGCCCAGTTTTATGAATGGACTGTATGGAAATAATTGTAATACATCGGCTCTAAAGGAATGTGAGTTACAGGCTTCTTCTAGCCTCACACGGCTGTGTTTCATAGCAAAAGCTCATCCTTTAGCTGATGGCTAACAAGCTGTAATTTAATATTAGTGATGGGGAGAAGTGTATACATCACATTCGGGAGCCTGACACAGCATTAAGATTCGAGAGGAAAGAGGACGTACATAGCCACACAGGGTTCTTCTCTTGTATGAACACTTTTCTCCTTCTCTTACTTATTACATGTAAAATACAGCCTTTTGTAATATTAAATCCTAAAGCCCAAACCAAACCTTTCATCCAGCAGGATCACGGGGAGGCTGAAAGTCAAAATAAGTATTAGCCAAATAAAAATACATGACAGTGGGACAGAAGCGGGAGACTCTTCTGGGTGCATAAGGCTTGAATAAGGGTAAGCTTGCAATAGAAAAGGGTGCAACAAAGTGCTGTGCATAAAAACAAATGTACAGTATGGACAGTATGCACCGTACCTTGCGGTGAGAAAGGGGGAATAGTTCAAACAATTAAAACACCTCTCCGATTTAACAAATGAACTGCAACGTCATATAGTGAAGAAGCTTACAGTGCTGTTTTAACCTTTTCAGGGGTTTTCTATCCATGCCCCTGCTTAAGTTTTGCCTTTTTACGCTCGCTTGCGTGAATGCGCAAGGAACGTCTTGGGAGAATAGCACACTTTGGAGGTGTGACTCTCCTGTGCAATCCACTGCTCCGCTGAGCAAGCGTGGCGGTCCTGCACCAATGGATGCCAGTGCTGTGTATGACAGCGGTGATGTTCAGTTCAAAGAAAACCACCACTGTTGCTGTCCTGGCCATTCTGCGTGATTCCCCCCCCAAAGCTTTGGTGCCACACTGGGAGCCCACCCCAGCGTGGCAAATCTTGTTTTGGCTGACGGGGGTACCCAATTCCCCGTCGGCTCCACGTCCTCCCAAACAACTTTCCCTGCTGCCATGCTGGGAGCCCACCCCAGCATGGCAAACATCCCACATCACACCGCTGTGTGCTGGCAGCACCTCACGCCCCCCCCAAAGCTTTGGTGCCACGCTGGGAGCCCACCCCAGTGTGGCAAACCTTGTTTTGGCCGACGGGGTGCCCAATCCCCCGTCAGCTCCATGCCCCCCCAGCCATCCTTCTGCTATGCTGGGAGCCCACCCCAGCGTGGCAAATGTCCCGCGTCATCTTTTTTTTTTAAAAACCTGTAAATTAAAAATAGTCCCACGGCACTTCTCCCTGGCTCCCCTCCCACAACCCGCACCCACCCACTGTGCACCCGCCTCCCCACACATCCCTCACCCCATACTTACCTCCGGAGTCTGGCACGGCGATCTTTGGTGGACTGAGAACACGTCTGCACTCTTCAAAGCCGACCGCGAACTGAGGAAATGCCGGTAAGCTGTATAATGGGCTAGATGGGTTTTTTTCAACTTTGTTGCATATCTCAGGCATTTTTTGGAATTTATGCACCAAATTTTCAACATGGGGTTTTTGGGACCCCTTCTCATGAGCGATGTCACTGTCATGGCGTTATTTGGGCCGAAGGTGATTTCATGATCACTCTTAAAATCACCTTTTGGGCCTGATTAATGAAATGACACTGCCAGCGTTCATAAGGTGGGCTCTCAAAAAGCCTATTTTGAAAATTTGGTGGAAAAATTCCTAAAAATGACTGTTTTACGAGCGTGCATTGCGCATTTCCTATGCACGCTCGTAGGTGTGCGAATTTTCAATATTTCCACTCCAAATTTTCAACATTGCCATTTTACCACACCTCCTTATGAGCAGTATAGCTGTCATTTTTCACATCCTGCCCAAAACGTGTTTCCACCCATGTAGTGCACAATGGCGCAGTCGGTGTGCGAACTCAATGTATGGGACACATTAAGAAAAATCACAGTGACACTGTTCATGAGCAGAGGTCTTAAAATGGCTATGTTGAAAATTTGGAAAAAATCCTAAAATGACTGTTTTACAGCGTCGTTCAGTTCCTATACGCCTGTGAAGTTCGCAATTTTCAATATTTGCGCCTCAATGACTTCCAGATACCTAAACAGCACATAGAAGCAAGCAACATTCAGCATTGACAAATGCTTGTACTTCTTTGTCACTGATTTTTTTAAGCCATGTCCAAGTGCCAAATACCACTGCAAATACCTGCAAGCGAATGTTCGGCATTGACAAATGCTTGTTTATTTTAATGTTATGAAAACATAAAAATCATAACATTGAATTTTGTTTTTAACCAACTTTAGGTCACTGTTATGACCTCCATATATAGTTCTGTTTCCTTGCGTTGCACCAGAAAATGGAAAAACAGAGGAAATAGAAGAGAAGATGGGGGGGGGGGGTAACCAGAGGTGACCAACCTACTGAACTAGAAAAATAATAGGACAGGTTTTAGATAGATACCAGAGAACTGTTGCAACAATAGTTTTATAACTTTTTAAGAAAGAAGGTCCAATTCAAAGGACAGGGCTGTTTCTCTGTCACAGCACTTTTGTGAAGTGGGACCACGTCTGCCTTCCTCCAGTCCCTTGAAACCTCCTCTGTTTCTAATGATAAGTTAAGCAGAGTTGTCAGAGGTGCAGCAAGCACCTCTTTGCCGTCCCTCAGTATCCTGGGGTGCACTCCATCAGGTCGTATTGCCTTGTTTACTTTTAATTGTGCTAGTACCTTGAGAATGTTCTCCTCTGTAAAAGGACTGGCGTCAGCCTCCCTACCATTTATTCCCTTGACCCTTATCTTTGACCCATCACTTACCCCTGTAAATACTCATAGATTCATAGATGTTTACAAGTTCAGGAGGCAGATGCCCATGAGTGAACTTGCCACCACAATTCAGTGGTGGAAGGAAAATTTTCTGTTACCCATATAAGTGTCAAGCCTTTTCTTGAACTGCTGAAGATTATTGTTGTTAATATCTTCTGGAAGTGAATTCCGAATTGGGGAGATCCTCTGAGTGAAAAACATGGAGCGTTTATTTGTTTTACATAATGAAGTTTTAAATTTAAAGTTATGTGATCTCGTTGGTTAAATGTAGGGTTATTTTTAATCCAATCATGTATAACAAATATTCATTTTGATAAGCATTAAAAGCATAAATTAGGTCTCCTCTCAATATTCCATATTCCAAAGAGTATAACTGTAGTGTTCTGAGTCTGGACCCATATTCCATATTAGACATAATGTCTAATCTTTTGGTGGCTAGACGTTGGACCCTTTCTATCATACTTAAATAACCAATAGAGGTTGGAGCACAGAATGAGGAACAATAATTCAAGTGTGAGCATACAAGACAGGAATATAAAGGTAGAATAACGTATTGCTTCCTACTTTTAATGAGTTTCAAAATATTGCCTAGAATCAAATGGCATTTTTTGACAGTTATAGTAGTATAAGAGTTGAATTTTTAATTGTTGGACATCATAAAACCCAAATCTTTTTCTTCTGTTGTTTCCATTACATTCATATTTTGTATTGAATAGTTAAGTCCCTGATTATTATTCCCCATGTGCGTTACTTTACATTTCTTCAAGTTAAATTTCATTTTATTTTCAACAGCCCAAGTAGCTAATCTGTTTAAATTTTCTTGTAAGATATTGGCAGATGAAGTATCATTTACTAGGCAACCTATTTTGCAATCATCAGCCTACTTTTTGATTCAAACTTCTTTTGACGTTTGCATACTGGAGATCAGCATGTTAAAAAGGAGAGGGCCTAACACAGACCCCTGAGGTACTCCACTAGTAACTGGGCTCCAATCAGACTCGTGCCCATGAATAACCACCCTTTGTTGTCTATTGGATAGCCATGATTCAATCCATTTAATTATATTAATATCCACATTTATATTAAGATGTTGTTTGATCAAAATCTTGTGGGACACAGTGTCAAATGCCTTTTTGAAGTCTAGAAAGATAACATCCACTGGGATGCCATTATCCTGAGCATCACTTGCTGGTTCAAAAAAACTAATTAAGTAAGTTAAATATGACCTACCCGGTGTGAAGCAATGCTGTGACATATCTATACAGCCAGAGTTAATAATATGGTTAGAGATTTTAATTTGAATCAAACATTCAATAATTTTACTAATAAGCAATGTTAAGCTAATAGGCCTATAGTTTGATGTCAGCTGTTTATTACCGCCCTTGTGAATTGGGGTTATATTAGCAACCCGCCAAGATTGTAATGCGTTACCACAATTCACAGATATATTAAATAAGTAAGTGGTCCCGTAAGTTCTTTTGAAATTTCTTTTAAGAATTTGGAATTTATGCCATCAGGTCCAGTAGATGTATTACTTTTTATTAAATTAATTGCCTCAAGGGTATCTTGTTTGAAAAAAAAAGAGAAATGAAATTGGCTGATGGTTGCAAATTAAGATTTGTGGGTTCTGTAAGACTAAATATACTTGTAAAATACTGGTTATGTTCTGAAGCCACTTACAATTTGTTAATAATGATTTTATCATTTGACTTTAAAGGGCCAATCCCTGTAGAATTTTGTTTAAGAGAACCAATATTGTTATAAAACTATTTTTGATTATCTTTAATATTTACAGCTAAATTGATTTCAAGTTTTTGTTTTGTTGTTCTTATTTTTTTGTTTGTTTAGTTTTACAAATGACTTAAAATTGCACCAATCAGAATCTCTTTTGGTCTTACAAAATAATGTTTTTTCATTTATTAAACATTTTATATCTTTGGACCACCAAGGAGGTATTCTTTGTTTAGTAGTTTTATTATATTTAACTCCGTCTGGAACCCATGTATCTAAGCAATAGTCTATGTTTTCCTTATTTTTTTCCTATATATATTCAATATCAAGATCTTGCAATTCATTTTGCCAATTCCATGCAGATAAGAACTTTTTAATACTAGAGTAATCAGCTTTATAGTCATTTTTAAATTTGCTTATTCCTTTATTACTTTTGACAAATTGTGTAATGTCGCATGTGATCATATTGTGATCACTGTTTCCCAAAGGTGGTAGTATAACTGGGGAAGAGCATAGGTTGGGGTTGTTCATAAAAATGAGGTCCAGTATATTATTGTTCCTTGTAGGGAGATACACCAATTGATCTAGGCCTAGTTTAAAAGTAATTTCTAGGAATTTTTTCTCAAGGGGGCCATTAGTATCAAAATGTTTCCCAGTTAATATGTGGGAAATTAAAGTTGCCCAGTAACATTAAATTGCTATCTACAGATATATTTTCTGGCTGGTTTAGAAAGGCCAGGTTCTCTTCATACTTTAAACTAGGGGACCTATAGCACAAGCCGATTGTTAAAATTTCTTGGCCAAACATGATCCAAGGCCATAATATTTCTACCGAAGTATCTTCAAGAGTTATGTCTTGGCATGTAAATTTATTAGATATATATAGTGCTAAACCTCCACCTCTGTTATTTTGTCTGTACCTTAACAACTTTGAAAAACCTGGGATATCTGTATTCCAGTCATTGTCTAAAAAACATGTTTCAGTGATGCAACAGATGTTGATTTTTTTTACTTCTAAGAACATAACTTAACTCATCCAACTTATTTGTTAAGCTACGTGCATTCAATAATAAGGAATTTTGTGTTCTTTATTCTTTCTAGATGATTGTGTTCTTTATACTTTCTTGGTGATTGTGTTCTTTATTGTTTTAATGATTTTCATGGGTATTAAGATTATACAGACCAGGGCTGGAAAGCCTTTTGTATGTTTTTTCTTTTTCTTCGATTTCCTTAATTTTGAGTTTCATCAATATGGGATCTATAATTCCTATTGTTCAAGTTAATCGAGTATCCTATTGCTGATGGAAAAGGTACAGATATTAATAAATCCCCCTCCCACCATGATTTAGCTTAAAACTGCATTTATATAATTATTGAACTGATAACTAAGAAATCGTGACCCTTTTTTGTTTAAATGTAACCCGTCACTACTATGCATTTCATTATTTCCAATAAACTCCTCCCAGTGTGTTATACAATTAATATTTTGTTTAAGACACCATTGTCTAAGTCAGTTATTTATTTCTTTTAGAGTGCAATTTTCTTGAAATGTTGCTCTAGGAACTGGCAAGATCTCAGAAAAAGCAAAAACACAGCCCAATTCTTCCAATTTATTAGTTAAGTTAACAAATTCCTGTTTAATCTGTAGAGGTTGTTGATAAAAAGTGTTATTAGCTCCTGCATGTATAATTACTATTTTATTATCACTACTTGTGTAGATTATGTCATTTATCATTTTAGTGACATCACCGATTTTAGCTCTTTTAAAGCAATATAAAGTTCGATGGGCCTTATCTATATCACATATAGCGTGATCCATCCTTTTGACAATGGAGTCATCAAGAACAAAGATTTCAGTTTTATGTTTTTGGGAAGAATCTGTATCCATAATATCTTTCGATGGCTCCAGTGCTACAGGTGCAGTTTCCATAATATCTTTCGATGGCTCCAGTGCTACAGGTGCAGTTTCCAATAATTTTAATGGTGCATCTACAAGCCTATCCTTTTGACATTTGTCTGTACTAGAATGTGCTTTATGTATTACTCAAACAGTATTAGGTGTTATTACATCATCTGAAACACTAGTTATACCAACCATTTCATCATGAGCTGCATCTAATGCTAAGGGATCAAACATATTGGAAATTTCTACATTAAAGTGGTTAGATTTCCTTCCACTCTTTATTTTTTGCTTTTTCAATGTCCCCCTTCATGTGTGCACATAGTTCCTCGATTCCCCTCAGATCCTCTATCCCTGCTAGGGTGCCCCGAGGCATTCTCCCTTTTTCCTGAAATTAGCCCTCCTGAGTCCAGGATCCTCATCTTAGTGCTGCTCAGGTCTGCTCTAGTCCTTGTATTGAATCACACTGTACAGTGATCACTGGACCCCATGTTGTCACCCACTATGACATCAGCAACACTGCCCACAATTGTGCAAAAGTGAAAACTGTTGTGAAAAAGTGCAAAGTATAAAAGTTAAAAGCACAAGCATTATATATTAATGGTTAATAGACATCCAGGGAGATAGTTGTACACATGAGACTAGTGCCAGTCAATTTTGGTTACTTTATAAATTTGTCAAAAAAAGTCACCAGTTAAGTTTAAAACTTTAAAGAGAACATTGAGTCAAAAACAAACTGTCTCCAGAAAATGCTGGGGATTTTTTTTTGAAGGAATAATCTTTCCAATGTTTTGTTCCTGCAATGCTATGCCTACTTCAATACTACTCTGAAACAAGGAAAGAAAGTTATTATAACCATCCAAAACTTTAAAATGTACAGAAAATACTGATGAATAGGACCAAAAAAACGCAGAATCACAGGAAAGAAATAAGCTCAATCCTATCACTGAACCCAGGGGAAAAAGATGTCTGCAATTTAAATATCCAGAAAAATTCCCCTTGCGTAAGCAAGGTTTCATGGCCCCTTCCATGAGCTCTAGTATGACTTTTTCTACACCCACATATTTCCATTCATGGGTACTGTTAGGGTCATCTAAATAGTGTACAGACAAAGCAGAATCAGAATTGCAGTTTTGAAAGTCCCAAATATGTTCCTTGATGCATTCTTTAAATTTAAATTTGGTGTACCCTATATAATGCTCCCCACAGTTACAGTACATGGCCCTTGTGATATCACACTTAAATTTTATTTATTTGAAACTGCTCATCAGTAACAAGAGTACTGAATGAAGTGGTAACAGTAACCACATGGCACAATTTGCAATGACCACAACAGTGTGCACCTGGAGGTAATATAGGGAGGCAAGTGCAGGATGGTCATTGAGTTTTAAGCAACAGGTAACAGGACCCCCTGCATTCTTGAGTCTCCTGTATACCTTACTGGGTGGCACTGAAACAAATTTAGAAAGTTTTGGTTTAGTTTGCAGGATGTTCTAATGCTTATGTACAATGGTCTGAACATTGTTAGCCCCAGTGCTGTAAGTCTTGAAAAAGTTAATCCTCTCTATTTGATCATTACTCTGTCTAGGTCTGGGTGTAAGAAGATCCTCCTTGTTACTACTTTTGGCATCAGTATAAACTTGGTTAATATCCCCAGTGCTGTAACCACAATCTTTAAACCTATCCCCTTCTCCTGTCCCATGTATCTCAAATGTTTCATCTGTGCTGCATGTATTGTGTACCCTAAGAAATTGGCTAGTGGGCATATTTCATATTGTGGTGCAGGCGGCAGGAGCATTCCAACAAGGCTGTGGTCATGTCAGTAGGTTTAAAGAAAAGGTCTGTGTTAACCCCATATTCAGCAATCTTGATAATATGAATGTCAGGGAAGGAAATAGCCTCCTGATTGTATGTTATGGTGAATTTTAAGTTCTGTTTAATACCTTCCAAATAAGCCACAAATTAATACAGCACTTTCATGAACCCAGCCATACCATAATGATGTCATCTATATATCTGCACCAAAGCTTGATTTTGTCAAGGAAGGTGTTAGCATTGATGTTATCCACATCGCCCTCATCCCACAGGCCAAGATATAAGTTTTCAAAATTAGAGGCAAAAGTTGTCCCCACTGTCATACCATTTGTCTGTAGGAAATATTCCCCCATGAACAGAAAGGCTCTACATTCTAAAACAATCTGTAAGAGATGCACTAAGAACTCTGTAGGTGGATTGGGACTTGGAAGTAAATCTAAGTAATGCCTAAGTGTCGTCAGGCCTTCATGATGTGGAATATTGGTATAGAGGGACTCCATGTCAAAGGTCAGTAACAAATGTGACTCCTCAATGTGACTGTCCCTCAAACTTTCAAAAGCTTCCATTGAGTCCCTGACATAGGATCTTAGCCTCCCAACAAAAGGGTGGATGTAATAGTCCACAAATTGAGATAGAGGCTCTGTCAGTGAGTTAATGCCCAAGAGTATTGAGTGACTCTATGGAAACTCTATACTCTTGTGGACTTCTGTTAGCAAATAAATAGTGGGACACATAGGGCGGTCAGTAGTGAGGAAGGCACATGTTCCCTTTAAATAGGCACTTCAAATGTGTACTAGCAGTAAGGACATATTGTCTTGACAAAGTGGATGCAATATAAAATGTTGAGGCATTATTTTGCCACTATTGTGCTACTGTACCTGATTTGCTTGCTGTATATAGCTTTTTGTAATAAAGGCTTCGCAATAAAGAACTTGCATTAGCATAATCAGCCTACCCTGGAGTCCGTCCAGCATGGTGTGTAGTGCCATTTTTTTCTTGTTGCCTTGTATTTGTTTTACCAGTAGCACTGCTATCTCTTTATGAAGCCCTGTTTACATCCACATGGTCACAATAAGAAAGATCCCCCACCCCCAGAATGGGCAAGGATCATGCAATTGCGATTCAAGAAGGGCTAAGCAAACTTAAAGAAATTCCACTAATTTTAAAACATAACAAGGGGCTATTGACAACAGAAATAATAAATTAGAGTCTGATGCCAAAAGAATGGAAGAGTCGGAAAGCAGACAAAATCTGCAGTAAAGGAGAGTATTAATCCTATTAGCCAACAGATTAAATCATCATTACAAAAAGACCAAGCAGAAATCAGAGCAAAATTAGATCACCAGGAGAACAGCGCACTGAGGAAAAACATGCATACTGTATTTATGGTATTCCTGATGAATGAGAGAAAAATAACTCACTGTTAAACATTCTGAATTAACTTTTTCAAAATTTTCTTGGAGACAGCACATGAATCCTAGGCAAAAATGCAACAGGTAATGGAGTGAGATCAAATGCAATAAACTGAAATTTCTCCAGTGTGAGGACTAGTATAACAATATACACTCTATAATGGCTAAAAAAAGTTATAAATAACATGTTCAACAAATCTGTTCCAAGCAAGATTTTAACAAGATCTTTAGAAAGAAAGAAAGCAGTATGTGCCATTGCGACAGATCTTGTGTACAGACAAGATAAAATCAACAGTGCTTTTTCCAGTTAGATTTATGCTATATAATAAGCACACTTTAAACTGAAATTCCAAAGATGAGGTATACATGGATTCGAAATGAGACTGCCAAAAGGGTTACAGAACTGTTGAAAACCCGGAGTCCCCAGAGTATTTTGATACTTAATCCTCCCAGTCCCTCTATTAGAATGTTTTGATACTATTGTCCAATTATATAAAGCAATAAGGGTGTCCTCTCAGTCCCACTGCAAAATGAATGAGGCAGAATTATTAATGATTTTGGAAAAGCCTATATTTATTACAGTCTATTCTTGGTAAAAGGGGTCATCCCCTTTTTTGTTGCTTTTTAGGATTATTTTGTGCTACAATAATTTCAGGCATTATATGTGTATATATATATATTTTTGCTCTGAGGATTTGGAGTAATGCCTGTACTGGGAATATATAGGAATTCATTAAGAATATGAGAATTTTTGCAATTTTACTGAACTGGAAACTCAAGGGTTGGAGATTGTGCATCATTTGCTGAACCTAGTCCCAAGTGATATTTCTATGATGCCTGGCATGGACTGTCATCATCACCGGGAGGTAGGATAGAGGGTTTGGGGGGAGTCACTAGCCTAACAAGACTGAGGCTTTTTCATAAGAGTATAATTTTCATTATTTTTCCAACTAGGACTGGAGATGTCTGCACAGACTAGGTCTGTCCATTGAGTGGTAAAATTATTTCAGTGTCAGCAGTCATAAAAATAATCTTGTTGAATGTCAGAGGGATCAACTCACCTGTAGAGAGGTATACAATTTAGAATTATTTAGCTAAGCAGGATTAGATCTTACTTTTCTGCATGAAACTTACCTGTTAGAAAAAGAAGTACAAAACTTAAAAGAAGATGACTGGCAATGCATTTTTATCAGAAGAAATAACAAATAGCAGAGGTGTGGTTATATGTATTAATAAAAGGTGTTTGCATAAAATTTTAGAAATTAAGAAAGATTTGGAGGGGCATACTGTGCTGTTCAAGGTACATTTAAATGGGAAGAATATTATTTTTGTATCACTGTATGCCCCATTTCAAAACTTTGGGAACTATTTATCCATAAAAGAAGATGCTAAGCATATGGGATGTAGATGAAGTTTGTCCTGGTGGAAACATGAACAGTATGAGGGACCCAGACATTGATAAATCAAAGCCCCCACCCCAGCTGGGACATATATAAAACAAGATTGTTAAATACTTTGTTAGAAAGAAATGCATTAGTGGATCCTTGGAAGGGAAATGAACCCCTTTAATAAGGAGTGCACTTTTCAATCAAATGTGTATAACACTTAATCAATATTTGATTATCTCTTCATGTCATTTGAGTTGCTCTGATAGGCATAGAGTAATAATTAAACCAGCTTTTGTATCAGATCTCATTCTGACTACCCTAGCATTTAACCCTTATGCTGCCGACAGAATTAGAACGTATAGGAATTTTGGACTGATATGTCAGTCAGCGGCCCTGCTAGGGTTAAATGTGAAGGACATAATGACAAGTATTGTATTTGTAGAATGAGTAACAGTCTGCTTAATGAACAAAAGTTATCTATAGACATCATAATAGCAATAGCCAGTTTCTGGAATAAGAACCTTAATGACTGAACACATCCTAAATAGCTGGGATGCTTTCAAAGCCACCTTGAGGAGCATTATAACATCAGAAGCCAGTTAAAGGTAAACAAGGTGGAAATTAGGAGATGTCTAGAAAATTAACTTAAGAGATTGAAAAATCTAATTAGAGGATGACAAGACTGACACAGAGAAGACTATAAAAATATAAGTGATGTTCTAGAGAAAGACCTCATGAGCAGAATGTTGCTGGTTGAAAATAATGAGATACTGGTACTTGACAAGTGAAACTGCAGGCTGTTACTTGTAAAAAAAATAAGCAAGAGGAATAAAGGATTGAGATAATTTACATGATGACAGAGGCAATTAAATAATACAGAAGTCAGAAACTGAAATGTGTTTTCTACATTTTTATAATGACCTTTATAATACTTAAAATACAATTAGAACAGAATAGGTATTGGAGTATTGCAAATGAACAATAGATCTGAGTTCCATAATGGATGTGGTGCATCAACTGACAGAACCTATTACAATAGCGAGATAGAGAGTGCAGTGGCATCAATAGCAAAACAGAAGGCACCTGGTCCTGATGGTCTTACAACTGAATTGCTCATGTACATTAAAAATGAGTTACTAGCTTGTTTTCATAAATCATTTACAGTTACAGTATACAAAATAAGGGAAACTTCCTCGTTCCTTTAAAGTTTATATAACTCTAATAATGAAACCCGGTAAGGATGATAAAAAAATAGAAAATTACTGGCCAATCTCATTATTACTGTAGATTGGGATTATAAACTGTTAGCAAATTATCAACTAACAGATTAATATATTTCCTACAGGAGATCATACATCAGGATCAAAACTAATTGTTGACCAGGAGAACTATACATGAAAGAATCAACAAAGCACAGTTATTAGACCATGCTTTCTTTACTGCCACTGATGTCACTGCACTCTCCCTAAATAATAGATAGGCCTTTGTCATGGTCACTCTCACCCTCCCCCCATTTATATTAGGGATGTAAGTATTTTTGGCCACTATCCATCAGAAGCCAAGTACTGAATGGATTAATTGTGTGCCTCAGTCCTTCTGTATCAATGCTTATGCAGATTATGTTTTTCTTTTACTTCTGACCCTATAAACAGCATTCAATATCTTAAGCAAGAAATTATTAACAATTCAGAAGTCTCTGAATATATAATAAATGATGAAAAATCAGAAGTTATTGTTACTTGTAAAAATGCATCCTTGCTCTACAACAAATGTTCCCAGTGCAATACAAGGAACATCATTTGGATTATTTAGCGGTGCATCTATCAATCTCCATTTTATATCTTGTATCCATATAATCATAATGGTGGCTATTCTCCAATGGGAGCAGTGGCTATGCACTGTGGATCAGGGACACTCGATTTACCAAGGAGGTACAGGACTGGTGCTCACCCAATCCCCCACCCACACGCCAAACTCCATAATGGGGGCGGGATGTGGTATCTCCGGGGGGGAGGTGTGCTGGCACTCCACACCATTCACTAACATGCAGAGTGCCATATGTGGGTACCGGCAGCAGCATACCCAGAGGGCAGATGTACTGGCTACATGCTTACTCCAGATGCCACCACCGGACCCACTGGTGCAGGTGGGAAGTCTTTGGACCCCAGCAGGATGGATCCCTGATGTCAGGGGATAATCAGGCCAGGGGCAGATTGCCAGCACATGCCCTCCCAGAAGCTATACTAGCACTCTACATGCCCACCAGGATGGTGACAGACCAGCCCAAGGGATCCATTGCAGACCTAGGTAGGGCAGCTGATTGACCACCGTTCAGGGTCTGCAACCCCACCCCTGTGTACCTGTGCATCAATGGGCAGAGACACAGAGGGGAGCCAGGCAGGGACTGCAGCTTCATGAATGTGGTCCCCATGCGGATCTCCCATGGGTGCAGAGTGGTGCACATCTGTAATAATAATAATAATAATTTTATTTATAAAGTGCCTTTCAACGTATCAAGGCGCAGAACATATTAAAACCATAACTTCAGATATAAATCAATAATACATATAGATAAAATCATACCATAATAACATCAAATATTAAAATCAAGTAACAAAATATAAAATAGAATGATAACACAATAAAATTAACTAATCATCCAGGAAGGCCATTTGCCACAAATAAGTTTTCAGATTCTTCTTAAATTCCTCCATGGAGGTGCACTCCCGTAACCGGCGTGGTAGAGAATTCCAAAGAGTGGGTACAGCATAGGAAAATGCTCTGCTGCCAGAAGACTTTAAACTCACTCTTGGAATCTCTAACAACCCCTCATCGGCTAAGCGGAGCGGGCGGCTGGGGCAGTAATATACCAGACGTTCTTTCAGATAGGTCGTACCCTGATTGTGAAGGGCTTTGAAAGTCAATAAAATGACTTTAAAGGTGATCCACCACCGTATAGGAAGCCAGTGCAGTTCGCACAGCACCGAGGTAATATGACAGGAACTACTTGTCCCAGTCAGAACCCAGGCTGCAGCATTCCGCACCAGCTGTAGACGATGGATTACAACCCCAGAAAGCCCAAAGTATAGGGCGTTGCAGTAGTCCAAGCACAAGGACACACAGGCATGGACCAACGTTGGCAAAGAGTCAGACGTAACAAGGTGTCTAACCCTGGCAATATTCCCAAGATGGTAAAAGGAGGTCCTGACAATGGCCGACACTTGAGATTGTAGGGTCAGCCTGTCGTCTAGGACAATCCTAAGGCTACACACCCATTCAGAGGTCAGAAGTGACATGCCGCCAAGAAAAATTCCAGAGGGTGTGCCATCATGTGACCTCTCTATCTGACCACCCGGGTCCACAACCAAAACCTCTGTCTTCTCTGAGTTCAACTTTAACTAGCTAGAATCCATCCAACCTTGGATTTCTTCCAGACAGTTGTTAAACACCGCAAGAGCTCCATCCTTGTCGGGTGCAAAAGACAGGTATAGCTGGGCATCATCTGCATAGCAGTGAAACCTCAGCCCATACCATCTTATAATGTCTCTGAGGGACAGCATATACACTGCAAATAACATGGCTGACAGCACGGAACCCTGAGGCACCCCACACAACAAAGGAGTTGGGCCAGAGGAAAAAAACCCTGACACAACTCTTTGTGATCTCCCAGTGAGGAATGAGGTGAACCATTGTAAAACAGTTCCCGACATTCCACAAATTTGCCTCAGGCATGCTATCAACACCAGGTGATCCACAGTGTCAAAAGCTGATGAGAGATCAAGGAGAACCAGAATGGAATGTCTCTTCTGATCCCTGTCCCTCTCCCTCAGAAGATCATTAAGCACCCAAACCAGCGCAATCTCGGTGCTATGTCTTTTGTGAAAACCAGATTGGAAGGATTCATAGATATTATGGATGGTTAAATGGTCTTCCAATTGGGCTGCCACTACCTTTTCAATAACCTTCCCAATAAAGGGAAGGTTAGAAATAGGTCTGTAGTTTGAGAAACAGTCTGGGTCCCATGTAGCATTCTTCAAGAGAGGTGTCACCACCACCTCTATCAGGGAGCTAGGAAACTCACCTGACTCCAAGGAGCACCAGATTATTTGCACCAGGACTGGACCGATGATATCAGAACAACCCAAAATTAGGGGAGTCAGTCCAGGGTCCAAACTACAGCTTGTGGGACGCACACTATGGAGGATCCTCATACTATCCACAAACTCAGGTCGACAAAAGGAACTCCAAGAGAATTGAGGTACCGTGAACTCACACTGTTCTACGATGTCACCCTTAGAGACTGCCAGACACAAGTCTGCCCTGATGTCGGCCACTTTAGTTGCAAAGTAACGAGCGAGCTCCTCGCACTCTAATTGTGAAAAAGCTTTTCGAACTTGTAGACAGGCGGGGTTGCACAGTCTGTCTACAGTCTGAAACAGCTGAGCCGGCCGATTCCAAGCAACTGCAATCTCTCCGGACAGGAATTCTGCCTTCTTATGGGTGATTTCAGATTGATAGATAGAATAATGTTCCATCAATCTAAGGCAGTCGGCTTCAAGGGTGGACTTGCGCCAACAACGCTCTTACTTTCGCCCCTGTCTCCGCATCTCCCTCAGTCTCCCATCAAACCAAGGGGACCTGGGGTGAAGGGATAAGGGGTACTCACAAACCGGAGCAATAAGATCCAGGGCCGCCGTAACAGCCACATTATAGGCCAACACCAGTGTCTCTGGATTATTGCTCACCAACACAGGGGATGATAGGTCAAGGACTGCCGCAAGGCCTTGTGAAGTAATATTCCAAATGGGCGGTACCTGACCATCTCCACAGGGGAAGACCTTCTCAGGGGGGTGCAAAAATTAAACCTCATGTTGTAGTGGTCAGACCAGGTGACTGGTTCCACACCCACGTCAGATGCATCAATCCCTAAGAGGAAGATTAAGTCCAGAGAGTGTCCAGATTTATGCGTAGTAGTGGAAACTACCTCTGTAAGGCCCAAAGAAGACATTAATTGGAGGAAGTGATTAGCAAATTGTGAGAGTTCATCATCGACCCAGGCGTTGAAGTCACCCAGAACCATCAATCTGGGCAACTCAAACGACATGTCGATGAGGAAATCCGCTACTTCCTGTAAGAAGCGTTTCCCATCTCCGGGTGGATGGTAGATGAGAACGATTCAAACGCCTACACCTGCTACAACTGTGCACTCAAAGGACTCAGCCTCACCTACTACTACATTCGTGATGCCCAATTCAGTCTTGAAACAGACTGCAACCCCACCTCCCCTGCAGTCCAATCTCGGGCGGTGTATCACTGAGTACCCGTCCGGAGTCATGGCCTCCGTTATGGGGCCTGAGTTTTCATTCAGCCAGGTCTCGGTGATGCAAGCCAAGTCAGCCGAGCCAACAAGATTGGCAGTAATGGTGGTCTTATTCCTGATGGACCTGGCATTGCATAAGACCGCCCGAGTTAGACAAACCTCGGAGGCTGTCAGGTCTATCTGCCTACTAAATTCAGTAGTGCCCTTGGGTATGGGCACCAGACATGGTAAACCCTGGTCTGTGTTCCATTTTGCCCCAGGGCACCTTCTGGACTTAATAACCCCTATACGGTGGCCCTGATCATTCATCCTCTCCTGTTCACACACCCCTGCCCTCCTTACTCTCCTATGAACAATTCCCAGTGCTCTACAGCACTGGTAAGTATCGAATTGTATGGGAGGGGTATAAAAAGTGCGGAGGGTGCGAAGAGAGGAGGATGAATAGCGCACCACCGTGGGGACTGAAGGCCAGCACATGTCACTGCTTAAACAAAACAATAAACCCCAAATGTAAAATAATCAATCTTAACAACATACAATTAACCAAATAATCCCAACCGTAACCAACATAAGTAAACAAAATCAAATAAACAAAAAACCTGACCTCACAGAAAAATCGAGTCTGGGCTAGACTGAAGACCCACAAATAAAACAGAATAAATAAAGTAAAAAAACAAAGAAAATAAAAATATATAAATAAATATAAATAAATGTAAATGTAAGGGTACTCTCACCATCTCTATAACCAAAAGAAATAAAAATTAATTACCCCCCTTAGCTCTCTCACAGCCAAGTAGAGAGAAGGAAAAAGAATACCTTAGCACTCTCACTGCAAGATAAACATAATAATAAATCAAAACAATTTAAACTTTAAACAAACAGATAAATTACAAGTCACCTCCCCCCCAGTAGTCTCATGACCCAGGGAGAGGGTACAATCCAAATTAAACTAATGGACACAAGGTCCTCTCACCACGTTAAATGTCCAAATAAAGAGTCTTCAAAAAGCCAGGCACAGAGACGAATTAGTCCTCAGGTTTAAAAAGTCAGCAGAATACAAATTATTCCAGAGGATATCCAAAGTCCAAGTTTGAAAATCAGGAGATCACGATTTGAATAAGGCCCTTTACCTCCAACCGGGCAACACACAAAAAAGAGTGGACCAACTTAGGGGTCTAGGGGGCAGAGACCCCCAGCCAATTCCTTGACTAAAGGCTCCCAAATGCCCCCTTGTATGTGCCAGCTCTATGCAAATTTGGAATAGAGCCCATTGTGATTAATAATAAAATCTGAGATAATCTTAGAGGTTGGAATGGGTACAACTGTCCTAGTGGGGAAAAATCCAACTGATTAAAATGGTAATATTTCCCCCAGTGTTATATTCAGTACAGGCCATTTTAATAGAGGTTCCTCTAAAATAGTTTTGTGATCTGAATAACCCACTCAAAGGGTTCATTTGGAATTCAGGGAAACCCAGAACTGAGTGAGCTAATGTGTGTCTGCTGATATAACAACAGGCTTTAGCCTGTCTGGAAATAGATGTCTATCATGTGGAATTCATTGCTAAAAAGATACTCCAATGGACTATAATGTGAAAAGTGAAACATTCAGATGATCTTATTCTAAACTCTGATCATGTAAACAATTTATCTTCTTAGAGGGACTCTCTCGCAGTAGGTAATACTCTTGGGAGTTTGCCAGAGGGCACTTTCATTGACTGTAGCTTTCACTAGCAGTGTTGACTAGGGGCCACTCACAATGATGTAATTTTGTATTCTAGTATAAATAGGTGGGCGGCCCCGAGTGACCTCGGTTCTTTTTCCCACCGCTGCTTAGCTCGCTGCATGAGTAACTTTCTCTTCTGGTATACCAGGGCACCATTGATGTGGAAATTGAATCTGAAAGGTTCTTCATTTATATCGCTTCTTTTCTACTATTTCTCCACATGTCTAGTTTGGATTCTTCATTCAGAAACTGCCATTGTGGATGAAAATTCTACAAATATAATTATCATCCAGTTTGTGTTCGTTGTCTGGGGGCTGCCCATAACTTTTTATCCTGTGCTGTCTGTCAGAACTTCAATCAAGCAACCCATCATTGATGTCTGCAAGAACTTAAGATGCATTTAATAGAATGTAAAATTGCTCATGAGAAGGGTGCCCGTCCCCATACCCCATTGGAGGTGTTGCAGACCTCCCAGTCCTCACACAAACACTCATCAAAGCAAAAGAGTAGAGACAAGAACAACTCTTTCTCTTTTGAAGATAAGAAGTCACGCTCGTTGATGGCCTCCACTTTTGGCTGCCCATTGGCAGTCTGTGCTACTGCCTCATACAAGGAAAAGTCTCATTCAGACAGGCCATGGCCTAAGTCGATGACTACCCTCCCAGTCCTCTCATCTACGGCCCTATCTACTGCTTTGGCTGCATTGACTATGACTGCTCTTTCCATGCTGCATTGACCATGACTTCTCTTTCTGCATCCCTGGGTCACCTGTCAACAGCCACCAGGTCCTCCAGCATGGACCCTGGAATTGTGTCACCAATGTATTCATTCACACATTCAACCTCATCCCCTTTTCAGTCTCCATCAATGAAACATACAGTGGACTCAGAGTATGTTATTCAAGAGCAGGGGTTCTTTCTCACAGTGACACCTAAAGTGCCACCTCCTTCTCAGGTGGTCACTCACCAAAGCCTGGACGATGCCTTACGAGGTATGACCTTTCACGGACCTGGTACTCAGCTGCTTTCCCACCCATTCCCTGCCCATTCTATCTTGCTGCTCCAGGCTTATTCCAAGGCTGGGATGGGTGCCATGTACCTCGCTCCCCCATCGACAAATTCCTCCATTGACCTGGCTACAGTGGTGCAGGCTGTTCTTTAGGTCATGCAAGGCCTGCCTACAAAACAGTCCCCTCAACCTCAAGCTTCCTCTTCTCCTTCACCTCCTCCACATAAAAGGCCTCACCAGGAGCCTTTCTTTGCACCTCACAAGGAGTTTTCTCCTGCTCCCTCCTACCATTCATTGGAGCATTAATGTGAAGTCTCATCTCTCAGTTCTCCCCTTCTGAGTGTTTTCCTGCTTCTTTTTTTGACTGCTCTCCTCTCTCTTTATCTTCTTATTCCACTACTGACTCACCTATGTAACCCTAGTTCTGATACAGCATTCTAACCCTTGAAAACATAACCTGAATGGTAGAGCATTGTAGCCATTTTCACATGATGGTGCGCCCCCCCCGGACTCTTAATATCCTTGTGATGGCAGCCCTTGCCTCCCTACTCCTTGGATGCATCCTCATATTTACTTTTGAGCCTGTCATGGACTTAAAAAATGGTGGGAACAGATCAAAAAATCATTCATGCCAGGAGCAGAGTCCAATGGTGTTGGCTACTTAATTCATGCCCACAAAGGGAACCAATCCTCACACATTCACACCGGCTCACATCCCTTGCTGCCCCACTCCCCCAAATTTGACCTCTCTTACCCTCTCTGTCAGGATAATATTAATTGCTGTATCCAATTATCGGAGCCCCGCTAACACCCACCCCACAGGTAGTGCCTGTGACCAGAAAATGTGCCCTAATAAAGCTTTTCTGAGGTTCTTGGTTAGGTGACCAGAAAATGTGCCCTAATAAAGCTTTTCTGAGGTTCTTGGTTAGATGCCTTCGGAAATTACTAGTACTACTGCTTTTCTGTGGCAGGTAGCATGGAACTAAATCTGGGCCCCCCTCCTTCTGTTAGCTGCTCCCGGGGAGCTTGCCCAGTTAAAGGGCCTGAGCTTCCTTCATATGAACATATGCAGCCTTGCCAGCAAATTTGACCAGGCCCAAGTCTGGGTTTTACATGCCTCACCTGATGTAGCAATGTTCTCTGAAACCTGGCTCAAGAGCAACGTACCTGATAATTGTCTCTGCTTCCCTAGCTATAATCTATACAGGTGTGACAGACCTACCAGAGGAGGTGGTGTCGCCATTTATATCAAGGACAAATTCCAAATTACCAACCTTAACCATACATCATTGCCCAAGGAATTTGAATGCCTCTCCGTTAAAATTATTCTTGCACCTGGGGACTTGCAGCGGGATCCAGTGAAGATGGCAGCTTGATTCTTCTGCTCTGCCCCAGCCCGATAAAAAATCCTGTACTTACCACCAAAATGCTGGACTGAAAGCTTGCTTTTCTCACTTGACTTCTCCCCTTCCTACCCCCCTGTCACCACTGTTGGAGTATTTTTGGGGATAGTTACACTCTACAGCACCTGGCGATCTGCGCAGATATTGACCCAGTTGTTTTCAGATAGGCCACACAGGCCTGACCATGGTTTTCTCAGATGCAGAGTCTCCTCATCCATTCTCCGTGGAGCGTTGGTGCCCCCCTGCATCCTTCCAATGGTGACTGTGGGCAATAGATGACAGATATCTCCTAGGGGGATTTTCGCTGATCCAGGCACAGAGTTAATGACCTCCCGTCTACTCTCCTCATGCAACACAAGGATCCTCCTGCTGATATGGACCAGACTGCTAGCTGCTGCAAAGGAGCTTCAGCTCTGGGCACCTCGGATCAAACTCAAGTGAGGGAAGCCCTTGGGAACGTCACAAAACTGCTCGAAGCACTATTTTCAAGGGTGGATAACATTGGCTCCTTACTAGCGAGCAACGTTGCAGATGTCCGCAGGCTTGAGGATCAACATAATGTCCTCGAGCAGTAGCTGGGGGAGCTGGAAGGCCATCATTTAAATGTACTGCACAAACTCAGGGACCATGAAGCCAGGCTGGCTCATTTATGGCAAAGGGCTGTGGTCCAAGAGAATCATACTAGGAGGAATAATATTTGCATTCTTGGTGTGCCAGAGGGAGCGAAAGGCCCCAGTCTGGAGAAATTCCTAAACAAATGGCTTCTACATCTGATAGGAGATCGGTGGAAAGAGCCGGTAAATGTTGAACACGCTTATCATGTTCCCAGTAACTTGAGTCATGCTAAAAGCCCTCGGACCATAGTTGCGTATATGCTGTGCCTCTCAGTCAAGGAGCGACTACTCAAAGCCATAAGAGACACTGGGGAGCTAACCTGGAGAGGACACGTTATGTCTGTTTGCAGAGATTTTACACAGGAGGTTGCGGCCAAGTGTAGTGCCTACAAATCCCTGAAAAAAGTTCTGAATGCTAACTCAGTACGATACTGATTTAAAGGACTTACTTCATTGTATCTATCCAAAGATGGCCAGTCCTTTCTCACAGATTCACCAAGGGATGCTGAGGCCTGAATTCGGGGACACTGGGTGAATATGCTGGCAGGCACTACATCTCCCAGACACCTCTGGGAACCGATGGGTAGAATAGAACAAGGAACTAGCAAGAAGGACAGCACTGCCTCAGAGGAACACTATCGCAGGCAGAAGGGTCCATCCAATATAGCTCCCTCAAAGCACAGACAACTATGGAATCCTTCTCCTGACAGAGCCAAGCAACCCCTGCTTCACTCTATACCTAAGCCAAATCTTGATGTATCCAATACTGGCCAAAAGCTTAAACTGCCGGAAACAGCTGATCCCCCTCTGCCAGCGAGACAATGCCCGTGCACTAGAAGCCTTTGTCCGCCAACACAGAGCAACCCTACCACATCCCCATCAGTCAAACTCCTGAAAGCAGACTTGACAACGCCAGAGAAGGGTAAGCCCTCTGACACCATGGAGGAACAAATGGAGATCCTTGTGGATGACCCGGTACCGATGGAGTGGGCATCGATGATGGAGGAGGAGAATGAAGAGGAAGATATAACCAGTACTGCTCTGAAACCTGGAACAAAAACATATGCAGAAGCTCTTGCGATACTGGGAACCTGAAAAGCAAAGGGAACCTGTTAATCAAATATGATAATCTGAGGGACTAACTTGCCAGACCTAGGGAGAAGGGTTATGCCCCCACCTCCTCCTTTTTGACTTAACACTCCTAGAATTGAGTGGGCACTGCCTATAAATCACAGGTAGGAGAACCCCCCCGTCTCATCTTCCCACCTTGTATCTTCAGGTCCCTCATGACCTATATAGTAATCCCTCCTCCCTCACTGCTACTGCAAGCATATCTCTATATATGCCCTATCCCTCTCTTCTGGCTGATGGGCTTTGTAGCCCAATACCCTTACTCATGGAGTTGGGCATATACTTCCAAAATAATTCATAGGCCTGGAAATTCCCATGATGCACGAACATGACTATCCCCTACTACACTCTTATAGTCTTGGTAGTTACTCATACTCCTGGTAAGTTGTTACTTCTCTCATGGGTTAGAACCCTATAAGCAATATGTGGCTGACAGATCACCCCCATCCCTTTCCCATTCCCCAACCAGGTGATCAGATTGACTATGCCCCCCCCAGCTTGGGGCAGCTCCAGACTCCAGATTTACCCTGGCAGCTTGTAGCAGTTCATATAACCGAGCTCTCAGACTCGGGCTGGGACAGATCATCTAACCTGGTGTGACTCCTTCCCATTTCTGCATTTGGTGCCCGAAGCAGTGTGGCTCAGGGGTGTAACTGCCCCTTCTCACGTGTACAACTCAGCACCAACTGAGTTATTGTTGATCATTTAGAAGAGTTATATTGCATTATAATTAATCTGTTGCTTGACAATTGTCTATTGACAGACTTCTGTTTTGTATTTTGAATTTTCAAGATATATAACTGTTGTTTTCCCTTTATTTCACACAGGCCTCTCTTCAACTACAGATACAGTGCTTATCACTGTCTCCTCTCAACCTTCTCAACACCTGACTACTTGAGGCTCATTGACGGTACACGACTTACCACAGGCCTCTAGCCGGGTATCTTTTCTTTTATTCTTTTCTGCCTTTTCTCTCGCTGCTGGCTGGGTGAGTACATTCTTTTTTCCCTTGTTACGTGACAGGTGGGAATAACTATGGTTCCAACTACAGCTGCACCGCGTGGCTGGGGATGTGTCTCCTGGAATGTGCGTGGACTGAATCATCCAGCCAAGCGAACTAAAGTATTGCAAAATTTGAACTTGCTGGGTGTGGATATTGCCTTACTCCAGGAGATGCATCTTACCAGTCACACGGTGCAAAGGTTAAAGAAGTTTTGGGTGGGAACAGTGCTGGCCAGCTGTGCCTCCATGAAGTCCAGGGGAGTGGCCATCCTATTACGGAGGCCGGGACCATTGACTGTTGAGGATCAGTGCCAGGACTCATTAGGTAGATGGATAGTGGCTAAGCTGTTATATCCTGGTGGCAGGGTCATAATAGCCAACGTTTATGGCTTCACTATGGATACAGGGGATGTCTATTCAGAACTGAGTCAGGCCTTCACTGAGCTCTCTGGCGACGATCTTGATATCCCAATCCTACTAGGTGGGGACCATAATTTGGCGCGTGATATTTTTTTAGACAAATCTATACCCACACCTCAGTCCCATCTGAAGGTTTTTGAAACACTAAACACTCTGATGTCAGAATGGAGACTAGGGGATCCATGGAGAATCAGTCATCCAAGTGGGTGTGATTACACATATTTCTCTACAGTGCATGAGACTCATAGCAGACTTGACTTCTGGTTGGCCAACTATGCTGCAATGCCTAGGATAGAAACTTCCACCATTGGCAGCATAGTTATATCGGATCACGCCCCTGTGGCAATCACTTTCACTCCCTCTGGGAAAGGTTCATGCTCCACAAGGTGGAGATGTAATCCATTACTGTTAGAGGATGCAGCCTTTCATGACTACATAAAAAGGGAAGCCCTCTCCATTTCTCGGTTAACACCGCAGGGGAAACTAGTGTGACCACAGTCTGGGAGGCCTTTAAGGCAGTCATAAGAGGAAGAATTATTTTCTTCACTGTGGCTAAAAACAAGGAAAGGGCAAGGCATATATAAGAGCTCCAGAAGGATCTGGCACATCTGAAGAAACAGTTCAAACTGTCTACCACTAGCCCACGCAACTGCCCCTTCCTAGCCAACATTACTGGTTTAAAATACAAGCTCAATGTGTTATTGAACAGGAAAGTGGAGTGGCAACTTAATTGAGCTAAACACAGGTCCTGGGAGGAAGGTGACAAGGGAGGGAAACTGTTAGCTTATTACCTACGGAAGCAGCAAACTTCTTCCAGAATTTTAGCCCTAAAGAACAAGAAGGAGTAGATTGCAACAACACCCAAAGCTATCAATGAGACTATGAAAATATTTTATTAGGACCTTTATCAGTCCCAGAATGTCTTTTCGGATATTGAACTATCCCATCGGCTGCAAAACTTTTGTTGAGGAGCACAACTCCCTCAGCTCTCTAAAGAGCAGACCCTTGCCATGGATGCTCCCATAACTCGGGACAAACTCTGGTCAGCTCTATCTCAGATGCCTAAAGAGAAGGCCCTGGGGCCAGATGGAATGTCAGCAGAGCTGTACCAAGTGTTACAGGATGAGATCACCACCCCCCCCCTTCTGCAAGCTCTCCGGGAAGCCCAATCGAACACAATACTTCCCCCCACTATGCGTGAGGCTCTCATCTCACTAATTCCCAAAAAATCCTCGGATAACTTACTGTGTGCAAATTATAGACCCATATCACTTCGCCCAGTGGATACTAAGATATTGGCCAAAATCTTGGCAACCAGACTATCCTCAGTGTTATTAAATCTGATTCACCTCTCTCAAATGGGGTTCTTAAAAGGGAAATCTAGTGCAGATAATCTACGCCTCATTTTAAATCTTAAATGGCTGGCACTTCAGTCTGATGTTCCCATAGCCACCTTAGCGGTTGATTTTGCTAAGGCCTTCCACTCCCTGGAATGGGCTTATTTGCACCAGATTCTCCGATTGTATGGCTTCTGATCCCAGTTTTGTTCATGGGTTTGCACACTGTACAACCTGCCCTCGGCCAGAATCCTCACTAACAGGGATACCTCCTCTCCATTTCTCCTCCATAGAGGCACCAGACAAGGGTGTCCTCTCTCCCCGCTCCTTTTTCTTGTAGCTCTGGACCCCCTGATCAGAACACTTGTTAACACCTCAACTATAGCCAGTATCCCTGTGGGGGAAACCTCCTACTTAGTTAATGCATATGCAGATGATATGCTACTTAATCTTTCTAGCCCGCAGTCTTCCTTCCCCCCAGTTCTGTCAATCCTGCAGGAGTTTGCTAGATTATCTGGGCTTACAGTGAATCAGAAAAAAACTACATTATCCCCTCTAAGCCAGAAGTGTAGTAGACACTGTATAGCAGGCACAGATATTTCTTGGGCGCTGCAAGACTTCTCATATTTGGGCATCAACATCACGGCAGCCTGGAAGGACTTAAGCATGGCCAATTTCTCCCCTCTCCTAGCCTCTCTGACAGCCGAGATCCATCACTGGATGAAGTTACGCCTAACTTTGAAAGGAAAGGTAGAAGCTGTTAGAATGTTTATCTTTTCTAGGGTTTCCTACCTGCTGAACAACCTCCCAATCCATCTCTCTCAAAAAACATTTCAAGCCTTAGATAGATTGGTGGCACTTTTCCTCTGGGAAGGTGGACCCCCTAGATGGGGATGAATGAAATTACATGCTCATTGGACCAAGGGAGGGCTCATCCTCCCCTGGTTCATGGGATATCATCTGGCCTTTAGCGTGGCTCAGGCTGTGACATGGTTTGCCCCTTGTTCCACCCCCCCCTCCTCAGTGGGAAATACTGGAAGCCACTCTGTCAGCAAAGACTCCCCTCTATTTGCTGTTATCTAGCAGGAAACTTGCTAATCCTCAACTCAAGCCATTTATGATGAACACATGTACATTGTGGCACTGGACAATGGCAATAACTGGTGTTCCAAGTGCCAACTACCCTCCTTCTTTATGTTATGCTCCGATTTGGAATAATCTCCTTGCTAAGGTAGATCACAAGCCACTTCAATGGACCTTATGGGCCTCTAAGAGCATTCAGACGGTAGCTGATCTACTCATTCTGAACAGCCATATGCTGATGTCCTTTGAGCAGCTCAAAGATAAATACAAATTACCATCCCAAGATATTTGGAAATTTCTCCAAATATGAAGTGCGCTGATCCCGCTCCTTAAGACTTGGCCATCCCAGTCCCCTTGGAGGTGCCTGAATAATCTCTCCCAACCCAAGAGAGGCGGGGGCCTTGTAGGTGCTATATATTGAACTCTTCGAGATTCCCAACTGGATGTCACTTTAACTAGCAAAGTCGCATGGGAGTGGGATCTTGCTCACCCCCTATCCCCACAGCAGTGGTTGGAATGTCTTAGAATGGCCCATACAGCCTATCTAGACTCAAAGAGCCAGTTGATTGAATTAAAAATTGTCCTCAGATGGTATCAAACCCTCTCAGTCCTCTATAGGCGAAAAATAATCCCACAGAATAGCTGCTGGAGATGCCACTCTTCTCCGGCCCATCTATACCACATACTATGGATGTGCCCAACAATTCACACTTTCTGGGCATCAGTCCTGAATGACTGTTCTGCTATAATGGGTAACCCGCTATCTCTTCAACATTACTCCCTTCTGCTGGGGGACACCTACACATTAAATGCACTCTCTCCCCCTAGTAAAGCTTGGGTCCTGGTAGCTGTCATGGAAGCAAAGAGAGCCATCTTGTTGAGATGGAGGCAATCTTTACCCCCCCACACATTCTCAATGGTGAGCAGCCATGGCTAGTCTGGCCATCTTTGAGAGGCTCACAGCAGCAGCCAGAGGTAAACTCGCTGACTACCACTCGAAATGGAATGCTTACCTGCATTCCCACATTTCTAGGCTACCTCCTCCCCCACTACAAAATCCTCCTATTACTTTATAACAGGTCGACCCTAGAGTGGTATGCCAAATTTGAGGCATCCCTTTCTCCTTCATATAACTTCTGCTATGCTCCTTATCCCTCCTTTTATCTCTAGCTCTTTTCCCCTCTTTTCCTCCTTCTTTTCCTTTTTCAATCCTGACCTTTTGACAACTCAAATACTCTATTGTGGGACTACTGGGTATAAACTAATCATGAGAACCTATTTGGTATATATTCATAAAGCAAATGAGAGGCCTGTGCTGCGATGTAATGCTTTCCTTGAATCCTTATCCTTACAAATTTCTGTGTCTAATTAAAGTTTATTGCAACCAGTCTGTTTTACTCATAGTATATGCCTTCCTGAAAGCCAGTTGAGACTTGGACTCTGATAAGTGTTGATGTAGTTTAGTGCTACCTTGTATTTTGGTTGCATCCTTTAAGGTGGCAGTATTATTAGCTATCTCGCTTTTGTTTGTCAGGGATTGAATCTCATGGTATATTTGCTTCTGTGTATTATGCAATAAATATGTTAAAAGATGGAAAATTTCAATAAAATTATTCTGGCACCTGGAGTTACCTTACTGGTAGCTGTATGTTATAGGCCACCTGCAGCCAGTCTGGGCATATTGATCCACCTGCATTCCCTCCTGGAAAAAGCAAGTTCAGAATGCATCTTAATTGGGGACTTTAACCTAAACTGGACTGATGCCAGCGCTAACAGGCTCAAGGATTTTTGTGATGGACACGGGTTAGCTCAGATGACCCTGAGATTACTTGGCTAAATATAAAAAACCTGACCGAAGCTCCTTACTGGACTTTGTTCTGGTCAATAAAGCACATAATATCTCCCATACTGGGGTCTTCCATAATGAACTGAGTGACCACTGTGCAATCTCCCATGTCAGGTACACCCCTCACCTTCCTTCCACTTCCATCTTCAAGATTAAACTCAGCATGAAAAATATTGTTCTCCATGCCTTTCTAGCTGACCTTGGGGACATCTGCTGGAATGATTTCTTCCTTGCACCCACTGTTTCAGAAGCTTTCTATATCTTCCAGGAGTTATTACTTAAGGTCATCAACAAGCATGAACCTTCAAGGAAAAAGAATTTAAGGAAAAGTGCTCCTGACTGGTTCTGCCCAGCACTGAAGAGGGCCCTTAGGCACAGAGACCTCCTATGGAAAAAGGCTAGGAAATCTCAGTCTGACACAGACTGGCTCTCTTTCCGAGTAGCCAAGAATGCCTGCACCAAAATGATCAGGTTGGAAAAAGCATTTTTTCCAGTCGGGGAAATGGCGTGTACTAATGCTCCCTGCTCCACTAGGTTGGGATTGTCAGCATTCTACGCACTTTGCAGGATACGTTTTTAAAATACTGCCATTGAGAATTGGGTGCACTGATAGGAGAGAACGAATCACATGGAACATCACTCTCAAGCACCTGTGCACCCGACCTGCTGTATAGCAACACCTTGCAGCAGACCCACAGGTCCTAAAGCCAGGTGTCTCAATGGCATTAATTTAGATGTGTTACTCTAATGACCACCCTTATATCATTCTTGATGGTAGTATTTTAAAACCTTATCATGCAAAGTGCATAGAACACTGACAATCCTGACCTAGTGGAGCAGGGAGCAGTAGTACATGCCATTTCCCCTGAGAACAAATTAATTCTTTAAGTAAGTGACCCAAGAGAGAATTGAATCATTTCCTGTTTCAGCTTCTAGATAATGATTTTAACATTGGGCTAGAGACAGATATATTTAGTTTCTAAACAGTCTGCTTTGTATTTGTTTATACAGAGAGAGATTTCCAAACGGAGAGACATTACACAAACAGGTTTGTTTCAGTGCATGAGCAAATCTTAAAAACACTTTTAAATCCACACTGAATTATTAATAAGATATTGAAATGTGGGATGAGTTACTGGTTTCAAACTACAAAATACAATTTATTTGAGAGGTGTACACACAAGTGTTGTTATAATGTTTAACAACATTTAGAGCTTAATATGTGAAGGTTGCAAGTTTTCTCATGTTCTTTTTAATTTTCTAACGTGTATAGTATGCTGAAACCACTGTTCTTCTGAAGTTTGTAATGCCAAGGGCCATATTATGCCATTTTTGTCTGTTTAATCCTATTTTTATTTTTATTCAGTTGATTTATAAGGTTTGTGAACTGGAATATTTAATTGCTTTATCTACCATCTTTATGGTAATAAGATGTAAGTGTATGTGGTGAATATTTAGGCCATTAAGGGCCGAATAGAGACAACATGTTCAGTATTTTATTACTTTCTAAATATAAAGAAACTGTATTTAATCTAGTGTGGTACAGAAAAAGAACATTTCTGGCATGTTTAGACCATAGGGTAGATATTTTTGGTTCTAAAATAAACATTTTATTTTTCATTTCAAGAACAAGAAAGGAGAAACTTGTGGAGTTCGGGGAAATGGTGTATAGGAGACATTATACAAGAGGGGCAATAAGTGAGACAGTGTTCTACATTTATGTAAATACATTGAATCATTATGTATTGTACAATGAAAATTAAAACATTTCTCTATATCTTTATGTTTTTGTACAGACACAGTATACTTCACTGATGAAGAGCACTTGCTTGAAACGTTTGAGTTTTCACAGTACACTTTATAGTGTCTCTGTTTTTTAAAAAAGAGAAGATAAGAAACAAAAGATTAAGAAATAATAAATAATATTTATATACCTTTGCATTGGGTGAGCCGGCTTTATTGTCTACCAATTGCATTTTCAGTGTATTAGCCATATTGGTAGTTTGGCACCTCCCCTTAATTACATTTTCTGTTTTACCGAGGTTGGCTGAGCTGGACTTCTTTCTTTTGTGGATTCCTGAGGCATTTTGGCAAGTACTGGATCCGGAGGGCCACTGATCCAAAGATTTACCCTTTTTGGCACACTGTCTATGCCTTATCATTGTTTTTTTGTCTACTGTTGGACTATTGGCTCTCTTTTGAAAACTACAAATACAGAGGGACACTACATGAGGATCCATTTTGTCTACAATTTTTTGGGACCAACTGTACCACAGATTCAAGACAATGATTAATTTTGATGAACTAGACAAAATTACAGACAATAGATCACAGCCTTTGTCCATTTTGAATGCTGAGAAATTGAAAATTCTACAATACTTTAAGTCTAATCGAGTTTTTGGTGGCTCTACACCTGGTCAGGTCTATGGTGAACTGATATGAGTAAATGAAACAAAAAACAGGTAAAATTGGAATGGCATGCATTTACAATGACCCAACATTTAAAACAAAAAAGATAGCCAGCCCACCGGCGCAGTGGTTGGATTTCCGCTCGCGACGCCGGTGACCAAGTTCGGGAATGGACCTGGGTCACTGGAGGGCCGGCTGGTGGGGGAGTAGGATTGAGCATCCCATGGACTGCTCTCTTTCTCCAGGGGGAGGGCAAGGGTCATGCTCAGTGCTCAATGGACCCCTGGCAGAAGCTAGGGGTCTGTGCAGCTACCGGCACTAATGTTAAAAGGGGGGGTGAGCACTGGATGTCATGGCACATCCCCACCCTGCAGACAAGAAAAACTCCTCATAGCTGGCCACGCCACTGAACCCTGCCCCTGGCTTTGATTAGCCTCCGGGACCTGCTCTCCCCAGACAGTCACTAGTTATTTGGCACTCCAGTGCCACATCCCTGCCCTCTGGGGAGTAAGCCAGGGGTGCTGGGAGAGAGAAATAAGAGCCCAGAGGTGGAAGCTTGGGGGTGCCATCACCAGGCTGATGTCTGGCGGCTGGCTGCGGGGGCAAAAATAGGAAAAATATAAAAAAAAATAAAAATAAAAAATAAAGGATACCAAGAGGATTAAGAATTTTTATACAAGCCAATTTGGGGTACTTTGATTTAGAATTAGATATCAAATGGGATGGAGTCAGAAATTGTTGCTCCAGAGATTTCATGTTACTTATAGTGGAGTCCATCACCAGAGAGCTGGCTAGAATTAACCAGATTTAAATGTCACTGAGGCTGAAGTGAAAAAGAAATATAACATTGATGAATATAAGCAATATTTAGAAAAAAGTGACTGCTCATTTAGAAGAATTTGAAGAAGAATTGAAAGCAGTTAAATTGAGAAAGTTTAAACATGATCTTAATGATTACAAAAACAATCAGGTTTACACTTATAAAAGGTCTGATGGTTTTGTAACTCAGCAGATCCTTAATCTTGAATCAGAATCTTTGGGACCATCTTCAGGCAGTGACAAAGATACCAATACTAACAGGACTCAAGTCACCTGGGGTAATGGCCATTTTTTTGCGGGGGGGCCAGAGGCAGAAGGACATTTCCAGGCAGACAGAAGAGAGGTTATCAATATACACATACGTGGAGAGGAAACAACAGGGAAGAAGAGGTTGTAGCAGGCCCCTCAGGAGAAACAGAAATAGAAAGAGGTACAAATTAGAAGACAGGAGAAAAGAAAATGAAAATTGGACAGGTCAAGAAGAAAGGACTCAGATCACAAATGAACAAGACCAATTAGTGTTTAACATTTCCAAAAAAAAATAACTAATTTGGAATTGGAAGTACTTGCAAAGGGACTGTCCTTTTGCCCTCACACTTGTATGAATTTGTTAGGTCTAAAATTAGATCTGAATAGATTTTTACGAAAAATCAGACTCAGATACCACTTTCATTCACAGACTGCTTCCTTAGTAAGAGATCCTGTAAAACAACAGAAACAGATAGAACTGAGCAGGAAGATAAATTTGAAGTCTATGTTGGTACCCCCTGAGAGACCTCATATGATTGACACATATATTGTACTAGTCAACAAGAATATAGAGCAAATGATAGATCTAGAACACAATCTAGACAGAAGAACAAGACTCAAATTAAGTGCAGCACAGTTTGGAGCCTTAAGGAAGCTAGAAAATGACTCAGATATAATAAAGAGTGCAGATAAGGGAGGGGGTGTGGATATTTTAGACTATGACCATTACAGGAATATTTGTCTAAGGTTGTTAAGGGATACACAAAATTACTTAAAATTACCAATGGACCCTGCAGGAAAAGTTAAGGACTTTGTACAGACAATTTTGAATACAGCATTAGAAAACTAGTTTATTACAGACTGGGAGTATAATGCATTATTAAGAAAGACACCATCTATTCCACTTCTTTACATCTTACCCAAAATTCACAAGGATTTATATAATCCTCTGGGCAGACCTATTGTCTGGGGGGTACATTCACTTTTGGAACCCCTTTCTGTTTGTGTTGATTTTCATATTAGACCATATGTTGAACAGACTAGATCTTGCATTAAGAATTCTACAGATGTGATTCAGTTATTAGAAAAGGAAAATGAATCAGATTTGAACATTACTGATTGTATATTGGTTACCTGGGATCTCAAGGACCTTTATACATCAATTCCACATAGAGAAGGCTGCAAGGTTTTGAGTAGAGTATTTGTACAACATAGAACTAAAGAAAAAACACCTAATATTCTGCTATTAAAAATGGCAGAATTAGTGCTGACTCAAAACTTCTTTAAATTTGAGCAGAACCTTTTTCTACAGGTCAGGGGAACAGCGATGGAGTCTAGTATGCAAATTTATATATGAGTGACTTTGAAACAAAATATATATTTACTGAGGACAATGTCTTTTTAATGCATATTCATACTTTTCATTGCTTTATAGATGATATTTTTTGCATCTGGACTGGAACAGTGAGTGAACTTAGGAGATTTAATGAATATTTGAATACCAGGACTAAAAATTAGATTTTTACAATTCAAGAGAGTTTTGAGTCCGTGCCTTTTCTGGATCTGTTGATTTATAAATGAAATGGTAGATTGGCTACAAAAATATACAGGAAGCTCACAGATAGAAATTCCCTACTTAGAGCAGACAGTTTCCACCCTAAGCATTTAGTGCAGTCCACACCATATGAGCAATTAATTAGGGCAAAATGAAATTGTAGTGACCCGGAAGAATTTGAGAAAACTCAGATAGACGTGTGCCAGATTTAAGGAGAGGGGTTATACAGAAAATGTTCTGTTGGGAGCAACAGAAAAAACAATGGATAGGAGTCAAAGTCAATGTCTGAATTATTTAGGGGAAAGAACTGATAACAGTGAGACAGACAAAAAGACAGGGTATGCAGTGACTTTTTAGGATAATTTGGGGGCAATTAAACTAATAATAAACAAACATTGGAATGTGTTACAGGCCACTGAATAAGGGGCCCTTATTTTTAGCCTTTATTAGTGACCAAGAAGAATAGGACACTTGCCAATATTCTTTCAAAAACTGTGCACACTGTTCCTGATACACGCCTACAACATTTTATGTCAGCAATAGATATAAGGAAATTTCCCTTGTGGACGCTGTATCCATTGTCATAACACATACAGGATCAAAACAATTAAAAACTTGGCTCAGAATGAGAATATACAAATATAGGAGATTATTAACTGCTCAACTGAAGGGGTTATTTGTATAATTACATGTCGATGTGACAAAATATATATTGGAAAGATAGAAAGAGCCCTGAAAGTTAGAATAGGGGAACACAAGTCTGATATAAGAAGGCATGATATCACCTCCCCGGTAGCAAGACACTTTGAAGAAGCAAGACATACACTGCCGCAGCTTAGATTTTTTGGTCTAGAAAAGGTAGTACTGAATCCCGGGGGTAGAGATTTCAGGATGTTCATTCTGACAAGAGAGGTTTTTTATATAGATAAATTCAAGACTAGAAATCCTAGATGTGGATTGAGTGATATGATAGACTGGCGGCCTTTCATTTTAACCCCTATATACAGCAGTTGTTCAGTTGAAATGATTATTCTGACTAGTACTTATATGCACATGACCTTATGGATGACCTTCCACTTAGTTTGGGGGCACGAAAGTTTTTATGACTTTTTCTATTACGGCTAATTGAGTCTTAGTGCACTTAGTCTGCACTGGTACTGTTGGAATGGATAAATAGTTTATGTTTCTCTGCCCCACGTATGGAATTTAGGGCTTAAATTTTTGTGATCCTGACCTTTTCTTTGTTTACCCTTGCTCGATGATTATTTGCATTATAGAAAAATATAGGTGTTTTTTTGCCCCACATAGGGAATTGAGGGCTTACATCTCTGTGATCCTGACCTTTTCTTTGTTTAATCCAACTACAGTAGATGATTATTTGCATCTTAAAAAAGTGCAGGTGGTATTTTTCAATAAGGGTTACAAATACTAATATGCTCATGACCCTGATTTGACCTCCTAGTCTGTATGACACGGTGTACCTTTGGGACCCTTTTGATAAGAAATGGGTGAAATAATTTATGCACTCTTTAATATTTATTTTACAGTTGCCTGGAGGTAACCAGCACTTAATATGCCCATAACCTCTGATCTGACCTCATTGATTGTGTGTAAGTTTGACCATTAACACGGATACAAAATGGGACAAGCAGTTGATTTATTGTCTTAGGTCTCAATAGGTTGATAGTATTCAAGAGGTTCTTGTTTCTTGCATGTTTTTTAGGCATTGATAGTCCGCTTCTAATTAGGGGCCTTTTGGCATTCACCTAGAGATTTTTAAATTGTTGTAACCTTGGATTTAGCTAAGGTATAGACTGTTTTGAATGCTTTTTTGGACTTATAGAGGCCAAGTTTGGGCTATTTGGCTCTTATAGTGGATAATTTTATGCCCCTAGCACTATTAAGAACATTTGTCTATGTGGGATCTATTTCCTGAGGTAGTGTAGGATCCCATGTTTGTCAGGACAAAGAGATATGACTTAACATCGAGTGATTAAATATATGAAATAGCAATACATAGAAAATCCTCTAAATTATATAGATATAATGGTGGTCTTTAGAGTAACACATCTAAATTATTTCCATTGAGATGCCTGGCTTTAGGAACTGTGGGTCTGCTGCCAGGTGCTGCTATACAGCAGGTCAGGCACATAGGTGCTTGACAGTGATGTTCCATGTGACTCACTCTTTCCTATCAGTGCGCCAGATTCTCGATGGTAGTATGTTAAAAACTTATCCTGCAAAGTGCGTGGAACACTACAATCCCGACCTAGTGGAACAGGGAGCAGTAGTACACACCGTTTCCCCTGAGAACAAATTAATTCTTTAAGTAAGTGACCCGAGAGTGAATTGAATCGTTTCCTCTTTCAGTTTCTAGATAATGATTTTAACATTGTACTAGAGACAGATATATTTAGTTTCTAAACAGTCTGCTTTGTATTTGTTTATGCAGAGAGAGATTTCCAAACGGGGAGACATTACACAAACAGGTTTGTTTCAGTGCGTGAGCAAATCTAACATACACTTTTGAATCCATACCAAATTATTAACAAGATATTGAAACGTAGGATGATTTACTGGTTTCAAACTACAAAATGCAATTTATTTGAGAGGTGTACACACAAGTGTTGTTATAGTGTTTAACAATATTTAGAGCTTAATATGTGAAGGTTGCAAGTTTCCTCATGTTCTTTTTAATTGTTTTCTAGCACGTATAGTATGCTGAAATCACTCTTCTTCTGAAGTTTGTGATACTGAGGGCCATATTATGGCATTTTTGTCTGTTTAAATTATTTTTTTTATTCAGTTGATTTATAAGGTTTGTGAACTGGAACATTTAATTGCTTTAATTACCATCTTTATGGTAATAAGATGTAAATGTACATGGTGACTATTTAGGCCATTAAGGGCCAATTAGAGACATGTTCAGTATTTTATTACTTTCTAAATATAAAGAAACTGTATTTAATCTAGTTTGGTACAGAAAAAGAACATTTCTGGTATGTACAGACCTTAGGGTTGATATTTTTGGTTCTAAAATAAAATAAAAAAACATTTTTTTTTTCATTTAGAGAATAAAATAGGAGAAACTTATAGAGTTTGGGGAAATGGTGTATAGGAGACATTATACAAGAGGGGCACCAGGTGAAACAGTGTGCTACATTTATGTAGGTAAATTGAATCATTATGCATTGTGTGATCAAAATTAAAAAAATTCTCTATAACATTATGTTTTTGTACAGACATAGTGTACTTCACTGATGAAGAACATGTGCTTGAAATGTTTGAGTTTTCACAGTACACTGTATAGTGTCTCTGTCTTTTGAAAAAGAGAAGATAAGAAACAAAATATTAAGAAATAATAAAAAAATATTTATATACCTTTACATTGAGTGAGTGGGCTTTATTGTCTACCAATTAGCATTTTCATTACCCTTCACCACCATGCCTGGCTTTGGGTGTCAGGGTTTACTCCTGATGTGCCACAAACCATTCTAAATGCCCCTTTCAATGGACAAAAGCTATTTGGCTCTAACACTCAGACCATCCTGGGTGATCTCCAGACTTCAGGTCATATCCTTCGCACAGTACATGGCATGTACCATACCTCACAGCAGGTGGACCAAAGAAAATATTTTCAAAACTTTCAGTTTTTCAGGGCCGGCCGTCCACATGGTAACAGATGACAGTTCAGCCGGGGATGGCAGCAATCTTAATCTTCTAGCCGTGCCCCTGCCTCTGCCTCTAAGGACACCCAGGCTGCCACTCCAGCAATGGCAGGAGCTCCCCAGTCCATCTGACTCATAGAAACATAGAAACATAGAAGCTGATGGCAGATAAGGACCACAAGGCCCATCCAGTCTGCCCATTTCTTTTTCTACCTTACAAATGTGCCATGGGCCTTTGCTCTGTCAGTGGGCTATCTATTCATACTCATTTGTATTGCTCCCTTATGCCTATCCCATGCCTGTTTGAAGCTCTGCACTGTATTCATAGCCACCACTTCTTGAGGTAGGCCATTCCATGCATCCACCACCCTTTCTGTGAAAAGGAATTTCCTCACATTCCCCATAATCGGCCCCCTCTAATCTCATGCTGTGTCCTCTTGTCCTGCTATTTTTCTTATATTTAAACATGTTAGACTCTCACCTTGTTAATGCCCTCAAGGTGTTTGAATGCCTCGATCATATCACCTCTCTCCCTCCTTTGCTCAAGGTATATATATTGAGCTCTGTTAATCTGTCCTCATATGTTTTCTGATGCAGTCCCTGCACCATTTTGGTTGCCCTTCTCTGGACTGCCTCAATTTGATTAATGTCCTTGTGAAGGTGTGGCCTCCAGTACTGCACGCAGTACTCCAGATGGGGCCTAACCAGTGTCTTGTAAAGAGGGATTATTACCTCCCTCTTACGACTTGTGATACCCCTACTAATACACCCTAACACCCCCCTAGCCTTACCTACTGCTTTAGAAGTCTGCTTGGATGATTTCAGGTCATCAGTGATGATGATGCCCAAGTCTCTTTCTTCCTTTGTGACTGCTAGCAACTCCCCTCCAAGCCTATAGGTGGCTTCAGGGTTTCTCTTCCCTATGTGCATGATCTTGCACTTCTTTGCATTAAATGCCAGTTGCCACTCTTCTGACCATTTTGCTAGTTTATCCAGATCTCTTCTCATTCTGCCCACTCCATCTGGATCATCTACTCTGAGATTAGTTTGACAGGACCTTCTATTTTGTAAACCCATGCTGTCTTGGATCCTGTGCCCCTATGGATTCCAGGTGTTGCACTATCCTTTCCTTAAGGAGTGCCTCCATAATCTTGCCCACTACTGAGGTAAGACTGACTGGTCTGTAGTTCCCTGCCTCCTTCCTGCTACCACTCTTGTGGAGTGGGATCACAAGAGCCCTTCTCCAGTCTTCTGGGACCTCTCCTGTGCTCAGAGACTCACTAAACGTTTCTGCTAATGGCTCTGCTAGTTCCACCTTTAGCTCCTTAAGTACCCTGGGATGTATGCCATCAGGTCCCATTGCCTTATTCACCCTGAGCTTAGCAAGCTCTTGTAGGACCCTTTCTTTTGTGAAGGGAGTAGTGCTCACCTCCTTCCCCCCTGTGTCCATGGTGCTGAGCTGTGGGCCCTGCCCTACCTTCTCTTCAGTAAATAATGAGCAAAAGTATCTATTTAGGATAAATACTTTTACATGGTCCTCCAACTCACATGCTCCCTTTTCTCCATTAAGCTTAGCAATACCCCCTCTGGACTTTCTCCTTTCACTAATGTATCTATAGAAAGTCTTGTCACCTTCTTTTACTGTTCATGCTAGTGTTTCCTCAGTTTGGGACTTTGCCTGTCTTACTGTCTTCCCTGCTTCCCTTAGGGCAGTTTGGTATGCCTCCCTATCTTCATCCCGCTGTGTTCCCTTATATTTCCTGAAGACCAGCCTTTTGGCTCTGACCTTTTCTGCTACTGTATTTGAGAACCAAAGTGGTTTCCTTCTTCTTTTGCACTTCCTTTTCTGTCTAACACAATGGGATGTTGCTTCAAGTATTGCATCCTTAGCTTACCCACTTTGCCTGTACCCCTCACCTATGTTTCTTTTTTGCCAGGCTAGCTTAACTCTGTTGGCCATCTTATCAAAGTCAGCTCCTCTGAAGTCCCATATTTTTGCCTTGGAATGGGATGATTTAGATGTAGTAGCCAAATTGAACCATACCATGTGATGGTCACTGGCTCCAGGTGACCTTCTACCTGGAGATCTGTGATCCCTTCCCTGTTAGTCAGTATTAGATCTGGGATAGCCCTGTCTCTTGTGGGTTGTTGTACCAGTTGTTTGAGGCCCTCCCGTTGCAGGGAATCCACTATGTGTCTAGTTCTGGCAGATGTTCCTGCTGGTATTGACCAATCTGTATCGGGCATGTTGAAGTCTCCCATTATCAGAACCTCCCCTTTAGCTGTCAAGTTTTGTATATCTTCTAACAGTAATGTGTCTATGTCCTCCCCCTGGTCTGGGGGCCTGTAGACAACCATAGTTCTTATGGCTGTCCCATTTCCAGGGCGACCCACAGTTCTGGCTTCTTATGTGTATTCTGAATTTCTGTAGCTTTGATATTTTCATTGACATACAGGGCCACTCCTCCCCCACTTTTTGCACCTCGGTCTCTTCTGAACAATACATAGCCAGGTACTGAAGTCTCCCAAGTGTGGTTACTGGTAAACCACATCTCACTAATTGCTACTATGTCCAGTTTAGCCTCTGACATTATGCCTGCAGGTCTGGGATCTTATTTCCAGGCTGTGAGCATTGTGTACATGATTTTCCATTGGCCAGATTTCAGTGTGTTAGTTGTTGGGTGAGTTTGGCATTACCCCTGTGCATCGTATGGGAGACAAACCTTTTTCTTTACCTGGTGATGCAAATGACTGCAAACATACTGAATCCCTGTTTGAACACTAGCTGAGGGGAGGGTGTTCTTCCATTCGACGTATGGGATGCTGCACCCTCTCCCCATTTGCTAGTTTAAATATTCTGCAAAGACGTCAAACTTCTGCCCCAATGCACTGACTCCCTCCTTAGTCAGATGCAGTCCATCAAATTTAAAGACTTTCACTCCCAGAACTGTTGCCAGTTCCCTACAAATCTGTGTCCTTTTTCCTGGCACCAGCTCTTGAGCCACATGTTTAGCTCCCCTATCTCCCCTTCTCTGACCTTCCGTCCATCTGCCCCCCTCTCCCAGGCTGGCAGGATCTCAGAGAAGGAGATGCCGGATGAAATGGATGATAGTTTGTCATCCAGCCTGGTCAGGTGTTCCTTGGTCTCCACAACTGACCAGCTGGTGAGATCATTAGTCCCTATGTGTACTAGGACATCAAATGTTTTCTCCTGCTTTGTGAACAATTTTAGCAATGCGGTCAGTGTCTCTCCATGCTGATGTACCTGGGAGACATCTGACCATTACCCCTGGCTGGAGATGGGTATCAACTCCCTGAATCATGGAGTCTCCTATGATCAGAAATTTTTTGGATTTCCTTTTTGCTTTTTTTGTTTTGGTTCCTGATTTGGGTGAGTTTTGTTGTGCTAGCTCCTGTGCTGCAGTGTCCTGCTCTGCAGTGTATTCTGCCTCTTTGTTTGATTTCAGAGATAGAGGCAGATACCTGTTTGTAGTGTTTATATGGTTTTTGGAGGTAATATGTTGGAGAGCAGAGAGTGATGGGGCACCCGATTTGCCCTTCCTAACCACCTGCCAACCTCCTGGTCCAACTACCCTCTGTGGTCAAGGTTTTCCTGTTGGATGCTGGGGAAATGGCGGGTGGTTCTTATAATGTATTTCCTCTTGAATATGAAATTTGAGGTGTGCAATCTCTGCCCATGCTGCCCGGAGCTGAGCCTAAGATCTCCAATGGCCCAGCATGTAGGACAGTGTCCTAAATCCTTGTAGACTGTCCTTCTGAAATTGTTCCACAGTACCTGCAGTTAATGATATCCATTCCAGATAAGTTGCTGGGTTTATAACCTAGTCAGAGTAATTAGAAGGAAAAAATGCAAGTAATGGTTTGATTGTGTTTTGTTTTATTTTACTTGTTATAACAGGTTAAATTACTATTGCCCTGTAAATGAGGCTCACCTTGTGGATGCCCCACTGATCCCCCTTCCTGCTCTGCCACAGGAAATTTCACAACTGTGTTACCCTATAAAAGGAGTGTAGTGTGGGGTGGTTGGGGATGGGGTTGGGTGGCTGGGCCCTTCCTCTGCCGAAAAAGAAGAACCACGGATGAAAGAACAAGGAGGTAAGAGCAGAAACAATCAGTCAACAACAAATGCAGTAACCCTGAAAGCTTATCCTAATGTTAGATAAAACTGTAAAACCTGTAAAACACCACCTGTAATAATTTCAGAGAAGATATATGCTGTAAGAAACACTTTGCTACAGAAAAAAATAAAACAATGAAATGTTAACAACAAGCAGTAGCAATCCCTGTGAGTAAAAAATAAAAACAACACCACACAGTAAATCTGCTTAGCCAAAAGAGGTCTTAATCCTTTTCCCTTGCTCTGGTAAGTTTCTCTACTCTGCCTTTCAAGCCGTCTTAGAAGGAAAGAGCTCAGGTGAAGCTAGGTGCCTTGGCCAGCAAACCAACTCACCACCTTGCCTCCCTAGCATCTTTCAGCCAGCCTTGGAGGCTGCGGGAGGCCATTTTTTTTTACATCATTTAGAGGCATGGCTACAAATCACAACCGACACGTGGGTTCTACAGATTGTGCAACAAGGACATGCACTAGATCGCACCTCCACCCACCCCACACCCTCCATGAACCATTATGTACCCACCAGATCACATTACAATCCTGTTGGAGGAGCTAGCCTCCCTCATCCAGAAACATGCCGTGCAACCAGTACCCCCAGAAGAACATCACATGGAATTCCACTCCGGTTTTTTATGGTACCAAAACACACAAGAGATTTTCAACCAGTTCTGGATCTCAGAGACATAAATCTGTACATTCAGTACAAAATGTTCAGGATGGTTACTCTAGCCACCATACTTCCTCTTCTCCAATGAGGAAATTGGCTTTGCACTCTGGCTATGAAGGATGCCTACCTTCACATCCTCATACATTCTGCACATCGTCATCTCTGATTTCAACTATTGGAACACCATAACCAATTCAGATCACTGCCCTTTGGTCTAGCCTCAGCACCTAGAGTCTTCACAAAATGACTAGTGATAGTGGCTGCTGCCCTACAGTGCCAAGGACACTTCATCTTCCCATATCTGGATAATTGGTTCATCAGTGCATCCTCCAGAGAGGGTTTACTGCAGTCCCTTCATGCCACCTCCACCATTTCCAACAAGTGGGAGTTATTGTTAATTTACCAAAATCCCATCTGGAACTGACACAATGCCTATAGTACATAGGCGCCATCCTGGACACATCTTAGGAGAGCATTCCTCCCCGAAGACCGATGGCAAACCCTCATGACACTCATAGACCATTGCTGGTCTGCCCCACACATCACGGCCCAGCAGTACATATGCCTTCTAGGCCACATGGCCACCTCCATCTTGACTGTACCACACACACCAGGTTACACATGCGACTGGTACAATGGGTCTTACAATGCCAATGGCAATAGCACGCACAGGACCTCGAAGACCAGATCTTTGTTACCACAGCACTCCACAGAACTTTGACTTGGTTTTACCATGTGATCCAGTCTTGTTCATGGTGTTCCCTTCCAGACACCATACCAGATCCTGTCTTGACCACGGACACCTCAACCACAGACTGGGGCACCCTTCTTGGTCCTCACCAAACCCAGGGGCTGTGAAATCAGGCCATAGCCTCCCTTCACATGAGCGTTCTAGTGATGAGGGTGGTCCACCTCACACTGCAGACCTTCCAACCATACTTGACACTGGGTCCCCTTCTGGTACACATGGACAACACCTGTGTGGTATACTACAGAAACAAACAAGGAGGCAAGAAATCCCAACACCTTTGTCAGGAAGCTGTCAGTGTTTGTCAAGAGGCCTTATAAAAACAACTGATCCTTGGTGTAGTTCATGTCCCAGGAGCACAGAATACCCTGGAAAACCACCTCATTCACCACAACCTGAGCCATGTATGAACCTTGCATGCCTCAATTTTCTGGGACATCTTCCAACTCTGGGGCATGCGGAAGTGGACCGCTTTGCCTCTCTGCACAACCACAGACTACCTCATTATTACTCCATTATACTGGACAAAGAGGGATTCTGTATCAATGTCCTCTCCCTGACATGGCAGGGACAGTTATTAAATGCCTTCCCCATGTTCCTCTTCTCCAGCGTATCCTCATCAAACTCCAACTGGAACCTGCAAGGATGATACTAATAGTGCCACTCTGGCCTCACCAGGTATGGTTTCCTGTACTCCAACAACTGACGGTGGTTGATCCTGTCCCACTTTCCCTTCACCCAGACTTGCTCACACAATGTCAAAGTTCTCTTCAGCACCCCAATTTTTGATCCCTACACCTTCATGTCTGGCTGCTGAGGATGTCTATATAGCTAGACAGAAATTATGCACACCAGTGGCAGACATTTTGTTAGCTTCCAGGAAACCATCCACTAGAAAGACTTTTCAAGTCAAGTGGAAGTGATTCATTAATGGGGCAGCTGCACAGGTCTGCAACCCATTTTCCTGTCCCCTTGTTACTATCCTGAATTGTTTATCCATGCTTTCCTCACAGGGATTGGGTTACTCATCCATTAAGGTGCATCTAGCAGCCATTTCAGCTTTCCACAAGCCTATTGAGAGCTGTCAAGTTGCCCAACAGGATCTTGCCCATATGTTCATAAGAAACATCTTACATCTTAAGCATCCCATTCAAAGGCCAGTGCCACCTTGGGACCCCAATTTTGTCACTGAAAAATTTACATTGGCTGCATTTGCACCTGCAGCTACCTGTTACATGCATTTCCTGGCATAGAAAACTTTTTTCTTTAGTTGCTCTTGCCTCTGCTTGCCACATTTCTGTGCTCCAGGCTCTCATGTGCTCTGATCCTTACCTTATCTTCTACAAGGACAGAGTTTCTCTACGCACTAACCTGGCCATCCTTGCAAAAGTTGTGTCAGAGTATATGCTGAGCCAGGTAATACATTTGCCTGTCTTCTTCCCTGAACACTCTAATCAGGGTGAATACCTCCTCCATACACTGGATGTTCACCGCATCCTATGCTACTACACTGTATGCTCTAAAGCCACACGTAAGTCCAAACAACTTTTTGTGGCCTTTGCTCCTTGCAAAGAAGGCTTACCTGTCATGAAGCAAACCTTATCAAACTGACTTGCTCATTGTATAACTTACTGTTACAATAAACCTCTACTGGGTGCTGTGCATGCTCACTCCACCTGGGCTCTGTCAATGACCACTGCCTATTTCTGCGGTGTCTCCATTACTGACATATGCGATGCTGCCACCTGGCTGACTGTAAACACTTTTACAAGACACTGCAGCATATATTTGGCCTCTTGGCAATGTGCTGCTTTAAGGCACATGGTTCCACAGAGCCTCCTCACTTGATCTTACTGCCCTTCCTGCTCCAATGCTTTGGAATCATCCCAAGAATATTAGCTGCTGCAAGGGATTCCCTCAAAGAAGGTAGTACAGTTTCATGCTTACTGTAATGGTAGACCTTTGAGAGGATCTCTTGCAGCAGATACAATCCCTCCCTCGGTCCCCCACCTTCTCAGGGAGAGCATTCGTCTATGTTATTATATACCATAAACATTTAAGGGTACCTCTGGCCTCCTCGGTTCCCCTTGGAGTCTTGCTCCATGAGCTGATTACCAGCAGGGAACTGATGTCACCTGGGGTTGCCCACCTATTTATACTAGTATACATGATGGCATCATTGTGGGCAGCCCCCAGTTAACACTGCTAGTGAAAACTATTGTCAATGAGAGCACCCTCTGGTGAGCTTCCAAGAGTATTACCTGCTGGAAGAGATCCTCTTGAAGATCTACTGTTATGATAAGTACAAAACTGTACTTTCTGTGCAGACAGTGTAGTTTAATCCACAGAAATTTACTGAATGAAAAAAACAATATTTATAAGAATATGAGCAAAATAACATATAGTTATCAAAAGAAAATTAGGCTGAATTTTAAAAACCCTACATAATAAGATTTACAACAACTCACCATTCCTTATCAATATGAAACCTTCTTATTTCAAACTGTGGAAGAAAAAAGGGGTGACTAACTGGCAGCAGATAACAACAGGAAAAAAAATCAAATTATGAGATACAAGAAGAGAGGATTTTACATACTTATTTCAAAACATTTTAGATACACCCAACTTAGTTTAATTTTCAGGAAATGCACGAATGGATGGTTTTAGTCATTTTAAGAAGACAGTTATTTTGGTACACCAAAAGAAAGGCTGTTCTCATGGATTAATAAAAAACTGCAGATTATCAATCAAAAATGTTATAATCATACAGTATTAAGGGTAAACAGGAACTGGAGTTCTGTAACAGCTCAGATCCTGACACACGGGGAAAGGTGCTATCCCAATCAATGTTTATAAGAGCATAGGAAATATGTCCATCCAATATGCTGAATAGAGAATACTGCATAGGCGACTGAGTGTTATGAAGATTTTTTACGCTCCCGAGGTGTATGAGACCCATAAATCTCAAAAGCAAAGCTTGAGAGGTTTATTAGGTCATCACTGAGGGTGTGTAAAAAATCTTCATAGACACACAGTCATCTATGCTGTACTTTCTATAATTACTGGTGCAAGGAGTCAGTTGCTTGCTCTGTCCCTCCACTTCTCTCTCTCTCTCTCTGGAACTGTGCATATGCTGCACTGTAGATACTTATCCATGGCCCATTCCTCATCACAGTTGAGTTTCCCACAGCCGACAAACAACCTGGATCAATCACGTACAGTACATATTTTATTTTTTAAAGGTAGGATCAACCAGATAAATACCCAAACAAAGTAAATAATCCATGAGGCAATTTATCAGTGCCGGTCCTCACTAACCGACAAGTAGAGCAACCAGGTTTATGGAATTGTTCAGCCTGTCCACAGATTAAGAGTGACTCAGTTAGCATGCTAAAAAAGGAACTGACTAGAAATTAAACAAAATGCCATAGTAACTGGGTAACTGCTTATTATGGTGTTTGAAATATCGCTAGAGTCTGTTTATTAAAGGGGGTCACCAGTAATTATTACATTTTGAACAGAGTATATTATGCCTGGTCTAGACTATTCAAAAATTGGCTTGCTGGAAGAAACAAAGTGCTACACTTTTTGGAAATGTGATCTAATACAAAACCGGTGGAGAACAACCCATACACTAGTAACACAGATGTTGGAGAAGCACGTGTCTCTTTCCATCAAGGGAATGATGTTTTTGATTTTTAAGGGGGAGAAGACACCTCCACACAAACAATAATTAGTTTTACTGTCTATAGCACCAGTGTCAACAAAGAGAATTATTTTGAAATATTGGAAAGAACATAATGCAAATCTGCCATTCCTTCTGAGTCAATGGGAAAAAAAATATTTGAGGAGACCCTGCAATTTTTTTTAAAACTCTGATCTGATGGGTGGACCCTTTGAAACTAAAACTAAAATAGTTAACTGGAAAAGAAACACCCTCTTCTCAACTGAATAAAGGTATTTATAAAAAGTTATATTGTAAACTAAGCGAAGATATTAATTTTATGTGTTATGATGTATGTATAATTGGATTATTTGAGGTGATTTTAATTTGATATTAAACAATGCAATTGACAGATCACATATTTTTCCAGGTAAACCTAAATCAGCCTGTCTGCAAATAGTTCAGTTCATGCACGATTTAAAAATTATTGACCCATGGGAAACAGTACATCCACTGGGTCAGCAATACTCGTTGTTTTTCAAACGTACATCAAAACTATTCGAGAACTGTTTTTTTCTAATTTCAGAATCCATCTACAATCTAGTTAAAGAAACAAGATTCAAAAGTATCCTTATTTCAGATCATTCCACTGTTATTATGCATCTGGAAGCAACTCAAAATTAAAGCAATTTTTTTTTCCAGAATGGATCTAATTCTGTTAATACAATAATTACAGAAACTGATTGAGGTTTTTCTGCAAACCAAGGTAGTGAAATGCTAAATATAACAATCTGGGATGCTTTTAAAGCATGCATATGAGGATGCATTATAGCATTTAGCACAAGAAGGAAAAAAGAAAGGATTCAAAAGATGTAAGAAACTGAAAACTGTATCAATCTTAAGGAAAAAACACATGATGATTAAATAATTTTATGTATTCCACAGAACTGTGTCCATCCTCTAGGATCTTATGCATGGATTGAGATAACCGTGGAACTTTATATGTGGATCATCATCATCAGTTTATTTATAAAAAGGCACCATTCAAAAGCTCAGGGCGCCTGAACAATCCATACACAGATAAAACATCACAGTTGTCATAAAATCAAATATAAAAACAACCCCTTAAATATAATTAAACAGTTCCTTATAAAAATCAGTACCATTCGTCCCAATCAGGCCCCATTAAAGGCCTGATAAAAAAGGTGATTTTTAGGGGCAGACTTAAATCCTTTGCCAGTCAGGCTATCTTGTATCCGATGAGGTAGAGAATTCCACAGGGTAGGACCTATAAAGGCAATAGACTGTGCTCCAGATGTCTTCAAACATACCCTGGGAATCTCTAGCAATCCCTTGTTGGAGGATCAGAGTTGGTTGGAGAGGCAGTAAGGCTGCAGACGATCTTGCAGATAGCAGGGTCCCTGGTCATGTAGGGCTTTATAGGTCAGCAATGTGACCTTCAAGGTTATCCGCCACTGTACTGGCAGCCAGTGCAGTTCATGCAGCAGTTATATGACTGGATCTAGGGGCTCCAGTTAACAGCCTGGCCATTGTGTTCTGCATGAGTTGCAAGCAGCAAATATCCACCCCCCAATAGCCCTAGGTAGAGGGCATTGCAGTACTCAAGACGGGTGGTAACAAAGGCATGAACCAAGGTAGGAAGATCTTCGAATGGAACCAGATGCTTCACCCTGGTGATATTTTGTTAGATGATAAAAAGATGATTTAACTACTACTGACACTTGTGATTTCAAGGTCAGGCCTTCATCGAAGTTCATGCCTAAGTTACACACATGGTTCGAGGCATGCAATGGACACCCCCAAGCCTCAGCACAGTGGGTTGTCCCATCCCTGTCCCAACCGTCCTATGATCTAGGTCCATCACCAACACCTCCATCTTCTCAGGATTTAACTGCAGCCAGCTAGCACTCAATCCAGTTATGTATCTCATTTAGGCAGTTGTTAAACACCGAGACAGTATTAATCCCCTGCTCAGGCACAAAAGACATGTACAGCTGAGAATCATCTGCATAGCAATGAAAACTCAAGCCATACCATCTTATAGTGTCTCCTAATGGCAGCATGTGCACTGCACACAATATTGGTGACAACACCGTGCCCTGCGGCACCCCACAGGGCAGACAGTGACGGGCTGAGGAAGAAATCCCTGACACCACTCTCTGAGTTCTGCCTTCAAGGAAGAATCGAAACCAGCTGAGGACTACCCCACCTGGTCCACAGAAAAACCGCAGGAACTTGAGTAGCACACCACAATCTACAGTGTCAAATGTTGCTGAGTGATCAAGGAGAACCAAGATGGTACAGGCCCTCCAATCTCGGGCGATCAGGAGATCATGTAGTACCCGAACCAGGTCCGTCTTGGTGCTACGCCTTTTCCTGAAACCCGACTGGAGAGGATCATAGATATTGTGGCTGTATAAATTATCCTGCAGCTGCAGAGTGACCACTTTCTCAATAGCTTTGCCTACAAAATGTAAATTTGAGACTGGTCTTTAGTTTGCTGGACAGTCCGGGTCAAGGGAGGGCTTTTTCAGGAGGAGCTAGACCACTGTCTCTTTTAAGGGATCTGGAAAGATTTCTCTCTCCAATGACATCCTTACTATTCCAGTAAGGACCAGGGTGATCATCTCAACACAGCCTACAAGAAGGTGTGTTGAGCTTGGGCCCAGACTACATCAAGTTGGCAGCAAAATCTGGATGATCCTCACTATATCCATGATTACCAGTTGGCCGAAGGTAGACCAGGTTATCTGGGAGTTAGTACCACACAACTGATCACTACAAGGACCAATGGGGAGACACTGGCTGATCTCATTCCTTATGGAGGCAACCTTATCAGCAAAAATCTGCTCAAACTCATCACACTTTTCTTGTGACAATGCTCGACCAGACTGTAGACAAGCTGGATTGCACAGTCTGTCCACAGTCCAGGAGAGCTGAACTGGTCTGTTCTTAACTGCGGCAATTTCCCTGGACAGGAATTCTTCCTTCTTATGGGAAATTTCTGATTGGTAGACCTTATGATGGTCTAACAATCTAAGCCTGTCCTCCTTCTGGTTAGTTTTCTGCCAGTGTCTCTCCAACCTTTACCCTAATCTCTTCAACTCTCGCAGTGTCCCATCATACCATGGGACACCTGGGTGAAGGATTAAAGGGTGAACACACACCAGAGCAATGATATCCAGTGCCCCTGATATCGCTCTATTATAGGTGAGAACCAGGTTTTGGTCACTACTATCGTTTGGAATTCCTGAAAGGTCAAGTACCATCATTGTCTCCCTCCCCAGTCACTCGGCCCTCCCCAGTCACTTGGCATGATAAGTTGCACACCAGCAAAGGAGTGGGCACATGCACTAATGGTTCCTACTGAGATGGAGTCACTAACAAGCATAGAGCTTCTTCCCTAACAAGGAAACATAAAAAGATATAAGCTGATGGCAAATAAGGCCACTTGGTCAACCCAGTCTGCCCATTTGTCCCTGCCTACACTGTAACTGCAGACCCTACTCGATCTCTGCTGAAAACCCTGTTTTCCAGCTAAGAATCCCTTATGACTATCCCATGCATGCTTGAAGCCCACCACTGTTTTCACCCTCACTACCTCTGCTGGAAGACTGTTCCATGCAAACACCACTCGTTTAGTGAAGAAGTACTTCCTCACATTTCTCCTAAATTTCCTCTTTCCAGCTTCAGTGCATGTCTTTTTGTTCTTGTGTATCTTTTCCTCTGAAAAGTACTCCCCTCCTGCAACTTGTTTAACCCCATGAGATATTTATAAACCTCTATCATGTGTGCCCTTTCCTCCCTCTCTTCCAAGGCATACATATTGAGATTCCTTAGTCTCTCATCATAGGGCATCTGATGTAGCCCCTGCACCATTTTAGTTGCCATCCTCTAAACAGCCTCCACCCTGTCTTTGTCTTTCCTGAGATGTGGTCATCAGATCTGGGCACAGTACTCTGGGTGGGATCTTACCAATGATCTATACAGTGGAAACACCACCTCCCTCCTTCTGCTGGTGATACCCCTCCCTATGCACTCCAATATAGAAACATAGACTTTGATGGCAGATAAGGACCACTTGGCCCACCTAGTCTGCCCATTTCCCTACCTATTGGATAAGCTGCAGATCCTAGTCAACCAACAGCCTTTTTCTTCCTCTAAAATTGCCTGATGTCTGTCCCATGCATTCTTGAATTCCAACACTGTTTTTGACCCCACTACCCGCTCTGGAAGGCTGTTCCATGTGTTTACCACCCTTTCCATGAAAAAATACTTCCTCACATTGTGTCTGAGCCATCTCCCCTCTGTCTTCAAATTGTGCCCCCTTGTTCTTGCACATCTCTTTTTCTGAAAGATGCTACCCTCTTGGACTTTGTTGATTCCTTTGAGGTACTTGAAAGTTTCTATCATGTCCCCCTTCTCCCTCCTTTCCTCAAGGGTATACATATTAAGCTCCTTTAGTCTCTTGCACTATGGCTTCTCTTGCAGACCCTGCACCATTTTAGTTGCCCTCCTCTGGACTGCCTCTATCCTGTCTATGTCCTTGCAGGGATGGGGTCTCCAGAACTGGATGCAGTACTGTAGTGATAGTATAATATGTTGATTATTGTCACTCCATTTTGTATGCTATTTCATGTAATGTATGTCATTTTATACTCCATTTTGTATTGTGTGACTCCATTTTACATGCTGCTTCATTTAATTGGTGTTTTGCTCTTTAGATAGCCTCATTATTATGTTTTGCTTCAGACAGTGTATTTTGCTGACTTGAAGGTCGCATATTATCAGGCAACCTGTTTTTGCAGTTTTGTTTAAACTTCTGCTTAACTTATAGTGTTCTAGGCACCGGCCAGTGTTTGGAGCACAGTGACCTAGCAGGTGTGGGGAATTCCTGAGCAGTCCTTATGGTGTGAATTCAGTAACATCCTGGGGGCCCGCCAGCTTCTAGAATGTGGAAAACAACACTATAAAGGCTGACAGTTATTTTAGCATAGAATAAGATATAAATGTAGCTTTCTCAATGCCTGGTTGGAAGCCTCATCTGCAGGGTGGACGCATCGCTGTGGAACTTTCTCCTGGTTCAAAACTCCTGGCCAGGCTGTGAGATGATTTAGAGGCTTCCCAGCTACTGGAAAAGGCTTGGATGATGCTTTATTGAATCGGTGATGTATCATGTTTTCTTAATTGAAGTATATATAATGCTGATAGTAATATTGCTAATGAATGAATGCTAAGTGTAATCATTAATGCTGATAGTGACATTGCTGTTACATGAAGTGTAATTATCTTTACTTGCAATAAATTGTGCTGATGTGTGAATGCCAAGTGTGATTACTCCTTTGTGACTCTTCGATTAGGCAAGACAATTTTGGCGTAGTCGGCAGGATTCATAAAGGAAGGTACACACTAAGGTGAAGTAAAAATGTTTAAAAGAAAAGAGTCTAATGTTGCATGTGCACAAGTGGAAATTCCTGGTTGGGAAAACCAACCTTATGCTGATTTAGCCACTGAGTGGTCATGTTGTGCAGGGTTGAGTGAACACTGGGAATCCTGTTTAAAGGATTCTGAGCCTGCAGATGTTGTTACATGTATGAAAAGAGTGCCTGTGCAAGAGGGAAAGAATGTGCTGCCTTGGGGCGCAGGGGTGGATTTTATTGTCTGCCTATAGGAAGATGCATGAAAAGGTAGTGGGACTTCTTAGTCAAAAGGCAGAGTTGGAACGAAAGGTTTGTGATTTGGAAAGTAAAGCTGTGATGTTACAATGTCAAAATCATTTGCTGAGTGATAATGGATACCTATCGGACAGTTGCAGAAAATGCAGCTGTCCGAGTGTACATACAAGTATAAAAGAGGAGGGCAGAGTTAGTAGGAAAAGGTAAGCCTAGCAATAGCTAGGGCAGGAGTCCACTGGGATCCTGAAACATGGGATGGAGATATTTGGTTTTCTACAGATGAGGAAAGGTCAGCCTCAGATAAAGAAGAAAAGGCTGAGGGACGTAAGGTTCCAATACTGCATGCACAGCCAGTGTCTAGAAGATGTACTAAAGTGTTGGATCAGGGAAATCCTAGGAATCGAGATGCAGTGGAGGATTTTTCTCAACAGGAGGTATCAGACCTCCTGGAGTGGTACACCCAGAGGGGGGGGAGAGTTTGTTGAGATGGCTGGTGAGGTTGTATGACACAGGGGCAGATGGAGTAAGCTTAGATGAAACTGATGCCCCTAGGTTTCTGTCACTAAGCTATGACCCTGTGGTGAAGGCGTTTCGGACCTCCAAATACAGGGCAGGGCTATGCTCACGATGCTGGACGTGGTGGCTATGGCTGCAAACACAAGTATCTGACGGTGGAGTGACTGGTCGGAGGATAGTAAACCATGGTTTACCTTAAGGACTGTATACAAAACATTAAAATGGAAATGATGAAAGTTGCGGTCTCCACAGAAGACCATGCTGATTTAATGAGTGTTGTTGTGCCAGTGTCTGTACGTAATAAGATTATCAAAACTGCACCACCTGCATATAAGGCAGTAATGATGACTTTGTTGATTAATCAGATGGGGAAAACAGTAGGTGTAGTGCTAGAAACTGTCGACAGTTAGGGAACTAGAAATTGGGGCCCAAAAGGGGTCTAGTTTATATGATTCTTCAGGACAGGATAAACAGCGGTCCAATCCTGAGGGTTGAGTTTCTAGGAGAGATATGTTCCTGGCTCTCTTAAAGGATGGGGTGGCAAGGAAAACATTGATGGGATCAGTACCCTGATACGTGGAAATGTACAAAAAGAGGGGATTGAACACTAAGAAGCGAGTAAATACGCAGATCAATTCAAAGTTAAAGACAGATGTACATGTCTCTTCAGGGGAGTCTGTAAGTCCAACTGCTCCCCCGGCAGAGTTTGATGATGAAAGTATGTCCCGGGGTGGGGTGGGGCTCCCACTCAGGGATCCATGGAGTCACCCGACCGAGCAGGAATATGCAGATCTGTATCCCAGTGATTTGTACCGGTTGGGAGCTGCAGCAACTGAAAACCTAAAATATGACTGAAATGAAGGCCAAGCCCCAGTAGAAGGGTGGGCTAGAGAGGGATTTTAGACCTCATGTGAGGATGGAAATTAATTGGAAAAGTGGCTCACCCCAAAAGTACGAGCTTTAATTGACACTGGGGCAGAGGCCTCATTAATTTATGGGAACCCAGCAAAACACAAAGGTCAGCAGTGGTAATTACAGGATTAGGAGGTAAACAAATTGAGGCAGTACAGACCATTTTGGAACTGAAAATAGGTCAGCTGCCCTGGAGAAAATATTGTGTAATGATTGTTCCGATTCCGAATACATTATAGGAATAGATATACTAAAGGATGATGTTGCAATTGTCTGATGGACAATATCAATTTGAGTAAAACCTTACATTTCAGCAAGACCAGTAGTAGTGGGAAGGTGCAGATGCCTCCAGTAGCCATTCCACCTGCTACAAAATTATCTGTATGAAACAGTATAGAATACCAGGAGGGCATGAGGAGATAACTGCCACTATTAAAGATCTATTAGAGGCAGGAGTGCTTAAACCCACAACAACAGCTTGGAACAATCCTGTGTGGCTGGTCAAGAAAAGTGACGGGTCATGGCGGATGACAGTAGATTATAGGGAATTGAACAAGTACACCCCTTCATTGACGGCTGCCGTTCCAGACACCGTCACCCTGATAGAGCAAATACAAAGGCACAAAGGGGTATGGTATGCAGTTATTGATTTAGCTAATGCATTCTTTACTATTCCGATTGAGGAAAAGTTTTGGGACCAGTTTGCCTTCACATGGCAGGGGGCAATATCTTTCACTAGATTACCTCAGGGATATGTACATAGCTTCCACCATCTGCCACCGGATGGTGGCAGAACACTGGATGAGTTGAAGCTGCTGGATGGCATGCAGATTTCTCATTACATTGATGATATCTTGATCCAGGGGGCTGATCAAGATAAAGTACAGCAGTTACTAGATGAGACCATTGATCATATGAGGAAGAAAGGATGGGAAATTAATCCAGACAAGGTACAGGGTCCTTCCCAAACAGTAAAATTTTTAGGAATTCAATGGAACAGGGGGCATAGAGAAATATTGCCCAAGGCACGACAGAAAATACTGGACTTTTTGACTCCACAAGACAAAACTGAAACACAAAGATTTGTGGGTTTGTTTGGATTTTGACAACATATAACCCATTTAGGGCAAATACTAGCTCCTTATTAAAGTGACCAGAAAAAATACGAGTTTGAATGGGGGATGAGCAACAAAAGCATTTGATAAGGCTAAGGAAGCAGTGCAGCAAGCCTTAGACCTTTGGCCCCTGCAGGAGGGGAGGTAGAATTAAATGTGTCTGTAACTGGGCAGTATGCAAACTGGAGTTTGTGGCAGAAGCAAGGGAGACAGAAAGTGCCACTTGGTTTTGGAATAGGAAACTCCCAGAGGTAGGTAGCAGATACTCACCTTTGAGAGACAACTACTAGCATGCTACTGGGCTCTGATAGAGACAGAACAAATGACAGTGGGTCATGAGGTAGCATTGAGACCAGAGATACCCATTATGCAATGGGTAAAAGCTCCTAGAACTCACAAAATAGGACATGCTCAGGAAGCTAGCATTATCAAATGGAAATGGTATATTCAGGATCGAGCAAAGGTAGGAATTGGGGAATAGCAGCCCTCCATGAGAAGGTAGCTGAAATTCCTCTAGAGGGAGAACAAGTTGAGGAAAAATGCCTGAAATTCAAGAATCACCTGTGAAATGGGGCAAGCCTTTTGATGAGCTGCCGTTTCTGACCGAAGCACATGTATGGTTTACAGAGCGGCTCAGCCAAATATGTGGGAAATAGGAGATACTGGAAAGCAGTAGCTTATTGTCCACACACTGAAAAGTTTTGGTAACATCAGGAGAAGGGAAAAGCAGTCAATATGCTGAGTTGTATGCAGTATTTCAGGCTTTGAGACAAGAAAACCCAGGTACATGTCATATTTATACTGATTCATGGTCTGTAGCCAATGGTTTAACAACCTGGCTGCCCACTTGGGCTAAGGATGAGTGGAAAATTTATTCGAAGAAATATGGGGAAAAGAACTGTGGCAGGAAATATGGACTATGGTGCAAAATACTCAGACTACTGTATTTCATGTTGATGCTCATTGTGCTTCAGATACACTAGAACGATGGTATAATTCTATTGCAGATGAAAGAGCTAAGATTCTTCCAGTGGATATTGAAGAAACTCAAAGTCAGCAGTTATCAGGGCTGGCAAATGGGCACATCAAAAATGTGGACATTTGGAGAGAAAGCCACTTACAGGTGGGCATATAGTAGGGGTGTACCCCTAACATTGGATTTGGTTAAAACTGTTATTGCTCAGTGTCCTATATGCCAACATGGGCAACAAAGACCAATCCCTCATATTGTGAAAGGACAATTGGGGAGGGGAAAATTACCAGGACAAATTTGGCAGATTGATTACATTGGACCTCTACCCCTTAGTGGAGGATGTCGATATGCTTGCACAGTTGTAGATACATATTCAGGGTATTTATTGGCATACCCTTGTAAACAAGCTACACAGAAAAACACCATTAAGGCAATTGACTTGATTATGTTGTACTATGGAATACCCTTGCAGATACAAAGTGACAATGGTTCCCATTTTAGGGGGAAAATGGTACAAGCTTATGCTCAAGCCCATAGCATACAGTGGGTATTTCACATCCCTTATTACCCGCAGGCAGCAGGGTTAATTGAGAGAATGAATGGATTGCTGAAAGAACAGTTTAGGAAATTGGGGGGGGGGGAGAGCCTACGAAAATGGAAAGAGAATTTGCATCAAGCATTACAGATTTTAAATAATAGACCAATTGGAGAATCTGAGACCCCTTAATGTGAATGATAACTCCTAATTTGCAAGTGCAGGCTAACTCAACTACAGAAACAGTGTTATATTGGGAAATTACACCAGGAGCTCTGTCTCTTGCAGGGAACCCAGAAGCTGCTGGACTTGATTTACATGCCCTTCAAGAATACAGAATAAACAGCAGAAACATTCAAGTGATAGAAACTGGTATTGGAATACAAATTCCACCGAGACATTTTGGTTGGATAGCACCTAAATCAGAACTAGCCCTCAAGGAATACAAATTTTAGGAGGGTGATTGATTGTGATTACCAAGGAGAAGTGAAAGTAATTTTGTTGAATAGTGGAGAACAAAATCTGTTAATTCAACAGTATGACAGAGTGGCTCAATTGTTAATTATTCCAGTTAACAAAGTGACCCCTATAAAGGGACAAACCCCACACTCTTAACAGCAAGGGGATAAAGGTTTTAGATCTACAGGAGGTTTTAACAATGGTGCCAAAATATGGGTTACAAACCCAAATGGCCCTCCTGAACCAGCTGAGGTGATAGCCACGGACGAGACAACACAGTGTTAATTATCAGGTCAGGAAAAGAGATGGGAATATGTACCAGCGAACACATGTTATCTTCGAGAATAATCAGTCTGTGTATTTTCTAGGTTCTTCAATGGATTCTAAAAGGAATAACACTCTCTCTCGGTCCATTCGGTAAAGCCTATTACCCTGGTGGAAGAATATTGAAGCTTGCGACCCACTTGTACAATGGGGTTGGAAATCTTCCACCAGTTCTGAGTGCAAGACAACTTTACTTGCCCTGAAAATCAAGGATGTCCTATAGTGAACATTACTTTTTCACCAGATGTGAACATTTGAAAACCAGTTGAGACAATGGCAGGATGCCAACCTATGCAGGACACAAATTGGATTAAATTACAGAACCAGACTGCTATTAGATGCTGCAACTTACCGAATAGTTGCATGGTGACTGTACAACATAGACTTGATTGCTGCATGAATCAAACAGACATTTTCAATGCAAGTATTACTTTGATTGACATAGACACATTATTCTGCATGAATGCTACTGCAATAACTAATAGAACTACTTGGGCAGATCACATTACAGTGTTGAAAAATCATCCTGTAATTAGCAATGATAGTATAGTTAAGGTTCCATCTACATGTACATCAGTAGCGCAGCGGTATCAAAAAATGTAATCCATTTTAACATAACGTTTATGTTTAGTAGAAAATGCAAATATAAAAGAGCTTGGTATGATACGCTATTAGGTGGAGCAGGGGCAGACATGGGAATTTTAAATAGTGTTGATATAGAAACACTGACTAACAGGCTTCAGGCAGTAGGAATTGATGTATTTAGCTTAATTAACTTACAAGCTCAATGGATGCCAACTGTTTTCTTACCCCAAAGATTAACTTTGAATTATGATTTTGAGTTCTTGCAGTTATTTAATGCTTCACAGGTATGGGGAATGGGAGTAGCAGAAAATATTTCGTGATAATGCAAAGAAATAAGGCCCAGAGTGATTTAATGAATAATAATGAATATGTGTGGAGGACCGTGTTACAGGATGGTCTCCATCAGCTACAAAAGTGTTAAATATTCTGATAATCATTGCTGTAGTGACAATTATCTTGCTTATTTGGACTTGTTACTTATCATGTTATATTCGTAGTAATTTTGCTATGGTACCAATATCATACAAATCGTATTCACAATAATCAAAGGACCGAATGTAGTGATAGTATAATATGTTGATTACTGTCACTCCATTTTGTATGCTATTTCATGTAATGTATGTCATTTTATACTCCATTTTGTATTGTGTGACTCCATTTTACATGCTGCTTCATTTAATTGGTGTTTTGCTCTTTAGATAGCCTCATTATTATGTTTTGCTTCAGACAGTGTATTTTGCTGACTTGAAGGTCGCATATTATCAGGCAACCTGTTTTGCAGTTTTGTTTAAACTTCTGCTTAGCTCATAGTGTTCTAGGCACCGGCCAGTGTTTGGAGCACAGTGACCTAGCAGGTGTGGGAATTCTGAGCAGTCCTTATCGTGAATTGTAACATCCTGGGGCCCGCCAGCTTCTAGAATGTGGGAAAACAACACTATAAAGGCTGCACGGTTATTTTAGCATAGAATAAGATATAAATGTAGCTTTCTCAATGCCTGGTTGGAAGCCTCATCTGCAGGGTGGACGATCGCTGTTGAACTTTCTCCGGTTCAAAACTCCTGGCCAGGCTGTGAGATGATTTAGGGGCTTCCCAGCTACTGGGAAAAGGCTTGGATGATGCTTTATTGAATCGGTGATGTATCATGTTTTGCTTAATTGAAGTATATATTAATGCTGATAGTAATATTGCTAATGAATGAATGCTAAAGTGTAATCATTAATGCTGATAGTGACATTGCTGTTACATGAAGTGTAATTATCTTTTGCTTGCAATAAATTGTGCTGATGTGTGAATGCCAAGTGTGATTATTCCTTTGTGACTCTTCGATTAGGCAAGACAAGTACTCCAGATGGGGTCTCACCAACTGTCTGTACAGAGGGATAACAACTTCCTGTTTTCTACTGGTGATGCCTCTCCCTATACTTCCCAGTAACTCCCCAGCCCTCCCTACTGCCTTCTCACATTGCTTGCTTACCTTAAGGTCATCTGATATGATTACCCCAGGCACCTTTCCATTTTTGTTGTTGTTATTATTCTCCCTTCCCCCCACTGTGTAATCTTCCCCTGGGTTTTTGTTTCCCAGGTGCATTATTTTGCACTTCTTTGCATTGAATCCAAGCTGCCATACTTCAGACCATTCCTCTAACCATGCCAAGTCCCTTCTCATCCTTTCCATGCATCCTTGTGTATGAACCCTATTGCAGATCTTTGTGTCATCTGCAAAGAGGCATACTTTTCCTTCATGTCCCTCTGCAATGTCACTTATAAAGACATTAAAAAGAACTGGACCCAGTACTGAAACCTGCGGTACCCCACTAGTAACCCCTTTTTCTTCAGAGTGGACTCCATTTACAATTACATTCTGTGTCCTGTTGTCCAGCCAATGTTTTACCCAGGCTACCACCCTGGGACCCACTCCCAGGCTGGTTAATTTGACTATTAATCTTTTGTGTGGGACTGTGTCAAATGCCTTGCTAAAGTCTAGATAGGCCATGTCCACAGCCCCTCCCTAGTCTACTACTTTGGTCACCCAGTCAAAGAAATTAATTAGATTCGTCTGACATGACCTTCCTGCTGTGAACCCATGCTGCCTTGGGTTGTGTGCCCCACTGGCCTCTAGCTACTCAACAGTTCTTTCAGAAGTGATTCCATCACCTTCCCCACCACAGAGGTCAAACTGACAGGTCTGTTATTTCCTGCCTCTGTCTTGCTCCCACTTCTGTGAAGGGGTATCACATCTGCCTTCCTCCAGTCCTCAGGAACCACACCATCCTCCCATGATTTGTTAAAAAGGGTAGTCAGTGGTGTAACTAGTTCTTTCCTTAATTCTTTTAGAATTCTGGGGTGAATTCCATCAGGCCCCATTGCTTTGTCCACCTTCAGTTTTAGGAGTTCTTTCAGAAACCTTTCTTCAGTGAAAGGACTGGGATCGACTCCCCTATCCAGAGTGCTTCTGTTAATTGGATTAGGCACCTCTCCCACCTCCTCTTTTGTGAATACTGAGCAGAAGTATTCATTCAGTATCCCTGCTTTTTCACTGTCCCTCTGCCCACCCACCGTCCATTCTATTCAGTCTCACTATCCCTTCCTTTATCTTTCTACTCTCCCTGATGTACCTATAAAAGGTTTGATCCCCCTTCTTAACCGAGTTGGCTATCTTTTCCTCAGTTTGCACCTTTGCTATTCTGACTACACTCCCTGCTTCCTTCTGCATTAACTGGTACAGTTCTCTGTCCTGTTCCTTCTGTGTTTTCTTATACTTCCCAAATGCTATCTTTTTCTCCCTAACCTTCATCACCACCTCTTTTGAGAACCATAGAGGCTTTTTCTTTCATTTTGATTTGTTTATTTGCATCACACAAAGGCTTGTTGCCTCTGTGATGGCATTTTTGATGTTTCCCCATTGTTGCTCCACCTCTCCTTCTAGTCTATATGCTGGTGCTTTTCTAAGGCACTCTCCCATCTTGCCAAAATCAGCGCTCCTGAAGTCCAGAACACTCACTATTGTATGGCTTGACTCTGTAGCTGAGTTTATTGTGAACCACACTGTTTGGTGGTCACTTGTTCCCAGATGGCCACCCACTTCTAGATCTGAGATCCTCTCACCATCCCCATTTGAGAGTATGAGGTCTAAGATTGCTCCCTCATGAGTGGGTTCCAAAACTAGCTGTCTGAGGCATGCCAGCTGAACAGCAATGAGAATGGCCCTGCTTTTGGGTGTGGCTGCAGCCAAGGTGCTCCAGTAACATCTGGCATATTCAGGTCCCCCATCAACAGTATCTCCCCTTTCTCTGCCATCCTAAGGATGCCTTCTATCATATCCTTGTCCATTCCCTCTCCCTGACATGTGGGTCTGTATACAACCCCTAAGCAGATTATGGTGCCATTTTCAGTCTCTAAGGTGACCCACAGTGTCTTCTCTCCTCCCTGTTTACTCTTTTGTTCAGTTGCTTTTATCTCTTCCCTTACATAGAGAGCTACTCCTCCTCCCCCTCTTCTCCCCTCCCTGTCTCTCCTATAGGATGTGTACCCTGGTATGTTAACATCCCAGTCATGGTTCACTGTGTACCCTGTTTCTATGGCTGCTATGATATACAGGCATCCCTCTTCCATCAAGGCCACCAGTTCAGTGAGCCTGTTGCCCAGACTATGGGCATTGGTACTCATTACCTACCATTTCTTGATGGCCTTACCCAATTTTGCCCCATACCTGTCCTTATTGTGTTTGTCATTTTCTCCATTTACCCCTGCCCTACTCCCTATCAACATCTCTGTCTTGGTGCTTACCTCACTTACTACCCTGATCTTTTGGAGGGCTAAGATCCCCCTGCTCCTTTCCAGTGCCTCCCCGCTTGGCTAGTTTAAATGTTTGCCATTTTATACATTTAAACCTATCACCTAGGATCCTGGTTCCCCTCCTGGACAGATGCAGACCATCACTCCAGTATAGGCCTACATCCCTCCAGGTGGACCCCCAGTCCCCTATGAAGCCAAATCCCTGAGCTCTGCACCAGTTTTTCAACCACTGATTGAATTCCATGGTGTGGAGCACCCTAGCCTCACCCATGCCATAGACAGGCAGCACCTCCGAAAAGGTTACCGTGCATGCTACTTGTCTAAGGCCCCTCACCAACTCTACAGGAGAGCACCAGAAACTACATTGGGGGAACAGATATCAACTCATAGCCTCCTCCCACACTAGGGGGTGTAAAAGGGGCACATCAATTCTAATCCCTGCCTTAACCCCCTTGGAAATCCAAGAATCTTACTTGGACCCACAAGGTAGATACATGATAGTTCAAGGACTGTTATACTCCCAGACAGTAACTTTAGTTAATGTCTATTTGCCTCCACAGTACCCACTGCAGGTGGCAAGAGCTTTCTTGAAAAAAGTGATGAAAATGTTGGACGGTATCATAATTTTAGGAGGAGATCTAAATGTAACATTCTCTTCACATCTAGATTATACTAATCCCCATCCCCACAGACTTTCTGGCTCAGTGCGGTACCTTAAGGGAAATTTTGCATACTTAGTGATAGAAGATGTTTGGAGACAGCTATTTCCCTCAACTCCAGGTTATACTTTTTTCTCCAGACAGCATGGTATCTACTCTAGGTTAGATTATTTTTTTATTACAAGTGAACATTTATCTCTAATCCAAGATGTTATAGTTGAACCCCAAGTTTTATCAGATCATAATCCATTACTTCTTAAGATAAATTTGGGGAAAGTTAAAAAATTAAAACAGTGGTGTTTTAACACCCTTCTGCTACAAGATCCAGAGTTTCTAACAAATATTCGCACCCAAATACCACAAGCTATTCAGGAGAATGCAATGGCAGAGATTTCAGATCCATGTTATGGTATGCTATAAACGCAGTCCTCCGAGGCGAAATAATAGTATATGCTGTTGCCAAAAGGAAAAAGATGGAAGCAACATATACACATTTGTCTGAACAACTTCACTCATATCAGCTTTTGAATAGGGAAGGGGACAAAGATTTACAGTAAAGAATTAAAATGATAAAACAAGAAATTCAAAAATTTTAGATTATAAAATTCTCCAGTACTTAACTTTTTTAAAGCAAACTCAATATGAGGGGAGGGCAAGGGCCTCTCGAATGCTAGCTCGAAGCTGAAGGCAAGTAAAAGGCCCACAACAATTCTTAAGGTGAAATCTTCAGATTCGAACACCTTCACATATGAAGGACAACAGATTAGAGAGGCATTTACCTGATATTATCAGACCCTATATGCGGCTCCACTGGACCCGCAGGACCAATCTCAATCTCAAAGAGATTTTTTGCCTCACCTTTCACTTTCCAAATTGACTGAGAGTCAGATTGGAGTTCTGGAATCCCCTATAACCTCAGCAGAGATACTTAGTCAAATTAAACTATTGAAACCCTTGAAATCCCCGGGTCCAGATGGCTTCCCCTCAGAGTGGTACAGGAAATTTACCCCACAAATTATCCCAACTCTGCTGTCCATGTTCCGCTCTTTGACCAAGGGAGAGACTTCTCCACCCTCCTGGGATTACACAGTCATCTCCCCCCTTCCAAAGCCTGACAAGGATCCCACACTAACAGCATCATATCGCCCCATTTTTATACTAAAAACAGACTATAACATTTATATGCCCATCTGTGCTAAATGGCTTGAATCTCTGTTGCCCTCCTTTATTCACCCTGACCAATCAGGTTTCATCAAACAACACAGTACATCTGATAATTTACGTTATCTCATGATTTTGCTTGAATATATCCATTCCAGACAAATACCCACCGCTCTTTTAAGTTAAAATACCAAAAAGGCATTTGACAGGGTGTCCTGGGATTTCCTATGGGCTACCCTGTCCCAATTCTCATTCCCAGAATCTTTTTTAAAGTGGATTTGGAATATCTACACCCAACTTAAAGCATACATTCTAGTAAATGGGGCACTATCATCTACCATTCTGCTACATCGTGGGACTAGACAGTGTTGCCCCTTATCTCCCTTACTATTTGCATTATATATCGAACCCCTAGCACAATCTTTACATCTTAACACCCAAGTTGAAGGCCTTCCCTTGGGCCAAAGGATTTATAAAGTGGCTCTCTTTGCAGATGACATTTTAATATTTGCCCTCTCCATGGATCAATCTATTCCAGCTAAATGGTCTTCCTTAAATGAATTTGAAGATATAGCCAGTCTAAAAATTAACATATCTAAAACTGAAGTTTTCCCCCTATATTTTGACCCCCTGCCCCCTTTTAAGCATGCATACCCTCCGAAATGGAGGTGTACCAGATTCAAATACCTAGGGATTTATATCCCCCTGAAACTACATCACTTAGAATTACTTAATTATTAACTACTGTCATTACAAATAGAAACAGATCTGACAAAATGGGACTAGTTACATCTCACTTTCTTTCAACAGGTCAAGGCAGTACACATGAATATATTGCCACACCTTCTTTACCTATTTCAGAATGTCTCAACATTCCCATCCACCTTCTATTTTCCATCCTGGGATAAAGCGGTTTCAAATTTTTTTATGGGGGGGCGCCAGACTCAGAATTAGACTCTCTCTCCTTCAGCTAGCAGTGGTGCAGGGAGGTATAAACCTTCCAAATTTTAGATTGTACGCAACAGCTTCCTTTCTCAAAATTATGCTCCTCTGGTTGTCTCCGTCTTTCTCTTCCCCCCAGGAAGGAATTGGAGTTCACCATAAATGATTTACATGACAAGATTAAAACAGCCTTCTCCTCTTAAGGAAGAAGACCTCCCTTGCAGGATTCTGCCCCTTACACAGCTCAAATCTTAAAGTTATGGTATAAAATAACCCGTATAAAAGTATTTAAAACTACACTTTTTAATTTCACATTAATTTCAGAAGATGAGCATTTTTTTCCTATAACCCTTGACTCAACCTTCTCCCTATGGAGATGGTTAGGTTGACCTTTTTTTTTATCAATTTGTTGAAAAAACTGGGATAAAACCATTTGATAGGTTTCAGGCAGAATATGGTTTTATGGAACAAGATCTCTATCGATATACCCAAGTGAAGAACAATATTTTACACCAAAGGGATGTTACGGCTTCCCTTCCTAACCCTCTCCCAGTCTTGTGGTCCCCCTTAAGTGATACATTAGTATACAAACCCTGCGGGCATTTAATAGGACATTTATATAAATTATTTCATGAACAGTTAGGAGGTACCTCTGAATCGATCCTAACCAGTTGGAATGAAGAGTTAGATTTAGAGGTATCCTTTCAGGACTGGCAAAAGGCTTGTTCCACAGCAGTAAAATCAACTCACTCCAGTATTTAGAAAGAGTTCATGCAGAAGTGCCATGCACGTTTTTTCTGTTCACCTTCGGTTTTGGCCAAATATCTGCCACCTGCGTATGGCCGATGTTGGCACCAATGTGCTTGTCAGCTGGAGGATTTGGGCCATATTTTTGGCAATGTCCAAAACTGACACCTTTTTGGTGCCAATTCCAATATGAGATAAAGGAATGTCTGGGAGAGGAGGTGGAACATACAGCTGAAATGGTACTGCTATGAATATATCCACCCCATAGACCTCTTTGACACTGCACTCTCCTCCCCATTTTTACTACAGCTGTAAAAAAGGCCATCACTCATTGCTGGATGACAACCATAGTTCCAACAATGAGTGATTGGAGAAAGGTAGTACAAGAGATCTATCAGATGGAAAGCCTAACGGCCAAATTGCATGGTAAATCTATCCCCTTTCAGGAGAGGTGGCAATCTTGGATTCTATATATGATCTCTCAGTATCTGACTTTTATGCCTTGAATTTTATATTTAAACATACTGGGGGGGGGCTAAGATAAGGGTCCTTCCCCTATAAATGCTTGCAGCCCTTAGTCCATCTGTGAGTACTCACCACATGCATTACCTGATTAAGTAGCCTTGTGTTACTCTCATTTCTGTTTTTCAATGTAATGAAACAATGCCAAGGGACTTTGTCCCCAGCTATGGAAACCTCTTATACCAGTTGTTTATTGTGTGGTATTCTGAAATTCAGCTAAGAAACACAGGGGTATTTCTTCCCCTTTGAAAAATATGAGTTTTGCTGACATGATGTATTCTAATTCCCCAGTATGCTACAGACTGCATTGTAATAGCTATGTGCCTCATTATTTTTAATAAAAAGATCATTTAAAAGAAAGAAAAGAAAATGCTCAAAAAGAAGGGGTCATGATATGAGGGTGGAGGGAGGTAGAATCAGTGGTAAGGTGAGGAAGCATTTTTTCACAGAAAGGGTGGCGGATGCATGGAACAGCCTCCCTACAGAGGTGGTTTGGTCACAAATGGTGAAGAAATTAAAAATGCATGGGATAGTCATAAGGGAACCCTAGCGGCTGGGAAGAAAGGATAAGAAAGGGATGCTATAGAGGGTATGGAATACTGGCAGACTGCATGGGCCAAGTGGTCCTCAACTGCCATCAAATTCTATGTTTTTATATTTCTGTGTTTCTATGAAGTTGCTTTCTCCTCTCCTGGGTTCCTCTATCTCCCAGCTTGGGGCCTTTCCTATGTCAGACACCCACATCCTCACAGGCCACTACCATGGGTACCTCCTCCCGGCAGTCCCATCTTGTCAGAGGGACAAATTAATTTTGTAGTGTCACAGGCTAAGGAATCTGCCTATAACCCACCAGCCCACCCTCCAGGAGGCTTCCACAGTCTAGCTGGCTGTTCTTCTCCTAGGCATCCTCTGGGGAAATGGTGGTAGACTCAGTGGCCCCTGGGTGGGGGATGAGGTCCTCTAGATGCTAATCAACTCAACCCAGAGACCAGTGACCTCCTCCCTAAGTACAAAGAGGTTCATGCAGATGGAGCAGCACTTCAGTCTCCAGAAAAAGATTCCTGAAAACTGCAGCTCTGCACCCATTATACTACACCACTCCCATAATTACGTTTATATCTTGCTCTGAACTATTACTGATTGTGCCTACCCTTCTTTTTGGTTTAGACTTTTTCTGCCTACACCTTCTACTAGTAATTATTATGTCACCCTACCCTAGATAAGATGTTTCTTTCTTCCCCTTTTTTCCTTTGTATTACCCCTTTCTTGTTTTTATATTTCTCCCCTTGTACCTCTCTGACTTCCTTCTACTTACCCTTCCACTGCCTTTCTTTAAGAATGACATACTCTAATTCTAGATAGGGTGTTTCCTCTTTTCCCACACAACAGGTACTTGCTGTTTGCAAGGACTGTTGCCTCCCTTCTGTTATCCTCTTATCCCTTCTCCAGTACTTTCTACACAGGCAACAGCAAGTAAACCGGTACTGTACCTTACCTTGTCTGACCTTACTTTACTGGACTGGTACAGTTGCCTGCATGCCTGCTGTTGCCTGCAGATGCCTAAGATGCCAATCTCTTCACCTGTTCCACTCATTTTCTGGGATATGAGCACAATGGGGCACACTAGATGTGTTTTTATATACCCAGTGGGACTTTCTGGTGAATCCTGATTAGTTACATTTGCTCCATGACCAGCTTCCTGTCCCATCTCTTTGTCTCTCACCCCTGACTCTACCTTGGACCTCCACTGCTGTTAAAAAAGCAAAATCAAATAATTGCTGGTTAGTTTTTTTTAATAGATCTTGTTTATAACCTCTCCTGGTTGGCACTAGCTTTCTCAAACAAAGCCCACCTTTTCAGTCTCAGTACTCCATTTTTAATCTATCTCTCGGTCAGTCTCCTGATTGGTCGTACTTGCTCTGTGGCCAGTTTCCTATCCTGTCTCTTAATGTCTGACCCTTGACTCTGCCTTGGTGCCCCACCACTCTAAAAAGCAAAATCAAACTACTGTAGATTAGTTTTCTTTGACTGAGCTTGTTTATAACCCCTCCTGATGTGCTAGCCTTGTTAAACAAAATGCACCTTATCAGTTTCAGCACTCCATTTGAAAGCCATCTCCTGGTCTGCCAATTGGTCACACTTGCTCCATGACCAGTTTCCTGTCTTGTCTCATTGTCTCCAATCTCTGACTTGGCACCATGCTGCTGTAAAAAAGCAAAATCAGACAATTTCATGCTAGTTTTCTTCAGCAGATCTTGTTATATCACCTTCTGGTCGATGCTAACTTTGTTAAACAAAATTCACATTTTCAGTCTCAGCACTCCATTTTAAATTCATCTGCCAGTCTCCTGATTGGTCACACTTGCTGTTTGACCAGCTTCTCATCTTGCCTTCTTATCTCTAACCCCTAAATCTGCCTTGGTGCCCTGCCTCTGTAAAGAGGCAAAACCAAACAATTACAGGTTAGTTTTCTTTAACAGAGCATATTTATATCTCCTGATGGTTGGTGCTAGCTTTGTTAAACAAAAGAATTAGACTTAGATGAAATGTGTGCTAGTCAAGTCCCAGGTGGGATTATGGTGCTATAACCATGGCAGGTCATGTGTAGAAAGGATAGTTTCATCTTTAGTTTTTTCACTAGGCTGCAGTCAAGGAACACTGGCAGTCTTACTAAAGGCTTAGTGACCTCACCTGGTAAGGGTTTTGTTCCTCTTGATGGGGTGGTCAGGAGTGGTGGCAGCACTTTGAGATGTGCAAATAATACAGTCACAGTTGTAAGATGAATACAAAGGCAGAAGCAATCCCTGTACAGACAGCCAGGGAGACAAGGAATGCAGAAAATGATTGACAGACTTTAACTCATAGCAATACTACAGTATATGTGTTGCAGCAGAGTGGGTGGATAGAGACACAGATTCCAGAAAAACTCAATTGTCTATGTTAAGTTAATTATTGGTCCATATTTAAAGAAAGTATGACAGATATGCATAGATGGAAACAAATCCCCATTTCCCTGAGTGTGGATATAGAATCAGTCAGTATGAACATACTTCCCAGGCTGCTATTTCTGTTTAGGACACTGCCAATCTTCAGTTCAGCACATGAATAGTAAATGCTGAATAGAGCTATCCATCATTTTATTTGTGAGAACCTCAGATTAGGGGTGAGGTAGTGAAGAAATATAAATCACACGTGGAGTTGGGGCTTCCTGACCATAAAATTTATTTTTAAGCAGCACAACTACTCCTTACATTGGATTACTGGTCAGAAAATTACAGGTTGGCTGGCAGTGCAGAAAAGCACCATAAAAGGAGTTGATGCCATCCCTGCTATCCCTATCTTTGTCACTCAGATGATGGTGAAACAGGTGCAACATCAAACCAATCCCTGATTCAAACAATCACTTAGAAACCTACAAAACACTATGGGGTGGACTGGGTTGGTTAGCCTGCATACTGAGATAGCCTACTGCAGGGGATTCTATTCTACAAAATTTGACATGGGGTACAAGAGATGGAAAGATAAGAGACTGATATTTTTAAGCTAATCTTCCAAGAAAGGAGACTGAAAACATTTGTGCACCTACAGACTGGGTTTTGACTGGAACCCAGAGACTTGTTCTGATACTTTCAGGTTAAGGCCTTTGTGAGCATGGACCAGAATAACAGAACCATGTTACAAGATCTCATCCCAATAATGCAGTACTAGGGGGGTGAGGAAATAAGCTTTTGCTAAACAACATGGTACCCATTTTGTTCAGATTAGAGATGTTGCAAAAAATTCACAGGTGAAGTTAAGGTGAAGCCATAAACTCTGCCTCTGTGGATAATTTTGAAAATGTTTTCTATTTAATAGATGCAGAATCAAATGATTTGATACCTTTTAATGGACCAACATAGATGTAACAACAAGCACAAAGTGCTCTAGCTTTCGGACCAACCAGTCCTTCTTCAGAAGCTCATGGCAGTTGTTTAGAAAATACAATACTTATAACAGCTAGATAATGCAGAGAAAAACAGAAAAAAATCCCCATTGGTTTAAAATATTCATTTTAAAAAAAAAAAGCAGAAGATGATGTCAGAGAAGTTTAACAGTACCATACTGCCTTCAGCCAGAAGCCACCCTGGGTCAAATCTGCTTGGTGGAACACACATACAAAGAATCCTACTGCATATAAATTTAATTGACATACGATAACACTGCTGAAGCAGATAACTCCTAAATCAAGCTATGAGTGTCACAGTTAGTATAAGGATGTGATTACTGAAAGGCAACAGCCACCAAGAATAAAGCCAAACTAAGATTGTTATATGGCTCATGAAGTTTCAATGTCTGCATTATAGACAAGAATTTACCAGTAAAATTGTCTTAAAAACATCAGTGCACACTGTGTGATGTGTAAAACCTAGCTGGACCTGTCACCCAGCTGTACTCTCCAGCTAGATATAAGGCCCAAGAAATTTCAAAAACCTCAGGACTATATAAATGATAATTTAAATATAAATTATTAATATTAGTGTCAAACAAAAAACTCTAGTCAAGGAACCTCAAGGAATTAAGACCATGTAGCCTGATATGTACTGATGTCAATATACACTGAGAATGTAACAACTTGATATACCACAAGTGTCTAAGGAATCTGAAAAAGAGATACAAATGTAATTTCTCTCCTCCTCCTCCTCCTCTTCATACAAACAATACACCCTAACCCACCCCACATCACCATACTGTGGGTGAGGGAGATACATAGCTTTAAGGAGATGTTGTCTCTCTCTCTCTCTCTCTCTCTCTCTCCCCCTCCTTTTTTTTCCCCTCTCTCCCACAGACACACACTCACTCTCTCTCTCTCTCCTAGTGAACCTATATTCACTTCGGTCACTGCAATTGTTCCCCAAAGGAATTCAATTTGTCATGAAATCCTGAGTAAAAGGGCTTATGTCTCCTAATACCTACAGAGCAAAAATTTGACACTATTTAACCATACTACTATCTGCACAGTAACATTTCCAAGGATACTGGATAGAACTACCATGAAATAAACCTGCCACCCTCCCCAGGATAAGGTAACTAGAAGTAAATATAAAGTATGTGTGTAAGACCAGAGGTCTAACATACCTACATATCTACAAATTACTACGATATTAGCCTAATGTAAAAAGACCTGTGCAGGACCCCCATGCAAATGAGATCATGCACCCCAATATGTACAGAGTTACAAAAATTATATGTGACAGTATATGATAACACTCCTGTATGTACAGTAGCAGGCTAGGTAATCTGAATATGGTGCAATGGAATCAATCCCACCCCCAGGCAAAGATAAAAAGTAAGGAGGAATTACTATTCATTATGTGTGTGAAGTAAGAATAGTAACACATTATAACTCCATATATCTAAATAGAGACTTATCTCAATGTGACAGCAAGCCACACATCTGTTATATCACATACCTCACAACATATACCCACACACATACATACACACACGCACCCACATCCCACACATGCTGAAGTCCTATAATATGTCAGTCTGAAGAAGAAAAGGTCTGTGGATGTTAGTTTCTGTAGTGTCCCATAAAACCAAAATCAGCGTTCATCCCATCTGCTACCATATTGAGATGTAAAATAAGTTTAATCTCAAAAGCTCATCTCTGTTGTGTGTTTTTGAGATTTCCTTTTAAGACCATTACTGACATATCTGAGATTGAGTGGTCAGGCTGGGAGAAGTGGTGCCCTACTGGTTTTTCAGTCTTCTTTGCTGTAATAGTATGTCTGTGCGAGTTTATCCTAGTGCGGAGCTGTTGGCCTGTCTCTCCAACATAACCTGTTTGTGGACATCTCTTGCGCTGAATGAAATAAACAAAATGTCATGACATGCATGTATAACTCCAGTGCACCTGGAATTGTCTGGTTTGTGATGTAACCACACAGTCCGAGGTAGAAATGAGCCCACAAGTCTTACAGGGGCGTTGATTGCAGGGTCGTGTGCCATTGTGTGACATGGTATTCTGTTCCGGTGAAAGTTTGCTCCTAATAATTAGGCTGGATAAATTTGGTGGTTGTTTAAAAGATAGTAGTGGGAATTCCTTAAAAATACAATTAAGGGTTTCATCCTCACTAAATATTGGGTGGAGATCTTTAATAATCTTACGCAGACGTTCAAGGTCTGGATGATATGTGACTACCAAGGGTATTCTGTCTGTAGCTGTCTTTTCTTTATATTGAAGTAGTTGTTGTCTTGGTACTTGTGTTGTCTGTTATCCTGTCAATTTCCCCGGAAGAGTGTCCCTGCTTAATAAAGGTGTTTTTCAACATAGCCAAATGTGTATCTCTGTCATCCTCATTTGAACAAATATGGTGACAATGGAGTGCTTGACTGTATATGACAGATTTTTTTGTATGGTTTGGGTGGTTACTTTTCTTGTGCAGGTATCTTTGCCTGTCTGTTGGCTTCTTGTAAATACACGTATGTAAGGTTCCATCCTTAATGGTGACTGTGGTGTTCAGAAAGTTAACCTTGGTGGTAGAGTACTCCAGGGTAAGCTTTATGGTAGGGTGGAGATTATTAAGTTTGTGATGAAAATCTTTGAGTGCATCTGTGCCCTACATCCAGATGATAAACAAATCATCAATGTAACGGAAATAAGCTAGTGGTTTGTGGGAATACTGCCTTAAAAAATCCTCCTCCAAGGCGGCCATAAAGAGGTTAGCATACTGTGGAGCCATTTTGGTGCCCATTGCTGTTCCCATAGTTAACATAATGTTTACCATTGAAGTTGAAGTTGTTATGTGTCAAAATTAATTCCATAAGTTCCCCCTCCACTCCAGGGTTGATGTTTTGTTCCGGTCCTTTCTCATGTATGTATTTAAGGCATGCTGCAATGCCATCTGTGTGTGGAATATTAGTGTAGAGGGATGTTACATCCATTGTTACTAAAATGGTATCAGGTGGTAAATCTTTATAACCAGAAAGTACACGCAAAAAGTGCGTAGTGTCCTGGATATAACTGTCTCTTTCCATAACCAGCGGTTTCAAAATGGTCTCTACAAACCCTGAGATCCCCCCAGTCAAGGTACCATTACCAGAGACTATGGGTCTCCCTGGATTGCCAGGTTTATGTATTTTAGGTAGCATGTAGAATGTCCCTGGCCTGGATTCATCAGGGATGAGGTGAGTTAGTTTCTCTCGGACATGGTCTGGAAAAGTTTTAATTAAGTCACGTAATTCATCTTTATATCTTGTAGTGGAGTCACTATCTAGTTCTCTGTAGTATGTAAGATCTGTTAGCTGTCTATTAGCTTCATTAATATAATCTTATCTGCTTAAAATCACCACTGCAGAGCCTTTATCAGCTTTTTTGATGACAATGTTGTGGTTTGAGTTCAGTGTCCCTATAGCTCTCTGTTCCAGTGGAGAAAGGTTATAATGGGTCTGTTTTTGCCTAGTAAGAATCTGACCACTGACTTGTTGGTGGAAACAATTAATGTAATTGTCTAGTTTTTTGTTACGCCCACTTGATGGGGTAAATTCAGATTCCTTTTTCTTATCCATTACATTATTGCTGTTTGCACTGTCTTCACTACCGAGGAATTACATTTTTATCTCTTTTTCAGATTCCTTAGACACTTTGTGGTACATCAAGTTGTTACATTCTCAGTGTATATTGACATCAGTACATATCAGGCTACATGGTCTTAATTCCTTGAGGTTCCTCGACTAGAGTTTTTTGTTTGACACTAATATTATCAATTTATATTTAAATTATTATTTATATAGTCCTGAGGTTTCTGAAATTTCTTGGGCCTTATATCTAGCTGGAGAGTACAACTGGGTGACAGGTCCAGCTAGGTTTTACACATCACACAGTGTGCACTGATGTTTTTAAGACAACTTTACTGGTAAATTCTTGTCTATAATGCAGACATTGACACTTCATGAGCCCTATAACAATCTTAGTTTGTCTTTAATCTGGGTGGGGGTTGCCTTTCAGTAATCACATCCTTATACTAGCTGTGACACTCATAGCTTGATTTAGGAGTTATCTGCTTCAGCAGTGTTATCTTATGTCAATTAAATTTATATGCAGTAGGATTCTTTGTATGTGTGTTCCACCAAGCACGTTTGACCCAGATTGGCTTCTGGAGGAAGGCAGTATGGTACTGTTAAACTTCTCTGACATCATCTTCTGTTTTTTTTTTTAAATGAGTATTTTAAACCAATGGGATTTTTTCTGTTTTTCTGCATTATCTAGCTGTTATAAGTATTGTATTTTCTAAACAACTGCCATGAGCTTCTGAAGAAGGACTGGTTGGTCCAAAAGCTAGAGCACTTTGTTCTTGTTGTTACATCTATGTTGGTCCATTAAAAGGTATCAAATCATTTGCTTCTGGATCTATTCTTGCAAGGACCAATACGGCAACTACTAAATCTTTTTTCTATTTAATAGAAATTCACCATCAGTGACCTTGCCTGGTATCTTCACCTGTATTTAGAGATGGGCAAAGTGGCTGAAATTCATTCCGTAGAGTGATTCACAGAGTAACGCAGAATCCACAAAGTGCTCCGCAACGCGAAGCAGAGTATTTTGCATTTCAGTGTAATGGGGAACATGAAGTCCATTGAAACCAAAGACGTCATGTTATTCTGCCTTCCCCAAACCACTTTGCCACCAATTTTAAGGCAAAGTACATTGAAAGCAATGTACTTCGCATCACTTTGCCTTGTTATTGAGCTCCAAGGCCAATTTGCAGTGCTTCATGGGATTGCAGGTCACATGAGCTCTAGATTGTTCTGCACAGCCTCAGTTCTGTGTAGTGTGTGTATAGTGGAAGATGGAGACAGCTTCCTCTCAGAGCTCTGCCATTCAAGTCCTCTGAAAGCTGTTAAAAAAGCCTTTTTGAGCCATTGTTTGCTCAAAATGTAATGCATCGATTGTAGGAAACCCTCCTGTGCTCATATCATCAAGTGTTTATTGTTTGTGTGTGGATTTTAAATGTCAGTTTAGAACAGTCAGTTTGAGAACCATCACGTGTGCTTTGTGGAGGGGCGTATCGGTGGTATAGGTAGATTAACTGGGAGAAAAAGGCAGTCTTTCTGTTTTGGTTATATTTTTCATGTATAACTGTGTTAATGTACACACAGTAATATTTTTTAGTAATTCTTGACATTTTTTTTCTGATTGTAGTGGTGCAGCAGTGTATAATGTCAGTTTGTTTAAAACATTTGGTTATATTGCTAAAGGTTTTCAATTTACTATGCTATACTTAGTAGTGTGTGTGTGTGTGTGTGTGTGTCTGTGTGCGATGCGTACTATTAGACAACTTTTATTGTGCCAGAGTAATTGCAGCAGGGTGAACCTGCTATCCACCGCAACTGCATGAATTTTTTATACTGCTTTGTGGTATCTTTACTGGTAGTGGACTGTTACTGCCATGCACTACCCTGCCCCCGACAAAATATATTCTTTTCCAGATTTGGATTTGTGACTTGTGAGCACTGATTAGGTGTTGTTGAACCTTTGCATCTGACTCTGCATTTCCTGAGTGTGCAACACAATCTTAATATGTCTGTGAATTTGCAGTACACCACTTATTCTGGGAGAAACTGCATTTCTTGTTACGCTGTCATTTCGCTTCATCAGCACTGGGAAATTTTCTGGACACAAGACAGTAGCATTTTGGGGATGCACATTAATTCTGGTGACTGTGTGTGGTCACTGCTCACATGATGGAGTGCACCATTAATTCTGGGAGACTTTGCATTTCTTGTTACGCTCTTATTTCACTTTGTCAGTACTGGGGAATTTTCCAGACTCAAGGCAGTAGCATTTTGGGAATGCAAATTAATTATGGTGATTGTGTGTGGCCACTGCCCACATGACAGAGTGCACCATTAATTCTGGGAGACTTTGTGTTTTTTGTGACCCTCTCATTTCACTTCGACAGCACTGGGGAATTTTCTGGACACATGACAGTAGCATTTTTGGGATGCACAAATTAATTCTGATGACTGTGTGTGGCGACTGCTCGCATGACAGAGTGCACCATTAATTCTGGGAGACTTCACATTTCTTGTTACGCTCTCATTTCACTTCACCAGTACTGGGGAATTTTCTGGATACAAGACAGTAGCATTTTGGGGATGCACATTAATTCTGGTGACTGTGTATGGCCACTGCTTGCATGCACAGTGTACCAATAATTCTGGGAGACTTTTCATTTTTTGTTACTCTCTCATTTCACTTCACTTCACCAGCACTGGGGAATTTTCTGGATACAAGACAGTAGCATTTTGGGGATGCACATTAATTCTGGTGACTGTGTGTGGTCACTGCTTCCATGATGCAGTGCACCATTAATTCTGGGAGACTGCATTTTTTGTTACGCTCTCATTTCACTTCACCATAACTGGGGAATTTTCTGGACACAAGACAGTAGCATTTTGGGGATGCACATTAATTCTGATGACTGTGTGTGACCACTGCTCACATGATGGAGTGTACCATTAATTCTGGGAGACTTTGCATTTTTTGCTACCACCTCATTTCACTTTGCCAGCACTGGGAAATTTTCTGGACACAAGACAGTAGCATTTTGGGGATGCACAATAATTCTGGTGACTGTGTGTGACCACTGCTCAAATGACACAGTGCACCATTAATTCTGGGAGACTTTGCATTTTTTGTTACCCTCTCATTTCACTTCACCAGCACTGGAGAATTTTCTGGACACAAGACAGTAGCATTTTGGGGATGCACATTAATTCTGTTGACTGTTTGTGGCCACTGTTTGTGTGACAGAGTGCACCATTTTGGGGATGCAGATTAATTCTGTTGACTGTGTGTGACCACTGCATGCATGACTGAGTGTGCCATTAATTCTCAGTGACTTTACATTACTTGTTACGCTCTCATTTCACTTTGTCAGCACTGGGGAATTTTCTGGACACAAGACAGTAGCATTTTGGGGATGCACACTAATTCTGGTGACTGTGTGTGTGGGGGGGCACTAGGGGGCTTCCTATATTGTTGCTACTCTGCTTTACTTCACGTTAAGGCAGAATGACAATGCAAAGTAATAATTACAAGGCGAAGTGAGCCTTTCCTATTGGCCACTCTGTGTAGTGAACTTCAAATTGACTTCACCAGCAAAATTTAATTTCACTGCATGTCTACCAGTATTCCCTATTTAGGGTACACCAAGGTGAAGCTGGGTCAAAAAGAAGCTACTTGTTTTATCTGTGACCCTAGTGACCACAGTGTGATCACTTGCAACCTCCTGAACCCCAAAAGGAAGAGGAGATCATCTGTCTCCTCCCCTTGATAGTCAACAGCAGCATAAGTCCCTATTCATAGAGCCTGTCATGTTACCATGTGCACACAACTTCTGCCACCAGTGTATCCACAGCCACTGAGAGGAGAGCAGTCCAAGCCATAGCTGCCCTCAGTGCCAAAATGAAGGAGGAGATTGTGTCTCCTTATCTTGGATGATGTAGATGGGTTGGAGTTCTCTTGACACAAGTAAATGTATATTTGTTTAAATGATTAAGGAAAACTGTGACTATGAATGAAGGAGACTGTGTCACCTCATCTTGGGTGAAGTTAGTGGTCAGAGTTCTCTTGATGCAAGTAAATGTATATTTGTTTAAATTATTAAGGAAAACTATAATTTATTTTAATTACATGAAATTTATTTTAATAATATGAAAATGTGACCATGATCATAAAGGAAGGAAACCATGTCACCTCATCTTAGATGAAAAGATGGGCTGGAGTAATCTTTTTTTTTTACGTTATTTTTTTTTATTGAAAAGTTTTCCAACAATAAAACACTGTGCAATGCATAACAAAGACCTACCATACCAGTGCTCAAATGAGATATATACAATATCAGACGGTAGTACGTTCCATATACAGAATTGGACTGGACAGAGGTTGTCATTCTGGAACAAAAAGGCAATCTTATATACTCTAAGACACAGCAACAAATAACACAGAACATAAGGAGAGCTGAGAAGAACTACTGTGATTTATTTTATTTCATTTCAAACTTAAAGGTTTTGTGTGAGTGAATAAGTAGAAAGGCTTTGGATCAGTATTTTCTTTTTAAAGTGTTGTCATTCTTGGTAGCCAGGAAAGGGTACTGCTGTACTTAACAGAATATGTTGTAGTCTCTTGTTGATTGAGCAGGAGAATTACAACCTGTGAATCAGGTGTGTGACCGGAGGAGGGGCTGAAACAAGTTTGCAGGGGAGAAGAGCTCAAAAGTAGAACCTGGCTGTGGTTCAGTTTAAGAAGAGATGAGAAAAACTGCACAGCACAAATGTTTTTTTTTATTTCATTTCAAACTTAAAGGGTTTGTGTGAGTGAATAAGCAGACTGGCTTTGGATCAGTATTTTTTTGCTTTTTGTAAAGTTTTGTAATTCTTAGCAGCCAGGAAATGGGACTGCAGTACTTACCAAAATATTTTGCAGTCTCTTGTTGCTTGGGCAGGAAAATTACAACCTGTGAATAAGGTGTGTGATTGGAGGAGGGACTGAAGCAGGCTTGCAGGAGAGAAGCCAACAGAGTGATAAATAGGCAGGTTGGTCACCTAAAGCCTGCATTACTGGAGCAACTGTTGGGAGGCTAGCTGAGGGAGAAGAAGTGGAGAAAGAGTGAAAGTGTTCCTCAGCTGATTGAACGGGAGTCACCACAAGCAAGCACCTGCCCTCCCTCCCCATCCCATCCATCCTGGGCTCATCTTCTTTTATAGACCGGGGAAGCCTTAGTAGGTTACAGCTTCCTGTCTGTATACAGGAAATTACTAACACCATAAATAACATGCAAAGGGGAAGAAACAGTGGAAGAATACTAAATAAATGCAAAAAAAAATAATAATGAAGCAAATATAAAGGGCAAAAGCAAATAAGTAGGACACAATATAAAACAAGACATTTATAACATAAGGACAAAAGCAAATACATACTAAAAAAAGGAAAAAAAAACAACAAAGGGCAAGCAAGTAGTTAAAAGGAGCTGTGACTGAGTGGAAAGCAAAAATGACCACAAAATAACTCTTCAGCATAGCTGCTATACCGGCAGGAATGTTCAACCTGGGGCTACTTCACTGGACTATCTGTGGCATACTCATCTCCAAGGAGCACCTATGGGGGACAGGTCATTGCCCAGTCTGCGAGAATTTACATGTCCTAAAGGCCCAGCTGGAAACAGCCTGGAATGAAACTGCAAGACTTCATGATTATCTGAGCTGCAGTACACCCCCTCTGCCCACCTCAGAGATCCTCAAGACCAGGAGGCTGGAAAGTGGTGAGAGGAGGACATGGGAAACCAATGAAGATTGACATGAACAACACAGATCGGAACACCCTAATTAGGATGTCAAATTGCTTTGAGTGCCTAGTAGAGAAGAAGAAGTCATCCCAGCTTAAGTGGGATGCTTGCCCCATCAAGGCAATGAAGAGTCCACCATGGGGGGATGCTAGTTCCATCAAGGGGACAAAGAGTAAGCCCGCCTCAACAAACAGTAGTAGATCAGAGAAGGCCATGCATGAAGTCAAGAAAATCCTCATGGTTTGCAACTCCATGGTTTGAAGAATGGAGACTAGAGTGCACAACTACTCACAGAAGATGGTGACAATCAGATGCATACTCATTGCCTCAGCAATGAGGGACTGCAAGCACATCAGGAGAATTGTGAACAGAGAGGAATCATAGAATCATAGGCTTATAGAAATGTGTCAGCAGAAAAGGACCTCACTAGCCCATCGAATCTGCCCTTTACATCCCCTCTACTTGTTTTCTTTGTCTAGGGACCTCACCTTCCCCCTTGGTCAACCCTTTATGTCTGTCCCATGCCCTCTTGAATCCCTCAACAGTTTCAACTTCCACACCTCCTCAAGTAGTTTGTTCCAGGGCTCCACCACCCTCTCCATGAAGTAAAACCTCTTCACCTCACCCCTAAATCTTCTTCCTTCTAATCTCAGACTATGACCTCTGGTTTTAGCCCCACTTTACTTGTAAATAAGCTCACCTTATTAATCCCTTTGAAATACTTACAGTAAATGTTACAATCATGTCCCCCCTCTCCTTTCTGGTCTCCAATGGGAATAGATCCAATTCCCTCAGCCTCTCCTCATAGGACTTCCCCTGCAAACCATGCACCATCTTCGTTGCCCTTCTCTGAACCCTCTCAATCCCACCTATGTCTTCTCATAGGTGAGGTTTCCAGAACTTGACCCCATACTACAGGTGGGGTCTCATCATGGTTTTGTACAGAGGCATCAGCACCTCCCTATGCACACCAGTATTCTATTTGCCTTGCCTTCCACCTTACTGCATTGGATACTGACCTTCAGGTTGCTTAATATTATAATCTTCAGATCCCTCTCCTGCTTAGTTGACTTAATTATCCCTTCCCCCCAGAGTGTAAGTGGCTTGCTGGTTCTTACACCCCATGTGCATTATGGTACACTTTTTGGCATTGAATTTCAGCAGCCAAGTTTTCGACCAGTGCTCCAGACTCTTCAGGTCCTCCCTCATGGCTTCTACCTCCCCCTGGGGTGTCCACCCTATTGCAGATTTTGGTATCATCTGAAAATAGGCACACCCTCCCCTCCAGCCCCTCCACTATATCACTGATATAAATATTAAAGAGGATGGGACCCAGTACTGACCCCTAGGGAACCCCTCTCATCACCCCCTGCTCCCTGGAATGCACCACATTAACCACCATCCTCTGGCTTCTGCCTTTCAACCAGTTTTCCACCCACCTAGTTATTTTCTGCCCCACCCCTAAGCCTTCCACCTTATTAACTAGCCTTCTGTGAGGAATGGTGTCAAAGGCCTTTCTGATATCCAGATAGGCCACATCCACCGCCCTTCTGTGATCAACTGCCTTCGTCACCCAATCACAAAACTTGATTAGGTTCATCTGGCATGACAACCCATTAGTGAAGCCATGATGCCTGTTGTCTCTTAGTCTGCTGTCCACCAGGTAATTTATCACCCTTTCCTTAATTAGTACATCCATCATCTTCCTCACCATTGATGTGAGGCTGACCAGACGATAATTCTCCACCTCCTCCTTGCTATCCCCCTTATGAATTGGCACCACATCAGCCTTCTTTCAGTCTTCTGACACCCTCCCTGTTTCCAGGGATAAGGCTAACAGCCTCATCACAGGTACTGCTAGCTCCTCCCTTTGTTCCTGGAGTACCCTAGGATACAAGCCATCCGGCACCATTGCCTTGTCTACCTTCAACCTTCCTAGTTCCTCTCTTACCCTGTCTTCACTGAACAGGCTAGGATCCACCCTTTTGTCCCCCCTCCCTTCTAACTCTGGTCCATTTTCCTCCCCTGCCACCATGAAGACCGAGCAGAAGTAGCCATTAAGCACATCTGCCTTCTCAACTTCTCTCTCCACTAGTACACCCTCACCCTGTGCCCTTACTGTCCCATGCCTTGCCTTCCTCTTCTCTCCCACATACCTAAAAAAAGTCTCATTCCCCCCTTTTGGCCTGCCTAGCAATTCTCTCTTTGATATTAGACTTAGCCCACCTAATCTTCTCCCCTGCCACCCTCAGCTTCTCTTTGTAAGTCTCCCTGTCCTCTAGGAGTACTGGTACACATAGGAACCAATGATCTGGTTGACCAGAAGGTTGAGGATGCTAAACAGAGTATCAAAAGGCTTTCAGCAGCTGCAACTTCTGAAGTATTCTCAGAAGTCCTACAAGTATAGGGAAAGGACAGCAGTATGGAAAAAAATAGACTAACAAAAGATAGACAAATTCAACAGCTGGCTGAAGGACTGGTGCCAGACAAGAGATATCCATTTCATCAGATCATGGGGGAACTTTGGGATAGCTCACTCTTCAGATGGAATGGACTTCACCTCACAGCAGAGGGAGCAAGAGAGCTGGCCCAGAAGGAGGAGGTGCACAGTACCTGGACCATTTAAACTAAATGAATGGGGTGGCTAAGGCATGGAAACAAGTAACATGCCATGTCAAATCTTCCCCAAAAAGGAAATCAGAGAGTAGGCATATTGTCAACATTCACAAGAAGACAAAGACAGCATACAATGAAGGAATGGCATCAGCAAAGTGACACAGGTGAGTGTCTGTGGGAAAAATGGAAGTACTGTAAAATCAGCCAACAGTGGGCACACAGCAAGCACATGGCAAGGAGTCTGCCTCAATGCTAGGAGTCTAGACAACATGATCAGTGACCTCCAGGCTCTAGTGGTGGATGCAATGGTCAACCTGGTGGCTATTACTGAAACCTGAGCCACAGACAACAATGAATGGGACCTTGCCATCTCAGGCTACACACTGTTCAGAAGGGACAGGAAGGGAGGGAAGGGGAATTTGCCCTCTATGCGAAGGATGGCATTGAAGCAACTGAGGATGTAAGTACCAAGACTAGTGGGGTTAGCATTCAGTCACTCTGGCCTCAACTAAGCACCCCTGTAAGAAGGAAACTGCACATGGGTGTGATATATAGACCCCAGGAGCAGGGATGAAGGGAAAGATGAACAATTAGCAGAAGAGTTACAAAGGATAGCAGGTAAAGAAACATTGTTGTGGTCATGGACCTTAACCTGCCAGATGTGGACTAGAAGATTCCAGTAGCCAAGAGTGCCAGAAGTCAGGCTTTACTGGACACATTCCAGGACTGCCTACTGTCTCAACTAGTGAAGGATCTGACCAAGGGAGATGCCATCCTGGATCTGATCCTGACAAATTCAAAAGATATTAGATCTGTGAGGGTAGAAGAGCTCTTGGCAAATAACAACCACAATTGAGTATGGCTTGAAATATCAGTGAGAAATACAAAAACCTTCTTAAAGACAGAAGTGCTATGCTTTATGAAGGTAGATTTTGGAAGACTAAAGCAAATAGTGAGGGATAGATTGGCAAACATCAGGGACAAGTTAGAGGTGGAGGAAATATGGGAGGGTGTCAGGGGAGCAGTCCTTGGGGAAACTAGACTCTGCACTAAGACTGTAATAAAGAAGAGTAGGTTTTAAAGACCCATGTGGTTTTCTCCTCCAGTAATGGAGGCAATCAAGGCCAAACAGAATGCTTACAAAGTGTTCAAACAACAAAAAGGGTACAGGGAATGGGAAGATTACATTCAAAAAAACAGGGAGGCTAGGAAAAAGTTGTGGGATACCAAAACAGCAATAGAGTTGCAGATTGCATGGGGAGTCAAGACAGGGGAGAAGACCTTTTACTGATGCATTAGTGAAAGAAGGAAGAAAGGGGGGAATAGTCTGGTTAAAGGTTAGGAATGAGGTACTGGAGGAAAACAGGCAGAAGGTAGAGGCCCTAAATGAATACTTTTGCTCAGTATTCACTAGCAAGGAACAGGGCCCACTTCCAGACAGTGGCATCAGAGACATGGCCAGAAAAGTTCAGAGAAAGTGCAGCCAGGAGTTCATCATGGACAGAGTCAAGAAGGGCCTTTCAAATATCAGACCCCATAAGGCCCCTGGCCCAGATGGTTTGCACCCCAGTGTACTGAGAGAGCTTGGCGGAAGAGCTAGAGGCCCCACTTACACACCTACTCAATAGGTTGAGTGAATCCTGGGTAGTGCCAGGTGACTAGAGGGTGGCAGACATGTTGCCACTCCATAACAGTGGTGATAGGGAGGAGACAGGTAACTATAGGCTAGTCAGTCTCACATCAATAGTCAGTAAACTAATGGAGTCTCTTATTAAGAAAGATCTGGTAGAATACCTCAAAATGAATCACCTCCAGAACAATAAACAACATGGGTTTATGACAGGCAGGTCATACCTTATTACATTCTTTGATCACGTTACCAGGGATTTGGATAAGGGCCATGTGGTAGACCATATTTACTTTGACTTCAGTAAAGCTTTTGACACTGTCCTGCACAGGCGCCTCTTAAAAACTTTAGAAAACCTTGGGGTAGCAGAGCAAATAGTCAAGTGGGTACAAACTGGCTGAAGGACAGGAAAGAAAGGGTGGTAGTAAATGGGGTAAGATCTACTGAAAGATATGTCACTAGCTGGGTGATGCAGGGGTTGGTCCTGGGGCATGGCCTTATCAACATATTCATTAGTGACATCAGCAAGACTATAAATGGCAACGTTGCCCAGTTTGCTGACAACACAAAACTCAGTGGAAGAGTGGACACAATGGAGGTGATCAGAGAGCTGCAGGAGGACCTTAAGAAGTCTGAAAGATGGACATGCATATGGCAGTTGAAATTCAATGCTAAGAAGTGAAAAGTGATGCATCTTGGTAGCACCAACCCTAAGACAGAATGCTATCTAAGCGGGGTTAAACTTAGCTCCTTTTTTTCATTTTTTTTTCATTCAAAGTTTATTAATTTTCAACATAAATAGCTTTAACATGAAGATGTATGCTTGATAATACAGATACTAGTCAGGTGTACATCGACTCAATGCTAAAGCCCCCCCTCCCCTACCCATCTCCATCCCCCAGATTGGCACGTCCCTCCATTAAAACACAGTGACAAGGGTGACAAGGAGTATAATTAAACATTATAACACTACAAAGCAGGAATACAGAAGTGTCTAGACCTAACATACTCCTGAAATCCATTTGTTATGGCGAAGCTCCAGTCTGAAGAAGGTATAAGGTAAAAAGGCCTTCCCATACTTTTTTATACCGGGAAAGGGAACCTCTAGACTGGTTTTCATTTGTTCAGTTCTAAGATTAAATAACAAGTCTTGGAGCCATTCATCATAAGTAATGATATGGACATCTAGCCAATAACATAAGATTAACTTTTTAAGAGTAAGTGATATCATGGCCATATGGTATCTATGAATTTTAACCAAGATTGTGGAGAAGTCTCCCACCAAACAAATCTCTGGTGTAAATAACTCTTCAAGACCCAGCAGGGGATCCGCTCTAGTCCTAATTAGTTCCCATAATTTCTTAATCGAGAGGCAATCACAGAAAATATGGGCAAGGTCTCCATCCTCATTTTTGCATCTAAAACAATGAGCATCTGGGGATCTACCTATTCTATGAAGTTTAATGAGGGTCCAGTACATGTCATTCAGTATCTTGTACTGTGTAAGTTTCAATCTGTCTTGAGAGACATACCTGAAAGAGTCAAGTCTAATGGACTCCCATCTGCCATCTCTCAGGAGAATTTGGAAAACAGGAATTCCAGTATCAAGGCACCCCACTGCAAGTATCAATTGCATTTACTCACAAACAGGAATAAATCTGAGATACTGCGTGGTGTTTCCCACATACCAGAGTCAGAGAGTCCAGCCAGGTACAGCTCGTCTCCGAATTCCCTGCTCCTGGGAACTGTTTTATCAAGAGATGCCGAAGCTGCCAAATTTTTTAAATCTGTTTCTGTTCTATGGAATAAGATGCCATTATAGCACCTGAGTCCATACATAAACCTTTGGTAAACAGGTCCCCCATCGGGGCTTTGTTAATCAAGGGAAGCCAGTACGGTGATGTACTTTTACCCCCAATCTTCAAGTTCAGGTTACCAACTATTAGTTGTCTGGAATATCTGACATTCCTATATTTAAGAAAAATGCATAGTTGGTTATGTACTAGAAAGAAGTAATAACATGGGAGCATTACATATTCCAGCAGGAAGACTCCTGATGGGAATATACAATAAGGCCTCTTTGGCAATATTCAGGTTATCTATCATCTCCCTTTCCTGAAGTAACCACTCTGGTATGTATGAAGCAGAGGCAATCTCTTCCTGGGGTGTGAACCACCATAGGTACTGGGTCACCTGACTTGTCCAGTAATACATTCCAAAATGTGGGAGTTTGAGACCCTCTGCTTGTGGGGAAGCTGCCAATTTTATATAAGCCCGTTGAGCACCCCCTCCCCATATAAAGGATTAAATTAGAGCATGCAGAGTTTTAAACCATTTCAGGGGCAACCATATATCTAGCATACTAAGAGGATAAAATATTCTGGGTAATACATTCATTTTGATTATGCTAATCTTCCCACAGAGAGAGATCAGAAGAGACTGACACCATTTGAAATCCTGCTGAATAGTATCTAGGAGGGAATCAAAGTTCAACTTCTTCATTGCTCCTTCATTTCTTAACAACAATAATCCTAGATACTTTGTACATTTGAAGCTCCACTGTACTCCCAGGGAGGAAATATCTTGTTGTTGCAATTTGTGGTTCAGGGGAAGATGGTAGTCTTGGATACATTAATTTTATAGTTGGAAACACTCCCATATTCTTTTATGATAGACAGAGCAATAGGGAAGACACCACCCCACGCAGAAGTGAGTGGCTCATTAAAAAATAATCTATCCAGGATGAAGACCCATGTACGCTGGACCAGAAAGTAAACTCTTTAAAAGTGAGGTATAGCATTCTCCATGGATCCACTAATCCCAGATAACCTACTAGCTCTCTAATCGCATATTGTGCTGGAGTCAGGCTCTGTCTTTTTGGGGTCAATTTATCTAAGTCAGACGAGAAGGGTAAATTCCAGTCCCCCCCTATAATACATGGAAAAGCTGCAATAGGTGCCCTGACCTGCGTTAAGTTAGTGAAAAATAATGGAGAGTCATTATTAGGACTGTAAATGCAGCCCAAAATCACTGAAGTTATCTCCAAAGTGCCTTTCACAAATGAAAAGCGTCCTTGTGGATCCCCACTGATTTGATCAGCCTTAAATGATATATTCCTAGCCACTAGTATAGCTACCCCCAGACTCTGAGTACTGTCCCCCACATTAAAAACATGTCCTACATATTTTCTATGAAGAAGGGCTCCCTCTGTTTAAAGAAGATGGGACTCCTGATGGACTATGATACCCCCTCTAAGCAAGCTGATATGCTTCAACACCTGATAGCATTTTAATTTGGAGTGAAACCCTCATACATTCCATGACACAAATTTTGTAACTCCTGCCATGATCAATCCAGAAAAATAACAAAAACTGTAGAAACCATATACCTTGTTGCTCCTTATGCCACGTATGCTCTGTGCCAATCTGTCCCCCCACCTCCCCCATCCCCAATGCAAAAGCTCCAGAGCCCCCAACCCCCACAACAAAACTTCTCTTTCACATTGTCCCTTACCCTCCCACCAAAACTCCCTTTAAATTCCCTTTCTCTTCCAGGCCAACAATTTCCAGAAAAACTCCAAAAGGAATGCTCCCTTCCCCATCCCATAAGCTCTATAGTGCATGACTCCTACCACTGGGCAGCATCCCTTCTGTCCCCTGTCACCCCCTCACAGCAAGCCAATTTTGTAAATTTCCCCTAGTGCTGTAAACACCTAAGGAGATGTCTTCCCTTGCAAATACTGTACACATATTCCTCCAGCAAAAATAACTGTGTAAGGGAGGTCTACCCATTCAAATTTGTGAAACCCTATAGGTTCTCAGGCTTGTAAACAGAGAACCCCTACATACCTAGCACTGGTTACCAAAAACACAGCTAAAAACACACTGTAAGCAGGAGAGATGAACAAAAATAAAATAAAGCTCCTCAAGAAGCAGCCAGCTATGGCGCCCTGTCATCTAGAGCACTTCCTCTCACTCTGCTTCACAGGCATGTTGTTAGTCTTACTTATTTTGTAAATGGCTCGAGCCAAAACTAATTAGCTGGCTTACAGCAAAATTAATCCAAAAGTCCCTCAATATCTCCTTCATATTGTTAAACAGGGCCTCCCCTTATTAGATAGAAACCAAAAAGAGCAGAGTAACAATAACAAATTACCTTTTTTGCAAACTGACCTCAAAGTCTCTCCTATATTTTTGTAAAGTATATTGTTCACATAGAAAGGTAACCAGTCCACAAATTGCCATAGTAAATAGCCATCCTAATGTCAAGTACATCCAAAACCCCCGTATTTTGAGCAAGTGTTCTAAATGGGACCAACTATGCCAGTCCATCCCACTACTGGCGGTATGAAAGCAAGGTTGTAAACTGTCCACTCCCAGTAAATCCTTTGCAACACTGTTTAAACATACTCAGTTCTTCACATAAACACATTACCAACTAATGCTCACAATTTCTCTTCGGGTTCTTACCCATCTCTGAATAGGTTGGGGATCAATTTCTTTAACTTGGACCCTGCAACTTTGGGGTCTTCTAACGGGATCCATTTGCCCTCTATGGAGACTTGCAAACTGGCAGGATAGAGCATCCAAAAGTGAATATTTGCAGCTATTAGCTTAGTGACTACGTTACGAAACTCTGCTCTTTTCTGTCGCACTGATGGGTGGAGGTCTTGGGTGATACATATCGGGAATCCCTCCCAAAGCACTTCTTTCAATTCCTTGACTTTTTTCCAGCAGGTGCTGGCTCTCCTGGTAATTGAGGAATTTGAAAATAAATGTCCTGGGTTGGGCTCCAGGTGGTGACATAGGCTTTAGGGCTTGATAAGCCCTTTCCATGATGTATTCTGAGCTGAAGGGTGATGGACCTTCAATGTTTTTTTACTAACGTCTGTGTGAATAATACAGTATTCGAGCCTTCTTCCTTTTCTGGTAGCACTATGACTACCATGTTGTTGCGATGGCTTCTGCGCTCAAGGTCCTCGACCTTAGCCTCTAGCTTAACCACTCACTGCCCAACCAGTGCCACAGCTGGATCCACTCTTTCTGCATTCTTCTTTAAAGAAATGATTCATACCTCACAATCTCCTGTGTGTTGTGCCAGATCTTCAAACTTACTGGTAATCGCTTTCACTTCTTCAGTTAGGGAACGCACCTCATCCCTGAAGGGACGAAATTCCTCAAGAAATCACTCCAAAAATAGAGGGGTGGTCTCCGTGGTTGTAGTGATTTTTTGGTCTGCCGATGTAATTTGGGCTTTCACTTTCTTTTCAGCTTTTTCAGGTGTAATTGGCGGTGTATGGTGCAGCAGGGCAGTTTACATGCACACCTCCATGGCAGGCTAAAATCCCTGATGAGCGTTTTTCTATGTTCTGTTAAGTAACAGCATGCCTTTACCTCTTCAAAAATAGTAAGTAAACTTAGCTCCTTTGCTGAAGAATGGGATCTGGGGGTCATTATAAGAGTCAGTGCAATAAGGCTTACAGCAGGATCAGCAGTATTAGTAGGGGGATAGATAGTAGGTACAGGGAAGTGATACTGCTGCTCTACCGGTCATTGGTGAGGCCACACCTGGAATACTGTGTTCAGTTCTGGAGGCCTCACCTTAGAAAGGACATTGACAGATTAGAGGTGGTCTGTAGAAGGGCAACAAAAATGATTCAGGCCCTGCATCGAATCACCTATGAGGATAGGCTTAGGACTTTGAACATCTACTCATTAGAGATTAGAAGGGAAAGGGGTAATATGATTGAAACTTTCAAGTTCCTTAGAGGTATTAATAAAGTATCACAATTGGCGCTTTTTAACAGGAATGCCAATTCTACCCCAAGGGGCCACAAGTAGAAATTAAAAGGGGAAAGGTTCAGGAAGGACATCAGAAAGTATTATTTCTCTGAGAGACTGGTGGAACCTTGGAACAGACTGCCTCCTGAGGTCATGGCAGCTAAGACAATATCTATTTTTAAACACATGTGGGACAAGGCTAGGGCTCAATGCTAGAATGGGCATCTCGGGGGGGAAAGAACACCGGTGTACAATAGGTCCCGGGATACCATGCTTGGGCAAACTCTATGGACCACAGGTCCCCTTCTGCCAACATTTTCTATGTTACTATGTTTAAACTGAGGAAAGAGACAGGTGGTTTTATACAGTCTTATTTTGGAGCTGCTGAAATGGTACCCAAATGACATTGTACTTGTGTACCTTGCCAATGGCAACGTACGAAAGATGCTCTAATGAAGCCAATTGGCTGATTTATTGCAGCCACTTGTTGAAGACTGGTGTAATAGACATCCTCCATCTTCTAAGGAGCAGTCTTTTTTGCTGCAGTTGTAGGTAGTATTCCCCATTGAAGTTAGTACATATGGCAATGATGGTGGGAGGTGGACATACCTAGAATGGAAAATGGTTCATCAATAACACAAGTAGGGGAGGAGTATTTGTTTGCAAAATTGAATGACCTGTTCCCAAAAAGGCCAAATTAGAGGGCAGGACAATAAAATGTGGGACAAAGAACTGGATCTCTTGGGGTACCTCCAGCCTTTGTCATTGGAAAGGACCCCCCTACTGGTGAAGAAACAGTAGGGTTCTGTACCAGTAGTGCAGAATTTTAAGCTGGATAAGCTGGGCTTTGGTATCTCTGCAAGCAATATGAGCTCAAGTCCAGCATTTCTGCCATTCTAGGTCTGGAACAGTGATGTTCAATTCTTTTTCCTCAAATATCCCTTCTATGTTTAGCAGAGGAGGTTCCCTCATCCCTTAAACACCTGTAAATGATCCCAGCCCTGACTCTCTTGTGTTTGATCCATGTCTGGAGGTCTAAGGCATTAGGCCCACCCAAGGGTTGGGGTGTGTGGCATATATGCTGCATAAGTGCTGCTGTAATTTGTACAGAATGCCAAAAATCTTTTTGGGTTAACTGGAATACACGGCTCAAATCTTGGAAGGATCTGAGCATCAATTGCCCAGGGAGACAAAAATCTTCTACCGTGCTGATGCTTGCATGTTTCCACGTATGACAATGGATTGGTTCACGGTTCACTGTGAAAAAAAGGTAGTCCCACAAGGGGGCCAGCTGAAGTGGCATTATATCAATATGCAGGGCCTGTTTAACTTTCCTCCAGTGAAGTAGGAATAGGGCAATAGTGAGGAATTTAACAATGCCTGTTGGGATGGCATATAGTATGAACCAATGAGATGCAACCCCAACTAAGTGACCTTCTATGGCAACCAACTTGGGTGGTTTCAAGTCTTGATTATCACTGCAACAGCTATGCTACAGTGAATGCTACATGGTAGTGAGCAAAGTTGGGCAGACCTCAGCCCACCTCCATCCATTGTTTTCCTAGCTTGGACCTGCTGTGCCATGGAGGTTTTCCCTCCTACAGGACCTACCCTATATGCTTGTTAAGAAGAGAAAACTATTTTTCTGGAATACGGATGGGTAGATTGTCCAGCAGGTAGAGGACCCTAGGTACTAGCATCATCTTGAGAGATGCGATTTGTCTGGTTAAGGAGAGGTGCAGTGTCTGCCATCCATTAATATTATCAGTGAGGGCTGTTATCAAGGGGGAGAAGTTTGCTTTACATATGTTCGATGTTGCAGGAGTAATGTACATGCCCAGATAGTGATGCATGCTGACACACACTTTCAACTGGTGTGTTGAAATTGGGCTGTCTTACAGAGATTGTTGAGAGCTAGTACTTCTGATTTCTTGTAGTTAACTTTAAGTCCTGACATGTTCATAAACATGTCAAAGGTTTGACAGAGCAGTGTAATCACCTTTGGAGAATCATTAAGCAGGATAAGCAGATCATCTGCATATTAAAGAGAATTGTATTCAGTTGCTCTCACCCAAATACCTTTCAATCTCTAATTGGCTCTCAGGGCTGTGATGAGGGGGTTCAATTGCTAGCAAAACAAGGAGCAGGCATAGTGGACAACCCAGCTGGGTGCCACAATCTAATGGAAAGGGGTTGGACACTTTCAGAAGGTTTTTATGCACAAAGCTACAGAGCACAGTTAAATCCAATTATCTCTTCCCTTTCTCATAATGCACACAATTCAGCCTACACATGGTAATGCAGCTCATTGCAGCACCATGTGACCTCCTATTCCATGGATCCTTATAAACTTCACCTTACTGCCCTAATTCACAGGTGAAATTAACCTTTTGTCATCTGTGATGTTCTCCTTTATTGTGAAGTAGAAATTCACATTGGGGACTAAATTTGTGAATTTCTTCACAAAGAAAACTTCTCTGTCTTCACCCATCACTAGTTCAGATCATCCATGCACACGACTGGCAGAGGATCAATAATACACAGTCATAGTGGGAGGAAGAAACAGGATCAACTTTAACCCCTAAGCAGTGCAACAAGGCATGGGAAGGGATTCAACATATGCCTTATTTCAAAAACTGGAGAATGTTTAGATGGAAGGTGACTGTTAGATATGTCCTCCCTGCAACCAGAATAGAGTATTATGCACCAGGGAAAGGTGATCAGTTCTGGAGAGGATGTCAGGTGAGAGGTACACACTACCATATGTATTTTGGGAGTATAAGGTCCTGATGGGCTTATGGTCCTAATGGGCTTTTGGGGTGAAGTGTAAACCAAGGTAAAAGAAATGTTAGAATTACCTGTGGAACCACAGTTTGAAGACATAGTCCTGGGCAGCTGCCCCACAAAACTTAAAACAAAGAAACAACTTTTCAGGCATTTTAATAGGGGCCACATGTAAGTAATGCATAGGTAAGCTGGCCTGGTGGCACTGAGGGTTGAGGTGCTGGATGCCACTCCTCACACCATGAAGGTGACCAGAGTTCAAGAGTGGACCATGGGAGCTAGGGGTTGGCAGGGGGAGGAGAGGATTAAGCATCTGGAGGACTGCTCCCCTCTTCTGGGGTGGGACTGTGGGGACACATTGCTCTGCAGTGGCTCCTGGTGGAGGCTGGGGGTACAGCAAAAGAGTGATCTACTGAGCGGGCAAGGAGACAGCAGATGTCAGTGGAGGGGGCAGGATCATGCCCTTCACGCAGATGTTATTGCACCTTCGCATCTCAGGGGCAACTAAGGTGGAAAAACCCCAGCTGGCAGGGAGGTGACAGTGGAGCTAAAGGGCCAGACCCATATGCCCAATGGTAAATCCAACCCTGACTTGACTATCAATGGTCCCTGCATTCTCCCATATGGAACCGCTAGAGAGGGAGGACCCAGTATCTGGTTCCTCAGTTGGAGGAGGGCTTCTGGTGGGTGGTAGAGGTAAGGCTGAGTGGGTCCCTTCCTGAGAGATGGCCTGTCAACTGGTAACTGCAGGAAAAAACAAAGTTGAAAAAACAAAGTAATGCATAGGTGGCTTACCCCACAAAACCCCACTATTGAGGGCTGGGTTAAAGTACTTAAAGAAATTCACAGAGTGGAAGGTCTAATGGCAGACCTACACCTAAAGAAAGACAAATTCAATCAATCAATCAATCAAAATCTTTATGTTGCCAGGTGGAACATCATTGAGACAAGCTCATTTACAAGATGGACCGGGGCAAAACAATTGCCAACAGGGTAAGGACATAACAGGTTGAGTGAACATACAAAACAATTACTTAGTAATAATAACAACATAATGACATATAACCATCACAAGTGACAAGATACTTAAACCAGAACATAGCAATAGATTCAACAGGAGGTAGTGCCATTTAAATACAATTGCATGGATACTGATATATGGACGTAAGGTAATGAGATAAAGTTTATACAGTAAACATCATTGGAGGAGTCATAGTGAGCAGGAGTGGCAGGTCCTCTATCATCAATGTGCCAAGAAGACAGAGATGTAAGAGTCCTTTGATAAGTACTGTAGGCATGGCCTGGCAAGTGGGGTGGAAAGAGGAGGGGGGTATAGGGAGTGGGAGGAAAGGTCAGATGAGATAGGAGAGGGTTGGACATGATGGCCCAGGGAAGAAGGACTGTTCAAAGGGAGAACATGACAGATGCCACAGGCAATGGTTATGGTTTAAGTTCAATATTTGAAGCAAAGACAGATTGTGATGTTTGGACCTTGATTTGGGATAATGACAGAAGGGAGGACTCTAATGATGCCTCAGGCAATGGTCAAGGTTTAAGTCCAGAATTTAAAGCAATAACAAATCGTGATGTTAAGACCTTGACTTGAAGCAATGACAGACCTTGGAGAATGTCCTCAGGAACAAGGATTTGAAGAGGGAGAACGTGACAGGGGACGTGACCCTTAAGGTTTTCTGGATCTTATTACAGAGCGTAGGAAGTATGAAGCTTATTGAGGTTCTACCAAAGTGCATTTTAACTTTAGGGATAGACAGAAATAATATGGGAAGACTTCTGAGAGAGTAGGCACTAGGGGTGCAGGGAGTTAGGTAGCTTGTGAGGTACTGAGGTAATTTATGAGTGATTGCCTTATATGTCCATAGAATAGCATTCTTTTGCCTCCTGAAGCTAAGACAGCTCCAGTCTGCAGAAGAATAGAGGATGCAGTGGTGCATGTCATAAGGGGCATCCAAAATTAACCTAAGGGCTCTGTGGTACAGGGTATCAAGTGTGGAGAAAGTTGTGCTAGTACTATGGCAATATAGGAAGTCTGCATTGTCTAGGAGAGGCAAGAAGGTAGCTTGGACTAGGAGTTTTCTAGCCTCCTGAGTTAGTGAGTGCTTGATCCTGAAGAAAACACCAAGCTCTTAATGCAGTTTCTTAGGGAGTTCTTCAATGTGATCAATGAAGGACAATTTGTAGTCAATCCAGACCCCCAGCTATTTGAATTGTTCCACGAACTCCAGGGCTTCTCCCAAAAGGGTACGTATGGGAGGAACCTGATCTGTTTTTTTTTGAGATGAGGGGCCAGTGGAAAGAAAATCATGGCCTTAGTTTTTTTGGCATTGAGCAGGAGTTTCAAGTTGAGTAGATTTTTTGGGAGGATGTTGAAATCATTCTGGAGGTCCAAAATGTCTTGATCTGGAGTTGATCTGTCGATGTATTGCACTGTATCATCAATGAAGAGATGGATACTAGATGACTTTAGGCCAGTGTCAATTTGAGTAATATAAAGCACACACAGTATCCTTCTCAGAGGTGCTGCCTGTTAGTGGCATGGGTGAGGCGAGGGTACTTTGCACCATTCAAGTTTAACGAATGGTTGAAAAAATGGTGTGGAGCACAGGGGTTTGCCTTCATTGGGAGCTGAGGTTCCACCTGGAGGGACACCAGCCTATACTGGCAGGATGGTCTGCATCTGTCCAGGAAGGGAACAAGTCTTTTGGGCAATCAGTTTAAATGCTTCATTGGCAAGCTTTTAAACTAGTCAAGGGGAGGCACTGATAAGCAGCAAGAAAATCCCAGCCTCCCCCAACAAAACAGGATACTAAATGAGAAAAGACCATGGTAGAAAGGTCAGTGGGATGCTGCTACAGAAGGTAAAGCCATCAAAAAATGGAGAACAATGAGTACCAATGCCGTGAGTCTGGGTAACAAGCTTCCTGAATTAGTGGCCTTGATGGAGGAGGAACATCTGGATATTGTGGCAGTCACAGAAACATGGTACACACAGAACCATGACCGGGACATAAACATACCAGGATACACTATCTACAGGAGGGACAGGGAGGGTAAAAGAGGAGGAGGAGGAGTAGCTCTCCACATAAGGGAAAAAATCAAAGCAACAGAACAAAATGGTAAACAGGGAGGAGAAGAAGCACTGTGGGTCAATTTGGAGGCAGGCAATGGCACCACAATCTGCACAGGGTTTGTATACAGACCCCCCCTCAGTGGGAGGAAATGGAGAAGGAAATGATAGAAAGTATACTTGGAATGGCAGATAAAGGGGAGATACTGCTGATGGGTGATCTGAATATGCCAGATGTTAACTGGAGTGCAGTTGCAGCAGCCACTTCTAAGAGTGGGGTTATTCTAGATGCCCTACAGGGGGCATTCCTTAGACAACTAGTATTGGAACCCACTCAAGAGGGAGCAATCTTAGACCTGGTTCTCTCAAATGGAGATGGAGAGAGGATCACAGATGTAGAAGTGGGTAGCCATCTGGGAACTAGCGACCATCGAACAGTATGGTTCACAATAAACACAGCGATAGAGTCAAGCCATACAAAGGCAAAAGTACTGGACTTCAGGAGGGCTGACTTTGCCAAAATGGGTGAGTGCCTAAGGAATGCACTAGCAAATGGGCAGGAAGGAGGGTGGAAGAACAATGGGGAATAATAAAACTGCCATCACAGAGGTAACAAGCCTTTGTGTAGAAGCAAATAAACAAAATAAAACGATGACAGAAACCACTATGGTTCTCAAAGGAGGTGGCAGTGAAGGTTCAAGAGAAAAAGAAAGCATTCAGAAAGTACAAGGAATCACAGAAGGAGCAGGACAGATAATTGTATCAGTTAAAGCAAAAGGAAGCTGGGAAGGCAGTCAGAACAGCAAAGGCCCGAACTGAGGAAAAGATAGCCAACCCAGTTAAGAAGGGGGATAAAACCTTTTTTAGGTACATCAGGGAGCGAAGGAAGACTAAGGGAGGGATAGTGAGGCTTAGTAAAGGGGAGGGAGGTGGGCAGAGGGTGACAGTGAAAAGGCAGAGATACTAAACAAATATTTTTGCTCAGTATTTACAAATGAAGAGGGGGAGGTACCTAAAACAAACAATAGAAACACTCTGGATACAGAAGTTGATACCAGCCCATTTACAGAAGAAAGGGTTCTGAAAGAACTCTTAAAACTGAAGGTGGACAAAGCAATGGAGCCTGATGGGATTCATCCCAGAATTCTAAAAGAACTAAGGGTAGAACTAGTGACACCACTGACTACCCTCTTTAACAAATCATGGGAGGATGGGGTGGTACCTGAGGACTGGAGGAGGGCAGATATGATTCCCCTTCACAAAAGTGGGAGCAGGGCAGAAACAGGAAACTAAAGACCTGTTAGTTTAACCTCAGTGATAGGGAAAATGATGGAATCACTTTCTGAAGGAAAGAATTGTCGAGTACCTAGAGGCCAGAGGGGCACAGGACCCTAGACAGCATGGATTCACAGTGGGGAAGGTCATGCCAGACAAATCTAATAGATTTCTTTGACTGGGTGACCAAAGTAGTAGATCAGGGAGGGGCTGTGAACATGGTCTACCTAGACTTTAGCAAGGCATTTGACTCAGTCCCACAAAAAAAAAAATATACAAGTTAGCCAGCCTGGGAGTGGATCCCAAGATGATAGCCTGGGTAAAGAATTGGCTGGAGAATAGGACACAGAGGGTAATAGTAAATGGAGTCCACTCTGAAGAAATGGTGGTTACTAGTGGGGTACCGCAGGGTTCAGTATTAGGATGGGTCCTCTTCAATGTCTTTATAAGTGACATTGCAGAGGGACTGGAAGGAAAAGTATGTCTCTTTGCAGATGACACAAAGATCTGCAACAGAGTTGATGCACAAGGTGGGGTGGAAAGGATGAGAAGAGACTTGGCAAGGTTAGAGGAATGGTCAAATGTATGGCGCTAGATTCAATGCTAAGAAGTGCAGGTAATGCACCTGGGAAACAAAACCCAGGGAAGAGTACACAATGGGGGGTGAGATACTAACAACAACAAAAATGGAAAGGGACCTGGGGGTAGTCATATCAGATGACTTAAAGGTGGGCAAGCAATGTGAGAGGGCAGTAAGGAGGGCTGGGGGGATACTGGGATGCATAGGGAGAGGCATCACCAGTAGAAAACAAGAAGTTGTTATCCCTCTGTACAGACAGCTGGTGAGACCCCATCTGGAGTACTGTGTGCAGTTCTGGAGACCCAATCTCCACAAGGACATAGACAAGATGGAAGCTGTCCAGAGGAGGGCAACTAAAATGGTGCAGGGTCTGCACCAGAAGACATATGAAGAGAGACTAAAGGAGCTTAATATGTATAGCCTTGAGGAAAGGAGAGTGAGGGGGGACATGATAGAAACTTTCAAGTACCTCAAGGGGAATCAACAAAGTCCAAGAGGGTAGCATCTTTCAAAAAAAGAGGTGTGCAAGAACAAGGGGGAACAATTTGAAGATAGAGCGGGGGCGGCTCAGAGGTAATGTAAGGAAGTATTTTTTTACAGAGAGATTGTGGATGCATGGAACGGCCTTCCAGAGGAGGCTGTGGAGTCAAAAACAGTGGTTGAATTCAAGCATGCATGGGACATTCATAAGGCAATTCTAGGGGTTGGGGGTAGAAAGAAGTAGGCTGCTGGTTAACTAGGATCTGCAGCTTATCCATTAGGTAGGGAAATGGGCAGACTGGGTGGGCCAAGCAGTCCTTATCTGCCATCAAATTCTATGTTTCTATGTTTCTATAAATGGCAAAGAGAAGTGGACCAAGTAGGGATCTTGGGGGACACCTCTAAGGAGTATTTTATTTGGTGATAGGTCTCCTTCAGCCTTGACCTGCTGCTCTCTGTCCTCAAGATAGTTTGTGAACCAACTTAGGGGCAGGTTGTCCACCTCAACTTTCTTCAGGGTCACCAGGAGTAAATCATGGCCCACCATGTTGAAAGCCTTGCTAAGGTCCAGAAACAAGGCGCATATGTATTGTTTGTTATCAAATGTGGACTGCCAGTCATTTATAACCTTAGCAAAGGCAGTGGAGGTGCTATGTGTGGGTTGGAGACCAGATTGAATCGGGTTTAGTAGATTAAAACTTTCCAGATGAGATCTGAGCTGTTCATTTACTACCTTCTCCAATTGCTTTGACAATGCCAGGAGCAAAGAGATTAGGAGGTAATTATTTAGGTCACAGGGGTCCCCTGATTTGTATAGAGGGATGACATGGGCCATCTTCCAGACCTTGAGGAGGGAGCCCTGATTGAGTGACAAATTGAAAAGGTGAGTAATAGGGGGAGACAAAATATAGTAGGCCAACTTTAGGAAGAAAGGCTCAATCATATCTGCACCCACACTTTTCTTAGTATCAAGTTGAAGAAGGAGATCCTCAACCTGTTTGACAGTGACCGGACAGAAGGAGAAAGAGTAGTAAGGGTCAATAGATTCTGGATCATGGCAATCAGATGACTAAGTAACTGTGCCCTTATGGCATTTGCTGAGAAGGTATCAAAAGCCATCCCTGCTGTGGCAAAGTGATTGTTAAGGAGGTCAAGGATCTCATTTTTATCTGTAGTGTGAGTAGCACCAGTCAAAATTTTGTGGAGTGTGCCAGCGCTGTTATGGCCTTCTACCTCACTTAAAGTTTTCAAAAACTTAGTAGCTGAGTTAGTGGATGTGTTAAACTCAGAGCAGAAATAACTAGACTTCACAGCTCTGATAGTTTTCATGCAGAAATTCCTTGCTGTTCAGAAAGCAGGCCAGTCTGTGGTCAATTTAGACTTTCTGGCTCTTTTCCAAAGAGCATCCCTATGCCATAAAGCAGTCTTTAGGTTATCCATGAACCAGGGTCAGGATTTTCTTTTGGTTCTGCTTTTGGTAACTGGGGCATGGAGATCTAGGATTCTGGTGAGTATTTCATGAAGTACCTCGTGTGCCTCTTCCACAGAAGATGTGAGGTAAAATTTCTGCCAGTTAGCATACTGGAGGTCATAGAGAAAAGCATCTGGGAAGAAGTTCCATTTACATCTCTTATGGATGTATTTAGAGGAAGAGGAGGTTTGGAGTTGCGCCGACCTTACGCATGCAATGGCACAGTGATCGCTGATGTTAAAGAATACACCTGCGTGGAAGAAGAGGTGAGGCTTGCTTACAAGGATTAGGTCAAGAAGGAAGCTACACTCTGGGTTTTTGGTGTTTGGGCAGGTAGCTTCATTAATGATCTGGATAAGTCCATGGGCATCACAAATAGTTTTCAATGGTAGGGACACTGGAGAGAACCAGTCAAGGCTGAGGTCACCAATTATAGATACTTCAGATGAGGTGGTAGCTAGTATGTCACTTAGGTGTTTGAGCAGAGAGAGGCTAGCTGAGAGGGGCCTATATCACCCACTAATGCAGATAGAGGTTGATTTGGCTGGTTGAATTCTTAGCGTGAGGCTCTTGAACTCCTTAGGGACTGTAGTCATGTCCACCATAGTTGTGGTAATGTTGTCCCTTACATAGATGGCTACTCCCCCTCCCTGGGATTTCTTATTAGTACAAAACAAGTTTTATGAATAAATGTTAACCTCATAGTCCAGGGTGGTTGGTCTTAGCCAGATTTCGGAGAGCACAAGAACATCAGGAGAGTAGTGCAAGGTCCAGGTTTTGATAGCATTAAGCTTTTTCAGAAGGCTGCAGGCATTCAAATGCAGAAATGATAACCCTTTCAGTAAAGGTAGGTCAGCTGGGGCAGGAATGGAGAAGGGGCCCGGGGTTTAATTCGACATCACCAGCACAGATGAGTAGCAGCAGAAGCATCATTTTTATAGCATTAAGAAGTAATCAGAATGGCTGCATTTTGCCCCTGAGGCATGGGCAGTTTCTCAAACTCTTCTCCAAGGTCAAACAGTGAGGCGAGGGGAGATCATAAGCAATAGAATAGCTTTAATTGAAAGGGCAAACCCATGAGCTAGAGAGAGAGAGACAGTTGGTACCCGACATGAGTACAGCAGTGTATGGTAGTATGGCGGCCAGGTCGTGTAAGTGGCAGTGGGAGGGAAACATTTAGAAATTTGTGTATAAGATTTAGGTAGCCTGTGAATATGCCTGGGTGTTCAAAATTTTGTAGGTTTAGAGATCAACGGTATGTGACGGTTACACTAATAAGTAGAAATCCTATGCTGAATGGATGAAGCAGCATTTTTACAGTTAAATTTGAGCACGAGAGAGGATCACCCCTTTAAGAAGTTGCAGGAAAGGAGACCCCCTTTAAGAAGTTGCTGTAATTGACTAGTGTGAGGCCTCAGGAGGCAGGGATCACTGGGGAAGTGTATTTAATAAAGGAGGGAAGTGGGGATAGGGGGGTGGGTGAAAAAAATGTCCAGACAGCAGTACAGCAAGGCAGTGGCCGAGCTGTGATTTGAAAAAGGTGCCTTGGGTGCTTGCTTTCTCAATGGGGATCAGCAGCATCCAGTCAGAAAGCAGCCACAGTCCCCAGGAGCCAGTCCAATTATGGGGATTGAAGCCTGACAGCTTTGAGCTATGAACTGACCAATTGTACCTGCTTTCCTTGTTCAGAGGGTGACGGGCTGGATGGAGAGTTCTGGCTGCTAGCAGGTAGCATCACCGGGGCCACCCAACTGAAGTGGAGAGCCTGATTTGGGCTTGTGGCTAAAAATGAGCAGAAGAAAAAGGCAGGCTGTTAGTTAAAAAGTCAAAGACAAAGTTCAAGTAAATTTGTGGGAGGGCCCTGACCAATTTAGTGCTCAGGGCACAAGTAGGTGCAAATAGTGAAGAGAAAGGGTTCATGCAGAGAGGTCTGGTCAAAGGTGCCAGGTGGGAATTTAGTAAAACAAAAGGCTGATTCAGAAGGTTGATGGGGGGGGAGGCCCTTGAATGAAACCAAGGAAAGCTGGAAGGAGGCATGTGGTGATGAGGACTCAGGGTAGTCTGGAATGGGTAGAGAAGATAGCCAATAATGCCAGGCAATATTTACAGAATATGCTGGTTCAGGGGGGGTGTCAGGAGAGAGAATCAAGGGTCCAGTAGATGGAAGAGAAACAGTGTGTGGAACAGTGAAAAAGAAATGCAAAAGGGAAAAGGCAAGTGAAAGAGGGGAACAAAGAAGGCAGTCTGAGGAGGAATAAGAGCAACCATGATGGTGAAAGTGTGGCAGAAAAACAGCAGGCAGTAGTCAGTTGTTCAAACTATCCTACAATGTTGGGCAACTAGCGTAGCAGTAAACATTCAGTAGTACAAGCAGTAAGCTATAGAGATGTCAGGCAGTCAGTTAAGGTTGCTACAACTCTGCTATACTCTGGAAGGCAATTCCTACATAAAGTATACAGTGCAGTAGTTTAAAGGTAAAATGTTTAAGCAGTAAAAATATTCAGCAGTACAAGTCATAAGCTATATAGAAGTCAGGCCTAGCTAGTACAACAGGCTAAACAGCAGAAAATTACAAGAAAAAAAACAAATAATTTCCACATGAGCAGTAAATTCAGCAAAAAAATTGTCTAGAGAACAATACAGCAAGGCAGTGGCTGAGCTGTGATTTGAAAAAGGTGCCTTGGGTGTTTGCTTTCTTAATGGGTGTTTACTCACCTGGTAAAGGTGATTGTGTTGGTTGACATCCATGGCACTCCAGACATTACCTCATGGGTTTTAGCCCACCTGATAGACTAGTGATGCACATGACTCTAGGATCAAATTTCTAGTATATCCAGGTCCCAGAAACCCCTGCTCTCCAGTTCGAATCTTCCAAAGCTGAAAGTAAGGTTAGTAACGCAGCCAATACCAAGAAAGAAAGAAACAGTAACCATCCGTATCCTGTATAAATAATGCAGAGTAAGGCAGAATGTGAAATTGGGCCGTTGGCCCCTACTTTATTTTCCTGTTAATACAATCTATAACTCTGCCCTTAAGGGGTTGATGGTGGACATCCTGGATGTCCCTTTTGAGAAAGAATTGAATCAGTTATTTCCAGACAATATATCTTCTTCTAACCCTAGTCACTTCTGATCACTGTGTCGAGTGGGTCGCGTGGAGTGCCATGGATGTCAACCAACATAATCACCTTTACCAGGTGAGTAAACACCCATTGTGATTGGTTGACCATCCATGGCACTCCAGACATTACCTCATGGGTAGATAAGAAGCAGTACAGTACCCACGGGAGGGAGACAGAGTGGTATAGGAGGGAGGGGAAGAGGTGGCGGTGGAGAGAACCTGTGTCGCAAAGGTTGGCTGTAACTGGTACAGGTGCTCTAATCGATAATGCCTGGCAAACGTATGGATGGAAGTCCAAGTTGCTGCCTTGCAGATGTCTTCTGCTGAGACATTGGCTCTCTCCACCCAGGAGGTAGCTACTGCCCTGGTGGAATGTGCCGTGATACCCGGTGGGGGCATCATTTGTTTTGCTTTGTAAGCCTCCTGAAAGGTTCTCTTTAGCCAGCCAGCAATGGTAGTCTTGGATGCAGCTTTTCCCTGTCTTTGTCCCCTTGTGACAATGAACAACCTCTCAGTCTTGCGTAGAGGTAGGGTCCTAGATATGTACGTGGATAGGGTGATGCCTACGTCTAGGTGTTATGGAATGGTCTTGTCTCCCATTTGAGTGTCTCCCATGAAGGTGGGTAACTCAATGGGTTGTTCCCTGTGAAAAACAGAGGAGACTTTTGGTTGGAAGACTGGGACTGTGCGTAGGCATACCCCTCGAGGGGTGAACACTGTGTAGGGTTCCCTGCAGGGCAGCACCCCTAATTCCCCGATTCTGTGGGCTGAGCATATCACAACGAGGAAGCAGGTCTTCAGACCGACCCAGAACAGGTCTACTTCCTTTAGCGGTTCGAAGGGGGCTGTACTGAGGGAGTCTAGTACCAGTGGGAGGTCCCAGGGAGCAATGGATGGTCAGACCCGGGGTCGCAGTATCTTGACTGCTTTCAGAAAATGCAATGCGTCCAGGTGAGCACTGGTGCTGTGTCCCCCAATGGGGCCAATGGCTGCCCTGATGGCCGACAGCTGTACTCTAAGGGATAAGTGGGCCAATCCCTTTTCTACTCCTTGTTGAAGGAATCAGAGGATCGTAGACATGTCTGCAAGCTCTGGATCCATGCCCAGATCTCGGCACCACCTCCCGAACACCGACCATTGTCTACCGTAGGTAGAAGTGGTCGAGGAACGTCTGGATTGCAGTATTGTGGAGATGACTGAGTCATGATATCCAGCGTTCATTAGTCTTTTCCTCTCAGGAGCCAGGCTGTGAGCTTTAGGGTCCATGGGTCCGGGTGCAGTACCGGGCCCTGGTCAACATGTCGGGTCGGTAGGGTAATCTGAGACTGGTCAACATCATTGCCAGTACTGTGGCAAACCATGCTCTCCATGGCCAGTAAGGGGCCACTAGAATGATGGTCCGTCCCGAAGATCGGATCTTGGCTAGAACTTGTGGTAGCATGGGGATGGGTGGAAAAACATACGACTGGTCCTGGAGCCATGGTTGTGACAGGGTGTTGGTCCCCTGGGACTGACTTTCCTTGTATCTTGAGTAGTATCTCCTGACCTGCGCATTTTGTGCTGTGGCCATGAGGTCCATGGATATGGATCCCCAGGTCTCCTGAATCAGATCGAAGAGGCTGGGGTGTAGATGCCACTCCCCTGGGTGGACTTGTTGTCGACTGAGCCAGTCTGCACGAATGTTGAGCTTTCCAGCGAGATGAACAGTGCCGAGATGGGAGAGGTGGATCTGTGCCCAGTTGAGGACCTTTGCCACCTTTCTTAGCATAGCTTTGCTTTTGGTGCCTCCCTGTTTGACGATATAGGCCACAGTGACCTGGTTGTCGGAACGTATCAGGACCAACTGTTCGGCGATGGAAGTCTTGAAGGCTCTGAGAGAGTGGTATACTGCCCGCATTTCTAGGACGTTGATGGACAACTTGGCCTCTGATGGTGTCCATTAGCCCTGTGCCATGCTGTTGCCTAGGCAAGCACCCCATCCCAGAAGGCTCGCATCCGTCTCTATGGAGACATAGTAGGATGCCTCCAGCGGCACCCCTCTGGTGAAAATGGTGTGAACTGTCCACCACGTTAGTGATTTTCTCACTGATGGTGGTAATGAGAGTGTGATATTCAAGTTGTCCTCATTCGGAGACCCCCATGCGAGGACGTACGTCTGTAGGAGTCGCATGTGCCACCTGGCCCAGGGGACCAGGTCAATACAAGATGCCATGTATCCTAATAGCTGTGCAAGACATGCCATGGTTGCCTGATGACTGTTCCACACTCGGCGTGATAGACTGATCAGGTTGAGCACCCTTGTCTGGTATGGTTTTGCCCAGCCCTGTGACGTGTTGATGTTTGCCCCTAGGTACTCTATCTGTTGCATGGTCACCAGATGGCTCTTGGCTAGGTTCACCACCCAGCCGTGCTCCTTGACAGCCCTTAGGACGAGACTGGTGTGTTGGAGGGATCGCTCTCTGGTGTGCACCCAGATCAGCCAGTCATCGAGATAGGGGATGATGTCGAGACCCTGTTCTCGGAGCCTGGCCACTAGTACCACCGACACCTTGGTGAGCACTCTTGGTACCGAGGTAAGCCCGAAGGGTAGTGCCTGATATTGGAAATGCTGGCCTAGAATATGGAATCTGAGGTACTGTCTGTGTTTTGGTCTGATGGGGATATGAAGGTATGCGTCCTTTAGATCTATGGATGTCAAAAAATCACCCACATGGATACTGCGTAGGGTCGACTTTAGTGTGTCCATCTTGAACCTCTGTGGGACCACGTGCTGATTGAGGTGCTTGAGGTCCAGGATGGGGAGTAGTTCACCGGATTTCTTTGGGATGAGGAAGAAGATGGAGTATACTTCTAGCTTCTGTTCGTGCGGAAGTACGGGCTGTATCGCTCTGTTGTGGATCAGGTTCCACAGGATTTGTTGCACCTGATGGGCTGTAGCCTTCCTTTTGGCGATGGGCGAGGTGATAAACCTGTGTGTAAGAGGGGATTCTGATAATTCTATCGAGTATCCTCTTGACACTGCCTCTTGAACCCACTTGTCTGAGGTGGTGTAAAACCACTGGTGGCTGAAAAGCGATAGCCTCTGTGCCACAGGGGGACACCGTTTCTGCCCGCGTTGGGGTCTGTGCGAGTAGTCATTGCTGTTTTCCTTGCTGACCTCTACCTCTTCCTCTGAACCTTGACCTGTGGGATCTGAAGGAGGAGGGCTGGTAGGATTGGGTGAAAGGGGTGCGTTGTGTGGTGTGGGTACCTCTACCGCGAAAAGTAGTGGTTGAGTATGAGGTATCTCCACGTGTGAGGTAAGATTTATTCCCCCCCCGAAACCTCCGTCTAGCGGAGGGTAGATAGGAGTGTCGACTCTTGTTCTTGAGGAGTTCCTTGCCCTCTTCTTTCTGCTTTAGGAACTCCGGCAGGCCCTCCCCAAAAACATGTTTCCCCTTCATGGATAAATTCTGTAGCAATGTCTTGGATTCATTGTCGGCCTCCCATAGTTTAAGCCACAATGCCCATCTAGCACGGTTAGTGACGGCTGTGGCCCTTGTGTTCAGTCTGAGTGAGTCCACTGCCATATCAGCTAGATATTTTCCTGCATCAAGAGTGCATTCCAACAGTTCCGACTCTCTTGATTTGGGGTTGACCTGCTCAAGAAGCTCTTCTAGCCAGTGTATCTGAACCCATGCTGTGTAAAAGGCTGTCATGGATGCCCTTGCAGCCATTCCCTCCATCTCAAAAGCCTTCTTTAACATATCCTCCACTCTTTTGTCTGTGGGGTCCTTCAGAGATATGGTTCCGCATGGTAGGATAGTCTTTCTACTGAGTGCAGCCACCTGAGGATCAATGGTCGGGGCTGTGCACCATATGCTGGCCTTGTCCTCTTGAACGGGGTACATGCGGTCCAGGTTTCTTTTGTTCGACATTCGGCTGGGCTCAGCAGACTGCCATTCCTTGGTGACAATATCCTCGATTGCCGGACAGACTGGAAATGTTTCCTTAACGGTTGTCCTCTGCTGAATCAGAGGGTCCAATTTTGATTCTGGTTTGCTTTCCTCGACATCAAACCCCATAGTGGCCTTGACAATCTTCATTAGGCCTGGAACCATGTCAAAGGAGCATAGTTTGGACGTGAGGGATGGAACAGATTGCGGCTCCATGTCCTCTTCATCAGTGTCTGCCCCGTCTTCTTCATCTGGCATGCTCTTGTCCTCCCTGGAGTCTGGCTTGTGACTATCTGGAACCGGCTCTGTAGGATCCAGGTGGTTCTCGTTGGCCCCTCCCACGATGTCTGGCTCCAGAGGGGGTGCAGTCGGCATCCTGTGTTGAGTGAGGGATTCTAACTTCTCCATCACCTTCAGCATGAAATTCTGTTGACTTTCCATCATCGCCACAGTGGCTTGTTGGTTCTGGAGTAAGAAGGTGCCTGGATCCAACCAAGTTGAACCACTGGGGCCCAGTTTACTGGGGCCCATGCCAGCGGTCTGTTCTAGCAATAGGTCGTCATCATCATGGAGGCAGGAGGCGCATAGGGGGCCTGGGGCATGGGCAGGAGGTTAGCACTGCAAGCCATGCACTTCTTGGCCTTGACCATCTGGAGAAGACAAAAAGATGGATGGTATTTGTTAGGCTTGAGTAACAATGGGCCTTCAACTTGTAGTTGGCCCACTTTGTGTAGTGCTGCTGATGGGCTTTTCCTAGGAAGTGAGAAGAGAGATGCAGGCTGTCTTCCTCATGGGGATCACTGGAGAGAGGGGCCTGCATGGAGACAAGCAGACTGGAGGTCGCTATGGAGAGGGACCACCAGTACAGCAGCATGTTAGGTAGTGTACATATGGGCTGCTATGGGGAGGAGCCCATATGGAAGGGGGGGCAATTTCTTTGGAGTGTAACGCTGAGGTAAGGATACCCCATCTGGAGTTAAAAGGCACCTATGGGCCCTTTGTAAGCTACTGTACGTATAAGCCTCCTGCAAGTGGGCAGTGTTTACTAGTATGGTCGTATCCCTGCCCTGCTGTGGATACGACTGACTAGTGTGTTATCCCTCCAAGAAAACGGTGGTTGCACCAGAAAAAACATTGAAATTCAGGCTGTTATTGCCACTCCTAGCCGTAGGAATGTAGCTGTGCCTTAGAGATTGAGATGCCCGCGCACACGTCTGTATGGATGAGAAAACAGTTTCACCCCCCACCCATCTCCACTCGCGGAGCTGTAGCATTGGGCCTTGGCTGTCCAGCAACAGTGAGTGTTAAAAGGAGAAATTCCTCTGGGGGCCATGAATAGTGCACCTCTGGGCGTTAGAATTGCTGGTCTTGTCCCACTGAGCAGTTCTCTAGCACGATGCAGTCACAGAGTAGTGTGTGGCTGGAGATACAAGCCATGAGGGTGGGGGAGGGTAGGCATGGCTTGCAGGGCTCGTGGTCAGCGGGTGTCGTCCTCAGGTAGAGGCCATAACTCCTCTGTGTGGTTTCTGTAAGGAAGGCATTCACCTTGGTTTGTAGAATACACCACATAATGTGGTGTTGGCTACCGAAAAAAACGCTCGCTGGTGCGAGCAGTAGTGGGTTGGAGTCTTGGACCCTAGGCCTGTGGTGTTAGCGTGCGCACCCATGTGGGTGGGGTGCAGCAGGCCAGGGGAAGAACAGGCACTTTTTTGGGGGAAGGAGCCACTGTTGGTGCCATAAAACGAGCGATAGAAAACCGACAAGCAGCTGGGTACACAGTGCTCAACTACTAGGGCTGCAGGAAGCAATAGGAGCGGTGTGTCACGCGGTTTTTGAAAAACGGAGTAGCAGTCTAAGCTGGGAGCACCTGGGGAGGCCAAATAAGCATGCAGAGATCAAGGGCCTTGCTGAAGTGCTTTTTAGACATGTAATCATATGCCACATAATCATTATAACGCAATGTTGCAGCACAATGCTGCACTGTATTTCGTTAACTCTTTTCAACAACAAGCAACAGTCATTTTAAGGCATGAAAGGCACAAGAATTACAAACTAGATCTGTTGCTTGAGCTGGGTAGGGCAGAGTCACAGAGAGGGGTTTCCCCTACCCATCAGAGCTAATATAATCCTAATCTGAATCTCAGAGCTAACTACACAAAAGTAGCAGGAGCAAGGCAATAAAACATAGTAAAAGCAAAACCTGTTAAAACAACAATCCTTGCTGAGAGAAAGGTATACTCCCAAATGGGAGATAATTCTTATTTAAAGAACAATTGTAGATTTGGTAGGATGCACTTTTTTGATAAGTGAGCAAATGCTAAATATAAAGAGGCCTACCTTGAAAATGAGGACAGCAGAGATCCTGGTGTGCTAGCCTGATCAGATGCACGATTTGAACTGGACAGCAGGGGTTTCTGGGACCTGGATTTATTTATTTGGTTTTTGTTTACCGGGTAAGTACACTAGACAACAATGTTGCCTATATTCAGGCACGACCAGGAGAGTACAGACAGGGGAGACCAGAGTCAACATTAAAGAGTATTCATGACGCAGCATGAGGTGAGAACAAACATTTGAACAGAATACAGCCAGGTACAGTCATTATCAGTGATGACAAAGAGAAACAGATAACATTACATTAATTATTTTCATCTGATGATACATCAATACATTAATGGATATACTAGAAATTTGATCCTAGAGTCATGTGCATCACTGGATCTACATCATCCAATTGGGAAGAGGCCACATCCCCAGGAGCCAGTCTAATTACAGGGATTGAAGCCTGACAGCTCCATGCTAGGAGCTGACTAATCATACCTGATTCCTTGGTCAACTCCATCTGGATACTACTTGTGTACTGTACTGGTCGGAGGAAAGAGAAAGGATGTCACTCCTTTTTCAGATGTCAGAAATGTGTTAACTTCAGTATTCCATCAAGGTTCTTGTAATAAAAACAGACCTGGTAATGAAACAAGCCACAGCATGCTTCAGTATCTATAATTTCTCTCATTTTTAATATCTCTCCATTTGAAAGCAATCCATTAATACATGGTTACTCCTAGTTCATTCTCCTCTTTATCAACTCATAGTTTAAATACCATATATTTTAAGATTAATAATGCTTCACGAATATGTGAATGTAATGTCAAATGTCATGGATTCATAATAAAACAGTTAAAAAAAGAAAAGCTAGATAGAAGACAAAGAAAGGGGGAGGGAGAGAGAGAGAGAGAGAGACACAAATTCTGGCTAACTGATATTTTGTGTGTGGGCACATTCAAAAGAATCTTCTACATAAAGATGATTTAACAACTTTATCATCTACCATCTAAAAACACTGCCAATTCTTTGAAATTCAAAATTATGTGTAAGGTGTAATTTCATCCAACATAATGTAGTCAATATGTCTTGCATGTAAGAGTACTTAAAAATAATTGGCACAAGGACTTCTTACTCATGAAATTCATGTGACATATTGGTTTATTCTGTTGTTCTATTTAAAATAAACAGATATGTTGCCTAATTCTTTTTGAATATTTTGACTCCTTATCTTGATGTCTCTTCAGTTTGGTCACTAAATATCCAGCTGAGTGTTTTCTGTTTCAGGTCTCCTCCATTCATAATTGAATCGTAATATGTCAGTATTCTAGAAGGCAAAACTGCTACTTTGCTTCAGTGAGTTTCTTTCAGTGAATTATGGAATGCAGTTCTCAGATACTTTTTTTTAAATGCAAAGATAAATGTGGATTGTGATTAGGCTTTTTTCAGCTGTGGTCCCATTATCATATAAGACTCAGTTTGATTAAGTTTTAAGCAGTAACTGTACATTTAACAAAATTTTTTTTTTCAGTCAGGAGTTTCTTTTGCTTTTAAAGATCAAATGCACGCCGGTTCCATAAAAAGCTTAAATTCACTTAAATACATGTCACTGTGTTTCCTAAAAATAGCATGCTGTTTGGTTTTGTTTTTCCTTTAAATCAGCATCTCTTAATGTGCTCTGCAGTAACTGAAACAGTGAAGCATCAGTGAACATGTTTCTGTCCCTGTCAGTGAGCAGTGATATCATACCTGTCCAGCCTGCTGCTTCACCTATTAAATCCCTGACTGATTGAATACGTTATTGCAGTCCCTAGTTAAAGCTGTCTGTAGAGCTAATTGTTTTACTCAGAGTTTATTACTAACCCATTTGACTTGTGTTTAGAGAGATATGCTTAAAATCTAGTTTTCTGTTCTCATAAAAAGTTAATCATTTGGGGTGCAGTGCTGAATTTTAGTGGCATGAATGAATGTCTGTGAGAAATTACCTTGTCTGTATCACATATGTCAGTTCTCTGTCATCAAAATTCTGCATTCTATTCTGGCTATATAACACTGGGTTGTTTAATGAATATAAAATAAATCTGCATTCCATTAATTCATAGAAGCAGTGTGTCTTTGATGTAGCCTCAATAAATATGTTCATGTAAGAACAATTTTTTTATGTCAGATTGACAAACATGTCTTCCATACTGCTATTTCAGGAACATGTACTATATGAACTCATAAAATTCAGTTCTTTGTGGGGTTCTGTGTGAAAATACATCATGTATAGTATGTGTATAACTAGAAATACTATATGGCATTCTGATGACCCTGTCTCCTGCCTCTCAGTTGAGGCTGCTGCACCCCACTTCCCTCTGTCCCCCACCCTCACAGTCAGGGCCAATGCTCATTGTTGCTCCCTTTTCCTGTCTCCACAGACAGGGCTGCTGTGCTCTGCTAAGCTCTAGAATCCCAGGGCCACTGCCTTCACAGTTTGGGCTGTGGCACCCTGATGCCCCAGGCCACCAAAGGTGGGACTTTTGCTGCACCCTGCTACCCACTTCTATTGCCCCAGATGGGCAAGGCTGCTGCACCATGTGCATCCCATCACACAGTCAGGGTTGCTGTACCTGATACCCCACTGTGTCCTGCACCACAGTCAAGGCTTCTGCACCATGATGTCCTATGTCCCCTGACACCAATTTGCCCTGCTGCACCACACAGCCTATTGCCCCCACAGTTAGAGATGCTGCACCATGCTGCTCCCTGCCACTAGAGTCAGATCCTTTTATTCACTGCCCAAAACTACCTGATAGAAAATACAAAAAATACTTTCATCTTCTGTTATAGGGTGGGGGACAGAAGGTAGCAGAGTGCAGCAGCCTAAACTGTTCTTGCAGGAGGCAGCAGGATGCAGCAGCAGCCCTGACTGTGTGGAGAAGACAGTGGGCTATTGGGGCAGGGGAAAGGGGGAAGCAGAGAGCTGCCCATTTCCATACCTATTGGATAAGCTGCAGATCCTAGTGGGGGAATTCAAGAATGCACAGGACAGACATAAGGCAATTCTGATGGGGGGGTAGTAGAAATAGGCTGTTGGTTAACTAGGATCTCAGCTTATCCAATAGGTAGGGAAATGGGCAATGTCAGGGGGTCTAAACTTCACTCTTAGGTTGTTGGCAATAATGGGCATGCAAGGAATCACAGACACATTGCATAAGAGTAATAAGCTTGTTTATTACTACTAAAAAGGAAAATCACAGTTGCCCTAAGCAGTTCTTACCATTAGGAACTAGCAGCCAATGCTAAGCATTCCCTATACCTCGAAGAATCTCCATGTCTCCTGGGGTCTGCGAGGCAGAAGACATAATGACTTACATCATATACCTAAGATAATTACCATGGTTCCTGTAAGATAGAAACATTTCTAGTTACAGAGATAAGCCCTATTGGCTAAATTAGAGGTGACTTCTCAGTCCAAGATAACATTATACAATTTTGTTATAGTCATCACTTTGTGGAAACAAAGAGGTACAGTTTGTACATAGCCGTGAGTAATACAAATCATCAGAAGATGGCAATGCCAACTCATATATCATAATCATTACAAGGACACAGGTGTCCTTACATCTTGTAAGCAAGAAATACATGTGTATGTTGGAAAGTACAGTGTATAGCAATTATATGCATACATATCCTGACATCTGCTCTTATACGGTAGATGCCCTTAGCCCTATATGTTAGTATAACATATACCTAAATGCTAGCTGTCTGTGGTGTACTTCTGGGGGCACCAATTAGGGTGCAGGGACCTCATGTAACATCCCCCCTTGTTGCCTAACAAGGAGCAACACAAGTAAGAGTAAGGGAGTGGAGAGAGAGAGAGAGAGACAGAGACAGCAGGGTTTGTTTACAGACCCGATGCATGAGCCTTGTGAAGGAACTCCAGCTGCTCGTGGTGTTGTCGTAGTGTGCGCTGTATTCAGCAAAGCATAATAATAAGAAAAAAATATCAAAAATGCTTGTATAATAAAAAAACCTTTAAAGGTAATCTCCAACCATGTGTTAGTAAGTGCACTATTTAAGTCACCATCATTAATAAGGGCATATGTGGCTTCATCAGCTTTTGAGAAATTATTGCTGATGTGGATGAGATGAGTATCCTTCCTGTCTAAAAGTGATTTTAATGTCAAAGTTAAAGGATCAATGTTTACACTAAAATAGGTTAAGTACTCTGAAAGAGCAAGAAGATAATCATGGTTTCAATCAATGATATCAGGATCCATAAAGGGGATGGGGTAATAACTGTGTGCCCAATAAGAGTAGTCTGGTGGGGTGTAAATCAGAAACTAGAATCATTAATAAGACATGTCTTTTCCCCATACGTGAATTGTTTAAAATTTGTTACCACACAAAATTCACCATCCAAATTATATTGCATTTTAACAGTAGGCAGTCTCCATTTTCATAGTTGTACTGGGCAAGTATAAGTCTGTTTGGAGATCCGTGTTGACAGGCGGTGAACCTCCTTCTGATAAGACTGGTACAAAGTGTCTGGAGCAGATGCTAAGTCCTGGTATTCTGTGACTTTGGTGGTGATGTCATCGTCCATGGAAAATGACCAATCGATACTGTCTGGGGAATATCCACATACAGGTTTAATGAGATCAAATACGTCACATCGACACAAATAAATATTTATTTATTTAGCTTTTGTTTACTGGGTAAGTACACTAGACAAGTATTATGCCTATTTTCAGGAACGACCCGGGAGAGTACAACATGAGGAATACAGATAAGGTAACACAAGGATGGAATAGCATATTACATATTACATGAAATAATAAAACATGTGAGAAAAAGAAAACACCAACCAACAATATACAGATAAGGTAACACAAAATAATATACCCTTAATATACCCGTAATATACCCTTTCTTTGTACAGGAATCCATGTGCGGAGCGACCCATGTGTCTAGAAGAGGATAAAAAAACAGTAGAGGAGGCAAGTCAAGGCATTCTCTGTAGATGTCATCATGAAGGTGCCCAATGGAGTGTACGGATGCCAGATTATTAAATATAGCTGTAGTAGGATCAAAACATGGTAAAGAAACAGTAAAAGACACATAGTATCCTTAATTGAACATTTCTTAGAAGTAAAACAGGGACCAGTATTAGGGTGCCTGGTCACGAATCCTAAATTTCTAGCAGTAGAAATAGGAATAGTCAAAGACTGTAACATACACATGGCACACAGTTAGGGGATTTGCACTGAGGACAATACCATTTATAAATGCGTCTATCTCGTACGATGTCAGGGATTCTTCCAGATTCTAGATTGTGGAAGGGGTTGTGATGGTTATGATAATATATGATCCATAGGCAGAGCATAATATTTCACGGGCAATGTATTGTTTATCTGCTTCTTTATTGTTTTCTGAAACGAGGGCATTAATCTTATCTTTAGAATTTGTAAATGCCTTAGCAATGTTGTGCATATTGTATTCAGTATCTCGTTCTTCCTGACTAAGGCCATCCACACCATGCAATAATGGGGGTATGATGTCGTTGATCATACCAGTTTCAAACTTCTGTGAATGTGCTTTGATAGTAGCAATATCCACTTTATTCCAGATAGATATTGCAGAAATAAAGACACCAGTGAGGGTACCTGTGGCACCAGTGACATCAGATGTGTCCCGTGTATTTCTGTTATGACTTTGATCATCTGTTTTAGGTTTTCTCCCAAAATTGCCTGTATGCTCGGTGGTACTGTATTAACCCCAGAAATAGGGTCTTGGTTATGAATCTGAAAAGCTGCTATGCTATCAAGTAACAAAGCACTATAGAACAGCGATGTATTAGTAATATGACACATACCAAATTCTTTCATATTCCAGTAAGTCAAGTTAAACAAAACAGGTATATGCATATATTGTAAGTTGTTAATCAGTGAGCCAGGTAAAGCAATGGTTGCAAGACCACTACGAGGACCCGGGGTTTGCTTTGGACATTCCAAAAACTGTTTCTCAGTAGGGGGAAACACAGATAAATATATGGCAGCTGAGACCATGTTGTGTACAGCACAACATTTCCTGGCAGAATCTTTAGAAAATGAATCATAATATGATGGGTCAATTAAGGCAGTGATATTATATAAACCAGAATGTCTAAGAGAGGTCTGGTAGAAGGACAAAGTACCATTTAGGGATAATTTTGTGTTGGGCCATCCATGGAAAGTTCCCTAGGAAAGTTTGGCCAATGGGAGTATTTGTCCTTGAGACTTGGTTTGCCACTCAATTTGTAGGGTAGATTTATCAGGAGCAACAACTGAGGCAGTGAGGTAGATACCTGAACCTTCCTGCACAGTAATCAAATTGTCAGGAATATTGATGGAGACTCCCTCTGGGGTAGTTGCAGGTGGATCAAGGTGAAGAAGGAGGTGCTGTACCATGCCTTGGATGCAGGGGATAACTCCTGAGATGAGGAGAAAATGGAATAAGATAGCCATCTTGTCAGTGTATCTGAAAAGGAAAATCAAACATTAGCAGATTAGTACTATTACACCCAATGGGGTGAGAAAAAGTAATTATACTCCTTTATACAGTTTCAACTGGTTTGCATGTAACCATTTGTCAGTCAGTGTGTTGTTTTGCATGAGTCTAACCTGATAGACTGCTGGATAGAGCTTCTTGACAATTGGGTAAGGTCCTTCCCACTTATTGGAGAAGGAATGTGTTGGATGGGCAAATCTGAGAATCATTACCTGATCTCCAACTTGCCAATCCACTTCTTGTGCATGTTTGTCAAACTGAATTTTGGACTGTTGCTGGGCCTTGCCCATGCAGTCAGCAGCATACAAATGAGTGTGTATGAGGTCTTTTCTGAGTTTTTCCACATATTGGTCCACAGAGGCATAGTCTGTGGTAGGGGTGTGCAGGTCAAACAACAGGTATTCAGGTAATCTCATATTTATACCAGTCATCATCTCAAGGGTTGTCAACTGGGTGGTGGCTGAGGGCATGCCCCTGATTGCCATAAGGAGTAATGGCAGTAGGGAATCCCAATCCTTGGGGTTGTCCTCAATGAATTTAGAAAGCATTTGCTTAATCCATCTGTTGGCCCTCTCTACTTGACCTGATGATTGTGGGTGATATGGTATGTGGAACTTCTGATGAACTCCAAGGAGTTCAAGGGCTTCTGTCAACAACTCGCCTGTAAAATTGGTTCCTTTGTATAAGTCTACCTTGTGAGGTAGGCCCCACCTGGAGAAAATCTGTTCCACCAAGATTTTGGCAGTGGTTTTCATAGTGCATGTCTTAATAGGGAAGGCTTCAACCCACTTTGAAAAGAGATCAGTTACCACAAGGGAGTATTTGTTGCTTCTACTGGTATTGGTTAGGTGACCAATAGTATCAATCTGTATGGCATGCCAAGGGCCAGAATGCCATTGTGGTAGTAGTTTGGCATTTCATTTGGTAGGATGGGACTGTTTTGTGCATAAACAAGGCAGTTGTCAATGTACTGTTTAACATCTTTGGTGACACCAGGCTACCAGGCAGTGGTCTTAAGCCTTTGGAGTGTGTTTTCCACTCCCTGTTGTCAACTAGTGGGGGTATCATGCACTTGGTGCAAATATTTAGATCTGAGATGGTGGCAGACCACCCATAATTTGGTGGGGGTGTCATCTGGTTGGTGCCAAATGAGCTTGTCATTTAGAGGCAGGTGTAACTTACCTTCATGCCTTCTGTAGTGGTTATGGGTAGGTAAGGTCTTCTCAGTACCCTTGTCAAGGAATCTGAACACATCTTTGAGTTCAGAGTCAGCATGCTGGGCATATGACAAATCCAAGGGGGAGAAGGGTTCAGGTTTCTTCGTGAAAGCTGCTATGTGTACGGCCTATCTGGCCTCTGGATGATCCATCATCCAGGTGTGCCCCCTCAGGCTCCTTCCTTTGTGAGGGTGTCAGCAGTGTCATTGAAGGCATGATAGAGATCATGTACAGAGTGGGTCTTAACCTTATGTACATAGAGTTTGTGTGCAAATTTCTGTGCCAATGAATGGATGTATATTACCAGTTCCTCGTGTTTCACCGGGGTGCCATCAGAAGAGATAAAGGAGTTCTTCTGTCAGAAAGGAAGGAATTCTGTAAGAGAGCAACAAACCCTGTTAGAGTCTATGAAAATGATGGTATCCTTGGTTCCATGCTGGATGAACTCAAGGGCACAGGCCACTGCTGCCATCTCCAGATACTGTGATGATGCCACACTACAACGTTTGGAAGTCTTCAGTGTTACCAAAAGGGTAAATTACTAATATGCCCATTCTTGCTATCTGTTCTCCCTGATAATAGGAAGCTGATCTGTCTTTAAAGACATGACATAATGAGGTGTTCTCAAGTAGTTGTGGTGTAGCAAGAAGGAAAGGACCTTAATTTGGTAGATCCGGTGGCTGCAGCAAACAGTCATGGGGTTCTCCTTGAAAAAGGAGACCATGCGCCAGAATGGATGGCATTTTGGTTAGGTGGACCTTGATGTCTCTGTTCCGGAGAAGGAGGGACCAGTGTGTCAGTCTGGAATTAGAGACTGACCCATCCTTCACTCTATCTGATAGCAAAAAGGTTGTTGGGGTGTGGTTTGTATTAATGATCGGGGGAACACCCAACGGTATACAGAAAGTGCTTGACAGCTCAGTAGGTGGCCAGAAGGTTCCTTTCACAAAGGCTGTATTTCTGTTTCACTGGGGTCAAGAGCTGTGATGCATATGCAGTGGGTCTCAGGGTGCCACAGACCTTCTGGGCCAGCACTGCAGACATAGCAATGTCAGAGATGGTGGATTCCAGATGTAATGGCTAGGCTGGATTGGGGTACACAAAAGCTGGAGCTGAGGCCAAGGCCTGTTTCAGTGATGTCACAGCTTGGGTGTGAATGGGGCACCAAGTCCAGGGGATGTCCTTTTTCAGTAGTTCATACAAAGGGGCAGCCTTCTGAGCAAAATCACAAATAAAATCTCTAGAATAATTTACCATACATGGAAACTTTCTAAGGGTGGCCACGCTGGTGGGCAGTGGCAGATATTGCAATCCCTGTATCTTCTTTCAGGTAGGGCTTTGGCCTTGATCTGTTATTCTCAGGCCCAGAAAGAGTACCTCTTTCTGACAGAGCTGTGCTTTTGCTGGATTACATTTGAGGCCTGCCCTCTGGATGAGGGTCAGTAGTTCATCTAAGAGATCCAGATGTTGTTTCTGTGTGGCTGTGGCCAACAACAGGTCATTCACTTACTGCAAGAGACACTGGGGCATAGAGAAACCCTCAAGGGTGTCCATCATGTGCAGATAGAACAGGGAGGGGCTGTTATGGAACCCCTGTGGTAAACAGGTCCACGTGTACTGCCTGCCCTCAAAGGTGAAAGTGAACCTATATTGACTTTTGAGGGCCAATGGCAGTGACCAAAAACCATTGGAGATGTCCAGGGCACTAAACTATTGTTGGTCAGGGGTCAGTAGCCACAGCACTTCTGGTGCTGATGCCACAGTTGGGACACAACTGGGGGTGACCTGGTTTAGTCTCCTGTAGTCAATAGTAAGTCTCCAGGCACCTGCGGGTTTTTTCACAGGCCACACTGAGGAATTTGAAGTGTAAACATATGTCCTGATTACACCTTGTTTGAGGAGTGATTTAATTGTTTCCCTAAGAGATGGCAAGGCCTCAGGTGGGAAGGGGTATTGCCATTGTCTCATGCGCTGGGCCTGTCACTTCAATGACAGTGTGCATCCTGCCACAATCATGCTTGTTAGTGGCAAATGTCTCCAGATGACTTTGTAGGATGGGAAGGTGCTTTGGGAAAAGCTCATGGTTCTTAAACAAATCTATGATGTCATATTCTTTGTTGTTTGCAGAAATTGTCGCAACCACATGTGAGTCAGGGATCATGATGGTGTGATATTGTCCCTGAATTTGCATCAGTAGCATGTTGGCTAGATCCAACACACAGCCGTGTGGTGCCAACAAGTCAGTTCCGATTATACTAGGGTGATCATGCAATGCCATGAGCTGAAAGGTGTGATTTCTCAGAAGAAGTCAGAAGGGAAAAGAAACATATTCATATCAGTGCTTTACAGTAACTGGTAATTGCTATTTTTGTTATTGAACTTAGATTGTGGGCTTTTAGTGACACTGTGATTTATTTGCTGTCTTACTTAGAATTGTTTTTGGGCTGTTGAAAATTTAAAATGTAGTGGTATTGTATTTCTTTGCTGTCTTTAATTGCTGCAAATTTAGTCTTGGCTTGTCTGACTTGCCCTGTAGTCTGGGTAAGGGGTGCTAATTGTCTGGCCTCTGACCTCAGCTACGTGATAACTGGAGGTGGGGCTTAGTCAGAGTTGAGGTAGCAAGTGATTTTTGTTTTCTCAGAAGAAGCCAGAAGGAGAAGAACACATATTCATATCAGTGCTTACAGTAACTGGTAATTGCTATTTTTGTTATTAAACTTAGATTGTGGGCTTTTAGTGACACTGTAATGTCTTTGCTGTCTTTACTTAGAACTGTTTTGGGGCTGTTGAAAATTTAAAATGTAGTGGTGGTGTATTTCTTTGCTGTCTTTAGTTGTTGCAATTATTCACTCCCTCCCTCCTTCCCCAACTCTTAATTATATGCCCTGTTAAATCTGATTGACAGGAGCTAAACACAGGAATTGTGGGGGTGTGGAGTAGGAGGGGCATAAGGGGAAGAAGCCCACCCTCAGCATGACAAGTGTTTTGGCTCATTTATTTATTTATTTATTTTCTTTTTTAAAAGAAAAGTATCTGAGGATCAGAGGCAGGATTTTTAGGACAGTAAATTAATAAAAAGGGAACTAGAAGAGCTTCAGTAACAGACAAGTAGTGGAATAGCAGTATAATTGCAGTATAATGTGGGGAGTGGTGCAATGCAGTAGCTGTGGGGCAGCCATATTCAGGCAGACCTTCTGGACACTGAGGTGCTGCCCTACCTGCATGCATCTCTCTGGACTGTGGGATGAGGTAGCCAGACTCAGAGCGGAAGTAAACTGGGTCAGGAGTACCATCACCCCTATCCAGAGACCACCCAGTCCAATGCCACTGCCTCAAAGGATGCTGAGAACGAGGAGCACTTTGATGACAGTGGGCTCAGTGTGGGTTAAGACAGTCAGGCAGAGGCACATCCCAGATCCTATTCCACTCAAGAACTCATATGCCACACTGGCAAATGGGGGCAACCAAATAGAGGAACCCAGAGAAGTGGAAGGAAAGGATGTGGAGGTTAGCCAAGGAGGTGACCTCAGTGGGGAGAGCAGTGGACCCCAGAGGAGGAGGAGGAATCAAATCCTGGTGGGGGATTCCATCATAAGAGAGATCCAGCTAGGAACACAGGAAGGGAAGGGGGAGGACCAGGAGGTGAGGTGCCTACCAGGTGCCACGGCACGGAGAGATGGAAGGAAGGTCCTGGAGATTGCTGGGAAGACAAGACAGGAGGGTGAATGGGATGTCATTATCCACCTAGGTACCAATGACCTGGCAAATGGGGAGCCAAAGGAAGTTCAGGAAGAGTTTAGGAAATTGGGGAGGGGTCTCAAACAAGTAGCTGCTTCTGTCACCTTCTCAGAAGTACTACCTGTGAGAGGCATGGGAGAGCATAGGGGTGCATGCACCAGGAACTTTAACTCATGGTTGAAGAACTAGTGCTGTGAGGAAGGGTTTGGATTCATTGGTGACTGGGGACCCACCTGGAGGGATGGAGGTTTGTTCAAGCCTGATGGCCTAGATCCATCCTGGAGGGGAATCCAAACACTCAATGATAAGTTTAAATGCTACATTGACAAGCATTTAAACTAGCCAAGGAGGGTGGTAAACCAGCAAGGAGGGTACCTACTTGCTCACCCCCCACAGCTAGCAGTGGAACCAGTGAACTGGAGGACTGGATATCTCAACAAAGCAGTAAGCAAAAGATGGAGATTAGCACCCAAGAGGTGGATAGGCAGAAAAAGGGCAAAAATCAGCAGAAGGGCAGACAGCAAGGAGAACCAGGCATAAAGGACAACCAGGGAAGGGGCTGGAGTAGAACTGCTAAACAGTCTAGGGAGGTAAAATCATGGAAAGCCATGTGTGCCAATGCCAGGAGCCTTAGCAACAAGATGGAAGATCTGGAGGCTGTCATGGTGCTGTCAGACCTGGACATTGCAGCCATCACAGAAACCTGGTGTAGTGATAACCATGACTGGGAGATGGCCATTCCTGGCTACAACATGTTCAGAAGAGACCGGGCAGGTAGGCGGGGAGGAGGAGTGGCATTGTATGTGAAAAATGACATAAGGTCCACAAGAGGAACAAAATGAGGGAGAGATACTGTGGGTTAAGCTGGAAAGGAAAATGGGGCCAGCCATCCGCACAGGTGTGGTCTATAGACCACCAGCCCAGGAGGAAGAAACAGATAGGAAGCTGATGCTAGCCATCCAAAGGATGGCAGACAAGGGTGAGGTAGTATTGGTTGGAGACTTCAATATTCCAGACGTGGACTGGAGCATCTCAGCAGCAGCATCAACTAGGAGCAGATTTATCCTGGACTCCCTTCAGGGTGCCTTCCTCAAGCAACTGGTCATGGAACCAACTTGGCAGAAGGCAATACTGGACCTTGTGCTCACAAACAGGGACAGTGTGATGGGGGTAACAGCGGGGGAGCACCTGGGAAACAGTGACCCAGTCATTGTGGTTTGAAATCACAGAAGGAGCAGAACCAAACCATACAAAACACATATCCTGGATTTTGGGGGGCAGACTTTGGGGAAATGGGGAGATACTTGAAAGAGAATTATTAAGGTGAATGGGGCAGGAATCAGGGGTTGAGGAACAGTGGCCAGTATTTAAAATGGGGATTACAAGAGCAACAGAATTATGCATTAAGCAGGTTAGCAAGAGGAAAAGGAAGAGAGGCCATTATGGTTTCCAAAGAGGTAGCAAAGAAAATGAAAGCCAAAAAGATTGCATTCAGGCAATATAAAAAGACACAGGCAGAAGGGAATAGGGAGAAGTACCAGGAGAAGCAAAGGGAGGCAGGGAGAACAGTAAGGGAAGCCAAAGCTCAGACAGAAGAGCACATTGCAAAATCAGTGGGTAGAGGGGATAAAACCTTTTATAGGTACATAAGTGAAAAAAGAAAGGCAAAGGGAGGGATAATGAGACTGAAGGGAGAGGATGGGGGCCACGTTGAGGATGACAACAGTAAAGCTGACATACTAAACATGTATTTCTGCTCAGTCTTTACTGAGGAAGAGGAGGGTAATGGGTCTGAAGGGAGTACAAGGGGTGAGAATGGTGCAGAAATGGACACAGTCCCTTTACATGAGAAAGGGTCCTGAAAGAACTGAAAGTAATAAGAGTTGATAAAGCAATGGGGCCAGATGGGGTGCACCCCAGGATTCTTAAAGAACTCAGAGAGGTGGTGGCTGAACCTCTGGCTATCCTGTTTAGCCAATCACTGGAAACAGGGGAGGTACCCAAAGACTGGAGGACAGCAGATGTAGTGCCCTTATACAAAAGTGGGAACAAAGAAGAAGTGGGGAACTACAGACCAGTCAGCCTCACCTCAGTAGTGGGGAAGATCATGGAAGCACTACTGAAGGAGAGATTGGTGGAACATCTGGTTGTCAATGGACTGCAGGATCCAAGGCAGCATGGTTTCACCAGGGGGAGGTCATGACAGACCAACCTCATTGAATTTTTTGACTGGGTGACTAGGGAGGTGGATCAGGGGACAGTGGACATGGCCTATCTGGACTTCAGCAAAGCCTTTGACACTGTGCCACATAGAAGACTATTACACAAACCAGGGAATATGGGTGTGGGCAGGGCAGTAGTGTGGTGGGTAGGTAACTGGCTGGGTGGCAGGACACAGAGGGTGGTGGTAAATTGCTGTCACTCCACAGAGGGAAGAGTGACCAGTGGGGTACCACAGGGATCAGTGCTGGGGCCGGTCCTATTCAACATCTTCATCAGTGACATTGCGCAGGACCTAGAAGGCAGAATTTCACTGTTCGCTGATGACACAAAGCTCTGTAACAGAGTAGACAAACCAGAGAGTGTAGACAGAATGAGAAGGGACCTGCAGAAACTTGAATAATGGTCAGAGGTTTGGCAGTTGAAATTCAATGTAAAGAAGTGCAAGACAATGCATATGGGGCACAAAAACCCTGGCACAATATATCAGTTGGGGGTTGAGGATATAGCATGCACCAAACAGGAAAGGGATCTTGGGGTTATCATCTCTAATGACCTCAAGGTAGGGAAACAGTGTGATGAGGCAGCAGGTAAAGCAAATAGGATGCTGGGATGCATAGGCAGGGGCATCACCAGCAAGAAAAGGGAGGTCATCATTCCACTATACAAGGCACTAGCAAGGCCCCACCTAGAGTACAGTGTACAATTCTGGAGACCTTACCTATGTAAGGACATAGACAGGGTAGAGAAGGTTCAGAGGAGGGCAACAAAGATGGTACATGGATTGCATCACAAGTCCTATGAGGACAGGTTGAAGGAATTGAATATGTACTCCCTGGAGGAGAGGAGGGAGAGAGAGGACATGATAGAGACATACAAGTATCTTACATGGAGGAACAGGGTGCAAGAATACACTATTTTTAAGTGAAAAAGATGTTCCAGGACTAGAGGGCATGGGATGAAGTTGGAGGGAGGACGATTCAGAGGAAATGTGAGGAAGAATTTCTTCACAGAACAGGTGGTGGACAAGTGGAACACCCTGCCTGTGGAAGTGGTGGGGGCTGAAACAATCATGGGATTTAACAATGCATGGGATAGACATAAAGGAATTCTGGAGGTCAGGGGTAAGGGGCAACAGAGTTCTAGGAAAACATAAACTGAAGCTACAAACTCAAATGGGCAGACTAGGTGGGCCATAGACCCTTATCTGCCGACACTGTCTAGGTATCTATGTATCTATGCCTTCAGGTGTCCCAGTGTCACAGGTAGTGGCAGAGAGTGGTATGCAGGTAACCTAATTCCATCTACCTCAGACATATTGGTCCTCCATCTGGTAGACCAAGGTGATGTGTCTGGGCTGTCATCTTGTAATAAAGACAGCTGCGCCTGTATCCAGTAGTACTGTCAGTAGGTGGACCCTGACCTCGGCCTTGGTGCAGGGCCTTCCATTCATATCCAAGAGCAGCTTGTTTACAATATGGACTGGGGCCTGTAATTGTCAATCTGCACCAGTGGAAGCATGGAGAAGCTCGTGAAAGAGGGTCTGGGCATGGTTCCCGTGAACCATCTCACCATGCTGTACTGATGCTATATCTACGGAGCCGCTTCCGGGGTCAGGCCTGTAGGGGCATGAAAGCCTGTACTTCCCATATCCATGTGGCCTGTGGAGATCTGCTCTTCTGGTTGTATTGCAGCAAGGACCCGTACTGGAACAGCGTCAACTGTGGAGCGCACTCTCCCAAGGAGGTCTCAGAGACTCTGGTTCTCATCGGCTATTTCCCTATATGAAGGACCTGGTCTCTGTTGTTTACCCTTATTGTTCTTGTGGTGTTTCTTATTCTTATGGTAGGGCTGGTTCTCACCCAAAGATTGTTGTTGTTGTTGTTGGGCCTGCTGGGGGTGTTGGTTATCTGCGGGAAGGGGCTGTTTCTCTTGGGCCTGCCCCTCCACTGTGTAGTGTGTCATGGCCTCCGGAATGGCTTCCACAGCAGCTACCTTCTTGGAGCAGGAGCCTGAGTCACGGATGTAGAGTTGATAGACTCCCTCTGTTTTCCAAAGAATATTAGCAAACCTTTCCATGTTGGGATAGGTGGTTAGCTCTACCTTCTCTCTTACTGCAGGGATCATGTTCTAAGGAACAGGGTCTTGTACTCAATGAGATCCGCATCCACGGCTTCTTCTGCAAGGTGCTTCCCTGCTCAGGAGGCCATCCAGAGCCTCTGGTGGAAGGCTGCTGGACTTTCCTTCACATTCTGTTTCACAGGGTATGCAAGCATCACTCCTACCACACCTGGATTGTGTGAAGTGATGAGTTCAGATGCTACTTCATCAAAGGTGGCATGGCCATCCTGACGGATAGCATCAGGGAGTTTTGTCCACAGGCCAGAATCGATGGTCTGGTGTAGGATCTGGACCTGGTAGTCTGCAGCAAGACTAAGCATTTCACATTTTGCACACGCCTTTTCCAAGTGGCAACTGAGGTTGTCGGAAGGGCTCATCCGACCAATGCTGTTAGCTATTTGCTGAACAGAGTGGGCCATTTGTAGAGGATTGTTGGGATGATCAAGTGGAGGCAGATTACCTCTGGTGTCCTGCAGGGCTGCCTGAGCTGCGACTTCATCCACAGTATGGACCATTCCCTCCTTAGTACCAGCCTCTTGTAGGAGCTGCTTAATCTGGGTCTGGAGGACCTGTTTGTTTTTCTCGGGGATGGCCACAGTGCCTAAGGCATTCTCAATCATTTTCTCTATCTCCTGCCTGTCGTCCACATTAATAACAGTGATTAGTGGAGCTGTTGGGACTAGGCCTGGGCCTGCACCCCTCCTATCACTGGGGTCATCATGTTGGTGTCACCCATGATGAGCATCATACCGTTGATGAGGTAGGGATGTGGTGTCATATGACGGGGCTCCACCATGTTGAGGATGGTAGGGAGGAATTTCTGGGCCATAGTAGGGGTATCACTGCGCATTGTGCTGGAAGATGTTGTCATCTAACTGCTCCTCAGATGATGATGTCGACAAGGCAGGGGCTACAACTCCCATTGCCTTGACGTGACCAGCCAGCACCTCTTGCTGATGGCGCAGTTTCACCATTTTATATTCACAATCCTCATAACTAACTTTTGCAACATTCTGATCCACATCATCCTGCATCTGCTTCCGTAACACTCTATACTTGGCGCTCAATTCACAGTTGTCCCTAGTAGCTACTCCTAAGTCATTATGTACCTGGTTTATCTCATCCTGTAACTCTCCCAACTCCTCACGCATCTGATCATTCATTCTACTTAACAAGTCATTCATTTGCAAAGCCTGTACCTTATCCTGTCTCAAACTTTCACACTCCTGCTTCAACATACAAAGTTCCTGCTAACTTACCTGAGCAGAATGATGTAAAAGGGAATCCTTTTCATTCTGCAGAGTTTGGAGCTCAGACTCCAAATCCTTCTTACGTCTTACACATTCAGTTTCCTGCAATCCCATCTCCTGCTTAAGAGATGAGATTTGCAGTTCAAGGGTTTGAAACCTCACTTTGGAGGCTTCCAAAGCAGCATAGAGAGCCATGACAAACAGCCCTTTAGCTTGTCTCTTTCTTGCTGTTTGTCTCATCTCTGAGTACTGGGTTGAAATCCCCAGTACGGGGTTTTTGGATTGACTTGCATCCAGCTCAAAGTCAGCCCATCCTCCATGGGAGGCAAGGAAGTTTGAGACATCGAGTCTCAGGTCTGTGCAGATATTTGATACGGTGGCCATTGTGTGGGAGGGAATGAAAAATCAAACTATGAAAAGGCGCTGTGCTGTTTATCGTTCCACAACAGGTGCACTAGTTCACAGGTGGGCTACTGTGCACTTGTAAGCTTGCAATTCAAAATTGCTGAGGGTTGAGGTGAGTCAGCATCGATCACACCCAGTAAGCAGCCAGGCTTTTCAAGTGATTACAAAGTGAGTGAAAAATGGGAGAGGTGAAGTGGGAATACACACCTACTGTCCCCGTTGGGAAGGGAAAGTTGTAGCAACAAGTGAAAACTTTGCAAACTTAAAATATTGCCTGCATGGGGTCGCCAATTGTCAGGAGGCCTAAACCTCACTGTCAGGTTCTTGGCAATAATGGGCATGCAAGGAATCATAGACACATTGCATAAAAATAATACAGCTTGTTTAATATATGGATCTTCAATTTAATAGGTCTGTAAAACATACAAAAAAAATCCGGTAATACCCTCAAAGGTTAAGTGATAATAGTACTGTCCATCACTTTTAATAGTACTGTCTACCACTTTTAATACTATAGTTTTATGGTGATAATAGTAGTATCACTGCAAGCACCCAAAAAGATACCTTCTGCCCCCCACGTCCTAAGCGTGACTCCTCATTGGCCGCTTTCCCTGTGTGGGTGGGCAGAGCAGTTTAAAAAATATGGCAGCCAGTCTCTCGCTTAGTGAGAATAGTTACCTCAAAAAACGTTCTCCATTTTATTTTATTTTTTTTTTAAATAGAGATATCTGATTGATCCTGCATTCCCTGTTCCCCCAAAACAAGAAAAGGTAGGACTGCCTGTGCTGCGAGTGAAATGAGTGACTGAGTGAGTGAGCGAGCTAGCGAGTGAGCAGCTAGGCAGTCCGGAGAAAATGAATTGGAGCGCTATGCAGTGATACGCTCGGCCAGGACTGACAGTCCTTACAAATATAAAGATAAAATGGTATCCATATATTAAAAAAAATAACGGATACATCACTGGGCATTACCGGTGACCTACCATCTCGAGGTTCTGGACACAGGAACCTCTTGATGGTATTACTCACCGGTAACGCCCAGTGATCTATCCGTTATTCTCTTTTTATTACTACCAAAAAGGAAAATGACAGTTGCCCTAGGCAATTCTTACCATTATGAACTGGGAGCCAATGCTAAGCGTTCCCTATACTTCGAGGAATCTCCATGTCTCCTGGGGTCTCCAAGGTAGAAGACGTAATGTCTTACATTATATACCTAAGATAATTACCATGGTTACTATAAGATAGAAACATTTCTAGTTACAGAGATGAGCCCTATTGGCTAAATTAGAGGTGGCTCCTCGGTCCAAGATAACATTATACAATTTTGTTATAGTCATCACTTTGTGGAAACAAAGAGGTACAGTTTGTACATAGCCGTGTGTAATAATACAAATTATCAGAAGATGGCAATGCCAACTCATATATCATAATCATTACAAGGACACAGGTGTCCTAACATATTGTAAGCAAGAAATACATGTGTATATTTGAAAGTACAGTGTATAGTAATTATGTGCATACATATCTTGACATCTACTCTTTTACGGTAGATGCCCTTCACCCTATATGTTAGCATAACATATACCTAAATGCTAGTTGTCTGCAGTGTACCTCTAAGGGTACCAATTAGCGTGCATGGACCTCGTGTAACAGCAGACTAGGTGGGCCAAGTGGTCGTTATCTGCCATCAAAGTCTATGTTTCTATGTTGCTGCCTCAACTGTCGGGGCAGGAGACAGGGGCATCTGAATGCCATATAGTATTTCTAGTTATGCACATACATTATGTATTTTTACACAGAAACCCTTAAAGTTCTGAATTTTTTGAGTTCATACAGCACATGTTCTTGACATTGCAGAGTGTGGCAGACACAGGTTTGTCAATCTGACATGTAAACAACATTATTATCACATGAACATATTTATTGAGGCTACATCAAAGAAACACTGCTTCAATTAATTAATAGAATCTAGATTTATTTTATATCCATTAAACAACCCTGTGTTATATAGCCAGAATAGAATGCATAGTTTTGATGACAGAGAACTGACATCTGTGATATAGACAAGGTAATTTCTCACAGACATTCATTCATACCACTTCAGTTCAGCACTGAACCCCAAATGATCAGTTGTTTATGAGAACAGAATGATTTTAAGCTAATATCTCTAAACACCAACTAGATGGGTTAGTAATAAACTTTGAGTGAAAACAATTACCTCTACAGACTGCTCTAACTAGGAACTGCAGCACCTTATTCAAGTCAATCAGGGAATTAATCGGAGAAGCAGCAGGCTGGACAGCTATGATGTCATTGCTCACTGACAGGGACAGAAACAGCTTCACTGTTTCTTCACTGTTTTCAGTTACTGCAGAGCACATTAACAGATGCTGATTTAAAGAAAACCACAAAACCAAACATGATATTTTCAGGAAACACTAATCATGACACAGGGACATGAATTCAAGGAAATTCAAGCTTTTTATGATATATGTACATTTGATCTTTAAATTTATAATCAATTTTTAAACATTTGGAAGAAATGAATTTTTCTGCAGCTATCTGACCAAATTTTAAGTGTGAACATTAAAGACAAACACAGTTAAATGCACATAGACACCTTGGTGGAGCTGGATTAAGACTATGGCCCTATCAAGACTTTTCCTGTGTTATCCTGACAGAAGTAAAAGTAGTAATTGGAAGTAGTGTATTCCTTAAGAATGTATCCATCCTCCGTAAAGTACTGCACTGTATCTCAGTGCACATAGCTGAATGTGTAGCTATTGGTTTGATGTTGGGAGCAAGTTTTAGGTTTATCATAACAGGAAGGATTTCTGGGGCAAGAGGTACATGTATGCTGAAGATAGGTTTCATCTCAGCTTAGGAGGAGTAAGGAACCGCCACAGAGGATCAAACAGTTGGTGTAGCAGAGTTTTGAGGGAGCCTTTGAACTATTGCAAGGGTGGCAAGGGTTAGGTTTAACAGAATACACATTCCCCATAGGTATATTTATTTATTGAAATGCTTCACCAGGAAAGGCACACTGAGAGACAAGATGCTCATCTCACAGTGCGTCCGGGGGTACAGAGGAGAGCAGGTGAGTACATGATACATAGCATTGAGTTACACATTGGAGTCATGAACTGAGAGTGTCATTACATCATTGCTTACATACATACATACTTACATTACTTACATTGAATTGCATTAGAGTTACACATTGCTTACAGGGCTTTGAACTGCCTTGTGTGAAGGGGGGTAACTGCAGTGGGGAAACCATATAGGGAAGGTTTTGCAGCCAAGGGAGAACAAGGAGTAGGGTTTAGGTCTGGATTATGATACACTATACGTTGATGACAGTCACTGACTAAGGGAATACGTATGACAGGGAGACAAAGCAGAGATGCAGTATGGGGTAAGTGCGTAGGTTGGTTAAAATGTATGCCAGCATTTGTAGATGTTAGCTAAAGCCACTGGACAGGCCGCATAGGATGTAGTGGGAACGATGGGAGTGGGGTAGTAGCAGGAAGGGGAAGGGGGTTGGCTGGGGGGGAGGAGGTCAGGTGCATAAACAGTTTGCCACATAGTAGTTTATGAGGGCAGAGGATAAAGAATGCCTAGAGGATGAATGGTGGATTTGGGCCAGCAGGTCATTCCATAGTTTCGGGAGATGGCAGTAGAAGGCAGATTGGCCTGCAGAGGTCTGATGGTGAGGGGATTACCAATTGTTGAGAGTCAGTAGTCCTGAGGGCATGAGAGGGGGTTGGAGGAGAAAATAATGAGGAGGCGAGGTAGGGTGGAAGGGAACCGAGCCAGAAGTTAGAATCAAATTTAATGCTGTGAAGTAGTCACCGGTTACTCAGGGATGGGAGGGCCAGCAAATGGAAAAGCTGGCAGTGGTGGGTACGAGGGGGAGCATCAAGGGTAAAATGACAGAAAGCATTGAAGAGGGGTTCCAGTCTGGATAGGACGGACTTAGGGGCAGAGCTGTAGACTATATTGCAGTAGTCGAAGGTAGGTAGTATCATTTTCTGCACAATTTCACATCTCACGGGTAGCGAAAGACAACTGCGATTTCCATAGAGGGTGCTAAGCTTAGGATGCAGTTTTTTCAGGATAGCATCCATATGGGCTGAAAAGGATAGGTGTCAGTCAAGCCAGACCCCTAGGTACCTAAAGGAGGACATGTCCTCAAGGACTGTCCCATCAAGGGTGTGGAAGATTGGGGGTGAGATAAGTCTGGATAGTCTCTGCCTAGTGCCGAAGGTCAAGGAGACTGTCTTCTTGGCATTGAGGGAGAGTTGGTGGGAGTTAAACCAGAGCTGTACCTTGTTGAAATCAGCCTGTAGCCTGGAATCGACCTCCCTGTGGGTCCGGCTGGAGGAAAAGAGGACTGTGTCATTTGCATACATATGTATTGAGGTAGTAGAGCAAGTTTGTGGCAGGTCATTTAGCAGGATGGAAAAGAGAATGGGGATGAGAACTGAACCATAGGGAACACCAGTGACAATAGGGAGTGGGGTGAGGTGGAATCAGCAATTTTTACATACTGGGTTTTGCCTTGCAGGTAGGCTCTGAACCGGTTTGTGGGAGTCGTGGATAACCCAACATCAGATAGGCAGGATAATAACAGGGGGTGGGATACAGTGCCGAAAGCTTTGGCTAAGTCGACAAAGATGGCTGATGTAATTTGACCTTTGTCCATCCCCCAGAGGATGTAATCCATGAGTCTTATTAAGGAGCTGGTGGTAGAGTGTTTCTTCCTAAATCCAGACTGGAAAGGCGTGAAGGAGTTGGATTCAGAGAGGTAGTGGGAGAGTAGGTATAGGGGAGCAGTATTATCAAAAAAGGCGAAGAAAGCAGTGAAGGGATTAAAACAGACCTCCACTGTATGGTGATACATTTGAGAAGTGCAAGCACAAAGGGTGACCTGGAGGGTGAAACATTTGAAGCATTCTACAATGTAGTATGATTAAAAGAGACCTGATAGAATTAAGGAATAAGCTGGGATGCAAGAGTAATGGGGTACCAAAATCCCTGGGTCCCTTCTAAATGTGATATATGATAGCCATATTCTCAGGACTGTTTACCTTGTTGTACTTCAGAGAAATGTTGTGAGAGCGTGACCCTAAATAAGAATAGTGTAGTGCTGTTAAGCATTCTATTTCATCAGCACAAACTGTTTTGTGTTTTATGACATACACCAAGGACATTATACAGCCTCTGTTTTTTTCCCTGAAGATAAAGAAGTGGTTTGTGTACAACAAAAAAAAAGCTAGATAAAGCACAGTGCGAGAGAGAGAGAGAGAACATGCACATTGTCATTTGTAGGAATATTGTAAATGTGCAAATTCAAAAGACTCTTGTAAATTAGGATGAGACTAACTGCTTAACATCTACCATCTAACACCATTGCCAATTTTCTACAATTGTACTTCATGTGTAAGGTGCAATTACACCCACCAAAATGCAATCGATTGAAAATAATTGGTATAAGGGCTTTTTACTCTGATAAATTACTGGGACATGCTGTTTCATTCTCTTAATCTATTTTTTTAAGATATGCTGCCTACCCATAACCTTTCCTTATTCTGACGAATTAATGTGACATGCAGTTCAATTCTCTGAATCTATTTTTTAAGATTTGTTGCCTACTTCTTTTTGAATAATTTGACTCCTTATCTTGACTGTTCTTCAGTTTGCTCACTAAATTTTCAGCTGATTTTTTTCTGATTCAGGTCTCACCCATTCATAATTACATATGAACATATGAAACTGCCGGCAGATACAGGCCATATGGTGTATCAAGCCTGCTCAAGTGTGCAATTAATAATCCCTTATATGGCAGCTGCCCCTCCCTCCCCTCTCCCCCCATGGGGACCCTCCCCCTAACTTTGTCCCATCCCCTTTTAACTATGCCCACTGACTTGCAGGACATCACCTCTTAAGGCAGTGCAATCCACATAGACACCACACTCCGTGAAAAGGCGCCTCCTCATTTCTCTCCTGAATCCTCCACCATTACAACCTCAGACCATGCCCCTTGTTTCCCTCCCTCCCCTCAACTTAACCATCCCCTCAGTACCATTCCTGTTTTATACCCTTCATGTATTTAAAGGTATCAGTCATATATCCCCTATCTCTCCTCTCCTCCAGGGGGTACATGTTAATCTCCCTCAGTCTCCTATTATAGGGCTTGTGTTCCATTGCCAGGATCATCATTGTTGCTCTGCACTGGACCCCCTTCAGCAGTCTAACATCTTTCTTTAAGTATGGGCACCAGTACTGCACACAGTACTCCAGGTATAGCCTCACCAGCAACCTGTACAGAGACAGGATCATCTCTCCCCTACAGGAGGTGATTCCTCTAGCGATATACCCCAGCATCTTGTTAGCTTTAGCTGCTGCATTCCTGCACTGTGCCAAATGGTTCATTTGCCCTGTTATAACCACCCCTCGACCCTTTTCCTCCTCTGTAGTGGTTATCCACATCCCTCTCAACTGGTAACCCTTCTTTGGGCTCCTTGCCCCAAGTGCATGACTTTGCACTTCTTGGCATTGAACCCCAGCTGCCATGTGTCTGACCATTCCTCATCTTTAGCTGGATCTTCCTTTAGTCTCTGCCACCCTGCTTCATCATCCACCACTGTCCTGATCTTGGTGTCATCCACAAAGAGACTTATCTTGTTCTTAATGACATGAGAGATGTTGGCGATGAAGATACAAAACAGCACCAGGACCAGTTCCAAACCCTGCGGCACCCCACTTGATATAGTCTTTGGAAATGTGAGTTTCCCTCCCGTAATTGAACCAATATATGTTAGGTTCCTAGAGGGAAATATTGCTTCTTTGCATCTGTCAGTCTCTTTCAGTGAAGTATAGAGTGGTGATCTAAGATACGTTTTTAATTACAAAGAGAAATGTGGGTTGTAATTTGGTTTTGCTCTGGTCTCATTATCATGCATGACTCAATATGTTTAAGTTTCAAACTGTAACTACATTTTAACTTTTTTTTTCAATTAGGATTTTTGTGCTTTTAATTTTACTAACAATATCAAAACATCTAGGCAAAATGTATTCTTTTAAAGCTGTTAGACCAAGTCTGTAGTGTGAACTTCAAAGGCAAACAAAGTTAGATGCATACGAGCCCAAAGGTGGAGATGAAGTAAGACTACTGGCTTATCAAGACCATTCCCCTGTTAGACTAACAGTAGTAAAAGAAGTAACTGGAAATATTTTTGTACATTAAGAACAGTCATAGAACTACGGCTCAAAAGCCCATGACCTGGGTTTGGGAATGATCCTAATTCATTGGAGTGCTGGCCAGAGGAGGAGGTTTGAGTGTCCTACAGGGCACTCTCTTTCTCAGGGAGTGGGGCATGCAGTCTCTACTTCACTACCACCACTGAGCTGGTGGTGAGGTTAGAGGAAGCTAATGTGTTCTGACTCATGCTGCACATATCAGTGCACATATGATCATCACAGGGTCTCTAACAACAATCTAGGGGTTCAGAAGCAACAACAAGGAAACACATAGCCACAGCAAAGGTGATGGCCACCCTCCATTGAGGCTCTGCAACACCGACCATGGCTCTTGTGCCAGATGAACTATTATCTCTATTAGGGGAGGGCTCATCCCCAATGGTCTCAACCTGGTGATACTCTAGGGAGGAGCAGGCATAGAGGTAAGTCTTGCAAAAGACAGGTGATGGAGCTGAGCATTGAGCAAGGAGCAAAGAATGACTGGCTGAGGTGAACTATTAAGGACAAATCCTCCCTGCATCTGTTTGAAAAATCAAACTCAAAGTCCCTTCAATATCGATGCACATAATAAACAGCATGACATTTTCATTTTGATGCCCATAAGATATGGTTTTAGTTGAGTTCTAGACTACTCTTGGCCTTGGTAAATGGCTACTTACAGTAGCTATTAACTGAGGATGTTACCTTTTTATTTTCATTCTCTGAGTGGGGAGAGGGTTTAGTGACTGTAAAGGGTTGTATTAAGTAGAGGGAGAGGAACCATTTGAATGCTATACTATTATATACATCTTGAAATTTACTTGAAATATCTCAGTTTTACTAATTTTTTACAGAAATATATGTCTACAAATGTGTTCAATATGCTCTATGCTTCATATGTGGGAAACATTGAAATTAAATTGGAGTGGCTATGCACCATTGCACAAGAAAGCTCAACCGTATAATGTTAAACCATAGTATCCTCTGGCTTGTTCAATCAGACTTTGTATTTTTCAATTCACTATTTCAAGAGGTAAAGGTCCACGTTTTAAATACTGTGTTGTGTTCCCTTATACTTTACTTTAATGTACATAATGGATTGGAGTTTTCTGACAAATTAACAAGTTGTAGTGGAGGATTTTAAATTTAGAAAAATCCAAATGATCCCATCAATTTAGTTAAACAGTTAGGGAGCCATTAGCATGAATTATCAGACTGCCTCTAACAGCAATTACACTGGCAACTGGCTCTGCCCCCTGACAAAGAGCTAGAGCACCTCAGTATGTAGTAGAGTCAGTGATCATTGAGTAACAGAAGCCGATCTGTGCTATGCTGGAGGTTCATGTAGAGTAAATCCTCAAGTGATGCACATTTAATACACTGAACACCGTTTCTCGTTATAGGAAAAAAAAATTTCTGTATGATAATTTAATAAAGTTTGAATTAGAAATCTCAATTCCTGTGTGTGTGCCAAAATCCTTTTTAAGTTGTTCTGGGATAAGAGATACCCATATGCAGAAAATGGTCTTTGTCTGAGCTCATAAGGGGTAGGATGTTGGCACAAAGGACCATAGGCATAACAAAGTGGTGGGAAGCCTGTACGCTAGTACAGGGGTGACTATGGATTGAGTTGAGAGAATACACATGCCTCACCATGAATGGCTTTAGCAGAAATATCAATGAAAAGTGGAACAAGAAAGCAGAAATGGGAGAAACAAAGACCTTCACTATATTATAGTAAATTTGAGGACTGCAAACAAGAAGGATGAGCAGGAGGTTGAACTTTTGAAGCATTCTGCTATGTAGTAGGATTAAAAAAAGACTTATAGAAGGAGGGAATAAGTAACAGTGCAGGAGTAGAGGGGTTCTAACCTCTTTTCCTCCCTTCCAAATGTGACAGGACTTGCATTTCTTACTGTACCCGTGGCAGTCATTTTGTATCAGGTTAAGCAATTGTTTAGTTCAGACCTCAAACAGAGCTATTTGTTACAATGAGTATATGATATCCTTTTTTAGGAGTTTCATTCTTGCTGTTCCTCTAACAAAATGTTTTAAGAGCATGGCCCTGAGTAAAAGTAGTGTGCTGTTGTCAGGCATTATAGTTCACCAATATGAACTGTCTTTTTATAAAGACGTATTGCATATGAGACAATGAGAGGGAGATAGAGAGAGAGAGAGAGAGTCCTGCAAACTGTGGCCAGTAGAAATTTTTGCATATGGGTAATTTCAGAACTGGCCTATCAATAAGGATTACTTGAACCCCTTTAAATATATCTAAAAACCCTGAAAATTGTTTATGGCAAGGTATTTTTATTTAGTGCCCTAGTTCAGCTGCTAAGTGTGCTTTATAAATATAAAACAGGTATTCTGTAATAAACACATTAAGCATTCATGTAAAATTACATGTCCAGGTTATATGCAGCAATAAATAAATAGCGTTTCAGCCCTTTCTGAATTTCTCCACCAAGGGGGAACTCCTAAGCTGATAAGAAAGAGAGTTCCAAATCTCAGGAGCTGCCATTGGGAATTCCTTCTCCCCACACAACTTAAGACATGCCATTGGGATGGCCAAAAACTGACCCATGATGGAGCAGAGTTTGCAGTCAGAAGCATACCAGGCTGAGAGGTCTTTGAGGTAGTCAGGCCTCAAGCCACTGGAGCTTTGTAAGTTAGTAACACGATCTTGAAGGTGGACTGCAGTCTAACTGGTAGCCAGTGCAGCTGCTGCAGCACAGGGGTAATATGTTTTGTATATGCTGCTCCAGAGATCAAACTGGCCCTGGCATTCTATATCAGCTGCATGTAGTGCATCAACCTCTTTGATAGTCCTAGGTATAGAGTTTACTTCCAGCCTTGAGGTCATGATGGCCTTTACAGTGGTCACCAGATCCTCTTGAACTACAGTAGATGGGTTTTAATTTGGGAGCTATTTATAAACTCAAAAAGTTCACTGTGGACCATGGCTGACACAGGATATTAGAGTGACAGCTAAGAATCCACAATGAAGCTGGCCCACCAATGCAGTGATAGCATCACTGCTTCTGATACTGATGACCTGGATTCAGGAGCAAATCTGGGCTGTTGGAAGGTCAGCTGGGGAGGAGGACTGAGCATCCCAATAGATGCTCTCATTCTCTGGGGATGGGGACTTGCAGGTCTGCTGCTCTACTGCCACCTGGTTGACCACAGGTAGTGGTACAGGGGGATGTCACTCAGAAGGGGTTGTTGGAGTAGTGCTGCCATCTGTTGGGTGCTTCAGGTGGGCCAACACCTGACAATGCAACTTGCTCCTTGGGGGGAGGCAGGATTAAGGGGAGAAAATAATGCAGATTTTGGCAGATGAAGCCCCTGCCTGCCAACTACACTCACATTGGGCTCCCACTGCTGTCATCCAGGAAGTACTGCAAACTTTCATTTACACTGTAGGTGGCCAGATAAACTGTGGGGAAGAATGTTGAAGTGGTTAAAGGCATATCCAGCCCTGGGGAATAAATCAGGGCAGCATAGCAATGTGGTGAAGGTAGGCTGTGGGGTCTTGAACAGGTTGGCAGTGAAGCCTTGATGATCATGAAAGGGGCTTGGCAATGGTGGTGAAAGGAGGTCCCAGCCAGTGACTGGGGGGACAAAATATGTTTGAAAAAAAAAAAAAGAATCCACAATGTCACTTAGATTATTTCCTATCCATGGCTACCAGAGTTGTGCCATTTAAGGATGGAAATGCAATGTCTCCTTGTCTAGCTGCTGCCCCTGAGAGCCAGATTCCATCAGTAACAACTCCAATGTTGTTGGGTGTAAGCTGAGCAAGCTAGAGGCCTTCCAATCTGTAATCTGAAGGCAGCACTACAGAATTTAGACCACAGCCTGCCCAGAGGGTGTAAAAGACAGGTACAGCTGAGTGTCATCTGCATTGCAGTGAAAAAAACACACCATACCATCTAATGATCATTCTCAAAGTTAGCATGTACACCACAAATAACTTGGTGATAGAACCAAACCTTGCAGAATCCCACAGCTAACCACCTTCAGCAGCAAAGAGAAAGTTCCCAGCACAATCTTTTTGACCTGCCAGTCAGGAAAGAGTCAAACTACCTCAGAGTTGTCCCCATGAGTCACCTATATTCTGCAAGGTGATCTAGCAATACCTCATGATCCATGATGTCAGATACTGAAGGGAAATTGAGGAGAACAAGTATAGCTCATTTACCTTATCTCTTGCCAGAAGTAGGTCATTAAATATCTCTTCAAGCACAGTTTACATGCTGTAGCGAGTCTGAAAGCCAACTGGAATGACTCAGAGATGTCACATTGGTCAAGGTGAGTCTCAGGCTGCATCACCACAACCTTCTCAGTCACCTTGTGCAAAAAGGAAAGGTTTGAGACAGGCCTGCTGTTTAGTTGCACCCATTGGTCCAAAGATGGTTTCTTCAGAAGTCTCACCAAGGTTTTTTTTGAAGCCTCATGTAAACAGCTCTCTAAGAGGGAATACTGGGCAATGCCCATAAAAACAAGATCCAAGGACTCACAGCAGACCACCAACAGCAGTGTTGGCCCTGGGTCCAATTTACATCATGTGTAAGATAGAGTTGAGTGTGACCGCCTTGAGAACATTACTCAAATAAACTTGATGAAAGTTGCTACAGAGCTATGGAGCACCATCTTGTCTCTCCTCAAGACCATGGTTGGTACCTAACAGGCTACTTGGAAAAATACCCACCCTGATGGAGTGTAATCTGTTCAAGAAGAATTAGCCAAATGTGTCACAATTATTTTGTGACAACACTCACATGGATTACAAGTAGGTTGGATGAACAAGCTTGTTTATGGAGTGGAAGATCTGGACCAGCTCATCTGAACCAGCAGCAATAACTTGTGACAGTAACTTTGCCTTTCTGACAGTAACTTTGCCTTTCTGACAGTTATTTACCTCTGATAGCCTTTATAATGAGACCTCAGAGCCAACCTGCCATCCACAGAGAAGAACCTCCATCAGAAATGCTCAAACCTCCACACTGTTGCTTTTATCCACCAGATCTCATTGTTATACCATGGCAAGCTATTATGGGGAGTCAGCAGGCAGATATGGCTTGGTATGACAAAGTCCATTTCCATCACAATGGACAAACTATAGCTTTTGAGAGCTACTTCTGATCCTCCAGTTCACACTTCTTCCATTCTCAAGATGTCAAGTACGCACAGGAGTTTATTAAGCACTGGATTACATGACAGGAGATACCAGATCCTCTCCATAGGGGGAATAACTCTTTGGGGGGAGGCCCTGCAAGGAACTGTACATCAAAATGATCCGACCTTCACATACAATCTACTTTCACATGATCAATGTCAATCCCATGTGATGATACAAGGTCCAATGTGTAACCATACTCATAGGTAGCAACCTGTGTGGGGCCCAGTGAATCCATCAATTTGAAGAATGGCTGAGCAAATTACGAGGATTTATTATTAACCCATACATTGAAATCCCCCAGCACAATTACTGTAGATTGGGGGCATTCAATGAAAGGTTAATGAAGTCTGCAAAATCCTGATGAAACTCTGGGTGCAAACATGAATGATGATAGACCAGGAGAATTATACAGCTGCATCATTGTTTTCGGCCACACATTCAAATGACCTTGTCTTTCTCACAGGGAATGCTACCAGCAAGCAGGGTCTAAAACAGATGTCTGTCCATATGTTATTTTCTTGGGCAGTGAATCACTGAGTACCCATTGAGGACAGCTGCCTCTAGAACAGGCCCAGAATCATCCCCCAACCATGTCTTGATGAAACATACCAGATTCATTGAGATATCTGTGATCCAAGATCATGGTAGTCTTATTCCTAAGGGATCTGGTATTAACCAACATGCACTGAAAGGGAGGAGCTGGGGCAGCTGAACCACTGACTACCTGAACCCAATTCAAGGGGTCTTGCTGGAGATCATGATGCAGCAGGTAGGACGCAACTCTTCAGCCCTCTTAAATCCAGGGTGCGTGTTCGGCCTGACACTCCAGCTTTTCCCATCCCAGCACCCACCCCACAGTCTAAGCTCCATTGATTGCTGTGCTTCTTCAGATCTCCAGTCTCCTACAATAGTTGTGCACTGCCCTTGGGAGTGATGGGATCTGAAAAGGACAGAGCTGATAGAGCAGTACAGCTGATTAGGTGTACACTGTGGTTGTCCCACTTAAACACTTCTCAGAAAATACACAACCTTCTCAATAAACCTATCTCCTCTTAAAACCACCAGAACCCTCCCTCACATCAAATACCACACACCCACAACCACATCACAGTCACACAACTTAACTTACAACAAATCTAACAGAATCATGCAACCCAATTCACACAACACATGCAACTAAATAAAATAAAAAGTTAATACATGCCCACAGAATGTCAGCTTGGAGTGCACTGCCTATTGTATGGATAGTCTATGATAATAATATTGCAATAGTCCCATAAACAGATCCAAAGTCAGTTGTAATCCCCCTTCTCTGCCATGGGGGAGGGGTGGAATATTTTACAACAAATTTTCCACTAGTGCCAAGTTGCCCAAAGATCAGGGGGGATTCAAAAACTTGACAAATGTGATGACCTGGCTTTCAAACCTCCTCTTACCAGACTAGAAACAATCTTCTCAAGGTCAAGAAGGCAAATGAATTGGGGGGGAGCATCACAGCACTCAAATAGTTAGCAGAGCACAGCCAAAAATAGGAGCCACTTCATACAATAGATTTTGTTCCCACAGTACTGAAAACTACCCCCAATACTGGCTTTCTCCAAGGGCCACTCTCTCAGCACAGCCATGGGGTAAATGCTGCTGGATCTCACTAAACAGAAACAGTATCTGGTTGAATAGTTTGACCATTTGCTCAGTTTCAAACTACCCCAAAATGTGGGGCATCATATCCAAAGCTCCTAGAAACTCTGATTGCCTGCCTCAAGTGTTCTTAATCTCTGATCATCACCACCACATAATCCAGCCTACTTTTCCTCACATACCATAGCCCTTACTGTTCTAAAAACATCCCTTACTCTACCCTGTCCTAAAACATGAACGGGCACAAAAATACATTACCAGTTAATAAAAACTCAATGCAAAGCCAAAACTTGTTTGCATTTGCATTAACAACACTGACTCCATGCACCACCCAGCACAGTGGCCATCTTTTCAATCCCAATATTTGAAAGCTTTCTTCAGTAGGGACAGGAAGGTTTAGAGGGGTGGTAGTTTTGCTTTTTACATCTAGAAAGGAATTGAAGAAAATGAGAAAGGAGTAAGGAGGGATGGGACCCACATGAGACAAAAATATGATTCTAGAAACATGTTAAAGACCTCCAGGTACAGTAGTAAGCAGAGCATGACTTGAAACTGGGCAACAACAGTGGAGCCCATTGTTCTCATGAGAGATTTCAACCTACATGACATTGACTGGAATGTCAAAAGTACCTGAGAAAAATCAGGGTGAAAGTTCTTATTAGTTGTTCCCTATTCCAGAAGGAATTAAATGTCCAGCAACTATATACCTGTTATCCTTACCTCTGTTCTTGGCAAAGTGCTTGAGTCAACCATAAAAGATATGGTGGTTCGGCACATGGCTGAAAATGGGCTGTGCCATACAATAGAACACAGCATGCTTTCACAAAAGGTAGCTTCTGACCAACCAACCTGATTACTTTTTTCGAGGGGGTTGCTAGGAAAGTGGATTGAGGGCAGGGGGTGGATGTAGTCTATCTGAACTTCTACAAGGCCTTTGACACAGCACACCACATAAAGTACATAGTGAAAGTAGCAAAATAGGGAGTCTAAACACTGAGAAAGCCAAGAGGGGTTGTAGATGGCCACCATTCAGATAGGAGCCTTGTTCTGAGTGGAGAAGTCCAAGGATCAATTTTTGACCTTTTCTGTTTAACATAGTTATTAATTACCTAGATGAGGGACCAGTAGCTGGCTATTAGGTTTCCTGATAAAAATAAAATGGCATGCTGAGTTAAAGCAGGGTTGGTACACTACATGGGGACCTGCACAGATTAGGGCTGTGGGTCATAAAAGAAGGTTTTAGATTTAATGTAGGAACTGCAAGGTTCTAAACTTAAGGGCAAGACAGCAGAATCATGCATACACCCTATGTGATGCAATAGTGAACAGCAAAACTAAGGAAAAAGATATTGGGGTCACTGCTGACCATACGCTGAATCCTCACAGGCACCCTGGGTTATTTGTTGGACCCTGGAACCACCTGGTTACTGATTGGCAGCCTTGAATCCCTGGCCCAAGTCTAAAACAAGATTGTCAGATGTTCCCGGAGGGACAGTGTCTTTATTATATTTTAGCCCTAAAAGGGGTTATGGTTAAGCCCTTCCTGAATATACTGTCTTTGAACCATGACAGTTTGATGAATTACAGGCTTGTCTCAAACCTTCCCTTTTTGGGAAAAGTAATTGAGAAGGTGGTTGTGGTACAGTTCAAAGTTCACCTGGAACAATGTAACATATACAGTGGTGTCCCCCAGGATGAAATCAAGTTCTGCAGCATTTTGCAGCACTCTGCAGAATGCTACAACAGACCTACTGAATAAAGCAATGTAATTTCAATGGTAATTAGTCCCTTTTGTCATTCAGGAAAATGTGACACTGCCAGGATGATGTGAATGCCACAGTTTCCTACATGACAAAAAGGACTAATTACCTAATCGTACATTATCAAGTAGGTCTACTGCAGCATACTGCAAAGTGCTTTAAAAGTGGAGTGGGTTTCATCCTGGGAGACGCCACTGTATACGCCTCTCCAGTCAGGATGAAGGCACTGTCACTCTGTCACAGCACTAAGCCTGATTTTTCCAGGATGTTCCCTGATCTCCTTACTGAGAGGGACCGAGGATTCTAGTCCATCATGGTCCTCCTGAATCTCTCGTCCGCATTTGATGTGGTGGACCATCGTTTGCTGAGGAATTAAGTAGGATTTGGTGGCACTATTCTGTTCTGATTTGAGTACACAGTACATTTTAAGAGGATGCAGCAGGTTCTCCTGGTAATTCCATCTCTGGAATTCTCACCTGTGAAGTTCTTCAAGACTCAGTCCCTGCTCCCATGCTGTTCACTGTATGGATGTTTCCCCTGGGTGAGACCATGAAGCAGCACAGGGTTGAGTTTCACTACTATGCAGGTGACTCCGTTTTACCTGTCTTGTACTCCAGATGGAAAAAACGCAGACTTAGTGTTAGGGCAGTGCCTTTAAGAGCAATAACTGGATGGCCTCCAACTGTCTGTGTCTCAGCTAAGGTAAGATGGATATACTGATTATTGAGTTCACTCAGCATGGGTCAGTGTACCATCTCTGAATGGCCAGACACTTCAGGTTGTGGATGCAGTAAAGGATCTAGGGGTCATTTCAAACTTCAAGCTAATATTAAAAAAATAGGTGCTGGCTGTAGTCTGAAGTGACTTTCCTAGTTTAGTAACAACTCCTGGATGAAGCCACTTCTAGCACCTGCTGTCTTTCACTGAGATGGTGGTAGCTAAGTGGAATGAGTTACTAGAGGAGGTGGTATCCCTAAAAATGGTGGACAGCTTCAAGACAGGTTGAGACAAGATGAGGAGGAATGCAGCAGATGAGAGAAGAGGGTGCAGAGGTGGTATTTGAGAGGGGTCAGGGGGAATATGGGGGGCAGTTCCCTCTGTAAACACAGTGGGAACTGCACAGTCAAGCAGACTAGATAAACTAATGCTTTTGTCTGCTGGCGCATTTGTATGTTCGTATGTATGATTGCATGATTTGGTAATGATATTCTATGCCTTTGTCACCTCCCGACTGGGCTGTTATAATGCTCTATGTTTAGGATTATTTGGAGGTTTGATACACCACCTCAAGTTGGTCCAGAATGCTGCAGCTTGGATGTGGCAGGTACTTCTTGAAGTCACCACATCATGCTGGTCCTGTGTACTTCACACTTGCTGCTGATTTGTATGGTGCATCACCTTTAAGATCTGCTTGATAACACTCAAGGCCCTGCATGGTTTGGACACTGATTACTTTGAAGATCTCCTGTCATCCTACACACCTACCCATCCTATCTACTCCATGGATGTAAGCTTGTTCCTGGTCCCTGCTTGCATCTCAAGCAGTCAAGGGACAGATCTTGGGGTTGCTGCCCTGTTCTACTTAGCCTTTCAGAAACATTTTTATTTAACTAGGCCTACCCACATATAAAGGTAATTTATTATTTATTTTTAAATTGTCTTGCCTTTTATATATGCTTTATCACTGTAAGGTGCCATGAGCCATTGGACAAAGTGCAAAACAAGTAATATTGCCTTGACAATTTGCTGCTGCAGTCAAGACAGCAAACAAAATGTTGGTATGTACCATAGAAGTCACTTAATTGGGACACTCTGATGGCTTGCTTTTTGTCCCAATTAAGCAGCTGTCCCAATTATCAGAAGTTGACTGATTTGCTCTCCACGTATTAGCAGCATTTGCCCAGTACATTGTAAACAACAACAAAAAAACATAAATGCAGTACCTGTGCAACATACTGTACTGAAAACACCATCCAATGGATTTATTACTCTGCTGGTTCTCTTTTTTTTTTACCGAGCCAGCACTTAGCTTAGTTTTTTTAACCAGGATGGGTATAGGCAGACTCTATAGACCATGAGGCCCGTTTCTGCTGACATTTCATATGTTCGTATATTCATATAGAGCATCTGACCATAATGTGTTGCAATGTTGCCCTTTCAATTAAAATTGAAATGCCCTAAAATATTAAAAAGAAGTCCACTCAATTAGTTTCTCAGGTTTGTTGTTTTACCTGAGCTCTCAGGTAACACTGGAGATTACAGCAAGAGAAAGTACTCAGAAACCACCAGGGATCACAGCGAGAGGACGCACCAAGTCTTTTCAGCTTTGTAGCTTTACCTGAGCACACAGGAACTACCGAGGGTTATGGTGAGAGAAAGCACTCAGGAACCCCCGAGGAGTTACAGTGTCAGCATCTTCTAGCACAGAAGTTTGCTTCTCTTCAGAGTGTGAGCAGGGAAGGATGTATGGAGAGTGGGGGGGGTGTGAGAATCAGGTAGCGGTGGCCAATAGGTGTTAATTAGATGATAATTGACACAACTCACCGGAACATTATAATGGATAACATTTAAGCAGTGTGCATCAGTGTTAGTTAATGTGTCATTCAATGTGAGTCAAAGTGAAAATGGATGACTGAATCATCCCAATAAAATGGATCACAGTCCCAATTAAACAGATATTGGCTCCATAGAAAACAATGGCCACTTATTCAGGTCCTAGAGGGACTTTCCAATAATGTGGACATCCTGATTATCCATGTCCCCATTTAGTAGCATCTACTGTATAAGGAAGCATGGAGCAGGTTAAGAGAGGGGATTCTTCTCCTGTATAAGGCCAGAGTTTGACAATATCTGGAGCACTGCATCTATTTCTGATCCTCATAATACATAAAGGGTATTGCACATATTAACAGGGTTCTGCATAGGGTTGCCAAGCTGATAAGCAGTCTAGGGGCAAAAGCTAATGTATAAGGTGAGATGAGGCATACTCAGGTTATTCAACTGGTTGAAAAGAAGGCTGAGAGAGGACATGACCACATTATTTTAAGTGTTAAAAGGTATGGCTATGGTAGATTACATCCAGTTATTTCAGCTGAGCAAGCAAATCCAGAGTATATGCATGCAAACTGGGGGAGGGCAGGGTAGACGGAAATACTACAAACCATTATTTCACAAAGATAGTGGTTAACTTAGAGAAAAGCCTATCCTTCCTATCTATCTATCTATCTATCTATCTATCTATCTATCTATCTATCTATCTATCTATCTATCTATCTATCTATCTATCTACTGTATCTATCTATCTATCTATCTATCTATCTATCTATCTATCTATCATCATTCATTTTTCTTACATAGGTGTTGCAGCAGCAGCAGTATTTTAGGGCTCAGTTTCTGTTTGTGTCAAAAATGGAGGTGTCTTAATTTTTTTATAGGAACATTTTCCCCAACTGCTGGTGAAGCTCAGTGGTAGCATATCGACCATCTGCTCCATCCCCTCTTGCAGTGATCACAGTGCAATGCAGGGGTATTGGTTTTTCATAGTTACTGAGATAGCTGTGGGAAGCTCTAACCTTCCAAAACCCCCTCCACCCCAACAGCACCAGTGGGAAGGACCAGGGTCAAGGCAGGAAGCCGTGTGGAGACACAGCTTCCACCAAGTCCTAATAGTGCTCTCCCCTCCTGACACCATCTGCTAGTCAGATCAGTGTCCAACCCTCCCCATGAGAGGAGAGCTACCTTATGGCAGCTCAATCCAGCTCCTCCCTCCCCAACCAAACCCCCAATAACTTTGGCTCATTCTTGATCCCAGGTTGCCGGTGCAGCACGAAGTGTGCAGACCAGTGTCTTAACTCTCAGCTCCACTGGGCTGGCCCCAAAAATGGAATTTTGACTGCTTATATCTTAATGATTGTTGCCCCCTATGGCTGCAAAATTTGGTGTGGACAGTCCAGTCCTAGAGCTAATAATTTGGCAAGTATTGTCAAAACTGTTTTAGTGGTTCAAAAGTAATTAGCGAAATTACATAAAAATTCTCAAATTTAGTTGTGTTTGTTTGCCGTTGGATAGCAAAAAAAAAACCTACACTGATTTAAATTATGATGCTTACCTTTTTCATTAGATCTTGTCCCATAATAGGGTGTTTTTGTTGTTTGAAAACAACATATTTTTGCATTTTAAGTTAAAAGGTTTAAAGTGATAAAATCTAATGCATGTGGGACCACTTAAAAAAGCAAATGCAAAAAATGTGTTCCAAGTTAAAGTTAAGCAGAAACAAAAACTTTAAAAATAAAAAAAATATTTAAAGAGGAACTGTCATCTTCAGAATTTCTTAGTATCTGAAAGCCCATAGAAAGCTAATTTGTGTGAGCCATTGTGCATACCTGTGAGTCTTAGCAGTCCAGAGTTATTCATATGTAAATCAACCTGTTATTAAATGCTGGGAGGCAGCCATACATTTTGGGTTCCTGACAGGTAATTATGTCACCGAGGGATCTTAATCCTGCTTTGGCTATGGATAATACAAAAGGTTAAATAGGAAATTGTCTGTTTTATTAAGTGTGTTTTAAGGTGTTATTACAACACTTTCTACATTTATAATAATTGTTTTGTATGTGCATTGAAACTAGTGAGTTATCACCTTTAGCCTGGGTAAAGAATTGGCTGGAGAATAGGACACAGAGAGTAATAGTAAATGGAGTCCACTCTGAAGAAAGGGGGGTTACTAGTGGGGTACCACAGGGTTCAGTATTAGGATTGGTCCTCTTCAATGTCTTTATAAGCGACATTGCAGAGGGACTGGAAGGAAAAGTATGTCTCTTTGCAGATGACACAAAGATCTGCAACAGAGTTGATGCACAAGGTGGGGTGAAAAGGATGAGAAGGGACTTGGCAAGGTTAGAGGAATGGTCAAATGTATGGCAGCTTAGATTAAATGCTAAGAAGTGCAAGGTAATGCACCTGGGAAACAAAAACCCAGGGGAAGAGTACACAATGGGGGGTGAGATACTAACAACAACAAAAATGGAAAGGGACCTATGGTAGTCATATCAGATGACCTAAAGGTGGGCAAGTAATGTGAGAGGGCAGCAAGGAGGGCTGGGGGAATACTGGGATGCATAGGGAGAGGCATCACCAGTAGAAAACAGGAAGTTATTATCCCTCTGTACAGACAGCTGGTGAGACCCCATCTGGAGTACTGTATGCAGTTCTGGAGACCCAATCTCTGCAAAGACATAGACAGGATGGAAGCTGTCCAGAGGAAGGCAACTAAAATGGTGCAGGGTCTGCACTGGAAGACATATGAAGAGAGACTTAAGGAGCTTAATATGTATAGCCTCGAGGAAAGGAGGGAGAGGAGGGACATGATAAAAACTTTCCAAGTACCTCAAGGGAATCAACAAAGTCCAAGAGGGTAGCATCTTTCAAAAAGAGGTGTGCAAGAACAAGGGGCACAATTTGAAGATGGGGGTGGCTCAGAGGTAATTTAAGGAAGTATTTTTCACAGAGAGGGTTGTGGATACATGGAACAGCCTTCGGAGGAGGTTGTAGAGTCAAAAACAGTGGTGGAATTCAAGCACGCATGGGACAGTCATAAGGCAATTCTAGGGGGTGGGGGTAGGAAGAAGTAGGCTGCTGGTTAACTAGGATCTACAGCTTATCCATTAGGTAGGGAAATGGGCAGACTGGGTGGGCCAAGTGGTCCTTATCTGCCGTCAAAATCTATGTTTCTATACATTTGAAAACTGTTAGTAAAGATAATCCAATAGAATTATAGCATTGTTATGGTAGAAAATCCCATTCCATCCAAAGTATTTAGTAAGAAACTGTTATACTTTTAACTTCATCAACAGTTGTAAAATACTCTTTTAATAATGCATTTCAGGTTATGCATGTTTTAACAATGTTGTCCATCTATGTGTTTTTGAAATTAATAAACAAGTAATTGTGTCAAATCTGGATAGAAAGAGCATAATATTTTCAGAATCATAATACATGCTCAGATTGTTTTTATTGTCTTTTTCCAGGATAGGCACACTGAGCTACAGCTTGTTTCCTGGTGTGTTTTGGGAGCATAGGGAGGTTAAGTGACTTAGTCTGGTCACACAATATACAAGTAAAGCATGTTGGAATCAAAACCCATTCTGCTGGATAAACAATGCTTATTCACAGCTCTTTGTGGCCATACTGCCAGCTGATAATCAAAATCTACACATTTCAAGGCTGGCCCCATGTTGCCAGACCACTATGTATGTAGCCACATTTGCATCTTGTAGACCTGAATTCACACCTGAAATTGTAAGGGAAAAGTCTGGAAAAAAGGGTATGGAAAAAGACAAAAGCTGGTGTTGTGGCAGCCCCAGAAATCTGTACTGACATGAACATAATACCTGTTGGCACCACAGAGCCAGCCTTGAGATGTGTAGTTTTTGATGATCAGCTGGCAGTATAGCCTAGAGAGTAAAACAATCCTGAAGATGGATTATATTTACTAACAGTTTGAAATGTAAAGGTGATAACTCACTAGTTTCAATGCACATACAAAACAATTATTATATAGTAAATTTAGAAAGTGTAATAACTCCTTCAAACATATTTAATAAAACAGATGATTTCCTATTTAACCTGTTGAATTATCTACAGTCATAGCAGGGCCAAGTTCCTCGGTGACATCATTGCCTGTCAGAAGCCTAAAACACATGGCTGCCCCTGCCCTTAATTACAGGCTGATTTACATATGAATAACTCTGGACTGCAAAGACTCACAGATAAACACAAATGATCACTTAAATTAGCTTTTAATGGGCTTTCAGGCATTAAGAAATCCTGAAGATGACAGTTCCCCTTTAAAGAGTTAGTGTAAGGTACTTTATTTAACTTATTATGATAACTGGAGTACTGAGTACCTTTGTTTTTCTCCTGAACTGTAAATAATTAATGTTTATAATTGTTTTCCAGGGTTCCAAAATATGTACATGAGAGAGGTCTCTGACTTGACACAGTTCTGATCAGGACAGAACATGCCCCCCGCTGTGAAAAGAAGTCATGCCATGGGAAGAAAGCTGTACTAGTAACCCATGGTCGTTTTTTTGTCCTCAGCATCAACCTGAAGGCAGCACTGCCGCATGGGCAGTGTGTTTGTCCCACCCACTCCCTGTGTCTGTTGGCTGATTTTTCTGCTCAGCTCTTGTTCCTATTGGTTAAAGAATGCTGAACACCATTAATCAGGGGCTCTGTGGTCTGCAGCATTACACTGAGGGCACCTGGTTTCTCTGATTTATTTTCTATATACCTTGCATCAGCTATTTTTTCACAATGTTTTTTTTTTTTCATATTTTGTTGCTGTATCACTCATTGCATTGAATTATAATTTTTCCAGATTTCTTTTGGATGAGTGATTTTAAAGAATAAGGAATAAAACTGCAAGGAAAAATAAAAAAGTAAAGCACAGAAGCACATAAAAGGCCCTACAGTACACTTCCCTACCCTCAGAAACCTGAATTGGCATTACTTCCTTCACTAAACCTGACCTGTAATAGAAAAGATACAGCTCTGTTCAATAGAGACAGTAGCTTAAATGGGATGCCTCTCAATCCACTGGGATGTCCCATTTAAACAGCTTGTACTATATGTATGTGTGTGTGTGTGTGTGTATTTATTTGTGTATCACTATTCCTTAGTTAAAAGAAATCATTCAGTAACATCCTACACACTGATGTTTGTTTAAGAGAAAATATATCAAGTGCTATTCTGAAATTAAATAAATATAGCTTCTTACCATTTTTATGTTAAGTCACTGAGTAGTCTGTGATTCTGCACCAGGCTTACAACCACTCCAAATACTCAGAAAAATACATAAGCAAGCACTGTTGGCATTTCTGGTCCTGGTCTTCTGGGCTCCTGTTCTGATTTAGGTAGGTTCACATTACAGATGGTTCTGTTTGCCAAGCTGCATCTCATAGACCCTATCTACTTGGCCTTTATTTGATTCTGCTGGGCCTGGCTCCTTGTAGCACACTTTCCTACAGTACATTATTGGGATTACTGCAAATAAGTCTAACAGGTAAGTAATCATTTAAAGGTGATATTTTATTTGCACCACAAAGTGTACAAGAAATGTAACTTACCTCTATCATAAACTGTGCAGGAGAGCAAGATGGCTGCACTGAAACCACACATAGGCTTGTAACTCTCCTTTCAAGACATGTGCTTTTGGTCATCCCATCCTTGCCCCACCTGCTCACAACCCAGGACTTGTTAGGCACTGCATAGCACAGTATGTTAGACAAAAGTTCATGGCCCCTTTTCTTAGGAAATGTAGACATGCTACTGGATGGCTGAGGAAGAAGAAGACAAAGAAAAGTAAGATTTGGGGGTATTGGGGGAATGAAGCATGACATTTTCATATGGGGACATTTTTGTTTTAGTTTACTGAACTTTATTAAGTTTTCAACAACAATAACATATCACAGGATCCAAGATGCTGAACAGTAAGCTACAGAAATAAATATAAGCAACAAAGAGTAACAAACCAACAACACCCCCTGCCCCTCAGAAATATAACCCCTCCCACCCCACCCACCCAGAGCTCACCAGCAGACTCATGTCTGCAGAGGACATCATAAGGTAATAAAACCTTTATCGAACAACAGGGTACCCGGGTGAGGATGAATGGGAAGGACCTGCTGAGGAAGAAACATACTGGGGTTCCTATGGATGAACTGAGATTGTCAAAAGGGTGTAAAATGGATCCCAGTGAGATTTAAAGCAGTGACACCTGCCCTGCCTACTGGCAATCTGCTTTTCCATTACAAGAACCAATAGAATCTCCTGGTGCCACTCCTTGTAAGATGGGATGGCATCATTCAACCAATACTGGCAGATTATTAACTTCACCATTATAGACATCAGAGACATATAGACTTAGCAAGACCCAAAAAGCTCCACTGGGAAGATGCCAACAAGGCATATCTCAGGAGTAAATAAAGCTTCCAACCCTAAAAGTGGGTTTAGGGAAAGCCGGATGGCATCCCAGAAAGGGATAACCTTCAGGCAATCCCAATGGATATGTTTCAAATGGATCCATGACTGATCAAGCTGGAGCAGATTTGAGGGGGTACAGGACCCCCAACAGGTAGTGTTGAGTTCCAGTGCAGATGATACAGTGATGTGGTGCCGTAGTCGCTGTACTGTCATGCACTATCAAAATGTCGAGGTCGGGTGGTATACCATTTCAAATGGCCCTCCACTACACCACAACAGGTGCAGGTGGGGTAAGCAAGTTTGCACAACTTGTTGAGCCTAATGGGCATGAAATAGAGACTGTGTAATACTTGGAACCGCAGCAACCAGTATCGTTCCTGTTTAACAAATTTATATAGGTGTTGCCAAACAGCCTGCCAGATCTTAATCTCCACTTGGAGTTGTAAAGCTTGCTTCCAATAGTAACAAACACCCTCCAAACTTGCCAGATCTCTCAATTGGTAAAATTGATAGAAACCAGAAACAACATGAGGCTGAACTGCCAGGTGAAAGAGATCAGTTAGAACCTCAGCTGGTGGAGAGGACCAGGGATGGGGGCCCAAAAAGGAAGCAACCACTCTGGTGAGTTGTACATATTTAAAAGGATGAAAGACCAGGAGAGCAAACCTATGCTATATGTCAGAGAGTAGGACTACCGTGTCTCTGGCAATAAAAAACAAGAAGGTGGAGGACCTAAGATGGGGCAAAAAAGGAGAGGAATCTGATGATGGACAAGCTGGATGTTGTGATTCCCAAAAATTGGCTAAGACAGATCCTTTCCCCACTAGTGTTGCACGAAATTGAAATATTTTGGGTAATTCCGCAATTCTGTGAATTTTTTTGCCTAGGTGAAATGAAATGTTGCCTGTTTTCATGATTTTGCATAATGGAAAAATTTTGCGTGAAATGCCTTGGTGAGATTTTTCCACCTAGGGGAAGCGAAATTTCACCTGGTTTTACGATTTTGTGTAATAGTGAAATTTCATGTAAATGCCTTGGTCTGCCAATTTCGCCCATTGATGCTCAAAATGTTGCCTTGTGGCACAATTTCGCCAGCATAACTTTTGATTTTGCTGGTGAAATTTTGCTCCAGAAGCAAAATTTGCAATGCATTGTGGGTAAATAGGTCAAATATCATGTGCAGCTTGTTTACAGATCATTCTGTGGTCTCAGGCGGGTTTCTATGTAAATGTATTTAAATGTATTCAAGTGTATTTTCCTGTCTCATTTGTATCCTACCTGCCTATTGTGTGTAATTCCCAGGCCTACCAGCACATGTGATGTACAACTCATGTGACCTGTTGGTGTATTAAATATTGGGACTTGTCCCGCAGGACACATCTGGAATCGAGCAACCTCTGCTCAGTATGCCCTCCTGGTTAAACTCTTAAATAAATAAATAAATTCTGCTGCATGTTGTGTCAGAGAACAGTCTGTTGTGGTGCATCAGGGTCAATAAAGCCTTTTAAAAACCTCATTAAAACTTGGTTATGAGAGCTAATTGCTCCAAAATATAAAGTTTTTTCCTAATGCTTCTAGGGAATATTTTCAAATTTTGTGGATTTTTGCATAATACTTAGTTTAATTAGGTTTTGCTTTTGTCTGTGTCTTTGAAGGAGTTGAGTGGGGTAGGGAAGGAGTGTATAGCGGTGCAGGCTATTTCTAGCCTTTTACAGATTACTCACAAATTGTGAGTCATTTATTTACTGTTATTTCTTATTAATGTTGTTATATCTTGCCTTTTTTTCTCTGAAAAGTTACTCCATCCTGTTTCAAAGAGTTCCTGCCACTGTTAGCCTATATTATATATACCATTCTTCTGTTTTTAGTTGTGATTGTGAGTTGTAAAGTTTAACACACAGAGCTGATCCATTATTTTATTTGTTTGTGGTTAGTTTTATTTGCTGGAGTGTTAACTTGTGTCACTTAAACTGTGAAAATCAACAATTCTATATTTTTTGTATGTTTACTTAAGTACTTTTACTTGATAACTTAAACTTGTCCATTTACAGTCATACTACTATGTTGAATTGCTCACCTGTATTTTATTGATGGAGCTTGCCTCTGCACATTCAGCGGAATTCATGTTTTAGTTGAATTACCTTACCCTTTCTCTGTTACAGCATTGTTTGTTTAACACCTGATGCATGCATTATAAAAAACTATATATTAATATAGTTGTTTTCAAGAGATTGCTTGGTGATCCCTCCAATCCAGACCACTACTGTACTGTGGTTCTCGCCTTTGTAGAGATTTTATGGTTGTCTCTACTCTTATATAATAAAAGAAAATTGTGGTATTAACTAAGTAATAACACATTATAGTACCTCATTTGTCCAGACACAGGTGATCTGTAGTTAAAGTCAGTCACTTGTGCCCTTTTTTCGTGTGTGAGTTTCTTTAATTCCTGTTTGGGGAAAGAAAAAAAGTTACCTTTTTGTTTTTATTAGAATAGGCTACCTACCATATATGGTATTAGTTGTACTTTAAGTGCTGCTTCCTGTCCTGATTGTGTTTGGACTTCTAAGGAAGCCAGTATTGTAGGTGAGAAGTCATGTGTGAGGTGTTATTCACATAGTTAGTAAAACATCCTTTCTTCAAATACTCCCAGAGAAAGGTGAAGCTTTAAACAGCAGCCAGCAAAAATGCCTGCTAAGAGACGGCCCAGTACAGGGGAAAAATGTGGCAGGGGGATGAGGGAGCTAAGAAGTCTGCTGAAAAAAGTACAAATTCAGTTCCAGTTCCCCATAGCAGTGCAAGCACATGTATGTCTGCATCAGTGTCTTCTGATATGGGCTCTGGTGGTATGGTAGGAACCAGCAAAGGAGTTGTTGGCAGAACTGGGTCTGGCATATCTGTGTCTTACTTTTTTTAGGCTCAAACTGTTGCATCTATGCTAATGGGGGATGATGACAGTGAGAAGAAGGGAAGCACTGACACCAGCATAGGAACAGTGGTCCAGGAGGAGGGTGATAAGTCTGTCGGTGTGACTGTCCATGTTCCTATAGGAGTTGGTGATGATAGTGTTCAACCAGAGTCTGATAATCCTGGAGATAGGGATAGTCAGCCCCCTGAGATGGTTGTAGAGAAAGAAAAATGTGCCATGCTGCAAGAAGACAGTGATGGGGGGGGAGGAGGAGGAAGACAAGAACATCATTGCTATTGGTGCTGATGATGATGACTGGGATGATCCCACATGGGAGCCCGAGTTAAAAAAGGTCAGGAGTGATGTAGACCATTTACATGCACAGCCCGTGGGTCAGTCTGTCACCAAGTCAATAAGTAAACCTCCAAGCAGTCAAGTAACCCACCCTCCCAAAAGTGGTCTTATGGAAGTGATGACAGAAGCACAAAAAACACACATTTCCACACCTGTTTCTGAATTATCCCAGTCCCAGAAGCATGTGAAGTCTAGAGGGCAAAAGTCCCTAGATTGGGACTTTTATGTGCTCAATCCTACTGATGACACCATAGCAGTATTCCAACTTTGTCAAGCATGTGTTAGTCAGGGGAAAAAGGGAAGCCACTTTGCCCACCTGAAAACCAAGCCTTCGATGAGATGGCAGCAACACCAAAAGGATGCCAGAGCTGTTGGTGGCATCTTACTTTGCAAGTTAAATGTAGTTGAGCAACAGCAGGAGGAGAGAGGGCAGAGTGAGTCGGTGGTGGAGACAGAGGGTGAGCAATCCTTTGATCTCTCGAGTAGTGGACATAACAGAGGAGGTGCCAGTCCCAGTCCCAGTCCTTTGAGTCAGAAAAGTACACCACCACACCCACAGCAACCAAAATAACTGGTTTCATGTTATCTACACAGCCCCAAGAGTCAAGTGTTACCCCTAAAAGAACATCATTGCTGCCAAAAGTACCACATTCTGGTCGAACAGCCCCAAAGATGCAGCCCACTCTGAAGACCATCCTTGAGTGGCAGACAAAGTACCCCCCAATCATGCTGCTGCATGGGAGTTAAATGCTGCCACTGTTGAAGTGCTGGCCATCAATCTGTTGCTATTCTTGTTCATGGAGAATGCTGGTTTCCACAGGTTGATGGCCTGTGCCTGTTCCAAATGGCAAGTTCCATCACAAACCTATTTTACTAAGTGTGCCATGCCAGAGCTCAACAGTAGAGTTGCTGATTCCATTAGACATGCATTGTAGCATAATGCATCATAATATATCCATCTTAGCATGGATATGTGGACCAGTGGACAAGCAGCAATATGTTCATATCTATGCATAAGAGCACACTGGGCACAGTTGCCTTGGGTGGTACTTAATTTTGGGCCTGGCAAAACCCGTGTGAAGCACAATTGTGGTGGTAGCAACACACTTGGTATTCGACGATATGTGACCCTGAGTATGACAAGTGTTACTGGTTCTCTCACGGCTATGAAAATGCTTAATGTTCTGCTAGACAAGATTGATGGGTGGCTACACACACAGATACTCATAGCAGGATTCCTCACAAGTGATAATATCTCCAATGTAGTGAAGTGCATTAGAGATGGTGATTTTTTTAGGGTGCCCTGCCTGGCACATTGCCTCAATCTTGTTGTTCAGCAGTTTCTCAACCATGTGGACATTGAGAAAACAGTTACTGTCACCCGAATCATTTATGTCCGCTTCTCCCGTGACCATCTACGTGAGCTACAGTGCAATAACCATCTGCCTCAGCACCGGATGAAGCTTGATGTTATGACCAGATGGAGCGCCATACTGTACATGCTTGACCGACTGTATGAACATATAAGGCTGTCAGAATACCTGCTGCTGCACACCACCCATGACAGTGCTGGAGTGTCCATCGCTCTAACAACAGAGCAGTGGCACCAAATGGATGGGCTAATACTCGTTCTCCATCCATTTGAGCATGCTACACAGGCAGTGAGTGGGCACACTGCTTGTATAAGTCAATCCATACCCCTCATATGTGTGCCGAGGCAGACACTAGTAAATGTGCAACACCAGATGGAGGCAAGTGGGGATCATGGCAGTTGTGATTTAATGGATCACATGCTCCATGTGCTGGACACAAATACCCATGTATCTGGCATTTTACAGTCGGTTGATTTTGCAATCGCCACCATGCTGGATCCATGCTACAAGCATGACCTGCCCTCTATAATTGAAGGAGATCATTGGTGAGTACAACAATTGACAGAGAACCTCATTAGAATGGTACATGCTGCACACACATGAAAAAGGCACGTACCACGGTGAAAATGGGTGTTACTACCACCACCAGTGGCTCACAGGCAACCAAATCAGAGAAAATGGGCACTGCACAGCAGAAAACAGCAAGCAATCCCATTTGGGATATTCTCTTTCAGGTGGTAGTGGAAGATATGGAGGAAAAGGAGGAGGAGATAGATGAGGCAACTGGACTCTGGGCAGCGGAATGAATGGTGGAGGCCTACATGGGGGACCCAAAGCACCTTGCCATTACTGATTAGCCACTGCTGTACTGGAGCAGCAAAATGACTGACTGGCCAGCACTAAAAATACCTGAGCTGTCCACCATCCAGTGTCTGTGTGGAATGAGTGTTTAGTGCAGCTGGGAACATTGTAAGTGTCCGTAGGATGAATTTGTCACCCAAGAATGTGTCCATGCTAACATTCATCAAAATAAATGAAAGGCACATTCCACACAACACTGATGTCAATGGTGTTGCCACAGGAACTGTGTCTCAGTGATGAGGATGATGACAATCACTCAACTAAGGCATCCAATAGCAGTGAGGTGGATAAAGCAGCAAAGATGAGAGAATTCCCACCTGGTGAGAACTCCAGACTTGAAGACTGTGTGGGGTGCTTCTTGGATGATGTGGAAGTGGAAAAAGGTTGAGTTTACTTGAAGACCACCTCCCCAACCACTTTCATCTCAGGATGGTGTTATACCTTATTTTTAGCTATGTACCACTGGATTGATTATGGTAATGTGCTATCTGCTGCAGTGTGTATAAGTTTCATTTGATCACCCTTGCCGTAACCCGTTGTTAGGTCACCACCAGTCCCCCAGCCTATATATCACAACAGCAATGTAATTACCATAACCATAAAGATTTTGCAATTGCATGATTATAGTTATAATGGTTTGCTGCCAAAAATATCTTACTTTTCATGTCAACTATCAACCCCATCTTATAGCAAAATGTATTGTCTTTATGTCCTTAAAAGTGCCCATGCTGGCAAATGCCACACTGCCACCCCCCCGCCGCCCCATCTCGCCACCTGACCTGACACACCCATGCACTCCATGTGACAAAAACATTTTTTTCTGCCACTTACTATTGGTGACATGCACAAGAACCCTGGCTCCTAGTATAAGTAACATATGAATGTAACATGCTCATTCAACTAACACCACAAGTTGAACAAATTTTGAAAAATGGTGAATGATGGCCATCTTTAATGATGCGAGTCATTAATTACAAAAGTAATCAAGAAAACGCTTATAAACTTACAACATCAAATTCCCCTCAAAAGGTTACTTATGCTATATTACTGGGTTAAAGTTCTTGTACCGAAACTGTGATGGTTCCTGGGGGGAGGGGGGGCAGGCAGGGGGAAGTGCTTGCTGTCCTAGGTTTGGATTCCAAATTTTCATGATTACTGCAGCTATGCCACCTCAAGTGATTAGACAAGACATTAGCCCCCCTCCACCTAATTATTTACTAAACATCATCTCAACCATCCATTTCCACATATAGTTCATCCATGTATGTGGATGGTACTTACTCATTAATGGTATGGACACCAGTGGCCAACATCACAGTTCAAGCAACACCTCCTGTCTTTCATGCTACACAGCTCCTGCAGGGCCTGGATGGATGTAGTCATCACACAGATATACGATGAATTCTCAACAGAGGAAAATGGCGTAAGCAAGACCAAAGATAAGAAAAAATGATGAATGCTCGTCAATCTGCATTCCTGTTTTTAGAAAGCAAATTGGAACAAGCAGAGGAAAAAGAATGTATACTTACCATACCCCATGATGTCATTAAAATGCAGAAATTGCCCCCAGAAGGAACATGCTGTGCAGGGCACATGATTCCAGACCATGATGAAGCACATTAGTAGGCATTCCCCTACCCCTATCAGTACTGAGCACCTGGAAATAAGATAAAAAGAAGAACACATTTTGAGGATTGTAAAAAGTTCCAACCCCTTCCCCCCACCAACACCCTCCCTCCACAGAAGACCATAATAAATGAAGAAATACTTCAGGGACTGTGAAAGTGGAATCATTGCACAATTAAATAAATCCCCCAGATCTGGTTGAACAGCAGCAGCAGTGGCAGCATGCAAGAATGAGAGTTAACTTTGCCAGAATTCCTGATGTTGATAAAAGCAAAAAAAGAACACAATTACTATCAAACTCAGATATCCAGAGGGCAGTAACAGACATACCACACTAGTAATGAAAATTTCAGTACTTACTGTCTGCATTGGGAACTTGCATTCAAACATCCCCAGCACACTGAAAAATAATATAAAAGCAGCACAAACATATTAGAACTCAAGACGCCATAATACCAACCCACCAACACCCTTATCTTGCACATGAAAAAAAAAATTAAGACAGATACTTACATGTTCAGCAGCAGCAGCAGTATGGACTGTGTGAAGAAGCTCCACCATCAACCATCCAGAAGAACAGTACTTCTTGTGGCAAGTAGTAGTCAGAGACAGCAGCATGCAGCAAGCTACAGTGCCCCAAAAATGTCATTCACTGCCCACCACCAGGCATGCTACAACCACAGAGTCAGTCAGTCAACACAGCCAGCCAATCAGGACAGCAGCATAGGGAAATGATAATTGTAGATTTCTATCTCAATCAGTTGAAACAGCAGCAGCAAGAGGAAACAATTGCAAGTAGCAGCAGCATTTTGCAGGAGGAATTCATTTTCTCTGCATGGGTTGGCACCCCTTTTCAGGTCCCTGAGATAGTGGCACAGTATGTGACATCAGGACTGGCAGCAGATTTCAGTCTCAATTTGTTGTAACATTTTTTGGTAAACATTTCTGGACAGTTACTGCCTGTGCTTCATTCGCAGAAACAAGATGTGGCCTAAAAACAATTCCAAACAGTGGCCAGAACACCATTTTAATGTCTAGGTGCTGGGGGGCATCATAAAACAGCAGGACTGACACCAGATTTCAGTCTCAATTTGATGAACCATTTTTTGGTAAACATTTCTGGACAGTTACTGCCTGTGCTTCACTTGCAGAAACAAGATGTGGCCTAAAACCAATTGCGAACAGTGGACCAAAGACCATTGTTTGGTCAGGGTGGGGATTTGGGCACCATAAAACATCATGGCTGAGACCAGATTTCTGTCTGAATTTAATGTAACATTTTTTAGGAAACATTTCTGGACATGTAGTGCCTCTGCTTCACTTGCAGAAACAAGATGTGGCCTGAAAGCAATTGCAAACAGTGGCCAAAAACAGCATTTTAATGTCTGGGTGTTGGGGGCACCATATAACATCAGGACTGACACCAGATTTCAGTCTCAATTTGATGTAAAATTTTTTGGTAAACATTTCTGGACTTGTAGGCCTTGTTTGGCATGATCAGCACTGAGATTCTGGCTGAATACTTGGCAAACAGGCCCGAAAACAGCTATTTAATGTCTGGGTGGTGGTGGTGTGGGGGACCACATCATATCCTGGCTCAGACCATATTTCAGTCTCAATTTTATCTACCATTTTTGCTGTCACATTTCTGGACATGTACAGCCTGTCCTGCACTCGCAGAACAGAGATTCAGCATGAGATGACTTGTAAACAGTGTACCAGAGACCGTGTTTTGGTTTGAGTGGTGGCTTGGGTGCCATATAACAACATGGCTGAGACCTGATTTCAGTCTGAATTTACTGCAAAATTCTTTTGGAAACATTTCTGGACTTCTAGGCCTTGTTTGGTACCAGCAGCACCGAGCTTCAGGCTGAAATCATTGGTAAAAAGCAGCAGAAGCTGCATTTTCAAGTCCCTGAGGTGGTGGCACAGCATGTAACATCAGGACTGACAGCTGACTTCAGTCTCAGTTTGACGTAACATTTTTTTGGAAACATTTCTGGACTTGTAGGCCCTGTTTGTCACCAGCAGCACTGAGTTTCAGGCTGAAATCATTGGTAAACAGGGCCCAAAACAGCAATATAACATCTGGTTGGTGGGGGGGCACCATTCACATCACGACTCAGACCAGATTTCAGTCTCCACTTTATGTATCATTTTTTCTGTACTTATGTAAGCTATGTTAAGTTATGTGCTTATGTAACTGTTTATATGACTGTCATGTACATATTCAGACTGATGCTGGCACTGGCAGCTGCGCAGAGTCAAAGCAACTGCAACCAACCCTTACCACACACAACAGATAGAAACAACAGCATCACATAACTTTAGGAAAACATGTTTGTTCATACAAACAAATTACTATACTTGACATTTGTGGAGAGGAAGAAATATAAATAAGGAGTAAAGTAAAAGAAACAGAAATGTACACAGTTTATGGACACAGTACTACAAGTTGGGGCCACGTGGACATGCAGAGTCAGAATCAGTAAGGGTAAAGGTATTTATTAGAGACGGGGGGAAGAGAGGGAGCATAAACATTATATATGACATAACAAATTAGATAGAAAACCACTGCACAAGATAAGAAGAAGAACAAGAAGGATGTAGAAGAAAAAGAGGACAGAAAATATATATATTTTTTGTGTTTTTATTTTTAGTGGGGAGCAGCGAAGAAGACAGTGACTTAGAGAAGACAAACAAAAAGAAAAGAAAATTAGGTGCACTACTCATCACTACCACCAAATTTGCCACTACTGACGCCGCCACTCCCACCCCCATGATGCAGCTCCACCAGGAGGTCCAAGACCTTCTTTTGGTCCTCCTTTATTTTATCTACTGTAGGTCCCCCTTGACCTCCTGGTGGAATCGTCCAACTGTTGCCTGACTTCCTGCAGCACCGTGTGCACTGCCACCACCTCTTGGTGCATGGCCTCCAGGTCCTCCATTCTGACAACCTGACCTACTGGGGTAGCTGCTGCAGGCTGTGAGGATGCCGCTGCAGAATCAGGTGCAGCACGTTGGCACCGTTGATGGGTGTGGGGTGGATCACTCCTGGACTCCAGCTGCTGTTGCCTGCTGGAACTACTGCAGTGCCCCCTAGGCTGCCAAGTGCCTTCCTCCTGGTCAGCACCATTTCTGCCTCCTGCTGAAGCTTCTGGCTGCTTGGAGAGCCACTCAACAGTGTGGTGGTGCTGCAGATGGCTCCTTTGTCCACCCATCCCAAAGTGGGACCCTGTTTTCCCCTCCTTACTTCTTTTCCACAAAGGTTGCAGATGACAACAGTGTCATCTGAAACCTTTGTGAAAAGGACCACACCAAGAGACCTTGGGTGGGGGCATCTTCATCTGTTGTCCCAGCATGGGCCAGCTCATCTGGGACAGAGACCTCGCTGCTGCTCTTGTGGGGGCGTGCACAGGCTGCACATGCTCCTGGGGTGGGGCAACGGGATCCTTATGCTCTTTTTGGGTGGGGGGCACATGCTGCTGGGGGGGTGCAAGGTGGTCCTGCTGTTGCTGGGGGGGGCAACAGGCACATGCTCCTCTTGGGGTGGCTGCTTGGAAAATGCCCTCCTGTTAAGGCGGAGAGTAGATCCTGCTGGTTGCACTCCTGCCATTCTCCCCCTTGCTGTACTGCTCCCAGTCCCTTTTTCCATCATAAAAAAAGTTTTCTTAATAGAAAACTAAAGAAAATAAATGAAAAAGAAAGAAAGATACAGGAAGGGAGTCAAACACATACATGCACACGCACACGCACACACACACACACTCACACACACACAGACTATAAAGATAGAAAAATATAACACTAAAGAAAAAGCACTAGCAGAAAATATTTACTTTTTAAAATAAAGTGAGGAAGAGATTGCAAACAAACACACACACACACTATTTTTGCTAAATCAAGCTCTCCTGCTCTGCTCGCTTTCTCCTACTAGGCTGAAAAAGCTCTAAAGGAAGTAGATTTAGTCTGGCTTCCTGCCTAAGTGCAGTCACCCATGTGATCAGTAGTCTGCTAGAGAAAATAAGTCATGTGACAAGCATTTTTTGCCCCAATTCCGCCAGATACTAACATACAGTGAAATGTGCTGGCAAAAGGCAAAATTGATGGTGAAATTTCACTGGAAATTTACCGGTGACATTTTGCCAAAATTGCGCCATAAGGGCCCAATTTTGTGAAATATTTTGCTTGGTGAAATTGGCAATTTCACCAAAATTTCACTGGAAAATCACATTTCAATGCATCCCTATTCCCCACTCCCAGCCCATGAATGAACAAAGTTGTCTAAGGGCTCTAAGAGACCACCATAGGGGTGTGCCACGAAGCTTAGAGGGCAGCTGGGAAGGTTTGAGATAGCAGAGACTATGAAGCTGAAGACCCATGTGTTCACATATATGCTGTTCCAATGAAAGCCAGAATGAGCAATAATCCAGTGCCTCAGGAGAGGATGGGGTTGGGGGAGTCCCAAAGGAAACATTTAAAGGGTACAGTAGTATAAGGAAAAAATCAGGGATCATATGGGGGACTTTGACAAAATGGGAAAGATGACATATTAAGCAATTATTCCTGGCAGGCAGGGAACATTTGCATCATGTTTCTGAGTGATGAAATCGTCCACCCAGTCCTACCCCTTCCTGGTAAGATTGTTTACCCTCCTCCACCACCATCTGACCAAGGCATGGACAGCATGAATTATTTGTTTTCCAGTGGGAATAGAGTGGATGGTTACCATCTTATCTAGTTTGAATAATAGGGCAATAAAAGATAGTAAATAATCCAATCGTATCTGATAATTTTGATAGTGATACTATTCAAACGTTTCAGAATAATGTGGATGGTATCTGCACATTAGTATAAAATGACAGTTGGCACCCAAATAGTTTAGGAATTTATTTCCTCAGGACATGTAAATATGACATTGTCATTTCACCACATGTTGCTTGAGACACTGCAGCAAAGATGAATATCTGAATTAGTAAGGTTTCCATTACTAGATTTTAGATTTGTATGCAAATTACCAGAACTACATATTCAAATCAGATTATCTTATAGGAGTCATTTTATACTGCCTATTTAATTTGTTCTGGAGTAGTTTGATTAATGGATATGCCATTGCAAGTTGCAACCTCAGCTGAGAGTGTTACAGTTCTATTTGACAGCAATTGACAGTGCTGTGGCAATTCTAATGAGCTAAATAACAAAAAGGCAAAAGCTTGAAGTTAGCATACACTCTGTGTGTCATGCGGTATTCTTCAGATCTTCTGGATAGTATTCAGTGGATAATGTTTTCCAAAGAGATTTGTTCTTCTCCCCTTCCAGTATATAAACACAGAGCATGGTCATTTTGCTTTTATTGCATCATGGTTTAGTAATGCCTCAAAAATCCAATAAAACAAAGTCTAACTTTGCCTAAAAATAGTACAGGTTGCACACTGGGTGACAAGTATAATAGAATTTATGAAATGAAATATGAACACCATTTTCAGACTTTTAAAAGCATTTTCCTCTATCGCAGTATGAGTATCCAATAGGTCAGACTAACCACAGCCACATTAAATTCAAAAATTGTATAGGGAATTAAATAATTTAGATCCAGTACAGTGACCCCTGACATTAGGAAGGCATATTTTAATAACATAGGAATAATTGGAGACAAGCAACTGGAAGACCTGCACAAAATAAAAGAGGCAGAAAATTAGAGGCCTGCAAGTAAATGGGCAATATTGGAAGCCACCAACGCTTGTATAGGATCTGTGAATAAGACAAAGAAGCAGAGAAAACCCCTTTGGTTCAACAAGCAAGTGAACAATGCAGTGAGGGACAAAAGTAAGGCTTTCATACCATATAAGAGGGACCAGAACAAAATCAAAATAGAAACATAGAAACATAGACAATGATGGCAGAAAAAGACAATTGATCCATTCAGTCTACCTACACCTTATCATACCTGAGCTACATACAAATATACAATAATCTGGTGAGGAGCAAGGACATTATAATGAGGACAAAAGTAAATACAGAACTAAGTATAGCCGAAGAAATAATAACAAAACATTTTACAAATATATAAGGGAAAAGTATATATAAAGGAAAACAGAGAATACAGAAGGATGGAATAAGTACTGAGGAGGATGCAAAAAAGGAAACATATTAAATGATTACTTCAGTTCTGCATTCACAATAAAACGTGCTGTACCACTATCTTACAGCAAGAACAGACTCCAGAGCAGTGACAATAATAGGCTACAGAGAGGGCATGCAACTATGGAAAGGGTTCTGAAGGTTCCACAAAAATGTATTTATTTAGTTTTTGTTGACTGGGGAGGAGGACTTGACAATGTTTTGCCTATTCTCAGCCTCGTCCTGGGGGAAGGGGGGATACGGATGGATGCCAACTTAAACTGAACCAAATTTTTAAGCTGTTGGTGATATTTTAAGTGAATGGGAGAAACCTGGCCAGGACACTGGAGAAATCCCCCTACTCTTGCAGCAGGGGGCTTGACTTCCTGGGAGCAGAATGGAGGAGCCCAGTTTGGAGCTGGACAGAGGAGGGGGAGGAAGTGCTGATGTGGCAGGGAAGATGGATGAGAAGCAGGCCTCTGTACCAGCAGTGGAAATGCAGGGTGTAATTCAAGATGCTCTGATGGATATCGAAAATATGGAGGAAGAAGACTTTGTATTAGCAGTTGAAGGAGTGGATCGCCTGAATGTGGAGAATCAGCAAGACACCACGATGATGGAACAGCGAGGAGTGGTTAAAGAGAATTGAATAACGGCAGAGGATATCCAGCAACTGTTGGCAGATGAAGAGCAATGATTTTTGGAAGAAAAGGGCCTTCTGGAGAAGGCGCTGTTGCGAGTAAGAAACAGAGCTCAGGAGAAAGCATCTGTTTTGGAAGCCGAGAATGTGATGCAGCAATTGGAGCACAAGCAAGAGAAACAGCCACAGCAAGGTTTTGTTCAGCAACTGGGTGAAGAGCGGACAGCAGTAAATCTTGACTCTCTGAGACTGCAGGTAAATACACTTACAGTGACAGCTATCTCAGATGCCATGATGTACTTGTTGATGCATGTAGTGAGTTAATGGCAGGAAAGACAGGGAGCACTGATGTGCGGAAAGCAACTGACTGTCCTGCATTGCCACATGCCGTGCAAGTTACTGACCATAATGTAGTTCTTTTAGTATTGGGATATCTACCAGAGGGAATTTAAGAAAACTGCTGGTTAAATAAGGGACTGGACAACAGGCTAAAGGAAAATTAAAATCCCCTGAAGCTTCACAGGAACAAGTAGACCCCCGATTCAACAACCTTGGGTAGCTCAAGTGTTTCAGGGTGCAGGCTAGAAGCGTAGTTCAGATGGACTGGGCTGGGATGCTAATCTCCCGATTAAATTTGGAGAAAATGCTCAGGCAAACAATGTTCAAACTTGTTACCACTTCTTTTGTTTCCTTCTCCAGCGTCCCCACTCTTGTGTTTAATTGTTTGAGGTCTTTACTGACATCATCCAGCTTGTTGTCCAGACTCTGGATTGCCCAAAGTAACACTGCGTTGAAAGGCTGTGGCCCTTCAGAATCAGTCGTACCAGGCTGATGCTCTTTATTACCGCCCATGTTCGGCTCCTTTGAGCAGGTTCCTTCTGTGGGTGGTCCCGGCTTGTTAGTCCGTCCCATTTTCCAATTTCCAAACACCACAGCTAGATGAGTTTGGTATCTATTTGCAGCGCTAGGATTTCCCTCCTCAGCTGTATCAAATTGCAGCAATATACACCTCTAGTTTTTGTTTTATTTATATAATAAGGTAGCCATCTGGGAACTAGCAACCATCGAACAGTATGGTTCACAATAAACACAGCAATAGAGTCAAGCCATACAAAGACAAAAGTACTGGACTTTAGGAGGGCTGACTTTGCCAAAATGGGTGAGTGCCTAAGGAATGCACTCGCTAATGGGCAGGAAGGAGGGGTGGAAGAACAATGGGGAATAATAAAAACTGCCATCACAGAGGTAACAAGCCTTTGTGTGAAGCAAATTAACAAAACGAAATGATGTAAGAAACCACTATGGTTCTCAAAGGAAGTGGCAGTGAAGGTTCAAGAGAAAAAGGAAGCATTCAGGAAGTACAAGGAATCACAGAAGGAGCAGGACAGGGAACTGTATCAGTTAGAAGTAAAAGGAAGCTGGGCAGGCAGTCAGAACAGCAAAGGCCCAAACCGAGAAAAGATAGCCAACTCAGTTAAGAAGGATAAAACCTTTATAGGTACATTAGGGAGCAAAGGAAGACCAAGGAGGGATAGTGAGGCTTAATAAAGGGGGAGGGAGGGTGGGCAGAGGGAGACTGTGAAAAGGCAGAGATACTAAACAAATATTTTTGCTCAGTATTTACAAAGGAAGTGTGGGAGGTACCTAAAACAAACAGTAGAAACACTCTGGATACAGAAGTTGATACCAGCCCATTCACAGAAGAAAGGGTTCTGAAAGAACTCTTAAAACTGAAGGTGGACAAAGCAATGGGGCCTGATGGGATTCATCCCAGAATTCTAAAAGAACTAAGGGTAGAACTAGTGACACCGCTGACTACCCTCTTTAACAAATCATGGAGGATGGGGTGGTACCCGAGGACTGGAGGAGTGCAGATGTGATTCCCTCTCTCACAAAAGTGGAGCAAGGCAGAAGCAGAAAACTACAGACCTGTTAGTTTAACCTCAGTGGTAGGAAAATGATGGAATCACTTGAAGGAAAGAATTGTTGAATATCTAGAGGTCAGAGGGCTCAGGACCAAGGCAGCATGGATTCACAGCGGGAAGGTCATGCCAGACAAATCTGATAGATTTCTTTGACTGGGTGACCAAAGTAGTAGATCAGGGAGGGCTGTGGACATGGCCTACCTAGACTTTAGAAAGGCATTTGACACAGTCCAACACAAAAGATTAATATACAAGTTAGCCAGCCTGGGAGTGGATCCCAAGATGACAGCCTGGGTAAAGAATTGGCTGGAGAATAGGACACAGAGAGTAATAGTAAATGGAGTCCACTCTGAAGAAAGGGTAGTTACTAGTGGGTACCTGCAGGGTTTAGTATTAGACTGTCCTCTTCAATGTCTCTTTATAGTGACATTGCAGAGGGACTGGAAGGAAAAGTATGTCTTTTGCAGATGACACAAAGATCTGCAACAGAGTTGATGCACAAGGTGGGGTGGAAAGGATGAGAAGGGACTTGCAAGGTTAGAGGAATGGTCAAATGTATGGCAGCTTAGATTCAATGCTAAGAAGTGCAAGGTAATGCATCTGGGAAACAAAAAGCCAGGGGAAGAGTACACAATGGCGGGTGAGATACTAACAACAACAAAAATGGAAAGGGATCTGGGGGTAGTCATATCAGATGACCCAAAGGTGGGCAAGCAATGTGAGAGGGACCCCATCTGGAGTACTACCATGGCAGTTCTGGAGACCCAATCGCAAGGACATAGACAGGATGGAGGCTGTCCAGAGGAGGGCAACTAAATGGTGCTGGGTCTGCACTGGAAGACATATGAAGAGAGACTTAAGGAGCTGAATGTATAGCCTCGAGGAAAGGAGGGAGAGGGGGGACATGATAGAAACTTTCAAGTATCTCAAAGGAATCAACAAAGTCCAAGAGGGTAGCATCTTTCAAAAAAAGAGGTGTGCAAGAACAAGGGGGCACAATTTGAAGATAGAAGGGGTGGCTCAGAGGTAATTTAAGGAAGTATTTTTTCACAGAGAGGGTTGTGGATACATGGAACGGACTTCCGGAGGAGGTTGTTGAGTCAAAAACAGAGGTGGAATTCAAGCATGCATGGGACAGTCATAAGGCAATTCTAGGGGTTGGGGGTAGGAAGAAGTAGGCTGCTGGTTAACTAGGATCTGCAGCCTATCCAATAGGTAGGGAAATGGGCAGACTGGGTGGGCCAAGCGGTACTTATCTGCCTTCAAAATCTATGTTTCTATGTTTCTATGTTTCCACTTGCAGAGCTGCAGAGAAGAGCTGTTCACAGCTCGGTTGCTGGCCACGCCCCTGTCAAAGCACTTCTAAATGTTGATGCCAGTCTTCCATTATATATTAGTAGTAATGACTGGATGTATATATGAATAAGGCCTATTTCAGTAGCACAATAAATTGTAACTAGCCAACTAAGTGTAAGCTAAGTTTAATTATTTATTTATTGAAATGCTTCACCAGGAAGGTACACTGAGTGACAAGTCGCTCATCTCCCAGTGCAACCTGGAGGAAGGGGTACAATAGGAATGAGACATTAAACATTCAAGTTACAAGATCAACATTAACATACAGTTGTAAGGCAGGTGTTACAGTGTTACAACAGTGCTGCACATACTATGTAGAAAGAGTGGACAGTAATAAGTGCTGGGTTAATAAGTAAACAAGTGCTTACATGAAAGAAAAGAGGGGAAAGGGAGGGGTGAGGTAGGGGAGGGGTAAGAGTAATGTCCTTGGACACCCCCTCAGTATGTGAGGAACCCTGCAAGGGGACTGGGGGGACCAGAGTGAAGGGGATAAGGCAGTGTCCCAGAGAGACCCCTTTAGGATGGTGGTGGAAGGGAACAGGTGAGAGATACAAGCCCCTTGGGGGGGTAGGAGAGGGACACATAGAGAGCATTTGGGGTCTTTTACATTCTGTGAGAGAATCAAGGGTGGCCAGTAAGGGACAGCAATTTGGGGGAAGGGGAGGAGAGCTAGAATTTTGGGGGGTGGGTGTGCACTGGGTAAAATGAAGGTGACGATAGAGGGGTAGGGTTTGTCCAGGGCTTACAGGAGGGAACTGAACCATTTACCCTAGATGTACTAGTTTTTGTTGACTGTTCAAACTTCATACTAAATAAAAAGATTAACTGCAAAAAATATATATAAATTATTCAGGCTGTGAAGGTATGTTTATTGAGGTAATATTAGGAAAATTGAAAAAAAGTGTTGCTAGGATGTGTCTATAGTCATCCCAAAATAAAAACTGCAGGGTTAGAGGAAAGTTATGGGCACTCTGAGCAATTTTCATAGGAAATATATGGTTATGTTAGGTGATTTGTACTTAAACCAGATGGGGTATGAAAAACTAAAATGTGTGGCATTGCTGCAAGAAGTAAATCTTTTGCTGCTGATAACTGAACCAACTAGGGTAAACCCAGGTACTAATACTATATACAATAAAGTATGGGGTGATGTGTGTATTGAGAAGTTTACATGCACTCAAGGTGTTAGATGCTACAGAAACCCCAAGAGCAAAGCTTGAGGGGGTTGCGAGAGCTTCTAACACCGAGGGTGTGTGTAAACTTCGAGATTACACACACCACCTGATATTTTATTTTATATAATTGCAGGGTTTTCCTTTTTCACCACAGCAATTATATAAAATAAAAAAGACATTTCTGTGTGGCTGCAGTCTGCTTAGGTTTGAGCATGTGGTCAGCAATTGCTTTTGTTTATTTATTTAAATTTAATTTCTGTTGGGTGGCGAAATTCTACTTTTTTATTTTATGGTACTTGGTTTTGCTTTTTAAAGTCACTTACCACTGAGTCTGAGTGGCAGTTCCATCTTAGCAGGAAGACAATGCAGCTAGCAGTCAAAAAGGAAGAGCTATGGTGGGCACATGCGTAGAGTAAGGGAAACTCAGCATGTGTTTGCTGTAATAAACACTCCTTTATTATAGCAAATTATGCGATGGGTTTCCTATGGGGAAAAAGGGAAAGACAGTTATTATAAATCATTAGTTGACTGGGTAATGACCATAAGATGTTGAAATATAATGGGATCTGGTATTTTACGTGACTCACTGAGCAATCATGCTCCTACTTACTTTATTTTAAGTAACAAAAGACCTGAAGGCCCATCCAGTGTTATCACTCATATACAATTTTCAGATGCTGCTGACTTTATTTTCAGAGTTAAGCAAATGTAGATTGATCTCAGCTTGATCTGTTAAAGGATATAATTAGGCCCTTGATTTTTTTTTCTAATAACTTTCCTTATAATACCAAATCCACAAAAATAGATTATTTGATACCTTTTATTGGACCAACATAGTTGTTTAAAAAGAAAACAGGCACTTTGAGCTTTCAGACTTCACAGACCTTCATCAGAAAACCAATGACAGTCGGGTTTAGAAGAATACACATTCTTAAAACCCAGATCATATACAAAAAAACAGATAAAAAGTTGTTAAGAATCCCATTGGCTTAAACTTGCATTTAAACATCAACATAGAAACATATAAAGACTGCAGAGTTCCATCAAAGGAAAGGCATTTCAAGGTCAAATGTCACAGAACAGGCAGCTCCTTCCATGAAAAAGTCATAAAACATACTGAAGGTGCATTTTTAAAACTATGCCTGTGTCTGTCTATGCATGCATTAGTAAATAACTATGATTTTAAACCACGAGTTAAAATAAGCTTAAAAAATACATAATATATAATGTAAAACATCTTCTAAGTAAGAACATACCTTTGTGTTAGACAAATAGTGAGTTTAAAGGCACACTGTCCCAGTGTAAATTAAGCATTAACAAGCTGTTTCCCACATTTATACAGTATAAACACTATTCAGATATGTTTATCTTAAACTCTGTGCTCAAAAAGTCAATATTATTCATGAATATTCAAACTTTAACTGTTTAAACATGATCCATATGTAACTCTGTAACAAGTGACTAGCAATTGTGCACATTCAAAACCCAAACATATACCATTAACAAAAAGACGATTTGTTGAGTTAAAAGTGAATGGGCAAATAATAGAATTTTACAAAAAAAGCAAGGCAAGGAGATAAGGCATGGCAAGCTTACAAACAGACTAATGACGTAGATGCAGGGAAAGTGTATACAATAGGAGGTTTCAAAATTTATGCAAAAAGGAAACTAAATTGCCAGAAGTTAGCTTTTATAAAAAATCAACAAGAAATGTTTGGAAACGCAAAGACATTTTGGAAAAGTTTAAATAATTTGCTTAAGCCAAGGGATCATTTTAATTTGCAGTCTATTGAAATACACAGTGAAAACATTACAGATAATATAGTAATTACTAATCTTTTGAATAATAATTTTTCTAATTTAAGTAAATATACAAAAGAATGCTCTGTTCCTGCTGGATACATAGAGAATAATGGCTATGCAACTGTGTGTGATGGAGTTTTTTACACACCTGAGGTGTGTGGTGACCCATAAACCTTGAGAGTGAAGCTTGAGAGGTTTATGAGGTCATCACACAATGAGGGTGTGTAAAAAAAATCCATAACACCACAACTACATGGCCTTTACTTTTTATAATTACTGGCACAGGGAATTTTTTTTTGAGGATGTTGTTTTCTCCTCCGAGCATTGGTTACAACACCCCCCCCGCACTCCGCCATTCCCCCGGCGCCATCCCCGGACATGAGACCCCCTTCCTTCCACACCCTGCTACTTACCCTTTGCGGCAGGGTGGTGGGGAGTGACTCAACCCACCCCAATGGGTCCATGCCAGGGAGGCGTCCTCCAGGAATGGCGCCGGGGAATGATGTGGTGCTGCCGGGCTCCCATTTTCTTATTTCTCCTCCTGATGGGCATGCGTGCAATGATGCCAGTGACTGAGGCTGCATGGGAGCTGCAGGCCGCTAGTCAAGCATCTGCCATGTCCCACCCACCCTTATTTGTGTTGCTTGCTGTCGACCCCAGCCTCCTGGTCAGGCAAGCACCGTCACCGAACCTCACTCGAGATGGAGAGCAGTCCTCCGATGCTCAATCCATCTCCCCCCACCAACCCCCCAGCAACCCATGCCTGTTCCCGGTCGACGGGTCGCCGGGCGTATGCGAGGTGTAGCGCACTCAGCCAACCCTCAGCACCACCAGGCCGGCTGGTACAGGGAATTTTGCTTCCTTCAACTTTCAAACAAGTGAGATAGAGTCAGAGAGTGAATGTGATGTATTTCTGTAAGAGACACACACACGCGCATGCGCGACACACCACACACACACACACACACACACACACACACACACACACACACACACTGTCTCTGTCTGTCTCTTTGTCCACTAGAGACATTTTTTGTTTGTTCCTTTTTAAAGTTACTCTGTGGAACTGGCACAGGAAGTGGGATTAGAAGATAGCAGTCAGAGAAGTACGGTCTGTTCTAGGTCAGGCTCGCTATCTCCAATCAATCAATTAAAGCGTTATTTATATAGCGCCTTTCAAATATCAAGGCACTGTACATTTTAAAACACAAATATGATAACCAGAATAAAACAACCCTATAAATTAATTAAAAAACAATCTGGGAAGGCTAGTGAAAATAAATATGTTTTTAACATCAATTTAAAACTGCTGATGGTCAGGCATTCTCTTAACCAGTGAGTTAGAGAATTTCACAGGGTTGGTGCTGCAAATGAAAAAGCACAGGCACCAGAGGTTTTCAAATGAATCCTGGGAATCTCTAGCAATCCCTCATCAGCGGATTGGAGAGGACGATTTGGGGAGTAGGGAGTCAGGAGATCTTTCAGGTAGTCGGGTCCCTGTTTGTGTAGGGCTTTAAAGGTAAGTAAGCCTACCTTATAGGCGATCCACCACTGAACTGGTAGCCAGTGCAGCCCATGCAGCACAGGCGTAATGTGGGTGGTCCTTGAAGTACCAGTCAACAGCATGGCCACAGCATTCTGCACTAGCTGCAAGTGGTAGATATCAACCCCATACAGCCCTAGGCAGAGGGCATTGCAGTAGTCAAGACGGGTGGTAATGAAGACATGGACCAATGTTGGAAGGTCATCCAGCAGAACCAGGTGTTTCACCTGGGTGATATTCCTCAGATGGTAAAATGAGGATTTAACTACGGCTGTCACCTGAGATTTCAGGGTCAAGCCGTCATCAAAAATAATGCCCAGGTTTCTCACCTAATCTGAGGTAGTAAGCTGAACACCATCAAGCCATAGGCCCGACACATGCCCAGCCCCCATATCTTCCCCTAGGTGACCTGGGTCCACTACCAATGCCTCAGTCTTATCCAGATTCAGTCTCAGCCAGCTACAGCTCATCCAGTCTTTGATCTCAGAGAGGCAGCTGTTTAGCACAGAAATCACATCAACCTGTCCGGGCATAAAGGACATATACAGCTGAGTATCATCTGCATAGCAGTGATAACTCAAGCCGTATTGCCTAATGATGTCTCCCAATGGCAGTATATACATTGCGAACAACATGGGTGCCAATATGGATCCCTGCGGTACCCCGCAAGACAGGGAGAGGGTGTCAGAGGAATAAATTCTGATGATCACCCTCTGAGACCTGCCCATGAAGAATGATCAAAAACATTTGAGGACTGTACCTGAAAGATGACAAAGGAAACACAGGTACTCCAAAAGCACACCATGGTCCACAGTGTCAAAAGCTGCTGAGAGATCGAGAAGGATCAAGATGGTATGAGCCTTTCACTCTCTCGCCATTAGGAGGTCATTTAATACCTGGACAAAGGCGGACTCCATGCTATGCTTCTTCCTAAATCCAGACTGGACAGCTTCATAGACATTGTGAGTTGCAAGGTGATCATCCAGTTGCAGCACAACCACCTTCTCAATAACCTTCCCCACAAAGGGAAGGTTAGAGACAGGCCAGTAGTTAGCTGGACAGTCAGGGTCCAGGGAGGGCTTTTTAAGGAGTGGTCATATGACAGCCTCCTATAGGAGATCTGGAAAGACCCCCCTCTCGAAAGATCTCCAGACAATTTAAGCTAGGATCAGGCAGATAACATCTACACACCCCACTAAAAGAGGGGTAGGGCCTGGATCCAAAATACAACTGGTTGGGTGCAAGGTATGGACAATCTTCACAATGTCCATGAATTTTGGCCTGCTGAAATCCATCCAGACAGACCAGGTGCTCACCACCTCCCATCGACCTCTGCAACCCCTCCTGGAGAGAGCGGGGCTGATTCCAGACCTGATGCTGGCAACCTTATCTGCAAAGAATCAAGCTAGCTCATCACACTTAATCTGTGAAAAAGTTCTTCTGGACAGGAGACAGATTGGATTGAACAATCTGTCTACAGTTCAGAAAAGTTGAGCCAGTCAATTCTACACAGCAGAAATCTCCCTGGACAAGAACTCTGCCTTCTTGCTGGTGATTTCTGATTTATAGCCCTTATAAAGTTCCATCAATCTAAGCCTGTCAGCATCCAGGCTGGACTTCTGCCATGCTCTCTCCATCCTTTGACCGACTCGCTTCAACTCCTTCAAGGAACCATCATACCAAGGGGACCTTGGGCAAAGAGTGAGTGGTCGAACACGAACAGGAGCAATCAACTCCAAGGCATCCCCACCACTACATTATAGGCCAGTACAAGATCCCCTGGACTTGTGCTTTCATCCAGCAATCCTGATAGGTCCAGGACCACTGACAGACCATCTGTGGTAACTCCTCTTAAAGGACGGTACCAGACCATTTCCAAAGGGGCAGGTCCAATTGGGTGGGGCCTGAAACTGAACCCTATGGTGTGATGGTCAGACCAACTGACTGGTTCCTCACCAAGTCAGAGATCTCCATCCCCAGGATGAGCAACAGATCCAATGAGTGACCTCCTTTATGGATAGAAAAGGTAACCACCTGTGTAAGGCCCAGCATTGTCATTTGCTGGAGGAGATTTTGATCAAATTGTGAGAGTTCATCGTCTACCCAGGCATTGAAGTCCCTCAGAATTATTCATCTGGGAGACTCCAATACCAGGTCAATGATGAAGTCTGCTATCTCTTGCAGGAATGCATCCCCATCACCTGGCAGATGGTAGATGAGGAGTATCCTGCAACCTACACCCTCTCCCATGATATGCTCAAAAGATCTAGTGATCCACACTGGAACATCCACAAGACCCAGTTTGGTCTTAAACAAGAAGTCCTGACCAAAATGTAAGCACAGCAGTATCAACTGGATAGATTTTTTTTTGTTCAAAAGGCAGGATCAATGAGATAAATAGTGAAAAAAAAGAATAGCTAACTCGTGATGAGGGTGAGAGACAAACGATAAGTTTGGGTGAGCCACACTGCTCCTCAGAAAGGGAGAATTGAAGCCACCAAGTTTCTAGATGCGTTTGGCCCACCCACACACAATTTAAGGGCCAATAAGGTGGTGTGCAACAAATGACTGATGCTGGTAGTGACAGAGAGTTTTGAGAAACACCATAATAACCTGTTTTCAGGTTATTACAGTGTTTGAAAGAGACTCATAACCCGTTTGATAAAGGAGGTCACCAGTAATTATAATGAAATAAAGAATGAAGCTCTTGTGGGTTTGGAACATTCACATTTTTACTTAAAAGCTGTTACATCCAGGAAAGTATTTGAATTATTAGCAAAAATGGATGTCAAAAATGTCAGGTTTTGATGCATTAGACATCAGGTATTTGAGGATAGATGCAGAAGAATTAGCAAGGCCCATAGCCAGGCTGTTAAATTTTTTCTTTTGCTTTCAATGGGTACCTGAGATTTGGATGACAGAGTACATGGTGCTAGTGTATAAGGGGAGGCAGCAGAGCAACTGGCAAACTATAGGCCAATTTTCCTCCTGTCCCTGTTAGACAAGCTACAGGAAAATATTGTACATGATCAATGAAGTGCCTATCTCAGTATGATGTCTTGATGGCTACTCAGCATGCCTCCAGAAGGTACTGCAGTACCACAATGGCCTTGATCAGGTTTAATAATGACCTGCACATTGATATGGAGCATGGATTACTCACTCGTGCTGTCTTTGAGAACCAGTTCAAGACCTTCGATTTAGTGAACCACTCCTTTCTGAAGTTAAAGCTGATGCAGACTGATTTAGGGACATCAGTTTTGAACTGGTTTTCTATTTATTTATTGAGATGCCAACTACTTGTAAAAATAAATGGAGATAAATCTAATGCAACTGTTGTTTCCCATGGTGTACAATGGTGGTTCATATTGGGACCTATATTATTTTCCCTGTTTATCAATGTGTTGCTGCTCATCTGTGATGGGGCAAAAATTTTGCTCTATGCAGATGATGTGGTAATGTATACCACAGACAAGGATGCTAAATCACTAATTAAAACTCTTGCGAGTGAATTGAACAAAGTGGCTATTTGGTTTCAAGATAGTAAATTGGTATTAAATATGAAAAAAAGGCAGTGCTCTTCTGTGCTACAAATAAAATTAAAAGTAGCTTGAGTTATTTTAGGATTTTTTTTGCAGGACAGGGAAGATGTTGAGATAGTAAATTAAATATTTGGGACTGGCACTTGATTCTTGTCTAACATATGAAGCACATGTTAGTTCAGTGCAATCTCAGATTCAAAAAAGACTCAGGGCTTTATGCAGGATAACTGATGTATTGATTGACCATACAAAAATGTGATAGCACAAAGTTGTGTCTTAACCATACTAGACTATGGGAATCTTGTATGGGGAATGACCCAGTTCAAATTCTTAATTATAAAACAATTTGTAATTCTATTTGCAGATTTGCCCCATGTGCTAAGAAACTGAAACATCATTGTTCATTATAAGGGAGATTGAACTGGCTGTGAACAAAAGACAGGGATATTTGTATTACTAGCATGTTTGTCCACAGATTAATACACAGTGATGAGGGTGGCACATTAAAATGCATTATTAATATTAAATTGGCCAACCTTAATTTGAGATTTGGTGGCACTACTACTTTTTCTGTTTTACAGCTTAAGTCCAGTCTTGGTCAGAAATCAATCATATATACCAAAAACTTGGAATGAGTTGCCTACAGATTTGAAGAAGATAAAGCTCCTGGGTCATTCAAATTCAGCTTGAAGTGCTATTTATTCAGCATTACAGGCTATAAATGTCCTACATTATGCAGATTATGTCTGCTTGGCCACCAGTTATGCTTGCTTTATAAATATTTTAATATTGTGCTTAGTTTGTGTACTGATATAACTTTGTTATAATTTTATTATTATATAGTATGTGACCTTGGCTTTATTTTATTACTATCTTATTTTTTTTAATTTAAATGATGCATAGTTTTTGTTTATGATATGTTTGTATGTTTTGTACATGTTTATTGCATTTAATGTCTTGTCCAGGTCATACTGTACCTGTTTATTTTATTTTATTTATTTGAGTCTAGGATTACAAAGTACCTTTGAGCCGGGGCTCTTTTACAAAGGTTCCACGTCAGTGATTACAGGCATACAGTATCAATTACAGTATAGAACAATCAGTAACACTGATGGTCGTAACATGTTACTACAAGGATTACTACATGAAACACAGAGAAGTGTACACAAATGGGGAAAAGGAGAAATGAGAGGTGGGGAAAGGCGGGGGGGTGAGACAGGGGCAGGGGTATAGCAGCCTAAGGGGTTGTGCCAAGGACGGACAGGGGCAAGTGCATCAGATGGGCTGTGGTGGAGGCAAGTGCTAGGTGGAGAGGCAACAACAGGCAGCAGAAAACAAAGAGCAGCTGGGTGGAAGTACTGATTAGTCATTGCAGTCACAGGTGCTGGAGGCAGGAAGAGGGAGGCGAAGCTTGGACTGTAAAAGGACCATGTGGCCCAGTGTTCATACCAGGTAACCAATTTTAAATAAAATAATAATATTACTAATCCCACTGCTGTTCTCCACTAACAACCATTTTTTTACTGATGGAGGGTGCCCAATTCCACCACTGGTCTTCTCCCTAGTGCCTGACCCCATTAAACTAATTACTTTCATTCTTGCCCACCTGCTACTACCCATATCACCTCCCTTTCCCCACCAATGGTACCTATCTATTTATCTGGTGGTGGATCCCAACCCTGCCACTGGTATCCGCTGTCTTGAAGGATTTGTACCAGTGGTGGATACCCAGTTCTACTGCTGGTGTCCCCCTTTTTGCTCAACCAATTTAAAGAAAGTCCCCCACCCCTAGCATCCTTGCCACCCTCCTCCCGCCACCACCAGTTTCCCCAACCCAAGCTAGCTGATAGAAGTTATTGCTGGTGGTAGGTGCTCAGTTCCAATGCCAGTAATTTCTCCTGCCCAAACTGGTTAAAATTACCCCTCAAACCTCTTGCACCCATGCCACCCTCCCCCCCATGGCACCCAATGCCTTCATCCTTCATCATTAATCCTCCAAATCCACCAGTGTGATTCTTGAATGACCCCCTATTTACTGCTCTATCTGCAAATGAAGAAAAAGTGAAGAAAAAACAAAGTCTGAAAATGGTCTAACTTAATTTTATTCTTATTTGTTTTTACTTTTACTCATAATTTGGCTCTTTTTGATCCGATTTACCCTAAATGTTCAGGTTGGCCATATTGCTACCCACCTCACAAACTCTTAAATGTAATTTTGTAAATCATTCCTGAACTGCATTTTTGGGGGTTGACCCCCCCAAAACACATTTTGGGGCACATAAACAAGGGGACACTGAGATGCTCTTTAGGAGGGTGGCAACATAACCACCCTGACATTTTGGGGTGGCTCAGTAGGTAGCACACTCGCCTCTGAGGCCGGGAGATCAGAAAGCTGTGGGTTCAGTTCCCACATCTGGCACTTGGGTTAATATCCCAATACTGACACTGTAGTGTAGCATGAGAGGGGTGCTGCACTTCTGAGGTGCCATCTTTCGGATGAGATGTTAAACCGAGGTCCCATCTGCCTGGATTGGTGGTAGTTCTGGTGGATGTTAAAGATCCCATGGCACTTATCGAAAAGAGTAGGGAAAAGTTTTATTGAGACAAAAATCGTACAATAGTACACAAAGCATAATACAAAAAAAGAAAAACAGGATAACTATTATACAGCCATTCAGGTAACTGCAAAATCAGAGTCTGTGATCCAAGGAAGAGCTTTCCAAAGTTCCAAAAGAGTCATATCGGAGTATATAGTACGTTCATGCTCATAAATTTCTTTTAAATCTTGTACAATCTTTTTTTCGAGCTCCAAATAGGAGCAGTCCTTTTGCTGCAAAGAAACCATGCAACACACCATCCAAATATTCCATTTAGTGCAGACAAAAACAAGGTTCAATGTGTCCTGGTGCCATTTTGACCACTGGGGAGAAAAAAACCCATATACAAGATTCAAATAAGTAACCGACTGAAGCAAGGGGGTAGCCCATGCCTGTGCCAAAAAGGACCACCAATTTTTGATAAAGGAACAGTCAAAAAATAAATGAGAGATAGTTTCAAGTTCTGTAATACATAATAAGTGAGAACACATTCTATCTTGGGACTGCTTATGTTTGTGATTTGCTTTTACATTAATCTTTTCATGGCATGAAAGCCAATGAAAATCCCACATTTTGGCTGGAACCGTCTTACATCTCCACAATAACAAAAGGGAAGGGAGGTGTTGACCAGGATACTTATCAAAGGGTACTGATACAGCACAAACCGTCAGGGGTAAATTCTTATATAAAACTTTATGTGAATGGTTTATTAACATCTGAACAGATACCTTCCATTGTTTGAGATGTAAAAACATATGCTTTACGTAAGTTGGTATACCAACAGTTTGTCTTAACACAGTTAAGGAATTAGTTTCCCATTGATGAAACTAAATCCTGAAAGAGTCATAAAACCAAGGTTCCCATCCCCTTTGGGCATGAATCAACAAAGGCCTAAGGTTTGCAGTGAAAAAAATACAAGAAAAAAATAACAAAGGGTTAACCATACAAACGCCACCCTCAGAGATAGGTAAATAAGTGATATCCCGCTTTATCGGGTTTAACCTACTTCCCCAAAGAACCTGGAAAAACAGGCTAAAGATAGCAGTTTCTAACTGTCATGGAATAGGGAATACATAACTCAGAAAAAGGAAGGTAGAGATCAAGTAGTTTTTAATAAGGAAAATACGTTTTTTTCCTATCTGCCCCCAGTTCCAGGAAGCCACCTGAAGTTTACCTTGTTGCAGTTTAACATTCCAGTTAAAAAAATTTGAGTCCTGTGTCCCAAGAAAAATTCCCAAAATACGAATAGGGCCCTCAACTAAACGTAACGGGCCAATACGGTCCGAGGGGAGGTTACTGAACTGACCCGAATAACCAGACTTTTAGTGTAATTTAAAACAGCACCAGAGAAGTTTCCAAAAATAGAGCACTCATGGAGAGAATGAACCACTGAGGCTTCATCAGCTACAAGAAAACAAACATCATCTGCATATGCGATCGCCTTATAAAGCAAGCATAAGGCACAACTAGAAATAGCCTAAATCTGAGTGTTAGTATTCAACTGACGGAGCAAAACATCAAGAAAAAATACATATAACAATGGGCTAAAAGGACAGCCCTGATGAACCCCCCTTTTTATGGGGATCATGGGTCCCATCCAACCATTCTCTACAGGCACAACAGTAGCTGTTCTATAGAAAGCACGAATCCAGCGTACCATAACATCAGGTACATGCAGAAAACAAAGTGCTTCCTATAAAAAAATCATGCCTAACCGAATCAAAAGCAGCCTTCTGATCTATGGAGACAAGTCCCGAAGCCAGACCTGCATAGCCATGAGAAAATAATTCTTGTAAGAGGATCAAATGATCAGAAATTTTCCTTTGAGGCACAGAACAGGATTGGGCGGGATGCAAAACCACCTCCGCAATCCTCACCAAACGCTTCACAATAATTTTCGTTAAGAGCTTAAAGTCAGTGTTCAACATACATAAAGGTCACCAATTCTCTAGAGAATGGATATCACCTTTCTATTTATAAATGTAAATCAAAGTACCCTTAGTAAATTCCAAAGGGATAGATTCACATGTTAACAGAGAATTAAACACAGATGTAAGTTCTGGGGCCAAATGATCACCCAGCACCTTATATAAGGCAGCAAGGAGACCATCCGGACCAGGAGTTCTCTGTACAGGTAATGAAGAAATAGCCAATGTCAAATCCTGCTCTGTGATGGGAGAACAAGCCTGGTCCTGACATAGATGTGAGGGAGCTGGGATATCAAGGCCACTATACAAAGTCGCACTGTTACCAACCACAGCAGGGAGGGGAGAAAAAAGGACTGTAGTATAATTTGTTACAATATGACAAATCTCAGTTTGTGAGGAACATAAGTTCCCTTCTGAATTTAAAAGACACGTCATATTTTTTCCGGCAGTCTGACAGGAATTAGATTCAAAAGGACATATAACATCACGTGTTCCAACATACAGAATTTATGTTGGTAATAAAGTTGTGATTGCCGTAGTTGGAAAGTCAACATATCATTCTGTAGTACTTTTATTTGTTAGGAAAGGTCTTGCCCCGTCGTGTACTCTATGGTTAATAATGACTGAAAATGTACCCTCTTCTGCAAATAGTCTAGATATTCCCTCCTACATTTTAAACGACTATAAGTTTTTAAAAAAGTGACCAGATCATGTTCCGTGTCTAACCACCACTGAACAAGATCTTCATAACAAATAAAAACAGATGTACGGGCTTGTATGAAGGACAAAAGGGACTGCATAAACATCGGAATCTGCAACAAAGATGTGTTGAATTTCCAAATACCTGGACCTTTACGGGAAGAGACAACATAACCAAAACCTATAGAAAGCAGCGTATGATCAGAAAACTCAACCGCTTGAACTTTGGCAGAAAATAATTGGTACTGTAGGAGAGGAAAACACATAATCAATACATGTGGCTAGTTTACCCTTTTGGAAGGTAGGGGTGTGTTGTGTAGTAAAGGAGAGATAGGAGTCTGTTAAGTGGGTGACTCAAACCAATTTACCCAATTCGTGGGAATCACAAAACAGTTTCTTTGTAGCAGCAAAGGAGCTCTTGTCTTGAAGACTCAAGCCACAATTAGAGTCACCAGCAGACAATACCTGAAAAGAGGTGTGCAAATAAGGACGAAGCAAAGTAAATAAAGCTATGCGTTCAGTTTTGATTTGAGGGGCATAAACGTTTATCACCCGGTAGGGACAGGACCCAATGACAAAATCTATAATGAGCGCCCTACCAGGGGCTACATCAAACAATTTAAGCAAACGAAAATCTGGGATATTAATTAAAATTCCCAGTCCCGAACAAAGTCCTGACCTTCTCGACCAAAAGAAGGACCCAGTAACCAGTCCTGTTGTTGCTTGGGATCTCATGTGTAGTATGAAGTCTAGTATCCTGTAATAAAATTAAACCCAAAGGCAAAAGCCGTAGAAAGGAAAAAATCAATCTCCTTTTAGCCATACGCTTCATACTATTTACATTAATAGTATAGCAAACAAAGTGAAACATAGCACCAAAAAAAAGAGAACAGACAAAAAATACATTTTACAATTTCCTTTTCCCAATCACCTTCTTCCCTTTAAGTTTTACTCTGGCCTTTCGCTTCTGAGAAAGGCCAGTACCAAGTTGCAACTCAGAGTCAGTGGTACCGTCAGGGAGAGAAGAAGCTATGGAGGAAGAGTCTGACTCACCTCCAGCCTCATCAGAAAGGGGTTGGAGAAGTTCAAAAGAATTAGATAAGGGCACTGGGGGGGGTTCCAGACCACTCACAGGAGATGGTGCAACCCAAGGGTTATTTCCCCAAGGGGGCGGGGGCATAGTACTTAGACCTGGGACTGGGTCCTGAACAGGAAAATTAGACTGGGCAGGATCAGGGACAGGAGAAATCTCAAGCAAGGGGTCATCCGTGAAGGAAACTATCTGAGGTATAACCTCAGAGGATACAACAGGCACTGAAGCCTGCAGTAAGGGCTGGGCTGCCTTAGGAGGAGGTACAGCCAAGGTGGTCCAGAGACGGGCCTTCTGCGCCTGTGTAATAATAAAGCACTGGTCCACTCCACCATCGTGAAATTCCTGATTATGTACAGCCCATTTACAATTCTGAAAGGTGTACCCCTGTTCGTCACAGAGGTTACATCTACATTCATTCAAACAGTGTGCCCCTACGTGGCCCAATTCCCCACAGATGTTGCATTTCATTTTATCACATATATTACTAATATGTGCAGGGTCACCACACCAATAGCAAGCCTTCGGCTGACCCGGGTAGAACAAGACCCCCCTGTCTCGGCCTATAAAAAAAGAGTTAGGCAGATGTACAACCCCAGAATCATTTGATTGTAACAAGACTTTAAACTTCCAGCCCCCAGTCCAAGTGTTCTCGGTATCCAAAATGGCTTCAGGCTGTCCCTGGACGTCACAGTGCTGTTTCAGCCAATACACAACATCCTCTACCTCAACTCCCTCATTACAAAACAGAATAGTAATTGTCTTAAAAGTAAGTTTAGAAAGAGGAATAGCCTAAAATTGGGTCCATAATGCAGTAGTCCGCAGAGAATTATACTTTGACCAAAAATGCTCCAATCCCCTAGATGTTTGGAAACTAATGTCAAATGTGGTTTCACCAGAGATATGAATTAAAGCATATTATCGCATTTGTTCATTCTTTGTTGTTTATTCTTAAAAATTCTTTGTTACTGTACTTATTCTATATTTGTATATTTGTGAGTTTAAACCATTTTGTTGTTTATGACCAATCAGGTCCATCTTGTAAATGAGCTATGCTCAATGATGTTCGCCTGAATAAATAAAGATTTTTGATTTTTGATATATTTCATGGGAAAAGAATTTTAAAGAATCCTTTATAAGCATACGTGCCACATAGACTCAATCAGGTGGCTCAGGTCCCCCCCCCGTATGCCAAGCGAACAGCGTTGTGTCTCTTAACAGCCTGGATTGGAAATTTAAAGAATGAAGAATATGAACGGCTTGGTCCCCATATTTTTGGGGGGGAGTGGTGGTGGGGGAGCCAGAGCCTCTATAGAAGTAGTAGAAAGAGGAGCCTGAGGTGGAGAACCCTTCAGATAATACAACACAGGGTTCTGTGTAAGCTCCAGTTCATGAAGGAGACACAAGGGGTCAGCAGTGACTTTTGAAGTGCCTATCTTGCTCTGTAGCTCTGGAAAATCTTCAGGGCGGCGGGGTCCGAATTGGAGATGGACCAGACTTCCAACTTCCTGGGACAGTACCCTGAACCCAGCCAGCACCTCTCAGCTCTGATTCAACAGTCCAGGTAGGCGCTTTATTAATATTTACTGTAGATGATTCTTGTACATGTAGGGAGCTCTGTGATTAAATAGAAGCAGGTAGTGAAAAGGAAACTGAATCTGTTTGTACTGCAGGTGGCAGGGGAGCATTTACTGTAGATAAGTCTTGTACATGTGAAGAACTCTGTGAAGTAATGGAAGCAGGTTGTGAAAAGGAAACCAAATCCGTTTGTACTGCAGGCGGCAGGGGAGCAGGCAGTAGGGCTTCAGCTACCGACGCACTGGTCGGGTCAGAGCCTGTCACAGCAACAGGCAGTAAAGGAGACAAGTCAGGTAAATCTTCAAGAGCTTCCACCCGAGTGGAAGATGCATCTGTGCTGTCGGCCTCAGGCGTTGCATATCTCTGCGCATTTTCAGTTTTGCACTAGCAAAACGGCGCTCTGCCATTGCAAAACGCTCCCGGATCTCTTGTGCTGTCAAACAGTGGTTTTCAGAATCAGATGAAGTAAAATCCTCCGGTAAGTCAACTGTAGGCACGCAAGTCAGCAAGTCAGTTCCATAAGAAGTAAGCAGAGGGCTATGTATAGCATCCTTAGTATGAGCAGCATAGCTTAAAGTTGAAGTAGGAACAGCAGCAGGCAAAACATCAGTTGTTGGCATCATGGTCTCCATTTGATCAGAGGTAAGAGCAGAGACCAAATCTCCCACCTCCATTGCTCCCTCCTCAGAAGGCAAGGGTGCATCCGCCATCTTGGACAGAGGTTCCCCTCTGATGAGTAGGGGAATTTTCCCGGTGTCCTGGTCAAATTTCCCTCATTCACTAAAAATACCACCAACAGCTTAATCTGGTTCAAATTCAGTTGCTTACCATCTGTATCCCCCCTCCACCCCAGTCATCCCTGAAAAAGGGACTTCTAGGCCCAGTAGACTTACCGGGTCAACAAAATTCAACAAACAAACAAACAAACAAATGGATAAAAATGACCAAGTTATGAGGAAAGTTAGAAAACAATAAAAAAGCTTATATCCATGAGCAGTTCTGAACTTATTTTGTTTCTACAGATCATGCCTCTCAAAAAATCATGAGAACATTTTTCTAAATCTAGCACTAAGGAAATGTTATGAAAAATGAACTAAGTCCTAAGGCAAGTTAGGAATCCTGCATACAATACCTCAGCAAAGCAAGTTAGGGTACATGTCAAGTTATGCTGAGGACCCACCATCCAGCTTTGCACAAGGTCCTTCAGACCCTGTGCAAAGCAATTTAGGACTCAGATCCTAATTTCAGCAGGGCCAACGGGACCCTGTGCATCTTGCTTCATAAGTTAGGACTTTCTCAAAAGTAAGGAACTGAATTACAAAAAACTACATTTATGTATGTATTAGGTTACAAAAATACAAAGCAGGCAAAGTAAGGAAATGGAACAAGCATTTGTCAATTCCAAACATGTTTGTTTGCTTGTATGTTTTTACAAGATACGTTAGCAGCTGGAAAAACACAAAGCAAACAAAGTAATGAAATAAAAAAAGAAAAATAAGTGTCAGAGACTCATAAGTTTTGGCAAACTTGTTGTGTGGTGTTCCTTGAGGTTTTCAACCCTAATTCCCATCCCTTCCCCAACCCTTAGACTTATGGCCTAAGAACAGCTGTTTTGACAGTATATATGCATGAGCTGATGAGCAGAAGGTCAATGCCAATCAGTGTCTGATGACCTGATGGTGGTTTGCCTATGGATGGGTAGGTGAGTCAGGGTGTGGAGTTGGTGGGTGCTCAGTGGATCGGATGGTGATGTGGGACTTTGACAGTGACTGGGTGGGTGGGGGGCAGCACTAAACTGCCAGGGTTGATTTCAGTAGATTTTCACAATACTGGATAGGGTGAGATGGGGGGCACTAGACTGCCAGGTAACAGCTAGTTTCACAATGCTGAAAGGTATCAAGTGAAGAACGAGGGTCCCCTAGACTGTGAGGAAAGGGCTTTGGTACAGTTGTACAATAGTGAAAGGGATTGAGTGAGAGATTGGATCCACTAGTCTACCAGAGAGGTTTTTAATACAGTTACACAATGTGACAGGGATCAGAAGAGGGAGGAGGGACCTGTTAGACTGCCAAGGATGGCATAGGTCAGCAGGGTTCTAATGTATGTGTGTGTGGGGGAGAGGCAGCCAAAGTTCTGCACAATGCCTCCTGCATTTGTGCATGAACACCTTGTGCGGAGCTGCTAATGGCCATAAAAATGACATGCAAATAGCTCCTTATCTACATACAGTATACGTAATAAGCATGCTGGCTTCCTAATGTAGCTCATGGAAGTGACCCCACAAACCTATTTGGGATGCACTATCTTGCCTCTGTTCTTCAGAGCCTGTCACTTTCAGGGAAGTCCAGTGTTATATTACACTCACCAGCAAGGAAACAGATGGGATGGCAGAGTCTGATATGCCTGTTGTTTTATTAGCACTAACTGTGCTCTCAGCAGGTATGGCAAGCAGATATGACTTTTAAATGATAGTGTAAATGACAAGTTTCTTGTTACCAGAGAGCTCCCATTCAAACACAATGTCCTAGCCCCAGAGCTTCGAATCTGACTCGAATCTTCATCACCCCATCAAACAAACTCAGTTACAGCTGAGTACCTGGATCATATCCCCAGATTAGAGCAACTTCTGCTTTAACAGGCTTCCAGTGTGGGCAGCCACACTGAGTCTCCAAATGGAGTTACTGTCACACCTAAACAAGTCCTAGATGGAGCTGAGTGCACTGAATGCACCAATGGAGCATGCTGAAACCTTTACTATTGCTTAATTTTCATGTTGTGACTGCCCTACCAGACACATTTTTATTGACAGAAAGCATGGGATCATGGACAATAGATGTCCAGAGCTACAAAGAGATTTAGAGGGCTGGTGCTTGTAATCTAATATTAATATATTAACTTTGCTATTTACTGCCCATCAGATATGTGCTGCATATTATTATATTGGATTATGTTTTGGCATGGAAGGAGCCAGTTTCATAATCTTTTGAAAATAAAAATCTCACGTGTTTCTTTCTGAAATCAGTGGACATTCAGTTAATTGCAACAGAGGAAGACTAAAGTTTACAAAAGAAAATAACTGCTGACTGTCCAGGCTTGCCAGCTGGCCTGATTGTTCTGCTGGTAGAGATGTTCTGCTGGTAGAGAATTAGAGTCATATTCTGGGGATTTGGGATCAATGTTCTGTTGCATTACATTATTTCATCTGCATCACAATTTATATTCAAATGTTTGACAGTTACTGATGCTGCGCTAATAATTGCCATCTAATATGTTTTCAGTTTCAGAATATGCAGTTTAAGAAAGAAGCTCAAATTCATCAATTGGCCTGATAGTGCAGCAGGTAGAGAGCACTGAGATGGTACTCTTGGTGCCTGGTTTAAACTCCTAGTTACTGTATGTGAAATTTATGCTGATCACAATATGTATTTTAAAAAGAGATGCAGCGAAATTTAATTTCACCAGCGAAGTTCTGGTGAAATTGGGAATTTTACCCCTTGAAATATTTCTGAATTTCACGTATTTCATGAAATATTTTGTGGGTGCAAAATGTGGAATTTCACCCACAAATGGTGGAATTTTGCCTACAAGTGGCAAAATTCCACCATTCGAAGATGAAATTTGGCATTTCGTAGGTGAAATTCTTTATTTTGCAGGCAGAATTTTGTACACACAAAATATTCATGAACTGAGCGAATTTTGCTAAATATTTTGTGGATCAAAATTTGCAGATTTCGCCCATCTATAATTTTAAATGCTTACAGCAATAGTTGCTAGTACTGTGTCCATAAATTCTTGTCAACTGTCATGCTACAGTATTGAAATGTAACCTTTAGGTTGCCTGAGTTTTCAGATATTGTGTATCTTGTTTGATGAAATACTGTACCATGCGGCAGATTTTCAAAACAGTAGTGTTGTGTATGCAACTTATTTTATTTATTTGCTTATTTATTTATACATTCAAATAAACACCTTTGAACTTGGGAACTCATTTACAAAGGTTTCCCATCAGACTGATATATAGGCAAGGCAAATTTTATTTCTAGAGTGCCCAATTCCTGAGGTTCTGGGCACCTTATGTTACATAGAAACATAGAAACAGAATTTGAGTGCAGATAAAGACTGCTTGGCCCACCTAGTTTGCCCATTTCCTAACTAATGGATAAGCTGCAGATCCTAGTTAACCAACAGCCTACGTCCTCCTACTCCACACTAGAATTGCCTTATGTCTGTCCCTTGCATTCTTGAATTCCCCCACTGTTTTTGACTCCACGACCTCATCAGGAAGGCTGTTCCATGCATTTACAACCTTCTCTGGGAAGAAATACTTCCTCACATTACCTCTGAGCCTTCCCCCCCTCTGTCTTCAAATTGTGTCCCCTTGTTCTTGCACATCTGTTTTTCTGAAAGATGCTACCCTCTTGAACTTTGTTGATTCCCTTGAGGTACTTGAAAGTTTCTATCATGTTCCCCCCTTTCCTCGAGGGTATACATATTAAGCTCCTTTAGTCTTTCTTCATATGTCTTCCAGTGCATACCCTGCACCATTTTGGTTGCCCTCCTCTGGACAGTCTCCACCTTGTCTATGTATTTGTGGAGATCGGGTCTCCAGAACTGCATGCAGTACTCCAGATGTGGTCTCATCAACTGTCTGTACAGAGGGATAACAACTTCCTGTTTTCTACTGGTGATGCCTCTTCCTATGCACCCCAGTATCCCCCAGCCCTCCTTACTGCCTTCTTACTTTGCTTGCCCACCTTTAGGTTATCTGATATAACTAACCCTAGGTCCCTTTCCATTTTTGTTATTGTCAGTATCTCACCCCACATTGTGTACTCTTTCCCTGGGTTTTTGTTTCCCAGGTACATTACTATGCACTTCTTTGCATTGAATCTAAGCTGCCATACATTTGACCATTCCTCCAACCTTGCCAAGTCGCTTCTCATCCTTTCCACCCCACCTTGTGTGAAAGAGGTTAGCCAGGAACAATACAATTATTTACAGCAATATATAAGTAGGATTACTTAAAAGCAGACATTTAAATTCAAAATACATAAAACCATCGGTGGTCAGTGCAAGTCAGATAACTTCACTTAGGAAGGCCAAAAAAAGCAGATGAGCCTTAAGCCCCCTTTTAAAGGCCTTGACAGATAGGACCCCCCCCGATAGAAGTTGGAAAAGTGTTACACAGTGTTGGCCTGGTTACACTGAAAGCACGGTCACCGGTTGTTTTCAGCTTGACCCAGGGAACATCAAGGAGGCCCCTAGTTGAGGACCAGAGGGAGTGGACTGAGGTGGCAGACATAAGGAGATCAACCAGATGAGCAGGACCCAGTCCACATAGGGACTTATAGGTGAGCAAGCCCACCTTGAAGATGACCCTCCACCTAACCGGCAGCTAGTGCAAAGCCTGCAGGACTGGGGTCACATGACTGGACCTAGCCAGGCCCGTCAGTAACTGAGCCACTGTGTTCTGCACTAGCTGCAGCTGGCAGAGGGTCTCTCCAGTGACCCCAAAGTAAAGAGCAGTACAGTAGTTGAGCCTTGATGTAACAAAGGCATGCTCCAGTGTTGGCAGGTCTTGGGGTAGAACCAGGGGTTTGATCCTGGTGATATTCCTCAAGTGGTAAAAAACACTTTTGGCCACAGATGACACCTGAGTTTCAAGTGTTAATCTGCTATCAAGGATAATGCCAAGGTCTCACACCTTAGGGGAAGCCATCAACAGAGCAGATCCCAGAAACAATCCTGTACCTACTCTGGAGGCACTCCTATCATGCCTGTGACCTGCCTCAGCCACTAGTACCTCCATCTTATCTGGGTTCAGTCACAGCCAGCTGGAGGACATCCAGTCATTGATCTTGGCCAAGTAGTTGTTATGCACTCTCATGGCCTTGTGTGTTCCAGGGGCAAATGACAAGTACAGTTGGGCATCATCTGCATAGCAATGAAAACCACACTGCACTGTTGAATGAGCTCTACCAGGGGCAGCACATGTACTGCGAATAACATAGGCAACAGGATCAAGCCCTGAGGGACTTCACAAGACATGGGCCTTGGGGGAGGAGGAGGAGGAGGAGAAATTCCCCATCATTACCGGTTGCACCCTGTCCAAGAGAAAGGACTCAAACCAGCTGATAACAGTGCTGGTGAGTCCACAATACTCTCGAAGGTGATCCAGAAACACCATGTGATCCACGGTATCAAATGCTGACGAGAGATACAGGAGAACAAGAACTGACCTGTCTTCTCTATCTCTAGCCCTGAGGAGATCATTATGCACCCAAACTAACAATGTTTCAGTGCTATGTCTGGCCCTGAAACTCAAGGAGGCCTATAACAGGCGGCAGGTGTCAGCCACAGGTGGTGGGCCACAGGAGGAGAGACCCTCAGTGCCCATGAGGAGAGGATACTGGTGTTCCTGAGCCAGCACAGCATCCATGGGGATAAGGACCTGGACATGACATGGATGGCTGCAGGGACAGGTAAGTGGATGACCAGCATTGCCCCCGTGCATGGGACAGCAATGCAGGGGTGGGTATGGAGGCATTTAAGTAGGCATGACAGGGTAGCACTGATGCACTGTTGTCCCCCCACAGGCACAGCAGCAGTGGACACAGGGGCAGAGGACAGTGGTGGCAGAGGCACAGGCACTGAGCCACAGCAGGAAAGCACACAGCAGACCACCCAACAGGCCACCATGACAGACAACCCTGGTGGTGCTGATGTGGCACAGCTGGACCCAGTTCTGACACTGGTGGTGGGGGAGAGGTAGGCAGCAGAGAAACAACAGCAGGAGGAGGAGAAGGGACTGGACCTGTGCAATCTGTTTAGTCTTGGCAGCATAGGGGACAATATAGCACAGGACCTCAGCTCTATGACAGGCTGCAGGTGACCCTGGATGGGGTGACACCATCCCCACAGGATGACAACACAGCAGCACCCACAGACTATGCCGGGTTCTGCAGGACCCTCATGATCACCCATGAGGAACAGTCTGAGATGCTCGGCTGTATCCGGCTGAGTGTGGATGCACACCACTCAGCAATGGAGGAGCACATGAACACCCTCAAAGGAGTGCTGGAGACAGGAGTATGCACCATAGAGTCAGCCATAGGCAGACTGATGGATGCCATGGTCACCTCATAGGCCTGTGTGCAGGTGCAGACATGGGCACTCACCCAACTGGCCATGGCTGTGGGGGGGTCAGTGGCCCCACAGACCAGGCACTTGGGCATATTGTCTGTGGCACTACAGGGTGCACTCACAGACCTGCTGCTGTGAGACACACCAAGGAGGGACACCACCTCACAGGCACCACAGGTGGTGCACCCACCACCACCAACACTGCCCCAACATCCACCAACAGCTGTGGCAACAACACCACCACTGCCAGGGGCAGCAGGGCCAGCAGCAATGCCCGCTCCATTACCTCCTCCACCACCACTGATACCACCAGCAGCAACACCAGTGCAACAGCCCCCACCACTGCTACCACCAACACCACTAGCAGAAACACCAGGGCAACAGCCCCCACCACCGCCACCACCAACACCTTCAGCAGCACCAACACAACAGCCCCCACCACCTCCCACACCACCACCAGCAGCACCTGCCCAACAGACCCCACACACACTACTACCAACACAACAAGTGGCACCATTGGTGGCCACACCACCACAGCAAATGGCCACAATGCCACCTGCCATCATGGCCATGTGGTGTGCAGCAGTGGGTACAAGGTGCAGGACAAGTGCCAGATGGGGAGGGGTAGCACCAGACGGCACTCCAGGACAGGGCAGATCTCAGGTGGCACCACAATTGCTGCATGCAGATGACAGCGGGACAAATACCAAGGGACTTGTGACTGTGCCAGGACAAGCACCAACCACCTCAGGTAGGTGTGCAAGGCCTCAGAGGACAGCAGTGCCTTCAGGACCAATGGACAGTGGTGGACCTGTGGGCATGCACCTGGGGCAGGGTGGGCCCAGTGGTGCCACAGCGGCAGCTGGCCCTGCAACACAAGGTGATGGACAGGGCATTAGTGCAGCCAAGTGCAAGAGAACTGAACAGTAGCAGCAGGTGGATGACTGACCGTGCCACTATGGTGCGCCACTACAATGGGTGGTGGGCAGAGTGGCAGTATGTGAGAGCACTGTGTGTGGATGTATAGTGTGTGTGGGGTGTGCATCTATGTGTGTGTGTGTGTGTGTGTGTGTGTGTGTGTGTGTGTGTGTGTGCACTGCATGCAGGTGTGTGGGCAATGTTGTACAGCATGAACTGGGTGTGTATGCTGTGTTCTGTCACAGGGTGTGGGTATGTGTGTGTGGTTCATGTCACAAATGTACTGTAGCACTGCACCATATCACAACATTAATGAGTAAACACTGTGCACTATACACCTGTGTGGCCTCACTGATTCCCACTGTTGTGACAGCACATGACGAATGCAAAATAGAACTGGTGCCTGGGATGGGTGCATGGCCCATGTCGCACACGCACATCTGAAACATAGGCTGCAGTAGCAATGTGCACTGCATATGTGACTGCAACATCAGGGCCTGCACCACAGCACTGTGATGCAATTGACGCAGGTGTGTGCTGGTATGCTGCAAGTACTGCCCGCATCGATGTATTGCCCATATGCAGTTTGTGTATACACATGCCTCATATGCGTGCTGCATCTGTAGGCCACACTTGTCGCATGTACATGTGCCATGTACAAGGTGCACCCATGACTACACAGGCCACACAGTGCATGCAGCTAACACAGAGAAGGCCTGGCAGCACTGGCAGAGGCTACAGGGAGGCAAACCACCGTGAAGGAAGGCCACACGAGAACACCAGCAATAACAGCAGGACAGGGGTAAGCATAGCTCTCACCTGCTATGACTTTCACATGCTATGGATTGCACACTACATGATACCCTCTCTGCATAGGTTTACTGAACTGCCTAATAATGCTACAGCTACAACTGGACATACAAATAATTAGATCAGTGCATTATGGTGACAAGAACATACCTTGTCATTAACTACATTAGTCCCACTATGTGTAGACATATTAGTGTGTAATATTATAAAATGCTTCACAGTCTGACCATCTGCTGTAATAGTTGTAGGCCACTGCTATGAATGTAATGCTGAGAGGTCAAGAGGAATGGGGATAAGGTGTGGCCTGGGCAATACCCCCAGCAATGCAACAGACTTGTGGCACTGCAATACAGTGACCATGGGGCTGGAGGGGCTACACTGTGTACAGCAGGTGGTGACTGACAGAAACATGTGCAGCTTGTACCATAAGGCCTCACAATGGGTTGCACTGCTTGACAGTGACAGAGCACATAACAGGTACCACACACGTGTACCTCAGAACACCTGGGGTAGTGCTGCATGATGTGCCACAAAGGTGAATCAACAGTTATCATGCCTTCAGGATTAAACAAGGGCCACTACAGACACAAGGTGCATAGTACCAACCACAACCATACACTTTTGTTTTAAATAAGGTAGCCACACCAGAAGGTTTTAATGCAAATGTGCAAAATATTTATTTTTACAGTGCAATTTTTAGCCCATTTTAACAAGCCAGATGACCCCCCTTCAACTTTTCGCGCACATGTGCTTTCACAAGAAGCTAATAGTGCATACAAAATGAATGATATAAATAGTGTCACCAATTAATTATAAGACAAATCTAAATCACCTTATTAACACAGGTGAAAAAAAACATCATTAAGCACACATGCTAACGATTGGACATACAGCATACTTTAAAAGATAGAATGCCCATTACATAAACGCATTTATTATTAAGTGCATTGATTCATTCTTTTTAGATGCCAGTAATAATCATTTATTTATTTCCAATTTATACTAATAATGGGTCAACAGACAATCTACATATTCAGAGATGCACAAACTAATTCTGTAATTCTTTAATTATTTAAAACAAAAGTGTACGGTCATAGTTGGTACTACACACCTTGTGTCTGTAGCAGCCCTTGTTTAATCCTTGATTTGTTGTAGTTGGGCTATGCTTGACACCGGAGGTCTAATACTGCTGAAAGTATAACTCCTGCCTGAGAAGAATACAGTTGTGGACCACCTTTCAGTTTAATGCACACTATTGGACTTAAGCCTAATTTGGAAGTTGCAGCAACAGGGGCTACAGCCTCATCTGAATGCAACAATATTCCAACAGTATGAATGGAGCGGCACCATTGACTATCTGAGATGCTTTTATCAGGTATGAAAAGCTTGCATTAGAACTCGGATGTTTGGTCTGGCAAGAAGTGACTATGGAAAAATATTTGGTGGTGGGGAGGGTGCCTTGTGGACTGCGTATTTTAAAATTTCCAAGTTTCGGTAATACTGACCCAGAGTTTTTTGTCCCTTGGAAGGAAGAACTCCATGATGCCTCCTTAAGACTTATTAATTTGATTATCAAATATTCAGTCAATCAAAGAAGTAAATTAATGGAGATGTTAAAAACTAAAGAAATAGGTGTGAACAAGTTCTTACAACATCCTCAATTTGTTGAGTTTAAACAAATATTAACAGAGATGATTACAAGAACTGATAATAAATTGAGGGCACAGAAGGAAATTAAATGGATTAGAGATGAAAAAGACTATGCCAATGACTGAGTATTTAACTGGAAGCAATATGAAAAGCACAGGGCAATAATAATCTCCATTCCATTTTAAAGGGTAAGGTTCAGTAGGCCAAAAATCAGGAAGTGAATGCAGAACTTTCAACCAATGAATCAGATGCTGCATCTTCATTTTTTTCTGAAGACTTCATGATGTCAGACAACAGCCCTTCCAATCAGAGCACCACAACATTTTTTCGGAGTCCCACAGTCACGTTTCATGCTCCAGAACCAGAAGGGGAAAGCGCAGCAAGAAATACAAAGACTATGAATGTTCATCAACAGCGCAATAGGGGTCAAGGCTGGGGACAATATGGCTGGAATTTGCAGCAAACCCAGAAATCAGGATCGGTGCATATGCAACAGAATCAATGGCCCAGAGGTCAAGGGGGATATCAGACATGTTACAGGACTCGAACTTAAGTACTGTCATGAATTTATCATCTCATGTTCTTACACAAGTTGAATTGTCTGCATTAAGTAAAGGTTTAAAATATGTACCAACAAATTATCTTAGACATTTTGACTTGTATGTGGATTTGGTGAAGTTTACTAGGAATTTGAATTTGAAATGCTTTTTTTCCAAACAAGGCAGCACAAATAGAGAAGGAGAAATTGATTTAGAGGGGAAATTGAAGCCAGCAACATGTCTCAAACAGATGAGAACAATACATATAGTGACACTGTTGGTTCTTCTAGACCCCGATCTACCTTTATACCCCCCTGTAAACCCTGTGATCCATACTTTTCAACTTGCTTGTAAGCGTGACTTTGAAATACTGACTAATACAGCATTTTCTCCTCGCTACGTTAATTTAACGAGCGAGGAGAATGATGCTGTAAAACGCTTGGGTAATGATAAGGCCCTTACTATTAAGTCTGCTGACAAATGTGGGGGGATTGTAGTAATGGATACAAACAAGTACAATAGGGAGATGCTTATGCAGTTGTCAGATGTACATTACTATAGACAATTAAGTTCAGATCCTACTTTATGATTCAAGGATGTACTTGATAGATTTATAGTTTCTGCTTTTGAAAAAACATGGATAGACAGTCCAACAAGGGCTTTTCTAGTTAAGGAATTTCCAGTAAGGCAAACTATATATCTTTTAACAAACTTACATAAAAACCTGAAATCTCCCCCTGGTAGGCCCATTATTGCAGATATCGATTCACTGACAGAGCCTCTATCAATTTACGTGGATTCACACTTAAAACCATTAGTGCAAGGTCTCAGGTCTTATTTGAAAGACTCCGGGGAAATACTTGTGCTTTTGGATGATGTACATATCAAGCATGATGAGTTTCATGTTATGCTCGATGTTAAGTCGCTCTATACAGTGATTCCCCATGAGGGAGGATTGATTGCAATGAAGGACTTTTTAGATAGGAGAAAAGATTGTAACCATCCTAGGTTCCTTTTACCATCAAATTAGTGGCACTGCAATGGGTGCCATGTTCGCACCGAATTATGCAAATTTATTTATGGAAAGCTGGGAGGAAAAGTGGATCTACAACCAGGAGTACAATAAATTCTACAAGCATATCAGTTTATATCATAAATATAGTGACAATCTGTTTATAATATGGCAGGGTACAGAAAAGGATCTGTTAAAATTTGTTGAATATCTGAATGCATCAAGTCCTTGTCTAAAGTTTGGAGCTACATACAATCTGCACAGTATTTCATTCCTAGATATTGTCATTTCAAAAAATGCCAGTTGTGGGCTTGATACTTTGTTATATTGAAAACCCACAGACTGTAATACTGTACTTATGACATATTCATGCCATCCTAGACATACAATTGACAATATCCTGACTAGCCAATTATTATGTGCAAGACGGAATTGTAGCAGTGAAGTTTCTTTCGCTGCACATTTAGAGGATATGACCAGTCATTTTAAGGTTAGGATATATAGTCAAAATTTTATGTCAAAAGCTGCTGAAAGGGCTATAAATACACCAAGAGAAAGTCTTTTATTGACTAGGACAACTAATGTCCAGAACGATAATGTTACAATTAAGCGTTGCAATTTTGTAACTACATTTAATGTTCAATCGTATGCTGTAGAAAATATTGTAAGGGACAACTGGCACATTCTGTTGAATGAGACCAAATGACATGAATGGACTCAGAAATTTCCATGAATGGTGTATAAAAGGGGCAGAAATATATCTGATATAGTCACGCATAGTTTGCAGCACATTACAGCGGTTACATCTTCGAGCCCACCACTGAACCCTTACAAGGGCATACATTTATGCCTACTCCTTTCACCACCACTACTTTATGTTCACAGACTGAATCCTGGCTACCGATGTTTCATCCTGGATGTTTTAGATGTAGTCTCTGTAAGTACTGCCTGTATAATAATGTAACAAAATCTTTTCAAAATGGGATGGAAACAATTAAAATTTTAAGATTTATTAATTGTGCTACAATGAACATTATATATCGAGCAGCATGCTCATGTGGCAGTATATATGTAGGTAAAAGGAAAAGGAAGTTAAAGGAATGTGTGGGGGAGCACGTTAAGGCAATAAATGCAGGCAACATGGTATATGCAACAGCAGCACATGTTAAAAACAGTGCAGTACCTTCAGAGTATAGATGGGCATTTGCTGGAATTGAACATGTTACGTTGGGTCCAAGAGGGGGAAATTAACCCAGCAAGTTGTCTTGCAGATAAGGATATTTTATTTTTAGGCTGAAAGCATTGCACCATGGTGTGAATGACAAGATTGAAATTGTGCAATATTTATAGAGAATACAGTCATTCTTCGCATATATTTACATTCCTGATATTAATTACAGAACTAGTTTGTGCATCTCTAAATATGTAGATTGACTGTTGATCCATTTTTAGTATAAACTGGAAAAAAAAAAAGATTATTACCTGCATCTAATAAGAATGAATCAATGCACTTAATAATAAATGCGTTTGTCCAGCTGCACGGGTCCCTTGACATGCTGTTGAAGGTGCTGTGGGACCAGTAGGCCTGTACTGCAGTTGATTGTTGGTTGGGGACATGGCAGGGGCTGGGGTTGGGTATGTACATGGGGTGGTCTCTGGGGTGGGAGGCAGAGGGTTGTGTTGGGTGTTGTTGGTTCTTTGCTGTTTTTACCCATTGGGGTTGCATGCTGTACATATGTTTGTTTATTAAACTGTTTTTGTGCATCCCTGGCTCAGTGTCTCCATCCTTGCCTGCATGTGCCTGTGCATGTGTGGTTCACTGTGTTTGTATAGTCTCGCCTTTTTTTTGTTTTGGGTGCAGCCATGTACCAGGTACATCCCCACCCTGCACATTGTTCATGTGTGTTAGCTGTCCATCGCACAGCATTGGGCACACACAAGTGAACATGCCCACATGGCACTCTGGGTGGTCAGCAGCACTATGTGTTTCATCCGGTTCACATGCCATCACACTGTGTGTGTCACGCCTATGTGGTGGCCCTGTGCCATATGGCACTCTTCCACCCAGGGGCATGGTTGGCCTGTGGGTGGCACCGGAGGCACAGCACAGTGGCTGACATACCACCATACATCTGGAGGCCTCTGCCACCCAGTGTTGTGTCCCCATTGTGGTTACACTGTTAACATGCATCAGTGGCCGTGGCAGGTGCAGTGTGCCTGGCAGTGCCATCATCTCCAACCCATGTGTGTCTGTATCCACCTGTGCCTGCATGTCTGTGGTCCATGTGAGCTGTGGTCCTCTGTGCATTGCCTGGGGTGCTTTCACTCAGTCACTGTCATGCTACCAGATGCTATACAACAAACATGGGCACTGTTCCAGCTCCAGTGCTGCCACATGTGTTGCATTGCACCTGGCAGGCAGTATCCTGTCCCCTTGTGCCTTGACAATGGTGCCATGGGTACCCTGTTGATGGTCGGGCTGCATTGCACCACAATGTGTCCCCCGTACTGCTGCAGGTGCCACTATGGTGTTGGTTGGTGGTGGTGGTGGTGGCCATGTGCCACATTAGAAGAACTGCTGGATCAGCTCCTGTCTAGCATGGTGTCCTGCTATTCCACCATCTTGTGCCATGTGTCCCACCATACCATCCTTCCCTCTGTTACCCTCCTGTGGTGCACCATCCTCCTGCCCATTGTCGTGCATTGGTACATGGTGTGCCAGGGTAATGTTGTGGAGGATGCAGCAGGCAAGCACTATCCTGCAGGTCATCGCAAGGCTGTACTGGAGCACACCCCCTGAGGTGTCAAGGCATCAGAATCGGGACTTCAGTAGCCCAAAGGTGTGCTCGATGACCCCTGTCATGCTGCTGTGGGCCTCATTGTAACTCTCCTCAGCCGCCGTCTGGGGTGTCCTCACAGGTGTCATCAGCCATGTCATCTGGGGATATCCACTGTAACCTGTTTGGGGGGAAAGGTTAGATGCATGTTGCTGTGTGCAGACCTGTCATCAGCATCTTACTATCCTCTGCATGGCATGCACTGCTGCATGCACATGCACACACATGCAGGCACACACTCTCGGTCACACACACATCCTTGGCTGTGTCCATGCACTGCATGGGCTTCCCTTGGCATTGTGTGCCCATCACAGGCCCCTGTGTGTTGCACAGTGTGTGGGTCCTGGCCCTGCCAGCATCATGTGTGTGGTGTGCCACGTGACTGTTTGGCCATCACATCTGACTGCTGGAGTGCCTGACTGCCCTGTGCCCCCGCTGTGACACTGTATCCAATGACACCCACATGTACTGTCTACCACTCAATAACACTCAGCCACTTGTGCAAATTTGCAGTTGTCATTCACCCTAGTATATACCTACAAGCCATCCTCCAGTGATGTCCTCTCTCTCAAAGACCTCCTGTAGCTCACAGTCCCTGTAGATGTGGGAGTCATGGCAGGATCCAGGGTACTTAGCCACCATGCCTAGCATGTGACATCTACTGTCGCAGACCATCTGGATATTCATAAAATGGTACCCCTTCCTATTTATGTATGCATCCCCATCCAACTTGGAGCCCTGATGGTCATGTGTGTGCAGTCGATGGCACCTAGCACATGGGGGAACTGCATCACATTATAGAACACCTGCATCACCTGGTGCTGCTGTTGGGCATCCTGCGGACAGCTGATGTATTGTGCAGTGCACCATATGAGGGCCACAAGGAACTTCCTCAGGTGTTTAGACACTGCCAGCTGGGAAATGCCCATTGTGTCTCCTGTGGGCATTTGAAAAGTGCTGATGGTGAAGAAGCACAGCACTATGCTCACACACACTTCCAGTGGCAGTGGGTGGTCCCGGTTGTTGGTGCTGCGTAGGTCCCCACTCAAGTCTTGGCACAGCTCCGTGATGCAGGTCTTGCTGAGCCTATAGCATGCTAGGCACTGCTGCTCAGTTAGGTCCTCAAAGGTCTTGCGAGGGCGTGTCACTCTCTGCACCAGTAGCCTTGGTACCATTGTTGGCCACTTTGGCTTGGTCCCATGGGTCCTGCCTCTGCACCTGGAGTGCCTTCACTCCCAGTGCTCTGCTATCATTATTCCCCATAGGGCTGCTATTGCTGACATTGCTGTGTGTCTCACTACACTGCTGTCTGCTGTCTGGCTATGTGTGGGGAGGGGGTTTATATAGCCTGTGCTCTGGTTAGACCAGCTATTCCTTGCTCTAACTTATGTTGGCCTCTTCTGGCATATTTACTTATGCCTCCTGTTCTAGAATAGCATTTAAGTTGTACTGGTGCATTACGCAAGTCACAAGCTGCATTATGCAGTGGCACAAGCTTTCTTTGGCATAACTGTGTTGTAACTTGTGTTTGGCATAGCGGTTACAGGCAGCAGCATAAGTGTTTTTTTTGAATCGCGCATGTTGCAAGTCACAGGCGTAACTTGCGGTTTGCGCCACTCAGGACTGGCATACTTTATTTCTGTCAGGCGTAGCTGTCTTGGAATCGGGCCCATGGTTTATTAATAAAAAGGCAATGGTTTTGGCTATGTTATTTGGAGCAGGTGTACACTCAACCCATTTCAGGAACAGACAAGTAACTGTCAAAAGGTATTGGGTACCCCTTGAAGATCTGGTAACAGGACCAATCCAGTCAATCTGGATGTCTGACTAAGGCATAGTGATTCCTTTTGACTGTAGTGATACCCTACATCTAGGAGTAGCTGGTTGGAACTTGCAACAGGTTATACACCCTTGTATATACTCTGAAACATCATTGTACATGTAGGGTCTGTAAGCTATCTGTTTTAGGGTTTCATAAGTTCTCCTATCCCCCCATGGCTCCTGATGGTGCATCATGAGCATGTTGTAACAATTCCCCTGTGTCCTAAAGGAACCACCCATTGGACCTCGTGTGGATTTTTACCATCTCTTACCAGGAGATCATTCCTTATTTGGAATTTATTCTTCTGGTTATACATAGCTCCCAAATCCCGGCTATCCTGTAGGTCATTGTCAGAAATCATGTTTTCAGTGGGATCCTTGATGAAACGATAATATTTTCCTCCCACTTCATCCTCTTGTTGCATTTTCACTAAATCAAAGGCAGTTTTCTCACTATACAAGTGCAGAACCTTATTTTCCAGTTCCTGTTCCTGTTGCTTTTGTCTGTGGTAACCACATCCACCTTAGCTTGGACAGGAGGAACAAAGTTCCAGTCTTCTCCACTTAAAGCAACCTCCCTAGCCAGAGCATCTGCTAGGTCATTTCCAGTTTTGTCTGGTTCCTGCATTTTTGAGTACCCTTTTACCTTTTTCCAATAAACAACCAACTTATGTTCCTGAACCAACTGATCTATGGCTCGGATAGGGTCTGCATGCATCACCTTACTGCCTCTTAAATTGATTATACCATTCACTATCCACTCTGGAAAAGGTGTAAGGAAATCCTGCCTAACATAATCAGAGTCAGTACAAATTGTGATGTCTTGTAACTTATGTTGTACTGTAGTCTGTACCACTGTATAGGTGGCTGCCAATTCTGCATGTTGGTTAGACTTAGGACTGAGCTTGTATTTGATGGGAGTACATGGTACATTTTCCTGTCATACCACTCCTAAATCAGAACATCGGTCTTCAACTTGTTGAAATGAACAACCATCAACATGGGCTCTAGGCAAATTTTCACACACATTCTCATCATATTGGTGGTGCCTGTTATGTTGGTACACCATATCCAACTTGGAAGACAGGTCAGGATCTTGTATCAGAGGTTCATTTACAGTACAATTATGCATCTCCATGCCTGCTAACCCTTGAGCTACAGTATTTCTTTTGTTCTTTGCATGCTAACATCTAGGGGTAGGCCCTGGAGTGCTAAAGTCAAGGCCACAATTCTGCTGCTAGACACATTACTATACTTAAGTTTCTGGCTCCCCAGAAGTGTAAGGGGTTGGTAACCAGTCTCTATAACAACTTTCTTACCATAAATGCAAGTTTTGAACCATTGTACTGCCCATACAGTGGAAAACAATGTCTTTTCACAATCTGAAAACTTGTTCTCAACATCACTCAAGGTTTTACTAGCATAAGCAATAACACGTTTGTTTGAATCATGTTTCTGCTATAACACTGCACTGATGCTGCTACTACTATGTCCTACCTCAAGATAAAAATCCTTATCCATTTGTGGGTAAGCAAGACACGATGCTTGACTCAGACTATCTTTTAAAGCTTGCATGGTTTTCTCTTGCCCCCCCCCCACACCCAGGGTTCTGACTTTTCAGCAGCCTGTTGAGGTGATGGGCAATTTCTGCATAGTCCTGGATAAACTGTCTTGAGTAGTTACAAATCCCTAGAAAACTGTGTAACTCTTTTAAAGTTTTGGATGGACCAATTTTCTGGACTGCCTTAACTTTAGTATGCTGAGGGCATAGCCCATCAGGACCAACTTCATACCCAAGATAGTTTACCCTATCTCTGAACCATTGCCCCTTTGACAACTTGGCACCAGCAGCTTTTAGCTGGTTTAACACATAGGTTACTTCAGCTAGGTATTCCTCAAAAGTGGTGCTTTTGAGTAGTACATCATCCGCATAAACCAGATTTCCTCTGTTTTCAGCATCAGGCATGGCTGAAAGATGCAGAAAGATATTGAAATCTGCTGGTGAATTTAAGTACACAAAAGGACACCTATTCCATGTGTATTATCTCCTTCCAAAGGTAAAAGCCAATTTATATTGATCTGTTGGGTCTACTCTTAATGTCCAAAATCCATTTGCTATATCTAGGGTAGTGAAATATCTGGCACCTTGAACTTTGGCCAAACGTTGGTCCAAATCTGTCGTGGGCCAGTGAGATAAAGGCACCTCTTAGTTTAACTTTCTATAGTCGATAGTGAGCCTCCACGTTCCTGTAGGTTTTAATACAGGCCAAATGGGAGAATTATAAATAGAGTTTACATGTCTTATAATTCTTCACACCATTATGGTATCCAGTGTCTTTTGGACATGCTAATAAGATGCTAATGGTATTCTGCACTGGCAGACATAAACTGGACCTTTACTAGGGTTGGTAGGGACCCTGGTAACATGGAGGTTAGTTATCCCACAATCATGAGCATCTTTTGCAAATATGTCCTTAAACTGAAGGAACATTTCACAAACCTTTTCTTTTCCTACTTCTGTTTCACAATTACAATGTTGTATAACTTGCTCAACGTGTTCTTTAAAATCAGGGAAAGGTAAATTTGTATCTGTTTCTGCCTCATCTTTTATCTTAGAAACATGTTCAACATCAATTGCATGGACCTCTTTAAATTGTTCTTTTTCATTAACCATAGTGGACAGTACAAGGCTATCATTTTCAACTTTACATGCCTGTATTTCTCCCTTCTCTATTGGACAGATTTCTTGTAAGACAATTAAACCATTTGGTATAGACCTGATTTTGTCATCTGTTTCATCTGGTACAATGTCTTCTGGTAATTCCCAATAACTGGAACAACTAACTCCAAATGATAAAATGATTCTACTGTCACTACCCCCAACTCACAGTTAGCTCCTATAGTGATAGGCTCTACCGTTGGGTTATATACTAAGAGGTGCAATACTCTGCTGCTCATGTCCAAGCAAGGTATGGAGTGGATTTTTAAACCCATTTCACTAAGCTGCTTGTCAAGCACAAAGAGTGCAGTCTTGTCAGACATTTCTTGGCCTTTCTTTACATTAACCCTAAGAAAGAAATCCTTGACATTATTTGGAATTCTTGTAGTGAACTCATTTAAGACCAGGCACTCTTGAAGAATAGTTTGTCTGGACCTCAAGGCCTGTGGTGTCACTTTTATTGGATAAGGGTCCCCTTTTATTCATGACCAAAGAACATCATTGGCAAGGTCAATATACACACCAAGTCATACAAGGATGTCTAGCCGTAGGTGCATGGGAGAGTCTAGGCCTTGTACAACCTTTACAGGGTATTGTATTTTCTTTTAACGTATCTGGATGTTCAAAGCACAGATACCTATGCTTCTCATGCTAGTTTTCTGATATGGGCCTTTTTCCAACCACTCCTGTTTATTTACACATGTAAAAAAAAGTTCACTACTTAAACAGTGCTCATAACCTAAGCATAACACAGAACTTACTGTGTGCAAATTCTCTGCTTTGATGGGCACCTGTAATCTGCCTTCCTCTGACCTTACATTGCAGAGGAAGGACCAGTGACTTAATGACAGTGTTTCCTTTTTACCATTCACAGAGGGTGTTGGGTACTCAGAATCCAGTGTCTGTGTCAATTGCAGGGCATGCCTCTGAGATAGCAGGGTGCACTTCCTTGGTGAAGAAAGTGAGGCCTCTTGCATTAATCTCAGACTTTACCATATCATGCTTTTACAGACAAACCACATGAGCTCTACTTCTCTATGGAGCCAAATTTTCAGGATTACCTAGTACAGATACATCAGGTACATCAGAATGTACAAAATTCAATTTAATCATTGCATCATTTCTCTCAAGATAACATGATTCTGATGGTTTAATAACCTTAAGACTTTCCTAAATAGAATGGGCCTGTTTACCTGTGCCCACAGAATTCCATGGAAATAGTCAATGATAAGTTGAAATATTTTTAGGAGGCCATTTCCAATCAAGAAATTATCCCCAGTACTATCAGTGATATACACCAGGTGGTTGACTTCCATCTTGCCAAACCTCAATTTCAGCCATACTTTACCTAGGATCTATTGAGTGCCCCCTCTATGACCTACTACTTGTAAGCCATCAGAGATGGTTTTCAACACCATAGAGTTACCTACTGCATCAACCAGTTTGTTATAAAAAGTTCTGGACATCAAAGTAACTTCTGTTCCAGCATCAACTAAAGCTTCATGACTTAGGTTGTTTTCAATGCTTATGTCAATGTAAATCCTATCCCCCCCATTAGGGATTAAGGGTGCCCAGGTAGAATTTGTTTTTCTTAACTCCTGGCAACATGGCAGGTTCACTGTGGCACTCTACACTGTCTGCAGCAGTGACTCGGGATACCTCTAAGATAAGGTCAGGTTCTAAGCTAACACTCTCATTTTCCAATTTCAGAGCAGTTTTATTACCATCATCAGCAATTGCAGTTTCATTGACCTGGGCAACATTAGGAAGGACAGAAGGCACTAGTCACTGGCCATCATTACTGGTACCACTGGCAGTGGATATTGCAGGTGAGTTCTGCACAGGTGCAGAAAAACCAGAAGGCAGAGAAAGAGGTGGGACCAAATGCTGGAGAAGCATTTTTATGTCTGCCTTCATTCCCAGTATTTCCTCCATGACTGGAGAACCAGGTCGAGGTCTGTCTTGGAACCTGTAACCATCTTGCTCATTGTTATAGTTTTAATGCCCCCATAGGCACCTTTACCATCTCAGTAGTCATTGTTGTATCCTTTTACTATCCTTTCCCATACCCTCAGCCGCACCCTCTACCAGGATCATAACCTCCATAGGTGGGTCCTTGGTTTTGGCATGGCTGAGGTTGCGGGAATTGCTGAGAGCTTTAATAGAACTGTGACTCAGGACCAGGTGGTGGAACCACCACAGGGGAAGCCTGAGCAGGGTTGGTAGGTTGGGTTACTACTGCAGGGTCAGGCACAGCCTTGGGCTGCTCTGCAGCTTTTCCTGGTTGAGTGTTGTTACCTCTTCTCTTTCTTTGCCTCCTGTTTTTGGGAGTAGATAGCTCACCCCCTTCCATAGCCAAAGCATCCGAGGTAGTTACCTCAGACACTTGGACCTCAGGAATGGGGTCCCCCCTTTTTTCTTTGGAGGAGAGTCATCATCTCTTACAGAGTTCCAGATGTGTTCTACTTGTCTGGCAATCCAGTGAGTGTCCCTGGACCTTCTGGTAAGCTCGAGTGCCAATTTTGTCCTGATAACAAGGGTAAACCTTGATAATATGCATCTCAGAAGCCATCTAAATCTCTGTCTGAGTGATCTTCTCCTCCAAAGTACACATCCTTCAGCCTAGAATAATATTCCCTAGGACTTTGATCAACCTCACACCGCATTTGGTAGGCTGCATGTCTGGCTGCCCCCTTGGTGCAATATTTACCAAACACCTTCTTTAGGAATTTATGCAGCTTGTCAGGTTTATTCCTACTTTCTTTAGTCATTCTTGACCACCCAGCTCGAGGATCATCAACAGATCATCTAATCACAAAACTCTGATCTCCCTCATCAGTTATGGACAAAAATTCAAAACACTCATGTTGCTCAGTGCCTCCTTTTGCAGATTTAGAATTATACATTTCTCCTACCAATTTCAAAGCTTGTATTAACAGTCTTTGATTTTAAATACCCCTATTCCTTTTCAGATATCTTTTTATTTATTTTTATTTCGACCCATCAGATTACTCATTTTCAGAATCAGAGCTTTTTTTGTCTAATTTTATATCTTTTTTTATGCCTATCATGTGGTTCCTCTTCTGAAAAGGAATATTCCTTTTCAGGGGAGGAGTCATCTGGACCTGATTCCCCAGATGCGTTTGGTCTCACATGAATTTTACTTTTACTTTTGGTATTATCTCTTTGGACCTTCAAATCCCTTACTTCTTTTTCTAGATTAAGAAGCTGTTGCTCCAAAAGGGTACACCACTCTTTCTATTGGCTAGCCTCCTTTAATTCATTTTGTGAGGCTGCACCTTCAGATCTCTCCTTTTCTGTTTGTGCCTCTGGTCCTTTCACTACTCTCCTTGTTCCTATTGGTACACTGATCTCTATCTGGATGTATTTTTTTCTTCTTGCATTATTTCTTCTTGTTTTAACTATTTTTCAGCACTGAAATGACCATGTGATTGTGGTGGACATGGGCCAGCTCCATTTGCAGGTCCTGCACCACAGGAATCCCAAGAAGGATAAGCCCCTTGTACATACCCTGGGGTTGATATCTTAGGGGTGAACAATTTTTGCATCTTTGTTCCAAGGTTTCCTCCTTCCTTTTGGCTAATAGGTGTCTTTCCCTGTCTACCCACTGTTTCTTTTCACTTTCATATTGCTCCCTTACATCATTATACATTTGTATTATTTCACCTAGCTCCTTGGTTGCCTGTTCATTAGCATGCGTTAGTTTTGCTTTTTCCCCTTTCCAAAGCTGTGCACCACTCTTTGAGCTTTTCATTAGCCTTTAATATTTCAGTCTTCTCTGTCTCTGCAGCTGAGCACTGCTCCTTTAGTTATTCATTCACATTTTTTAAGGCAGCAATGTCAGTCTTTAAGTTGATTAGGACATGGTCTCTGTCAGATATTTTGACATTACTTTCATCTAACTGTGTTTTGAGCAATTGAATCTGGCCTACAAGTATGCTACATTTGTGACATCTTTCTCCTAGTTGTTGGCTTAACTATTGTACATCATTTGATAACCTTAATTTATCAACACACAGTTTCTCGAGCAAAGCTACATACCCTTTATTCAGTTCATTTAATTCTTCAATTGTTTCTTCTGGCCTACAACTTGGACGCAGAGGTATCAATGGCTCCTCCTTGATAAGAAGTACTGACAACTCTAAAAGCATTGTCCCTCAATCTGCATTCACCATACCTGCAGTTGCAGTAGCAGCTGCCATGTTTTAAACTCTCGTTACTAAACGTTAACAACAATTACAGTTAAATGTTAATAACCTTTTATCCAACACAATTTAAACAAAGAACCAAATCTTTCCCTATGACACTTCAAAAGTCCTTTTCCTTGTAGCTTTATTGCCAGACAATTATTTATTTTAGTCTTTTCTCACTGTCTAGGGACAATTCTATCTTTAAATCCTCAAGAAACAAGAACAGAAAAATATTACTTATGCCAGTTAGTAACTTGCAAACAATAACAGTAATAATATTTATTTCCCATACACCCTAAGTGTGGACTGTTATTCACTAACAATCAACTTGTGAACAAGAACACCAAAAATGTCAGAACAAAAGATATAATGTCACTTTTTATAATGCAGCACTTGGATTCATCTCAGGCCTTACCCAAAAATGATTTCATAAATTACCAAAAATAACTATAAAATTCACATATGATATTATTCTTGTTCTCCAGATTAAAAAAATGATGATGAAAAACACTTTTGCTGCACTTAGGACTATAAGAGATAAATATATATTTTATTCACATATGTACAAGTCCTAAATATTCATAATTAGCATAAATATCAAGCATAATAAAAATAATGTAAACATAATAAACTTGAATGTAAATAAAATAACAAAGACTTCAAAAAATCAAATAAATCGAATAAAACAAATGAACAAAACACATTTCAGCAAATAAACAATGCAAATGAATAAACAATATTCAGCACAATAAATGACATTGTCTGTATTATTCTTTCAGCAAACTTATAAATATCATTACCATTTTACTATGAGAGCTTGGAACTCATCACCCTAGTGTCTCAGATTATCTGTGTATAATGATTGTTTTAAACTTTATAATATGCAAGAAGGCACGTCTTTATGTCTAAATTGTAGCTTAACTATATACCCAAGGTTTTGTAGCTAAAATGCACTATGTCACCACCTCAAATAGTCAAATAAAAGTACTAAAATTGAAATAATTAAAGGAATACTTACGTTTTTAGTTGTCTGTAGGTGTGGTCTTCTTCTACTTTTTAACTTTCAAAATCTTGGGGAGAACTTCTGATTTTGGATGGCAAAAGTCCTTCAGTGGCTTGGCTTGGCTGTAGTCTTCTGTCTTTTTCCCCTGAAACCTGGAACTGTAGAATCTTTTGACATCAATGAAGCAATGCAGGCTGTATCCTTCTTGCTTGACATCACAAATCATCAAAAGTAACTTATCAGGATTTGGTGGGAAACATCAGACAGCAAGATTTTAGCAGTGCAGTAGCACAACAGGATGTAGGAAGATATTTCTCTGTGGACAGCAATGTTGTTTTGGTAACTGGACTCTGTGAATCTTTCCTGTTTCAATTCATTTCTGCTCCTGAGCCTGCAACTCTGGACTCACTACTATTTAACAGCACTGAAGGCTTGCTGGCTGGTAAATTCCAAAGTCAGTCTCTTATTCAGACTTTTAACAGAAATTCCAAAACATTGCTTTAGTCCAGATTCTCAGTATGTAAAACATATGCCTCGCTCCATCCAGTCTTGTAAAGTCCTTCCTTAACAGTTTTAACAGCTGGCTTTGCTGCAACATTGTGCAGACTTTCAAGCTTGCTTAGCACCCCCTAATGGATGCAATGTCTCAACTCAAATGATGGTCCCAAGCAGGCGAGGCTTCAGGCTTGTGGCCTAGTAAAAGTTCCAAGCTGACCCAAAATTGTCAGAGCAGCCAACACAGGTCCTCACACACCAAAGGATCATGTTGTTCTGGGCCAGTTTTGCCAGCATCCCATTTATATCCCTCTTGCTGGGTGACATCACCATCAAATTATGATTGGTCTGAGTGCATTTTGAGGGTGTGACTGTTAGCCCCTCCTAAACCATTTTTTCCTCAAGATGACCTCATCTTCAAAACTATTGTTGATCTAAAACAGTTTTCCTTTCTTGCATCTATGTGCACATTGTTACAAACATAAAACCTATTTTCAGATGCAGCTAAAAGAGAGGATTCAAGACCAAACATGATGGTGTCAGTTTTAATATAAAATCTGTAATTTACAAAAACTTTATAAAACTTTTTATTTTATCAATATCTAAAATGTATTTACAGATTCCAGAAGTACATTTTTTCCTGTTCAAAATGATATATGTATTGCTTATCTGTCATTTTTTCACAGTCTATAACATGAAAAAACTTCTTCTTAGAAGTATTTTCTTTGTCTATGTCTACTGGAGCATGGCCTATATGCTGCTTGGAGTTCATTAAGAATGTTTACAAAAGAAGTGACAATGTGTTGCTTGTTAGATAAACACTCAAAACTCATCTCATTAAAGAGGTTGTAAGGTCAACTTACTTTTGACACTAAACGGGTGTTCCTATTTCTAACAATTCTGGTGCTACAGAATTGTGAAAACAGCTCACACTACTCTTTGCTGATATGTCTGAAACTTAATCACTCTGCAGGTTCATGTATTTTCAATAACCTGTGTGATTCTGAAATGTATAGGGACTTCTATGTATTTTCTATAAATAAAAATCTTAATTTCTTGAAGCCAGTGTATTTCAATCGTGTTAAACTCCTGTTCGTACCAGGGAATGGGTTGCTCAGAAACATGTCTATGTATCATGTCAAGTTTCCATGGCAATAATCTTTTGAATCTCAGCTTCAAGCTCTTCTGCTAGCCCTTGGAAGAGAGGCCAGGTGGGCTCTCAATTTAAACAGACTACTCTTGGACTATTTTTTTTTTAAGTTGTGTCATGTATGCTATATCCCCTTTTTGTTCATGGCATCATTCCTCCATTTCAGTATTCAAGCCTTAAGCAGCATTGTCCTTGTTTTAGAGTTCATTTAGATATTAATTTAACCAGAAACATTTATAGTACTTAATAATTAAGCCAATATAAGAATATAGAATAGCAATTAAGAATATGATAATACAATTATAATAAAATATTTTTAATCAAATGGGTTTTGTTCCTACAATGGCATGGACAGTGCATTCCTATTCATGCTTCTGGTAGCACACTGGTTATTTACAGGGAGTAGGATATTTTGGATGAAGGGAAGTGTGAGGCCAATGAGTGCCTTCAACCCCATTAAACAAACCTGTTACTTGATACAGTCCTGCATTCTGATCCAACTGTTTTGCAAGTAGAGTATACATGTATGTGTAAGACAATCTGCCCCAAGAACAAAATGGCAGGCCTTATTTAGCACCATCCAGACTGTGTTGAGAACTGTGTCAGTAGCTGTTCCAGAAACTGGCAGGCCATAGCCCAGTATTGGAAGGACTGAGCTGGTTACTGCTATTCACTTTGCTTCAGGAGTGAAGTGGTGGCTATGTCTGAACAATACTCCTAGTTTTATGTTAACTAGTTGTACAATACTGTCCACATGAGGGGTGAATGAGACTGTGCCATCTAGGGTTAGCCCTAGGCATTTAAAAGTGGTAACTTGATCCAGGAGAATGCCATTAAGATTTAAAATGGTGAGGTGAGGGACCTTCTGTCTTGCTAGTGGACCTACAAATAGCATTGCTTTTGTTTTTTTGTAGTTTAGTAGTAGTTTGTTATGACAGAACCACTTTTCCAGAGCCTTGAAACTGCTTTGGAGTTTATGTGTTAGGATCTCTGGTTTTGGGCCACTAGTGTATATGACTTCATCCTCTGCATACAGTAAAATCTTTGCAGGGCAGTCCTTTGGGAGGTAGTTAACAAATAACCTGAATAATGGTCATCCTAGTATGGAGCCTTTGGGTACACCAATGGTAACATTTCTGGTATCAGACAGTGTTCCATTGATCTGTACTTATTGAGACCTGTTTGAGAGGTAGCTGCAGAACCAGCACACTGTATCTTATGAGAGGCCATGTGTGATGAGCTTGGAGAGTAGCAGTGAGTGGTTGACTAGATAAAATGCCTTTGTTAGATCAATATATGGTAGATTGACCCAACCATGTAACCACTGTCTAGGGCCTTATGAAGACAACTGGCATATTCTATCAGAGTGGTGTTTGTACTGTGCAACTTTTGGAAGCCATGTTGTTTTGGGCATTGAATATTGTATTTGCTGAGGTAGTCAACAAGCTGATCAGAAACTATTTTTTCCAGAGTCTTGGACAAGGGGGTGAGGATGAATATTGGTCTATAGTTGGATACTAGTGAGTGGTCTGCAGTCTTGTGAACAGGGGTGATCAAAGTTGTTTTCCACAATTGAGGGAACTGTGATTATCTTCAGGAAAAATTGAACAGTTTGGTTAGTAGGATGGCCAGTTCATTCAGTGTTAGGGCTACCAGTTTCATATCTAATGTATCGAGGCCCAATCATGTTTTCCCCAATACCCGTCTAACATACTTTATGGTTTTTGATACAGTAATAGGTCTGAAGTAGAATTTAGGGTTGTCTGGGTTATGTGACTTGTTTGTGGCTAGTTTCTCCCTCTGCTGTAGGGGCTTCTGCCATATGGAAGGTGTTTGGTGTGAGGATAGCTGTGAGGTTGGTAAAGGTGTTGTTGAAGGCTTGTGCAATCTTTGCTAGGTCTAGGGTGTTTTTTCCATTTTTACTTAACATCACTGGTGGAGATTTGGCATCTCTTCCTAGGAGAGCTTTGAGGTTCTGCCAAATTTTTTTTACTGTCTCCCCAACTATTTATTTGTTGTTCCTTATAGCTGTTTATCTTTGCCTATGTTATACCCTTTGTGTACTTGTTTCAGGCTGCTCTGTAGTTATGTATGTCCCCCTTTGATTCAGTGACTCTGGCTCTCTGCCAGAGACTGTCTTTATCTTGCATCTTGGCAAGGAGAGATGGGGAAATCCACCCAGCATTTGTACCTCAAGTTTTCCATTTTTTTGAGGGGGTGAATAGGTCACATGTCCCATTGAACTGATTGATGAAGCAGTCTAGGGTAGTACTTATGTCAGCAGGGGAATCTAAGTAACTCCAGTCCAATTAGACAAGGTGGGTCTTGAGTGCTGGCAATTGTCCCTTTCAGATTACCCTATTTATGACAATTTGGGTGATGTTTGTGGGAGTTTATTTGATCGGGTACAGATCACTGGAGAGTGAGCACTGATTACTTCTGAAAGGACAATGATCTCAGTGAGTCTTCTTGGGTGAGTGGACAGAATACAGTTTATAAGTGTGCTGGTTCCAGTCTTACAGTTGGTTCCTTTGCAGTCTTTCACCACTTGAGTTAGGTAGAGACTTGCCACAAGGTCCTTGTATGGTGTACTGTTTTGTGCTATCCAGTTGGAGTTGAAATCTCCCATTACAATTGCTTCCCATTTATGGTAAAATTGTTTATAGTAACTTCCAAATTCCTGTAGACCAGGCTGCTTATTAACTGGAGGGTATGCTGTCATAAGGAATAGGGATTTACATCCCTTTCCTAGCAGAAGTTTTACTGCCAGACATTCACAGCTACTAGCAGGGTTGTCTGTTTGGATTTTATAGCCTTGCAAGCTTGACTGTATGTAAAGTAGACATCCACCCTCTTGCTTTCCCTGTTGGTCTTGTCTAAAAATTTTGTAGCTATCTAGCATGAGGGCAGCATTAGGGATTTTAAGGGTGAGCCAGATTTCAGTAATAGAGATGATGTCTGGTTTCACATGTGTCACCCAGGCCTCAAATTGAGCAAATGTTGGCAATATGCTGCCAATGTTAATGAGGCAATTCTTAATTGTCCCTGTTGGTATTTGGTATTTCCAACTCTTTGGGGTGGCCCAGGGTTTGGGTGGATGTTGCCTGCAATGAGCAAGAGTAAAAGCATGAGATTCTTTATGGCAAGTGTGATGCTCATGATGTAATTCTTTGTACTGGGTGGTTGCCACTTATTATTGCCTTGGATATTGAAATTTAAAAGTGCTGTGTAGGTTAGTGAGCTAGGGGGTGGGCACAGGGAAACTATAATGGGACTATTTTTGTCTATAGGAGGTGTCAGAGGTACACTGTGGGTACACAACTAGGGGTTTGTGGGTATGATGTTTCCTATTTGCCATGGACTATGTTGCTTCTGTACATTTAAACAATTGTTTTTGGGGAGAAGAATGACTTTCTAGAGTCCACAGGGACATCACAATATGTACAAGTGCCATTTAGTCTATGTCTAGAAATGCTGGGTGGTTGTTTTTCTGCCTGAAATATTTTATTAAAATGTGCAATGGCAACCTAATTGCATATGCACATAATATGAATATGTGGCACCATAGCTTTTAAAATAGTATAGTATGATTATGATGTTTCCTATTTGCCATGGACTATGTTGCTTCTGTACATTTAAACAATTGTTTTTGGGGAGAAGAATGACTTTCTACAGTCCACAGGTACATCACAATATGTACAAGTGCCATTTAGTCTGTGTCTAGAAATGCTGGGTGGTTGTTTTTCTGCCTGAAATATTTTATTAAAATGTGCAATGGCAACCTAATTGCATATGCACATAATATGAATATGTGGCACCATGACTTTTAAAATAGTATAGTATGATATGGCATGGCATAACACAGCATAGCATAGGACAATATAGTATTAGTATAATTTTGATATAGGTATAACCCAAAACACTAAGAAAGCAATAAGACACGATGGGGTGTACAGTAGACAGTTCTAATTCATGGCCTGGGAAGTAGTAAGGCACAAGGCTACAGGCTGAGTGCCTTCTTCCACTAGTTGTGCATTACAACTGCCCAATGCACACACCCAGAGTGTATTATTACACTTATAAAATGGGACTTTGTAATTAATATGCATGTTAAAATTAAAAATGATATGTTTAAATAATAAAATGTTGATATATTTGATAACAAAAAATAAATTCTGATATGTTTGACATCCCTTGTGTAATCAAAGACTGTTATTAATACTTTTGTCATGTACTGCTATTCCGTGTTTTACTATGTGTATTACTTCTCTGATCAAGTATCTTGACTTTGTAATGCTTGGTTGTTATAGGGCATTAATTCCAGGATGCCCATAAAAAAGCAACTCCTATATCTCAGTGGCTCTTCTCCATTAACAAAATTAATAAATAAATAAAAATAATTCTTTATCTAAATTTGGCATAAAATAGTTTATCTACCTGTGTAAGCTGGATGCCTTTTTTATTTAGGAAATTTGTCCTACTATGACTTCCATAGTTGTAGTTCTCTTGAGTCCCTTTTTGTATTTCAGTTTGTATATAATCCCCCCATAGACACACATACTGGGCTGTTTTTAGTTATTATCCAACAATACTGAGCAAGTACAAGGCTTAAAAATGTATTTATTTTGTTCTTGAATGTCATGGAGAGTTCATGGCTGCTGGTCTGTTTGGGAGAACAGAAAGTGCTAGCATGAACAACAGCATTACTGTTTGATGTTGGTCCCTCAGTGAACCTGCCTGAACTTTGGGTGCAGAGGTGTTACCATAACTATTTCTGTGTGCTCTCTATTTAATGGAGAAATTATCTGTACTAGCAGGCAGAATGTGGGAAGAGATGTCAGTGCTATTTGCAGCACATGGGGGAGTGGATGCAAGGCTACAGCTGCTATGCTGGAATGATGGTCTTGTGTTTGAACAGCAATTAGGAAAGGGGCTACAAAGATGTAGCAGCCCCATAGTGCATGTATAATATCCAGTATCCCCTGCTTTCACTGTCCAGCAAATACACTAATAAAACAAACACATTCTGTAAAGACATTGTATAATTGTGTCTGTTACTTTGCTTTCTTTTGTTTAATTTGTGTCAGCTGACACAAAGAAGTAGAGACCAAAAGCACCAGTTCTGCACCAGCGGGCTAAATGGGATGCATGGAGAGAGGCTACTGGTTTGAAATACAGCCAATTCATCAGGTTATTTTTAAATAGTTGTTATGTATTTTTATTTATTTACCATGAGATTCAGTAGTTCAACTAAGTAGGAACCTAGAAGCAAGTGTGCAGGGAGTGCAGAAACATGAGCACATTGATGACAAGTTAAAGCATATGGCTTTGGCAATTATTAGCAATTATAAAAAAAGGAAAAAAGCAAGCTGCAGAGTGTTATCATGAAGCAGTAGTCAGTATGGTTGATGTGACATGGGCTGCAGGACTTAACTGAAACTATACAGGCAGATGCTGTTTGAGGGTAACTGGCGGATAGAATGAAGAGCCATCAGGCTTATTTTTTTATCATGCAGAGACTAAAGAAAAAGAATAAAAGAAAGACTTTTGATTATGGGTGTTTACAAGAAAATGAATTATGAGGACAGGAGTAAAAGGATACTCACAGCTGCAGTTGTAGGCAAGAGTCCTAAAGAGACTTGCTAAACTGAAGAAGGATAAAGCAGTGGGACCAGATAGAGAGCATCCAAGGGTATTGAAGGAGCTTAGAGAATTACTGGCTGCACCTCTGACAGTTCAATTTAACAGCTCACTGGAAACAGCAGTGGTTCTGGAGGACTGGAGGAGGGTAGATGTGGACCCACAGCACAAAAGTGGTGGCAGGGTGAAGTCTGGCAGTTATAGGCCAATCAGCCTGACATTGGTGGTGGGAAAGTTAATGGAATCTCTGCTATAGGAATGTATTGTGAAATATCTTGAATCCAGTGGGTTATTATCCCTGAGGCAGCATGGGTTCACAGGGGGGATGTCATGTCAAATGAATCTGAAAGATTTCTTCAGCTGGGTGACTGAGGAACTAGATCAAGGTGGACTGGTGCACAAGGCCTGTTGTCTAAATACTCTTGGTGTGCAGGGTAAACAATAAAAATAATAATAATACAGATTCTTGTGTCTCAGAGTCTGGCAAGAAACATTCATAAACAAGCAAGGAGTACTAACAAAGTTTATTATGCTACTTAGGCCAAGCATGTGACAGAGAAAACCACAAGGGAGATGGGTTTCTCACCATTTCTGAAGAATGTATATAATCTCCAGAATTGTAGATCTTAGGTTCTCTAAGATCTTGTTCTATCTCTCCTCATGCTTCAGCTGTCTGCCCTTCTAGAGAAGTTACAGTAGTGTCTTGAGAGAGCTACAATGGGTTGAGGACAGCTAAATACTACAGATAACAGCATAGCAATAGAGATTACAATATAGTTACAGATATGAGAAACAATATGTATTGGTCCTACGTCATACTCCATTGGATAATGACTTAGGAGACATAATTACTAATGAGTATCATATGACACAGAATATGCTTCCATTAGCATTATAGCTTAGACAAAAGAAATGCTGACAGTTCAAATTACATTTCTTGCTTATGTACAATATAAAACATAGATATATACCAAAAGCTGTCTCTCTCTGTGTCAGCTTGCTTACACAAAGAGAACTGCTGACAGGCATATCTGCCTGAGTGTAAAATATGCACTACATATAATTATGAGAATATAAGTATACAATAATCACTGATGATCCCTCTGAGTCATTTTATCAGTGATTAGGTAGATTATATATGGAATATATGTAAAAGACAAACATAATCGAAATAAATGTATTATAGTGAGGTATAATAAATCATTCATGATAATATTAGCATGTGTCAGCAGCAAAGCACATTCCTAGCACTCATATCTATATATAAGTGCAAAATAGCATTATCACAGTACAATAGACCACGAATACAGTGTGAGGTTTATGTGAGATGTATGTAGGACGATAGGGGCATAACCGCAGCATAACAATCCCCTCTTTGTTGCCCTAATTGCAAAAGTGGCAACCCAACAAAAAGATGGAGGTTAGGTACCATTTGTTTACGGGCCCAAGGCATGAGCCTGATAGGAGAAGTTAACTGGTCACACAGGTATTTCAGGGTTTGCTTTAAACAACAAAATGTAATTATAAGGGAAAATGTTAGTAAACCTTGTATTACTATAAACATTTGGAATAAAACTTTACAATGGGGTATTCCAATATCAAAACAAGCCATAAATACTGATATGTATCAAGTGTGTATCTGTCCTACTGGGAAGAAATTGAAGAGAAAAACTTAAGCTGCCTGTATGAATATTAAAAATAAGTAAAAATCAAGATAGAGCATCAAGATAGTTAGGACTAGACTTAATGAAATCTGGTTCTGGGATGGGAATTGGGGTGATTACCATATTACTTATTACCTGTTTAGGGAATAAAAACAGAAGTTAGAAAAGTTTATTTTGCATAACTTTTAGTCCATATTAGAAGAATGTATAGTTGGTCACCACACAATGTTCCACATCAGCAGAATATACCACCTTGAAGGATGGCATTTTTTAGTTGGTAAGTTGAACAGGACACGAAATGTCAATGTCCACAAGGCATAAACCACGAACCGTTCCAGTGATAAATCCAGGGTTTCTTCAAGTATTAAATGAAGATTCATAGTTCAAATTCGATGCATTCAGATTTTCAAAGGTAGATCCAAAATGTTCAGGAGGCAGCAGTATTTTCATAGGCCTCAGTAGGGGGTGCATTAGATTACACATTGAGTTTTACAATGGAATAGCAACAGTGTTCAGTTGAAGATGATCACAGGGCTGCACAAAGTGTAAAAGTTAATAGCAGTACTCCGTTCTCAGTTTGTATGAGGTGCCAGCCAGGCTCGGAAAACAAGCAGTGCAGAAAATTGATTTCTTGATTGTAGATCAAGTGAAGAAGAGTGTTCTTGCTGAGTTAGGGGATTTCCCCTACCCCAGACTAGCTTCATGGTATGCATAACAATGAGCTTGATTGTAGAATCTTAATTGACTGGACTGAATACAGTTTATTTGAAAGTTCACAAGTGGAAGCCTAATTTTAGTTATTAGGCCTGTATTCACAAGTTGGTAATACAAGTTGGAAGATGTCACATCTGCATAAAAGGTGATGTTCCTTTCAGATACGACATTTAAAGTTTAGAGTCAGTCACAATCCCAAGACCTCATTGTAAACAAGGAAAGGAGGTGGTTTCAACCTTTTCATGATAAAAGTTCCCATCAAGATGACCAATAGAATGGACAGTTGCCAGACAATCAAAGATGGATGTTGCCAGATGAAAATGTGGCAATGACACTATAAGAGTCACAAACATGGCTTCCTGGATTGTGCAGGAATAAGTTTCAAAACATGTAGCAATACTGGTGTGTGTGGTGACATATCCAAGGTTCCTTGCCATTGACACGGGAATAGTGCTAGATTCAAATAAACATTTGTTAACACATGCAATAGAAGTGCAAAATGTGGCAATGCCACTGACCCGTATGTCTGTCATTTATGAGATTAAGGATATATCCTAATTCCAGATCCCAGAAGAGATAACCAAAGGGTAGTAAGAACATAATAGCTATAGGCAGTGCAAAGGACTTTCCTAGCTATGTGATGCTCATCTGCTTCCTTAATGTAAGCAGAAATTAATTAATTAACATGAACATTTGTCAGGTCAAACTCTTCACAATATCCTTAATATTGTAAATATAAATTGCTCTTAATGAGCAAAATCATGTATATCATATAATGGTTGTGGTGGGGGGGTATGATATTATATTTCATACTATCATGAATCTTTAACATATGCATGAATATTGGCTATATGAGCCATATTTCAAATAGATATGTCAGAACCAAGTAGGTCTGAGTCTAAACCTGTGTTTTGTTTAAAAAAAAATGTCTAGCGTGTTTGGGTAGGTTTACAGTCATAAGATGTACAACTAGCAGTCAGGATGTGAAAACCCTGAGTGTGTGTATGTGTGGTGCTATCAGTCCCTGTACAGGGAGTCATTAATGAGTACCTGGTATGCTGCCAGGGTATTCAATCACATCATTATTTTAAAAAAAGTGGGAAATGTTTGTTGTGAAACATAAAACAAATTATTCTAAGTTCTAAAAAGGTGAAATTTAAAAATCACTTGGTTTTGCATGAACTGCACATTATTAACTACGGTACCTGGTTGAGAAGTGGCTGTTAGACCACTGGTTGGGTCAGAGTTCTGTTTTGGGCACTCAGTATTAAGTGTCACAAATTATGAAGCATCATAGGATTAAAAACCTTAAGGTCTAATAGCTTTTATTGCCATGTAAATTTGGCTGCAAAATTCCTGATATCTGTAAAATATAAACAGGAGTCCAGATCAAGTCTACCTGCTAAAATTGATCCAAAGCAATGATCATAACATTCAGTAGGGCCTCACTACCCTTCTGGACAATGAACATGTCTTTTAGGACTTTAGTGTGAATTCCACAGGATGCAATGAAATCCTGTGGGCGTGTGAGGAATTCTGCCTCAACAACCTTTTTAGGTTTAGATCACTGGTTCTTGTCTGCAATATGATGTGCAGTTTGGGCTTGTAAGAAGACCCATACTTCTAAAAAGAATAAGCATAAAAGCAAGCATCTCTCTCTCTGGAACCTAAAAGGAAAGAGAAAAGAAAAACATTGTTAGTTTAGTACTATTCCTCCCACTGGGGTATGGAAAAGTAATTTAATCTCCTTTAAACGGGTTCATTTGATTGGCGTTTAGCCATTTAACAATGACTGTTATAGAGAGGCAGTCTAACTTGGTAGTCTGCTGGTCTGCATTTGTTTACAATGGGATAGGGCCTGTTGTTGGGGCTTGCCCATATCTTATGAAGCAAACAAGTGAACCTTTTGGATGTCTTGTTTGAAATATTTAACATATTTATCTACTGATGCTCCATCAGCAGTGGCAGTACATAGGTCCAGAAGTAAATGTTCTGGGAGTCTCATGGACCATCCGGTCATGATTTTCAAAAATAGTGTATGCTCTGTACCTGGAGAGGGTGTCCCTCTTATTGCCATAAGGAGTAAAGGCAATAATTAATTTCAGTCTTTTTGGGTTTTCTGAACAAGCATGGATAACATAACTTTGATTTGTCAGTTAGCCCATTCTACCTGTCCTGATGACTGTGGATGGTAAGGGATATGAAACATTTGTTTTACCCATAACAAATCCAGAATTTCCTGCATTACTTTGGCTATAAAGCCAGATCCCTGTAATCAGAATTTACCTTTAGGGCTAAAACCCTACCTGGTAAATAGCTGGTTTACCAAGACATTTGCAGTCACTTTGGCTGTGTTGTTCTGTTTTGAGATAGCTTTAAACTATTTGGAAAATAGGTCGGTGATCACTAGTGCAAGCTAGTTCTTAGTAGTTGGCATAGGGCCAATGTAGTCAAACTGGATATTGTTCCATGGGCCTTTTGCCTCTGGGATAACAATGCATTTTTCCTAGGTGGTATAGGATTGTTCTGTTCACAGATCAAACAGTTACTAATGTAGTGTTCTACATCATTTCTCATATGTGGCCACAAGACAGAAGATTTTAGTCTGTCTAGGGTTTTACTGACTCACTGGTGTCCACCAATTGGATTACTATGTATTTGGTACAGTAGATAAAATCTTCTCTCAGGTGTTCAGCAATTACCCATAACTTTTAATGAGTGTGAGTAGTGATGTTCCAAATGAGTAGGTCATCACTGGATAGGTGAATGTCATTTTTACTTTCTTTAAGAGCTATTTTTGGAAGTTATTCCCCAGTTCCTTTATTAAGGAACCTATACACTGCCCTCAAATGAGGGTCCTTCTTATAGAGCATAAAGAATATACATACAACATGCTCGAACCTTATGAATGTACAGTATTTAAACTGGTTAGGGCTGTGTTGTACACAAACAAGTCACTGTATTTCTCAGAGGTAATATCAGAGAATTTGAACAGAAGTTTGTCTTCTGCCAAATAAATTCAGTTTAGAGACAAACAGTCCCAATTAGAAACTGTAATAAAAATATTGTATCTGCAGTGCTTTCTGTAATTATTTCAAGGACATTTCTTGAAGTGGGCAGAACTTAACCCTCTCATGGAGTGCTGGTATTATTTTACACAAGGAAAAATCTTTTTATTTCTTTCTTAATACAAACTGTGTCTTTTTTAAGGACATTCCTGCTCTCTAAACCATTCACAAATATTTGTGGTAATTAGGAGACTCCTCGCCTCCTTGATTTTCATTTTATTTGCCAGGCATGTTTTAACATTGCCTGTGAATTGTACATATACGATGATGCAATTACTAGCCATGCACAGTATATCATTACCAGAATGTAAAATAATTCCAAACCCTGCTGACACTCATTGGTATGTGTGACTGAGTCATCAGTCAAAACATGACACAGTGGTGTCTTTTAACACTTTCTGAGGTTCTGTCAGAAAGGGCACTGGGACAGATAGGTCGGTAAGTTGGAGTGAACAATCATGGGTCTCTCCTGTAAATTGTAGGCCATGTGCCAAAAAGGATGACATTTTGATAGGAAGAACAGTGATGTCATAACCTATAAAATGGAAGACCAGTGTGTAAGTCTGGCATCGGATACAGAGTCATCTTTTAATCTGTCTGACAACAGAACGGTAGATGGCAAATGATTGGAATGCAGCACAATGGGTGCATATCCAATGATGTACATAAAGTATCTCACTGCCCAGTATGTAGCCAACAGATTCCTTTCACAAAGGTTGTATTTCAGCTTCACTGTGGAAAGCATCTGGGATACATAAGCAATGGGTTTGATGTGTCCATTGTATGTTTGGGTTAAAACTGCTGAGATTGCTATATCTGATGTGGCAGTTTCAAAATAATGCCCTAAAACTATGTTAGGATTAACCAATGCTGGGGCCATGATCAGTGATCCTAAATGAAAAGACAATAATATCAGTATCATGATGCCTTGTACCTTTTTATCTGTAGTGCCTGCCATTGCAGTCACAGTATGGGATGATCCAGGTGTCACTGGTGGAGGGGGTTCTGCATCATGTGAAGGCAGTGCTGGCACTATCAAGGGTGCCTGCACAGTGGAGAAAAGTGTTGTGCAAGCTGCACATAGTTCGGCAGCTGTGGATTGTGGTTCAATAGCCATCAGGGGTGGAAGAAGTAGTGCTGAGGCAGTTGTCAGCTCAAGTTCAGAAATCAAACCTGTAACCCTCCACCCCAACATGGCCTGTGATGCTGAAAATATCACAGCCACAGGGATTTCAGAATCAGGGTTGTCCCTTCCCCCATCAAATGTAAAGTAGGTTTCCCCACTGGAATGTTGCTGGATGGCAGCAACATTGTTTTTAATGCTGCAGCTTAAGGTATTAATGCACTGCATAGGAAAAGCAGTATGTTCAGTCTTGGCTGATGTTACATTGCACAGGAAAAGAAAACAACTATTTATGTAATTAACTTCAATGTGTTCTTTATCCAAGGACACTCGAATACCACAAACGTTGCTAATAAAGCAAACATTGTTAACAGCATCAGCTGTTTCTTCAGCATCAGACGCTGACTTGATGACAGATTGCATATCAGCCTTATTCAAAAGTATGTCAACATCATTTTTAATGAGAATCTTCTGTCCCTCAGAAACATTAGTGTTACTGATAACATCATTAAGCATGCCAAAAAACTCTGGTATGTTTTTTTTTTGGTTATGGCAACAATCACAGGTCCCTGTGACTGCAGGATTGAATCTCCATGAGATGGTGGTCAGCCATTTTGGATTACCTCATGGGCATCATGGGTTACTGGGTTATGACCATCATCACATGACCATGAGTGGCCATCTTGCGGTTGGCATGGGGATTCAACCTGATAACATGTGTGTCCACCATTTTGAGACTCTAACAATTCTCCATTTTGTGAATCACAGTAAAACAAGTGGCTAGCCTTTGCTCTAGTCCACCCCACAGTATACTGTGAGTGTTCAGAATCAAACTCTTCAACATCAGAAGAGGCAAGATCTTTGGACATTAAGTTAGTATGTTCTGCCAATACCTCTGGCTGATGGCAGAAGTTCACCATATCTGACTTTTTACTCCTACATTGTAACTCAGATACAGGAGTTAGCATGCTATTAAGTGCTTTGTTTTCAGATTTCAAGACAATCACATCTTGTAAAACTTACTTTTTATTAGCAGAAACTGCATCATGATTTAGATTCAAAACCTTCATTTCAAGTCTGTTGTAATTAAAACATACTGAATCATGCTGTACCATCAATGTCTGTTGTTGAAATACCAGCTTGTTAACTTTTTCAGTAATTACTTCAGACTTATCATCTCTAAGTTCTTTGTTTTCAAAACGTAAGGAATTAGTGTTACTAGACAGACTGTTTGTTTGAAAAACATTTTTTTTAAGTTTTGCCTTTTTAGCGTTATCTCTTAAGGCATGCAGATCGTGGTTGCTTCTCTTATTAAATAGAGACTCATTTTCTAGACGACAGATTGTAGCTCAGACAGTAGTCCAGCTATTTTTTTCTATATGAAAAACCCTTTTCAGACTAATCTCCTGCTTGCAGGCAGAATTCTCCATTTTGCAAGCATGATACTTACTTTTCAAAACAGGTATCTTATTTAGAACAGCATCAGAACAATTAAACAATGTTGCAATTAATAATCCTTCAGGATCATTGGTACCATTTTTCAATTCCCCATAATGGGCTTTTATGATATCCCTTAAAGGACTATCATTGGATGTTGCTACTTTAGCAAAATCAAGCCAACTGCTGCTAGCAGTTTGGCTTGTTAAGGCATCCAGCCTCAACTCGTTACTGATATATTTAGACATGTCATATACAATAAGAAACCCTTAGCTGTCTGTGGATCAAAAAACTTTGTTTGCAACCAAAGTTCTTGAAAGCACATGAACAGCCTTTGGCGTATGTGGACTCCTAGATGAGTATTAGGATTTTCAATGCACAAGAAAGCTGTCTAACTGTTTGTTTCAGATCCTTTATAGCTGTGCTCCCACAGAGAAAGAATAGGAAAAAAAATCAAAAATAAAACAGCTCATTACACAGAAATTGAATATCTGCCAAGTGATAGTTTTGTCTGCACTGTGGAACACACAACTGACCAAAAATTTTAAACATTAGACACTTTCAGCTTGTTTTTACTGGGGATCTCTCATCCAGTGTTTTAATTTACAAAGGAAATTAAAATGAAACTTGGCAAAAACATCCAGACTCCATTTTGCGATCAACATTATGTTGTCTAAACACTCTTGGTGTGTAGGGTAAACAATAAAAATAATAATAAGACAGATTCTTGTGTCTCAGAGTCTGCCAAGAAACATTTGTTAACAAGCAAGAAGTACTAATAACATTTATTATGCTACTTACGCCAAGCATGTGACAGAGAAAATCACAAGGGAGATGGGTTTCTCACCATTCCTGAAGAATGTACATAATCTCCAGAGTTGTAGATCTTAGGTTATCTAAGATCTTGTTCTATCTCTCCTTGCACTCCAGCTCTCTGCCCTTCTAAAGAAGTTACAGTAGTGTCTCGAGAGAGCTACAATGGGTTGCGGACAGCTAAATACTTCCAATAACAGCATAGCAACAGAGATTACAACATAGTTACAGATATAAGAAACAATATGTATTGGTCCTACTGTAAGTCATTCTCCACTGGATAATGACTTAGGAGACATAATTACTAATGAGTATCATATGAGACAGAATATGCTTCCATTAGCATTATAGCTTAGACAAAAGAAATACTAACATACTACCATACTAAAATGCCAGCAGAATAGGCCTAATGGTCTTTCGTGTCTGCTCGTTTGGTCAGCCCCCACCCTGGGTGCTGACCTTGCTGTCCCCCTCGCCTTCTCTGGCTTCTCCCTTCCCAGTTCCAGATATTCTTGCTGCATTGGATTTTGCTTCCAGAACCCTTCCCTCTGTACCTGTCCTGCCCCCTCTTGAACCCCTCCACTGTCTCTGCCTCCACCAGCCCCCTAGGCAGTGCATTCCATGGCTCCACCACCCTCTCAGTGAAGTAGCACCTCCTCCTTTCTCCCTGAATCTTCCCCCTTCCAGCTTCCACCCATGACCTCTAGTGGCCCCTTCCTCCTTCCTTTGAAGCACCCTGACTGTTCCTCCCCTATTTACCCTCTTCATGTACCTGAAGACCTCCATCATGTCCCCCCGGTCCCTTCTCTCTTCCAATGTGTACATATTTAGCTCTTTGAGCCTCTCCTCATAGGTCCTGTCCCCCAAGCCCCAAATCATTTTGGTTGCCCTCCTCTGGACCCTCTCCAGGAGGTTAATGTCCCTCTTTAAGTGTGGCCTCCAAAACTGCACACAGTACTCAAGGTGCGGCCTCACCAAGCAGTTATACAGAGGGAGTATCACTTCCCTCCTTCTGGAGGTGATCCCCCTAGCGATGCATCCCAGCATCCTGTTGGCCTTGGCTGCTGCCCTCCTACAAGTCTCAGAGTTGTTCATCTTGACATCCACCACCACCCCCAGGTCCCTCTCAGCCATCGAGACTTGTAGCATTTCCCCCCCAAATGCTGACAGTTCAAATTACATTTCTTGCTTATGTGCAGTATAAAACATAGAGACACAACAAAAGCTGTCTCTCTCTCTCTGTGTCAGCTTGTTTAGACAAAGAGAACTGCTGACAAGCATATCTGCCTGAGTGTAAAATACATACTACACATAATTATGAGAATATAAGTATACAATAATCACTGATGATACCGCTGAGTCACCTTATTAGTGATTAGGTAGATTATATACGGAATATATGTAACAGACAAACATAATCTAGATAAATGTATTATAGTGAGGTATAATAAATCATGCATGATAATATTAGCAAGTGTTAGCAGCAAAGTACATTCCTAGCACTCATATCTATATATAAGTGATAAATAGCAGTATCACAGTACAATAGACCAGGAATACAGTGTAAGGTGTATGTGAGGTGTATGTTGGATGATAGGGGCATAACCCAAGCGTAACAATCCCCTCTTTGTTGCTGTAATTGCAAAAGTGGCAACCCAACAAAAAGATGGAGGTTAGGTACCATTCATTTACAGGCCCAAAGCATGAGCCTGATAGGAGAAGTTAACAGGTCACCTAGATTTTAGTAAGGTGTTCGACAGCATTCCACATAGGAAACAAGTAAACAAGGTGGGTAGCTTAGGACTGAGTTCAAAGGTAGTAAACTGGATAAAAAATTGGTTAGGGGATAGGTAACAGATGGTGGTGGTAAATGGAGTTCACTCCAAGGAAGGGAGGGTGACAAATGGGATGCCTCAGGGATCAGTGCTTGGACTGGTCCTTTTTAATGTCTTTATAAGTGATAAGTCAAAAGGACTAGAATGGAAAGGCTGCCTCTTTGCAGGCGACGCCAAAATCTGCAATAGGGTGGACACTCCAGGGGGATGGAAAAGAGATGCAGAGACCTCAGAAAACTAGAGCAGTGGTCAATGGTATGGCAGCTGGGTTTCAATGCCAAAAAGTGCAAAATAATGCATCTAGGACACAAAAACCTAGGGACAGAATACAAAATGAATTTAGTGGTATTGACAACCACCGAGCAGGAAAGAGATCTGGGGTAATCATATCGGATAACCTAAAGGTGGCCATGATGTGCAACAAGGCAGCAGGGAGGGCGAGTCTGATGCTGGGGTGCTTAGGAAGGAGTATCACCAGCAGAAAGAGGGAGGTGGTATTGTCTCTGTATAGATTGCTGATAAGTCCCCACCTACAGTATTGTGTCCAGTTCTGGAAGCCACATCTCTGGAAGGACATAGAGTGGAGGCAGTCCAGTGAAAGGCAACTAAAATAGTGCAGGGTCTGCATCTAAAGCCCTATGAGAATAGACTGAAGGACCACATGTACACTCTAAAACAGAAGAGGAAGAGGGGGGGATATGACAGAGACCTTTAAATACTGTACCTCATGAGGCTAAATAAGGTATAGGAGGGGAGTATTTTTTAGAGGAAAAGGTGCTCAAGAACAAGGGGACATGTTATGAATCTGGAGGGGGGTTGATTCAGGAGAGATGTGAAGAAGTACTTTTTCACAGAAGGAGTGGTGGATTCCTGGAACAGCCTTCCTGCAGAGGTGGTGGGGGTGAATGCAATGGGGGAGTTCAAGAATGCATGGGATAAGCACAAGGGAATCATAGTGGAAAGGAGGGGTGAAACAGCTGTAAACCAGGCATGGTCTGCGGTAGTAGTGTAGGTAGGAGAAATGGGCAGACCTGATAGGCCAAGCAGTCCTTATCTGCAGTCAAATTCTATGTTTTGTATTTCAATGACTGTGTGAAGCTGTTGAGTTTTTTTTTACTAGGAAACGGTGGCCCTCAACATTCGAACATCCCTAAATGCATATTAATTTAAGGTGTGTGCTGTGTCCACGTTGCCAGCACTTGTTTTTTTACAATGTATTAGACACTTCTAATTTATTTATTTGATACATTGGTTTACAACCTTAGAGCCAGAGACTCATTTACAACGGTACCTCGTCACATGTAAGACAGATGGCAATACAGAAACACGGTATAACAACAATTACATTAAACATGTGTTACAGACATTTGTCACAGACATTATTTACAGTATTTGGATGCAGATATTTTCAGACATTATTTATAATATTTGGATGATGATATTTACAACAAAACAGCAAAAGACATTATAAGCTTGAGAAAGCATGTAAACATAGTAGTCAGTCCTATTCATGGGTTTGGTGTTATTGACGTAGGTTGCAATCCAATAACGGATTTTGTCAGAGAATTTGGATCAGAGTGGGTGAGAGAGTGAGATATTAGTAGCAGTTACAGAAGCAACTATTGAAGAGGTGGTTGTGAAGAGTGGTTTTGAAGTGGGCAATTTTGGGTGCACTAGTGATGGTGCTTGGGAGTGCATTAAATCATGTGGGGGCCTCGTGGTGGAAAGATCTCTGGGCAAGGGAGGTTTTTACCCTGGGCACAACCAGAGGTGCTTTCTCTAAGTTGTGGGTGAAGATAGTGGGGGTTGCAGAATGAAGAGTGGTGGTGACCCCAGGGGGGGAGAGTCCGAGCAGTAATTTCTTGGACAGTAAGCAGGTCTGGTAGCAGAGCCTTTTATCAAGGTTGAGAAGATTGGCAGAGGTATAGAAGGAGCAAGTGTGAGTGAGCCTAGGTGCACCAGTTAGGAGCCTGCAGGCCTTGTTTAGGGAGGCCTGGATTTTCTGGAGTGCGGAGTTATCTGCCACCCTGTATACAGGTTCCCATAGTCCACTAGTTACAGTATCGATGAGGTGATGGCAAGCCTAAGGGCATTGGGGGAGGCAGTCCCTGTGTTGGTAAAGGAGTCCAATCTGGGTGTTTGTTGTGGCAGCAAGGGTGTTTATGTGGTCATGGAAGGTAAGGGCCGAGTTGAGGGTAAGTGCAAGATATTTGTAGTTGGATACCTGTTCAAGGGGGTGCTGGGTGCAGGGGAGGATGTGGGGAGGTGCATTTTTTGCTTTGTTTTGGAGGTGAGAGAAAATCATTGACTTTGTCTTTTTTAAGTTTATGACCAGTCTTTGGTCTTTAAACCATGTTTCGGCCTGGGAGAAGGCATGTTGGAGGGTGTCCTGAAGGGGTGTGGGTTTATGATGCGAAGTAAAGAGCACTGCATCATCTGCATACAGTAAGATTTTTGTGGAGCAGGCCTTTGGTACGGAGTTTAGGTAGAGGGAGAAAAGAAGTGGCCCAGGATAGAGCCCTGGGGCACCCCGGAGTGGATGGGTAGTGTGTCAGATAGGGTTCCGTTAATTTTGACACTTTGGGACTGGGTGGAAAGGTAACTGGAGCACCAGTCCAGGGGCCTGTGGAGAAACCAAGTTGGTGGAGTCAGTTGAGAAGGAGAGGGTGGCAGACTGTGTTGAAGGCCTTGGATAGGTCTATGAACACAGCTCCTGCAATGTTACCGGCATCTAGGGAGGAGTGCAGGAAGTTGCACAGCTACTGACCAATCAGGACAAAGGATTATCTCTTTCCATTTTATAAGCATTGTTAAGGGAAGTGACTGACCTTGTGTATTCCAGACTGCTGGCAACATAGGAATTTTATAATGGAAAATTTAATGTAATGTTCCACCTAACAGTGGTAACCTAATATAGAGCAACCTTTTTAGTGAACACATCTCAAATCAAAATGTATGACCAGCATGTGATTAACTGTCTCAGACTGAGGTATGTCTTGCTGAACAGGACACTTTGTTTAATATATAGTGGTGTTCTAAAACCACTTCATACTTCTGAACTGCAAACATGATTAGGAGTTTGATGATAGTGCTGTAAAATACACCATTCTGAAAAATAGTTTATTAGGTGAACTACACAACAGCAATTTTAACTTAGCTTCCTGGCCAGTGCCCTTTGGGGTAACCATTACCTCAGTGCTTGTGCACTGAGGTTCTTTGTCTTTTAGCTTGTTTTTGGTTTTTATTGGGTTCACCACAACATAACCCAGATAGACCATCTTAGGGTAGCTGGTTCATTCCACTGGGGTGTCACACAGATGAGGCACACTGATGAGTCCTGGTAGGACGAAACACATTTATGTGTCTCCTGTTAGTACCCTTTGCAGACTGTGTGAGAGACCTTTTATTACCATGCATTTCTGCTTAAAGTTGAACCAGCATAATAGTCTGTGGTGACTTGCATATACAGCCCATGGTGCTTTGCATTATGGGAGTATGTGTGATTTTGTATTTCTTTGAAACTTGGCTTCCTGGCCAGTTCCCTTTGGGGTAACCATTGCCTCAGTGCTTGCACACTGAGGTTCTTTGTCTTTTAGCAATTATAACTACTGCAAAATCAGTAAATCTTAGTTCAATACACCTGTCTCCAATTAAAAGAGATAACTGGATTGACCTAAAATGACTAATTCTAGCTGGCAGTGTGATAACAGGAAAGAGGGGAAAAATCATAGGAAACTGCTTATGACTCAGCTTATAGGATCTCTTTTCCAAGACAGTAATATTGTTTTCATGACAGTGAAGTAGCTGAAAGAAAATAATTGAGTTGATTGGTTTATGGTAACTGTAATAAAAAGCACTTCTCAAGCTACGTCTTGACCTCATGCAACCTTGTATGATATGGATGCCATTGGCAGTATTTTTAGATAATCTTAGCACAAGAGACTAACACTGATACAAATTTAGCTATGATACATTGTTCAGCCAGTAGCGCGAAGTACATTTTAACAGGATTATACAGTAAAACTAATTTTAATTTCCCCTGATGCTTCTTTCTTGATTATTTAAACTTTGAAGAGTTGGACTTATTTTTTAAGACAGGACTCATCAGCATGTTATTTAAACTTTATAGGTTGCTATTAGAAATTGAAACAGTGGTTGCACAGATAATTAGTTTTGTATTAGTCAGCTGTACAATTTTTCCAACACATTTAAGTCATAGACAGGCCATAATTAAAGCCAATGGGGTGGTATCAGTAATATATATATATATATTTGACAAAGAAAAGGACATACTGTATGTATTAACACATATATAGATAATTATTTAGTATCTAGAAACATAGGAAGGTGCAGGTTGTGATATATTTGATCCTGAGGTCTGCAATTCTTTCTGTTTAGAAGACACTCAGAAAATATGATGTTAAGTTGCTTGCCAGAGGCTCATATTAAACACATAGAGAAGGCCGTACCTCTCAGCTTTTCAACACTGAAATGAGGGACACTGACCCTCATAATGAAGGACACATCCTCCAACATGGAAAGAAAAGCTCAGAGCACTGTAGAAACCATTGCCTCTTCTTGAGCAAAGTTTATTTTTAATTAGCATTTTAGAATAGTATGAAATTCTGCTGTAAGATCTGAATTTACAGAACTTTCCCTGTGTGGGAAGTGCCTTTTTCATGAGGTAGAGGTGAGTGACAAAGCAATTTTCTGGTGTAAAAAGGAGGATGTCCCTCGTAATCAGAGACAAGTGAGAGGTATGGATTAAGCTAATCAAACTGTGAAGCACTAGAGTTACTTTAATGTGTTTTTTTGTGGAGATGCAACGTGCTAATATTACGCTGGAACTAATTTAGGATACTAAATAATTCTCACAAATATGAGAGAAAGGTAGAAGAGACACTTGAAAAAATTCTCAGGAAGAGAGAGTAGAATATACTCTGATCCAAAATATTTACAAAGTGCAAAACAGCAAAGTTAGGAAAAAAAGTCATATGTGTGGGGAACATGGGCTATCAACAACTTTGATTCAGCTTTGATTTGGGCCCCATAAATTTGGTTTGGCTTCAGTAATGCAACTGAATCACACCACCTCCCAAAGCAGTACTTGGCAGGGGGCAAAGCAGACAATAAATAGGTGGGTAATGAACCTCGGGGTCAGCAATTAATATTTATTACTACAGCTTATTTATGGCAGGTTGTTGGTATGCCACTGCTGGGGATTGGAGTGTTTGTTGTGGTATGACAGAGTCTGCCACACAGTAAGATCACTGCAGCCCATAGTGCAAAGCTACAGTACATTATTAGTTAATACTCATTGCTGAGCTCAAGGCTTACACCCCCTGTAGCCTGTGCTTTACTTCCATGCCAATTAATATTATTCCTCTTTCTAAATTATATAACCTCTCCACCCAGAAAAAGAATTGTGCATTAAAAAATTAAAATGAAATAAAAAGACCTTAAATTTAGGGCACTACAATGTACTTCACATTATTTTAACATTTATGGATGGTGATCATGTGGGAGATGTGTTTCTTCATTTTGTGGTGGGGGGTAGCCATCTATTTGGCACAGTGACAAGTGGAGGTATGAAGCGGACTGGGATGGAGATTCATGTCAGCTGAGTATTGCCCAGCCCAACCTAGTGGGCCAGAATCGGACTCACCTATTATCTCCTGATTACAGTTGATATTTTGCTTCTTGTTTGCCTTCTATATGGCCAAATTACTTAGATTAGATGTGGCAGCCAGGAGGGCATTAGGGCACTGCAGAATCCTCTGTTGTCCATTTGTCCATGGAGGGAAAAAGAGAGAGAGAACGAGAGAATGGGAAAGAGCCAAGGGTGTGAGCCACATTGGAAGAGGAGAGAGAAAACTGAACATTGAATCATGCCTGTTGCTTGTCTGTTGTCTGCTGTGGGGAGCGTGAGTCTGGCATGGGCAGCCACGGGGGGGGCGACAAGTAAGTGATGGATGTCAGAGGAGTGGCACTGTACTAGGTGGATGAGGAGGAGGTGGAACCAAGCTGAAGGAAACAGAAACAAATTTGATGGCAGATAAAGACCACTTGGACCATCCTGGCTGCACATTTCTCCATACCTACACTAGAACTGCAGATTGTGCCCAATCTACAGGTCTTTTTCTCTCACCCACTGGAAGACTGTTCCAGGAATCCACCACTATTTCTTTAAAGAAGTACTTCCTCACATGTGTCTTTGTTTCCTGAATCTATACCCCTCCAACTTCATATGTCCCCTTGTTCTTGAGCACATTTCCTTCTGAAAAATACTTCCCTCCTCTGTGTTGTTTACCCCTATGAATTATTTAAAGGTCTCTATCATATCTCCCCTCTCCCTTCTATGCTCCAGGGTGCACATATCGAGGTGACCCAACATATGCTACAGCTACCCACATTTTTAATACTGTCAACAAAGAACAGCATCAGTTTCCTTTTATGGCAATAGATAAAGTGTCTCAGAATCCAAGGGATGGAAATTATAATAATTTGGTGTTAAAATGCAAAACATTTTGGATTCTTAATTTAAAAGCATGCCAATACCCAGGGTTAAACACGGGTTTTGAACTTCGCCCATATCTAGAAGATAGATGACCTATTAAGGTGCAAAGCTGAAATTCTCTTTCTTGATCCAAATTTTAAACTGATGGTTACACTAAGTAGAGATGTTTTCATTAGAACTGCTGCCTTTTCTAAGCAAATTCATCTCCTGTTTCTGAAACAATATAAGTGTTTTGACAAAGTTTGTCTTGTTTTATACTCCCCCCTTTTCCCTTTGTGTACAGTTACCCGATCACCCCACATATCTCTCGATGATTAAAATTATAAAGTTTTAGATGTGTTGATATTTTGCTGAATGAGTGTATACCAGATTTTGTTTTTATTAAGAGTTGTGTGTCTGATTTGAAAAACGTTTTTAAAAAGTGGTCATGGCCAATGAAATTGTATCATTTTAGTGATGTCATTATGATGTAATGAAGAATTAAGTATTTAAGTATTATTGTCTGTAGTGGAAGCCAGCCTTTGAGAAAGGATTGAAGGATTCAAAATGCATCAGGTAGGTGCTTTTTTAATTCATTATGAATAAATAATTTTCTGCTTTAACCTGGCATCAGAGCAGTATGTAGTGGTGAGTGCCAAGTGAGGGCTCCATGTTTGACTGTTTGATCTTGAGAGCACTGCTGTCCTTGTGCGCACTTTTCGTATTTTGATATTGAGGTCCTGTAGTTTCTTCTCATAGGGCTTTTGATGCAGACCCTGCACTATGTTATTTGCCCTTCTCTGGACCACTTCCACTGTGTCTATATTCTTCCAGAGATGTGGTCTCCAGAACTGGATACAGTACACTAGGTGGGGTTTTACCAGTGATCTATACAGAGACAACATACTGCCTTGTCACACTGGCTAGCAACCTTTCAGTTATGGATATGATTACCCACAGGTTTCTTTCCTGCATGGCGGTCATCAGTACCACTCCACCCATTTGGTATTCCATTCCTGGGCTTCTGAGCCCTAAGTGTATTATTTTGAACTTTTTCACATTGAAACCCAGTTGCCATAATCTTGACCACTCTTTTAGTTTTCTCAGATCTCTGTTCAGCTTTTCATCCACTGGAGTGTCCTCTCTATTGCAGATTTTCCTGCTTCCCATTGTTTCTCCTGATACACCTCCCTACCCCCCTGCATCTACTTATGCCTTCTGAATGTGACCCTTTTTGTCTTTATCTTTACCTTTTTTGTAATTACTTTTTACCTTCTCCTGGCATCCAGATCTGCTCCCATGTCCCCGCATCATGGTAGGAATCCAGCCACTGTCTGCCTCTACTGCAACTCCCACCATCACCCTAGAACTCCTGTGGCTTACCCCGCCCACAGTGGGGTGGCAGGGAGCCCCCAATTCCCCACCCTATATGGATCCAGTTTTGGGTACAGCATTGGTTCCAGTGATTTCACAGATGGCCATCAACCTGTGTGAACAGGTGCCATCTTTTTCACTTTTTTCCATCCCCTGGAGCCTGGGGCATGCAATGATGCTGGCGGAGGGAAGCATTCATGTATCCACACATGATCCCCCAGGTGTCTGCCTCAAACTACTCCCCAAGCTACTACATAGCACCCTGTCCCCCAGCCTCTGATGGGGGGTGACTGGGCACTGACTAGTGAGGACCCCCTCCTCCAAGAAGGAGAGCAGTACATCGGATGCTCAATCTTTCTCAACCCCTGCCAACCCCCAGTGGCCCATGCTCATTCCTTAACTTGAGTCACCAGAGTAGCATGAGGCAAGGCATCCAGTGCCTCAGCCCCTCAGTGCCACCGAGCCATTCACCATTACCTTTTCAAGGAGGTGAAACCCAGAGGCAGTAGTAAGACTGATTGGAGAGAGGAAGGTCAGCAATCACTCAATGCCAGTAGAGACTGAGGGCATGTAACTGGGCTCAGTGCGGTGCTTGTCAGGGAAGGGAATGGGGGCTCACAGTGCTTCTGACAAGCTGGGTGTCTTCAGGGGTTGAGCTGGTGAAAGGGTGGGAGTCAAGTTGCATGCTTCAGCAGCAGGCAGCACAGACAGAGACATAGCTCAGCAAGAGGACTTACTGAGACACTAAGTGTTAGCTGCAGTCAGCTTGAGGCTGCAGAAGATGTTTGAACTTGAAACTAAAAAGAAAGTCTTAGTTTTCAGAACTAAAGAGTAAACAGGGAACAGATGAGGCACTTTGGGTCACCCTGGAGACAGGAAATGGCACCACAATCCGCATGGGGGTTGTATACAGACCCCCATCTCAGGGGGAGGGAATGGACAAGGAAATGATAGAAGGCTTTCTTAGAATGGCAGAAAAAGGGGAGATATTGTTGATGGGGGACCTGAATATGCCAGATGTTAACTGGAGCACCTTTGCTGCATGCACATCCAAGAGCAGGGTCATTCTTGATGCCCTACAGGGGGCATGCCTCAGACAGCTAGTATCGGAACCCACTCGGGAGGGAGTAATCTTAGACCTGGTACTTTCAAATGGGGATGGAGAAAGAATCTCAGATTTAGAAGTGGGAAGCCATCTGGGAACAAGCGACCACCAAACAGTGTGGTTCACGATAAACACAGCCATACAATCAAGCCATACAAAAGCAAGAGTACTAGACTTTAGGAGGGCTGACTTTGGGAAAATGAGAGAGTGCCTCAGAAAAGCACTAGCAAACAGGCAAGAAGGAGGGGTGGAGGAACAATGGGGAGTGATCAAAACAGCCATCACAGAGGCAACAAGCCTTTGTGTAAAGCAAATCAATAAAACACAACGAAGGAAAAAAACACTATGGTTCACAAAAGAGGTGGCAGGGAAGGTTAAGGAGAAAAGGACAGCATTCAGGAAATATAAGGAAACACAGAAGGAGCAGGACAGAGAACTTTATCAGTTAAAGCAGAAAGAGGCTGGGAAGGCAGTCAGAATAGCAAAGGCCCAAACCGAGGAAAGAATAGCCAATTCTGTTAAGAAGGGGGATAAGACCTTTTATAGGTACATTAGGGAGCGAAGAAAGACCAAAGGAGGGATACTGAAGCTTAATAAAGGGGAGGGAATGTGGGTAGAGGGTGACAGTGAAAAAGCAGGGATACTGAACGAATATTTCTGCTCAATATTCACAAAGGAAGATGAGGGGGAGTTACCTAAACCAAACAAGAGAAACACTCTGAAGATGGTGGTCGATACCAGTCCATTTACAGAAGAAAGGGTTCTGAAAGAACTAATAAAATTGAAGGTGGATAAAGCAATGGGGCCTGATGGGATTCACTCAAGAATTCTGAAAGAACTAAGGGTAGAACTAGTGACATCGCTGACTACTCTCTTTAACAAATCATGGGAGGATGGGGTGGTACCCGAGGACTGGAGGAGGGCAGATGTGATTCCTCTTCACAAAAGTGGGAGCAGGACAGAGGCAGGAAACTACAAACCAGTTAGTTTGACCTCAGTGGTAGGGAAAATGATGGAATCACTTCTGAAGGAAAGAATTGTTGAGTACCTAGAGGCCAGTGGGGCACAGGACCCAAGGCAGCATGGATTCACGATGGGAAGGTCATGTCAGATGAATCTAATAGATTTCTTTGACTGGGTGACTCAAGTAGTAGACCAGGGAGGAGCTGTGGACATGGCCTACCTAGATTTTAGCAAGGCATTTGATACAGTCCTACACAAAAGATTAATACACAAGATAGCCAGCCTTGGAATGGGTCCCAAGGTGGTAGCCTGGATAAAAAATTGGCTAGACAACAGAACGCAAAGGGTAGTAGTAAATGGAGTACACAGTGAAGAAAGGAGGGTTATTAGCGGGCTACCGCAGGGTTCAGTACTGGGACCGGTCCTTTTTAATGTCTTTATAAGTGACATTGCAGAGGAACTGGAAGGAAAAGTATGTCTCTTTGCAGATGACACAAAGATCTGCAACAGGGTTGATACACAAGATGGAGTGGAAAGGATGAGAAGGGACTTGGCAAGGTTGGAGGAATGGTCAAATGTATGGCAGCTCAGATTCAATGCAAAGAAGTGCAAGGTAATGCACATGGGAAACAAAAACCCAGGGAAAGCGTACACAATGGGGGGTGAGATACTGACAACAGTAAAAATAGAAAGAGACCTGGGGTTAATTATATCAGATGACCTAAAGGTGGGCAAGCAATGTGAGAAGGCAGTAAGGAAGGCTGGAGGATACTGGGATGCATAGGAAGAGGCATCAATAGTAGAAAACAGGAAGTTGTTATCCCTCTGTACAGAGTACTGTGTGGAGTTCTGGAGACCCCATCTCCGCAAAGACATAGACAGAGTGGAGGCTGTCCAGAGGAGGGCAACCAAAATGGTGCAGGGTCTGCACCAAAAGACATACGAAGAAAGACTAAAGGAGCTTAATATGTATACTCTTGAGGAAAGAAGGGAGAGAGGGGACATGTTAAAAACTTTCAAGTACCTCAAGGGAATTAACAAAGTCCAAGAGGGTACCATCTTCCAGAAAAAGAGATTTGCAAGAACAAGGGGGAACAATTTGAAGATAGAGGGGAGACGGCTCAGGGGTAATGTGAGGAAGTATTTTTTCACAGAGAGGGTTGTGGATGCATGGAACAGCCTCCTTGAGGAGGTCGTGGAGTCAAGAACAGTGGGGGACTTCAAGAATGCATGGGACAGGCATAAGGCAGTCCTAGGGGCGGGTAAGAGGAAGTAAGCTGTTGGTTAACTAGGCTCTGCAGCTTATTGGTTAGGTAGGAAAATGGGCAGACTAGATGGGCCAAGCGGTCCTTATCTGCCATCAAATTCTATGTTTCTATGTTTCTATGTTTTTTTAAAACAAAAACTGCACTGAAAAAATACCTTTTTAAAAAAATAGAGACTACTGGTGGAGCAGTAGAGTGGCTGGGCAAACATATCAGGCAGGGCATTGGGTGTTGGGGGGACCACTGGACACCAGGGCAAACCTATGTGACATTGGGCATGGCATTGGGTGGGTGTAGGGACCATTGTACACCAGGGAAAGGTATCTTTACTATTGGGTGGACATTGAGTTGGGGGAGAGATCACTGGACACCCAGGAAACTTATGTTTTGAATTGGGCAGACATCAGTTGGTGGGAGGGGCCACTGAATACAAGAGAAATTGAGATTTCATATGAGGCATGGCATCGGGTGAGGGGACCACTAGCATCAGTGATAGCTCTCTGGAATTGGGCAATGGGGGGATGACACTATGCAAACCAGCCTTGCACCCCATGAAAATGAGCCCATAATGGGCATGCAAATGACCCCTTAATGTTTTGTATGCCCAATAGGCTCATTTGCATGGGTCTGTTTGAATATTGGAAATTATGCATTGGCACAAGTCATTGTGGTGCCCTATTTCAGAAGCCATGTCTTCCCATTGCTAAGTGGCTTAGTGCTGGGCTGCCATGACCCTGCATTCATTCGAATAGTGCCAGTGTGCTATTACACTAAATATAGCATTTTCTGGAACCTGGGCTATCGCAAAAGTGCAGCATATATTTATGCACTCCACTTTATGTATTTTTGAATATCAGGCCCCAGGTGCCACTGCATCATCATCATCATCTTCATTAAAGCTGAGATGTAAGAAGTTCAACACCATGTGTGCAGAACCAAATTGCAGATTTTTCTGCATCGTCCTGGCTTCCTCATTTGGTTCAAGTGCCTTGTCCTCTGGTTCTACTACATACAGACTTGGCACCAGTGGTGTCTGAAGCTAAGCTAAACCCTCCATCTGATTCTGAGTCTGACCCCATCCTAAGAATGGTAACAGTTCCACTGACAACGGTGCCTACTCCTCACATGTCTGACAGAGACTATATACAGTACCTATTGATTTTGACCCTGATCATGCTGAAGATGTTGATGATGTGTCTGATGATGACAATGTAGTGTCAGATGAAAAAAGAGATGCCACAATCACATTCAATTGTGATAAGAGTAAAAGCCCTTCCTGTGCCTCCTTGCCCATGCCCCAGTGAGTAGAGCGACCAGACAAACTGCCTGTACTATTAATTCCACAGGTTCCCTCCTACTGCCTCCCTCTGGCACCATCACTACAAGGACCTGGTCTGCTGTTACTACCAGCTTCAGTTTGGTTCCTGTGCCTCCTGCTGCACCTCCATCAACACTCAGAGTACAGTCATATTCCTTTCCTGGCTTTAAAACATAAAACATGTACCTGTATGGCATAGAATCACTTTCTGATAAGTTTCACCAATGAACGTAAAGCATTATGTGTGCACTGTAAAACAACCATTAGTAGGGAGAAGAAACTCAATGGCATGGACATCACTGTGGTGATGCAACACCTAATGCAGCAGCACACTCATGCTCTTGCTTGTCCTACAGATCTCGTTAAACTACATAAAGATGATTCAGATAATGGTGATAATTTTGATGAGTCAGAGCTGAATCATGGTAGTAAGCAAGCAATAACACACGATGAGGTGTGGTTTATTGCCTGATAAGAGCATGCCCAGGGGTGTACTAATGCATGAGGCGCTTGCGCCGAGTGCCTTATGCCACTGGACGTGCTCTTATCAGGCGATAAACCACACCTCAGAGTGTGTTATTGTGCTTATAATATGGGCAATTATTTTATGGATAAAACAAAAAACATGAAGTAGTAAAATATATAACAAAAGGAGATTTCAGTACCAGAAATGGTAAAAAAAATAGTTCGCCTAGTAAGTGTGTGTCAAACTGTTTCATTGGCAGTATAGGGTCTGAGTGAGAAATAAATAGTTGTTGAATGAGATAATGTTTTTTTTAAATATCGGGAGAGAAATCAGCAGCAGTATCAGGATTATTTTTATTTCCGGTAGCCGTTCCAGCCCGCCTCGCTCCAGTCAAGATTTTTGTGTTAAACTGTTTCATTGGCAGTATAGGGTCTATATGTGTTTGTGTTTGAGTCTCTCCACTCCCCCACCCCTCCCATAGCCAGAGTGAGAAATAAATAGTTGTTAAATGAGATAAAGTTTTTTTTTAAATATTGGGAGAGAAATCAGCAGCAGTATCTGGATTATTTTTATTTCAGGTAGCTGTTCCAGCCCGCCTCGCTCCAGTCAAGATTTCATTTATTTTTAAGCATAAGGTTGTGTATCAGGTTGCATTTTGTGCTGCTTAACTATTTTATTTTGTTTCTTTTGCTTTAGAGAATGACTATTTTTATTTGTGACCACAAGATGGAGATGAGCATTAATGATTTACTTCCAGTTGTCCGCTGAAGTGTGGAGATTGCGGTCGGTACTGTGGCAAGTTTTCAGATGTCACTTTTTTGTATTTATTAGTTCCCTTCCGTCTACTGGATTTTGAATTTGTTGCTCAGTAGAAAATATGGAGACAGGACATGTAGGGCACGTTGCAAGATACTGGCGGTTACGGTGCTGTTTATCGTGGAGGTTTTTAATTGCAGAGCTGAAAGACAGTGAGAGCTCGCCTGTCAGTAAGAGACAAGATAGGTACAGAAAAAAAAACTATTCGAGGTACTCACTTTTTTTTACTTTTTTTTTTGTTTTTGTATAATGCAGGTTGCGTAATGTGTGTTGGGGGGGGCGGCAGACCGCGAGCTCGGTGAGAAAGACATTATGTTGTGAGCTGTGCCAGTCTGTATTTCTGTTTTCAATTGGCTCAGCTCACTGATTTGTTGGTGTTATGGGGCTCAGGAGTGTAGGGTAGTGCCGGTTGGCTACTATATCATCTGATAAGGACACGGCTCAGATGATGTAGTAGCCAATCAGAATGCTGGATTTCTTTAGCCCATTTTATAATAACAGTTAATCCCTGCTAGGCAATCATGGTGTCAGAGGGCTATCAGTTACATGGCTTTCACCTCCATCACATAAAATAAGTAGTTCCATTTCTGTTGACTCAGCAACATTAGCTGACATGGTACTCCTATCATCAACACCCCTGCCTCAGCAGTGCAGCAGCACCAGTTCCTTAACCAGTACTTTTTCAAAAGTTAAGCAACTAACTATGGCTCAGTCAGTTGATTGCAAGACCAAATTTGACTCCAAGCATCTGACTGCTTTCCAGATTACATGGCTTATTTGTGAAATGACAGGGACAGATCTGCAACCCTTTTCCATTGTGGAAAATGTTGGATTCTGAAGGCTGCTTGCATTTTTACAGTCAAGATATGAAATACCATCCAGGTTTACATTTATCCACAGAGTAGTTCCAGAGATGTATCAAGCAGTCAAAACCTGCATTATGCATGCTCTGAAGGAGGAAGATGGCAGGATTGTACACTTCACAACAGATATTTGGACAAGTGCCTCAGCTAATGAGCATATTTGCCTGAGAGCACACTGGGTTTCTCTCTCACAGTCACAAAAGCAGTATAATCTAACACCAAAACGCCAGTACAGGGGAGTGGCATTTCTCAGCACCAGTGTTATGGCTAGTGAACACAATAAACACAGTGCAATTAGCATATGTGACATCACAGAAAAACCATGGGAGGAATAGCTGCTCACAAATGGATTATGAGTAGGTACAGTATAACAGTGATAGATAATGTGGCTAACATGATAAAGGTTTTCAGTGACAGTGACACTGATGACAGGAAGGGGAGAGTAGATGTGAACTGCTTAGCACACACATTTAATTTAGTTGCCCACCAATCTTTAGAAAGGAGCACAAGTATCAGCAATCTTATTATGATGACACATAGAATAACCAGCCACTTCCACAGATCTGTGAAAGCAACTGCAACACTACAGACATTCCAACAGCTAGCAAGACTACCTCAACACTCCTTGATACTGGACATCACTACTAGATGGAATTCTACATATTACATGATATAAAGATTAGTGTAACAAAAAAAGGCCGTACATGCAATGGCTACAATATGTCGCATGACATTGGCAGAACTGTTCACTGTTGGACAAGCCTGGACCAACTTCATCCTTTCCCAACTGGACAGTGTTCCAGAGAACTCTTCAGCAGCAGTGCCCCTGTTTGTGAAGTTTTCCCCATGGTGCATATTCTCCTCAGCTTCACCAATAAAACACTTGACAATGATGACCATTCTGATTTAATACAACTGGAACAGACATTTATTGATGAGCTCCATGGGTGGTTTGACAACATATTGAAAGGCAAAAATATGGCTACAATATTAGACCCTTGTTTTAAGGATGACTTACTTGTTTAGGATCCCACTGTTTTACAGGGGTATAAACACCACATGATCCGAAAGGTACAAGTAGCCCAAGTACTCTTGAAAGCTCTGCTTCTTCCAGTACAACAAAGAAATTGTCCTCAGGCTCAGGCACAGGGTTCAAGTACCAGATTCATACTGAAACCTCCAGGAGTATGCCTGTCTGTAGCACAGCTGCAGAGGATCAATGTCACACTCACTATCTCATCAACATTTGGACTTACTTAAATCAGATTGAAAAAGCAAAGCCATATTTTGAAATCTTGTCACAAGAAAACTTTACTGGTGAAAGAATGCTTACTGCATACCTTAATGAATGAATCCAGAGTCTCAAAACCTGAAGCAAATCATTTGTTGTACTGCATGTCAAAGATATCCATTTGTCAACCTCTTGTTCAAGTAGGTGCCTATTATCTTGCTTGTCCACCCACCAGTGTACCTTCAGAATGGATGTTCATCACCACTGGTGACATACTATCTCCAACCGGAGCTACACTTCTCCCTGAGCATGTTGAGCAGCTGCAATCTTTAAAAGTCAGCCTGCCCATACTGAATTGCAATTAGGACATGCACTACTATGATGTTCCAACCACTACTATATTAAACTCTGGCCACAGACTGGACCATTCCACACAGAGATAGGTGACATCAAGGATTCTTTTTTCCTTCCCCTGCGACAACCCTTTCCTAGTTGGGTACTACCTGAGTACAGTACCTTACCTCCCTAACTTGTGTAGCTAAGAGCTGCCAAGAGTAGGAAATGCTGCACTGGACTGGCCTGGAGACCTGCAGGAATGTGAGACACTGGTACTGCAGCAAGGAGTCTGACACATGGATTCTTGAACAAAAAGGTAAAAGTTTACTGAAATTGTGACATAAATCTTTAAAATAACAGCCACAAATGGCACAGTTCAGTTGCAGAATAAATGACAATACAAAACACATAAAATATTCTATACTTCTATACTTTGTTTTATCCTAGCAGGGCAACACTACCCCACCAACCTCCTTGTATTTACCCCTGGAGAGTACAGGCACTCACCACCCATTAGCCCTCCAGATTTCACACTGTTAAAAGATAAGCACCCACCTAGGCCTTGATCCCTGAGCTTTATTCACTTTAGAACTAATGAATGCAGTGACTACTGGGCCATACCTTCAGACAGGCAGTTCACTGACCCCTTCTGCCAGATACCCTCCCTGGTATCCAGTTACTGTTACCCAACACTAGGCTTTACATCAGACCCCAATGCCATACACTTCACTTTACCTTAAGGGTGTACAGTAACTACTAGGCCTTATCTTACCTCAGTCAGCCCACTAACCCCTTCTACCAGATACCCACCCAGGTATCCAATTACACAGTTACTGTATTTTATCTCTATACATCATTAGAAATCAGTTGACATTTCTATACATTCATTACTGTAAAACATTCAAAATTGGCTGTGGCATTAAACATTTTGCATATGGGAACATTAAAAGTTGTGACAGAATCTCCCTTCTGTCCCTTCAGGTTCAATCCTTCACTTGACAAAAGTTTCTTTAAATCAGAAGGACTGAGGCCAAGTCTATGTAAAATAGTGTCACTGTGCTTTTAAAATAGTCCCCAGACTGTATCAACAAGGTTTGTACTATACCACACTCCTTTGGATTTGCTGAAGAAATTCTGTTGTTGAAGTTATTGTGGCCTGGTGTTGTTGGAGGGCCCCCTTTGAGTCAGCAGGTTGATGATGTTGTGAGGAGAAGCAATGATTTCTTCAGGTTTGCAGTTTTTCTTTTTCTGTGAGGAGAACTTGTTATATAGGATCACCAGGCACTTAAAGCAACAGGCTTTCTATCCTTACCCTGTTCTCACTTAGTACCCTATCTGACCCTACACTGGGATCCAGGTGATCCCGTAATCCTACACTTGTAATTTAATTAAATTGTCTCTGTCAGGCTCTGTCTCTCCTCAGGCCTCTTCAGACAAGACACCCCTTTGGCATGGACACCTTCCTTCTTAGTTACTCTCCCTGCTCAGACTGACTACACACTGGCTGTGTAGCTCCTTATATAGATAAAACTCATTAGCATAGTTACATTTGTGGTCAATGAGTGGACACTGGCCTGTCCAATGGCTTAGCACCAATCAACATCCTCCCTGCAGCAGCATAAGCCACAATGGAATTCTCATATTTAAAGCTCAACTGCCCCCTCAACATTCTAAAGATCCCCCCTTTTTAGGACTGTGGTCGGAGTCTACAGCCATTTTACGAGAGCTTTGTAGCTCTGAAAATGGCTTATCTTAGAACCTCTTCCTTTGGACTTTTGCAAATACCCTTCTGAAAGCCCAATAGAGCAGAAAGCCCTCCACCACGATTGGCGTATGGAATAACAGCCGCACTATTTTGATGGTTACTTCCGCATTCTGATGCATGCACTGTGCATGCACACCAGTCGCACACATGCTCGAAGTTGTGCACATGCACAGTGATGCCATGTTATGAATGGCACAATGTCATTCTCTATTTTGTGCCCCCCTCCCTAAGTCATCCACGATGTTATATCACAACACTGGGAGCCCACTTCAGTGTGCAAAATTAGTTTTTCTCTGTAAAACATAAAATGATCCTTCTTCAATGTTTCTTTTGTCCTGGTGCCCCCTGCCACACCATGCCCAACATCAGGGTGCCCAATCCCCATGTCAGCATTCGTGTGACACACTGGGAGCCCACCCCAGTGTGCCTAAATGTTTAGCTTTCCTGTAAATTAGAAAATGGTCCCTTGTTGTTGGTTTGTTTTCCCTGCAAAACTGAAAACCATTCCTTGTCATCACTGTGGTCCCCTTCCCCACCCTCCTACTGAGCACCCACCTCCCTGCACCCCCCCTTACCCCATACCTACTTCTGGAGCTTGGCGCTGTCATCTTCTCTGGACTGGGACATGTCTGCACTCTTCAAAGCCCAACCACGAACTGAAGAATTAAAAGTAAGCATGCTATACAGCCATTCAATGGGATTTTCAACTTATGCTCATATCTCAGTCATTTTGGGGAATTTTCACCACAAATTTTCAACTTCTGGTTCTTGGGACCCCACCTCGTGAAAACTGTCACTGTCATTTTGTTATTCAGTTCCAAAAGGTGATTTCGCAGTCACTGTGCAGAATCACCTTTCAGGATCAATTTACAAAATGACAGTGCCACTATTCATGAGGTGGTGTCCAAAAAAGCCCATGTTGCAAATTTGGTGAAAAAATTCCAGAAAATGACTGTGTTATGAGTGTGCATTGTGCAGTTTCTACACACGCTCCTAACATCACTAATTTTTAATATTTTCACTCCTCATTTTTAACATTGCCATTTTTCCACACCTCCTCCACAACAGTATAGCTGTCATTTTCCACAACCTGCCCAAAATGTGTTTTCGCACCTGTGGTGCAGAATAGCGTGTTTGCTCTGTGCAATCACTTTTCAGGACAATTAAACAAAATGACACTGGCACTATTCATGAGGAGGGGTCCGAAAAAGGCCATGTTAAAAATTTGGTGAAGAAATTCCAAAAAATGACTGCGTTACGATCATGCACTGCACAGTTTCTACGCACACTCGTAACGTCACTAATTGTTAATATTTTCACTTCATATTTTTAACATAGCCATTTTTGTACACCTGCTTCACAACTGTACACCTGTCATTTCCCACAACCTGCCTAAAATGTGTTTTCACACCTGTGGTGCAGAATAGCATGTTTGGTCTGCGCAATCACCTTTTGGGACAATTGAACAAAATTACACTGGCACCGTTCATGAGAAGGGGTCCAAAAAAGGCCAAGTTGAAAATTTGGTGGAACACCTCCAACATATGGCCAAGTTACACCTGGACGTTGAATAATTTTGACGCACATGTGTAACTTTCATCACTTGGTAGCGCTTCACAGCCCTATCGGCTCTGGCCAGAATTTATTTTTGTAACTTAAGCTCATTTTAAAATAAATTTCTTTTTGTCACGCAAAGCAAACACTTTCCCAAGATTTAAGCAGTTTTTCTTCATAATGATTGGACAGCTGTCTTCCTAAGCTCTCTGCTGAATTTTTACTGTACAAAATAGCCCCTTGGAAAGCATAGTTGCTAAGACTAACATCCTTTTTATTTATTTATTTATTTATTTATTACATACAATCAGAATTTACAACCTTTGAATCATAGACTCCTTTGCAAAAGCTCCACGTCAGTGAGTAAATAGGCAATAATGCACATACACAAAGTTAAAAATAGGAAGACAATCTAGGGTTTGGTATACCCAGCATTACATAGTAGTTTGATGTTGCCTAGGGTAAAGTGGGTTTACCCAACATTAACTTGTCCAAAAATACCTAAAGATAGAATCTCGGGCTAGTCAGCCCAGGGAGAGTCCCCAACAAAGAGAGGTGGGGTGAGAAAAGGTGGCGAGGTTAGTAGCAGTAGCAGGATGAGAGCTCATGGAGATGAGTTGTCTGGTTGGTTTTAAAAGGGCCAAGTCTGGGCTCAAATGTAATGGAGCCAGAGGGGGGCATGATGGAGGAAAGCCTTTTGGTCCAGAGAAGTCCTACTGTTGGGTACTGTGAGGGATGTCTTTGAGGAGCTTCTAGTGGTTTTACTTGGGAGGATGGGATTAATAAGGCGGTGGAGTGCCAGCGGGGCTTGTTTAAGGAGTATCTTCTTTGCCAGAAGACAGGTATGATACTTTTATTATCAAATTGACACAATAATCAATTAAAAGCACTTTTCTTTTTTTCCAGTGAAAATAGTCATTTTCTCTTTAACTCTGCTGACTACAACAGTTTTTTCACTCAGGAATTACATATTGATTTTCCCATGCTAAGCCCCACCTTTAGTGTAACTGCCTTCATGGATTTGCTTCACCAAGGACACACTCTCATTAAAAGGTTAGCAACCCCTGTATTTCTCATTTTTACCACATAAAACTATTTTTTTCCTGTATGTAGGGCACTCTTCCATTCGTGTCTGCCAAGTTTAGTGCATTTCTGTTAAAAAAATGGCTTGGCAACATGATGCTGAATATGAAAAATGTGTTGCGACTTAAATAGCTTTATTTTAACAGAGCCTGCATTCAAAGTGCTCCATCTGCACTTGTAGGATTTTTCAGTATTTCCATAGTGTGCCCAGAACTCCCTCAGCCCCCCCCTTGGCTTTTATTTTACTTTATTTATTTATTATATTTTGATGTGTTTTACATGTGTGAAAGCCCTGAGTTTCTGTGCTTAAATCACACTTCCACATGCACAAAATGGCTCTCTCTGAGCTTTCCAGACAGTATTTATGCACTTTACTTCATGTGGGACTTACAAAGTCCCTTTTAGACTGTGCTCCCTTTATTTATGTTTTATTTTACTGAGAGCCAGTCCCTAAAACAGTTTCCCTGGCGTGTATCATCTGCCAACCACATTCAATGGAATTGTTTATCTGGTTGATCCTGCCATGAGAGGAGCGCACCCTGTGTCTCAATCTCGACACAGTGAGCAGCAGGTAAAGTGGTTAGGCCAGAAGCTTAGATTCCAACTGGCTGCAGAGTGAAGTGGCTGCCCAAAGAACAGTCCCAGGGATCCCTACACTGAGCGTGGAGTGCTCTGTTATGGGACGGATGCTCAGTCTCTCACTTTCCCTCTCACTCAGTTTTTAGCACTCGTAGCACCCATAGCTGCCACTTTGCATTACTTTACTTATTCACAGAGCAGCTATTTACCACAGGAGTGATTCTTTCAAGACCAAAATTATTATTTAAAAAAAAAAACATACAGGCAACTCAGGCAGACCAAATCTTGTACTGGACTACCAGCACTTGTGTAGCTAGCCAGGGCAATCAGTTAATTGCCCACTGGCCACCAATATTACCATTTGCTATTTTAACCATAAATACTATATTTTTCATATAAAACCTCTGCCAATTACACTAACTATTTGTAAAACTGCATGTATGTGAGCAAAGCCAGGGCCAGGAGTCCTTTCCTACTTCCCCCCTGCTCTGCATCCCACATTTTCAATTAATGATATGCACACTGCATTTACCTGTAACCAAACCTATTTAAAGCTGCTGATTACTTATATGGTACAATTATAGATTCTAAATCTAGGGTTTTTATCACTGCAGGGGCCACCCTACATCTTTCTGGCAGCTCCTACCTACTCTGGGTCTCGAACCTGGACCCTTCACTAATTATTTTTTAAATACAGAAAAACTACTATTCTGTCCCTATACTTTTGGTGGAACAGTCTATCTAGGCTGTTACACTACATACAGGCAAGATGGAAAAAGAGTCTGATACTGAAAGAATAGATGACTAAGCATGCGCATGCTACTGACTTTCTCCTGGTTGGAAAAGTATACAATAAAAACATGCACCAGGGGCATCTACATGCTACTGACTTAGAAACATAGAAACATAGAAGCTGACAGCAGATATGGACTGCAAGGCCCATCCAATCTTCCCATTTTTTTCTACCTTATGAATGTGCAATCGGCCTTTACTCTGTCAATGGCCTATCTATTCATACTCCTCTGTATTGCTTCCTTATGCATTTCCCATGCCTGTTTGAAGCCCTGCACTGTATTCATATCCATCACTTCCTGAGGTAGGCTGTTCCCTGCATCCACCACCCTTTCTGTGAAAAAGAACTTTCTCACATTACCCCTTAATCAGCCTCCCTCTAATCTCATGCTGTGTCCTCTTGTCCTGCTATTTTTCTTATAGTGAAACATGATAGACTATTTCATTTTGTTAATGCCTTTAAGAGGTTTGAATGTTTCGATCATGTCACCTCTCTCCCTCCTTTGTTCTAGGGTATACATATTGAGCTCCGTTAATCTGCCCTCATGTGTTTCCTGATGCAGTCCCTGCACCATTTTGGTTGCCCTTCTCTGGACTGCCTCCATTTTGTTAATGTCCTTGTGATGGTGTGGCCTCCAGTACTGCACGCAGTACTCCAGATGGGGCCTAACTAGTGTCTTGTAAAGAGAGATTATTACCTCCCTCTTACAAGTTGCGATACCCTTACTAATACACCCCAACATCCCTCTAGCCTTACCTACTGCTTTAGTGGTCTGCTTGGATGATTTCAGGTCATCTGCGATGGTGATGATGCTTAAGTCTCTTTCTTCCCTTGTGATTGCCAACAACTCCCCTCCCAACCTGTAGGTAGCTTCAGGGTTTCTCTTCTCTATGTGCATGATCTTGCACTTCTTTGCATTAAACCCCAGTTGCCACTCGTCCAACCATTTTGTCAGTTTATTCCGATCTCTTCTCATTCTGCCCACCCCATCTGGATAATCTACTCTGTTGCAGATATTGGTGTCATCTACAAACAGACAAACCTTACCCTCCAGCCCATCTGCAATATCACTGATGAAGATATTGATGATGACTGGCCCAAGGACTGATCCCTGAGGTACCCCACTTGTGACTTGCATCTCTTCTGACTGTATACCATTTACCACCACTCTCTATTTTCTGCCCACCAACCAGTTTGCCACCCAGTTGACCAACCTCTGACCCACTCCAAGCCTACCCAGTTTATTAATCAATATTCTATGTAGAACAGTATCGAAAGCTTTGCTGAAGTCAAGGTAGGTGACATCAACTGCACCCCCTTGGTCCACCACTCTGGTTACCCAGTCAAAGAAATCTATGTGATTAGTTTGGCAGGACCTTCCTGTTATAAGTCCATGCTGTCTTGGATCCTGTGCTCCTATGGATTCCAGATATTGCCCTATCCTTTCCTTAAGGAGTGCCTCCATAATCTTGCCCACTACTGAGGTAAGACTGACTGGTCTGTAGTTCCCTGCCTCCTCCCTGCTGCCACTCTTGTGGAGCGGGATCATATGAGCCCTTCTCCTGTCTTCTTGGACCTCTCCAGTGCTCAGAGACTCACTAAACCATTCCGATAATGGCTCTGCTAGTTCCACACTTAGCTCCTTTATTACCCTGGGATGTATGCTATTAGGTCCTATCACCTTGTCCACCCTCAACTTAGCAAGCTCTTGTAGGACCCTTTCTTTTGTGAAGGGACTTGTACACACTTCTACCCCCTTTGTTCATGGTGCTGAGCTGAGGGCTGTGCCCTACCTTCTCCTCAGTAAATACTGAGCAGAAGTATCTATTTAGGATAGATGCTTTTCCTTGGTCCTCCTCCACACACTCCCCCTTATCCCCTTTGATCTTAGCTATAGCCCCTCAGGACTTTCTCCTTTTGCTAATGTATCTAAAGAAAGTCTTGTCCCCTTCTTGTATTGCTCATGCAAGTGTTTCCTTGGTTTGGGCCTCTGCCTGCCTTACTGCCTTCACTGCTTCCCTTAGGGGAGTCTGGTATGCCTCCCTATCTTTGTCCTGCTGCATTCCCTTACATTTCCTGAAGGTCAACCTTTTGGCTCTGATCTTTTCTGCTACTGTTTTTGAGAACCAAAGTAGTTTCCTCCTTCTTTTCCTCTTGCTTTTCTCCCTAACACAATGGGATGTTGCTTCAAGTATTGCATCCTCAATGCTTGCCCACTTTGCCTGTACCCCCCCCCTCCTGTTTTCCTTCTTGCCAGGGCTAGCTTAACTCTGTTGGCCAGCTTATCAAAGTCAGCTCCTCTGAAGTCCCATATTTTTGCCTTGGAATAGGATGGTTTAGTTTTAGTGGCCAAATTGAACTATATCATGTGATGGTCACTGGCCCATAGGTGACCCTCTTCCTGGAGATCTGTGTTCCTTTCCCCATTAGTTAGTACTAGATCCAGGATAGCCCTGTCTCCTGGTTGGAGAAGTATGTGATAAAAACATGCACCATGGATCCCAACTTTCAACTTTAATTAAAAGACTTACTGATGCTGTTGTTGAGTTCTTCACATAGGCTAGGCATTACATCATCTGCCACTATCTCTAAATAAAACAAACCTTAATTTTTGACCCAAAAAAACACCAACATTTTTCCTTATTGTAATATATGAATATCCAAAATAATACTATCCTATCTCCAAAAATTCCTGTAATACATCAGTGCCATTTCCATAATAGTGTCATCCCTGAAGTCATAATACTATCGTTTGTAGTTGATAATATTATTGTTCAGAGCTGATAATACTATTGTTTCAGCTCTCAATGAAAGTATTATCACAGAAATGACACAGCGCATGTGCAAGTCTGCCTGCCACAGAGACCCAGTTGCAAAGGTGCCACGTCCCTTCCTGCACAGCCGAAGTGACAGCACGTATTCTGATTGGCCGCCTTCTTCTGTGGGGTGGGCAGAACAGCTTTTAAAACAAGGTGGCTGTTTGCCCTCACTTAACGGATGCTCACCTATATTTCTTCACTTTTTTGTTAAATTCATCGAATTATCTGCTTCATCCTCCATTAGCTGAAGGACGAAAAAAAGGAAAGGTAGGACTGACTGCCTTCCAAAAGAAAGTGGCCAAAATGTAACGGACACTGGGGGGATGGGGGAGAAGTGAGTGAGGGAGTCTTCAGTGTGCAGGTACGGTAAGCACAGCGCACAGCCGGTCGTGTCACACAAAAAGCCACAGGATTTTTAAACTGATCCATATGTTACAAAAAATAAGAAATAGATGAGGGTGTATTTCATAACAGTAAGACCATCTCAAGGTTTTGGGAACTTTGGGAACCTCTTAAGCTTTGCTCTGGAGGTTCCAAGTCCCCAAAATCTTTTGATGGTCTTATTGCTTTGTAATACATCCTCATCTAGCTATTATTCTGTTTGTTACTGTCACTGTCATTATAAAATATTCATCTGCTGAAGACCTTTTTTACTCTTTTTTGTTTAAATTCAGTAGTGTCTGAAGCATGTTCTTCCAGATGAAATGAAAGGTCTGACAATGAGGATTAGATAGAGGAGTTTTCAGAGACCCCATCTTCCCCCTAAGTGTTCCCCACGCTTCCCCCTGATTCAAAACACTGTACTTATCTTGCAGAGACACGTCACTCTTTTTCCATTGGACTTTGTAGTACTACCTGACCTGGGACTTTTTTTCTTTAACTCTAACAACCTCAAAATCATCTGGGGGGGGTGCATATACACATTAAAAACACTTGTGTGCAGGGGAAGGTTAGATATATTGGGATCTGGAGTAATCACTTCCTCTTGCTCAATTGTTATGTGTCCTACATTATCTGTGAGACCTGAGTCAGGTAGGCTAGGGATATTTGAAGTAGAGTCCTCAGTGGTAGGGGTCACTGCTGCTCGCCGTGCCTGTATCATAGATTGCAAGTTTTCCATTCACTTCTCAGAGGCTCTAGCAGCACCTTGCTGTTCTGCTTTGTGTACAAGATCTTTCTGAGACATACCTGACCTATTGTGAGAGGCCTATGGACATCTGGCAAATGAATGGCCTCTAGGGTTGCCACCTTTGAATGAGGCAAAAACTGGATCCTAAGCTCTGTCCCTAGCTTCACCCCTTTTCATGACTCATCATGCATTGTACCTCCTAGAAAGCCATTTATCATGTCATTAAAAGACAACACTTAAAGCAGCAGTTCGACAAAAATGTAAAGATACTGTACTGTACCTGTTAAAATTACTTTCCCAGGTTCTTTCTAGTTATTTATTTATTTACTTATGTATGTATTTATTTATTTATTGACATTGGTTAACCAGATAAACATACAGAGATAAAATCAATCTCACTTACAGATATGATCTGGGTGGAGACAAGGGAAATACTGTAAATAGCATACAATAGTACACATGGTATATAATAATACATAATAAAGAAATTGTTCCTATAATGTGTACTTTATATATTTTTCTGGCTCCATTTCCTTTTCATGTCCACAGTACTATTTCAAATTCAAATAAATAACCATACTTTTTTCTTGAGGAAAAAATGTATTTAAAACATTTAAAATGCTTAAATTCCGTTAAAGATGAAAATGTTTACCAGCAAATGAAAGTGGAAGACAACTGGCTGTATTGCTGTTACAAAAGGTGGGGGCAGCTTTGCTGCTATGCCACTACAAGATGCAATGGACAAAATCTGGTTAAGTAAGTGCTAATGGTGTTACTGGCCATACTTTACACCTCCCAGGTTGACTGCTTTCGCAAACAAAAGGCTGTATTGACAATAAAACTTGTTTGTAACCTGGACATGTAACTGAAACGATTAATGAGATGACAAAATCTGTTTCAAAAGTATGTGAGCACTTAAAATGGCTCAAAAACCTGACCAGGACATAGCTAAACCGGGTTACCTGATAGGGACCCTGAAAACCTGATAACCAGGTAAAAAACCTGACAGGTGGCAACCCTAATGGCCTCTCTTCTCACAAAGGTTGCATCTGAAAGCATTTTTACAAGCAGCAGTTAGGTGACCATGTATTAGGCAATGAGTACAGTGTGTACTATCACAGGCGATACTTATGTGAAACCTAGAACCATATTTGAAACAAGATTTGGGCTGCCCTGCATAGAAGTGCATGCCCTCAGCCCATCTCAAGAGAACACTGTTTGAGATTCAATACCCAAGATCGGTTTGCAACAGTTTTACCCAAATCTTCCAGCCTCCAGTTCAGATCTGTTCTGAGTCTATTATGGGTTCAGGTCGATCTAATACTTCACACTGTTGTCTCAGCCAGTACAAACTTTCAGAAATGTCGACACCTTCATTTCTGAACATGATAGTGATTATTTGAAGAGTAGGTCTGGTAAGGGGGACTGCCACAAATGCAAGCCACAAAGAACTGTCTTTTAACTTATTTTATTGTTTCCAGAATCTGTCCAGACTGGTGATTTGTTTAAAACTAATATAGTTAAGAGTTCACTGTATGGATTAGGGCATACATTTCTGAAGCAAAATATGTCATACAGTCTTTCAATAAGACACAAGTAATGTATACCCTGTCCAGTGAGGACTCCAGGCCTCCTCTGTAAATAATCCTAACAGCATTCTTTCAGGGTGATGGTTATCTAGTGGTCTGAAAAAAATCTGAATATTTTCTAGGCCTGGCATTCCCCTCTGAAGTATGGCCATGGTCCTCTGACTTGGAGCTTTCTGTGGCTGTGGTACAAGTGTCTTCCCTATCTTGGTAGAGGGTGATTTTACAGGTTCCGATGCCAATGTGGCATCCACAGGGTTGGGCTGGACAAAAATCTTATCTGTGAAGACAGCACAAACCATATTAGATGATTCATCAAAAATGTCAATAATAGGCAGGTTAGTGTTCTCACAACCTTTTGTTGTAGCCGATGTAGAAGCAGTCTTCATTTGAACGTCTAGTTGTAGGTTCTCAGTAGCACTGCTAGGTGCCTTGCTGCAGTGTGCATGTTCTGATGGTAAATCCACAGCTGATTGCAGATGCTAGTAGCTGGTGATGCATTGCTTCTGTATTGCTGCACTTTGGGGTCTGTAGTATCCGAGATCCAGTCTCCTTGGGTTGTTTGGACCCAGCCATCTGAGGTAAGTGCCTTCTCCGAGGACCAAGAAGGATCACTGCCCTTACAGAAATAATTATATGAAATGTTTTCATGCTGCACACATACAACTACCCAAGTTATATGCATGCTGCAAGTACAATTTAAATGTTAAATTGGAACCAATTGCATGCATATGGCACACGTGCAGCAAGCAAATGTGGAAACCATGATTTTTATGTTAAATTGGGAAAGACTGCATGTATGTGGCATGCATGCAAAAAAGCAAGTGGTCACTGATAACCACCCACAGAAAAGTTAAGTGACTTGCTCAGGATCACACTGTACACAAGTGGGAGTTGATGAGATTCAAACCCAGGTCTTCATGCCTCCGAGTCTTCTCACTTGCAGTTCAGTGCCTTTAACCACTAAGCCATAGTGTCTGCATGCATATGACTCACTTGTACTTCAATACATGCTCTATCTGAATACATCTGCATGCATGCATGTGGCATGCCTGCAGCCAGTGTGTGCTTTTCAGTTTTCTTCTCTCCCACATCTCATTTTCACAGTTGAACTGCAGCACACATACTAATGGAAACACATGTTTTTCCCACCACCAATACACAGACATACCCACAAAACCACTTAATTACTTCTGTCTGTTCTATACTCCTACTATTTTTCTCCATAGTTTTGAATGCTTCCACGCAAACAGACTTTATGGTGCAAACACAAATGTTGCAATAACTTGACACACGCACCCACCCACATGGCCAGCCCCCCCCCCAATGCACACACTGTATCAGGTATGGCCATGCTGCTACAGACTACCCACCAAATATAGATATAAGAAAAAAGTATTTTACTTGAGTATTAGGGAGCCAGAGGCTGGAGTCTTTAAGAGTGCTGGGGCATACCCCCTTGAAATGAATGGAGTTATTTTCTGTTACTATTTTATACGTTATGATGGTGAGTTGAAGAATAATGAAAGCCACTGTTCTACTAACAAGGCACTTGTTAATTGAGCAGTGGCCTTCATTAATCTCCAACTCTCCATCAATAATATATAAAATAGTAATTAAAAAATCCTCCATTCATTTCAATGGTGCACACCCCTGCAGTCATTTTTACCCTTTGTCATAATGTGCCTGAGCATGGGGATGTGGAGGTCACCTTCACTGGGGGGGGGGCATAAGCCTGACTATAGTGGGGCTCCAATATTCTGTGCATATCATACCGCTTAACAGTCTGTGAATGCAAGGGACAGTTCTAGAATGTCTGTAACATCTCTAAAAAGTACAACTTATTTGGTTTGACTGAAACGTGCTATGCAAATCAAGAAAAATTCAAATGTATAAGGTTTATCTCCAAGCAGTGCATCAGATTTTGGCTTAAACCCACCCAGTTACTAATCAATGTGTTTCCTGATTGAAGTTTGCCCCCCCCCCAAAAAAAAACAAACTTTGTCCCGATTTTTCTTCCTGATGCCATTCAAATCAATACCCATCCCCTATGGGTCATGAAGCCACCCAAAGGTGAAGAAATGTGAAAAACACATCAATATTTCAGTCCTTCCTCCTTTCCCAATCCTCCTGTAAAAAACATTATTTGCTTTTACTTACCCAGCCATATGGCCAGAACCTGCAGCCTGGCATAGTGTGCCACCAGCCCAGTTTTTAGTTTGCTGCCCCACTCTCCTTGACCAGAAGCTGGATGCTAGAACCAACCATCACAGGTCCTCAATGTAGTCTGTGACCAAGTCACCTCACCATAGAAATCCATCCAACCTGGATTGCTTCCTTCTTGCTTGATTGCTGCTATGGCTGCTACCACACTACACTGATCACCTATGAAGGCCACTCACACCGCTGTTACCACTGCTGCTAAGCCTAGCTTGCTGCAATGGGGGTCTGTACTGTTTTTTTTTGTAAGGCAAGCCTAGTAGAGTAAGTGGGTAGCTTAGTCTTGAGTTAGCTTCTAGTTCACCCTCTGCCCCCCTTCAGCCACCAGGGGAGATGGAGGCTCACTAAGAGTAGAACAGCAAACATACGCTGCCACAACACTGCTATTGAGAGTTCAGTGCTCACTGACTCCTACAAGCTACAGTGTTTAGCCCATCTACTCTGTGGTTGGAAAGACAGTGCCACACTTCCTAGGCTCATGCACTCTTTTTTGGCTGGAGCTCATCCACATCACGTGTGATTGTGCCACTTCTAATTGGTGAAGAGAATGGACAACACAGTACAGACATAGTCAAGTCTGAAGAGTTTCTGCAGCATGAGCACACACAGGCCAGGTGGGCACTTGTTGTGCAAAAGATTAAATTCAAATTTAAAGCCATTACTGCCACACTATAAGAACAACCTAGGCAGAAATACGAAGGGTGGCAACTGTGCCCCTCTGTCCTACCTAAATGGCACCCCTGCTTAATGGTAGAAATTAATTCTCAGGTGCTAACACAATGGTTTCCACTGTGTTCTGAGGTACCGTATCTATATGTTTCATGATGTGTCCTAATCATCCTGTGGGTTAGTGTCACTCATTTTGAGTGTCCATCTCCCTCATTTCAGTGACAAAATGTGAGGTATGGTTCATGCTTCCGAGACCCTACTCTGCACAAAGAGTGCTGAGCATGGCCATAGTGTATATGCTCAGTACAGAATCACAAAGGGATAAAACAGTCATGGATGAACACAATTGTAGCACTAAATATGCATAAGGGATTTGCATGGTCCAAAAACAAAAAGTGAAGGCTTCACAACACACAGGCCACTCTTCATACATCTGGAATGGGGGATGTTGACTGGCTATATCCTAGGCATTTAATGCAATAGGCAAACAATACTTTACAGATTAATGGCGATTTAATGACAAAAATCAAAAGCCATTAAAAACTTGCAAAAGGATCAGAATTAATGAGTTTACCTAATTTTTATGGGAATTCAAATAAAAATGTATTGTAATGACTAATTGCTAGCAGTAGTATAAAACATAGAAACTGATGTGTTTTTTAGATGAGATTTGCACCAGCTTAGCTGCTGCACACATGGCAAGCATGCAGCATGTGAACCTGATGTGATGTTTAAATGATATTCAAACTAGCTTAACTGCTGCATTCATGTCAAGCATGCAACACACAAACCTGATGTAATTTTTAGAAGACGTTCATACCAGCATACCTGCTGTGCACATGTTAAGCTTTCAGCATGCAGACCTGAGTTGCCTTTTAGACCTGGTTCACATATGTTCACTTAGTGTATGCGAACCACATGCAAACATTGCACAATTAAGCATGTGGCATGCATTCTGCATGTACACAGCACACCTATATTTCTGGAAGGGTGGGTTCTTTGTTGTATAAATTACTTTCTCCCAGTTTGCATAGCCCAAGCATTATGGGCCTGTTACTGCATTCCACTAGTGCAGCAGCCATAGGAATCTCCGTACCAGACAGCTCTCCAGCTGCCATGACAGTAACTGCCGGTGCATGACTGTCAGTGCAGAGTCATGCCTTTGCAGCTATTTTTCATTCCTTTTCTTGCAGTAAGGTGAGCAAGAGTGTCCATTGGCATTCATGCCTATGAATTCCTGACATGTCATTCGTTGCAGTGTCTGTCCATAGCAATTCTGTACCAAGCAAAATATCAGTTTGAAAAGTGTGTAGAGTTGTGTCTTCCATAGAATCTGATCCAAAATCCATCAGCAGCATAGGAGTAGTGGCTGAGGATCAAACCTCAGCCCTGGCAACCACTCCTCCTTCCTCACTCTGATCCGCAGAGTCCTCCATTTTGGATGTCTGGCTCCCACCTCAGGAAGAGAAGCAGAATTTTTTTTGAAGACAAATACAGTATAAACAGAAAGAAACAGTACCAAACACTCAAACATTCCAAAATTCAGTACAGTGTAAAATCATGATAATTATCCACAAATCCCTGTCACCCTGTGTTAACAAACCTTCCTAATCACACAATCATCTTTTTCTTCTTAAAAATGAAACCATAAAGGAAAAGTAATTGAACATTTTTATTCTTGACCTAGCTAGTCTTACACTTCTTAATATCAAAATTAGTACTATTTACATTAATTAAACTTGCTTTAATATTGCTACCAGCATGCCTCCCCATCTGTGATTACATTCGGCAACTGTTATTTTTGATTGATCATACTGGTATTGTCTAAGGATTTCCTTTTCCAATCTGTATAACCACAGTCAAAGGGGTTGTATCTACCTGTTGTAATACATATTTACATCTAGTTTGCCATAGTACAAATTTTATACATTTAAAATGAGTCATAGGGTTCCTGCTTCTATGGCTTGTAAATTTCTTGAATAACCTGTCACAATATTTTCATAAGTCACTTGTCTCCACTGCACATTATTCCATCTAGTGGCTAGGAGAGCCCATACTGCTTTCACCCCAGGACAATCCACCAAAAAGTGTTGCATTGATTCTTCCTGCTGTATGCATTCTAGCCTATGACATATTCTCTCATCCATGCTTTCGTGCTTAGCATTACCCTTGACCACCAGTCTCCCATGACAACTGAGGCATCCCACATCCCTTGGTCATGTCCTTCCATTGATCAATCAGAGTGCAATATAATTGTACTGAACCCTCGCCACATTTTTATATTCTGGAACTACTGCACCCCACCTCCTGACTTGCAGCCATGGCTTGGTTCCAGGAGCCAGCAGCCATGCTCTGCTTCTCTTGCCTGCCCGAACATTGAGGCATGCCTGTTCTCCTAAAGTTTGGATCAAAAGCCGGGATTTCCATTGGCTAATCCCCTGCACAGCAAGCCCATCCATTAGATGAAGTATTTTTGCCTAACCAAGCTACTGACCACCAGCATTCCTCCATTCCTTTTCTTTTTTTCAGTTTACAGTTTGGCTTTCTGCTTGTTCTGTAATTCAGTTAAAATTTTCTCCCTTCCACCCGCCCCTGTCACCACCCACTCTCCCCAACCCCTGTCACTCTTTAAATGCTCTTGTAGCTCTCTGGACTCCTCTGTATTGCTAGTGTAGCCACTCATAGTGAAGCTCACTGAGTGTTTCTTTCCAGCCTCACTGTGCTACTGTATGTCCATTGAGTGTTTCCACAAAGTTCTTCTTCCTCAACATGCACTGCAGGTCGCAAGCACCAAGCCTGTTTACTCCAAATGCTAGTGCCTTTTACTCTGGCATTCTGCATTGCCCCACTAACTATTCTGCATCCACAATTATAGTTTCTGCACCCCCATTAGTTCCTGCCTCTTAGTGCAGTCCCTAGTAGAGTGCAAGCTCCAAGTCTACTACTTTCCGTATTAGTAGTTCAAATCTAGCATTCTTCCTGAACCTCTCTCCTCACTAACCACCTCCTACCCACTTCCTCTCCACTGCTTACCTACAGTAGTAGCACCGAATTAATCAAAAGATTTTTAAGGATTTTTAAAAATCCCTATTGAGAATTGTGAAACCTTTAGTTAGGGATTTTGTTTTGTTTGTTAGTGTGTTCACTGCTACCCAGAGAGGGTTGTCTCATCTGATAATGTAGTTGAAAATCTACCAGATGGCACTTAAGTACTGTAATAGGACCTGGCCTTTCTATAGGTATAACAAAAATAATTTTAGAGGATCTTTTTTCCATAAATTTTGTGAAGGATAAATAGGGAATCTCACAAAATTGCTTGACAAATTCGGCACTACTACTGTATCTCTCAGCTTGATTATGTCTAATCTGGCTTTCTCTCCCCTTCTACTCTTACTGTTCCTCCCCTCCCTCTCCTTCCCCTCCTCTCCCTCCACTAATCAAAATGTCCCCACTCTGGCTTTCTTTATTTCATCAAATAGCTACGCTTTTAATCGTGCCGTCTCCCCTGCTCCTTTCTTCCACCTCGGAACCATTTCCCCATCCTCCCTGCATCCTCTCTTTTACCTGTACCTCCCTCACTTGCCTTTATCAAGCTCTTATTAAACATTGCCTCCCCCCTACACTCTATATCCTCTTCCCATAACCTTCACATGCACTGTCAATTCTTTAAAAATCCTAAGTTACACTACCTAATTATTGTCCTCCTGCTTCTCACATCAGGAAGTATCCATCTTAATCCAGGTCCACCTCCAGTCACTATCTCTGGACTTTCCCAAAATAATCCTGTCATCCACTCCACAAATTCCTTCACCCTACCCAATGGCCTTAAGTTACTCCACCTAAATGTACGTAACCTACTGCCCAAATTAGACCTTCTTCAAACAATGGTTGTCTCACTGTCTCCTGATATCCTACTCCTTTCTGAACCTGGCTTAATAAGAAGATACTTGACCATGCCTTATCTATCCCTGGTTATTCCATAGTCAGACAAGATATACCTGGCAGAAGTGGGGGTGTGGCAATGTACATCTCCTCCTCTCTTCAACACACCATCACCATTTCCACCTCTCTCCTAGCAAAGTATGAGGCATTTGTCATTCATTTATCTTTGCCCTTCTATATCCCTGTCTTTGTTGCTGGCATCTATGGTCACCCTAACCTTCCCTCCACCATGGCCACTGACCTGACTACCACCATAGCGTCCCACTCTCAATCAGGAGAACTGTTCATCTTGGGCGATTTCAACTTAAATTGATTGTCACCCTCACGTAATGGAGCATGTAATTACATTACCTCCCAAAATCTTACATAGCTTATCCAAGAACCTCCCCGCCTTAACACTAAAACCCCAAATCACTCCCTGCTTGACTAGGTCCTCATCTCCCACCTACACTGTGTCATCCAATCAGGTATCCTACCTGATGCCCTAAGTGACAATCACTTAATCTACCTGGTTTGCAAGCTCTCCTGATGAACTAGACCCCAAACACCTCTATCTCTCTGCATCTGCTATTGCCTAACCTCTTTCAGAAATTCTAAATGTCTCCTTCAAAACAGCTGTGGTCCCCATGCCCTGGAAGCATGTTGTCATCCTCCTCTTCCCCAAGGGAGGTGACTCCTCTTCCCCAGGGAACTATCACCTTATATCCTTGCTGCCTACCCTTGCTAAGTCCTAGGAACATTTGGTTCTCTCCCAAATCTCCTCCTTCCTCTCTGACTCAAATATCTTCACCCTATTCCAATCTGGATTTAGGAAAAAACACTCTACCACTACCTCCCTACTCAGGCTTACTGATTCAGTCCTCACTGGAATGGACAATGGCCTGATCATCTCCACCATCTTTGTCAACCTTGCTAAGGCTTTCAACACTGTTTCCCACACCCTGCTTCTCCAATCCCTCTCCTCAGCCATACTCTCACCTTCAGCTGCAAACTGGTTCAGTGTCTATCTCACAGGGTGTCCACAATCAGTTAGAATTGCTGGGTCTAGCTTCCAAGCCCCTTGCCAAATCCACACAGGAGTACCTCAGGGCTCAGTGCTGGGCCATCTACTTTTCTCCATCTTTCTTGATGACTTACCATCAGCCTGCTCATCCAAATCCATACACATGTAGGCTGATGATACTGTCTTGTTAATCTCCAGCCATTCACCATCTGATGTGGAAGCCAGACACTAGCTTGACTTTAATAAGATCCAGCACTGGCTTGTCTCCCATCAACTCTTTCTAAATGCCAAGAAAACAGTCTCCATGACATTTTGCACTAGGCAGAGACTTGCTAGGCTCCCTGTTTTGCCCTCCTTCCACACCCTGGATGGGACATTATTTGAGGACATCTCCTCTTTTAGATACCTTGGGGTTTGGCTGGAACAACACCTCAGCTCCTCTAGACACATCAACACCATCCTGAAAAAACTGCTTCCCAAGCTTGGCGCCTTATACAGGACCTGGAATAGCAATCCTTTTATGGCCAGGCATGAGATTGTTCAGAAGATAATTCTTCCTATTTTCGACTACTGTGATGTAGTCTATAGTGCTGCTCCCATATCCACCTTATCCAGATTGGACCCCCTTCTTAATTCTTTCTGCCACTTTGCCCTGGACTCTCCTATACGTACTCATCATTGTGACCTCTATCACTCATTGTCATTCCCTTTACTTGCTAATAGGCACCTCTTTCACTGTGCCAAACACATCTCTAAATACTGGCTAGGCTCGCTACCTTCATATTTATTCACCTCACTCTCAACTCCTCCCCCCCTCCAGCTCACTCCTCAAGATCCTCTGACTCATGCACCATCATAATCCCCACTGTTCTACACATGTTGTCTAGTCTGCTTTCATTCATTGCTTCCCTAAAATCTGGAATGCCCTTCCACAGCAAATTCAACACTCCTCAACCCCCATTCCCTCTCCGCTGCACTTCCTAACTTCCTCTCCTCCAACTGTACTTGTTTTCCTCAATCATAATGCTTCCATCCTCAGCTCTCTTCGCCTTCCCTAACTACCACTGAATATCTTAATAAACAACTTACAAAGAACCTGCACTTGTTTTGTTCAATTTTATTGGTCATCTGTATTCCCTGTTGTATTTTTGTATTCTATTATTCAATTTAATGGTTATCTGCATTACCCTGTTGTACTTTGTATTCCTGTAATTATGCCACCGCTGTTCTTTGTGTATTGATTTCAAATTCAAGTACTATTCTCATGTATTACTTGTTCCTAGAGTTTTGATGGTGTTGTATTTGCTGCTTGTATTCTCCTCATACCTTCTTCCCCAGGTCGCACCGTGAGATGAGAAACTTGTTGTTCAGTGTGCCTTCCTGGTGAAACATGTCAATAAATAAATAAATACATTTTTCCTTAGTGCATTTGGAGACTGATTCCACTTTATAAGAAGAGGAGAGAGCCATCTCTTGGCTACTTTCTTCCATTCCCCCAGTTGGGATGCAAATCTTTGAATATTAGAAAAAAATAAAGGCACTATAATACTATAATAAAAGCTTATTGGAGTAATGAGATTTAGGCTGCACTCTTTGTATGAGCAATACAAGATGTACCTTTTGATCAGATTTAACCTGCTATCCCATATAATCTGAAATACTAAACTTAACAGAGGTGCCTTCATAACATTTGGGGGAAGGGAAAACCACACTCCAATAGGTAAAAATTGGTAGAAGAAAGGTTTTAACTATTGCTACCTTCCTTTTTTTTTGGTTTGTTGCCATGTTTTCCATATTTTCACTTTCTAAGAGCATTCCTCTGGTTTGTCTTTCCAGTTAACATGTGCCATATCCCCCTTCCCAAACTGAATCCCTAGAATTTTTATAGACTCATCTGAAACTTGAATATTATCTATAGTGGCCACCTTATCAGTCTTTCCACTAAGATTGTATCCCGTACATTTAGAATGGTTAATTCAAACCCTTGACACCCGGGAAAAATCTTCTACCTGAACCAGAGCTACGTTTGCTTTCTGGGCATCCACCACAAAGAAACATGCATTATTTGCATATGCCGAGACTGCCACCACATGATCATTGGGAGGTACCTTTATTCCTGAAATCTGTGAGTTCTGCTGTAAGGAACACAATAAGTGGTCAATACAATACACATACAACAGGAGGTTCATTGGGCATCCTTGCCTCACTTCTCTGTTGATTTTCACCCACACTTCCTGAAAACCATTCACCAGTGGTCTTATCGCTGTTTTTTTCTTTTATTTAGTTGTTTAACCAGGAATAGCACACTAAGCTGAAAGCTTTTTTACAGGTGGCATCTGGGAGCACAGGGAAGTTAAGTGACTTGCTCAGTGTCACACAGTATGCAAGTGGAAGCTGTGGGATTCAAACCCAGGTCTGGTCTGCTGGATATCACCAGATTTGCAGTTCAGAGCCTTAAACAAGTGCGCTATACTACCTCCTCATCATATATAACTTCATAATCCAGTTACAAAACATCTCTGGAATTCTATATTTCTTTAGAGCTTCCCCTGTATATTTGCGGGACACCCTGCCAAAAGCCTGTTCCTGGTCTAATGACAGTAGTGTGTAGTGTCTTGTGACCCCATTTTCACCACTTCTCTAATTAAGAGATTATCTTGAATGCTTCTACCTATGACAGAACAAATTTGTCCTTTAGAAACTAAGGTGGGAACTGTTCTAGTGAGCCTTGCAGCTAAAATTTTCATTAGGATTTTTAAGTCTGTATTAGGAGGTTCAAAAGCCTCCAGTTCTTTAAATGGTACTGGTCTCCTTTTTTAGAAAAAAAAAAAATTTGCAAAGGTGTACCCAGCCAGGGTATTATATTCCCATCCTCTAACATACAGTTAAAAACTACCGTAAAAACTTCTGATAATTCCTCAGCCAAGGTTTTATAAAATTCAGAGGTTAAGCCATCCAGTCCTGGTGGTGTGTTATTTTTTAATTTCTTAATGGCCACCATTATTTCAGGTGCCATGATGGCTTTAATCAAGGCCTGGGTGGTTTCTATTGGGAGGATAGGTACTTGTACAGAATCCAAAAAAAGGTGCTGCTGCTCCTCTGAAATGCAAGAATCTGAATACATTGTGGCCATATGAGAGGAACTCTAAAAATAATTTCTGCATTGGTGGTCACTACTGCACCAGAGGGGTCATATAATTTATCAGTAGTCCTACTTTGAATTCTCCGCTTGCAACTTTCAAAAATATCCGCCGATATGTTTTTGCCCAGGGTACATGTTCTATGTTCCAGTAACAAAAAGGTTGCTCTTGAATATTGCAATTTTTCCATATCTGTTTTCAGAATCTGTATTTGGTCTGTATATTGTCCATACTCTTTGTTTACCAGAGACATAATCTTAAATAACTGAGCTCTCAAAGTTAAATATTGTTTATACTGATCATTGCTGATTTGGCTAGCTTGCTGCTGAATTCATTTTTTGATATCCAGTTTAGTGTCCATCCACCACCTACTTACATCATCATCCAGGCATGCCACTGATTTCCTGGCATTTACTTAAGCAATAATGCATGACAGGGTGTGGGTCGTGTTGGAATAACCTTATGCCTGGGGTGGTTGGGCATAAGGCTGCAGGCTGAGTGTGTCCAACACCCCAGAAGTAAGGTAATCCCAGCACGACCCTCAACCTGGAGTGCATTATTACTATTATACAATGGTTGAGTTGCAAAGAAAAAAAAAGATAAAAAAAAAACATATTTAAAATCAGTTTTTCTTTCATTTTTGGTCTATGTAGGAAGATCTTTAGGGAAAAAAATCCACAGTTCATGTTTTGCCCACTAAATGGTGATACCAATATATACTGTGTTCTGTTTTTGTCTCTCAGGTCTGTGTGTGCTTGTCTGTCCCAGGGTGGGGTTGTGCCTGCCCCAGTAATTTTATTATTATTATGTTTTTATGTATAACAAATCCAGCCCTTTGTTTTGTCACCTGAGATGTGTGGTCATGGAGTGGATTGCAAGGATCAGGCAGCTAAGGTGATTATGACAGTAATGGGATAAAACTGACTGAGTACAGGTACAGCTTTACTTGTTTGAAAACTTGTAGCAGATCCTCTCTCTCTCTCTCTCTCTCTCTCTCTCTCTCTCTCTCTATGGCCTGTGAGTGCGCTGTTCCTGTGTTTTATGGCTTTACTTGTTGTTGGAGCAGGGCCAGCATTCAGGATGTGTGCTAGAAGAGGAAGAAAGTAAACACTGTGTCAGCTTTTTTACTTTGAAGCAAATGGTGTCAGTGAACCGATCAGCAGTTACTGTCATCATGTTTCACTGAAGCTGCTTGGTTTGCCGGAGAAAAGATTACATAAAAAATTCATTTCTTTTACATATTTTATACAGGCTTTTTAAAAATATTGATTGTTAATCACTAGTTCTGGCAAAGCTCAGGAGAACTGCCATGAAGGTAGCTGGCAGACGAAAAAAGCAAGTTTCTGTGGTAGTTTCTTGTGGAGCGAGGGTGGCAGTCTGGTGGGCATGCACTCATGTGATGCACTGGCAAGTGGGTCAGGAAGCGACGAGAAAGCTAATTTGAGCCACAACTTTATTTTAAAGTTATTTTAAATTTGTATCATTAGGAATAATGTCAGGAGCAGACAGGACACTGCAGGCTGCTATGAGTTGATGCAACAGTGAAGGTACATCTCCGAAGCTTAAAGTGTGAGGAACAACATGTGGCACAGACCAGGTGGACAAAGCTGTGTGTAATGATTTCTAACAGGCTTTCTTCATCTGAGATGGTCATGTGTATGCCTGAACTTCATACAGTGAGGTTATACTCAGATAACCTCACTGTCCCAGGCACACACTGACCAATCAGAGTAAAGGAAACTTTTTTGCCATAGTATAATTAAGCAATAAGGCATGACAGGGTGTGGTATATCGTGGGATATTGTCACGCCTCGGGTGGTTGGGCACGAGGCCGCAGGCCAAGTGTGTCCAACGACCCGAGAAGTGACGATATCACACGATATACCACACCCTGGAGTGCCTTATTGCTATTATGAACTGGGTCAATTGATATTGTAGGCATTTAATGTAGAAAAAGAAATTTTGAAATATTTTAATGCTGTTTTTATAGGTGTGTAGGTACACATTTAAAAAAAAAAGTTCGTGTAGGTCACGTTTTGGGCACTAGGTGGTGCTGTTGAATGTGGATTTTGTTAGAAAGTCTTCATTCCCATAGTATTGGTGCCCCTTCCCCAAAGTTTAGTAACGTTGTCTGTTATGGAGTAACTGAAGCTAGTTTTTGGCTTTTTTCATTTGTTTGAGGAGTTGAACAATCGCGATGTCAACCAAAAAAAATATGTGGGTGGACAATAAACTGCCTACGAATGTGCACCGCGGCTGCGCAAGATGACAGAAGTTGTTTTTTATGTCTGGATTCAGTGTGTTTTCCCTGCATTGCTTTTGAGGAAAGCGAGATGGTAAGGCATTACAGTTTATATTTAGCGCAATTGTGTTCTGAATGAGCGGGTTGTACATTCTGGCGGTTTGGCCCGAGGCAGCATGACTGCGAGGGTGGGGGTGCAGTTTCGTAATGAATTAGCTGGTGCTGTCAGTGAAAGAAGAGGAGATTTATTTATCTTTGCAGAGCGTGGTGCTGTGGGCTTACAGTTGTGATGATGTTATTTTTTTTTTTAATAATGACCGACAAACTCTGACTGGCTTCGATCATGAGACACTAAGAACACTGCGCTGGGAGTAGCAGGTGGCTGGAGAGTTTTCGAGCCGTGATGATGTAGCCCGATATCATCACGGCTTCGAAACCCTCTCGGCCAATCAGCTTGCTCCATTTACGATCGCAGGTTCATAATAAATCTTTAACCATCTGTAGAATATCAGGGTTCTCTAACAGAGTGGAATTTAATTTCTAATAGCCCTTTCCTGCAGACTGGCTTTCTGAAAGACTAATCTGTGAATTAAGAAAAGATGGTCCAAATTCTCTACAGGCAGTACGCTTGCTGAGTGTATTTGAACAAGTTTAGAAGAGAACACAAAATCTATTCTTGTGGCTAGATTGCCTTTATATAAAGTCTGTCCTCCACCAGGGTAGATCTTTCTATATATGTCTTTAAGTTCCAAATTTGATACTATTGTTTTAAGGCATTTGTATCACAAAGTTGTTTTGCAGTTTTTTCCCCTCTATCTGATGTTTGTAGTCCCCAGCCCATAGTAAATTTTGGGTTGTAAACAAGTAAGGTATATAAGATGGAACAAATCTACCCACCCTTTTTTTGTCTGAGATGCATATATATTAATAGCCCTCCATACTGTATTATTATGGTTAAAGTCAATAAGTAGTGTTCTACCTGGGCAGATGTCCACTATTTTAGTTATGGTATAATTATACCCTCTAAAGAAAACTCCCACCCCATCACATCTATCCATCCCACAAGAAAACAAACTCTAGCCAAAGCCGATAGGACTGTGAAAAGCTATCAAGTGACCAAAGTTACACATGTGCATAGGAATTATTCAACACAAGGGTGTAACTTGACCATTTTTTGGAGTTGTTGCACCAAATTTTCAACATGGCCTTTTTGGGACCCTCCTCATGAAGAGTGCCAATGTCATTTTGTTTACTTGTCACAAAAGGTGATTTTGCAGAGCGAATGCTCTATCCTGTGCCACAGGTGCGAAAACATGTTTTGGGCAGGCTGTAGAAAATAACAGCTGTACTGTCTTGAAGGAGGTTTGCAAAAATGGAAATGTTGAAAATATGGAGTGAAAATATTAAAAGTTGGCGGAGTTAGGAGTGTGCGTAGAAACTGTGAAATGGACACTCTTATTGCAGTTATTTTTTAGAACTTTTTCACCAAATTCACAACATGGGCTTTTTGGGACCCCACCTCATGAACAGTGGCATTGTCATTTATGAATTGGTCCCAAAAGGTGATTCTGCACAGCGACAGCGAAATCACCTTTCACGACTGAGTAACATAATAACAGTTTTCATGAGGTAGGTTCCCAAGAACCCCATGTTGAAAATTTGGGGCAAAAATTCCAAATAATTTCTGATTTATCAGCATAAGTTGAAAATCTCATTGAATGGCATTATAGCATGCTTATCTTAGATTCTTCAGTTTGCGGTTTGGCTTTGAAGAGTGCAGATGTGTCCCAGTCCAGAGAAGAAAATGGTGCTGACCTCTGGAGGTTAGGATGGGGTAGGGAGGGTGTGAGGTGGTGGGTGCTGAGTGGGAGGGTGGGGATGTGGTAGGGAGACAGAAATGATGACAAGGGACTGTTTTCTTTTTTACAGAAAAAAATAAACACAAGTGGAGGACGATGAGGGACCATTTTCTTTTTTACAGGTAACAGAAAAAGAAAACATTTGGACATACTGGGGTGGGCTCTCAGTGTGTCACATGATGGGTGGGTTGTACAGGATGCTGACATGAGGATTAGGCACCATGATGTCGGTGGGGGGGTGGGTGGAAGAAAAAAAAAATGTTAGGCACACTAGGGTGGGCTCCCACTGTGCCACGTGAGTTGGGGGGTGCACATAATGCCGACACAGGGATTGGTCACCCCGATGTTAATGGATAACATTAAACATCTTTGGGCACACTGGGGTGGGCTCCTGGTGTACCACATGAGTTGGGGGGGTACAGACAAATCTTTGGACACACTGGAGTAGGCTCCCAGTGTGCCACTTGAGTTGGTGGGGGGCACAGAATGCCGCAGAGCTGGTAGCGGCAATGCAACTGTGCATGCATAGCACTTGTGCATGTGCAGTTGTAGTGAATGGCATTTTGCCATTCACAACATGACAGCACCAGTAGAACTGCATATGCATGAGTTGTCTGCATGCGCAGTTCATGCACCTGAATGCGGAAGTAACAGCCAAAATAGTGCGGCTGTTATTCCATAGCAGCTGATTGTGGCGGAGGGGTTCAAGCTCCATATGGGCTTTTGAAAGGATACTTCCAAAATCCAATGGAAGGTTCTATGATCAGCCATTTTTAGAGCTACTGAGTGATCCCAAAATGGTTGTAGGCTCTGCCCACAGCCCTAAAAAGGATGAGCCCCAACACCATAATCTTTGTGCTGACTTAACATCTGCAGTGGTGTTCAGTTTATTATCCTGCAAAAAAACAAATGTCTAAGGCCAAATCCTTGAGAATGGAGAAAATTACAAGATGTCTCTGAGCATTTATAATGTTATTGATGTTCAGAGTGGCAATGTTATAGATGTGTGGGGAGGCCATGAGAAATTATTTATGAATTGATTTCCAATCTCCTGATAATTCTAGGATGACTCTCCAGGTTCTTTTTACTTTTCATGCATGCTTTCTGAACTTCTGCTGCTAGCTGCTCCTCTTCAGAGTCTGTGGTGAGAGTTGGCTGGGAAGATCTTATTGAGGAGGTTTCCAACTTCTCTCTTTGATCCGAGTCCTGAGATTGGAGGACTTCATATCTGTTTTTTAAATCCTCTTTTATTTGGCCCTCAGATATTTTAGACATTTTTGCTTTAGGTTGATGTTTCTTTAATAGCTCATTTTTTGTGGTTACCACAGTCATAAATGGTGGTGGCATTACTTTTTCATCATTAGATACTTCATTGTCAGGCTGTGCTCTTGGAATGGGGTCAGCCTGCTGTTCACTTATTTCCATAGGTTCTTGCATAGTTATTTCAGTATTTTGTAACTGAGTCTCATCAGGTTGTGTTGTTGGATCAGTCTTATTGTCCTATAAGGGGGGGAGGAATCTGCTGAGGGACTAGGGTCTGGGGGAGGGGATCTCTATCTGTGGAGCAGGTTGGTCAGGTTGCCTCTGTTTTTCCTGTTCCTTCCTCATTTCATTCATGCAATTTTTTTGAGCTATATTTAGGATTCCTTCCTGATCTGGGCTATCGTCCCGAGTATGTGTGGCCCATTGACAAGTCCTGTAGGCATGGCCTTGTTCCTCACGTAGGTTGCATTTCAGCTAGTTGGTGCATGCTGAACTGTTATACCCATATTCTAGGCATAGATTACATTTTATCCTGTCACAGGCATTACTCAGGTGTAATGTTGAACCTCATTTAAAACATGTCTTGGATTGTCCCTGGTAAAAACAATGCCCCCTGTCTTTCCCCAGAAAAGAAAAACGGCTTGGTAAATCGTTTGGGCCTTTTTGGGTTAGCTGTAGCTTCACTTTGAAATTCCATCCCACTGTCCAGATATGCTCTTCATCCAGAACTGGTTGGGGTTGCCCAAAAATGTCACAGTGCTGGGTCAGCCAATGTGTAATGTCATGTATACTGACTCCTTCGTTTCTGAACAAAATACTGATTTGACGAATAGTAGGATTGCACTAAATGGTAGCCAAAGTGCAGTGTATTTCTTTTTTTTCATAATTTGCCCAAAAGCGGTCCAGCCAAATAGGAATTTTAAAACTGATGTCAAACAAAGTGTCTCCTGATGCATGGATTAAAGCATAAATTTTGTTTGAAAAAAATATCATGGATTCCTTGATTAGGGTTCTCCCCACATAAATTATGTCAGGTGCTATTTATAGACCCCCCATGTACTGTAACCACACTGCATTTCTCCTTTGGGCTTGGGCAACATTTTGAAGAATCGTGTCCAGAGCTGTTGTGCTGTTTCTGAGCCCCTGGTCCCCTTATTTACCAGTTGGTCCTGGTCCATCCTATCCCCTTATGTTGGTTTTGTGGTGCTTGGTCCTTCTCTTGCTGATTCTGAATCCTGGGAGGTGCTATCCATTTGGGGGTACTAGGCTTAGTATTCTGCAGGGTGTAAATGACATGTTCAGCATGTAAGTCCAGATCTGAATAATTAGTAAATGGTACTTGAGCTACCCCTTGTGCAGGCCCCTGGAATTGTGTACCAGGTTAAATATTAATAGGAGTTTGGTTTCCTCCAGGCTCTATGCTAGGGGTTATTTCAGGACCACCTGGAATTGGGCTGTGTGAGGGGTCAGGGACCAATTGCCCTTTTGCCGTTTTACACCAGCCTGCCTCAGTCAAGGATTTTTCAACAGACCAAGGGGTGACCATGGGTTTTGCTGCTACCTATGATTTGTACTCACAGCTCAGCCCTTGCGCATTTTATGTTTTTCTTTACTCTTCTCATCTGTAGCTTTAGCTTTACTTTTTAGTGTTTTATTTGTACTCACATTCCCTTTCTGCTTTGCGTCAAGTGAACCACTTGTGTTTTGTTTCTGAGTTTCATCTGTATCCATTGTGCGCGTGGGCACTGGCTCAGCAGCAGTCGTTGCCTTTGATGCTGCTGCATTATGCATTCCTTAAATTCCAGCTTGCCATTCTGCTCTAGCTCCTCTGCACTGCATTCCACATTCTCTTCTGCCTGTTGCACTTCCATCTGGTCAATGACAGTTTCCTCTGTGGATTCATTCGACAATTCCAATAGTGTGGTTCTTTTTTTTTTTGCAGTCAGTGTGCAGAGCCAGTTTTCCTCTGTCTGCAGCAGCTGTTTTTCAGGATAGTAAGCCGTATTTGATTCAGACACTCCTTCCCTGGCTTCACCCAATGCTGCATTTTCATTCTCCAATGCTGGACCTGCAGGGATGGAGATCAGCTCCCCAGCAAGTACGCCAGCAGCTGCCTCTTGCTCCCTCTGGTCATCTGCCATGACGGTTAGACCATCAGCAGCTCTCCCATTGGAGAGTAGGGGAATTTTTTATTGAAACTTCAAAAATAATGACACAAACATGTTAAGTCACAAAGTATAATATGTCAATCGAATAATAAACACAAATCAAATAAGCATTATATCACACGGTTTACCTATAGCGGTGCGACACCCACCTCACTGACATCGCTGACAGTGACAGCCTCAATGGCGAGTATTGGCATTGCACTGTCGGGGATGTATCAATGTTTTTATCAGGGGATTGCACCTCCTCAAACCCTGCATGTGTCAAGTTGGAGTTGTCTCAGTGGAGAGGGTGAAACACTGGGGCGAGGCAGTCCCACTGCCAGCAAAGACCATCACAGTAACCTGAGGTATTTGCTCAATTCCTGTCATCGTGATGGTCTTCGTGCTAGCGGTTTCACTCTAGCATTGATATACACATCATACACCCTTCCCATTTACCCACTACTTTAGAGTGGGGAGTTTGTATTATTGTCATTGTGATAACAAATCATAAGAAAATGACATCCTCTGCATAGAAAGACATCAGCTCCAAATGAACAGGGCTATCACTTCATACTACCATGCAGTGTTTCCATACTCTGACCACCACCCCCTACCCCCTTTAAGATAAGAGTAGAGGAATTTTATTGATAAAGAAACCATCAAAAATATACATTTGTACAAAACAACCTCAGGTAAACATAAGAAACAAAAAAATGAGTTAATCACAGTGGGGATAAAACAAAATGTAGGCAAGAACAGAAAGAAATATGAATAACTATATACAAAGGAATACTACACATATAATTGCTAAGAATTTTTGTAACATCATTGTTACAAGGCATTGCTCCTAATCCAAAAGCTATCAGTGCACTGACATGGTTTACCTAACTTAAAGTAGGGGAATTTTATTGGTAAAGAAGCAGCAAAAAGAAATATCCTCTTAATTTTCATTATGTACTTTATAAACTCCAGTATGTGGCCTTAAACTCCATCATAGCTTGTTAAAGTAAAATAACTAACAAATTAAATTGATTCAAAAGGAAAACATACCCTCATGTTTTATGTTTTCTTAGGGAAACAATCTAAAGTTCAGGAGCCTATGGGTTAATATACTTACACATGGCATATATATGAACAACTACATAACTAAACAAAAGGAGGATAGTCCCCAATAATAATTCCACACATATAAAGAAGCACAACAATTTTCTGTTTTCTGTTTACTATCAATTCTCTGATATAGTTGCATCTGTCTATTTAGATTTGATAAAAAAAAAGAAAAGCCTTTCCATCATTTAGAAACCTTGGGTAGTAGGTGGAGATAGGCATGATAGAAACTTTCAAATATCTCAAGGGATTCAACAAAGCCCAGGAGGGTAGCATCTTTAAGAAAAAGAGATGTGCAAGAACCCCCTTGCAAAATTTGAAGACAGAGGGGGTACAGCTCAAGGGCAATGTGAGGAAGTATTTTTTCATGGAGAGGTGGTGGATGCATGGAATGGCCTTACTGAGGAGGTTGTGGGGTCAAAAACAGTGGGGGAATTCAAGAGTGCATGAGACAGACATAAGGCAATTTTGGTGGGTGGTAGGAAGAAGTAGGCTGTTGGTTAACTAGGATCTATGGCTTATTCAATAGGTAGGAAATTGGCAGACTGCGGGGCCAAGTGGTCAGTTCTATGATATGGCGGTGCCAAATCATGCATCAGATATCGCTGGATGTCAGGTGGAGAAAACAATTTTGCCACCCTGACAACCTTGGTGCATGGAAAACAGTGCCAGGGACTGAAAATATTGCTCTGTGTGGTGGGCTGTGCCCCACCCCACCCCCATGTGGGGGCTTGCCTCCAGACACCCCTACTTAAGGATTCTCAACTCCAGGCAGGTGCATGTTGGGGGGAGTTCAAAAGCAAATAAGAAATAAGTTTTGGGCTGGGCGCAAGAAAAGCACAGTAGCGCACAGTCCCAGACCCGAACCCGAAACCCCAACACCGCAAGCGGAGGCCAATCCTTGACACCATGGTACAGCTCAGCAGACGACCGCAATGCCACCCTCTACAATTCCTCTGCCCCCTCCCAGGCCACACTCACCGTGCTCGCTTCCTCCCCCCCACGCACGTGTACACGTAGTGACATCCTGTCGCTAGGGCTACACCACCACATCCGGGTCACCCTTCCTGCCCTCACCATTTGGGCTTTTGCCCATATCGCATCGCTGTTTCGGACGGCGCCGTGATTCAGGCACCGACCTCACGTGCTCCCAAGTGGTCCTTATCTGCCATCAATGTCTATGTTTCTATGTGTTCACAGAGAATACGCAAGGCTTCATGAGTCATTAGTTTATGTTGTAAAACCCATTGACATCAAACCTGCCATATGTAATATTTTAAACAACATAAAAAAATTTCTAAAGTCCCCCAATGAAATCTCTTGGGGAGACAGGTATAATTACCTAATATTAAAATTTCATAAGACAAGGCAGTGAGCCACCCTTGATTCCATTTCCAAGTGAGATTAGCCCATTTGTTTTGTACATGAGTACAAAGGATTAGGAAATGTTGCATGGTTTCTTCGATTGCCCAATATGTGGGATAGGGACCATATTTTCCTTCTAGGGCCTTATGTTTATTCTTCCCTTTAACATTAAGCCTTCCATATGATGAGAGACAGAGTTTCCCACATATTAGTGGGGATCCTATTGTTGTTTAACTGCTACAAGACTCTCTTGTGTAGGTGTCAGGGACAATTTTTAAATTCCACTTCAGTTACATAGTTAAGCCCCATAATTAAATTATATAGGGAAGATGTAGAGTTCTGAAGTATTTGAGTTTTAGAAAGACCCGATTTATGTAGTTTCTGAGCAGCTGGTTTCAGGTATTTAGGTACCGGTAGTCTATGAGTAGGTTTTGGGGCCTTGTCCTCCCAGGCCAGGAAATACCACTGAAGGTTGTTTCTTAACCATTGAAAAGGGGGAAGGTTTGAAGGCACCAAGCCTGCTCTAACTGTCTGAGAAAGAAAGAGTGAATGAAAAAATAGAACTGGATCAATCATCCCTAAACCTCCTTTTTGTATGGGTAGACAGGTTTACATTCATTTTATTGGGTTGAGCCTACTGTCCCACAGCATTTGGAAAAATCAACTATAGATTCTTGTTTCAAAAGTAAAGCGGGGAAGAAAAATCATGGTGACATATAAAAAGCAAGGGACTATGAACTTTTTAATTACTTGTATTCTTTGTAGTTTGGACATTTTCCAACTTTTCCATTGATTTACCCTATATTCACAAGCCTGAGTGGTAGATTTTCAATTTTGGTGGGGCATGTTTGTAGGCCCAAAATGTGTCCCAAGGATTTTAACAGTTCCAGAAGAAAAGGGGATACCATATATAATTGAGGGGGTATGAGTCTGAACACCCAAAAAAATCCCTATACTTTTTCCCAAATTAAACTGGGCATTTGATAGTGAAGAATATTTGGAGATATCCTGCAGTATAGGGGGCATACACCCAATGTGACTAGGAAATAAACACAGATCATCTGCATAAACCAATATCTTTATTTCATCCTCTGCATCAGAAGCCCTGAGGCCTGTCCAATAAGGGTTATTGATCAGAGTCCTTAGGAGAGGGTCTAAAGAAAAATTGTATAAAGGGGCTGAGAGGACAGCCCTGATGAACCCCTACTGTGAATTTGAATTTTCGAGTAATTTGCCCTAAAATAATGGGATGTATCACTGAACCACTGCACCACTGCAGAGGAATAGAGTACGTTTAACCAGGATAAAAAGGGGGGGGGGGTGCCATAAGTTTTGAAAGTGCTTAGTAAAAAGGAATGATTCACTCTGTCGAAAGCTTTGCTCTGATCCAAAGAGAGAAGCAAGCCAGTTTTATTGCAGGAATTGTAAAATTCTTTAATTTCTCTGATAATAATCAATGGATGTAGCATCTTGCAGTTAGGGAGTCCACAAAACTGTGCAGGGTGGATCACTTGATTTGCTATTTTTCTTAGTCGGATATTAAGTAACTGTGTCAATATTTTATAATCAGAGTTTAAAATACTTATAGGTCTTGAGTTTTGAATTAGAGTTCTGGCACCAAATTTATATATAAAAATGATTAATCCTGTGAAAAAATCTTCAGGAGGTTTATCTTTCCTTAATATGAACATATACACTTTCTCCAGACAGGCTGACAGAATCCCTGAGAAACATTGATAAAATTCATACGGAAGGCCATCAATTGCTGGTGATGTGCCTAGCTTTTGGGTTTTAATAACTGACTCAATTTCAACAGCAGTAATGTGTATATCCAACTCCTTAGAGTCACATTTGGGAATAGAATGTAAAATTGTATTTAAATAGGTAGAGGTGTCAGGCTCAGCTGGGGGGATGAGTCATAGAGAGACTATTTAAGTAGTCAGTAATAATATATTGAAGTTGTGATTCAGAATGTACCAAAACCCCATTCTTATCAGCCAAACAAGAAAAGGTGGTGGATTCCTTCCATTTTTTACATGCTTCATAGTGGTCACCGGTTGGGGATTTTTTTGTACTGTATGTAAGTTCTATATTTATTGTTTGTGCCCTGACATATTGATATTCCCTCATCTGTGTTTTTATTTTATTGATTTGATCAGTATAGTCATTTCTGGTGGTTGAACCTAGGGTAAACAGATACTGTAGCTGGGACCGGAGGCTATGGTACTTAAAAAAATTATCGCTCTTCTTTTTCCTCCCATAAGCTTGGAACCACTGCTTTATACCTCTCTGTGTATTAGATCACCACAAACCTATATTGTTGTATAAACTGAATGAAGAATTTCTTGCCCACAACAATCTGTTAATTTCAGAGTGAATTAGAGGGTCAGCTAAGATGGAAGTGTTCAGTTTCCATCTATTTCATTTCTTGTGTCCACTCAGAGGGTTTAAAATTTGAATCTTCAAAATTAGATGATCTGAAAATTCAGAGGGTACTGTTGCATAAGATAAAACAGAGATGTTTTGGATATAAAAATATGGTCAATAGTTGAAACTAACTACCCTCTTCTATAGGTAAATTTAGGCCCTGATTTTTCAAAAGTGACACAGTTAAGGAGGTCAGCAGTGGAAATGTGTTTTTCTAAAGCATTGAGATCACAATATTTTTTTTAACTTTGTTCTTCTTAGTGTCACTGTGAACCACACAACTAAAGTCACCCCCAAGAGAAATGTGTCTGGAGGTGACTAAGAAAAGTTGCAGGGAGGTCAAGAGGTCAACTCTCAACCTTGGTTAGGGGGCCCATAAACCAGTATATACCTAGAGGCTGTTACAGTTCAAATTCCATTGATTATTAGAACTCTTCCTGAAATAAGGTCTATGAGCTTGGATAAGTGGAAAGTGGAGTTCTGGAAGAGAATAACCACCCCATCTGCCCAGTCTAATCTGAAGGACCAATAGGATGGACCCCAGATACATTCAGATTTAAACAAATGAATCTGGTCCACTGTAAACATCCAAGTCTCCTGTAAAAAAATCACTGGGAAATAGTAATCATGTAAATGCTGTAATAAAGCCTGTCTCTTTTTATAGTTTACCAGACTACATACATTCAAAGAAACCAGTCCCAGTTTATACATTTGCTGTTAGAGATAAAAGGGCATTATCAGAAGCTTTTCTTTCTTCTTTTCTTTTTTCTCCCTTTATAGTCTGTGGTTTCTACCTGAGAACCAGAGCTTCAGTAATTTTTGGGCACTGGGTCAGGTTCACCTGTGTCAATGACTGTTTTGCCCCAGTCATTGTTGGCCAACACTGAAATGGGGTTGTCTTGTTCTGCTTGGATAGATTAAGTAACTCCTTTAGTATTCCTGGTAGAGTGGCTCCTCCCAGATGCTGTAGACCACTGTTGTGTTGTGGTGGGGAGCATAGAAGACAGTATAGCCTGTAATGGGCCTTTAGATTGTACTGGAAGAGGATCCTCATAACAGACAGGTGCCAGGACCACTGGAATCTCTGAGGCAACTAAGTCCATGGTTGTATAAGCGGGGGGCTTTTGGTCATTCTTGGAGGTTTCAATTGCACTGAGTTCTTTGGGAATACTGGAAGAGGCATCCAGGTTCTGAGGAGAAGTTTCAAATTTAACTAATTCAGGTTCAGGGGTTGTGATAGCATCCTGAGCCACTGAATAAAGTGAATCTGAGTTTATAACACTCAGTCTATTTTTCACAGCCCAATGACATTCTGAAAAGGTATGGCCATACTCCTCACAGAGGTCACATTTAGTGTGGTTTGCACATTGGTGGGTTATATGTCCAGTTTCCCTGCAACTATCACATCTTGGAGTGTCACACATGTTAGACAGGTGTGTCCGAGCCCCACATTTATAACATGCTCAGGGCTGTCCAGCATAGAAGCAGACACTCTGATCCCTTTCTAAAAGGAAGGAGTTTGGTATATGGCAGATTCCGTCTGTGTCTTGATGTAGTTTTACTTTAAATTTCCAACTCCCAGTTCAGAAAATTTCTTTGTCTAGAATTGCTTAAGGGGAACTTAGCACTTCACATTTTGAGTTCAGCCAGTAGGCCATGTCTTCTATGTGGACCCCCTCATTGTGGAACATTACTGTAATGAATTTAATGAGGGGTTTGGTAAGCAGGATTACCATGAAAGAACTCCAAAGTGGTGTGAACTTCATTCTGTTATATCTTTGTCAAAATGTCTCCAGGACATGAGAGGTATGAAAGTTCACATCATAATTATCTTCGCTTGAAACATTGCTAAATGCACAAACTTCATTTGGCATAAAATGGAGAGAATCTTTTAGAATTGTCTTACCAACATACTTTCTATCTGGTCTAATTTCCAAACCCCCTTTGTAGTGAATGTGCACCACGTTCCTTCGGAGGCAGTCTCTTTTTTACTTTCGTAAAAAGTCCTGATAATAATGTTTTTTTTTTGGGGGTCAGGGCTAGCCTCTGCAGGGTTGGTGTTTGATGGCTGACCAGGCCCAAGTACTGGAGTCACAGAAGGCATATTGTCAGTTACCAGTTTTGAGGGGAAGGGGGCCCTATTAGTGGCATTAATGAGTGGCATAGGGATAACACCGGATTGACCTGCAATATGAGTAGAAATAACAGGTTCAATTACTGATGCAGGTACTAACACAACTTCATTGCCTAGTGCAGACTTGACAGTACTCTTGGAGTCATTTAGTGGCTGCCTAACACCCTGCAATATTGCAGCAGAAAACCCTCCATTTATACATTGTGGTACCTGATTCCCGAGGTGAGATTTCCATTCAGGAGTAGTGTGAGCCAAAATGCTATTGTCCCAGGATGGATCTGGCATCCATATACCTTCTGAGTTCCTTATCCAGCCTGATTCCTGGAGTGCTTTCTCTGGTGACCATGGGACATTACCAGTGGTACTTGAGGGTATCTCAAATGAAGCTTGTACCAATGCAGCAGCAGTTGATGTTGCCAAGGTAGGGATTGCGGCAGGTGTTTCTTTTATAGCGGGGACTCCTTCTTCATCTGAGACCATCAGATCAGTCAGAATATTCATTTTCTCAAAGGTGAAGTTAGTCCTTTTAGATTTTGCTGGGTCCGTTTGCAGTGGCTTACCAAAGGTAGAAGTTTAGCAAAAAAAGAAAAGACTAACACCTGACTAATCCATAGAAGACATTTGATAAATAATTGGATCAGCGATTGTTGTTTGGTACATCCTAGATACTGGGCACTGAGTAGACTGAGTGTCAAGGTTATTGCCAGGGCAGGCTTTATCCAAGACAGGGCCTGATTCTTTTTTAATTACAGTACCTTTTAGTTTAAGCAGTGCAGAGTTGAGTTCTTTTTGGTGATCTGCCAAGCGTTGAGCTTTATTTTTCCAGTTCAGTCTGTAGATTAAAGGAAAGAGGTGTAGTATCTGTAGACTTCTGTTGATCCAAAGTGGGAATACCTTTTACAGTCATCTGGACAATCTCAGCTTCTTTTTCTTTAGTTTGCTCTTTCTCCTTATTTATACCATTAATTCCATCTGTAGAGGCATCAAAAAAGATTTCCATCTCTGGAGCAGCAGAGGCAGGGGAGGACACCTGCTCCCCAGTCTCAAGAGCATCCATCCTCTCCGGTGGTTCACCAGAGCTGGCAATCCTAGCAATGGACAGCAGCTCCCCTTACCGACGAGTAGGGGAATTTCCCCGGTGTCCTGGCCAAATTTCACCCATTCACTAAAAATACACCAAACAGCTTAATTTGCTTCAATTTCAGTTGGTTCCCATCTGTATCTCCCCCCTCCCTTTGGATAATGCTGAAAATAGACAGAATCATCTAGCTCTCCTTTCCCGGTCAACAAAAATAAAATAAAAATAAATTCTTCCTGCCGTAAATTGTCCCTATGTGACTCATCTTCATAATTTTCTTAGAATTCTGTTGCTGGTTGATGCCACTTGATAGTCCAAACCATTGCCACTCTTCCTGTTGTAAATTATCCCTGTATGACTTCTCATTTCGTCATCATAATTCTGTTGCTGCCACTGAATGACCCAGACCACCGTACTGTCACTCTTCCTGTCGCATCTGCTATTGAAATGGTATAACACATAGTGGTAATTAGATGCCATTCGCTGATTTTGAAAGAAAGTTACAGACAGACAGGAGTGCTTGTCTCTATCTATGCATGTCTTCCACTACTCCCTTACAGGATGAACATCTGTTGCATTGACTAGGCCAATATTACACCTCTGTGAGACTGTTCTAGTTGAGTAGGGTGGTGACATGGCACAGACAGAGGAATAAATGATGCCATGGGTTCATACCAGCCTGTTCAATGCAGCAGGTCCAGACCTGCTGTGTAACATTTCTCCTCTGCTGTTCAATTGATTGCATCACTGATTATTACTATATATTACACTTATGATTTTGGTTCTGTTTTGGTTCTGGTTCTGATTTGCCCAACTCAGCAGAACTGTAAAATTGGTCGCACACCCCTAGCAACAAGGTATGTTTATGACCCTGTCTGCACTGAATGCGGAGCAGAAGTTAACAACAGGGAGGCTTATGAACACCCTTTGAATGCTCCCCACCTGGGATGATCGAATTCATGCTTTCTCTTGGCTTCTGGCCAAGGAGTGACAAAGTGGATATACCATTGGAGGTATACAGTACGTGACAGCCACACAGAAATGGCAATAGTTGAATCATGATAATGTGATGATACTGCATGTAGGTTTCCTATTGACCCACTGCTGTACACTGTGATGTTCTTCCACACTACCCTGAGCCCCACCATATTTCAAGTAAATAAAAAAAAACTTTGCCCAACTAATTTAGCCTCCCAATGTCCCTGCATCCTCCTCATAACCCTAACCCTCTTCCTCAGTAACAGAAATGTTATTTATGTGATCTCCAATCCCAAGTTCATTTAGTATCCCAACTCCTGCAACCCCACCACAGTCACTATAGTGCAGGACTAATATATAGTTCTGATAATAAGCCAAATTCTCCATTCCACTAATTAAACATATTGGTATCCTGTGATTATAGCAACTGAAAATGAGCGACTGCTGAAACAGAAAGTCATTTTCACCGATGTCAAGAACAACCCTGCAAGGGTAGCGATCCTACAGCAAAAGTGGCTGTTGGGAGAGCAACTGGAAGTGGGGAATAGTGAAGGGGAGCAATGGGGAAGGGTCTGTTGAGGAATGCTCTGCCTGCTCCAGTCCAGCTAATCCTGTGGCGTGGTAGTGAGGGTGGCTAGCTCTGGCTGAGTAGATATGGGGTTTGGGGCTGGGGACTGGAGGGTTACAATTTTTGCACTGCCTGCAGATGTGGCACTTACTTTTTCCTGCAAATGTAGGCTGTGCCCCTTCCCCGACATGCACCCCCCCCTAGAGTTAGTAATCTTTATTCAGAGAGGATGGTGGCAAAGCATCCCACGAGGGGGGGCAGTTCCTCCTCAAAAATGCTTTTTCTTTTGCCCAATGTCAGGTCACTGGCAAGTGTATATCACCAATTTGCTTTTCAGCAATATACATACTAACATACTAACATACTATTTGCCAGCAGATTAGGCCTTACGGTCTATCGAGTCTGCTCGAACCTAGATCCTTAGTTGGGTGCCGAGATCCTGAAAATATACACTCGCCATAATAGCGATCACTATTTTGTGATCACTATTATGACACGGAACCAGTGTATTATAGCAACCTCAATGCTCTCTTTTTTTTGTGGGGCACTGATTTAAACACTATGCAAACCAAAGGAGCCAGCATCATATCTCACAGAAATAAGCTGACATAATTAACAGAAAAAGTGCTTTAGTACTCATAAGTATAAAGGTAAAACATGTAGCACCAGCAGCAGCCAGCACCATAGTGTACATGGCTCCTCTGGTGTGCATAGCTGTATTTTTGCCATGATCACAGTCCACACTCTTAAAGAGCCTTTGACGCCTCAAGAAGAACTTTGAAGAACATAATATTTGTACACAAAGCATCTTATATTTCTCATTACAAAAAAGCACAAGCAGACCTGTGTTCACAGATCGAGCAGTTGCTATCCCAACAAAAGAACTGAAAAAGCACACAAAGGGGAAGCACTCAGAGCCAAATAAATAATCACAGAATAACCCAGGAAATCTGCATGTGGAAAAGAGGAACCCACTGCACACTACCCCAGCACTTCGTGTCCTCTCTGGGACACTTCTTCAGGGGGTGGGGTTCTGGTACAAAGAGTCTCGTTTTAGTTTGAATTCTTAAAGGTACAGAAAAAAATTCACAATTCTTATATGTTATATAGATACCAACACCCAAATGAACAAACGCCTACAGTGATAAGTGTGAAACCAATAATCAAGGCCCCTAGAATTGTGTGGCTGCAAAATTCTGCTCAGAACTTGCAACCCACTGCAGAACTTCTGCAGTGCCACAGAATTCACTGTTCTTAGTGATTCTTTATTAATATTTCCATTTATCCATAGAATCTGGTTCCTGTCCCCTCTTTTTATATCCCAAACCCCTCTATGCTCAGAATGTGATGTTATCAATGCTATAGCATCATACATTAGCTAATGAAATGGCTGCATTCTGCCACAGAAATGAATAATCACTTATCTGCCACAGCTCCCACTGCCAGAGGTGGTAGAATTGCCCATCAAGCACTGCGATATTTGCTCAAACTGCACTACAGCCTAATGCAATTTTCAGTCAGATTATGTTATTACACTAGGGCCAGCTTAAACAAAACCTTCACAATAACATAGAACTGTTAAGTCCATACCTTACTTTGTACAAACTTTTTTTTGCCTTTAAGGTAAAGAGATGCCATCTGAAATGAATAACTGGTAAAATGAAGTAACCTGTCATTTTTAAGAAAATAAAGTAATTATGCCCAGAAAAGTGAAATATAATAATGTGTAGACCTGCTGAAAGAATAGAACTGTTAAAGAAATAATTGTGCTGTACACATTTTTGCCAGGGTTATTGATTACATATTGTCATTGGTTGATAGAATCACTTAACATTATGGAGAAATGTTGTTTGCAGGGCCAGCTGTTGGCCCAGAGGGTAGCATGTTGTGTTCCCATGCCGGCAACTCAGGTTCAGAGATGAGCTCTGGGAGCTGGCTGGGCAGCATATGAATTAGGGGAACACATCACTGCTCTGAGCCTGGGAAGGTATGGTGTAGTGTTCTGTCACATGGGGACACATTGTGATGGTCTAGACAGCTTTACCTCACAATGGGTTCACATGCATGTCATGGCCTGATGGTGTTACGTGGTGTGTCAGGGGAAGCAGGTTGGCATGAAAAATGAGTTTTGCAATATCTCCTCTAGTCGGTTTAATCCATTTCCAAAGAGACCCATATGAATGAGATACAATTTCATGGAAATTAAAAAAAAATATATATATATATATATATATATAGATACACACACACACACACAAACATATATGCAGTATCTCTTTCACTCTCACTAGATATATAAATATATATATACACACACACACACACAAATATTTGTATGTATGTTACAGATTGCATATGACTATATAAGTGATACAATAGTGGTGACAAGGCAATGATATCTAACTACGGGCCAATATCTATCATCTCCCCACTATCTAAAGTGCTGGAGAAAATCGTAACAAACCAACTCACCGAATACCTAAACAAGTACAATTTGCTCTGCCCAAACCAACACGGTTTCCGGCAGAAACACAGTACCACCACTGCATTGCTTGCATACTCTGATTACGCACACAAGGCACTAGATGAAGGTAAATTGGTGGGCTCCATCTTCATCGACCTCACTAAAGCCTTCGATACCATCAACCAACCTCTACTGATATCCCAGCTCCAAAGAATGGGAGTGGCACCAAACGCACTAAATTGGTTCAATGATTACCTATCACAAAGGAGTCAGCGAGTCAAAATCGGGCAGACACTATCCAGCTCCAGAGAGGTACTCCTAGGAGTTCCTCAGGGATCAATCCTTGGCCCCTTGCTTTTCAGCCTCTTTATTAATGAACTCCCCATGGCTTGTGACACCAGTCTCATCCTGTATGCGGATGATGCTGTGCTGCTAAGCAGTGGCACCTCCCAGGCAGCACTACAAACAGAACTACAAACCTCCTTCAACAAACTCGAGGACTGGTTTTGTAGGAAAAGGCTGCTACTGAACTACAAGAAAACCAAGGCTGTGATCCACTCCAGCCATTGCAATAAGCGCAGGCCCCCCAATATCAACAATAATGCAGGTGAGCAGATTGAGCAGGTACAATCATTTAAGTACCTAAGAGTCACCCTTGATGACTCTCTCACATATACAAACCATATTGACTCCCTTGTCAGGTCAGTTAACACAAAGATCGGGGTCCTCTACAGACATAAGAACTCCCTCACTCTGGAAACACTCTGACTCTCGGTCTCCAGCTCAATACTTCCCACGATAGACTACGGGCTTGTGGTCTATGGAGCTGCCACTGACACTGCACTCAACAGGGTCCAAATTGCATTAAATAAGGCATGCCGCCTAACCCTGAGCACAGACCATTACACCCATACTTGCACTCTGCATAAAAGCACTAACTGGCTGAGCCTAAAAGACAGGCTCAAATACCAAACCTGTCTATTGGGTAAAAAGGCTCTCCTCGGAAAAACACCACCCTGCATAGTAAACCTGCTCAAGGCCTCTCCCTCATCGCATATCACCAGAGGGAAGAAAAATGGAGCACTGTCCATCCCATTCCGGCGAACCTCACTTGGTCAGCGTACCTTCACCTACCGAGCCCCCCTCTGGCTAAATGAACTCCCGCAGAAACTACATACACACAGCCTGCATCAGTTCAAAACTGGCCTCAAACTGCACCTACAGTCTATCTCACAATGCACGTGCCCCCCAGGAAAAATCTGATAGACTCACCCACTACCACCGTTAAACCCAGCACTGAAATCGTGACTATTAAACTGCCTAATGCGCTGAACCTTTATGACTGTATCTTTCTGTAGTCTGTAACCACTGTATTTGTGCTAATCCTGTAACAAATGTATTTGCTCTGAAATCTGTATTTACTGTTCTGGTGTTTCTGTATCATTAGTCCTCCCTGACAAGGAACCTTTGTAACTGAACTTGTTCCGAAACCTGTAACCACTGTATTTGTGTTTTGCAATGTTTGTCCACCCTGACATGGAACCTTTGTAACTGAACTTGTTCCGAAACCTGTAACCACTGTATTTGTTTTGCAATGTTTGTCCACCCTGACATGGAACCTTTGTAAAAGAGCTCATGCTCAAAGGTTTTTCCGAATATTCATAAATAAATAAAAAAAATAAACATACCGCGGACCTCGTGAGTGGTGTAGACAGCATTTATATATATATATATATATATATATATATATATATATATATATATGTGATACACAGTGGGGATCTCATGAGTGGTATAGATAGCATGAGTATAGAACTACCTTATTTATCACATAAAGTCCCCTCTGCATGTTTCATATATGCAATAGGCTAGGCCCTTAAGGGATAGATATTTTTTTGTGTTTTTAGGCATAAAATTATTTCTATAAGTCTGTTATTGTTTGAACTAGTGTTACTGTGCTTTCCCCATCCTGATTATGATAACCATTGCCATGGAAGTGAAGTCAGGATGACAAGTTGACACTGTGATGTGGTAGTTCATTAGTACCATAGAAAGTCCACAGAAATTACAAACCACTGCCACAGAAGTTCTGGGGCAAATGGTAATCTTGCCACAGAACTTGGTCCCAATGTGCAGCAGAAAAGTAGTGGTCTTGCCAATAATCATGGCCATATGTGAAAAAATTATAAATGTATCTTATTGAGCTGCAGAGGATTATCAACACTGAGAGGCCAACAAAAACTGCTAAAGATCAAAAGACTAATGAGTAAAAAGAGAACTCTGTTAAACAGAAACATTCAGGGTGGGATATTCAGACTGCACCAAAAAGATGTGCAATAGTGGGAACAGGCACAAGAGCAGTGCGCCACTGCGCAATGTGTGCGATATTCAAACCAAGCTCAGGCCAAGGTGTGCCTGCACAACACAGCTGAATACTGTGCCACATGCACCATGGTGCATCCAGGGATGTGCAGTCGAGCAGGGCCGATGCTCAGTAGCACATCCAGTGATGCGCAGGGACAAGGACAGGAAGCAGGGGTGCACTAGCCATGGAAGCCATGGTCAGAGGAGCATGCAGCAGGCCAGACACACCAACCTCCCCAGGCCCCCCATGAACTGCACAACCAGAGGTGAGCTGGATGGACCACCAGCCTATGATCCCCAGCACTAATTCAACAGCAGAGGCACAGTGCCCAGCACACTCCCCTGGTAAGCAGTGACCATAACACAAGGAGGGCAGGACCCTCCAGTGCCACTGCACCCCACCAATGCTGATCACCCCCTGTACAGTGATCCCAAGACACTTGGCCCAGAAGCATCACTAAACAGTGCATGACCCCGAAGGCATGCCACCATCACCACTGTGACAATGCAACCCTATGCCCCATGGTGCCATGCATGACAGCCCCACTCTGATCCCCTTTCAGCAGGTGACACCAGCCACTGACACAACAGCAGCATACACAATGCCCCCCTGCATGGCCCCCACCATGGCACAGCAGAGAGGTCGACCCTGCGTCAATACTCGAGGGACCCCCGCAGATGTGACAAAGGTCTGCCCTGGACACCACCACCAGCAGGACAGCATAGCCGCCCACTGTGGTGCATGGAGGCATGACCACACAGGATGCAACACAGGGCACAGACAAATCCCTCACCCTGTCCCAAAGGTACCCCATCACAGATCCACACAAAGTGGGGCAACAGATGCTGCTGTTGCATGTCCAATGATGCTGTGTACCCACGGCCTGTACACTATCATGGCACTGGTGAGCTAGTCATGTGCTGCATTCACCATGAACCTGTCCGCCGCCAGCATGCGGCTGGAGCACATGTGACAGACAGCAGACCACAGACACTGCCACAGAAACCATCTACAGCATGGAGGGGGGACAAAAACAGCACTGCCCACATTGTCACCTGAGGCAGATGTGCAATAGACCTGGAAACAGGATGCCAGCTGCCATGGCACCATGCCTAGAGGGTGGCTGACATGGACAGCCACTAATGTCATGCCAGCAGACATTCATGCATTGGGGGGTGGCACAACCATGTATACACAGACATGCAAGGGGCTCAGCTGCATGGACCAGGCACAGACTGACAGGGGAGACTGGGACATAGTGCATGCACCTGGGACCACTGCATACAGGCATCCAGTGCACAGGGCTCAACACACATACCACAGATAGGGACCATGGCCCCCACCCATGCCAGTGGAGGGGCCCTGCCAGACAAACACATGACCAGGCCTGCACCACCCCCTGATGCCATGCACACCACTGCAGCAAGGCACCAGATGCCCACTGCAAATCAGAGACCACCACAGTTGTTGTATGAAACGTGTATATAATTCAAATGGCAACAATATAAACAACAACTATCTACATAACTATTTACAAAGTTGGGGGCACAAGGCTACATCTCAGGTGGGGATGGGCATGGGGCAAGGGGGAACATCAAGGAGTGGGACAAAGGGGTATGAGGGACAGTCTGGGGGGAAGAAACAGCACAGGCACTGCAGGCCCTACTGGTGGTCCTTCTCTGCCCTGCAGTCTCTGTGGCGCCACCTGTGCTGCCGCCGGTCACTGCGCTCCATTCCCTGAAACATCTCTAGAGTTGCCCAGGTCACCTGAAGGATTTCTTGAATGTGACGCTCCAGGGTCATCCAGCACTGTCCACCTAGAACAAGTGAGCAGAGTCAGTACGTGTGACTAGCCAGACCCCTGCAGTCCACCCAATGTGCATGGCATACAGCTGTGGGCCTCGCCCCTGTGATGGCATGTGACCACCCACAGTGGGCACGCCCACAAGACCCGCCTACCCAGGCACCCATAGCTATGCAAACTGCTGCACACCCCCACCGCCCATGCACTACACAGCACCAACATGGCTGTAAAGTGTCATGGCTATGCAGTGTAGTGGCAGTGGCACAGCCAGGCACCCAGTGCACACACAGCCCACCTGTGACACCCACCCACACATGCAGTGCCACAGGACAGTGCAGAGTGCACCATGTGGTGTGCATGGCAGTGGGGCCATGTGCAGGGGGCCATGCCCTGCCACCACCCCTGCAACCCACTATGCACAGATGTAAGGGGAAACATGGCACTCATCTGTGTCCTGGTCAGCAGGGCATTGCTGACCCACGGCACCACCACTGTGCCTCGGCTGCAAGGTCACACCACCTGCTCCGGCCTGCCGTCCCTGCTCATGGGCCAACCGGGCCCTACAGTGATCCTCCAGGCCTAGGGTGCCAACATGGAGAGGGTAACATCAGTACAGGTCAGTAACATAGCCCCCCCCTTGCTGTGTGTATGCCCGCACAGCCCAACCATGATGCGGTGGCACAGGGTGTACACAAGGCACCCCAACACCAGCAACACAGGTAGGTCCCCTGCGGCATGGCCTGATGGCCACCTCGATACCTGGACAGACAGATACTACCAGTGATGTGATGGAGCCCCTGCCTAGCCATGGCATGGCACCCTGCCAGGCAAGTGCCTGCAGTCACCCCAGGAGGTTGGGGTCCTGCCACTGGAGGTCACCATATCTGGCAAAAATTTGTTTTCACACCTAAGGTGTGGAATGAAATTCCAGTGGTATGGAATGATGTTTCAATGGGGATTTCAAAATTTTCACCTACCAATATCGTGAGGTGGGGTAATAAGAAAACTATGCTGATAATTTGGTATACAAATATAGTAAAATGCCCAGGTTATGAGTAAACATTACAGCATTTCATCATTCACTCAGAGCTTTACTAATTTTCAATTTTTTGACTCCAAACTTTAATATAGACATTTTTCCACACCACTTCATAAATGTGGTAAGTTTCATTTTTTTCAATGGTGGAAGAGGCGTGTTTTCAAACTTCTGATGCAAACAACATTTTGGCCAATATACTATAAATGCTACATGTCACGTTTATAAGGGGAGTCATAAACTGGCAATCTTGAAAATCTGGGATCAAAATATATATATATATATAATTAGTATTATTATTATATGGGTGCAGTCATGCCATTATAATTAGGGCTGAGTAGACAGTTCAATGTTAAACTCAAAATTTTGCACTTTAATAACTTTGCAACCGTTCAACGGATTTGCACAAAATTTGGTATGCACCTTCCTAGGGGTAGATCTCTTTATGGGGTAAGTTATGTTTCAGTCGAATGTGTAGTCTCCTAGTTATGGATAGGTGAAAAATATATGTTTTTGCCAATTGACTTTGCTTGGACCTTTCTTTAAACTTGCTGAGAGCACAGAGTGTTTGGTTTTTGAGTCTGAAATTTTCAGGGCTGCCTTTTGCTAGTCTGGTAAAAAAATAATAAGCAGTTTTCAAGTTATAGCAATTAAAAAATGTGAAAAAATAATTTCTGAGCATACTCAGTAAGCACTTCAAGATACTGTAGCTGTATAAAATGAAGTAGGAATCTTGCTTTGTATGGGAAAATTCCTACTTTGTATGGCCGCCAACTTGCTTTCAGTTTTGCCTGAAAAATTCAAATTTAGAAATCTCCCAAAATGATATTCTGGTGAGGAACCAACACATGTAGCTTGTTATTGTGACCCTTTATGTGCATTCTGTACTTTACTGCTCAAAAATGCCCTTAAAATGTGTTTTATTAACATTTTAATTCTGTGTTCATATTGGTGTCTTACAAAGTAGGATCCCGCTTCGTATGCTGAGACACGAAGTAGGATCATACATAGATACATAGATACATAGACAGTGTCGGCAGATAAGGGCCTATGGCCCACCTAGTCTGCCCATTTGAGCTTGTAAGTTCAGTTTGTTTTCCTAGAAGTCTATTTCCCCTTACCCCTGACCTCTAGAATTCCTTTATGTCTATCCATGCATTCTTAAATCATTGATTGTTTCAGCCCCACCACTTCCTCTGGCAGGGTGTTCCACTTGTCCACCACCCGTTCTGTGAAGAAATTCTTTCTCATGTTTCCTCTGAATCGTCCTCCCTCCAACTTCATCCCATGCCCTCTAGTCCTGAAACATCTTTTTCGCTTAAAAATAGTGTTTTCCTGCACCCTGTTCCTCCCTGTAAGATACTTGTATGTCTCTATCATATCCCCTCTCTCCCTCCTCTCCTCCAGGGAGTACATGTTCAGTTCCTTCAACCTGTCTTCATAGGACTTGTGATGCAACCCATGCACCATCTTTGTTGCCCTCCTCTGAACCTTCTCTACCCTGTCTATGTCCTTACGTAGGTATGGTCTCATACTTTGTGAGCCATACGAAGTAGGATCTTGCTCCGTATGCCAAGATACAAAGTAGGATCCTACTTCTTGAGCCTAAAGTACAGGAATGTTTGAACTTATGCTGATATCTTGGCCATTTTTCATTATTTTTTCAGCTAAGTTTTAACATAGGCCTTTTGGAACCCCACCTCATGAACACTGGTGCTGTCATTTCATTACTTGATCTCAAAAGGTGATTTTGTGGTCACTGCATGAAATTATCTTTTGTAACCAAGTAACAAGATGACAGTGCCAGTGCTCATGAGTTGGGGTCCCAAAAAGTCCATGTTAAAAATTTGGTGCAAAAATACTGAAACACAACTGAGCTATGTGCAGTCATTGAAATTTCACTACAAACGTGTGTAACTTTGGCAATTTTTAATATTTTCATGCCAGATTTTCAACATTGTCATTATTTCACACAACCCCATAAACAGTACAACTGTCATGTTTCATATCCTGCCTGAAACATGTTTTTGCTCCTGTGGCACAGAATAGCACATACGCTGTGCAAAATCATCTTTTGGGACCAATTAACAAAATGACAGTGCCAATGTTCATGAGGTGGGGTCCCACAAAGGCCATGTTGAAAATTTGGTGCAAACATTCCTAAAAATGCTCAAGTTATGTCTGTCCATTGACCTTATTCAACGCATACACATAACTTTTGTACTTTTCTTTATTTTGATGTCAGATTTTCAACATAGCCATTTTTTTACACCACCTAATGAACAGTACAGCTGTCATTTTTCAGATCCTGCCCAAAATGTGTTCTCACACCTGTGGCACAGAATGGTGTTGCAGGTGTGCATTATTAAGTTTTGCCTTCAATTTCACAATTTCTGTGTACTGGGTACATGAGGTTGGGTAATAAGATGGCTATGTTGACAATTTGGTCACTGTTGTTTAACATATGGATACGCAGGGGCCTTTGGCCCTGCATTTCCACACTTACATACATATGCGCATCTACAGAGGGGTTGGAGTGCAGGGTCCTCACAGTAAAATAAGGACACTAATATACTAACATACTAAAATGCCAGCAGAATAGGCTTAAAGGTCTTTCATATCTGCTCATTTGGTCAGCCCCCACCCTGGGAGCTGACCTTGCTGCCCCCCTTTCCCTCTCTGGTTTCTCCCTTCCCAGTCCCGGATATCTCGCTGCACAGGACTTTGTTTGTTTGTTGAATTTTGTTGACCTGGTAAGCCCACTGGGCCTAGTAGTCCCTTTTTCAGGGGTGACCGGGGGGGGGGTACAGATGGTAAGCAATTGAATTTGAACCAGGTTAAGCTGTTGGTGGTATTTTAGTGAATGAGGGAAATTTGGCCAGGACACCGGGGAAATTCCCCTACTCTTTTCGATAAGTGCCCTGGGATCTTTAACATCCACCTGAACTACCACCAATCCAGGCAGATGGGACCTCAGTTTAACATCTCATCCGAAAGACGGCACCTCAGAAGTGCAGCACCCCTCTCATGCTGCACTACAGTGTCAGTATTGGGATATTAACCAAAGTACCAGATGTGGAAACTGAACCCACAACGCTCTGATCTCCCGGCCTCAGAGGCAAGCATGCTACCTACTGAGCCACTGACACTATTGCTTACAGAATCCTTCCCCTGTACCTATCCCACACCCTCTTGAACCCTTCCACTGTCTCTGCCTCCACCAGCCCCCGGCAGCGTATTCCATGGTTCCACCACCCTCTCAGTGAAGTAGCACCTCCTTCTTTCTCCCCTCAATCTCCCCCCCCTCCGGCTTCCACCAATGCCCTCTAGTTGCCCCCCTTCTTTCAGAGCACCCTGCCTGCTCCTCCCGTATTAACCCCCTTCATGTACCTGAAGACGTCTATCATGTCCCCCAAGTCCCTTCTCTCTTCTAATGTGTACATATTGAGCTCTTCAAGCCTTTCCCCATAGGTCACGTCCCCCAAGCCCCAAATCATTTTGGTTGCCCTCCTCTGGACCCTCTCCAGGAGTTTGATGTCCCTCTTTAAGTGTGGCCTCCAAAACTGCATGCAGTACTTGAGGTGTGGCCTCACCAAGCAGTTATACAGAGGGATATCACTTCCCTCCTTCTGGAGGTGCTGCCCTCCTACAAGTCTCAGAGTTGTTCATCTTGATATCCAACACCACCCCCAGGTCCCTCTCAGCCATTGAGACTTGCAGCATTTCCTCCCCCTAGGGTGTATGCTTAACCTGGTTTCTGGCTCCCAGGTGCAGTACCTTGCATTTCCCTGCATTGAACCTCAGCTTCCTCTTTCTAGACTACCTTTCCAGAGCCTTCAGGTCCCCCTGCAGGGCCACCCTCCCCTCCCCTTCTCCCCATCCACCACCGCCCCCAGTTTTGAGTCATCCACAAAGAGACTCATCTCACTCCTGATACCCTTCCTTATGTCAGAAACATAGGTGTTGAACAGGAGGGGCCCAAGAACTGATCGCTGAGGGACCCCACTAATGGCCCTCCTTGGGGATGAGACTATCACAAATACCACGAACCTCTGGGTCTGGTCCTGAAGCCAATTTCTTATCCATCTGAGCATCTGGTTTCCACCCCCCCATTTCTCCCAGCTTATTCAACAGGCCCCCATGAGGAACAGAGTCAAATGCCTTGCTGAAGTCAAGAAAGAGGATGTCCACCAGTCTACCCAGGTCCAAGGCCCTTGTCACCCAGTCATAGAACTCCACAAGGTGTGTCTGACATGATTTCCCTGGGATGAATTCATGCTGCCTATTGTCCAGGCACCCCAACTTTTCTAGATCCCCCCCTTGCCTCTCCTTGACAATGCCCTCCATTATCTTCCCCACCACTGATGTCAGGCTGATGGGTCTGTAGTTTCCTGCCACCTCCCTTGATCCCTTGATCCCCCCTTGTGGATAGGCACTATATACACCACCTTCCAGTCCTGGGACACCCACCCTGTCCTCAAAGAGATGCTGAAAAGCTCTACCAGGACATCAGCCAGATCCTTCAGCACTCTGGGATGTAATTTATCCAGCCCCAGTGCTTTCTCTGTCTTAAGGGACCTGAGGGCTTCCCTCACTCTCTCTCTGCCATGATTTCCACCTCTGCTACCTAGTCCCCCTGCTGTGCCTTCCCTCCTCTGGCCAGTGATGGTCCCCCTCTCCCCAGACCCACCAATTGGTAAGGGCCCCCCTCCTTAGTGTCACCATCTCCCCCCATGTATGATGCAGCCCCACATTTTTCTTCATGAAAACTGAGGTGAAGTACTCATTTAGTACCTCAGCCTGCTCCCCCAGGTCTTGTGCCCATCCCTCTCCTGTTTTAATCCGGCTAATCTGCCCCTTCACCCTCCACTTTCCCCAATGTATCTAAAGAAACCCTTGTTCCATCTTCTAATTTTCTTGGCCAGGTTCTGCTCCTTCCTTACCTAGCCACCCTCACAACCCTAGTGGCCCTTCTGGCCATCAGTTCATACTCCACTCGATCTCTTTCACTCCTTGAGCACTTGAAATGCCTATAAGTCACCTTCTTTCCCCTCACCACCTCCTGAACCTCCCTGGTCCACTAGCATGGTTTACAGGCCCTACCACATTTTTGTCTTACTCTTGTACAAGTGCTGGCAGCATTCTGAACCCTCCTCCTGATGATTTTCCACCTACTGTCAGCGTCCATGTCTGGCCCAATCCTATCCAAATGCTTCTTAAGGATCCTATCCATTTCCTTGAAATATGCCCCCCTGAAGTCAGTTACCTCCATCTTTGTGCAGCCTTCTACCCCTTCTAGGTCCAGGCAGAACAAGACTGTGGCATGGTCGCTCCCTGCCAACGGGTCCCTTACCTCCAGGCCCCCAATCTGGTCACTGTCTGCCAGGGCCACATCCAGTATCCGCGCCTCTCTGGTTGGATCCCCCACCTGCTGAGTTAGGAACACATCCTGAAAGACATCCAAAAACCTCTGTTCCCTTGCCACCGAGGATGTCATGGTCTCCCAGTCTGTTCCTGGCATGTTTAAGTCCCCCAACACCACCACCCTTCTCCTGCCCAAACTGCAGTGTCTCCCAACATCTGCCACCAGACTCTCCTCCAGCTCCTCTACCAGCATGGGTGGTCTAGTTACCACTCCTATTTTTACTCTCGTGCCCCACCTTGTTATCAAGGTGACCCAAATCACCTCCACAGTTCCCTCTGCCTCCTCCACTCCTCCTATGCCAATGCAGTTTTTTACTATTATTGCTACCCCTCCTTCCCTGTCCCCTGTCCTTCCTGAACATGGTGTAACCCTCTCAAAAAGTAAGGAAATTCATTATAAAAAAACTCTGTTAATGCATCAATTAGGGTTCCTATTACAGCAGCAAAAGTATTGAAATTAAGAGTTAGGGTTCCTAACTCTGTCACCCCACCCCACCGTCACCCTCCACACACCAACATGCATCGGGGTATGCCTCGGGGTCATTTGATCTAACTCACACCCCATTCCATGTGTAAGGATGCTGAGATGGTACAGTACAGGAGAACTGGGTGAGAGTTAGGGAAGATGACCCCAAGGTATACCCCAATGCCTGTTGGTGTGTGGAGGGTGGGGGTGGGGTGTGGTGGAGTGGTAGGGGCAGGAACCCTAACACTGAATTTCCATACTTTTGTTGCTGTAATAGGAACGCTAACTGATGCATTAATGGAGTTTTTGTAATGAATATATATACAGTATATGTATGTATTGCATATATATATATATATATATATATATATATATATATATATAGTTATGCAATGGGGTGGACATATATTCAGTGTGATACATGCATTTATCTGAGTCACTGTATGCATAAATACATTTATACATACAGTGACCATTTATACACACAGTTACTATGTCACAAATCTCTTTAGAATTTGTTTAGAATGTTCAGCCTCAGAAGCAGTACTAACCATATTCAATGGGAATAACTTTAAAATGAAAAAAGATAGCATGGTACTGTGAGCATGAAAATTGTTCAGCAAAAAATTATCTACAAAATGAGCGGTGTTTCATGTATAGATACCTTATAGATTTTTTACAATTAGCAAAAAAAGCAGAAGAAAATTTAATTTTTTGTTCACTTTTTTGACAAACAAATGTGAATAACTTTAAAACAAAAATGACAGCATGGTACTGTGAGCACAAAAAATGTTCAGCACAAAAATATCTACAAATTGAGTGGTGTTTCATTTATACTACTAATAATAATAATAACTTTATTTTTAAAGCGCCTTTCAGAAATATCAAGGCGCTTTACATCAAAACACAATATAAAGTATCAATTTTAAACACATAAAATAAATTCATTAAAACATCACTCAGTTAAAACAAACTATGCAATCATCCATATGATCAATAAATATTTACAGACAGTTACCATTAATCATCCAAATAAGCCAGATTCCATAAATAGGTTTTTAAATCTTTCTTAAATACCTCCACGGAGGTGCACTCCCTTAACCGGCGTGGTAGAGAATTCCAAAGAGTGGATGCAGCATATGAAAATGCTCTACTACCAGAAGATTTTAAATTCACTCTTGGAATCTCTAACAACCCCTCGTCAGCCGAGCGAAGCAATTGGCCAGGGCAGTAAGACACCAGAAGTTCTTTCAGATAGGTCAGACCCTGATTGTGAAGGGCTTTAAAAGTCAATAAAATGACTTTAAAGGTGATCTGCCACTGTATAGACAGCCAGTGCAGTTCGCGCAGCAGCGGGGTAATATGACTGGATCTCCTTGTCCCAGTCAAAACCCTGGCTGCAGCATTCTGTACCAGCTGAAGGTGATGGATTTCAACCCCAGAAAGCCCAAAGTAAAGGGCATTGTAGTAGTCCAAGCACGAGGACACAAAAGCGTGGACCAACGTTGGTAGAGAGTCAGACGGAACAAGGTGACGCACCCTGGCAATATTCCTAAGATGGTAAAAGGAAGTCCTGACAACGGCCGACACTTGAGATTTAAGGGTCAGTCTATCATCTAGGACAATCCCAAGGTTGCGCACCTGTTCGGAGGTCGAAAGTGACACACCCCCAAGAAAAATTCCAGAGGGCGTGCCGTCATGCAACCTCGCTATCTGACCACCCGGGTCCACCACTAACACCTCTGTCTTCTCTGAGTTCAACTTTAACCAACTAGAATCCATCCACCCTTGGATTTCTTCCAGACAGTTATTAAACACCGAGAGTGCTCCATCCTGGTCAGGTGCAAAAGAGAAGTATAGCTGGGTATCATCTGTGTAGCAGTGAAACCTCAGTCCATACTGTCTTATAATGCCTCCGAGGGTCAGCACGTACACTGAGAATAACATGGGTGACAGCACTGAACCCTGAGGCACCCCACACAACAAAAGAGTTGAGCCAGAGGAATGAACCCCCAACACAACTCTTTGTGATCTCCTAGTGAGGAATGAAGTGAACCATTTTAAAACAGTTCCCGACATTCAACAAATTGACCTCAGGCGTGCTAACAGCACCAAGTGATCCACAGTGTCAAAAGCTGATGAGAGATCAAGAAGAACTAGAATGAAACGTCTCTTCTGATCTCTCGCCCTCAGAAGATCATTAAGCACCCGAACCAGCATAGTCTCAGTGCTGTGTCTTTTACGAAAACTGGATTGGAAGGATTCGTAGACATTATGGATGGTTAAATGGTCTTCCAGTTTGGCTGCCACTACCTTCTCAATCACCTTCCCAATAAAGGGAAGGTTAGATAGGTCTGTAGTTTGAAAAACAGTCTGGGTCCAGAGTAGCTTTTTTCAAGAGGTGTGTCATCACCGCCTCTTTCAGGGAGTTAGGAAACTCAGCAGACTCTAAGGAGCACCAGACTATTTGCACCATAACTGGACCAATGGTCTCAAGACAACCCAAAATTAGGGGAGTTGGTCCAGGGTCCAAACTACAGCTCGTAGGCCGCACACTATGGATGATCCTCATAATATCCATGACTTCCAGCCAGCAAAACAAACTCCAAGAGAACTGAGGCATTGTAAGCTCGCACTGTTCCACAACATCACCCTTAGAGATTGCCAGACACAGGCCCGCCCTGATGTCAGCCACCTTAGTTGCAAAGAACCGAGCTAGCTCCTTGCATTCTACTTGTGAAAAGGCTTTTCAGACTTGCAGACAGGCTAGGTTACACAGTCTGTCTACAGTCCGAAACAGCTGAGCCGGTCGATTCTGTGCAACTGCAATCTCCCTGGACAGGAATTCTGCCTTCTTATAGGTGATTGCAGATTGATAGATAGAATAATGTTCCATCAATCTAAGGTGGTCGGCATCAAGGGAGGATCTGCGCCAACAACGCTCTAACCTTCATCCCTGTCTCTGCAACTCCCTGTGTCCCATAAAACCAAGGGGACCTGGGGTGAAGGGATAGGGGGCGCTCACGAACAGGAGCAATAAGATCCAGGGCCCCTGTAACGGCAATATTATAGGCCGCCACCAGTGTCTCTGGGTTAATGCTAGTCAACACGAGGGATGAGAGGTCAAAGACTGCTACAAGGCCCTGGGAAGTAATATTCCATAATGGGCAGTACCTGACCATCTCCACAGGGGAAGGCCTTCTCAGCGGAGTGTAAAAATTGAACCTCACGGTGTGGTGGTCAGACCAGGTGACTGGTTCCACTCCCACGTCGGATGAATCAATCCCTAAGAGGAAGACTAAAAATCCAAGGAGTGCCCAGATTTATGTGTAGCAGTGGAAACTACCTGTGTAAGGCCCAGAGAAGACATAAACTGGAGGAAGTAATTACTAAATTGTGAGAGTTCATCATCGACCCAGGCATTAAAGTCGCCCAGAGCCATCAATCTGGGTGACTCAAACGACATATCAACGAGGAAGTCTGCTACTTCCTGTAAGAACCGTTTCCCATCTCCGAGTGGATGGTAGAGGAGAACGATTCGAACTGCTACACCTGCTACAACTGTGCACTCAAAGGATTCAGTCTCACCTACTACCACATTTGTGAGGCCCAACTTGGTCTTAAAACAGACTGCACCAGCGGTCCAATTTATGGATACCTTTTAGTTTGTTTTATAATTAGCAAAAAAAACAGCATAAAATTCTATTTTCTTTTCCCTTTTTTGACAAACAAATATGAATAACTTTAAAATGAAAAAGGTAGCATGGTACTGTGAGCATGACATTTGTTCAGCAAGAAGTTTTCTTCAAAATGCATGATGTTTCAGTTAATAGCAATCACTATGCTAGGCAGACATATTCTAGGAAATTTAACAAAAACTCCTGGAAATTATCATCAAAAAAAAAGCTAAACAGTCAAAACCAAATGTTCCTGCAATGATAGAAAGCATCCCTATTGCATAAATGAAATATACAATGGTGAGCTTTCAAGATAAATGATTTATCTACACTTGTGCTGTTTGACCTCGGACACCTCACTCGTGGCTTGCGCCACTCATAAGGTTACCTGAGGTCAAACAGCACTTGTGTAGATAAATCATTTATCTGACAGCTCACCATTGTATATCTCATACATATATATATATATATATATTATGGTAGCATGGTAGTGCTACCATAGTTAGGGTTGAGGAGCCATTTACATGTTAAACCTAAAATTTTGCACCTTAATAACTTTGCAACTGTTCAATGGATTTGCCTAAAATTTGGAATACATGATCAAGAACCATACATCTTGGGATCTGCCAATTATTGTTCTGTTCAGATATACGGCTGCGTAGTTATTAAGCGTGATCTGCGCACGTGTTTACGTTTTTTTTGAATTCTTTGCTCATCCCTACAGGTTGCACGGTTTGCGTGACTGGTATAAAAACTTCAGGGAACATGTAGCCGGGGTCCCCGATGTGCCTTTTGAAGATTTTGTGAAAAAATATTAAACGGTTCAAAAGTTATTCAAAAAACAATTTCCCATTATAAGTCAATGGGAAAAGTTAACAAAAAGTTCAACACTTTTGCAAATGCAGTTTTTACTTTCGCAAATGGCCCTTTTACTCTCACAAATCCACCATTTTGTTTTCAGTTGGTGATCAGAAAAATGCTTGGCATTTAAATTTGGGACCCTCTAGCAACACAATTACTTTTGTGTTTACCTAGTCGGACCCTGAGGATGCTAGGCATGTCTTTATTTTGAGGTTATACACCCTAGAAATATGTTTTTCAAGTTTCTGGAAAAAGTACTTCACAAAGTGTTGCACTCATGAAAGTGTCTCAAATGTTTGTGAAAGCTTTCGCAAATTGCGACACTACTTTTCCAGGCTATGGTAAAATGACAGCAGTTTTTTGCCACCCTGCTGCAAAAGAATGGTTTGGTCTTTTGGGCTGAAATTTGGAGGGAATGTAGCCAACATCTCACAGATGTGCCTTTCAGTGTTTTGGTGAAAAAATATTACAGGACGGCAAAGTTACGGCACTCCAAATTTGACACTTTTTCCGATAGGATAACATTACGGCGTCCGCTGCATTACAGGAATACTTTGCCGCCCTGCTGCAAAATAACGGTTTGGTCTTTTGGGCTGAAATTTGGAGGGAAGAAAGCCAACGTCCCACTGCTGTGCCTTTTGGTGGTTTGGTGAAAAAACATTACAGGGTGGCAAAGTAACAGCACTCCAAAATTGACACTTTTTCCCATAGGATAACAATACAGCGTCCACAGCATTACAGGAATACTTTGCCGCCCTGCAGCAAAATAACGGTTTGGTCTTTTGGGCTGAAATTTGGGTAGAAGAAAGCCAACATCCCACTGATGTGCCTTTGGTGGCTTGGTGAAAAAATATTACAGGGCGGCACAGTGACAGCACTCCGAAGTTAATGCTTTTTCCCATTGGATAACATTACTGCGTCCGTCAAGCCTTTCGGGCCACATATCTCGGAAACGGTGCGAGATACAGAGTTTTGGTCACAAAATTGCTTAGCCCTCTAACAGGAGCAAAGTAATAAACTAGCCAGGAAAGTCATAATTCATATGAAATTTACATTTTCTTTCTACGTCGTACGGTTCCTGAGATAGAAGCAAGAAAAGAAGGGTGTGCCCTTTCGTTACTGTGCTAGTTAATGTTTCCAGTTGCGTTTCCGTTACCATTTGTTGCACCATTACTGTCTTTGCCACCGTGTGCGTTACGGTTTGTGTTTTCACTTGCGTTTGCATTTCTGTGTCATTTGGTGTTATTGTTGCTGTTACCATTACCAGTTTCATTTGCAATTGCGGTAAAATCCACGTGCGTTACGGTTTGCGTTTTCATACGCGCTTGCATTTCTGTTTCATTTCTGTTTCCTTTGGCGTTATTTTTGCTGTTACTGTTACCATTTGCATTTACAATTGCGGTACCATGACCATGCGCTTAACGGTTTGTGTTTCTGTACTCACTTGCATTTGCATTTCTCTTTCTTTTGGTGCTATTGTTGCTGTTGCCGTTACCATTTGCATTAACAATTGCGGTTCCGTGACCCTGCACATAACGGGTTGTGTTTCCGTATGTGCCTCCATTCATGTGTCCATTTCTGTTTCCTTTGGCATTATTCTTCATGTTAACGTTACCATTTGCATTTACTATTGCGGTACCGTGGCTGTGCACGTTACAGTTTGTGTTTACGTGTGCGCTCGCATTTGCATTTTCATTTCTGTTCCCTTTTGCTTTCTTTTTGCTGAGACACTTAACATTTTCATTTAAAATACCACTGCCATCACTGTTCGCATTACCAGTTGTGTTTTTGTATGCACTTCAGTGTCCGTTTGCGTCACTGTTCACTTTGGCATCACTTTGCGCTTGTATTTCTATTAACCATTTACATTTCTGTTACCATGTGCACCACTTTTGGCACTTCTGTTTGTGTTGCTGTTCCTGTTACTATGTCACAAGACATCACATGGCAGGAGAATGGGGCCCAAAGGGCCCCGCGCTCCTGCCGCTGCATTACTTTCACTATTTGTCATCATCATTCTCAAAAAGAAGGGAAATTAGAGGCAAAAACTCCATTTAATGCATCAGTTAGGGTTGTTCCACAGTGACAAAAGTGAGGAAATTCAGTGTTAGGGTTGAAAACCCCCCCTTAGACCCCACAGCCCACCCCCAACCGGCATCGGGGTGTGCACTGGGGTCATCGGTCCTAACTCTCACCCCATTCTCCTATACCTCTGCTTCTTTACACATGTGATGGGGTGAGAGTTAGGGCCAATGACTAATGCGCACCCGATGCCAGTTGAGTGAGCTGAGGGAATCAAGGGGATTTTCAACACACTAATTCCCTTTATCACAATTTCTTTAACAATGCATTAAATAAATTTACCTCTATCTATATATGTATATATATATATATATATGTATATATATATATATATATTAGAGCAAAAAATCTCAGTTTAATGCATCAGTTAGGGTTGTTCCACAGCAACAGAGTGAGGAAATTCAGTGTTGGGTTGAAAGCCCCCTTGGACCCTCAGCCCACCTAAACCGGCATCGAGGTGCGCATTGGGATCATCAGCCTAAATCTCACCCCATCACATCTGTAAAGAAGCTGAGGTGTAGGAGAATGGGATGAGAGTTGGGACCAATGACCCCAATGTGCACCCGATGCCAGTTGGGGGAGTAGGCTGGGGGGTCCAAGGGAGTCTTTCAACCCTAACACTGAATTTCCTCGCTTTTGTCACTGTGGAACAACCCTAACTGATGCTTTAAATGGAGTTTTTTGCCTCTAATTTCCTTTCTTTTTGAGAATGAGGATGATAAATAGTGAATGAAATGCGTTCCCAGCACGTGATGTCTTGTCACATAGTAACAGGAACAGCAATGCAAACACAAGCACAAGCAGTTACACAGATGGTAACGCAAATGTAAATGTTAAAGCAAACGTTAATAGAAACGCAATCGCAAAGTGACGGGGAAGTGAACAGTGACGCAAACGGACATGCAAGCGTGTATGAAAATGCAACTGGTAATATGCACGGTGACGGGACCGATATTTTAAATGCAAATGTTAAGTGTTACAGCAAAAAGAACAGCAAAGGGAATAGGAATGGAAACGCGAACACAAGCGTGCATGTAAATGCAAACCATAACACGCATGGGCACGGTACTGCAATTGTAAATGCAAATGGTAAAGTTAACATGAAGAATAATGCCACAGGAAACAGAAATGGAAACAGAAGCACATACAGAAATGGAAACTGTAACGCCCACGTGCACGGTATCACAATAGTAAATGCAAATTGTAAAGTTAACAAGAAGAATATTGCCAAAGGAAACAGAAATGGAAACAGGAATGGAAGCACGTATGGAAATGCAAACTGTAATGCACACGGTCACAGAACCACAATTGTAAATGTAAATGGTAATAGTAACAGCAACAATAATGGCAAAGGAAAGAGAAATGCAAACGTAAATGCAAGTGAGTACAGAAATGCAAATCATTATGCACATGGTCATGGTACCGCAATTGTAAACACAAATGGTAACAGTAACAGCAACAATAATGCCAAAGGAAACAGAAATGCAAGTGCATACAGAAATGCAAACCATAATGCACAGGCATGGTACCGCAATTGCAAATGCAGCTAGTAATGGTAACAACACAGTAAAGCCAAAGACACAGAAATGCAAATTCAAGTGCAAGCGAAAGCGCAAACCGTAATGCAGACGGTGGCATAGACAGGAACGGTGCCACACACGGTAACGGAAAGCAACTGAAAACACTAACTGGCACTGTAACGAAAGGGCACACCCTTCTTTTCCCCAAAAAGTGCATTGGAAAACACAGTGAAAACAAAGAATGTATACATAACAATGGGCCTTGGAGCAGAAAATGAGGACTTGGAATACTAAATAGCTTATGTCTCAGCAACCATATGACATAGAAAAAAATTTTAAATTTCATATGAATTATGACTTTCCTGGCTAGTTTTGTACTTAGTCCAAAAAGTCCGTATCTTGCACTGTTTCCAAGATATGGGCCCCAAAAGGCTTGACGGATGCCGTAGTGTTATCCAAAGGGAAAAATCATCAACTTCAGAGTGCCATCACTGTGCTGCCCTGTAATATTTTTTCACCAAACTACCACAAGGCACATCTGTGGGATGTTGACTTTCTTCCCTCCAAATTTCGTCCCAAAAGACCAAAGCATTATTTTACAGCAGGGTGGCAAAGAATTCCTGTAATGTGGCGGACGCCATAATGTTATCCTATGGGAAAAAGCATCAACTTCGGAGTGTCGTAACTTTGCAGCCCTCTAATATTTTTTTCACCAAACTACCAAAAGGCACATCTGTGGCATGTTGGCTGTCTTCCCTCCAAATTTCAGCCCAATAGACCAAACCGTTCTGTTGCAGCAGGGTGGCAAAGAATTCCTGTTATTTTGGGCATAGTGTTGCAAAATAGTGTCGCAAATCATGACACTTTCACAAATGAAATCACGAAAGTGTTGTGAGTGCGACACTACATTGCGACACTACCTTTTACAAAAATTTGAAAAACATATTTCTGGGGTGTTTAACCCCAAAATAAAGACATGCTTAGCATCCTCAGGGCTCGACTAGGTAAACACAAAAAAAATTGTGTCCCTAGATGGTCCCAATTTTAAATGGCAAGCATTTTTGTGATCACCAACTGAAAACAAAATGGCAGATTTGTGACACTACTAGTTCCATTTGCGACACTAAAAAGTGCATTTGCGACACTGCCAAACTTTTTGTTAACTTTTCCCTTTGACTTATAATGGGAACTTTTTTTTGAATAACTTTTTAACCATTTAATATTATTTCACGAAATCTTCAAAAGGCACATGGGGGACCCCGGCAGCATGATCCCTGAAGTTTTCAGACCAGTCATGCAAACCATGCAACCTGTAGGCGCGAGCAAAGAATTCACAAAAACCTTAAACGCACGCTCAGATCTCACTTATTAACTCTGCAATCGTATATCCGACCACTACAAACATTGGCAGATCCCAAGATGTTTGGTTCTTTATCAAGCATTCCAAATTTCAGGCTGTAACAGGGGGTCCTGTTGTGAAGTATAAACAATCACTTCAAGATGCAATAACCCCCCCCCCCATTATTTCTTTTCACCCTATCCTATCCTCTATTATATTTCAATATCTATCCTATACTTTCTTGTCAGGGTGGCCAACCTGGCAATCTTCTATCTATCCTTTACTGTCCCTTTTATTTCTTTTCTGTCAGTACTTAATTGCATCTTGTTAAAATAAAACAATACTATATATTGAAAAGCTATGCTCAGCAAACCTTCAGTGGCTACTGGAAGAAGCAGTCCAACAAGCTCAGTGTTCCAAAACAAATGTTAAGAAGGAGCTGTTTCATTTGTAAACAAAAGAGCCTCTAAACAGCAGAGGGCTGAGTTGAGAAGCAAGTGCTGCAACTTCAGCTAGTAAGTTAAGAAGCAGTGGCTGTAAAACTAAGGGAAACTGGAACAAATAAAAGGTATTGTACTAAAATAAACTGTTACCTGAGTGCCCATGTTAGTTGCAGAGGTCCTTCTATAGAGCAGGCAGCTCATGAAATGGCAGCTTATATGGTCTCAAGGAGGAGTGATGTCAGAAGGGGAGGAGCTAAGCTAATGTCCTGACATGATAGTCCTATAATTAAGTCTATATTTTTGTTTTAGGACCTTGTGAGGAAATAAATGTTTTTTTGGGTAAACCCTCGAAGTGCTAGAATGATACTAGTTGGTTTAATATATATATATTTATATATATAAGCTTGAAAATGACATTGTTCATCTTAATTAAGGTATCACATGATTGATGAGGTCACCCTGTGGCATTATAAAAGGTTCCTCTAGGAGAACCAAGGGAGATAGGTGGTCAGTAAGGTTCTGGCCAAGGAGAGAAGGTTCTAAGAAGAAATTGTGCAAGTTTCCACATTGTTTGAGAGAAGGAAAGAACTCAGGAATTCTGTAATTGTTTTATTTTGCAAGAATTATCTCCTGATGTTTGAAGAGGTGTGACGGATTAACACCATTTATTTTTCCTTTCTGTATATATTAAATTTAGTATTTTATTTTTTTTTTCTTCTTTTTGAATAAAATGATAAATGCAGACATATGCATTTTTTATGCATCCTATCTGGTTGTATGATCTGTTTATTGGGACCCACACTACCACAACTGGTGTCAGAAGTGGGATTCCAACCTCTGGGGTGTCAGAAGGTATTCCAGAGGGGGTGTTGCGTTGAAAATACCCTAGCAGATGCAACAACCAGAACAAGTGGAGTTGGATGCATTACATCTGACCAGGTCTATCAGATTGAAGACTGGTGTCCAGTTGTTGCCAGGGAATGAACCTGCTACCAGACAAAGAAATATGGAAGAAGGAGCCACAGCTGCAGCTGGTAATCAAGAAGGAGGAAAGCCAGATGACCCCAGCACCAGAGGATCCAAGTGAACTACTGAAATGGCTTTATTTACGCCAACTTGAGATGGAGCACCAGAGAGAAGAAGACCAGAGACAGAGGGATGAAGACTGGAGGATACAGGCTGAAGAGAGACGGAGACAAGATGAAAAATGGACGGCAACCTTAAAAGCTATTCAGGACATGACCCAGGGGCAGATGGGGAGATCTGTTCCTAAAGACATTAAATTAACTAAGTTGACAGAGGTGGATGATATTGAGGCCTATTTGACAACTTTCGAGGAGGTGTTCCAAACCTGCAACTGGCCCAGAGACCAATGGGTGATTCGTTTGGTCCCATACCTCTCGGACGGCCTAACTAGTCTACAGCCAGCTAAATGGAGCTGATAGCTCAAATTATGACAGAGTTAAAGAAGAAGTTCTTTGCAGATATAATATCAGCACAGAGACATACAGGCAACGATTTCGGTCTCAGAAAACGGAAAGCTTGGATACCCCAAGAGAAACCTATGCCCGTTTGAAGGACTATTGTGGAAAATGGCTACAACCCACCACCAAAACTGTAGACCAAATCATGGAACTGATAATAATTGAACAATTCATCCAGATATTACCTGTGGAAGTGCAATTATGGGTAAAAGAACATAAACCCGAGACAGACGAAGACACCATTAAGTTGGCAGAAGATTACCTAGCAGCAAGAAGCACCAAAGCCAGAGGTAACCAGGGCAATCCAGGACCATCTAATGCACTGGTAAGACCACCTTTTAATGCTTCTACTAACCAGAGACAGTTCTATCAAAGGGAGAGAGGTGGGAGAGTTCCATATGCAGAAATAATATGCCATGGTTGTCTTGGAAAAGGGCATAATGTAAGGAACTGCCCAAATAAAATATCTGATTTAGCACATCTTGCCCTAGCAAATTTTGGGTATGTGACCTCTGTAGGTATTGGGGAACAACAGACTTTGGGTTTGCTGGACTCAGGCAGTATACAAACTTTGATCAGGGCTGATCTAGCACTGAATATGCCCCAGAGTGATTCAAATACTACTGTGCGTGTGTACATGGAGACATACACCAATACCCTACAGCATGTCTTAATATAACTGTATCTCAAGAAAGCCATGACATGTTGGTAGGCCTTGTTCCATGACTCCCAGTACCTGTCATTGTTGGGCAAGACTTTCTCATTTTGACCTTTTAATGCAGCAGCAGAAGACTTCTACAGGAACTGTTAATGTGGTTACTTAGGTCCCAGACCAAAACACAAGACTTACAGGAGGTCTTTCCTTTGATAATGGCTATTTTGAGACTGTCAGTAAGGACAAAAGTCCAAGAAGACTAGGCGAAGAGAAAAAGACTTGGAATGAAAATCATCAGGCTAAAAGTCAACTTAATATCCCAGAGACTCTAGTGCAAGATATTGTACAGGACCAAAAATGCGATGAATCTTTAACATCTTTATTTTTACAGGTGGACAAGGTTGGACATCCTGGACAATCTCGATTTATTATCAGAAACAATATCCTGTATAGAGTTGTTGTAGAGACTGGTACAAATGAGGAACTTGAACAGTTAGTGGTACCCAGTAAATATAGGGAACAAATAATGCACTTGGCACATGATATTCCCATGGCTGGTCATGAAGGTAGAGACCGGACAGTACAACATATTCTATCTCATTTCAGTTGGCCAGGGGTCCACCAGGATGTTGCGGCCTATTGTAGGTCCTGTCCCCAGTGCCAATTGGTTGCCAAGGGAGGGAAGAAAGATATGGTGCCCCTACAACCTATACCATATGTAACTACTCCATTTGACAGGGTGGCAATGGATGTGGTGGGACCCTTATTAAAAAGTTCTAAGGGGAATCAGTATATTTTAGTCATTTGTGACTACACAACCAGGTACCCAGAAGCAATACCAATGAGGACGGTTACTGCCCCTCGTATTGCAGAAGAACTGGCAAAAGTCTTCAGCAGGATGGGAATACCCAAGGTTATCCTGACAGACCATGGTAGTAATTTTTCCTCCATCATGCTGCAAGAACTATACAAATTGCTAGGGGTATCTGCTGTTAGAACATCCCCATACCATCCCCAAACTGATGGGTTAGTGGAAAGATTTAACAAGACAATGAAATGTATGCTTCAGAAGTATGTGCAGGGAAGGCCGGGACTGGGATAAGTTTTTGCCCTATTTGCTGTTTACCTATAGAGAGGTGCCTCAGGCTACTACAGGGTTATCCCCTTACCATGTTATATGGGCATAACCCTAGGGTCCCTTAGATGTGGTAAAGGAGCATTGGGGAACAGGGTCTAATGTAGCATGCAAAATATACTTGAATACATGACTGCATTGAGGAAAAGGCTAGTGAAATATGTGACTATAGCCCATCAAAACGTTGACCAGAAACAACTCAAACAGAAAGAACATTATGATATGGGCTTAAAGCATAAAGCATTTGAACCTGGGGAAAAAGTGTTACTATTGTTACCCTCCACTGAAAATAAATTGCTCATGCGTTGGCAAGGACCATATGTGATCTTACACCAGGTAGGCAAGGTAAACTATGCCATTGAGATGCCAGGGCATAGACCGGTAAAAAGAATTGACCATGCCAACCTGCTGAGAAAATGGGTAGAAAAAACAGAAAGCCCAGTGTTGTATATCCAGACCGATCCTGATAGAGCAGAGCTAGATATAGTATATGACAGGATTGATAAATCTGTTACTGACACTAAAGTGCATATCAATCCTGACTTAAGCCCTGCACAGAGATTAGAGATTGATCATCTCTTGGAGTATTTTGCACGTACATTCACAAAGAATCCAGGGAGAGCCAAAGGCGTAGTCCATGAGATCAGAGTTAACCACCAAACCAATACATCAGAAGCCATATAGATTACCAGAAAAGATCAGGCCAGAAGTAGTGGCTGAGATAAAACAAATGGAACAAGCAGGAATGATAGTTCCTTCACGCAGTCCTTGGTCCTCTTCATTAGTGGTCGTGCATAAAAAGGAAGGGGGCATCAGGTTATGCTTAGATTTTAGGAAAATTAATGAAGTATCTGAGTTTGATGGGTATCCGATGCCACGCATCGATGATCTCCTAGATCAGATTGGATCTGCAAGATACATAAGCACCTTAGATTTAACAAAAGGGTATTGGCAGATTCCATTGGCCCAAAAAACCCAAGAATTAACTGCCTTCTGTACCCTCTTGGTCTATATCAGTTCACTACGATGCCGTTCGCCTACATGGAGCCCCTGCCACCTTTCAACTGTACATGGATCATGTCTTGAGACCTCAAGGGCGCATAGAGTGCTTATTTGGATGATGTGGTCATCTATAGCCCCAACTGGGAGACTCATTTATTACAGCTTAGTGCTGTGATACAAAGCATCCAGGATGCTGGAATGACCATTAATCCGTCCAAATGTGCTATAGCTAAGACAGAAACATGCTATCTGGGGTTCATTATTGGACATGGGAGGATTAAGCCAGAAGTAGATAAAATTGAAGCTGTAGCTAACAGTCCCCTACCCATGACAAAGCACCATGTCAGGTCTTTCCTTGGTCTGGCAAGTTATTACAGACATTTTATCCCGGATTTTTCCACCATTGCTACTCCTCTCACAGATCTGACCAAAAAACATTTTCCCAATAAAGTAAAGTGGAGTCCTGCCTGTGATGAGGCATTTAACAAAATCAAGGCCATCCTATGCTCAGCCCCAGTGTTAGGTAGCCCTGATTTCACTAAACCATTTGAATTACAGACGGATGCCTCTGACACAGTCATAGGGGCAGTATTGACCCAGCATAGCCAGGGAGAGGAACACCCCATCTTGTACATCAGCAGGAAGTTGTATGAATGAGAGAGAAGATATTATACAGTGGAGAAAGAATGTCTGGCCATCAAATGGGCAGTAGAAGCCCTGAGATATTATATTTGGGGAAATCAGTTTACGATTATAACAGATCATTATCCCTTATGCTGGCTAAATTTGATGAAAGATAAAAATGCCCGTATTTTAAGGTGGTATTTATCATTACAACCTTATAAGTTTACTGTACAACATAGAGCTGGTTCTCGGCATCAGAACGCTGAGTTTTTATCACGCTTTGGTGCTGATCCAGCTAGTAACTCTGTTCCAGATATAGATAATGGAGTTGTATGTGTATCACAAGGTGCCAAGATGGCACAACCCTAGGGAAAAGTATGACTTGTAAACAGTATTGTCTGATTTGGAGTAGTGTTTTGAATACTGTTTATCTTTAAGGGTCCCTGGGGGGAACTTCTGGAGTGGGTGGGCAGAAGTTCCAACCCTTCACAGGGTGAGGGGTTTCAGTCAACACAACAAACATTATGTTGCCTTCTTGTGGTGGGAGGAGTGTAACAGGGGGTCCTGTTGTGAAGTATAAACAATCACTTCAAGATGCAATAACCCCCATTATTTCTTTTCACCCTATCCTATCCTCTATTATATTTCAATATCTATCCTGTACTTTCTTGTCAGGGTGGCCAACCTGGCAATCTTCTATCTATCCTTTACTGTCCCTTTTTTTTCTTTTTCTGTCAGTACTTAATTGCATCTTGTTAAAATAAAAACAATACTTATATATTGAAAAGCTATGCTCAACAAACCTTCAGTGGCTACTGGAAGAAGCAGTCCAACAAGCTCAGTGTTCCAAAACAAATGTTAAGAAGGAGCTGTTTCATTTGTAAACAAAAGAGCCTCTAAACAGCAGAGGGCTGAGTTGAGAAGCAAGTGCTGCAACTTCAGCTAGTAAGTTAAGAAGCAGTGGCTGTAAAACTAAGGGAAACTGGAACAAATAAAAGGTATTGTACTAAAATAAACTGTTACCTGAGTGCCCATGTTAGTTGCAGAGGTCCTTCTATAGAGCAGGCAGCTCATGAAATGGCAGCTTATATGGTCTCAAGGAGGAGTGATGTCAGAAGGGGGAGGAGCTAAGCTAATGCTCTGACATGATAGTCCTATAATTAAGTCTATATTTTGTTTTAGGACCTTGAGGAAATAAATGTTTTGGGTAAACCCTCAAGTGCTAGAATGATACTAGTTGGTTTAATATATATATATTTATATATATAAGCTTGAAAATGACATTGTTCATCTTAATTAAGGTATCACATGATTGATGAGGTCACCCTGTGGCATTATAAAAGGTTCCTCTAGGAGAACCAAGGGAGATAGGTGGTCAGTAAGGTTCTGGCCAAGGAGAGAGAAGGTTCTAAGAAGAAATTGTGCAAGTTTCCACATTGTTTGAGAGAAGGGAAAGAACTCAGGAATTCTGTAATTGTTTTATTTTGCAAGAATTGTCTCCTGATGTTTGAAGAGGTGTGACGGATTAACACCATTTATTTTTCCTTTCTGTATATATTAAATTTAGTATTTTATTTATTTATTTTTCTTCTTTTTGAATAAAATGATAAATGCAGACATATGTATTTTTTATGCATCCTATCTGGTTGTATGATCTGTTTATTGGGACCCACACAACCACACAGGCAAATCAGTTGAACGGTGGCAAAGTTATTAAGGTGCAAAATTTGACCCTTTAACCTTAAAAAGGCTACTCAGCCCTAACTATGGTAGCAAATGTATTTATATTTTTTTTAAACTTTGGGTATAGTGACTGTCTTGACCCCAGTGGGTATGCTTTGTGAGCCTATGCTGGTGAGATGTGTTTGAGGGCAAGTTCAGTGACCCAGCTAGATAAGGTGAAGGTGGGGAAAGGCACCGTTATGCAGCATCACCCCAGCCAGGAAATGAAAACTGCAGGGTTTTCCACACAGGTCTGGGTGCCGTATAATGAAGACAACTGTCCTGTTGGCATAGGGCAGTGCACCTCTGCACCTATGGGTGGCAGAGGGCCCTGTGCATTGACTGACAGTTGGACTCTTTGCTATGTGAGTTTATACATGTGGCCACATGGAAGCGCAGGGACCAGAGGGCCCTTCATTTCTGCAGCCCACCAGACAGCTCTATGAATTCTTGACATTTGTCACTGCACTTCTACAGGTAGACAGCATCTTCCCTTGGTGCACAGCTTAAAGGCAAGGCAAGTTTTATTTATATAGAACCCTATCCAAGGGCTCAGAGCGCTTCACATAAAACAATAAAAATGAGAGAATAAAATGACCAAGAATAAAACAACCCAAGCATAAAATTCAAATCAAATAAAAAGCTTTTTTGAAAAGATAAGTTTTGAGGGAGGCTTTAAAGGCCTCCACCAAGCTGGCAGCCTTGATGTATGGAGGAAGAGAATTCCAAAGGAGTGGAGCAGCCACCCCAAAGGCCCTATCTCCTAATCTCCTGATCTCCTTAAACAGAAAGGTGGAACAACTAATAAATCAGCATCCATGGAGTGTAGGTGGTGGACTGGGGAGTAAGGAATCAGGACCTCTTTAAGGTAGTCAGGTCCCAAACCACATAGGGCCTTGTAAGTTAACAAGCCAGTCTTGAAGGTGATACGCACACTCACAGGGAGCCAGTGCAGACAGCGTAGGACAGGAGTGACATGGTCACTTATAGAGATGCCAGTCAACATCCTGGCTGCAGCATTCTGCACTAGCTGCAGGTGATTAATCAGACCTCCAGATAACCTCAGGTATAGGATGTAATAGTAATCGAGTCAACTAGTGACAAAGGCATGGATGACCGTAGCCAGGCCAAAGGGAGTAAAGAATGGGTGGATCCTGGCAATATTCTGGAGATGGAAAAAAAATGGCACTGATAAATGATGTGACCTGTTTTTTTAACCCTTGCAGGGGCGTGGACTGATATATCAGTCCTATGACCATATTTAGTCCATTATCAGGGACAATGAAGCCAACATGCAGATTTGTCCCCTTTGTCTAGGAATCTGGCTTTTCTTGGAGGTATTTCAGAATGTTAATACTGTTGTGATTAGCAGTAATCAGATAAACATTGGGCAGGACAGACCTCCAGTAAGAGGAAGTATTGTAACACAATGCAGAGCCACCGAGTAGGGGGTCAACAGCAGCAATAATACATGGGAAGCACCAATGAGCTGTCAGTGAAAGATATGTATTTGTATAATTGGTGCTTGTATATATCTGTGGGACAGTAGAACACATCTCCCGTGTTTTTTTTTCAGTAAACACAGATGAACATTGTCATACAAGTTAGGCACCACAGTGCATGAAAAGGTAATCCAGGATGGAATGGTGCACCTGGGTTGTAGAAAATTCAGAAGCCTTTGACAACCAGGATGCTCCACAGTGGAGTATGATTGAAGATCCAGTGCCATCATCTTACCAATGATGTAAGTGACTTTGTGACTAGAATGACTGTAAAATTGTTGACTGTGTTGTGTATGATGTGGCATTGGATCCACCAATGGAAGAGGTGGACTCTGATCTGGGGCAGAGTGTGAGGGGCTGGTCACATTCTTGCTTACTGGCATTTCCACAAGGGGTGTATAAAACTTGAGATGAAAAAGGAGTACTATTCATATCAGCACTGTGTGAAGTCTCATTGACAAAACCATTGCCATTACAACCACCACCACTGTGACCTGTCTTTTGAACTTCCTCCCCACAGTGGAAAGAGGAAACTCTGCCCACCAGTGTAGAATCCATAGTCACATATGGATGCTGACCCATAAGGTGGTTCCAAAGAGATGTGGTGGTCAGCTTAGAGTGGTCAGCTTAAATAATGTCTTACCATGCTGCAACCATAGTATACGCATAAGGCATGCCTTCTGTCCTAATTTGACTCTACAGAATGGGCCTAAACATTGCTACTTATAGTGGCTACAGAGCTTCTTTTTGGCACGTAGCCTGACCATTATCATCCCCAATAGGGACACTATGTCTCCTATACCACTACATTCATCAATTATTTCCATGTGGCTTATTAGATGATGGGGTAACAGTGACAGCTGGTACATTACTAGGTACAAATTGAAGCTTATGTGCAGCATGGGTGTCATCAGCAGTGGCATTTGTTTTGTGTTGTACAATGTGAGCATCCTTTGCAGCAGAAAGACTCCCATCAACCTCTTTATACTCTTCTGATTCAGTAATATGCCCCATCTCAATTTTTTTTTCTGAGGGAACAGATTCAGACCCAGATGATTCATGATCCTCATCATCACTTTCTTCAGATGAAAGTGGAGATGAGAACAACCTCTGATACCATCTGCATTTGTCCCAAACAGGTTTGACATGGGGCAGTAGGGAAATAATGGAGGTAGTGGTGGTGGTACTGGAAACAGCAGGTGCAAATGTGGTAGTGGTGGTGATAGTAACAGTTCTGACAGTGGCAGAGACAGTGGCCACATAAGATGCTCCAGGCAAGGTAAAGGTGGCAATGGCAGGCATATAGTTTGTGGTGGTGACCATAGCAACATCAGATGTAGCACAGCTTGAACTGAGAACGGTAGTTGTAGTGGCACTGGCAGCAAGAAGCAGAAAGGAAGGATCTGTGGAATCATAAATGGGCTCCTGGGCCATATTTCTGCTAGTGATGCTTCCAGAGGAAACAGTATTAGCCATACTAGAAGCAGAAGGCAGTGTAACAGACTTAGGTGGAGTAAACGTTTCCTGTGTCTGGTGAACATGCCCAGAACATTGCCCCCTTTCATATTTAGATCTGCCTTGCTAAAAGGCAAATTACTGACCACAAGCATTTTCTAGTTTCAGAACTGCTTTCTGCATTTAAATCTGACCCATCCAGGACACGGACATGGGAGAAATTGAGTTGTCTGGGCACAGCAGAGCCCAGAGATATACTCTAAGCAATTAGAAAATGTGATGTATATATTTATGGTAAAATATCACTGGTGTGCTACAAAAAGGTACGCACAAAATGCACAGTGCACTCCTATGTCAGACCCAGAGATGGTTGGATTTCATAAAATAAATGAATGAATTTTAGTATATTTGCCTTGCTGATGACTGCAATTCACATATTGTTTACCTGGCAAATTGCCAAATTCTCACAGCAAAACCATGTGAATTACCAATTTGTGGGCCAATTAGGCAGTTTGCATAGTTCCACCAGAAGAATTTGTGCAATTCACTTGTGATAAATATGAAAATGATCACCCTTAAATTGCATAGAATCCTCCACGACCCTCTGTGCTGTAATTCCGCCAATCCCACCTTCCAAACACTTTTCTATGTCCTACACCCCCCCATCCCCTGCTGGCACTCTTTTCCCTTGTCACCACCTCCGCCCTGGGAAATGTATGTGAAAGAAAAAGAACTCATGGGGCAACTGATTTCTCAGAGTGCATACACATAGTACCAGTAGTACTTATATATATCTCTCCCCACATGTGCCAACACTCCCCTTACCTCCCCTGACCAGACCCTATTTAATAAGAAGGCTGCCATCCAATCTCCAACCCCACCCCCTTATCGTTATAAGCACCCAGAAAAACAATTGTTTGATGACTTGCAACACAGAAATTAGTGCCCTGGTGCACAGCATCTGCTCTGTTCAGTGTCCCTCTTTGTAATGGTGCTTGCACATGGATGAATAGAAATGTCTTTGATCCTAATAAAACCTGATTAACTGCAAATTCAGACAGTAGGGTTTTACTAGGAGCATATATATCACCATTCCATTTTGCATCAGTATTAGCACTGAGAGATACACTGAAAAGAGCAGATGCTATGCATGGGGACTATTTTCTTTATTGCAGGTCACTACAGAAATGATTTTTTTCTGGGTGCTGGTGTGGAGAGGACATTAATGGGGTAGAGGCGGGTTGAAGGGGGTGTTTTCCTTAAATAGGGTCTGTTCAGGTGGGAGGAGGCAAGGGAGTGTGTTTGGTGTGTATGTGGGGGAAGGTATATATAACTACTAGAAGAACTATGTGCATACACTTTGAGTATTCATTCCCTCCATGAGTTCCTTTTCTTTTACGTACATTTGCCAAGGCAGGGTGGGGAGGAGAGGAAGGTGTTACCAGGAGATGGGTTATGACTTATAAAAGTGTTTGGGAGGTGGGAGAGGGTGGAATTACCGCACAGTAGTGGGGGAGGTATTTTATACAATTTTTAGACTCTTTATAAAAATAACAAATTATTTGGCAAAGTTGATGCCCCCACTGGGAAATGTATGATGCTTCACAAATTGTGAATTTTGCAAATTCACACCACCTTCACTAGCGGTTTACAACTTGGCTGCATCTCTAGTCAGGCCCACCTGGGACATGGTCACTGAAGAAATAATCTGGGCAGAGCATTGCCCAGAAATACACCCCAAAACAGTCAGAGAAATGGAACAATTTTTTTGTACAAATATCTCATAAACAGCAACAGGTATGAACATACAAATTATAAAAGCACATACCTTGATCCAAACTCTAGCAAACCTGAAAGTTTAAAATTTCAAATCCAAACCATTTTGAGTTATTGGTGAGCAAAAAAAATCTTAATTTTAGAGAATTTAAGTGTTTTCTACCATCTAGAAGTTTGCCCTTGCAAAATTAATCATTACAAAATTTATCAGATCCAGAGATTCTAGTGCTAACTCTTTACATACCAATTTTCAGGCAAATCAAACTACAGCTGCAATATCAGAGTGTAAAAGTTGGAATTTAACATATTACAGAAATACTTACAACCTTAATATATAGACACTACCTTGCCTGTATAACAGGTGTATGGTTGTGCATGGCTGTGCACCTATGGTTAGAGCTAGAGATACATTTCTATGTTAAACCTTTATGTTTTGCATGGGAATATCATGGCTGTTTTAGGACAGAATTGCCAGAAATGTGGCATGCATGATCTGGGACCCTGGATCTCTGGATTCTGAAAATTTGATAATGATCTGTTCAGTGGTGTAAAAGTTCCAGAAGGTTGAAAATACAGATGAAGACATTTCTGTATTTGCTCACCTCACACACTCACCAAAAATGGCTGACAGCTAGAACTTAAAACTTCCAGGTTTTTTAGAGTATGACCCAAGGAGGTGTCTTTGATGGGTGGTTTCACTAGAAAATGTTTAGTTTTTAAAGTATTTACATTTAAAAATGCAATTTTTGTGCATGAACAGGCCTTAATCTACGTACTGGCAGGGCAACACATGAGGTCAACTCGATCTCTGGATCCCTGCAATCTAACTTACACAAAACGCAACAAGACCCATGCTTTTAAACATCTCCTTGCCAGTCTGAGAAGTATCATGCTCCTCCTCCTACTACTGTGCTCAGGAGACGTCGAGCTCAATCCTGGCCCCACAAAGTTGATTTCATCTCCAACCGAAATTACTACCCTAAAAGGAATCAGTTTTCTGCATGCCAATGTCTGCAGCCTTCTAAAGAAGTTGGATTCTGTCCAGGCCTGGATTATCCACGCTGCCCCAGACATACTTGTGATCTCGGAATCCTGGCTTTGGGGATTCACACCAGACAGTGAGGTTAATATCCCCAACTACCTCCTCTTCAGAGCAGATAGAAAAACTTGGGGGGAGGAGTAGCCATTTATGTTAAAAAAATTTACAGTACCTATATTAGATGCTACTTCCATTGCAGGGGGCTTTGAATGCCTGTCTCTCAGGGTTGAACCGTCCCAATCTGTTGCACTCTGCATAATAGGTTGCTATAGACCCCCAGCAGCAGGACCACAGCTCCTGGCTCATCTGTCTTCACAAATGGACATGACACCTCTGGAAACAATTATATTAGGTGACCTTAACTATGACTGGATATCGAACGGATCGCTACCCCTAAAACAATTCTGCAACTCCCACGGGTTCACCCAAATGATTACAGAACCAACACGCATCAACAAGAAAAATCCAATGAAAAGCACACTTCTGGACGTCCTTCTTGTTAACAAACCACACTACTTTTCCCATGCCGGTATCCTTCCAGCAGATGTTAGTGACCACTGTCTCATAGCTGACATAAGAACCATCTCGAACCCACTATCTACATCAAAGTTTTCTACTAAAAGATCCAGATGGAACTTTGACCCTCTGGCCTACATACAAGAACTAAAAAAACTCCTTGCTCTGGCAGACATTCTACCTGGCTAAATCAGTGGGTGTTGCCTATAATGTTCTCCATGAAATCATAGCCAGTGCCCTAAACAACCATGCTCCTCTAGTTAAAGCACGAATAAAGAACAGAACCTGCCATTGGTTTTCACCGGATCTGAAGAATGCTTTACTCAAAAGGGACCAGCTATGGAAAAAGGCCTGGAAATCACAGGCCGATGCAGACTGGTGTCTCTTTAGTACAGCTAGAAATGCCTGCACGAAAATGGGCAGAGAGGCCAAGGCCAATTATTATCAAAATGAATTACTATCAGCATCCAACAGCCCAACCAAATTCTGGTCCACCATAAAGGAACTGTCTGGACACTCCCCAGGTAGTGCACTACCCTCCAAAATCACCATCGACAATGTCACTATCAGTGATAAATCTGAAATTCTTCAAGCCTTCAACAACCACTTCGCCACTGCAGGCATGGCATTCGATAATGCACCAGTAAGTAGTCTGTCCACAGCTCACCACACAGCCTCCAGACCAAAGTAACAAAGATACGATCTTCTCCTTTTCCCCAACCAACTATAAAAGAAGTTGAAGACCTTATGCTACGCTAGATACCAGAAAAGTGCAGGAGCCGACTCCTTCAATTCCATACTTTCTGAAAATAGAATACCACATACTTGCCCCACCTATATCACACTTTTCAACCTGTCCTAGCCAGGGCTCTATCCCATCGAATAGAAAACTGCTCATATTATCCCCCTATTTAAAGCAGGGGACCCATGCGACCTGAACAATTATAGGCCAGTCTCTCTTCTACCTATACTCTCAAAAATGCTGGAAAAAGTCGTGGATTTACAGCTGAGATCATTTCTAGACAACTCTACATTGCTTAACCCCATGCAGTCTGGCTTTAGAGCAAAGCATAGCACTGCTACGGCACTGGCCAAAGTCACTAATGACTGGCAACGGGACCCTGACAACAAAGCATTTGTTTGTGCTGTGTTTTTAGACCTCAGCAAGGCCTTCGATACCATGACCACTGCCTCTATCTTCTCCACCTTAAAAACCATAGTTATGGACTCAACTCACTGGACTGGTTCCAGGATTATCTCTGATAGGCAGCAACAAATTAAGGTCAAGGTGAGCTCTCTCCTGTCAAACCAATAAAAGAGGAGTCCCACAGGTTCCATACTGGGCCCTCTACTGTTCGCCATCTACATTAACAACTTGGACCTAGGCATTACAGAAGCCAGTATCCACTTGTTGCCAATGATACGGTGCTCTATCTAAGCCGTGACTCCCCTGGAGCTGCATGCACAGATCTACAAACTGAATTCAATATGCTGCAGCATCAGCTTCTCAGCAAAAAGCTACTGCTAAATGCAAAACAAACTAAGGCCATGCTCTTTACCCCATCTAGCACTAGGGCCTACTCTGCTGCTGCTGCTGCTGCTGGTACCCTTCCTCCCACAACTACCCTTCTAGGCAAAGATCTTCAGTTCGTTCCTAAATTCAAATATCTGGGTATATGGCTGGACAACAAACTCTCCTTTGCTGAGCACACAGAAGAATTGATGAAAAAGCTTAGGCAGAGGCTTGGCCTCTTCTTCAGAATTAAACACCTGCTGACCGTAGACGCAAGAAGACAGCTTGTTCAATCAACTTTCCTCTCATTAATCGACTACACAGACATTATCTATGGCCAATGCTCCATCTCACACCTTGCAAAACTGGATGTCCTGTACCACAGAGCACTAAGGTTTATAACTGGTCTCCCATCCTCCACACATCACTGCTCTTTATATGCAGCAATAGGGTGGCCTTCCCTTCAATATAGGCAGTGTAGAAATGCAGCACTCTGGACATTCCAAGCCCTTACCAACAAACTCCCAGATTACATTGTTGCCTGCCTCCCCCTGAGCCCAATCAGTAGCTACGCACTAAGAAGCCACTCACTAATTTCTCTGAAAATCCCCAGTATCAGTACCCACTTTGGCAGGGCTGCCATAAGCCATGCTTTGCCTACACTCTGGAACAGGGTACAAAGATCCTTGAGACTCAGCTCTCCTGTCAGTTTTGCCCTGTTTAAGATCATTTATGACAAAACATTCGCTGAAATCTGTAAGTGTTTTCATAGTTCCTAGCTGTCCTGCTGATGGTTCACTCAGTATTCTTACCACATCCATCCACGAACCTAGTTCCTCCCCTCCCTATTTTAATCAAGTCCACTAGTCAGCTTCCATAGTGGCCCTCAGCACCCAAGGCACCACTTCTCCCATATTACTCTCCTTTCACCGTTTAAGCGGAACATACAGACCTCATTAGGGGTTCCTATGCAGCCCAGGACCCTCACCCAAGTATGGTAAATGGTCACTGAGGGCTGAAATGCAAAGAATTGTACCCTCTGATGGAGGCTTGATTAAGAATGACTAAACATACCACCTCAACTTCTGCATACATGGAGTCTGTATATACCACAGCAAAGTTGAGTGATGCATGTATGTTCCTACAAGAACGCTTGGAATGTATATCGTGCACCTACTACTTTTCTATAAATTTGTTTGTAACTATTTGCACATGTTGTACTTTGTAGTCTCAATCTATGTATGTATAACTGTCTTGGACAACAGCAGGTCCATCTTGTAAATGAGCTTGCTCAATGATGATCACCTGGATAAATAAAGATTTGATTGATTGACAGATTTTTTTGCATAGAAATATTCATAAAGGCTATTTTGCTATACCACCGGATTCATTAGTTACAAAAATAAATGTTTTAAACTTTTGGCCACAACTTAACTTTTCAGGTTTGGTTGGCCCCATATTGTCAGCTTGGGCACCCCCACCATGGACACATACATTTATTTTTGTTACTCACCCTGAAATGTGTTTTTGGGGGTGAATATCCAAAAATACATCGAATCACCAGAGCCGCTCTGAGGAACGGGTGCCTTTGACACAACTTGTCCTGGAAATGCAAAAGTCATGGCACACACAACTTCAGATTTATGACATCATACAAAGGCTGAATATAAATGAAAAATGCTCTCTCTTGGTTTAAATTAGACAGATGTTGCAGACATGTAAAAACAACAGTTGGGAGTGGAAGTGTAGTTTTCACATAACTGAAGAACGTGGTTCTAATGTTAGGTAATTGTGCATTAACTTCATTGCTCTGTTTAGGTTGTGGATCTGATGTAGCTCCAGGAAGAAAGGGGTTGTCCCTTTTTAGATTAACAAAGACACTCTGTAATTCCCACTGCTCCCAAACTACCTGTTGAGTTTTTAACCCATGGTTCTGCTGCGCTAATTCCCGAATCATGGCTGTCCATGTGCTGACTTGCTGACTGAAGTAATTCTTGGGCATTGTTCAAATGAAAGTACCACAATCAATCATCAGAGCTGCTCAGAGGAATGGATGCCTGTGACACAACCTGCCCTGGAAATGCGAAAATCATGGCACACACAACTTCAGTATTAAAACATCACACAAAGGCTGACTATTAAAAATTCCCCCCTGCCCTTTATTTAAAATAGCCAGACATTGCAGACATGTAAAAACAACAGTTGGCAGCAGACAAATCCTCTTTTTGTTTCACCTTACATATTTTTCAAAGGAATAGTGCACTCTAGGTCAGGGCTCCTTTTATAACAAAAAAATACACTTGTTCCCATTGAATCAATTAATTTAAGGTGACAAAAGTGCTTACAAAAAAATGGAAAGATTAGGATCTCTCTGTTATATACATAATAATTATTTTTCAATTAAGTTTGAAGCCATAACATTATTGATACCTTTAAGTAGATAGGCAAACTAATTATGGATTTTCCTTTTTGTAAAAATGTGAATTTGATACCATTTGGTAATAGGGTATGGTTTTAGTTTACTCACTGGTAGAATTATTTGTATAATAACTGCAAGGAGGAAGAATGTCTGGGTGATAACTTTAAAGAATGTCTAAGTACGATTGTGAATGTAATATATTTATTACTTGTGTTATGTGACATATTTATTAATATGCATTTATGTTTTTAGCAATGGTATGTCTAATTCCAATGGGACCTCAATGAAAATGAACTGTTGCTCCATTGAGTTTTATCCCTTTTCATGTTCTTTTTTTCATGCATAACAGATTTTACTATAACTACTACTTACTTTTTTTGTGAGCACATTTGTCATCTTAAATTAATTTATTCAACGGGAACAGGTGTGTTTTTTGTTATGAAAGGAGTCCTACCCCAGAGGGCACTATTCATTTGATAAAACCATACAGTGAAATGTAAGGAGGATTTGTCACCTCCCAACTGTTGTTTTACATGTCTGCAACATCTGGCTAATTTAAATAAAGAGGGAGCATTTTTTTATTAATATCTAACCTTTGTGTGATGCTATAAAACTAAAGTTCTAAAGTTGTGTGTGCCGTGACTTTTGCATTTACATCTAAAAATAAATTTTGTGGCACATTAATAAAATAACTCTTCTGTGTCCATGAGGTGGGAAACCAATATGCCTAACCTGAACATTTGGGGTCAGTCAGGCCACAAATGGCCAATTTATGGCCAACAGTTAAAATAAAGTTAGTTTCTTGACTTGTATCATAAACACAGTCCTCTTCCTTTGTTTGGCCATGAGAGTGCCCAAGTTCAATGGCCCTTAAACATTCTATTGTGTCTACTCTGCTTTATTTGGCCACTGAGGTGCCCAAGCCTGGTGGCCATCGTTGAAATTAAAATTGATTGAATCACAGGGTTGCCCAAGCCTGCTGGCTACATATTAGAGACATGACCACTGGGGTGCCTAAATTCACTAAACGCAATGGACTTTTACTTTATGTACCTCACCCCTTTCACCATCTTAGCACCAATGCCCCCTTCCCACATCTTGGTACCAGTAAAAAAACAAAAAAACTCCCATGTAGTCATTGTTTAATCCTGTGATAAAGAAAATCGGCCATTGTCATCTTTCCCCATGTACCTGTGGAAAATAAAATGGTCCATTGTCACATCTCCCCCAAATCCTTACCACCCCCACCCTGACCACCCCCCACACCTGTCAACTCTCCTCTCAGTCACCTAGTTGATTGATTATGGGTTCACCACTGTAGTCCTCTAAGAAACCAAAAATTTGCTACCTATTAGTCTAAGACCTGATTGAACTAAAAATGGTTTTCTGGACACAATTTTTTTCATGTTTTTTTCCTACTGTTATTCATAACTCTGTTTTTATATTTTGAACCCACAGTTTCAGCTTAGACAGTCTGTTACCCCACATAATGAACCTGATAGCTGTCATTTTTCAACACCACACCAAAGTATCATTTTGCAGTTGTATCATAGAATGACAGTTTGTGCAGGATTTGAAAATGACATCTGTCAGGTTCATGAGGTGGGGTAAAAAACAGGCTATGATGAAAATGCTGATGTAAAAGTTGAAAATGAAACTGACATCCCCAAAAACTTCTGCCAACAGTGAAATACCTTTCAACTTTTATTCCTAACTTTGTTGTTTGTTGAGATTTTGCCCCCCCATTTCCAATGTAGCCTTTTTCAGCCCACCTAATGAAAATAAGAGCTGTCAATGTTCAAATCCCATTCAAGACATTGTCTTGTACTCATCCTGTAAAACAACATTTTGTGTGGTATTTGAAAAATAGGCTGCTCCGAAGTTCATGAGGTGGGCTGAAAATTTAGGATCAGAATATTATACAAATAAAATGTTAGGGCTCATCTCCTTTAGACCCTGTGTGTCTTGCTTAACACCGGGCCCTTCAGGCCATGTGCAAAGTGGGTTAGGACAGACAGATCCTGCCCAAAGCAAGTTAAGCCTTCCCTCTTGATATGGGCATGGCACCAATGGCTCTGCATGTCCTGCTTCATGCTTTATGTGAATCAAGTTAGAATGTGCTTCCTGATTTGCACAAGTCCTCTTTATCCAGGGCCCACTGGGCCTTGTATGAAGCAAGTTAGAACTTACCTCCCAAAGGGCCCTGCAAGAAGCAACTTCAAAGTAATTTCATTTTGTGGATTTGCTCCATGTTGCATCATGTGCAGCCCACAGGGGTCTACATGATGCATCCACTGAGGTACTATGACTATCTAAAAAAATACAGAAAATTCATGGCAAAAATACATTAATGCATCAGTTAGGTGTTGTGAAATATCAAAATTTGAGAAATTCGATGTTTGGGATTTTTCAGTTCTACCACCCCCACCCTCATGCTCCATATCCATGAACTCCATCAAACTGAATGCCAAAACACAAGCCAGACCCCAATCTGAAAGGGCCCTGCACAAACCAAATTAAAATCTGTAGTATTTGAAAAAGTAGAGTTGTAACTTGTCTCATGCAGAGCCTTTTGGGCCCTGTACAAAGCAGTATCTGACTCCTAACTTGCTTCATACAGGGCTCATAGGCCCTTGTTCAAAGCAGAAAACAGACAGAACCCATTGTGAAACAGCGCCTGACTACTAACTTGCTTTGTGTAGGGCCCCTAAGCCCCAAGTTATTTGAAACAGAGCCCCTCTTGTCCTGCATCAAAACAGGACCAGAGTCCTAACTTGTTTCATGCAGGATCAGAAAACAGCATGCACAGAATGTTTTGAGCCCTGTACTAAGCAAGATCTGGTTTCCATCCTGCTTCACACAGGGCTGTTTGGGCCCTGCTTGATACAAGACCCAAGTCTTAACCTGCATTGCACAGTGCCCTTCAGGATTAGGATCTGGATTGTGCTTTGGAATTCAATTTGATGGAGTTTATGGGGGTGGTGCATTTGGGTGGTGGAGTTAGGGTTAAAAAAATCCCTAACATCAGATTTCTCAACTTTTGCTGTTTCAAAACCCCTAAATGATGCATTGACATTGTTTTTTGTTAGCTACGGTAGTACCTGTTTATTAGGGTTGAGTAGGCACTTTAATGTTAAACACCAATTTTTGCACCCAAATAACTCATTCCCTGTTCAACTGATTTATCTGAAATTTGGTAAGTGTGTAGTTGATGCTGGGATCTCTGAATCCTGAACATTTTTTGACAATCAGTTATGGGGCACAAAGTTACAGATGTGCAAAAAGCATAAAAAGACCAAAATTAAGACCTATTTTTTGCTCACCTATGACTCAAAAACAGTTCTGTTTTGAAACCTGAAACTTACAGGTTGGATAGAGTTTGGCCTTATGTACATGCATTTGCAATTGTCATATTTTTTGCTTATATAGTTATTTTATAGTTTTTGAAATATAAGTTTAAAACTGTTGTTCTTTGTGCATGCTGTTAAAAAAAGAATTTTCTACAATTAACTGTACATTTTGAAAAGGAAAAGAATTCCTTCAGCTGCTTTCAACAGCCTAGATTCACCACTGATGAAAGCAGTGTTAAAGAAATAACTTTCCATCACACTGTTTTTGTGCAAAATACAGCTTTTTCTAAAATTGTATTCCCCCTCCATCCCTCCAGGTTCCTGAGCAATCTGTTTGAAACTGGTGGCATCTTCTTAAATCCCCCACTGCCATCCTCCTTTTGCTCAACCCAAGTATTTTATGACACCAATGTGTCCAACCCCTGGTGCTGGTTAACATCAGCCTCCCTCCCACACACACAATAGTGAGTGGCACCGGGAAGTCCACTCCTGCTGCCATTGTAGTGAAAGAAACCCCCTTCCCCCTTTCTGTAGTTTGGGTCCCCAACCCCCCACACACTGATTCCTCATGACACCAGTGTGTCCACCCTCAGTGCCACTGAACAGCTGGCACTGACAAATAGGTGCCCAATCCCCAGTGTTGCTATAAGTCACTTAGTCCCTATAATGAAAAAATAAACTGTTTCTCATTGGTTTCTTTTATTTTTTTTAACCTACAACAAAGCAAACCCTCCATCACTGTCTTTTGTGCTGTTACCCCACCCGCTACCCCATACAACCCCCCACTCAGTACCCACCACCCCACAACCTGAAAGCCCTCACTCACCTAGTGAAGGTCTGTTGGTCTAGATTCCCTCTCTGCAAAGAAAGACATTTCCTTCAATTGTGCGTAGGAACTGATAAAACAAGATAAGTGTGATCAATGTATTTTGAATGCATTTTAACGTTTACTCACACTTCGGTCTTTTTTTTAATATTTTGTCACCAAATTTTGAACATGGCCTTTCCGGAACACACCTCATGAACAAGACAGGTGAAATTTTTCTAAGTCTGGCACAAAAAGTTGATTTCACACTCACTCTGCAAAATCACCTTTAGGGTGGGATGTGAAAATATTCACCTACCAGGGTTATGAGGTGGGGGTCATTAGATGACAATGTTAAACATCTGGTGTAAAAATGTTAAAACAGGAATGTTATGATGGTATGTTGAAAATTTCCAACATTTACTTTTAATTTTGGTAAATTACAGCATTTTGACACCAAGGCCCAGATATTCAAACTGCGCCAGGCTATGGCGCAAACCTGAGTGCAGCGCAACTTGGCTGTGCAGGGGTGTAGACTGGGTGATATGCAACGTAGCTGCACCATGGCACAGCATCATTGAATATCGCACCCTGTCCACCCGCAGTGTGCATGGCGCAGTGGCATTGCTCTAGCGCATGTGGCCAAAGTGGAGCAGGGGGATGCGCTAGCACAAGTTCCATTGCACTATGCGCAGCAACCGCGATATTCAAAAGTGCACATGCAAATTGGGCCATAATGTATGCAAGGCACAAATGGGGCCATTTGCATGTCATTATGGCCCCATTTGCATGCAGGTGCACTGATCTCCTGCGACTTGCACCTGGCACCCTGCCAGACAGCAGTCGTCGGGGACTGACACCCCCTGCCCAGCATGGCAATGTGCCCCACAGACTGATCGCAGGCTAAAGTATGAATAAAATGATTGTCTATATCCCTGGTGGTCCAGTGGACCACTGTCAGCTCGATCGTGGGCTTAAGTATGAATAAAATATTTGTCTATATCCCTGGTGGTCCAGTGGACCGCTGCCAGCCTGACCATGGACTTTTGTAATAAAAAAGAATTATGTCCAATATCCCTGGTGGTCTGTGCGTCCCCTCCCCACCGCCCACTGAGCCCCACTGCCTGCTCCCCAGGTCAGTGGAGGTAGCACCCACCGCCTGCCGCCGCCGCCTGCCGACTGACACCGTAGATAGGCTGTATGCCCATTGGTCCACAGCGTGAGCCAATGGGCATGCAGCTCATACTGTGTACATTTTCAGATATGTGAATGGATCCATTCACATATCTGGAATGTGCACGGCATTGAGTTGCACGCCCATTGGCTCACACTGTGGACCATCGGGCATACAGCCCTACCCACGGTGTCAGACGGTGGCTGCAGGGTGGCAGGTGGGTGGTGTTGCAGGCTGCCACTGACCCGGGAGAGTGTGGCAATGGGGTTCAGTGGGGCGGGTGAGGGGGGGCACGCTAGACTACCAGGATAGTGGACGTAATTTTTATTATAAAAGCCCACGATCGGCTGACAGCTGTCCACTGACCACCAGGGATATTGGACATGATATTTTGAACAGATGCCCATGATCAGGCATGGGGGCACTGCCACGGAGGTGCAGCTGGAGCTCAGGTGGCCACCCACAGGTGGCAGCTGCCGTGTTGCACCCTGCACTACGGCAGCTCACCTGTGGGTGGCCAGCCGTTGTTCCTTTTTTGGGGGGGATCAGCTCTGTGCGGTGCAAGTAGGGGTTGCACATGCATGGACTCAGCACATCCCAGGCTGAATATTGGGATGTACAGAGTATGCACGAGCATGCCTCCCCCACCTGCACCGCATACATTACTGATGCACTCCGGTGCATCGGGATTTGTGCCAGGTACAATTGCCATTTGAATATCATGCCGGGGCACATCAGTGGGTTGAACATGATGCAACACTGTTGCACCATGCGCAACCCTTTTGAATATCTGGGCCCAAATTTTCAATATCAGCATTTCCTTACACCACCTCATGAGTGTGATAGGTGTTGTTTTTCCAGGTCTTGGCCATACTGTGTGTTTGCAGTTATGGCAAAAAATAATGTTTCAGAAATAATTTTATTAAAGACACCTGTCATGGGGGGCATAAAAACACTCTATTGAAAACTTAGGGTTAAAAAATAAAAGTTAGGAAGAAATGTGTGCAGGGCTGGCTAGTAGCCCAGTGGGTTGTGTACTGAGATCCCATGCCAGTTAGTTGAGTTCAGGGGTGAGCTCAGTGAGAAAGCCAGATGGGTCGAGGCTGGACGATGGTGCTACCATGCAGCACCACTCCCAGCCTTTAAAGAGATTTTATAGTCCCAGGCTCACAAACTTTCTATCCTGTATCTTAAAAGTACTGGTATTTGATGTACACTATAATGAGGGGGGTAAAATCCTGTCTTAGGCATCAAAATCAAACCACTGCTTCAGATGCCACTAAAGAACAAGGGCCAGATTTTCAAAGTGGAGCACATGGCTTGCACCAAGCTCTGTGCCATGACACTTAGATTCTGGCAGTGTGCCAAACTCCATCACTGCAACTGCAGCAGAGTTTACAATCTTGGACGCCATTGCGACAGTTTTCACAGCTGACAGCAGCTTGCACCAAATATCTGGTTCAAGTTCTATAAAAAAGGCCTTCAGTTAGACCAGAAAAAGTTGGTCTAACTTGCAACAGTTGCCACACAGGATGGACCATCCTGTTACATCACCTTCAAGCCCCATGCACCATATCGTCTGTGCACCCAGGGCTTGCAGAAATCTAAGCTGTCTGAAAATCCTGCCCCAGAACATCTACACAAAAACAAATTATGTCATTTTGTAGCTGGTGAGATAACTATTTTATCATAGCTTCTGACAATGATGTCTGAGTTTTACATATTTAAACATGGTTATTGTAAGATTAAAAAGAGAAAAAAATGTAGCCCATTTTATAAGCACATTAAGATGCTCTTGTGTGTGTACTGAACAGCTCTGACTGTACATCCAGGGGCTGAAGGCTTACTATGCCCATGGGCATGGGGTCAGACCTGTTCAATGTACACCCTATCTTGGCGTATTGCTTACTTACAGGGTGTGTTCTTGGATACAGTTACCAACAATTTGTCTTACACGTTCTTGGTTGCAGGATCTCTGGATCATGCAAATGTGGTAATAGTTGGTTTGATGACTGTAGTACTAGATTGTTGAAAATATCTAAAAGTATGCAGTTGAAAGCTATTCCTTGATCACAAATATCAAAATGATTATTTAAAGTTAAAACCTGGAACTTTCAAGTTTATTAGAGTTATGTCCTTGGGTGTCATTTTGTTCTTTGGTTAATTTGGAAAACGTGTAAAATCTGAATTCTTAAAATAAGACTGAGCTGTCACACTTCACTCTTACAAACAGGTTGCTTTAGAATTAGTGTGTGGAGCCATCTCACAGCAACAGTACAAACCACACAAGAGAAGAGGTGGGCATTAAAACATACATATGGAAAGTACAAGTTTGGCCTAGGATAAAGTGAAAAAGTTTATTTGTCATACTTAAGTAAAATGCCAATAGCAGCACCACACTGTACCACACTGTACATATACTCCACTGGTTTGGTCAAGAATACTGCACCCTAGGATGAAACCATATTCATACAAATCATTTAATGAGCTAACGCAATAAACATAATACAAAGTAGGACTGTGTGAAATGTGGAATTCCAATGGTGCAATTAGTGCAGAATGGCAAGTCTGCTTCCGAGTGCTTTCTGGAATTTCTTTTTAAAGTCCACAGACTTCTAAAAAGCATTTCTTTGTAAACTGCAAAATAATTCACTGCGAATCATGTAAGTGTGTAACAATTTTCCGCATATTGCGTCTTTATGTAAACTGCAGATTTTTAATTCCCTAAAAACATTTCGCGTGTTACATATCTGAATTCTGCTACTGATGGAATTCTGTGGAGTTTTTCAAAGTGCCGTCTAATTTCATTCTGTCCAAATCTGAATATTCAGCACAGCCCCGATACAAAGTATATAATTACGGTAAGATGTGCAAAAATAAAGTGGCAGTTCTTTCTCAGTCTAGTAAAAACATTGATCCATTTCAAGCATGCTGATTGGATATCAATATAAAGAGAAAGACAGCATTAATACTGCATATTTTTCATTAGTTATCTATATAATCAGCAATACTGAAAGCAACCCATACAAGAAAATAAATGGGTGTGAAAACAGTAACGAAGAAGGGAGGCGTGAAGTGGAAGAAGGGGAAGGGGGAAAGAATGAGGAACAGAGAAGGATAAATACATGTAACTTGATATACATCTATTAACTGATATTATTTTAAAACTAGTAAATAAACCATTAAACCCTGAGGTTATGGGACACCCATTTCTCCGGAAGACTTCTCAAGTGAAGAAAGAGCACAACTAGAGGAACCACTACGAAAAGATATACTAACTTAGTACTACAGATTAATTTCTACATATACAGTACAACCTGTGAGGCCACTGGATGGACTCATGATGAAGCTGGGAGGACTTGCCTGGACCGAGGGAAAAGGCACACAGAGTACTAAGGATTAAAAAAAAGAAAGAGTTTTGTCACTATATTTTCTCAAATGTAATGCTTTATAAGTATATATCACTTTAAATTTGTGGTTAGCATGAAAGTCAGTGTGGAACCCAGTGGTAGTAATTTAGACTAAGTTACTCAAAACAAAAGCTGGCCCAGTGGCTCAGGAATAGCAGTACTATCCATGACACCGGAGATTCGGGTTTGGAAGCAGACTTTGGGATCTTGACTGCCACCAGGTGGAGGCTTGGTCCTAGTACAGGTAGAGAGCAAGTAGTAGGAAGAAGCCACGGGGCTATCATGAATGTGTGCCTCCACATACATACACATATATGTCACCACAACTTTTGAATGGGGAGAAAACAGGAAAAGGGAGTCAGGTGGCCTTAATGAAGCCCCACTCATTATCTCACAGCCCACACCACTGCCAGTCCTGGTCACTTCTGAATGTGTGCAGCAGCCTACCATTGAGAGAAAATCCGTGGGAGACTTGGTCTGTGGACTGGAGGAGGTGGCTGATGGTCAAAAGGAGTGGGGATGGGCTAGAGAGCCTACCTGCATGATACTGCAAAGTAAAATAGCAAAAGCTTTATGTAAAAAATGTACTCCAATGAGAAAGTTTTTAGCAGTATGGCTTTAAATCCAATGGATCACCAGACCTTAATAAAAACTTCCAATTGACTCCTTTTTTGAAGTGCTGGGTTTATTCCCTAGGGTTTATTTGTATTGTATCTGCAGAATGTACTCTCTAATGCAGACTTAGCATACTTTTTTTTTACTGGCCCCTTTAGATGTGCTTTTTGTTCATATTATATAAGCACTCATTGGGAGAAATGTACTTCCTGTAGCCTCAGGATTTAATGGTTGTTTACTCGTTTTAATAATACTAGCTAATGCATGTCAATCAAGTTATATATTTTTATCCCTCTTCTCTGTTCCTCATTCTTCTTCCTCTTACCTTCCTATCCCACATTCCCCCACCTCTCTCTTCTCTACTGTTTTCATTTCCCTTTACAATAATTTCCAGTATGGGTCCCTTTCAGTACTTATTTTATTAATGGCTTATGAAAAATATATTAATGCTGCCTTTTTCTTTACAGTATTATCCTCATGCTTGAAATGGATCGTCATTATTACAGAAATGGGAAAGAACTGCCACTATTTTTCATTTCTTGCACATCTTATTGTTATTATGCACTTCGTATTATATTTATTACACAAGCATTTTATGTGATTTGTATAAATATTGTCTCACCTTAAGTGTCAGTACCGTTGACAGTGCACATGGAGTACACATACAATACTTTGGATGAGTGAGTAGTGCTGCTGTTGGAGTTTTACTTGAGTACCAGTAACAAACTTTTCTATTTTATCCTATTGTCAAACTCTTTTTCCCCATCAGTACATTTTGATGTCTAACTCTTCTCTTGTGTGGTTTCCCACTTATGTAGTTCTGTTTTTCACAAATTTTTCATAAAGTATTTTTGCAAGAGTCTGTGTCAGTTTTTGTTACTTGCTATTCTGGTTTTGTGACACAAAACATCCATTCTCCTGAGTGCATCCAGTCATTAAAGTAGAGAAACAGTTTTTGGATAGTCATTCTTGCTTACTGTTTGCTAAAAATGGTTCTAAGTTCAATAGTGTAATCTTAAATTTTTGATATATTAATTAAAAATAATTTGCTGCTTCTCATGGAGGTGGGGGGGGCAGCCATCTGTTTTAGATCCAGCTTGAGCTTTGCCATGCACCCAGTGGGTTCTACCTCATCCTTTGAATGTGTGACAGTGCATGGGAGTTCAGGTGCAGGTTGAAGGATTCTCCTTGTTTACCACCTTCAGAGGTGGGGGGGGGGATTTCCTACAGGAGGTCATAGATTTCATCATTGACAGGGAGTTGGAGTCCCCCTGATGGTTAACTCTGAGGGACTTCAATGCCTGAGTCAACAACAGATCCTCACATCTTGGAAAGTATCTCCTTCAGTTGATAACATCACTGGGCCTGGCACAAGCAGTTGCTTCTGTGACCCTTCACCATGGCCACACCATGACTTGATATTCTCACTGGGTCTTGAGGTCACAAACCTCAAGACTAATTAGGTTGCTTAGTCCGATCATTGCATGGTAGAGTTCTCATTTGCCCCCCCCCGATAGTGACTCCCCTGTTGAGTTATTCAGCTATATCCCATTAAGAGGATTGTCCCCAGAGGGACTTCTGGAGGTAGTAAATTTGCCTGGTGTGAGTACTGCATGTGTGATTGGTGCAGGTGAGGTCGTGGCTGCCTATGATAAGGCCATCTCTGAAGTGCTCAATGCCATTGCACCAGTCCGTATGTGACCAAGATCATCTCATTTGCGACCCCCATGGCTTGACGGGGCTCTCAAGGCAATGAAGATCATGGGTTGGAAAATTGAGCATTGCTGGCAGAGAACCCAATCCTATGAGGACAAACTGGCATTGAGACTTCACTATCTTGAGTACCAATGGGCAATCCACCATAAGAAGGCAGCTTTGTCCAGGGAGATTGCCGCAGGGAGGAACAGACCAGCTTGGCTTTTTCGGACTGTGGACAGATTACTTCATCTGGTCTGCCTGCAACTGAAGAAAGCATTTTCAATCACACCGTGTAATGAATTTGCTCAGTTCTTCTCTGACAGGGGGTCCTCTATCCGGTCTGGGATCTCCACAGTGGGGCAAGGTGAGCCACATGGTGGTCAACCTGGTAGGACTATGGGCACTCCTATTGTTTGGGAGGAGTTTAGGCTAGTTGAGGTAGCTGAGATTGTTGGGGTGATCTCGAAGCTGCCGCCCACCTTTTGTGAATTGGACCCAGCCCTAAACCATCTACTAGTGAGATGCACTGAAACCGTTGATCCAGTGTTCACCAGCATAGTCCAATGGTTGCGGTTGGAGGGGTTCTTTCCAGATGCCTTGAAGGAAGCGTTGGTGAGGTCCCACCTGAAGAAACCATCACTTGACCCTGATATCCTGGTAAATTATCGACCCATCTCCAACCTCCCATTTCTAGGGAAGGTTTTTGAGAAAATAGTGGCACTGTAGCTCGAGGTGCACCTTGCAGCCTTTGACATCTATGAGCCATTCCAGGCCTGTTTCAGGGCTAGGCATAGCACCAAAATGGCATTGTTCAGGTTGCAAAATGAACTCCTCAGGTCAAGAGATAGAGGATACTGGTCAGTTCTCATTCTCCTTGATCTCTCTTCAGCATTTGACACCATGGACGACATTGTGCTTTTGGATCACCTTAGAGAGTATTGTGGACTCACTGGTACTATTATCAACTGGCTTGAGTCCTATCTCTCAGGCAGGAAGCAATGGGTGGTGATGGGGAGTTTCTCCTCCTCTCTGAAGCTTCTGTTATCTGGAGTTCCTCAAGGTTCAATCCTGTCACCAATGTTGTTCACAGTGTACATGCTACCCCTGGGTGAGCTCATCAGATGTTACAGTCTGGGTTTTCACTGTTATACAGATTACACCAAGCTGTATATGTCCTTTGCCACTGGAACAAATGACACTGCGGAAGTGTTAAATAACTGCCTGGCCGTGATTCAGGACTGGATGTCCTCCAACTGGTTGAGGCTGAATCGTGACAAGATGGAGATTCTGGTGATTGAGCCTGGTCATGGCTGTGATAGGAGTGTCTCCAGGCTGGCAACAGGACTAGTCCTGGCAACCACCCCATTGATGGCTTCCTCTAGGGTGAGAAATCTGGGCATCTTCCTGGGTGACAGGTTGATGCTTGATGCTCAGGTGTCATCTGTTGTCCAAAGTGTTTTTTACCACTTAAAGAATGTCACCTAGATTAAACCCCTCATTCTGCCTATGGACTTTCCATCACTAGTGCATGCCTTTGTTAAATCCAGGTTAGACTGCTGTAACACTCTGTATTTTGGGGTCAGTGAAGGGCACCTCCGCCAACTGCAGCTGATGCAGAATACAGTGGCCAGGTTACTGCTGGGCCTGCCTAGGTCATGTCATGTTACCCCAGTCCTATGAGATCTGCACTGACTGCCTGTCAGGTGGAAGATCATCTTCAAGGTGGGCTTGCTCACCTATAAGGCCCTATACTGTTTGGGCCCTGGCTACCTGACTGACCTCCTACAACTGCCATTCCAGTCTGCTCCCTCCCCTCATCCACCAGGGGTCTCCTTGTGGTTTTGAGGGCTAGGCTGAAAACCTCAGGTGACAGAGAACTTGAGGTGGCTGGCTGGAACTCACTTACCATCTCTATAAGGGAGGCCAAGTCAGTGGAGACATTCAAGAGGGTCTGAAAACTTATGTTTTCAAACAGGCATTCTTAGATTAACTGCAGTATTCCCAAATTAATTGAAGCTGTTTTCAACATGATTGATGGTCTGGTGCAGTGAGAAGAGGTATGGCTTCATTGGGGAATGGGAACACACCTGAGATGATGCTGCCCTGTAGAGCGGTGATGGACTGCATCCATTCAGGAAGGGGAAGAGGATGGCAGTCCTAAATGAACAGTTTAAACACTTCACAGATGAGCATTTAAATGAGATGGGGGGGCAAACGAGAACAGGTAAACTCAAGCAGCCCACCCCCACAAGGAATAGAAACCACAACTGAAGAGTAGGAAGATGACTTGATAACAAGGACACTTGAAACAGGCATACATAGAACAGGAGAGGAGTTGAAACCACAGAAAAAAATGACTTGGGGGGGGAGAAGCAGGGGAGTAATAACAGAGGTAAAGGGAGGATAGGCAGCAAAACATGGAAGGCCATGGTAACTAATTCCTGCAGCCTGGGCAACAAAATCCCAGACCTGGAAGCCTTGCTAGCTGAAGCAGACGTGGACATAGCAGTAACAACAGAGACTTGATACACTGAAAAATCATGGGTGGGACATAAAGGTACCAGATTATGCTCTGTTCAGGAGGGATAGGAGGTATAAATAGTGGTGGGGGTGGCCCTGTACGTCAGGGAAGGCATAAAGGCAACAGAGGTATAGGGTAGACTGGGGGAGGCTGAGGAACTGTGGGTCATTTTTGAGCCTGGAAATGGCACTTCAATATGCACAGGGGTGATCTACAGGCCTTCAGCACAGGTGGAGGATGTGGATAGGGAGCTAGTGGATGAAATACATGAAATGGTAACAAGAGGGGAAGTTCTGCTGCTGGGTGATTTCAATATGCTATACATGGATTAAACCACCAAGGCAGCTGGATCAGCCAGGAGTAAGGACATCCTGGATTCCCTACAGGGGGCAGGCCTCAGGCAGCTGGTGCTTGATCCCACCAGAGACAGGGTGATTCTGGACTTAGTACTGACCAATGGTGACAGAATCAGAAAGGTCCGGGAAGAAGGCCAACTGGGGTCTAGCAGCCACCACATAGTGTGGTTTAGCATAGAAACAGGGACACAGTCAGGCCACATGAAGGCAAAGGTCTTGGATTTCAGGGGGGCAGATTTTGCCAGGATGAGGACACATATCAAGGAAACCCTGACAAGTAGGGACAGAGGAGATGGAGTTGTGGAGCAGTGGGAACACCTGAAAGGAGCAATAGCAGAGGTAAAGAACCAATGCATCTGGTTGGTAAACAGAGGTAAGAGAAGTAGGAAACCACTATGGATCTTGAAAGATGTAGCAGGTAAAGTAAGGATCAAAAGAGCATGTTTGAGGAAATATAAGGAGACTCAAAAGGATGAAGATAGAGAGGTGTACCTAAAGTGCCAAAAGGAAGCAGGGAGAGCATTTAGGAGTGCAAAGGCATGGACTGAGGAAAGATTAGCACAGACAGTGAAGAAAGGAGACAAGACATTCTATAGGTGCATCAGCAAAAGAAGGAAAGACAGAGGGGGATAATAAGGCTCAGAGAGGATGAAGGGGTGTGGAAGGAGGGAGACCTGGAAAAGACAGAAATACTGAATAAATACTTCTGTTCAGCAATCACTGAAGAGGGGCAGTGTCAGGGACCACAGTTGTGCAACAGATATGGGGGGGAAGTGGACATGGGTCCATTTACTAAGAAAAGAGTACTTGAAGAACTCACAAAACCGAAGGTGGACAAAACAATGGGGCTAGATGGCATACACCCAAGGATATCAAGGGGGTTGTGAAGGGAGCTAACAGCACCTCTAGCAGCCATCTTCACCGAGTCACTTCATAAAGAAGTGGTTCTAGAGGACTGGAGGAGGGCACATGTGGTCTCTCTACACAAAAGTTGCAGCAGGGAGGAGGATGGAAAATATTTGCTGGTCAACCTCACCTCAGTGGTGGGGAAGGTCATGGAGGCACTGCTGAAGGAAAGAATAGTAGGACACTTGGAATCCAATGGTGCCCGGGATCCAAGGCAACACAGATTCGCATCGGGGAGCTTGTGTCAAACAAATCTGATAGATTTTTTTGACTGGGTGATGAAGAAGGTTAATCGGAGGGGGGGGTGGACATCGCCTACCTAGATTTCTGCATAGTCTTCGACACCGTCCCACACAGATGGCTTGGTAGCAAGATTGGTAGCCAGGGCATTGTCCTCAAGTTGGTAAACTAGGTTAAGAATTGGTTAACAGACAGGAGACAGAGAATGGTGGTTAATGGGATCCAAACCGGAGAGAGGTGGGCGAACAGCAGGGTGCCTCAGGGATCAGTCCTTGGGCCAGTCCTGTTTAATGTCTTCATTCATGATATAGCAGAAGGGTTGAAGGGAAAGGTCTTCCTGTTTTCAGATGACACCAAGATTTGCAACAGGGTGGATACTACGGATGCGGTGGAGAGAATGAGAAGGGACCTGGGGAAGCTTAAGGAATGGTCTGAGGTGTGGCAGCTGAGGTTTAATTCAAAGATGTGCAAATAATGTACCTTGGATGAGGGAACCCTGAAGAGAGCTACAGAATGGGGTTGGGGGAGTTGCTGACAATCACCAGGGAGCAAAGGGCCCTGGGGGTTATTATTTCAGATGATCTAAACGTGTCTAAGCAGAGTACAAAGGCTGCAGGGAGGGCCAGTGGCATGCTGCGGTGCATAGGCAGAGGTATCACTAGCAGAAGGAGAGAGGTGGTGGTGCCATTGTGCAAAACACTAGTGAGGCCTCACCTAGAGAACTCTGTACAATTCTGGAGGCCACATCTTTGTAAGGACATTAACAGGGTGGAGGTGGTCCACCTGGCTTCATCCTGGCTTGACACATCTGAGATATGACAGCCAGGATGCAATACAGAAATGCTGTAGAATATCACAGAATGCTGCAGTTTACTGCAGGGGCCATTTTAAGTCAATGGCAATTAAGTTCTTTTGTCATGCAGGATTTTGTGACATGTCATTACTACAAGTTACTGTGTTCATCCTGGCTGACTCCACTGTAAACACTGCTGTCTTCACAGTGTTCTGAGCTTCTATTTGCAGGTTTAATGATGTGTCTGTCATTGTGAGGGTCAGTGTCCCTCATTGCCCCTACTTTTGAGTAACCAGTCCCTCATTTCAGTGACAACATGTTGAGAGGTTTGCTGGTGCTTGTTGGTGCTCACCCCATAACCCATTGCCATCCCTGCCAAGTTGTTAAGTTGCCCTGGTGTCCAGTGACACCCACCACCCTTCTGATCACTGTCCACTTCACTATATATAATTTCCCTGGTGTCTAGTGGCACCGCCCACCCACCTTTCATCCCTGTAAATAATAAATGTCTTCTCTGGTGTCTAGTGGCACCCCGCCACCCACTGATCATCATTTTCCCAATTTCCCTGGTGTCTACTGGCACAGCCCACCTGCCGATCTTCCTCCCTGTTATCACATATTATATTCCCTAGTGTCTAGTGGCACCCCCCAACTGCCAATTGCTGTCCCCATTATTTTTTTTTATTCCCTGGTGCCTAGTACACCCCCCACCTTCTGATCACTGTCTCCCTTATTTTTCCTTTCTTCACTGGTGTCTATTACCACCCCTCACCCTCTGATTTCAGGCAGAACCTTAAAAGAAGAAACCAGTCCCTCAATGTTTTCTTTTTTCAAAACCTGTAAAAAAAAGAAAACTAGCCCTCGTCAATCAGCCCACCACCCCCACCTCCCACTCAGCACCCATCACCCCCACACACCCCAATACGCTCCCACATAGCTTCACTCATCTGAACAGGTCCCAGGTTTAAAACCCACTCTCTGATCAAAGATATGTCTTGCTGCTGGAACCGGAGACTGCAATATGAGAAACTAAGGTCAATTGGTTTAATGTATTTCAATGAAACTTAGCCATTATTTGACATTTTGACCCCAACTTTTCAACTAGCCTTTTGATGACCCAACAACATGAACAATATGACTGTCATTACACAACTCCTGCCAGAAAGGTTATTTCACAGTTGCTTGGTGAATTCACGTTTTTGGCATGATTTGAAAATTTATGCTACCCTTGTTCATGAGGCTGAGTCATAAGAAGGCTATGTTGAAAAAGTGGGGTCAAAATATGAAAAAATGGCCATTTGTTGGAATTTCCCTATTCATAGAAACATAGAAACATAGAATTTGACGGCAGATAAGGACCGCTTGGCCCACCCAGTCTGCCCATTTCCCTACCTACTGGATAAGCTGCAGATCCTAGTTAACCAGCAGCCTACTTCTTTCTACCCCCACCCCCCTGAATTGCCTTATGACTATCCCATGCATGCTTGAATTCCACCACTGATTTTGACTCCACAACCTTCCTCCGAAGGCCATTCCATGCATCCACAACCTCTCTGTGAAAAATACTTCCTTAAATTACCTCTGAGCCGCCCCCATCTTCAAATTGTGCCCTCTTGTTCTTGCACACTTTTTGAAAGATGCTACCCTCTTGACTTTGTTGATTCCCTTGAGGTACTTGAAAGTTTCTATCATTTCCCTCCCTCCTTTCCTCGAGGCTATACATATTAAGCTCCTTAAGTCTCTTCATATGTCCTCCGGTGCAGACTCTGCACCATTTTAGTTGCCCTCCTCTGACAGCTTCCATCCTGTCTATGTCTTTGTGAGATTGGGTCCCAGAACTGCACACAGTACTCCAGATGGGGTCTCACCAGCTGTCTGTACAGAGGGATAATAACTTCCTGTTTTCTACTGGTGTTGCCTCTCCCTATGCATCCCAGTATCCCCCCAGCCCTCCTTGCTGTCTTCTCACATTGCTTGCCCACCTTTAGGTCATCTGATATGACTACCCCCAGGTCCCTTTCCATTTTTGTTGTTGTTAGTATCTCACCCCCCATTGTGTACTCTTCCCCTGGGTTTTTGTTTCCCAGGTGCATTACCTTGCACTTCTTAGCATTGAATCTAAGCTGCCATACATTTGACTATTCCTCTAACCTTGCCAAGTCCCTTCTCATCCTTTCCACCCCACCCTGTGCATCAACTCTGTTGCAGATCTTAGTGTCATCTGCAAAGAGACATACTTTTCCTTCCAGTCCTTCTGCAATGTCGCTTATAAAGACATTGAAGAGGACTGGTCCTATCATTGAACCTCTGCGGTACCCCGCTAGTAACCCTCCTTTCTTCTGAGTGGACTCCATTTACTATTACTCTGTGTCCTATTCTCCAGCCAATTCTTTACCCAGGCTGTCATCTTGGGACCCACTCCCAGGCTGGCTAACTTATATATTAATCTTTTGTGTGGGACTGTGTCAAATGCCTTGCTAAAGTCTAGGTAGGCCATGTCCACAGCCCCTCCCTGATCTACTACTTTGGTCACCCAGTCAAAGAAATCTATCAGATTCGTCTGGCATGACCTTCCCACTGTGAATCCATGCTGCCTAGGGTCTTGTGCCCTCTGGCCTCTAGATACTGACAATTCTTTCCTTTAGAAGTGATTCCATCATTTCCCTATCACTGAGGTTAAACTAACAGGTCTATAGTTTCCTGCTTCTGCCTTGCTCCCACTTTTGTGAAGGAATCCATCTGCCCTCCTCCAGTCCTCGGGTACCACCCCATCCTCCCATGATTTGTTAAAGAGGGTAGTCAGTGGTGTCACTAGTTCTACCCTTAGTTCTTTTAGAATTCTGGGATGAATCCCATCAGGCCCCATTGCTTTGTCCACCTTCAGTTTTAAGAGTTCTTTCAGAACCCTTTCTTCTGTAAATGGGCTGGTATCAACTTCTGTATCCAGAGTGTTACTACTGTTTGTTTTATGTACCTCCCCCTCTTCCTTTGTAAATACTGAGCAAAAATATTTGTTTAGTATCTCTGCCTTTTCACATTCTCCTCTGCCCACCCTCCATCCCCTTTATTAAGCCTCACTATCCCTCCCTTGGTCTTCCTTTGCTCCTGATGTACCTATAAAGGTTTTATTCCTTCTTAACTGAGTTGGCTATCTTTTCCTCAGTTTGGGCCTTTGCTGTTCTGACTGCCTTCCCAGCCTCCTTTTGCTTTAACTGATACAGTTCTCTGTCCTGCTCCTGCTGCGATTCCTTGTACTTCCTGAATGCTTTCTTTTTCTCTTGAACCTTCACTGCCACTTCCTTTGAGAACCATAGTGGTTTCTTACATCGTCTTGTTTTGTTTATTTGCTTCACACAAAGGCTCGTTACCTCTGTGATGGCAGTTTTTATTATTCCCCATTGTTCTTCCACCCCTCCTTCCACCCATTTGCTAGTGCATTCCTTAGGCACTCACCCATTTTGGCAAAGTCAGCCCTCCTAAAGTCCAGTACTTTTGTCTTTGTATGGTTTGACTCTATTGCTGTGTTTATTGTGAACCATACTGTTCGATGGTCGCTAGTTCCCAGATGGCTACCCACTTCTACATCTGTGATCCTCTCTCCATCTCCATTTGAGAGTATCAAGTCTAATATTGCTCCCTCTCAGTGGGCTCCAGTACTAGTTGTCTAAAGGCATGCCCCTGTAAGGCATCTAGAATAACTGCACTCTTCAAGTGGCAGCTACAACTGCGCTCCAGTTAACATCTGGCATATTCAGATCACCCATCAGCAATATCTCCCCTTTTTCTGCCATTCTAAGTATACTTTCTATCATTTCCTTGTCCATTTCCTCCCCCTGAGAAGGGGGTCTGTATACAACCCCTGTGCGGATTGTGGTGCCATTGCCTGTCTCCAAATTTACCCACAGTGCTTCTTCTCCTCCCTGTTTACCCTTTTGTTCTGTTGCTTTTATTCCTTCCCTTATGTAAAGAACTACTCCTCCTCCTCTTTACCCTCCCTGTCCCTCCTGTAGATAGTGTATCCTGGTATGTTTACGTCCCAGTCATGGTTTTGTGTGTACCATGTTTCTGTGACTGCCACGATATCCAGATGTTCCTCCTCCATCAAGGCCACTAATTCAGGAAGCTTGTTACCTAGACTACGGGCATTGGTACTACTATTGCTTCTCCATTTTTTGATGGCCTTACCTTCTGTTGCAGCATCCCCACTGACCGTTTCTACCTTGGTCTTTTTCTCATTTAGTACCCTGTTTTGTAGGAGAGGCTGGGATTTTCTGCTGCTTGTCAGTGCCTCCCCATTGACTAGTTTAAAAGCTTGCCAATGAAGCATTTAAACCGATTGCTCAAAAGACTTGTTCCTTCCTGGACAGATGAACCATCCTGTTAGTATAGGCTGGTGTCCTCCAGGTGGAAACCCCAGTCCCCAATGAAGCCAAACCCCTGTGCTCCGCACCATTTTTTCAACCATTCATTAAACTGCATGGTGCCAATTACCCTCGCCTCCCCCATGCCTTTGACAGGCAGCACCTCTGAGAAGGATACTGTGTTTGCTACTTGTCTTAGGCCCCTCCCCAACTCTGCAATGTCCTCCTGCACTGCTCTAACCTCATGATGAGCCAAGTCATTTGTCCCTAGGTGGACATTCATGCTCATAACTTTGGACATTTTAAATATTTTGACCCCAGATTTTCAAAATAGCCTTCTTATTATCCCACCTCATGTATGTGACAGCTTTCATGTTTCAAATTCTGGCCAAAATGTGTTTTCACACCTGTGGCACAGAATGGCGTTGCAGTTGTAAAGAATTACGTTTTGACGGGGATTCAAAAATGTTCTGTACCGGGTACATGAGATGGGGTAATATGATGACTATGCTGATAATTTGGTCACTATTGTCCTATAAATGGAAGTGCAGGGCCTGGAGTGCCCTGTGCTTCCACAGCTACATATATATGCACATCTATGGAGGGATGGGAGTGCACTCCCATAGGCAAATATGGATATGATTATAATATTTCAAAAAATAAGGCAATGAGTTACAAAAACATTATTAATGCCCTAGTTAAGGTTACAGTCACAAAAGAAGGGAAATATGGCACTAGGGTTTCCAACCCTAATACCCCACCCCCATGCTGCACACACCAACAGGCGTCAGAGGTGTGCCTTGGGGTTGTCAGCCCTAATGCTCACCCCATTCTTCTACACTGTACCCATCTCAGCTTTTTACTTATGGAATGGGGTGAGCATTAGGGGCTGATGACCCCAAGGCACACCTCGGCGCTCTTGGTGTGAAGTTTAGGGGGTGTTAGGTTGAAACCCTAACCCCACATTTTCTACTTTTGTGGCTATAACCTGAACTAGAGCATTAACAAAATTATTTGCAACACAGTATATGTCATACTGTTTATCTGTTTGCTGTATATTTTATATGTATAATGCATCTTATGATGTGTGGGTCATTGCCAAGTTTGTACCTGTATTTTTCCGAATTGTATTATCAAAGTGTTAATGTTCCTGCATTTTACATTTCATGCCCCCTTTCCCCAGGTTGCAGCTGGCAATTTATATCTGTGCCATGGGCTTCTCATTGACAACTGTTTGCTTTGTCAATATGTTTTGTGCCAAGCAGACCCTTGTGTGCAGTGGCACTAAACTCACCTTGTCTTGTGTCAAGCACTTACTGGCATCCAGTGGCACCCCTACACCCTATCATATGCAAGGAGTCTCTAGGATCCACTAGGAATCCCCTCCTTTACCATGTCCTTATGACAAACAGTCCAACACCACTCTTTCATCCCATCCCAATGACAAACAATTCCTGCTGTCCAGTGGAACCTCCTTACTCATCTCATTCACAAGCCAAGCAATCCCTGGTATCCAGAAACTCTGTCCCTTATCAGAAGATGGCATCTATCTTCCAGTCATCTCCATGGCTATCCACTATCTGATTTTTATGATCATAATCACAATTTTAGGAAACAAAATACAGTGTGTCTATTTTTTGAATAACAGCAATGATAATGGAATTAAGATGATGTTTGGTCACAGAGGTGAGTGGAGGGTAGAGCAAACCACCAGCTGGGAGGAGGAGTGTGATCATACAGCAGTAAGCTTGATAGTTTTATTTAAAGTATACTTCCCTCTGTTGATCTGCCACCATGCAGAATAGTATAAATACTATGATATAAGCCTACTATGTAAGAGTTTGAGTTCTGTTTTTTTAATAAGATCCATGTCTTTTTGAACATTTTTAGACTTTATACATGAAATAGGGGCCTGATTTGAGCTAGAACATATCCTGACTCTTGAACACCATTGATGTTCTCCTTATTATGACATTTGTAGTTGTAAGATGATCCCCTTGCTGGAAACTACAAATTGGACAAAAATGGCTGGTGAGCCTAACATGAGATGCCTATCACTTAATGAAGAACAAGGTACATTTATTCCCTGCTCTACATGCTTTAATGAGAGCTATTTTAAGAGCAAAGACCTGGCATCCAGTCTTGTGATGTAAGACAGTAAATCTGGAAAATGTAAAAAAGAGACAATAGTTCACCCACATGCAATGCCTCTGTGTCAGTACTGATGAGAAAAAACATCACATGAGGGCTGAATAATTTGAAAGTACTGTTCCAGCACTTGATTTAGATGACAAGGTGTTTATCATTATATGTGTGGGGGTGTTAAGCAAGGGCTCCCATGATGTTATTTTACTGGTGTTTAAAAAACATGAAAAAGAACACAAAAAGAAAAGAAGTTAATTTATGAAAAAGGACATTGAGGTAATTAAAACAACTAATGAAAAATGAGATGAGATGAAGATAAAAATCCAAGAGAAGCTCAAAGTATACATGTTAAAAAGAATGAAAGTGATCCAAAAGAATACAGAGGGGAATAGTGTATTACTGGCAGGGAGTGAGAAGAACAGAAAGATTAGTTACTTTTGGGAATGAAAGTGACCTCTCGGAATTAGTCATATCTGATAACTCCCATCCCGGCCATCATAGACAGGACTTTTAAGGGTATCCAAGATAAGGCTCAAGCATACACAAAGGAAGAAAACCAGGGGCTGAATTTTCAAAGCCCTGATTGCCTCAAGCCCTGGGTGTGCCAAAGATAGGGCACATGGCGCTTGTAGCAACCACCTGGCCAGCGATTGGGAGTTCCAATCTTATGTGCCAGGTACCATAAGTTAGACCAACATTTTCTGGTCTAGCTTGTGGCATTTCCATGGACTGTTTTTACAGAGCTTGCACAAGATATTTTGTGCAAACTGCCGTAAAAAGTGGAAACTGTAACAGCTGTGGCCAAGATTCGAGAATGATGTACAGTTATGGCAAAGGAGTTTGGTACACCACCAGAACCTAAATGTCATGGGGCAGGGCTTGATGGAAGCCTGCACCACACTTTGAAAATTGAGCCCCAGGTTCAGAAGGAGGAGCAGGAGAAAGAAAGTGAGGAAAGGGTCAGGGACAACAAAGAAGTTGCTAATCAACAAGAAATCTGAGATGGCTGTCAAGAATCGATCACATGTTCTCCTAACCACCTCTGCAATTTATGTTCTACACAAAGAATTATTCAACAAAATCCATAAGCTGTTTAAATGTAGATTTATACACATTCTTCTCCAGATTCTTTCAAACACTTTTATCTAAACAACCATCTTAATTAAGCTATCTAAAACCACAAGCAGGACTTGTAGACAATGATCCTGTAACACGTGAAGTACCTTCAAAAGAAGCTGAATAAAAAATAAATTGTTGTGCACCTATTAATCAGACAAAGTACTATGCATGTCTTTTTATGTTTTTTTTACATTAATATTTTTCTCCCTCGGTCCCCATTTGGCTCACACCTCCGGCTACTCACCCAGCCCAGTACCCCGACATGAGACTGAATCCCCATCTTCCTCCACAGTTTCCCCTCTGTAGCAGGGTGGTGAGGAGCCCCCAATTCAACTCACCTTGAACAGGATCCAGCATCTGGGGAAACACCATTCAGGATTGGGGCCTGCGGTGGGCAGCCATTCACTCTGCATTGACCTGGGGATAATTTTCCTGGCTTTCTGATTGGAACCCTCTGGAGAAGTCTTGCAATGATGCTGATGGGGGGGAGCTCACAAGCGTCTGCATGTGCTCCCTCCAGGCATCGGCCCATCTCCACCCCTTGTTTGCAATGTTGGCGCTGCCCCCTAGCCTCTGCTGGGGCCAGTCTGGGACTGACCACTGGCCTCCCCCCTCCCTGGAGAAGGAGAGCAGTCCCTCAGTTGTTCAATCCTTCTTCTCCCCGCCAACCCCCAGCGGCCCATGATCATTCCCAAACATGGTTCGCCGGCATAGTGCAAGGTAAGGCATCCAGAGCCTCAGCCCTCAGCACCACCAGGCCACCTTTTTATGTTTTTGAACCCTCAAATGCCAGAGATGTCAGAGAGCAATTATTCTCTGAGAAATACAGTACTTAATGTGATGTTAAAATGTTAGCATGTGACCTGCAACTTCCTGTTCCCCCACTCTTGATAGGAAAAAGAAAGCTATGAAATTTAAAACTGAATGATGATTTTGCAAATAATCCTCCTTCTAGCCTGTCTGCCATTTTTTCAATGTTTGCTGCACCTGAATTGTTTTTAGATCAAACTGTTAACAATAAAGTGACATCAGTATGACGTAAAAGAAAGAGAAGTGGGCTATTAGCAAGTTCAGTTCCACATTTAGATGGGCTCCATGAATACAGTTCAGCTTTAAGAGCTTTGCTGAACCACATCAGCTGCAAATTCAATAGTTGCCATGGGGTAAACCAGACTACAAATAGGGGTAAGAAAGGCTTGGTCAGTAATGGATATTTATTATTCAGTTCAGCTTTGAGTTGGACCTCATGAATTTGGTTCAGCTTTAAGAATTTTGCTGAACAAAATAGTTCCAAATGCAGTAGTTGCCATGGGGTAAAAGTCAACAGGGGTGTAGCCAGAAATTTCCATTTTGTACAGAATCTCCAACAGTTACCCCCCCCCATTAAAAAATGTACACATCTTTTCCAAATGGCACACCCTTCCAAACAAGTCAGATTGTTGATCGATGATTTCTATGATCTCTAAAGAGGCTATACATGTATCTGTCTCATAAACAGCAGAAGTTTAAACAGAGACACTCCTCAGTGACCTACACTAACCCAAATACTACAGATTAGAATGAAAATGTTAACAGAAAGGCATATAGTTTGTGAAAGGCACTCAGCAAAACTGTACACACATGTGTACAGTGAGTATGCCTGTCTATACCCTTGAACCAGACTACAAATAGGTGTAACAAAGGCTTGAAGTCAGTAAGAAAATGTGTCCCTAAATGACAGGCACCATTGTTCTATGCCTTAACCCATGAAGGGAGGGCTCAGTAGGTAAAGAGAGAAGGTGGGGGGGGAGGGACTCTGTCATCAAAGAGGGGGCGAGATAAGAAGAGACAAAAGGAAAAAGGGGCTTGGCCAAAGGGGATATGAGGTCAGGAAGGGGGAGGAGCAAGGGACAATAGGGAAGGAAAATTGGATAGGGTAAGAGAAGAGAGAGAAGGGAATTAGAGCTAAAAGGGGAGGGATCTGATTGGTTAATAAGGGGCTGCAAGTAAGGGGTTCTCCCTCACTTTTGCTAGACAGAATTTTGTTGTCCCACCCACCACCCATGCAAAAGGGCAAGGAAGGGAAAAAGGAAAGGACAAAGAGAGCCTTTAAATAAATTGACTATGGACTGCTGAAGGTGGACAGCAGGTGGGAAGAAAAGAAAAAGAAAGAAGGAAGGAAGTCCTTAATAGGGAAGGGGGGAGGAATCCAACTTTGGTGTATGCCAAGGTGGGGGTTAGGAGGGCTACACAAGGGTGTGGATACCCAAGGTAGAAAAAAGGGGGGGGTCAGGAATGGACACCTGGCCCAGGATTAAAGGAAAAGACCCCCTCAGATTTACATCTGGGGTTGGAAGGATAACAAGTGATGTTAATATGTAATAAAATTGAAATAAAGGTACATAAATCATGATGACGGTATAAAGTGGACAGGAATAAATGAACTGAAGGTTTTTGTGAATAAAAAGATTTTGGATTGGACTATGTTAGTAAAGTTTAATAAAAGGTGTGCTGACTGAGCAACCAACATAACATTATGTGTGGTCTTGCTACATTTGGGTAGGGCTCTAGAACAATGCATATTTATTACTCAAGATTACTTTTGGCAGGGTGTGTTGGCAAGCCACTGCTGGGAACTGGTGTGTTTGCGATGGTGTGAATGAAAAATACATTGCAGGTGATACCTTTTATTTTGAGACTAGCTTTCCAGAGTTATACTGTCTTCTTCAGGTCAGTCTGACAAAGTCTTCAACCCACTAAGAGCATCCAGCCATTGCTGAACTACAGTAGTAGTTAATATTTATTGCTAACCTCATGGCTTATAGCCTCCTGTAGTCTTTGGTTTACCTCCTTGCCAATTATTATATTCTCTCAGGCCCCATATTATATTCTCTTCACAATATTTTGCCATCCATTGATAATATAAATATATATGCAGTTATTCTAGATGCCCTACAGGGGGCATGCCTTAGACAACTAGTACTGGAGCCCACTTGAGAGGGAGCAATATTAGACTTGATTCTCTCAAATGGAGATGGAGAGAGGATCACAGATGTAGAAGTGGGTAGCCATCTGGGAACTAGCGACCATTGAACAGTATGGTTCACAATAAACACAGCAATAGAGTCAAGCCATACAAAGACAAAAGTACTGGACTTTAGGAGGGCTGACTTTGCCAAAATGGGTGAGAGCCTAAGGAATGCACTAGCAAATGGGAAGGAAGGAGGGGTGAAAGAACAATGGGGAATAATAAAAACTGCCATCACAGAGGTAACGAGCCTTTGTGTGAAGCAAATAAACAAAACAAGATGATGTAAGAAACCACTATGGTTCTCTAAGAAAGTGGCAGTGAAGGTTCAAGAGAAAAAGAAAGCATTCAGGAAGTACAAGGAATCGCAGAAGGAGCAGGATAGAGAACTGTATCAGTTAAAGCAAAAGAAGGCTGAGAAGGCAGTCAGAACAGCAAAGGCCCAAACTGAGGAAAAGATAGCCAACTCAGTTAAGAAGGGGGATAAAACCTTTTATAGGTACATTAGGGAGCAAAGGAAGACCAAGGGAGGGATAGTGAGGCTTAATAAAGGGAGGGAGGGTGGGCAGAGGAGACTGTGAAAGGCAGAGATACTAAACAAATATTTTTGCTCAGTATTTACGAATGAAGATGGGGAGGTACATAAAACAAACAGTAGTAACACTCTGGATACAGAAGTTGATACCAGCCCATTTACAGAAGAAAGGGTTCTGAAAGAACTCTTAAAACTGAAGGTGGACAAAGCAATGGGGCCTGATAGGATTCATCCCAGAATTCTAAAAGAGCTAAGGGTAGAACTAGTGACACCACCAACTACCCTTTTTAACAAATCATGGGAGGATGGGGTGGTACCCAAGGACTGGAGGAGGGCAGATGTGATTCCCCTTCACAAAAGTGGGAGCAAGGCAGAAGCAGAAAACTACAGACCTGTTAGTTTAACCTCAGTGACAGGGAAAATGATGGAATCACTTCTGAAGGAAAGAATTGTTGAGTATCTAGAGGCCAGAGGGGCACAGGACCCAAGGCAGCATGGATTCACAGTGGGAAGGTCATGCCACATGAATCTGATAGATTTCTTTGACTGGGTGACCGAAGTAGTAGATCAGGGAGGGGCTGTGGACATGGCCTACCTAGACTTTAGCAAGGCATTTGACACAGTCCCACACAAAAGATTAATATACAAGTTAGCCAGCCTGGGAGGGTCCCAAGATGGCAGCCTGGTAAAGAATTGGCTGGAGAATAGGACACAGAGTAATAGTAAATGGAGTCCACTCAGAAGAAAGGAGGGTTACTAGTGGGTACCGCAGGGTTCAGTATTAGGACTGGTTCTCTAATGTCTTTATAAGCAACATTGCAGAAGGACTGGAAGGAAAGTATGTCTCTTTGCAGATGACACTAAGATCTGCAACAGAGTTGATGCACAGGGTGGGGTGGAAAGGATGAGAAGGGACTTGGCAAGGTTAGAGGAATAGTCAAATGTATGGCAGCTTAGATTCAATGCTAAGAAGTGCAAGGTATTGCACCTGGGAAACAAAAACCCAGGGGAAGAGTACACAATGAGGGGTGAGACGCTAACAACAACAAAAATGGAAAGGGACCTGGGGGTAGTCATATCAGATGACCTAAAGGTGGGCAAGCAATGTGAGAGGGCAGCAAGGAGGGCTGGGGGGATACTGGGATGCATAGGGAGAGGCATCACCAGTAAAAAACAGGAAGTTATTATCCCTCTGTATAGACAGCTGGTGAGACCCCATCTGGAGTACTGTGTGCAGTTCTGTAGACCCAATCTCCGCAAAGACATAGACAGGATGGAAGCTGTCCAGAGGAGGGCAACTAAAATGGTGCAGGGTCTGCACCGGAAGACATATGAAGAGAGACTTAAGGAGCTTAATATGTATAGCCTCGAGGAAAGGAGGGAGAGGGGGACATGATAGAAACTTTTAAGTACCTCAAGGGAATCAACAAAGTCCAAGAGGGTAGCATCTTTCAAAAAAAGAGGTGTGCAAGAACAAGAGGGCACAATTTGAAGATAGAGGGGGGGTGGCTCAGAGGTAATTTAAGGAAGTATTTTTTCACAGAGAGGATTGTGGATGCATGGAACAGCCTTTGGGAGGTTGTGGAGTCAAAATCAGTGGTGGAATTCAAGCATGCATGGGATAGTCATAAGGCAATTCTGGGGGTGGGGTAGGAAGAAGTAGGCTGCTGGTTAACTAGGATCTGCAGCTATCCAGTAGGTAGGGAAATGGGCAGACTGGGTGGGCCAAGCGGTCCTTATCTGCTGTCAAATTCTATGTTTCTATGTTATATATATATATATATATATATATATACATGTATAGATATATAAAATAGTGGCATGGTAGTGCCACTATAGTTAGGGTTACGTAGCCATTTCTATGTTAAATCTCAAAGTTTGCACTTTAATAACTTTGCAACCATCTGTCTGATTGGCCTGCATTTTGAAAAGTAGGACGATGTCGGGTAGCTCTCCAGATCTGGAAATGTTTGTGTTGATCGGATGTACAGTTGCAGAATCATAGCACGCTCAAAAAGTGAAAAATTCCTAACATTCTGTTTTCTTTAGATGTGCACTTTGGACTGAAGAATGCATGTGAGTATGATCAAATTTGATGGGCTACATGGGGCCTGGGTCACAGATGTGTATTTTGAAGATTTCATGTAAAAATCTTGTTCTGTTCAAAAGTTATAGCATTTTTAGTGTCCCATTATATCCTATGGGAAAATTTATTTGTGCATCTCAAAAATTGTCATGATCATATGTTTTAGTGTCGAGCTAGGCAAAAATAGTGTCATACTGCCACCATCTTGTTTTCAGTTAGCGAGAGAGAAAAAACAATATAACTCAAAAAATGCTGCACTTTTCGACATACCAACCATTGGGTTTCCTATTCTTGGCCTGAGAAACAGGAATCTGGTATTAGTTTTTCACCAGCTGGTCTGGAAATGTGGTTTTCAGATTTTTTCCACCATTTTGCCATTTTTTGATTGTGACACTATTACAAATTGCCTCGGCAATATGCACGATCATAAAAAATACAACTGCGGCACTACTTTTTATGTTCGTGGTTGTATTCCCATTATAAAGATAGGAGTGTTGCGATCATATTTTAAATGTCTGTGGTAACACTGCAGAACCACATTTTCTGAAATGCTGTTTTCTTTGTTACTTGATTGTGGCAAGCTGTATTGTGATATTGGCCTGAAATTTTCAGGATGGCAAGCCGTAGCGCCACTTATGTGCCTTTCAGTTGTTTGCTTCGAAAATGTTCACCACATCCCTAGTTATAACATTCCAAACTTACAAATTTTCCCATAGGATAACATTGTGGGAGTTGTTTTCTTTGTCACTTCATTGTGGCTATGTGTGTTATGGTATTGACCTGAAATGTTTAGGGTGCAAAGCCCTACCCCTACAGGTGTGCCTTTTGGTGGTTTGGTACGGAACCATTGAACATAGCCATAGTTTTTTTTTTTTTTATTTACGCTTTCTTCCTCTCACCCGCCGACCACCGGGACTATCAGCCGTGCAGCTTCCACCTTCTCCTGAACGGTCTCGAGCCCTCCAATGCCTCGCCAAGCCACCCCCACGGACGGGCTACGGGAGCGGGGAGGAGCACCCTGCAGATACTATTTTTGCGCCGGAGTGCCGGCCCGAGAGGCTAATTGAAGCCGCGGCGTGCTTCATGTAGGGCGGCCGACAGCCGTCCATTTTCCGGTTTTCTTGGGGGCGGGAACGTGCAATGACGTAATGACGTCCGGCCCGCCCCCAAGTCCTATTTGAGTGTCGGTGGCTGTGTGACTCCCGAGGCCTCTGCCCCGGGTCACTGGTGCCACCGATCACTGACCCACCCTCCCCCCTGGAGAAGGAGAGCAGTCCATAGGATGCTCCATCCTTCTCCCACCCGGCCGGCCCTCCGACGATCCAGGTCCATTCCCGAACCCGGGTCGCCGGCGTCGCAAGCGGAAATCCCACCACTGCACCAGCGGGCCGGCTAACATGGCCATAGTTACAGCATTGTGAAATCTGGACATTTTCCCATAGGATAACATTGCAGCGCTGGTTTTTCTTTGTCCCCTCGTTGTGGCAATGTGGATTGTGGTATTGCCCTCAATATTTCACAGTGGAAAGGCTTACTGCCACAGGTGTGCCTTTTGGTGGTTTGGGACAAAAACATTCAACAGGTTCATACTTACAGCAGTCCAAAGTTCAAACTTTTTCCCAAAGGATAGCACTGTGGCTCCTGCGATGCCTTTCAGGGCCTATATCTTGAAAACAGTTTGAGATACAGACTTTTCATTGCAGAATTTCTGCACAGAACTAGATTGTATACCCATGAAACTCCTGAAATTTGAATCTTTTTCCTACCGTGTACGGTTCCTGAGATATTTGCAAATTACTATTCCACATGTACATTTTCATGTGTGCTGATGATTGCTATGCCATAAATCAATCAATCAGTATCTTTATTTAGCCAGGTGGAACACCATTGAGCAGGGCTCATTTACAAGATGGACCTGGTAGTTTAAACAACAACAACAACAAGTCACAATACAATAATTTGACATAGCTGTAACAACATTAGCAGCCTATGTACAGTGATTACAAGTGAGAATGGCGTGGCCTGGCACAGTGGTGTACAATAATTTACAAACAGCAATGCAAGACTTGACACTGAGAACAGAACAAGGCAGCATAATTTACAGGTGTGGTACCAAAAGCAGTCAGCATACAACTATGTGCAAGTTATGTGCAAGGCAGATCTCTGATAGACAGAAGGGTACAATATTGTATTAGATGCGGTCTAGACCAGCAAAGCATTATGTGGTCTAGGAGAAGACTATAAAGCAAGGGCACTGAGGGCACAGTATGTGCCAATGATAGTGGAGGGAGGAGAGGTTAGGAGGGGTGGGAGGAGGCAATTGTAATACCTTCAGGATTGTCATAGCTGCATTAGTTGGCACAGTAGGTCTAAGGGTAAGGGGGAGGGTATGGGGTGAAAAGGTGCCATTAGTAGGGGGAGGTGACAGGCAGGTTGGAGGGAGAGTCAGAGATTCAGTACCAGAAGCAGTTGCAGGACTCCATAAATGATTGCTGGATAAGATTTTTGAAGGCAGCTAATGGTACAGGTGAAACAAGCTGCAGTAAATTTTAAGCAGTATTCCAGTGGACTGATAAGGAGTGACTAATTGCCACCTGACCAAAGTGCATCCTAACTATGGGTATGTAAATGGCGATACAAGTCTAGCTTCTCAGCAGAAAGCTGCCAGGAATGCAAGAATTTAGGCAATCCTTAACATATTGAGGCAGCTTGTTAGAGATGGCCCTATAGATCCAGAAGACAGTGTTCTTTTGTCATCTAAGACTAAGGGAACCCCAACCTACAATGCTGTAGAGGGTACAGTGGTGTGTTGAGTAGGGGGCACCGGTAATGAACCTGTGCACCCAGTTACAGAGTGTCTAGTTTGGCAAGGGTCACACTAGAGCAGTGCCTACACAGAAGGTCTGCATAGTCAGTGAGAGGAAAGAACATTGTTTGAACCAACCTGGTTCTCCCCTCCTGCGTTAATAGATGCCTGATTCTGAAGAAAATCCCAATCTTCTGTTGAAGCTTTTTGGAGAGTTCCTCAATATGGACTTTGAAGGAAAGATTGGAGTCAATCCACACTCCCAGATATTTGAAGGAATCTACATAGTCCAGTGATTCATCGAACAAGGTGTGGATTTGAGGGGCTTTCTCCATCATGCTAGAGTAGGGAAAGTTTACTTCTGGGGAGAAGATCATGGCCTTTGTTTTCCTAGTGTTTAATAGAAGTTTAGAGTAAAGGAGATTGTTCTGTAAGTGGTTAAATTCTATTTGGAAGGCACTACACATGAGTTCCAGAGTAGGTCTGGCTACATACAACACCGTGTCATCCGCAAAGAGGTGTATGTCAGATGACTTGACTCCAGCATTTAGTTCGTTTATGTAAATGGCAGACAAGCTGAGACCCAAGATGGACCCTTGCGGTACTCCTCTAGAGAGTGTTTTTAGGGGGGAGAGACCCCCCCAGCCTTGATCTGTTAGTGTCAATCATAGAGGTAGTTAGAAAAGCACTCTAGGGCCATGTCACTGATGCCAATATTCTGTAGAGCAATCAGGAGCAAGAAGTAGTCTACCGCGTTGAAGGCTTTGCTAAGGTCAAGAAACAGAGTGCACACATAACTTCTGGCATCCAAGGCTCTCAGCCAGTCATTCGTGACCTTAGCAAGTACTGAGTTGGTACTATGGTGGGGTTGGAAACCAGACTAAGCAGGGTTTAGAAGATCCAAGTCATTGATGTGCTGTCTAAACTGGGTATTAACCACTTTTTCCAGAAGCTTAGAGAGGGTAGGGAATAAGGAGATGGGGAAGTAGTTATTAAGATCGCCAGTGCTGCCAGATTTAAATAGTGGAATAATGTGGGCAGTTTTCCAGATGGTCAGGAGAGAGCCCTGGGTAAGGGACATGTTGAAGAGATGGGTGATTGCGGGTAACAGAATGCGGTAGCCAAGTTTGAGGAAGATGGGCTCTATCAGGTCTGCTCCAGCACTTTTCCTACAATCCTGATGGGGTAGAATGTCCTCAACTTCCTTTACTGTGATGGGGGAGAAGGAGAATGTCATGTGAGGAGGGGGCAAGGTTGGGGCAGGGCCCGGGCAAGTTGAGCTAGGAGTAAATGATTGTGCATGTAGGCTAGAAGCGGGGGAGTCATCAAATGCTAGGCCTGTGATGGCAAAGTAATTATTAAAGAGTTCAAGGATTTCTTGTTTGTCAGTAACAACTGAGTTTCCTGAATAGATTTTTGACGGTAATGGACAAGCAGAACTGTGGCCTTGGATTTCCTTTAAGGTTTTCCAGAATTTAGTTGTACTGTTAGAGGAAGAGCTAGGTTCAGACCGGTAGTAACTAGATTTTGCATCTCCAACCATTTTCGTGCAGCGGTTTCTGACAGCTCTGAAAGTTGATCAATCGTTAGGCTGTTTGGTCTTCCTGGCCTTCTTCCAAAGTGAGTCTCTGTGGAGCAGCTCTTCTTTCAAGCTCAATGAAAACCAAGGGCATGTTTTCTTATTAGTTCGGATTTTTACAAGAGGTGCATATTTATTAATGGAACCGAGAACACTGTTTTGGAAGACTGCGAAGGCTTCTTCAACCAAAGGGGCCAGGTGGAAGTCCTGCCAGTATGCATATTGCAGGCCAAAGAGGTAGGCTTTAGGGTCAAAATGTCATTTTGATCTTTTCAGGGCACAGCTAGAGGAGGAAATAAACCTAAGGTAGGTTCTCATGCAGGCTATAACACAATGGTCACTGATGTCATTAAAGAAAATGCCAGAGTGGGAGTATAGGTGAGGTTTGTTAACTAGAATAACATCAAGTTGGGCACTGTTTTTAGGATGCTTTTTGTTAAGACGGGTGAACTCCATTATGAGCTGTGACAGCCCATAGTTGTCGCATAACTCCTTAAGGGGTTGTGAAGAGGTCGAGAACCAGTCCAGGTTAAGGTCTCCTGCAATAATCACTTCGGAGGATAAGGAGGATAGTATGCTGGATAGGTTCTGTAACACCTTATGCCCTGCAGAGGGAGGCCTATAACAACCTAGTATATAAATGGGGGTTGAAGAGGGAAGCTGTACTTCTAGCGTGGTGCATTTAAATTCCAGGGGCACAGTAGTAGAGTTAATGATGGATATTGGGAATTTGTTTCGGACATAGCCATGCCCCCTCCCCTAGTTGACCTGTTGGTCCTGTGGATGGAGTAGGAGGGGATATTTATCTCGTGCTCCAGGGTAGAAGGCCTCAGCCAGGTTTCTGTTACCACAACAATATCTGGAGAGGCAATACTAAACCAGGACTGAATAATGTCTAGCTTTTTTAACAAGATACAGGCATTAATGTAAATCAGGCTTAGCCCCTTAAGGCAGGGCAGCTTGGAGGGAGCCTGGATAGGAAGTGGGGAGGCCAGGACTGAATCTGATGTTACCTGCAGAAATTAGTGTCAGCAACAGGAGTTTTGTGAGGGTGCTTAACAGAAGCCTATGCAGTCAAGAACGTGCCCTCTTACGAGGGCTGGGGCAGATGGGCATTGGAGGAGGGAAGTAAGTATAACTGGGGCACAGGGATGCATAAATATAAATCATAATGGATGTGACATAAGTAAAGTGTGGGAAGGGGATGGAGGAGGGATGTATATCACAAGGAGTGCAGTACGAGATGGTTGTTGGGCTACGCCCATGGTTGGATAGGTCAGCTTGGGGAAGAAAAATATAGTGATGAGGGGAGAGATGGGACATACAATGTGTGCCCAGAGGCTGGAAGTAGAGTGAGAAAAGGCTAATTTACCCATGGGTGCAATGGTGAAGTGCGGCATGCACAACATGCAGCCTAACAATAAGAGTAGGGGGCTCATTATGTTACTCAATTAAGCCTAAAGTACCCAGCAGCCAATGGAAGGGAAGTGCAAGGGGGGAGAGGGCCACAAGTATTAAGTATCCAAAAACAAGGGGCAAGAATGTAGAAATTAGTTTAAGTTTGGGGTCTAGGGTACACTCACAGCAGGCTAGACATGCCTTCAGGAAGAAGGGGGTGGCTTGAAATGCAGGAGGTGGGATCGCTAAGCTTTCTGGAGGGTAGGCATGCCTCCACACTTCTGGGGCCAGTTAGAAAAGACCAGAGGTGTGGTTTTAGAGTATTTAATTAAGGTGGGAGGAGGGGCAGCACACACAGAGAGATGACTGCAGGCTACACAGGAATCATGCCAAGTTCAAAATCTGGCTGAGTAGCTTGCTTGGGAAATCGTACCTGCACTTGTGGAATTTGGCGTCAGCTCAGTCAGAAGCTGGGGAGGGCAGGAAGGTTCATTAATCTGCCTTCAGACCCTGGAAGGAAAGACAAGGGATTTTAAACTTGGGAAGTATTTTATAAGGGCAAGCAGGGGGCTGGGTTGAAATGCAGGGTGTAGATGGAAGGAAGGAAGACTGAGTGCAGGAGGGAGGGAGGAGAGAGAGAGAGAGAGAGAGAGAGAGAGAGAGAGAGAGATACACAGACAGAGAGGAACAGAGGGCTTGGAGGGGTTTGAGTACAAACAAGTTAATACAAAATTCCAGCTAGCAGGTAACAATATTATATGGCACCAGCAATTAAATTTAGACCAGCTAAACAATGTGAAAAAATTATACAATTTGCTAAGCTAGGACTAAATGCAAAATTCTGAGCTTAAAGAGCAACTAAAATCATAGCCAACGAAAAATTCTCGAAGAGCAGCAGCAACACACACAGGGAGCTGACATCAGGCTACACAGGAATCACACCAAGTTCAAAATCTGGCTGAGCATCTTGCTTGGGGAAATCGTACCTGCACTTGTGGAACTTGGTGTCAGCTCAGTCGGAAGCTGGGGAGGGCAGGAAGGTTCATTAACCTGCCTTCAGACCATGCACTTGCGGAATTCAGCGTCGGCTCAGTCAGAAGCTTTGGAGGGCTGGAATGTTCATTAACCTGCCTTCAAACCCTACACTTGTGGAATTCGGCATCAGCTCACTTCACAGTTGACAGTCACAGTACTTTTCGGTGCCCATAATAGGGTAATGATGAGTGATATGTGTTTGGTCACTGTGTTGCTGTGACAACTACTTGACTTTCACGATTATGACACTCAACTTCACTTTGCAGCATGAGCGTTTCATGAGATATGGTCAAATTACTGTGACTTGGCCTCTTTGCTTTATACAACTGCTATATGGAACCATACTTAGCTGTAAGTGGGAGCGCAAGGCCCAGAGAGCCTGCTCTTCCACAAACACACATACTATTTGCCACACTTGTGTGGTGGGTCCCGTGCTCCCACCAAGCCACCCATTTCTATTACTACTTACATTACACTTTTAAAAAAAGAAAGAAAATGATTTGCAAAAACTTTGTTAATGCATCAGTTAAGGTTGTTCTACAGCGACAAAAAAGAGGAAATTCGCTGTTGGGGTTACCACCCCACCCCCACTCCCACCAACAGGCATCAGGGTGTGCGTTGGGGTTATCACACCTAACTCTCACCCTATTGTCCGATATTGCACCACCTGAGCCTCTTTACACATGGCATGGGGTGAGAGTTAAGCCGACGACCCCAACGCACATCACGGTGACTGTTGGTGGGGGTGTGGAGGTGGGGCTGGTAACTCTAACAGTGAATTTCCTCTCTTTTGTCATTGTGGAACAACCCTAATTGATGCATTAATAACATTTTTGCAAAGAATATATATATATAAATATATATATATGATGCACAACCACCTGACTCAAAATGCACAATTTATTTATGCTTGGCAAGTCCTTTTCCCTCACATCTATATATATATATATACAGTACTGTAAATAGATTGTGCAATACTCGTGACTTTTTATCATTTTGTATTTTAACTGTAGTTGCATTTGAATGTTTGTAATTGTATGCATGCTATTTAAAATTGTATTATATAAAGGCAAGAAAATTTCTTGGATTCTGACTAGTCAGTGTGTGCTTGTTACAGTGAGGTTATCTAAGCACAACCTCAAAGCTTCAAGTCCAAACATACAGATGATTACATAACAGACTGAATAACCATCCACAACCTCTCTTACCAAGAGAGTTTAACTCCTCGTAATTGAAATACTAAACCATAAAAAAACCTTATCTATTTATATTGCCGGGGGGGGGTGGGGGGAGACATTTTTGTCATGGCTAAAGCATTTTGTAGTTAGGCAGAGAACAAGTGTCAGAACATCTCCTTTATAGTGTGGGAACATCTGTTTTATAGGATAAGTTTTACAGTTTTGTGCAATACTGTACCCATGTTTTGGTCATGCTGTTTTGGTCCTCCCACTGGTTCAGATGTTCCACTGTTCATGGCTCAGTACTTAATACCGACTCCTTCTTCCATCCCCTGCCAAGGATATGCTCTCCATGGGCTCCCTGCCCATAGGCGTGGGACACCCGAGCACCAGGCGGTTGGTGCTGCCTCTACCACAGCCTGAGAACCTAGGCTTGGACTCACCATTAGCAAAGCACAGCATTATTAGCCATCCAATCAGAATGTGATTGCTCTTTGGTGTTGGCTTCCGATTGGTTCCTGCAGTTTGCTTCTGTGTCCATTCTAAACCAAGCATAAATCTGATTTGCATGCCAAAATTTGCCAAAAAAAGAGCTGTAATTACTTTTCTCCTTGACTGTTAAGACCTTTATCCTTCTGTTCAGAGTGTTACATTTAGGGATACTGTGGGATTACAATACTTTTGAAACTCTCTGCTTGCGTCAGCTCCCTACACAAGTGGCCGATCACTTCTCCCTACTGAAGTTCCTACTAAGTCTCATCATATGTCCTCTTAAATATTACAGAAGCACTCTAAATTGGTATGACTGATGTAACATTGAGTACTTACTTGCATTAATTGCATTAATTTGTTTTTACTTGTGTTATTTGGCTCTATTGTAAAATATATCTGTATGCATTGTACCATTTGACCCGGAGCTAACCAGGTCCTTCTTGTAAATGAGCTTGCTCAATTATGTTCGCCTGGATAAATAAAGATTTTGATTGATTGATTTTTATTTTTTATGAAGAAACACACCCCATATGAATGCACTGCATCATGGGTATGCAAATTATGTAATTGCCTGGTATTGCATAACATACTACAGTGATACCAGACAATTGATTATTTGCATACCCATGATGCAGTGTGCTTTCAAATGGGGAGTGTTTCCTCAAAAAAAAAAACTGTACAACTGATACTATAAAATAGATGTACCTACACATAAAAGGGATATTCCAATACTTGTTCTCTGCCTAATAGCCATCTACATGTGCTCATTGTGGTCCCCACAATACTAATAAATAAGAGCCATTGTATAATAGCAATAATGCACTCCAGAGTATGGATTGTGCTGGGATAACTGCACTTCTGGGGTGTTGGATGCACTCAGCCTGTTGTCAAACACCCCAGGTATGAGGTTATCCCAGCACAACCCACACCTTGTTATGCATTATTGCTTAAATGTATGACAATAATAATTTGTTACTACTGCTACTATAAAAAGATTGTACAATACTCATGACTTTTTTATCATTTTGAATTTTAATTGTAAGTGCATTTGAATGTATGCATTGTATTCAAAATATTTTAAACTGTACTGTCTACTGATGTACAATACATTTTTACTAATATATATTTTATATATATATATACTGTATCTCAGCTATAACTATCTATATTTGTGCAATTCCTTTGAGTGTATTTCTTGCCGCCTATCAGTGATATTGTTACTCCCTACTTTATCAAAATATTCTCACGCTAGGTCCCCATGAGCAAAATATCTTCATTGTAGGTTGGGATTGGCTGGAACAGCATTACGAGTGGCAGAATTCTTGTTCTATCACTCCGCTGCTCACTAGCTCACCAGCTCCCACTCTAGCACTTCCGGTTAAGCCCCTCAGCCAAAAAGGGTTGATGGATAACAAATATAAAACTTTTTTGTGATTTTTTTTTGTTTATGTAAAACATTCTGTTTCCCATGAAATCACTGTACATTAACAATTCCCACACCTGCAGTTCACCAGTCTCTCTCCATGCCACTCACTGCTGATCTCCTTTCTTGTCTTGCTCTGTTACCAACAGTCTACTAATCTCACCACTGTAACACAGGTCACAGACACGGTGATAGCCCACAGGCCACAGCACTCTCCCACACTGCTGCATCCTCAATGCATGCTCTACTAATGCCCTTCAAACATGTGATGATGTCATGATGCCCTCACAGAACATATATCAAAAAACAACAACAACTCACTTGGTCATCCAGAAAATATCACTTACTCACCTGAAAACACTGAAAGTAAGAAACTAAGCATTTAAACAACATGACATAAATAAAAAGAAACTCAGAGTATTACATAAATGGAATATGGCATGACTGCATTGAGAATTTTTACGTTTGACATCACTTGTGACTCTGCTACTCATGATGTCATAAGGTCAAACTGCACTTGGGAACAATAACATGGATATTTTCAAAGGGGGCATGCCATGTCCCAGTATACTGTCAAAATAGCGTTTGAATAATAGCACAATGAAAATCACACCATGGAAATAGCATGAGTGAAAACAGGTAAATGTACAGAACAACATGGGGATATAGCGCATGATTTGAAACATTCGTCCTCACCCACACATTCTCCTATCCGGAGTTGGGAATCGTAAATCTCTCCACCCGGAGTTGTAATTGTAAATACCCCACCCCCACCCTAGAGTTGCCTCCCCTCCATAGTTGCAATCATAAATCACTGAGCTATCATTACTTTTCCCTGTATTTGTGAAGTGTGTTTTTTGGTGTTGGTGTTTTGTGTGCACTGTTCTTGACCATGCTGTGTTTGTTTTAGTGGTCTTGTGGTGGACCCCATTACCTTTATATGTAAAAAATATATATATATATATATATATATATATATATATATATATATATATATATACATATACACACACACACACATATGTATGTTCATTGGGAAAAAAAACATTAGTAAGAGTTAAAGCAACAAAATTAGGGAAATGTGGCATCAGGATTGCCAACCCTAACACCCAATCCCACCATGCAGGCAGCAGCAGGCATGGGGTGTGTCTTGGGGTTATCAACCCTTGTACTCAACCCATTCCATAAGTAAACAAACTGTGATGAATATAGTATATGAGAATGGGGTGAGCATTAGAATTGACAACCCCAAGACACTTCCCACTCCTGTTGCTGCCTGTAGGGTGGGGTGGGTTAGTAGGGATAGAAAACCAAATGCCATAGTTCTCTACATTTGTTACTTTAACCCTAACTAATGCATTAATGATGCTTTTGCAATGAATTTCCTTACTTTTTGAGATAGTACAATCATATTCTTATTTGCCTGTGGGAGCATAGGGCCCTCTGGGCACTGCACTCCCATCAAACCATAATTTTTGAGATAGTATAATTGTATTCTTATTTGCCTGTGGGAGCTCAGGCCCCTCTGATCCCTGTTCTCCCATCCCTCCATAGATGCATATATGTATGTTGCTGTGGATTTTAGGAAAACTTCAACCAAACTGTCACCAAGGCCTTCTTATTACCCCACCTCATGAATCTGATACTGATAATGTCTAAATCCTCACCAAAAAGTGATTCTGCACCACCACAACATAATTTCACACCACAGGTGTAGAAACACAGTTTGGCCAGAATTTGAAAAATCACAGCTCTCACATTCATGAATTGGTGCAAAAATATGGATATCTTGAAAATTTGGAGACAAAATATTTAAAATAACCAGAGTTAAGAGCAAGTGTAGCAAAATTTCAATGGATGCTCATAAGTTTGGCATTTATGCATATTTTAACCCCAAATTTTAAACATACCCTTCTCATTACCTCACCTCTTGAACAAGGGCAGTGAACAATTTCAAATCCCACCTGAAAGGTGATTTTACCAAGCGACCACAAAATCATCTTTCCAGACAGATTTGTGTAATTCCACTGACAATGTTCATGAGGTGGGGTCCCAAAAAGGCCATGTTGAAAATTTGGGGTCAGATATGTAAAAATGGCTAAGTTATGTTTCAAAGTTGAAATCTCCATTAAAATACATTGAACCACACATACCTTAGTTTCTCATATTGCAGTTGGTGGATCCAGGTGCAAGATGTGTCTTCAGTTGGAGAGTGGATCTTAACCCTGGCACCTGTTCAGGTAAGAATGGGTATGTGGGCTGTATTGAGGGGTGTGGGAAGGTTGGTGCTGAGTGGGAGGTGGGGTTTGGGGGGCCAGATTGGGGAGGGCCTGTTTCCTTTTTTTTACAGGTAAAAAAACCACCAGGGGCCATTTTCTTTATTTGAGGTCAGAACAGCGACCGCAGGGTGGAGGGGGTGCCACTAGACACCAGGGAAAGGCACAGAATTAATGGGGACAGCAATCAGTGGGTGGGGGTACCACTAGATATCAGAGATAAAGAAAATCATTAACAGGTCCAAGATCAGAGGATAGATTTCTGGAGATGAGGGATTATGAGCCTAAACTGGAAGCTGTGAAGAACATAAAACTGCAGTTGTGTTCTGTATTGCAATAGGTGTAGAACAGCTAACTTCTCAGTTTTATGAAGATGATGAGGAAAATAATGATGATGACATGGCAGTGGCACCTGATCTCATTGACAGTTCTGATTCATTTCACAGTGCTGAAGTTTTTGGACTGTATTACCTGACCAGGCCTGCTATGTTTAACCATTTGTTATGGATATGACATTATCTTAGCTGGTTCAGGTGAGTTATCCTCCAAAGATCATTTATTTGGTCTGAGGAAGGGTCCCCCCTTGAAATGTCTGCATGCAATCCAATGAGAGTAGTGGATGGAGCCTCAGCAAGTCTGTGTGGCACAGTATTTATTATTATTACTATTATTATTATTTAAAAGCCCTTTTGTGTTTTTTTTTATTTTAAGTTAGCTGTGTTTTTTTCAGTTCTGAGTAACGATGCTGTTGCCTTTAGGAGATGGCTGTGTGAGTATAAGCAAGCAGGTTGACTCTTTACAGAGTAAAGCCACTGAGCTGGTCAACCACAGTTTGTACATGGGAAGTCAGCATTCTCTCACACTGCCATGAGTCTTCTCTTTAGCAGCATTTCTTAAAACACTGGCCATGTGGCAGGTAGTGAATATGGAGCTCTTTATACCATTTCATAGGAGCAGCAATGTGCTTGGGACTACTGGCTATGTTAATTATAAAACTCAGAACCTGACAAATTAATATTTTTTTGGTGTTTGGCAAGGGAACCACTTTGACTCATATGATGACAGTTTCAAACTAAAATAGCCAGACTAAATTGTGTTGGGGTGGGCCAACGAGATTACATTCACCACACAAATGAATATAAATTTATTACAGAACTAAACATGTGCCCATAATTTATATCAGAAAGGTACTGAATTTGCTCTGTTATGTGCTTTTTATGTTATGCTAAGTACATCAAACAAATGTGATATTTTTCTGGAAATCCAAATAGCCAAAGTGTTTTAAATGTGCAGTAGTATATCAAAAAAGTCCATAAACTATGTGGGTGTGGATAGTGCAGAAATATCTTTGGATGGCCTTATTATAAGCAGTTGCTGTATACTTCATCAGTTTCTTTGCTCATAAATCTATGCTTGATTGATTTCTTTGCTGACAAACTTATTGTAGTTTTTTAAGCAACCCACAATATAAATGTTTTTATGACTCAGGCATTAATTAGAATTTATGTGAAATGCCCCTACTACATGAAAATTTCTTCACATTCAAATTTCACAGTGTTACTGGCAATCAGCTATTTGGTCAGTAACTAATGTGAATTACAGCTGAGATGTCTCTCTCAGTATTGCTTACGATATTCACGCAAGCTGTTTGCTGAAACACTTTCTTAGATACATTAGGAGAAATGTTTCAATTTAAAAGATGAACAGTAAGAGCTGAAGAGAACACATATATTTTAGATTGGCAGAGCCATCTGTCAGATAGGCTGTCACTGTCTTCGTACTATTCATGGTATGTCTGTCTCAGACTGCAGTTGAACAGGGATAGTAATGTAGCTGGGCAAATGGGAAAAAGTGGCAAAAATGACATTCTGGACAGTGACCAACACATGTATCTTGCTTATCGGGATCCTGTTAGCTGCAATCTGCACTTAACTGCTGGAGAAATGTCCTTGAAATGATTATTTTTATTTACATTAAGAATTTTTTATTGTGACCCGTGATACAAAAAAAAATTGTTTTTTTCATATCACGAGTCACGAAAAAATATTTAAAAAGTTTAAAGAATAACATTTCAGGGGCATTTCTCCAACAATTAAGAGCAGAATCTAGCTAATGGGGTACAAATAAGCAAGATACATGTACAGGTTGCTGTCCAGAATGTCATTTTTGTAGCTTTTGAAATGTGAATTTTTAGGGGGAAAATCGAAAACAAGATGGTAGCAAATGAAAAAAGATTATTGTCTTCACAAAAAAGGATTCCCCATATGAAAACTTCATACAGCTATTTTGAAATATTGACTGAGCATGCTCAGAACCCAACATTTTAAAATTAAATATGTTTGGAACTGATAAATATATTTTTCACCAAACCAGCAAAGAAAATCCTTCTGAGCCAAGCCCTTTCTACCCTGAAAATTTCAGACCAAAATTACAAACCATTTGAGCGCTATGCGATGGCAAAAAAACAGCAAAAATCAGCAATTTGTTTTATGTTTTCTTCAATGTCCACATCTCAGAATCTGCACATTTGACCAGAATGAAACTTGAAATGTCACGAGACCTACCCCATGAAACCACACTTGCAAACTTTGTGCATATCTGTTGAATGGTAGCAAAGATATTAAAGTGAAAAATTTGGGGTTTAACATTAAAGTGCCTACTCAGCCCTAACTATAGTGGTGTTACTGCACTAATATAATATATAAGTTGCAGAAAACTTCATTAATGCTACAGTTAGGGTCAAAGTGACACCCTACCCCAACCCTGCATACACCAACAGGAGTCGGGGGTGTCTATCGGTTATCATCCCTAATACTCACCACATTCCATATGTAAATATGATGAGATGGGTGCAATATAGGAGAATGGGTGAGTGTTAGGGCTGATGTCCCCAAGGGACCCCCAACACCTGTTGGTGTGTGCAGGGTAGGGGTGGGGGTGTTAGAGTAGGAAACCTAATGCCACATTTCCCTACTTTGTCACTTTGAGCCTAACTGGAGCATTAATGAAGTTTTTTGCAACTTATTTCCTTACTTTTTCAGATTGTGCAATCATATCCTTATTTGCCTGTGGGAGCACAGGGCCCTGTGGCCACTGCTGTCCCACCCATATGTAATTTTTGAGATACAGTAATCATAACCTTATCCTTCCATAGATGTATATATGTATGTATGTCGACGACGATGTGGAAGGTCCCTGTACTTCCATTTAAAGGACAACAGTGACCAAATTGCCAGTATAGCCATCTTATTACCCCACCTCATGCACCTGGTCCAGAAAATGTTTGAATCCCCGCCAAAATGTAATTCCACATGGCTACAATGCCATTCCATGTCACAGGTGTGAAAACACATTTTGGCCAGGATTTGAAAAATGACAACTGTGACATACATGAGGTGGGGTTATAAGAAGTCTATGTTGAAAATTTGGGGTCTGAGTCTTTAAAATGTCCAAGGTTATGAGCTTGCGTAGTGAAATTGCAATGAATGGTCATAACTTTGCCATGTTTTCATATTTTGATCTCAAATTTTCAACACAACCTTCTTACGACCCAGCCTCATGAACAATATGACTGTCATTATGCAAATCCCACACAAAAGGTGAATTTGCCAAGTGACCGCAAAATCACCTTTCAGATGGAAGTTGCATTATGACAGTCATATTCTTCATGAGGAGGGGTCCCCAAAAAGCTATGCTGAAAATGTGGTGTCAAAATGTTAAAAAATGGTTGAGTTATGAATAAAAGTTGAATCCTCCAGTGAAATACATTGAACCTCATTTACATTAGTTTTTCATATTGTAGTTGCCAGTTTCAGCAGCAAGACGTGTCCAATCAAAGAGTGGATCTCAAACCTGTGAGTGAGGGTGTGTGGAGGTGTAGTAGGGGGTGTGGGATGGTGGGTGCTGAGTGAGAGGTGGGGAGCTGATCCATGAGGGACCATTTTCTTTTTTACAGGTAAAAAAAATGCATCTAAGAACAGTTTGCTTCATTTGCAAGTTGTGTCTGATATGGGAGGGTGGGAAGTGCCACTAGACACCAGGGAACAAACCAGACAGCAGACAGAGTTGTCACCTTTGAAACGAAAAAAAGAAATTAGCACATCCAAGGCACACCCCCCCACACACACACACTATCACTCACGATCATGTATTGCAACACTTAAAAGTGTTGCTTATTTGGCCAACAATAACTTAGAGTACAGTATCCCATCTTGTATTTCACCAGCTTCATTTAGCCAGCTGTTATTCGGAGGTGTGGAGTCTCATGAAGATACAGCAATGAAGTCACATAAACCTTCCATTCTTCTTGTAATTGTATTTTTTTTACACATTTATTGAAGAACAGTTTCAAATGTACCGCTCTTCTGTTTCATACACCTTCTCTCACATTTCCTCAGTCTTGCACCACTCTCACACAGGAGCCAGTATGAGTGTTCTTGCATGTTGGTGGCACAGACAGATCACTTTTGCATTCTCAGCAGTTTTGCTCTACTATGGCTTAAATTGGGCAAGTGGGAATACTGCAGCAATGATCATTAGCTAGATATATAAATGCCTAACATTAGACATCCCCATGTAGTGTGATCACTATGCATACCAATTTCACGAAAAAAAAATGGTAGATCAAATTTTTTCACTGCTGTCACAGCTTCTTTCAGCTAGTTGGATAGCATAACACCACCAGGGACAGCAATGGAGAGTGGGGGGTATCAACCACCAGGGGAACAGTAGATGACAGGACACACTTCAGCCAGCAGCAAGAGTTCATGCGTGGCTCCATAAGACAAGAAAATCCCCTGTTCTCATACAGAGAATGCCGGGGAAGCTTCCTCTCGCTAACCCGGGAACCCGGGATTTTGAGTGCCCAGAAAAAGTATTTCTGGCCCTAATTTTGAAAAACAAATATCAGAATCTAGCTAAACAGGGCCCATATAGCTATGTTCTGGTGTTTGATTTTTAAAATGACAACAGTTTTAAGTATTTTTAAATGCTTTTTAGTTTGTGGAAAAAAACAACAACAAACATGGCCCCTCACGAAATAGAATAATTTTTTGTGAGGCCAAATCCTTTGTCGAACTTTCTCCATCTGTCCTGGAAAGTGATCTTCCCATTGAAAACAATGGGAACATAAAAACTGAATAACTTTGTAACAGATTAATATTTTTTCACCAATGCAAGGTAGTTCGGTTACCCAAGCTATTTCTTCCATAAAAAATCACACCAAAATTCCACACCATCTGGATCAAGGTGATGAGGAAAAAAATGCAAAACAATAGCGATGTTTAAGGTTTTTGCAGTATTTGTATCTCAGAATCTGTACATCCAACTGGAGCAAAACTTGCCACATCATGAGATCTACCACACTGGGCAGCATGTACCACATTTTGTGCAAATCCATTGATAGGTTGCAAAGTTATTAAAGTGCAAAATTTGAGGTTTAACATTAAACATGCTACTCAGCCCTAACTATAGGAGCACAACGGTGGCCCTATAATATATTTGTTGCAAAAAACTTTGTTAATGCACTAGTTAGGGTTAAAGTGACAAAAGTAAGGAAATGTGGTGTTAGGGTTTCCAGTCCTCATACCCCACCTCTAACCTGGTCACTCCTGAAAACAGGCACTTGTGCCTAGTGGGCCTTACTCGGTTACCAAAGACTAACATAAAAAAAATAAACATAAAAGCACAGGACAGCAACAGTAGTAGATAGAGTTTGGGGTTGTCAACCCTAATGCTCACCCATTCCATGAGTAAATAATCTGAGATGGATACAGCATATGCGAATGAGGTGAGCATTAAGGTTGACAACCCCAAGGCACATGTGATGGCTGTTGCTGTCTGTAGGGTAGGGGTGGGATATTAGGGTTGAAAAACCTAATGCCACATTTCTCTACTTTTTTCACTTTAATCCTAGCTAGTGCATTAATAAAGTTGTTTTGCAATTAGTTTCCTTACTTTTTCAGATAGTATAATCACATCCCCATTTTCCTGTGGGAGCGCAGGGCCATCTGAGCCCTGTGTTCCCATCCATCTATACTTTTTGAGATTGTGTTATCATATTCTTATTTGTCTGTGGGAGCACAGGGACCTCTATGCCCTGTGCTTCCATCCCTCCACAAATGCATATATATGTTGCTGTGGAAGCAGTGGGCCATCCGGACTCCGCCCTTCCATTTTTTGAAAACCACAACCAAATTTTCATCATAGCCTTCTTATTACCTCACCTCATGAAAACAGTGCTGAAATTTTCCAAATCCTCACCAAATTGTGATTCTGCACCACCTCAACGTTATTCCATGCCAGAGGCACAAAAAGACAGTTTGGCCAGGATTTGAAAAATGACTGTTTTCTTGTTCATAAGCTGTTGTAAAAATATGGCTATGCTGAAAATTTGGGGTCAGAATATTTAAAATTACCAGAGTTATGAGCTAGCGTAGCAAAATTCGAAAGCATGCACATAACTTTGATATTTTTGCACATTTTGATATAAATTTTTCAACATAGACTGACCTACCTCATGAACAAGGACAGTGAAAATGTTCAAGTCCCACCTGAACGGTGATTTCACCAAGCGACCGCAAAATCGCCTTTCCGGCTAGATTTGCAGAATTCCACTGACATTGAAACATAGAAACATGGATGGTGGATGGCAGATAAGGACCATGTGGCCCACCTAGTCTGCCCCTTTTCCCTACCTAATGCAATTCTACTTACCCTAGTTGATCTGTGGCTTACCCTCTCTTCCCTATTGCAAGATTAATCTTGTACCTATCCCATGCATTCTTGAATTCCCCTACCGTTTTTGCTCCCAATACCTCTGCAGGGAGGCTGTTCCAAGCATCCACTACTCTTTCTGTGAAAAAGTACTTCCTTTTTTTTCCATTCAATATACTTTATTTGGGAGAAAACAAACAAACCACACTTTACAGACAACATGATGATGCTGAAGTGATATGTAACCAGTACAAACTAAATAAGTACTTATACAACATTCGGTGAAGAAGATAAGCACATAAAAAAGAATAAATGCAATTACAGTTGTCTGCAACCCTTCCCATCCACCCTGCCCTCCCAACCCTTCCCACACTGCCACTGGATTATCATTCAAGGACTGTTATAAAGGGTTGAGTTAATGACAATCATGACAGGATATTTTGGAGAAGAGAGATTATCTTACAGGGTTTTCATATGACAGGCAAAATTCTAGTGAATCAATATAAGGTTAAATAATGGATCCCAAATTTGTTTATACTTATCCATCCTGTTAGTGAATCCTGCTATAATGCGCACAACTTGTAGGGCAAACATGATTTCCTTATACCATTGTACATGGTTGGGGGTAATCAAGTCTCACAAATGTCTCAGTAATACTTTCTTAGCACATGCTGAGATAAAAGCCATATGAGCTCTTTGATTGTGCCCCTTCATATGTGTATAATCTACCAAGATACATATCTCAGGTGTGACTATCAGACAAAGCTAGCAAAGGGTCAAGTCGGGTCTGAATAGTCTGCCAAACAGGAGCGATTTTTTTGCAGGACCATAACATATGGAGTAAATCTACAGGTGCTTTTTGACATTTGGGACATAGACTAGAGGGCAACCTACCCATTTGGTAAAGTTTAACCAGGGTATAATACAGATTGTGGTTTATCTGAAATTGCATGTACCTGTATCTGTCCCACTTAATATACTTGTGCAGGTGTTTCCAAAGTTTTGGCCAATGCCTGAAGGGGGTGACCAGTGGTAGACTATGATCCCATGAGTAGAATCTTTGACCATCTAATATTGATATTGTAGATAGTAAAAAATTATATGTATATGATATCAGGTGAGATGTTGGGCAGAACTGGCATCTGTGGAAAATGTAGATGTGAAAGACCTAGACCACAACCTAGTGCCAAAATGTTGTAATAACATGTGTGAAATCTGTAAATATTTGAAGACATGAATGGAGGACCATTTGAAAAGAGAGCAAGCTTCTTGAAAAGGCAGCAGTTTAAGCTCATTAACTAGATCTTCCACTCTTTCCACACCCATGTCAAGCCAAAAAAAGGTGAGGTTTAAGTACCTTTCCGAAATTAAGATGTTGGAGTTATGAAAGAGAGGCTGAGCCATGCCCCTATATCCATCCATTCTGAGGAGGGTGTTTAGTAGATGTTGCATTTGGAGTGTAGAGCCTAGGTGTATCTTTCAAGAGTTTGGGAAGGTTCTTTTTAATTACAAAGGGGAGCACTTTAGGGTCGATATCATGTGCAGAGCACAGTGATTGTTCAATTTTCACCCAAAGGGGACAGTAAGAAAGGTCAGGAACAGTAACTGTGGGATACATCCAGTATCTGAGCCTGGTTAAAAGTATGGCTAGGTAATATAGCTAAAAGTTGGTGTCTTGAAAACCTCCATCTATTTTTTGATGAGTAAGTTTAAGATAATTTTGTCTGACTTTTTTCCCAAGCCATAAAAATGAGCTAATGATTCTGTGTAGTTGTGAAAACCATGATCATGGATGAGCCCAGTTGAACATTTGTGGAGGATACAAAATACGAGGTAGTATGTTCATCTTTATTATACTCATATGACCCCACAGGGATAAGGGTAAGTGAGACCAACGCTTAAAATCTTCTTTTAATGTACCTATAATGGTGTCCAGATTAAACTTTTTCATGGTATGGGAGGAAGGGTGGAGATTAATCCCTAGATATTTTAATTTATCAGTACACCACTGCAGGCCCAAATGCTCAACATCGGCTCTCAAGATATACTTGTTAAGGGGAAAGAATTCAGTTTTATCCAGATTTAATTTATAGTGTAGATGGACTCAAACTGGGAGATTATCTGAAAGGCTGCAGAAAGAGACTGGATGGGGGAAGAGATGTGTGAGAGTATATCATCTGCGTAAGCAGAGACTTTATACTTAGACTTACTTACTGATACACCTCTTACAAGTGGAGAGTTTTTAATTTTTCTAATAAGGGGCTCTAGGAAAAGATTGTAAAGATAGGGAGAGATGGGGCATCCATGTTGGGTACCCTGATGTAAGGGGAATTTTGTGGAAAGCACACCATTACACTGTACTCATACAGAGGGGGATGAATACAAAATTGTTACCCATTGTACAAATTTCAGTGAGATACAATATTTAGGCAATAGCAAGAAAAGACATTTTTTAGCCTTTGATAAAGGTCTTATTGTCCGAAACGCGTCAGGTGTGGTGCACTGCTGGTGAAATAAATGATTAAAAGAAGCTCTGGATCCTGAATATTATTGGGTGTGTGTGTGCATCAGCTTTTCGTATAAAGGAACAAGAAAAGACAGTCCCAGGAAACCCTGTCGAATGCTTTTTCTACATCCAGATAAACCAGAGCCACAGGCATAAAGGAGACCTAGATGCAGAAAAAAGGTATGTTAGTTTCCTAAGGTGGTTGGACGAAAGCCTACCTTTGACAAAACCAACTTGTTCTTCACTAATCAGTGAATCCCAGACTCGGCCTAGTCTGGAGGAAAGGATTTTAGCTAGAATTTTAAGGTCTACATTAATTAGGGAAATGGATCTGTAGTTGGGAATAAGCAGGGTATTTGCCAGGTTTAGGGAGAACAACTATGGTGGCCAAAGTTAGTGAAGTGTCTGATATGCCTTCCTTGAAAATATAGTGAAAGGTATCTAAGAGAATAGGGGCTGTTGAGTCTTTGAAAGTTTTGTAAAAGTTGGTAGAGAAATCATCAGGGCCAGATGATTTGTCAGAAGGGAGTGAATCGATAGCATTAAGCACCTCTGATAGGGCAATAGGGGTTTTTAAACTAACAATTTGGGGATCAGATAGCACTGGAAGGTTAACATTGCAAATAAAGGAATCCAGCCGCTGGGGTGAAAGTGAGGATGCAGAGTGTGTATACAATTGACTGTAATATTCCTGGAATGCTTCAACAATATCTGAAGGAGAGGTGAGGAGATTTCCAGAGGTCGAATATATGGACATAACAATTCTATCCATGATCTGAGTGTGTAGATAGAGAGATAAGAGTTTCATGACTCTTTCACCCTGATCAAAATAAGATATTTTAAAATGAAGCATGAGGAAATCAACTTTTTCAGCTAGTAATCAGTTTTATTAAGCACAGAGAGATTCGACCTTTTCCCATTCCTCTGTGGGGGAGGAAGGAGAGAGGTGAGTCTCCACATCTGTTATATGATCAAGAATAGAGGAAAAAGCAGCAGTTCTTTGTTTTTTTATATTTGGTCACAAGGAGAATTAAATCACCCCTCAAAGCACATTTTAACGAGACCCATAAAAAGTCCTTTTTATGCATGGATGGAGCATTGTATTCCATGAAATTACTAATAAATGTTTGGAAGTGTTATGTATGATCCTCAGATTTCAAAAGTTGGTTATTAAGCTTACACATTCTGTCTTTATGCACATTGGGTGAGAGGTCCAAGTGAAGATGGGCAATATGATGGTCTGAAATGACCTTGGATGAGTAAAAGGCAAAAGTGACCCTGGGAGATGGTCCACAGACATAAGAAAGTAATCTATACGGGAGAAGGAATGATGAGGGAGGGAGTAAAATAAGTATTCCTTGTGGTCTGGATACATAAGTCTCCAGGGATCGATGAGACCTAGGGCATGCATTAAATCATGTATAGGCTTTTGTCCCAGTGATAAACATTGCCTGACATGACCCGATCTATCTAGGTGGCTGGATAGTACTTGGTTCCAATCATTCCCCAGGATTATTGGGAGCATAGTCCAGGAGGCTAGTATGACTATTAGGGTAGCAAAAAATTCCAAATTATCGGTATTGGGCCCATAAATGGAGCCCAGTATTACTTCACAATGCCCTAAAAGGACCCTCAGAATAACAAATCAACCTCCGGGATCAGAAATTTCTTGAATGAGGTGAAATGGTATTCTGCTGGAAATAATAATGGTGACGCTTCTTTTACGAGAGTCGACGCCAGAGCCAAACACTTGACCAACCCAATTTCTATGTACTGTAAATAATGGACTTGACTAGACAAGAGATCTGTCTCTTGTAAGAAGGCAACATCAATTTGCAGGTTTCAGAGATTAAGTAAAACCTTGGTTCTCTTGGCAGGAGTCTGGGCCCCCTTAATATTCCAAGAGCAGTATTTATACCCCGTCATGGTGATTAATGGAGTGAAAATAGATGGCAACTAATTTAATAGGAAACAACCAGTCCTAAACATAAGAGGAAAAAATGGTAAACTCTTTTCCAATGGCAGACCCTCCCCTAACTATAACCCAAAATCCTGACTCACCACCCTCCTGCACTTCAGTTTCCATAAAAGAAAGTCCTTGACCACCCCACCCTGAACCCCAAAGTGTGACATTAATGTTTAGAATGAGATGGATCCCAAAATGATATAACGGTAACTGAGGTTCAATACCAAATAACACATTCAAGACTGCTTCCCCAACAGTTGCACAGCCATATACCCCCACCCCAGATATAATAATAAGACAGTGAGCCATGCAGTGAATTACTGCAGAAAAAAATCAACTACTGTAATTGAAACTAACACTTTCACAAATTCAAGAAACTCTGAACAGTATAATATTCAAAGTCAAATTAGTGGTAATCCTACAACATTAACTATAGCTTTTAGATATTTGACTGAACATCCAACTGCTAATTACAGCAGATTGCGTAGAATTGGGGTGGCTAATCAAAGCCTACCTCAATGTCTGTGTAGCGATTTAAGGATCATTCTTACATATGCCTTGTTAGAAACAGACCCTGTAAGAGAGAGGTGGAAAAAAAACCAAAAAAAAACCTAGTAACCCATCCAAGATAACATTCCAATTCCAAAAAACTTAGAGAGCTGCCTCTGATTATACTAGGTGAAATATAAGGTAATCAAATTAAATCATTGATGAAGTCCAATTATGGCCATGAGTCAGACCACTACATGCCTGATTCATGTTATGGTAGGCAGCAGAAAAACAGTATTAAAAGAAGAAAAAGGAGCCTATTTCCAGGGTAAAGAATATTAAGCTCTGGTCATTGAGCTTTGGGAAGTAGTACCCCCGTAATAAGAGCAAGTCTGAATAAACTGGCAATAACCTGTGCGCAGGAAAACACAATAGGCCAAGGTGGCACTAAGGGAGTCACACACTCACGCAGCGGCTCTGCAAATGTGAGAATAATTGAGCAGGCTAAAATGTTCACACGCTCGAAAAGAGAGTCAGAAATGCAGAGCCAACAAGCTGGTCAAGTCCACAGCGATCTCCCTGCAGCAAACAAAGCAGAGAAAAGCTCAAAGAAAGCCAGCTGCAGTCCAAAGGGAAAGATCCAAAGACATTCGCAGAGGTGAGCAAAACACTCCTTCAAATAGTAGCCGCATAGAGACTAATATGGTCACAGACAGGGACCTTAGATCCAGGCACATAGGCTAAAAGGTAGGCACTGAAAAAAGGGAGTCAGTCCGAGAGACAGCTCAAACAACCAGACGGTTGCTGGGCTGACAAGTGTATCCAAGGTATATGGAACTAGTCAATAGATGCACAGCTAGCTGCTCTACTGAGGTAATCAGACCAAACCAGATGCCTTTATTTCAATGCTGGTTGAAGAAATCAGGGAATAAGTTTGAAAGCTGTCTTGTGGCCTGATCTGCATTTTCAAATGACTTCCAAATTCCTTGATACATGACTGAAAGTCTGGCAGGGTACAGCATCCTAAATTTTATTCCAGCTGCAATCGGTTTTGTTATGGAGGGGTGATATTCAGCCCATTCTGGTGAGTGATACCAGGGAGATGTTGAGATATTCTCAGCTGTAGATCTTACCACTTTATTTCTTGTAATTCCTTAGTTTTATTCAGGATGTGCTAGTGGTCAATGTAGCTCAGAAGGCGCAGGATGAAGGGTCTGGGCTTGGCACCTGTAGGTGGCCTGGGCCTCATAGATCTATGAGCTCTCTCAACTATGTAAGCAGTGGAGTGTGCAGGGGGATCCGTTATTTTATTCAGTAGCTTGTGGGCAAAGATCACTGGAGAGTGTCCCTCTTCTTCTTCTGGAAGGCCAAATATGACCAGGTTATTATGCCGGTTTCGGCCTTCCAGATCATCCATTTTGAGTTCAAGCTTGTGGAGTTTTAGCTGCAGAGAAGTGATTTTGGGCTCTATTCGGGACTGCCAGTTCTCTATTGATGTTGTATGAGCTGAAACATCTGACAGAGCTTTATTAGTGTCCTTTAATTCAGTTTTAATAGTTTTGAGATCAGATGCAAATTCAAGGAATGCAGCCTTGACTGGAGCCATTTCGGCCAGAAATTTGTCTTCCGATAATGGAGCTGTGATGGTGGAAGGCTTACCAGTGGAGATGCGTTGTGTCTTAGGCCTCTTGGACTGCTTATCCAGTGTCTGAGGCTGCGTGCAAGATGGGAGGGCCTGTTTCATCTCAGCCCCCATTCTTCTTTGAGTTGTCTACTTTGTTAGCAAGAAATGAGCACCAGAAGACCATTAGCAATCAGGAGGTCAGTTGTAGGCTGGGTAGCAATCATTAAATCTGAAGTTTAGGTTAATATTCTATAAGCTGAGGTGGGAGTGGGGATGCCACACATCTGGCTAGTAGGAAGGCATCATGTGATCTCTCGAAAAGGTACTTCTTAACGTTACCCTTGCGCCTATCCCCCTCTAGCCTCATATCATGCCCCCTTGTTCTTGTACACCTACTTTTCCAAAAGATACTACCCTCTTGTACCTTGTTTATATCCCTGAGGCACTTTAATGTCTCTATCATATCATTGGGGCTGACAGTATAGCCTAGAGGTTAGAATAATGATCTGTGAATGAGCTAGTTACATCCAGCAGCTCTTGGTTTGATTCTCACAACCTCCACTTGCTTACTGTTTGACTCTGAGCAAGTCACTTAACATCCCCAGTGCTCCCAGGTCACCCCTGAAAGCAGGCACTTGTGCCTAGTGATCCTTAGCTGGTTACAAAAGACTAAAATAAAAAAAATCAGTATCACCCCTCTCTCTCCTCACCTCCAGGGAATACATATTGAGGTCCTCTAGTTTTGTTTTCTTGTGTGCGCAGTGCACAAGAAACATATTGAGGTTAGTAGAGCATTGCAGAGGCATGGCAGTGTTGTGGCCAATGCAGGGGATGCTTTAATGAGTGTGTCCCTCAGCCATCAATCAACAGGGAAGCTGCCGAAGATGGCAATTTCAGAGCGAGCACTGGACTTGAAAGAAGTCTGCTGCTCCAATCACAGGCAGTTTCATCATTGCAGCAGCAGATCTCTCCCCTTCCTTCCCAGCAACCAGGCACAGTCCAGCCATGTGCATTGCAGTGCACAGTAATGTGCCTAGCTGTATTTATGAGCAACTCATTTGCTCAGTGTGCCTTTCCCGGTGAACATATCTTTTGCTGACAATGGTGTGCCCAGTCCCCCTGTCAACATGTCCCCCCAAGCCTGAACATATCTTTTGCTGATAACAGGGTGTCCAATCCTCATGTTGGCATGCCCCCCACACCCACTATTATGGCACACTGGGAGCTCACCCCAGTGTGCCAAAGTAATTCTTTATATTTTCTGACACTGGGATGCCTATTCCAGGTGTTGGATGCACCCCCCCCCAAACCCCCTTTTTTCAGCAGAGCTCGGGGTGCCCAATCCCCGGGCTGGCATTGATCCCCCACTCCACTAGTCTTGCACACAAGGAGCCCACCCCAGTGTGCCAAAATTTATTTTTCATACTATTTTACCTGTAAAAAGAAAACTGTCTCCTGAGGTCTTTTAATTTTTTTAAACCTAAAGAAAAAGAAAATGGTACCTCGTCATCCTCGCCACTCCTCCCTCATCCCGACCATCCCTCTGCACACCCCACCTCCCCGCACCCCCCTCACCCATACTTACCTCCAGAGGTCCGGTGATGTGATCTTCTATGGACCGAGAACACGTCTGCACTCTTTTAAAGCCAACCGCAAACTGAAGAAAATCACGGTAAGCCATATAATGGCAATCAATGGGTAGTTTCAACTTAGGTTGATAACTCAGTCATTTTTGGGAATTTTGGTCCCAAAAGTTCAACATGGGGTTCTTGGGACCCCACCTCATGAACACTGGCATTGATATTTCATTTCTTGGTCCTGAAATGTGATTTCGTGGTTGCTGCGTGGAATCACCTTTCAAGACTGATTAATGAAAAAACAGTGCCACTGTTCATGAGGTAGGGTCCCAAACAGCCCATATTGCAAGTTTGGTGAAAAACTCCCCTAAAATGACTGTGTTTCAAGCGTGTGTTGCACAGTTTATACGCTCACTCGTAACTTCATGAATTTTTAATACTTTCACTCCAAATTTCCAACATTGCCATTTTTTCACACACCCTTATGAACATTACAGCTGTCATTTTTCACATCCTTCCTGAAATGTGTTTTTGCTGCTGTGGCACAGAGTAGTGTGGTCGCTGTGCAAAACCTATTTTTGGACAGATTAATGAAATCCCAGTGTCACTGTTCATGAGGGGAGGTCCCAAAAAGGCCATGTTGAAAATTTGCTGAAAACATTACAAAAAAATGACTGCATTACGAGTATGCGTTGCAGTTTCTACACACACTTGTAACTTCACCACTTTTTCAAATTTTCATGCCAGATTTTCAACATTGCCATTTCTTCACATCTCTTTATGAACAGTAGAGCTGTCATTTTTCACATCCTGCCTGAAATGTGTTTTCACACCTGTGGTGGTGAATGGCACACTCGCTGTGCAAAATCACCTTTTGAGATTGAGTAACGAAATGATACTGCCACTGTTCATGAGGTGGGGTCCCAAAATACCCATGTTAAAATTTGGAGTGAAAATGCCAACAAACACCCAGGGTGTTAGGGTTTTCAGCCGTAACACCCCACCCTGAACAGACTGACAGGCATTGGGGTGTGGGTTGGGGTCATCGGCCATCATGCTCATGCCATTCCATCCCCACCCCACCCTGCAGCCACTGATAGGCATCAAGGCATGCTTTGAGGTCTTTGGCCCTAATGTTCACCCCATTCTCCTACACTGCACCCATCTCAGCTTATTTCCTTATGGAATGGGGTGATCGTAAGGGCCGAAGACCCCAAGGCACACCGTGACACCTGTTGGTGTCTGCAGTGAGGTAGAATGGCGAGAGCATTATGGACGACCACCCAAAGGCACACCCCAACCCCTGTCAGTCTCTGCAGGGTGGGGGTGGGATTGGCGTTAGTTCAATACTTCACTGCTATTCCTATTATACATCTCTCTAACTCCTGCAGTACCGATGCCAATACCAGCAAGCAAACATTCGGCATTGACAAATGCTTGTTTTTCCTCATATGACTTTTGGTGCAGTCCTTACACCATTTTTGTTGCTCTTCTCTGGACTGCCTCTATTTTGTCTATGTCCTTTTGGAGATGAGGCCTCCAGAACTTGACACAGTACTCCAGATAGCGTCTCACTAGTGATCTGTACAGTGGCATAACCACCTTCTTTTTCCCTGCCGGTGATACCTCTCCCTATGCACCATAGCATCCTGCTGGCTCTCCTCACAGCCTTCTCACATTGTTTGGTTACATTTAGGTTATCGGATATGATTACCCCAGGTCCCTTTCTTGATTGGTGGCCGTCAGTATCTCTCTTCCCATCTTGTACTCCTCCCTTGGATTTCTGTGCCCCAGATACTAATTGCCATTGAAATTACATTGCTTTATTCAGTAGTAGGTCTGTTGCTGCATACTTCGGAGTGCTTTAAAAGTGAATTTCATCCTGGGGATGCAATATATATATATATATATATATATGTGTGTGTGTGTATATGTGTATGTGTGTATATATATATATACACACACACACATATATATTTATATATTTGTTTTTTTAAATTTTTTTTTTAGTCTTTGGTAACTGGGTAAGGACCACTAGGCACAAGTACCTGTTTTCAAGGGTGACCTGGGAACACTGGGTGGTTAAGTGACTTGCTCAGAGTCACACAGTATGCAAGTGGAGGCTGTGAGAATCAAACCCAGGTCTGGTCTGCTGGATGTACCAAGCTCATTCATACCTTGTTACTCTAACCTCTAAGCTATACTGCTAGCCCACAATTGAATGAATATAAATTATATATAATTAATGTAGCAGTTGAGGGTGATGAGGAGCTCTTAAGTGTGCAATCAGTTGCTCCCTTCTCATTTACAGTGGGGTTAAATGGATTTGTATGTGGCAGTTCTGTTTAATATACTCCATGCATCCATGCATTCAGTGACAATGAACTGTAGTTACAGTGTAACTATACTGTAACTGTATTGCAAGTGCAATGCAGTTGCATTCCACAAACATGTAACTACAGGGTAATTACCCTGTTGCATGTAATTAGTGATTAAAAGTTACATTGAAACCAACACTTAAAGTGTAACCGAATCAATATGTAATGACAGCAAGTACCACCAGTGTCCCCAATAAAAATATGCAGTACCACATACATTCCATTGATTTTTGCATACTAAATTGTTGTAATATTTAATATATTTGATTATTTGAATAATGCATTTTATACATTAGTATTTATAATTGTATTTGTTTATAAAATTTACATATTTATTTTTCACAATATTTCACATGGACAAGGATGAATACTAGGGCAAGAGTGAAGATGGGGAGTACTTTGATAAAATTGAGGAGGAAATGTTTTTTGGCTGTAGTCTAATTTGACAATAAATAGTACAGTACAGCCCCGGTCTAAAGAACCCCATTGTAACCAACAGCACTATCTTATGAACTCCAGCTTGCAGCACCATTTTCCTGCACTTGTCAGTGTTAGCGGTGGTGTATGAGAGATAGGTGATGACTACTATCCTCGGGATATAGATTACAGTATCTGACAAATCAATTGAAGTTTGGCAAGTTAATCGATTAATCCATTACATTTACACTGCCTAACCTGCCTTGCTGCATCACACCTACTGCAATGCACTAGCTGTTACAATCAGCTTGTATCAGACACCTTGCTACTGCTACTGCTTCTGCAAGTTACAGTGATGTCAGTGAAAAGGAAAGCAAACATTCATACCATGGAAGAGAAGCTCAGAATTTTGGAAAGGCTTAAGAGTGGCGAGTGAGTAGTTGACTTGGCTGCAGAATATAAAATCAGGATATCTACAATGACCAACATTAAAGATGTGGAACGGAAGAAACTCCTGTCACTGAACAAAGGAAAAATATGGGGCAGTGCAACCAAACTCACCATAGATAGAAACATAGAAACAGAATTTGTTGGCAGAAATGGACCAGTAGGTCCATACAGTCTACCCTATTTCTCCCTACCATTTTCACACCTTGAACCCTATTTGGTCAGCAGCATCCCTCCCACCTTCCTTTCCTCTATTTATTATTTCCGTGTGCCTACCCCACGCATTCTTGAAGCTCCTCATTGTTTTTACCCCCCAGCATCTTCTGACAGGCTGTTCCAGGTGTTCACCACTCTTTCTGTGAAGAAGTTTTTCCTCATATCCCACTTAAAGTCCCTGCCAGCTTCATTGCATGCCCCTATGTTCTGGTGCTATTCCTTCTCTAAAAGAGAGCCCCACCTGCACTTTGTTCATCTCTGAGGGCATGTCCTCTTTCACTCTTCTCTCTTCTCTCCTACAGGGATTACATGTTGCTATCCCACAGCTTCTCCTCATATGGCTTCCCGTACAACCTCTGCACCATTTTGGTAGCCATTCTCTGGACCACTTCCACTCTGTCAATGTCTATAGAGAGGCGCGGCCCCCAGAACTGGACACAGTCTATGTGGGGATCTCACTAGTGAGTGATACAGTGGCAACACCACCTCCCTTCTCCTGTGAGACCCCCCCCCCACCCATGCACACCAAATTTCCACTATCCCTGCCTATTGCCTTGTCACACTGCCATGCCACCTTGTGATCATCAGATATGATTACCCCAAGGTACTTTTCTTCCTTCGTGATTGTGAGTACCCCCCCATCATCTTATACACAGCTCCTAGGTTTCCCTGCTCCAAGTGCATGACTTTGCACTTTTTGGCATTGAAACCCTGCTGCCATACCCTAGACTAATCCTCTAGTTTCCCCAGATCCATTTGCATTCTCTCCACCCCTTTCTAAGTGTCCACACTGTTGCAGATTTCTGTGTCATCTGAAAAGAGACACAACATCCCCTTCACTTGCTCTGCAATGTCACTTATGAGGACATTGAAGAGGACTGGTCCCAGCAAGATACCTGTGGCACCCCAGTTGTCATTCTCCCATCTCCTGAGTGTTTGCCATTTACCACCAGCCTCTGTCTCCTGTCCTTCAACCAGTTTAATACCCAGCTTTCTACTTTCTCCCCAACCCCCAGGCTGCTTAGTTTGTTTACTAGCCCTCTGTGAGGTACAGTATGGAAGGCCTTACTAATGTCCAGATAGGCCACACCCACTGTCCTCCACGAGCCACCTCCCTAGCCATCTAGTCAAAGAAATCTATAAGATTTGTTTGGCATCACTTCCCCACTGTGAAACCTTGCTGTTGTGGTCCTACAGCCCATTCACCTCCTGGTACTACATCAGCTCTCCTTCAGCAGGTTCTCTATTAATTTCCTCACCACGGATATGAGACTGACTGGCCAATAGTTGCTAACCTCTTCCTGACTGCCACTCTTCTGCAGAGGGACCACATCAGCCTTCCTCCAGTTCTCTGGAGTTATCCCTATCTCCAATGAGGTGTTGAATATAGATTCCAGATGGGTGGATAGCACCGTGCTCAGGTATTTTAGAATCCTCAGGAGAATCACATCTGGTCTCATCACCCTGTTCTCTTTTAGGGTTTCCAATCCCTTCCAGGCTCTCTCCACCAAAAAGAGACTTGTGTCCACTCTCTCCATGCCTGCTGGCACATATCTCCCTCTCCCCAGTGCCAGCTGACACATGCTGGTCCATCCACCTCCAGTGTGACGACTGAGCAGAAGTACTTATTTAAAATTATAGCTTTTTCTTGATGTTCTTCTGCACAGTCCTCCCCCACACTCCTGGTTCTTACAAACTCACTCCTTGCTTGGCTCTTTTCACTCATATACCTGAAGAAAGTCTTATGCCCTTTATTGACCTCTTTGGCAATCCCATCCACTGTTTGTGCCTTAACTGCCCTCACCCTCCTTCCTGCCTCCCTTTGTTTTTCCAGCTATACCTCCATTTCCACTTCGTCTGGGTCTCCTTGCTGTTCAAAACTTTTTATTGAAAATAAACAAACATAATACACTGAAAACAGCATGCAGGATAAGGATTAATTATATCAGATGATCTAAAGGTGGGTAAGCAATGTGAGAAGTCAGTAAGGTGAGCCAGGGGGATACTGGGATGCATAGGAAGGGGCATCACAAGTAGAAAAAGGGAAGTGGTTATCCCTCTGTACAGACAATTGGTGAGACCCCATCTGGAGTACTGTGTGCAGTTTTGGAGACCTCATCTACACAAGGACATAGACAGGATGGAAGCAGTCCAGAGGAGGGCAACTAAAATGGTGCAGGGTCTGCATCAGAAACCATATGAAGAGAGACTGAGAGAGCTTAATATGTATACCCTTGATGAAAGGAGGGACAGGGGACATGATAGAAACTTTCAAGTACCTCAAGGGAATCAACAAAGTCCAGGAGGGTAGCATCTTTCAGAAAAAGAGATGTGTAAGAACAAGGGGACACAATTTAAAGATAGAGGGGGGATGGCTCAGGGGTAATGTGAGGAAATTTTTTTTTCACAGAGAGAGTGGTGGATGCGTGGAACTGCCTTCCTGGGGAGGTTGTCAGGCTAAAACAGTGGGGGAATTCAAACATGAATGGGACAGACACAAGGCAATTGTAATGGGGGCTTGCAGGAAGTAGGCTGTTGGTTAACTAGAATCTGCAGCTTATCCAGTAGGTAGGGAAATGGACAGACTGGGTGGGCCAAGTGGTCCTTATCTGCCATCAAAGTCTATGTTTCTATGTTTAAAGTCACATCTCACATCCATTTGAACTATTCCTTAATAAAGTGATGATAGGAACACTGTCCCCCTCCTAGAGAGATCCAAAACAAGAGTACAACTATCTTTAGCATTGTCATCTGGTGAGCAAACAAAGAAACAAAAAGAAAAACCAACACTCAAGATAATTATAACCATGTACAGGACAGTAGGTGTTACATCATCATTTAGATCATCCAAAATTCCAGAGGGAAATAACCTGAATATCCTTGTGGGCATCCAATGGTGGAGCCTTATGTATTCAGCTCATTATGGCAAAAGTTTTAGTCCAAGAATGGTTGCCAGCATTTGTAATAATTACACATGGATTCTGAGGCAAAATTTGAAAGCCTCTCATAAGTGGCCGGTTGATCAATAGACAGAAGCCATTCTTGTACAGAAGGACATTTGTCAGTCCTCCAAAGCATTAGAATGAGCCTTTTGGATGCTGCTCCAACAGCTGTAACCCATTGATCTTGAGGATCTGTCTTGGGTGTACCTACAGGGCAACAGCCCAGGAGAAGAAGCAGAGTACCAATGCAGGGAACTGGGTCTATTACATTGTGGCAGATCTCATGTACACCTGACCAGAAGGAAAGTAAGTCGGGACATGACCATAGAATGATATAGTTGGATCCATGACAGTCAGACAACAATTTTGCTGTTGACCGACATTACAGCGATTTCTTCATGCCGACTACATTTGTGGTCAGCATAAAGAGAGTCACTTCTAACTGTGTTTTCTTTGGGGGGCTTTACCTCTGAACCCCCATGTAGGGGGCTCTGCCCCCTGCACCCTCCACTACTAAATTAATCAACTCTGAGTTGGAGTTGCTTCTGGGAGAGGGTGCAATACCCTCATAAAGTAATGCTGGGGTCTCGCACCGACACTACAGTGACCTGGCGCTGTTGTTGCTGTAGTGTCAGTCATGGTAAAATCATCACTGTAGTGATGGCATACTGATATAGTCGGGCCTCTGGGTGGCTGCATCTCCAACAGCTGTCTTTGAGATACATTTCCAGCTGTTTTAACTTGCATGGGGTGTGGTACTATCTCAAAAGAGTTTTATTCATAATCAGATGGCTTCTGCCATCCCTACATGCGTGGTGTTTTCTATGCCAATAGTGGGACCATTGGGAATCCATAATGGTGATAGCTAGCTCATGTTCCCATTGCACTTTGGCAGAAAGAGAGGGATCAGGAGTAGCGCCTCTGATATCTTTGTTTATATTGTAAGCCATACCCTTAGACAGTTTCATCCATGTGGCCATGGGAGGGGTTAATTCCCTGACACTGGGGTGTTTGGAGGATTTAACCATATGGTTTCCCATGCCCTGGATCTGAAGATATCTTCAGAAATGATTTTGTGGGATGTGGTAACACATCTGCAGGTTAGAGAAGAAATCAATAGCCAGCGAATCTGGCAAAAGGATATCCTTGACCAGCCTTATCCCTTGAGCTTCCCAAAGCTGCCAATACATGGGAGAGCCCCCCATGGTCAGTGCTAAGTTGTTCCATAGAGGAATGAAGATCCAAGTGGTTAGGGACTTGGACAACATTTTATGGACTTTCTTTCAGTAGGTAATGGAGAGAGTGGCAGGTGGGGGAAGACCAATGGAGGAGACTCTTGAGCAGTACAACAGCACAGCAATGCTAGGAGCTCCCATTAGAGCAGACTCCAATTGTAACCAGGTTGGAGATGCTGGGGACAGGTCAGAGAACCACTTTGTGGTTTGTGCAGTGATTAAAGACATGTGGTAACCATAGAACCATGGTAACCCCCATCCCCTCTGCTCCAGTGTTGCCACAATTTCACTCTGCTGTACAATGGTGGCTTACCTTTCTACAAAAAATGTCCCATCATAGTGTCTACTTTTGAAACTACTTGGTGTATACTTGAATGGGAAGTTGGGCCAGGAGGTGTAGGAACTGAGAAGCACGCATCAATCTTATTGTGTCTATCTTTCCTGAAAGGTAAAGGTGTAGTGCCTTCCAGTGTTTCAAGTCTACTTAAGAGGCTTGTATGAGATCCAGGAAGTTCTTAGTGATTATTTTGGAAAGGTCCCTATGAAATTTGATCCTCAAATAGATAATCCCTTCTGAGGACCATCTGAGGCCCAACTCCTGGAAGGCTTCCTTTGAGCAAAGTTTATTCAGGGGTAAGACTTCTTTCTTAGAATGATTAATCTTTAGCTCAGAGACCTTGGCAAAGGTCTTCAGTAAGGGGAGCACTCGCTTGGTTGCATAGTGCACCTGTGAGAAAGTAATAAGGTCATTAGAGTATAGGAAAGTTTTGAAGGATTCGGATCCTATCTGTACTCCTGGAATCTCCTTTGTTTCCCATAAGGCAATTGCCAGGGTTTCGATTGCAAGCACAAAGGGGGGGGGGGAGAGGACAGCCTTGTCTTATCCCGTTTTGTAAGTTTAAAGGTTGTGATCTGTCAATCAGTCAATTAATCAATCAATCAATCAATCTTTATTTATCCAGGTGAAACACCATTGAGACAGCTCATTTACAAGGTGGACCTGGGTCAGGTACAGGTATATAACATACAAAAGGTAGATGAGCATATGATACAAGGCACAGTAAGTACAACCCATTAGTAAGCACTGGTGCCATAGGGGAAGAGTATAGAAGCTTAACCCATGTGTGGAATGTATCATCGACTCCCATTTTCTCCAGGAATGCCAGAAGAAAAAGCCATTCAACAGAATCGGAGGACTTTTCAAAGTCCACTGCTAGAGCTGCTACAGGGAAATGATACTGTGGGCATTATGTAAGAGAGAGCACAGTGTCCTGAGATGGTCTGAACTGAGACACACCTTTACAAAACCCACCTGGGATAGGTGTATCAAGCCAGGGAAGCTGCCTTCCAACTGAACGGCCAGCACCCTAGCTACCAGGGGCTGTATGGTCTTCCCTTTTTGGGGAGGGCAGTTATCACAGCCTCTCGCATAGTGGAGGTAAGGATTCCTTTATTCCTGGAGTTCTGGAAGGCTTTGAGTAAGTAGACAGAGATGTCATCTCCCAGGGCTTTATAAAAATCTATCAGGAACCCATCCCCCTTGGGTGCTTTATGTGGATTCATGGCCCGAGTTGCTCATTTATCTTACTCTTAGGAGAAGCCATGTCAGCATCTTGTATAACTATTCTATTCTAGGGACTGCTAGAGCCGTCGTCTGAAAGAGGTTTACCTAGCTTAGAAACTGATTAGAGGGAAGAGGCTAAACTTTTAGGACTATTTTGAACTGTGTAGTTGCCAAGTTACTTACATAACTAGGGACTGTTAGAACTGTAAAACTGCAAACTGTACTACCTAGGTTAGGTACTGGTTCTAGGGAAGTGTGTTAAATTGTTAGACCTATTAGAACTGTTTAGTAGCCTAATTATCTATTTTTATCATGATTAGGTTATAGGAAGGCATTTTAAATTGTTAGACCTGTTAGAATTGTTTAGTAGCCTAATTATCTGTTTTTACCGTGATTAGGATCTGATCACAGGAGCAGTGGTTCATCAGTTGGAACTGCAAGTAACTGAAAGACGTGGGCTTATACCACCCCAGTATGGCTACTTGGAGAAGGGAGAGAGGTGGTACTCCCGCGGGAGGAGACGGCCAAGGAAAAATGTGCAGATATGTATGGAGAAGGACGGTTTGGAGGGCCTTCGGCCACCAGGGCAGGCATCTTTGGAAGGGTTGTAGGATGCACTGGCTGTGGGGTGGCGATGATACTAAATTGGGCCTGGACAGAGGGAGGCTGCCCACTCTGCAGGCAGCTTTTGCAGATCTGGAGTGAGGTAAACTGGCTAAAGAGGCAGCTGGAGGCTTTTGGGGGGGTGATGAAGGAAAGAGGGAGGGGCTACGGGAGGCAGGTGGGAGGTGTTGGTGAGAGAAAGGGACATGACTCATCAAAGAGGCAGGAAGAACAGACAGAATGTGGATCTTTCCCAGGGAGGGAAGTAGTAGGGCCGACTGCCCGAATCATAAGGGGAGGGCGACAGAGCAGAGAGGGCTGGCAAGGGGCAGCCTAGAGGTGCAGTCACCGGGAAATTGGGTCAAAAACAGGTGGCTGGCATTGAGTGCTACAATAAATTTGAGACCTTAAGCAACATGGAAGGTGAGGAGGGGGGAGGCAGAGAGGAGGGGGATGAAATTGAGGTCATAGGGAGGGAGGTGGGAAATTTGAGGGTGACAGGGACTGGGAAAGTAAATGCAAGCACTCAACCTAGCAGGGGAAGGTGCAAGTTAATTGTCAAACAGAGGGAGGAGGGACATCCGATAGTTAATTCGGAGGCCTGGGGCATGATCGGAGGAAAGGAGAAAGGAGAAAGAAAAGAGATTTTGGGGGATGGCTGGAAAGCACAGAAGGAGAGGAAGGCCTGAAAAGCATGGAAGGGGAGGATTCAGGGGCACCTGGGCAATCTTATCAGAGAAAGCATGTTCCATCTGGGGACAAATGACATTGCTGGTCATAGTCTGATGGAAGTTCAAGCAAGGTTTGTGGCCCTATCTCGCTTTTGCAGCAACCTGAGCTTCCACTCAGTAGCAACCTCAGAGATGCTACCAGTTCCTAGGGCCAGCACAGATAGGAAGCAGAGGATAGAAGAGTTCAACTGCTGACTTTCCAAATGGTGTGCCCAGAGGCTCATGGGTTGGTGGGCCGGTGGGGGACCATCTGGCAAGACAATAGTCTCTTTGCCCCAAATAGTCTTCACCTAAGTAGCGACAGAAAGGAAGTGCTCAAGTGGAAGCTAGAGGAGTTCTTTAATACTCACCTTAATTTAAACTAAACTGGTGGGGGGGGGAGCGCTGCTAACGACACCTGATGGCACTAGGGAGAAGGGGAACGGTTGCCTCCCCCCCCCACAGAAAACACACAAGCAAATGGAGGCAGGAACTGACGTGGCCCAGACGACTAAGTTTAGCAAGGCAGGAGGAGGGGGCAGGGAAACCACATACTGCAAGGCCATATGCACTAACACTAGGAGCCTGGGCAACAAGCTCCAAGACCTGTTAGCGGTCATGACAGAGGAGGACCTAGACTTGGTGGGAATAATGGAAACGTAGTCTCATAAAGGTCAGGACTGGGACTTAAACATCCCATGGTATACACTATTTAGGAAGGACAGGGTGCACAGGAGAGGAGGAGGTGTAGCACTATATGTGAGGGAAGGGATCCCGGTATCAGTCACATAGGGTAGATGTGGGAAAGCCGAGGTGCTGCGGGTATCACTGACCACAGAAAAGGGAGAGGTGGTGTGCACAGGTGTGGTATATAGACCACCTTGGCAATCAGAAGGGGTGGACAATCAGGTGATGGAAGAGATGCTTCGGATGGCGGCTAAAGGGGAGATGCTGTTGATGGGTGATCTCAACTTGCCAGATGTGGAGTGGGTGAGTATGTCTGCAGCTTCAGCCAGAAGCAGAGCAATCATAGACTCCCTCCAGATTGCCCACCTCAGGCAGCTGGTCAAGAAACCAACCAGGGAAGGCACGGTATTAGACCTGGTGCTCACCAATGGAAACAGGGCCGGGGAGGTATCAGTGGGTGAATACCTAGGCTCCAGTGACCACGACACAGTGTGGTTCATGGTGTGCCTCGCACCACCAGACCAAGGTGAAGGTTCTTGATTTCAGGCATGTTAATTTTGACAAGATGAGGGATCATGCTGTCCAGGAAATTGCTGGGTTGGGGGAGTACAGAGGGGTGGAAAACCTATGGGCCGTAATAAAAGGGAGCCATAGTGGGGACCACTGACCACTGCTCAAAAAGGGTAAACAAAAGCAGAAAGAAGAGGAGGCCTCTGTGGTTCAGCAGGGAAGTGAGGGCCAGTATCAGTGCAAAGAGGAGAGCTTTCAGGCTGTACAAATCATCACAGAGTGAACCAGACCGGGTGGAATACAGGGAAAAACAGAGGGTGGTGGGGAGAGTGGTTAGACGGGCAAAGGCAAGGACAGAAGAGAACATCACCAAGGCAGCAAAGAAGGGAGACAAGACCTTCTTCAGGTATATAAGTGAGTGGAGAAGAGGGGAAAGAGGGATACCTAGCCTGTTAGAAGAGTCTGGGGAGAGGGTGGAGGGGGATCGTGAGAAGGCTGAAATGCTCAACAGTCACTTCAGCACTGTATTCATGAAGGAGGAGGTATGGGAGGGGGAAAGCTCCAAGCCAGCTGAAAAAAGGGGGGAGGGATGGAGGTGCCCCCCTTCTGGGAAGATGAGATCTTAAGGAAACTCAAGGGCCTAAAGGGGGACAAGGCCATGGGGCCGGATGGGGTCCACCCAAGAGTGTTGAGGGAGTTGAGAGAGGAGCTGACAGCCCCTTTGACCACTCTGTTCAATGGATCCTTACACCTGGGGGAAATACCGCTGGACTAGAAGAGTGCTGATGAACTGCCCCTGCACAAGGGAGGGGGGAGGCATGGCATAATCAACTACAGGCCAATAAGTCTAACTTCTGTAGTTAGCAAGCTCATGGAAAGACTGCTCAAGGACAGAATCAGCAGCTACATGGAGGCAAATAGCCTCCTTGATCCCATGCAGCATGGCTTTACCAAGGGCAGGTCTTGCCAGACAAATCTGGTTGGGTTTTTTGACTGGGTCACTAGGGTAGTGGATCGGGTGGGTCAGTGTATGTGACCTACCTGGACTTCAGGAAGGCATTTGATACGCTGCCACATGGAAGGCTACTGTAAAAATGGAGTGCCTAGGTCTGGGGGGGGGTGTCACTATGTGGGTGCAAAACTGGCTGGAGGGCAGGAGGCAGAGAGTGCTAGTCAATGGGGTGTCATCGGGAGTATCAACAGTCACTAGCGGTGTCCCATAGGGGTCTGTACTGGGACCCCTGCTTTTCAATATCTTCATAGGGGACATAGCAGAGGGTCTTGGGGGGGGTAGAGTGAGACTGTTTGCAGATGATGTCAAGATCTGCAATAGGGCGGACATGCAGGTTGGGGCCGAGAGGATGCAGAGGGACCTATGGAAAATAGAGGAATGGGCCAGTAGGTAAAAGTTCTCACTCAACATGGCTAAATGCAAAATCATGCACCTAGGCAAAAAGAATGAGAGAGCAGAATACAGCCTGGGGGCAAAACAACTTGTAGTGACCAATGAGGAGAGAGATCTGGGCATTAACATCTCACAGAACTTAAAGGTGGCTGTGCAGTGTGGGAGGGCAGTGGCGACAGCCAGCAGAATGTTGGGTTGTACTGGGAGGGGGATCACCAGCAGGAGGAAAGAGATCCTGATTCCCTTGTACACCCAGCTGGTCAGGCTGCACCTGGAGTATGGGGTCCAGTTCTGGAGGCCAAACTTAAAAAAAGATGTGGAAAGGGTAGAGAGGGTACAGAGGAGGGCTACTAAAATAGTATTGGGCCTCGACTACCTGCAGTATGAGGAGAGACTCGCAGCCATAAACATGTACTCCCAGGAACAGAGGAGGCAGTGGGGAGACACGATAGAGACCTTTAATTTCCTAAAAGGGATCAACAAAGTGCCTATAGACAACCTATTCCAACCGAAGGGGTGCCCCAGGAGGCGGGGCCATGATCTCCAGCTTGAGGGTGGGAAGTTTAGGGGAAACATCAGGAAATACTTATTTACTGAGAGAGTGGTGGATGCCTGGAATGGGCTGCCAAGAGAGGTGTGAGAGAGAACACAGTGGGGGGGTTCATGAGGGCTTGGGACAGGCATAAAGGGTTGTTGAGGGGGGACCCACAGCAAGCCTAGAGGTTGCTGGACAAACAGGCAAACTAGATGGGCCTGGCGGTCCCCTTCTGCCATCACTTTCCTATGTTCCTATGTTCCTAATACTACTAGAGGATCCATGAGTAGCAGAGAAGCATGTGTAATCCTGAACCCCTGGTTTTGGGTATGCCATACATCCACCAGAGTCTGCTCTGAATTATGTTGGAGTATGGCTTGGAATGCCCTAGTGTGTGTTTCAATGTCCCCTCTATTTCTGTCTACCCTGGGGTCCAATGTGTGATTAAAATCCCCACCCATTATTATAGGGAAGTTTTCTGGACTGAAATCCATTAGATGTGTTAAGGGAATGAAAGAAGTCTGGGTCATCCTCATTGGGGACATAAATATTGACCAGTATCATTGAGCCTGCAGGAGCGGCACTTTCAGCCATGACCTATCTCCCACCCTTATCCACCACAGACTGGGACACTGTCCACGATAACTCTTTGTGAATCAGGATGGAGACCCCTTTTTTAGTTCCTGCCACATTATGGAGCTTGTCCCCACCCATCCATGTTTCAATTTAACAGCCTCATTGGCTAACAGCTCAGTTTCTTGTACATGGGGCCCCAGTTTCTTTAGGCATGATATAACTTTCTTTTATTTCACTGAGGAATTAAGGCCTCAGATATTCTAAGACATAAATTTAATCTCCATCATACTGCCTAGGGCCTATAACATATTTTGAGCTTGGAGTGGGCCATGTAGTGTTTCCATCCTTGCCCTCCCGCATACCCCAACAGATCTGTCTCAACACAATGACTGTATAGTCCTCTTTCTAATGAAAATTATAAGATGCCTACTACAACTATGCAACCATATTAATAGTTGAAATATAACAGTACCATAACACAATATATTCCAAAAATAACCAACAACATCCCCCCCCCAATGTCCCAGAACTCAAACCAGCGGTCACTTTTGACTGGGACAAACAGGATGCCCAACTTCCAGCAACCGTCGCTGGGGGAAATAACCCATCCCACTGAAAATATGAAAACCAAACACTCTAACCATTGTCTGAGATACCCATCAGTGTAGCAAGGAGCACTCCTAATAGTAGTCAAACTTAAAAACAAGGAAGCCACCACTCACTCACTCACAGTGACGTCCACTTCAATACTTTAGCACATTCAATCCTGAATGTGCCTATGGCCATTTATAACCCATGACTGGCTATAACACTGAATGACATTAATGGAGGATCGAACCCCGTATCTCCCTTGCCTGGTAAAAGGAGCCGAAGTGAATCCTGAATTGTGGTGCACACACTACCAACACAGGAGAATGCTAATGGGGTGAAGGAACAGCAAGTCAGAACTTAATTCCGAGGTTGCAGGACCTACTGGTGTTGGGAGGATGGGGGAGGGAGGGATACCCCCAAAGTATTTATTTTTTCTATATACATTTTAATCTCCTTACTTCTCAGGCTGCCCCCTTCTGACTGACCCTCCCAGCCCCATCACCCCAGAATCACCAGGACTTACCTTCCTGCCCGGTCCAGGTGCGGAGCCTGCGAAGGGTCGAGCTGTCATCCTTCAACTGCAGGTTTTTTTTCCACTGATTTTCACCCATTCCCCTGCCGGGGCGCACACAGCCCGATGGCATGCATGGAGGCGCATGCTCGTCTGCAGAAGTCCCACAGCACCCTCCCTTCTGCTGGCATCCTCAGACCCACACTGCCCTCTGGCCTCCACCTGGGAGCAGTCGTTTGCTGGGAGTGACAGTCTCCCTCCCCTGGAGAGGAGAGCTGTCCTCCGGATGCTCGATCTTCTCCCTCTCCTGCTGCCCTCTGGTGGCCCATGCTCGTTCCTGAACATGGGTCGCTAGTGTGGTGAAAGGTGTGGCGTCCAGCGCCTCAACCCTCAGTGTCACCGGGCCGGCTTCCCCATAGTATTTAGAGCTCCACAGCATATGGAAGAGGGCCAATAACCCAAAGGATCTGGTGGAATGAGTATGGAGCAGCATGACTTATGTGATTCTGTGCTCCTGAATTATTCAAACCACCCCTCACTTTTGAGGCCCTAACACTAAGGCTCATACCTCCCCATCACCATAATTGTAAATATATGGAGGGCCCCTTATTTGGGTACAAATTACCCATTTGCAGGAGTCTTGGTGTACTTTAACCATACCTGCTACTGGGGGGGAGGGAATGCCCTCCTTCCAGAATTAACTTTCTCAATAATTTTGAACAGCATAGGCATTACAAGAAATGTAGATTATTTGAAACTAACCTGGTAGTAGAGCTGGGAGGCCTGGATGGTCTGCGCTTGAGAGCTAGCGTACTCAATCCCCCTAAGGAATTAAAGCAGCCAGGTACTATATACGCATTTTGTATACACTTTATACCAGCACCTACAATGCCACTTAAAGAGAAGATTGGCTTTAATTGAGCAATAGCGCCTAAAGGGAAAATCAGCATGTGGACTGATACTTTAGTCAACATTATGCATGCCAGTTAAGAGGCTATAAATGATCAATTCTGGAGCAGAGTGCAACAGTACCACCCATTGTGAGTACAGTCAGCTTGTATTCAAGCTCAAAACCGGTGTCTGCAGTTGGTGGATGCAACCTACTACCTCCTCCGCTCTGGAAGTCTCACTCATGGGGAGGGCTGGAAGGGCAGCCGTTTCAGCCCAGGATCTAGTCAGAGGGGTGGAACGGAGTTGTAGCTGATGCAAGTGATGGGAAATATTCCATTAGGTTCATTAACACCTCACATCACTTTGATTCCCTCGACAGGCCTGGAGACCCTGAGAAAATCTGGGATTCCCTACTTCAGCTCCTGATGTGAAATCTGTCCCAAGAGAAGTGCTCCCTGTACCGTCCCTCATCTGTTTGCTTCTTTTTGTTGCACCACTTGCTCTTAGCAGCTGGGAGCCATGGATATGTTTCCACCAGGGCATGAGCAGAGGTGAGCCCATTCTGCGGCCCAAGTTGACGGCATAGCCTGGGTCTTGAGTTGTATCCATAGTTGAGGCATTGTCCTGATGTCTGGATGGCTGAGAGGGATGTCTGAGGGTGTCCATTTTGAGGTGAGGGGCTGCTCTCGATAGGTATTCTTCAGCCACCTTTGGAGAAGCAAGGCTTTTGGCCACCCTGTTGGACACTAGTCATAGGGTGGCAGGATATCTGAAAGAGTACTTTAGCCCTAGTTCAGCATAAGCCCGAATGGCCACTGTGAATGCCCTTCTCCTAGCCAGCTGCTCAGTTCATTTGTCTGCAAAGATTTGTATATGTTGGCCCCTCCATAATAGATTCTTTTTCTACCTGACTGCTGCCATGATTAGTTCCCAGTCAGAGAACCGCAAGAACCTGGTTATGATGGGATGTGCCCAGGCCCCCAGAACAGGCTTCTGGCCCAGGGAGAGGTGCACCCAATCAATTTCCAGTGGTCCATCCCAAGTGTGACCATGTAAGGCCGAGAATGATTGTTGCAGGAACTGAATGGTGCTGGAGACTTCACACCCCTCCAGGAATCTAACGAACCTGAGATTGTTTCATTTCCCCCAATTCAAAGGTTCCATATAGTTATGTCCTGGTCCCTAATGTAGGCCATTATGCATTCAGTCTTGTCCTCATTATCAACTATGCGCTGTTCTGTTATGTTGTTCCCATGAGATAAGGAGATTATATCGGCTGCAGAATTTTGTGCTGCTATTTCCATCTTGCTCAATTTGTCCATCATAAAAGAGAACATTTGTTTGATTTCCCACAGATTGTCATTGGGTGCAGTAGATGGTGAGGACACCATGGTGAGTCATGAGCAGTAGGCCAAGTCTTTAGAAAACTCGTCTGTCATGAATTAGTCTCACTCCACGATGGTTGGCAAGAAATGAAGGTGATCGGTACCACGACCAGGTTAGTGGCTTTTTTCTTGTATATAATATTATAGAATAATGCATGGGGTTGTGTGTTTAACAAGTTTTTATACACACCCTGAGGTGTTGGATGCTACATAAACCCCGAGAGCAAAGCTCAACACCGAGGCCATTTCCTAGGCTGTCAAGCCATGCCCCCCTCCTCCTGAATCTGGGACTCCTTGTACTTCCTAAATGCTATATTTTTCTTCTTTGCCACCTTAGCCACCTCCTTTGCCACCTTGGCAGCACTACGTTATTTCCGCCCCTCCATCCTCAGCCAACCCCCCACCCTAAACTAGTGTTTAACTTATAGAAAAATAATCAGCCCAGTTCTGCACCTCACCTCCCTTATCTGGTAGTTCATCCCAACCCCTCTACTTAGTGCTCTGCTTGGTATCATCCATGAGACAGCCAAATCAACTGTATTAGCTATTTCTTATCTAAGACTTAGGCTCCACCTCTGTCCCTAGCTACTAATTCACTTTACCTACTTTAATTAACCCCCGCTACACTTATAGGTCAAAAACTCTAACCAGCCCAAACTGATTACCCTCTTATAATGTATGGGGAGCCCTTATTATTAACTGAAATCAAGCAGATTACAGCCTTATAATGTATGGTAGAACATTGTTATAGGTAGAAATCTACCTTTTTATAACAAAGTTTTACCATCGATGTGATGTCACGATCTTCTTAACCCATTGATGGTACGTCACATTGATGAGTTAACAACCGGGAACAGTCTGGGCATGTGCGCAACTGGATCAGATGGCCTTGAAACGGCCTCGGCGGTGAGGGCAGAGCGGCAGTGACTGAAACAAAATTGCAGTAAGGAACTGCTTTCTTTTCTTAAAAATCTAAATGGTACCATACACTATAAAATATAATGTATGGTACACTGATGACTAACCTTTATTTTAACCAATCTCGAGGTTGCCATGGTCACCCTGGCAACCTCTCGATGGTTAAGAAACAGGTTAACCATCGATGACCATACATTATCCTCTATGTTATGCAATTGTTATGACATCACTCTGTTGTTAACCCTTCTTGATTTTGTCATATCAATGGTATAACAAAATGGAATGCTCACAACAATCAATGTGCTAACATAACAGAATGCTCCCAACAATTAGGGTTCTGTAAATTAATTCAGTAAAGTAATTCAGTCTGTGATTACACAATCTTGGTAGCCCATACACTATAAAATATAATGTATGGTCTTTAGTTAATAACCATGCTGAAAACACTTCTCAAGGTTGCCATGACATCCAAAAACCTCTCGAGCTGCGCTTTCGAGGTTTACACTGATGTCATGGCAACCTCTGGAAGTGTTTATAGTGTGGTTATTAACCAAAGACCATACTGTACATTATCCTCTATATTAGATTCTTAATTCTACAAATCTATGTGCAGTAACAGGCCACTATCCCAATCATTATGCTTCAACCGTGGCTACTCATGTTTGTGCAGTTGTCCATGCTGTGTGTGGGTGTTGATGTGTGATATGGTCGCCACTACACATTCAGTCACTTCACTACTAGTCTAGCATTGCTTGAAAAGCACTTTGGGATACACTGTATGAAAAGATCTATATAAATGCTGATTATTCTTCTTCTTGTTCTTCTTCTTCTACTCCTTATCTTTTCTGTCTGGTTTCAGCACACTGATTCCAGGCTAACTCCACTTATTAGCTTCCCTCAAGTAAACACTCCTGGTAAGCCCCTCACATTTATCTAATCCACACCACACATACAATGTACTTCAAATCTCTGTAAGCTCACTGCTGTTGCTTACATAAACCATCTGTATTAGGGTATCCATACTTCTATATCTACTTTCAAAGCCCTGACAATACATCCCTTTGAAGTTGTCCTTATAACCCTCATCACACTTCAAGAAAGAGTACATATCCCTGAGATACATGCTAAAAAGACTTTTGTTTTATTATTTATTTGCTCATGAAATGTAGAAGTTAACCTAGGCCCAACTTCCCCTTCAGAATTTGGATCAGCTAGTGGCTTAAAAATGATGCTCATGAATGTGTGTAGCCTCCAAAAAAACTAGACATTGTGAAAACCTGGGTATCCCACAATAACCAGGATATTTTGGTAGTTACGGAAAGCTGGTAAAAGACTTCCACCCCTGTTCAGCAGATAGCACTGCCACCCTTCAATACCTTTCAGCAAGCTACACCAACTAGGGAAGGGGGAGTGGTTATTTATGTAACCCTGGGTCCCTGGGAGAAAACATTTGCTCAGCATTATGCTAGGTTTGTACTTCTGGTCAGGGGCACCCAAGTAAATCTGGACACTGGAAGAAATAACTGATATGTCCAAACCAGGAATGGGATTCTAGAGTGTGGCTTTTATTCACATAACACAGAGAATAACAAAGCAAAGATGGACCCCCACAGTGCTACACTCACTGGTAATGCAGATTACAGAGGTACAGAGCACATCACTTCCTTACAACAAAACCCTCAGGTTCTGAACAGACCTGGGCACACACTTCTCTTCAATTCCTTGACATGGCACCCCAGCCAGTACTAGGACACTTTTTCATATGGCATGGAGGTTAATAGTGGCTCCCTAAACCACCCATGGGCATTTTCTAGCTCTAAAGGGAAAATTTCCACAGTCCCACATCTGGGCGCTTTCTTCAAATACTGGCCAAGTGCCTGAGAGAAAGCCATAGGTGCCCAAACTGAACCTGGAGAGGTAAACCTGGTTACTCCAGATGGGGGGTCTCCCACCTCTTGCTCCCAAATCTATACTTGGCCATTCATTTGGATACAACACCTTTCTTCGAACTACTGGTTGTAGATGCTATCTCGAAATGTTTAGAACATTTAACATTCTACATCTTTACTCAGGTGTCCTGACTTTAAAAGTACTGTAAGTGGCTCTGTCTTTAACCTAGACCCCTACTGTTGCAGATGCTTCTAAGCCATACACAAATTAAACGCTCTGTACTTGGCAAGTTTTTCTGTGACCCCACAGTAGGCAGACACTTTTACACTAAACTGTCTCAGTGAACATTCTCTCTATATCAGAGTAGAGCTCACCCAAGGTATGTAGGTGCCCCAGGGCTTCTTCCCACAAATGTCTCAGGTAGTCTCAAACAAATTGATTCTCAGGCAGCTTCTCTCTGTCCAGGCTGGCACAGGGGATTGCCCCTGGATTCCTGGAATTCCCCCATCCTTCTGGGGATGGGGCACTGGAACAACTCTAGGAACAGTCTCTACCACCTTCTTCTGGTCTCTTCTGTGTTATCTGTAGGGTAAGAACACACAACCCACTTGTCTGAAGTAGCGCTATATCTGAGCTAGGCTCTGAGGGGCTGCCAACTGCAGCACTCCTCTCTCTCTCTCTCTCTCTCCAGTCTCCACACAGATTGCCCTCTGAAGACTGACTTGAATTCTCCAATGTTCTACAGCTAACCCCTGCAGTTAGCATTCCATTGTGGCTTATGCTGCTGCGATAATTCTATGGTGACATCATCACTCCAGCTCATCTGAAACTGAGAACAGAGTGAGACAGTGTGAAACCCATTTAACTGGTATCCCACAAGCTGGCTTTCCCTGCCTGCCACTGGTTTTAAGTGGGATTCTAGTAACCCCTGGGAACAAGGGGGTTATACCCACCCTCAGCCAGGAAAATGACTGTCCGCAGTCATGATCTACCTGGTACCAGGCCATACTACCCTATGTGTCCCTACGGAGAGGGGTGATCAGGCCCTCTCCTACCATGTGCCAGGCACAGACAGGCAGGCAACACTAAGGGCCCAGAGGCCACTGGCTGACACATCAGCCCCTAAACTGTGGTCTTACTATGGTAACCAGTGGCCCTGGAAGAACTTTCCAGAGCATAGCCCTAATAGACCAGTACTGCCACCCCTACTGCAGATCAGGACCTCAGCCTGTCTATCCCCCAGCCCTCTGGGGAAAACCTATCTGACCAGAAACCAAAACTATCCAAAACAGGGGAACCTCCCCCCATCCCTGGACAGCTGCAACCAAATCAAGGAGCTAACACTACACTTAATCATTACACTCCCACAATCCCCCACAACTATACCTGTGGAAAGAAAAGTCAACACATGTTAACAACCACATAGTACTCTAAACACAGCACTTTAAAGCACATGAGGAACTCAGATGAGTCCCTCCACTCCTCTTCTTGTCTTCTCTTCTCTTCTGCCTCCATCAGGAACCACCTGAAAGAGAGAAAAAAACAAAACACACCCCTAATCTGCAAACACAGTACACTATCTAACCCTTACCATCAAACACTGGAAAATCCCAAAAAATATTTTTTAGAAAAGTAGAAAAACAGTAGAAAACAGTAAAAAAACATTAACATTATTTACAATGCACATTTTGGGGATGGAATGCCCTAAATGTCCCATCTAGTGACAACAGTGCCCGAAGGCAAGTCCAAGAAAGAGTCTTTCCTGGGCCAGAGCCAGATGAAACACAGTTCTTGATGACTGTAGTCCCAAAGGGGAGAGTCTTTGTGGACAGTTCATACAGTCTGTAGGATGTGCATTGCAATGTTAATAAGGTAAGAAAGTCTTGACTTTCCAGTCCCTTGAAGAACAAAAATGGTATGGCACCTGGATCTTCAGCCAAAGACTCTCCCTGGCAGCATTCTTCGGATACAGCTGGGTGAAAATCTTCCAGAAATGACAGGATGGCACATCTAGAAACTGCTGGGTTGATGTCATCTAGGAGATGGAAACTTGGAACAGGAAAGAACATCTGGTCTGAAGTCATTCAAAATCCCAAGCGATGAATCAGGAAACAGCTGGTCTGATGTCCTCGCTGGATATGATGCCATCTGGAAGGCCAGGTGATGGAATCTGGAAGGCACACTGCAAAGCTAATGAATCTGAGGCACCTGGATCCTGGAATACCAGACTGGTGGAATGACATGGGCATGGCAACTGCTGGATGGCAGCACTGGCTACCACTGATCTGCTTTCCATTTGGTAGGCATGGGCACATTCGCAGGAAATTGGTTGCATTGAGGGAAGTACCACAATGGGTCAGGTGCAACAATTATTACCCCATCTGGGCACACATAATTCACATTGTAGAAGGTTTCATGGCCCTCTCCATCCATGATCCGTACAGTGTCTATGAACAGTGTCCTGCCCACGTTCCAATATTTGAATTTCTCTGTAATTATTCTATCTCTGACAAATTGACTTGCACCTAGATGCACGTATTTCATTGCTTCTTCCACTTTCCAGGATTTCCTGTTTCTCTCTATCTCCTCCCAGACTCTCAGAGGAAAGGTAGGAAAGGATATCCCATAGATCTCATTCTCCTTCCTACGAACCAGTCTTTCCTCTTTACTATACTTGGTCAACTTAAGACCTCTGGCCTGGCTTGGGGGCAGCCAGTCCTGGTTCTGCCAGTGATGCATGCTCAGTGCAATGTAAAATGGATCTCTGACTCCTCCTTGTGGGGACAGGGCTGTGGAGTCACCAATCTCTCCTTCTCTTTGCTCCTCAAGGCAAGAGCCTAAGGCTGTGGACTGGCACATTCATCATAAGGCCACATAGGTTACCCCTCCTCCTCTTCCTCACTGAGGATCTGAGCCCAGAAGTGAGCAGTCATCCTCACTCCTGAGACTGTCCACTTCTCACTGTAGAAGATGGTCAACACCTCCCATTCAAGAGTCTCTCTCATCTCATCTTCTCCTATGAGACTAGGGCTTGGCCCCTCTCTCCACAGATCTGCTGATGCTCCCTCCGCATTGTCCATCTGTGATCTGGAGCTGGAGACATCAGCACTACTTTGATCTGCCTGTACATCCACAACCTCTTACTTGTGCCACACTCTGCTGAGCTTCCCCCAACAGGCTCCACCTGGTGTTGTGTGCTGCCACTTGCAGAATCTTGAAGCTTAGTCTACGTGGGAGCCAAACAAATCTTGGATGCCTTAGTTAGGCCATGCTTCTCTAGATACCCAGAACAGTGAGGAACCATGAAGACGTCCCTTCCAGCCTTTAAGCACATTATGCACACTCTAACTGGATACCCAGGAATTGCCACTTGAGGAGGCAAACGTCCCAGTAGTAACATCTCTCAATGTCTTTCAACTTGTTAACTTCTTCCACTATCATAGCCCGGGCATGACCTGGGTAGTGGGATGATCCTGAAGCCATGACTGCAGAGAAAAGCAAAAGTTCACTGTTATCTCATATCTCACATTAGTTGGGAAAAAGTCTACAACATGGCTCCCCTGCTGCTGTGTTTACTTTAGTACCCCACCCTGTCATAGTGGCGGCAGCAGTCCTGGTGCATCAACATTCTGTTTCTGACTCAAACCACTTCACATCCAATTTACATGCTTTACTGATAAAGTTCACTCAAATTGCACAGACTGCATTGTTTTGTTCTTTCAGCACATCTATATGATTTTTTACAGGACTTTTCATTCGCTTTAATCACTGTTCTTGCTTAAAATCCTTAAAGCCACAGTATTTCATGCACAGGATTGCCTATATTGTTGCATCTTTCATACAACCCACAGTCTCTCACTTTGCTTAGAAAATCACACTGTTGCAGAACCCATAATTATGCTCACAGTCTAATGCTCAGAATTCTTGCTAGATTGATTTACTTTGCACAGTCCTTCTTTGCACAAACGATCACACTGTTTACACACAGATTCAGCTGGCTTTAGTAAAAATCACCCACTGTTTGAGCTGTTTGGATGGTACTTACTGAATCAGTAGCTTGCTTTATGATAGAAATATCCAGCCTACAGCCGATCCTGGAGGCATCTGGACTGAAGCGGGCTGGCAGTCCTGCTGATTGTCCTTGAGAACACCTTGCTTTCTTCCCAGATGATCGAAATGTGGGTTGAGCCCGATTTTAAACAGAAAAGTCTGATTTTATTACTTTTACAACATTTTCAGTCACCGTGACGCTCCTCCTGACAAGCCAGCTCACACACCACTCTCCCTCTCTCTCTCTCTCTCTCCCTCTTAAACATTGTGCAGTCAGTCTGAAGCTGGCTTGGGGGCAGGACTGATTGCAGTCTCACCAATCACTCGACACCATGCTAATGAGCCTCTCTCTTCTCGTGCTCTTCTCCTCCACAGCTATCATTGAGCAGGCAAAATTTAAACTTCAAGCAAACTTCTTTTTTTCAACTGTGACTCCTCGGCTGGAGCACCATTTTAGCCATTTTTCATGGCATTTTCCTCAGCGACTCCCTCAGTCCACACAACAAGCACTTTAAACTTCTAGAGCACAACTCTCTTTTTGTTTCCCACAGTTTTCCATACTTTTTCTTGTCACAGTTTGAATTTTAAAAGCTGGCTAACATTATATTTTGATGCAGGACAAGGGGCATACACTACCTGGCTTTACTGCTCCTTGGTAAACTGGTGGCACAATTACAGCAGCACATGAACGGCAGCACACAGTGGCACATTTGGATAGAGATGCTTCCAGTTCTTTTGGGCTACCTACTGCCAAACAGACAAAACACTAGCCATAATCTGAGCAAACCTTTCTGGTGTCTTCTCCCAAAATCCAATCAAATCCTCAGCGGTGCCTCCATTTTGTAACCCTGGGAGAAAACATTTGCTCAGCATTATGCTAGGTTTGTACTTCTGGTCAAGGGCACCCAAGTAAATCCAGACACTGGAAGCAATAATTGAAATGTCCAAATCAGGAATGAGATTCTAGAGTATGGCTTTTATTCACATAACACAGAGAATAACAAAGCAAAGAGAGATCCCCACAGGGCTACACTCACTGGTAATGCAGATTACGGAGGTACAAAGCACATCACTTCCTTACTATGAAACCCTCAGGTTCTGAATGGATCTGGGCACATACAGCCCGAACTGGTACACTTCTCTTCAATTCCTTAACATGGCACCCCGGCCAGTACTAGGACACTTTTCTGTATGGCATGGAGGTTGATGGTGGCTCCCTAAACCACCCATGAGCACTTTCTAGCTCTAAAGGGAAAATTTCCACAATCCCACATCTGGGTATTTTCTTCAAACACTGGCCAAGTGTCTGGGAGAAAGCCATGTGTACCCAAACTGAATCCATAGAGGTAAACCTGGTACTCCAGATGGGGGATCTCCCACCTCTTGCTCCCAAATCTATACTTGGCCATTCATTTGGATACAACATCTTTCTTTGAACTACTGGTTGTAGATACTATCTCGAAATGTTTAGCACATTTAACATTCTACATCTTTACTCAGGAGGTGTCCTGACTTTAAAAGTACTGTAAGTGGCTCTGTCTTTACCCTAGACCCCCACTGTTGCAGATGCTTCTAAGCCATACACAAATTAAAAATTTTGTACTTGGCAAGTCTTCCTGTGACCCCACAGTAGGCAGACACTTTTACACTAAACTCTGTCTCGGTGAACATTCTCTTTATACCAGAGTAGAACTCATCCAAGGTATGTAGGTGCTCCAGGGCTTCTTCCCACAAATGTCTCAGATGCTCACAAATAAATCTATTCTCAGGCAACTTCTCTCTGTCCAGGCTGGCACAGGGGATTGCCCCTGGATTTATGGAATTCCCCCATCCCTCTGGGGATGGGGCACTAGAACAACTCTAGGAATGGTCTCTATCACCTTCTTCTGGTCTCTTCTGTGTTCCTCTCTATGGTGAGAACACACAACCCACTTGTCTTATGTAGCTCTATATCAGAGCTAAGCTCTGAGGGGCTGCCAACTGCAGCACTCCTCTCTCTCTCCAGTCTCCACACAGACTACCCTCTGAAGACTGACTTGAATTCCCCAATGTTCTACAGCTAACCCCTGCAGTTAGCATTCCATTGTGGCTTATACTGCTGCAAGAATTCAATGGTGACATCATCACTCCAGCTCAGCTGAAACTGAGAACAGAGTGAGACAGTGTGAAACCCATTTAACTGGTATCCCACAAGTTGCCTTTCACTGTCTGCCACTGGTTCAAGTGGGATTCCAGTAACCCCTGGTAACAAGGGGGTTACATTTACATTAACAATAAGCTCTCAGCAAAAGAAATACTTGTGGTAACTAAACCAAGGGAATTTTAATGCCTGGCCCTCTGTCTAACCTTGTTTTCCCTCTGAAGCAGTCAATATACTTGGTTGTTACAGACCACTCTCTGGGGGCATGGAATTACTTCACACTATTCATAACTTCATTGACTCTAACCCCAATGAAACTATCATCCTTGGGGATCTCAGCCTGGACTGGCTCAGTCTCAGATCTAATAGCCTTAAGGAATTGTGTGACAAACTAGGCATCTCACAATTAATCTCCAAACCAGCTCGACCCAACACCAAAAATCCTGCAAAAAGTACACTGTTTGATCTCATTTTAACAAATAGACCACATAAATTCACTTGTTCCACAGTATTCTTCAACGAATCAAGTGATCACAATATTGCGGTTGACATAATGAAACTGGAAAGGTACTTTTGCAACTCTAAATTTGTGACCAAGCATAGCTTCTGCAAATTGAGTGTCAGTGGCTCAGTAGGTAGCACACTCGCCTCTGAGGCTGGGAGATCAGAGGGCTGTGGGTTCAGTTCCCACATCTGGAACTTGGGTTAATATCCCAGTACTGACACTGTAGTGCAGCATGAGAGGGGTGCTGCACTTCTGAGGTGCCGTCTTTCGGATGAGACGTTAAACCGAGGTCCCATCTGCCTGGATTGGTGGTAGTTCAGGTGGATGTTAAAGATCCCATGGCACTTATCGAAAAGAGTAGGGGAACTTCCCCGGTGTCCTGGCCAAATTTCCCTCATTCACTAAAAATACCACCAACAGCTTAATCTGGTTCAAGGTCAGTTGGCATTCATCTGTATCCCCCTCCCCCGGGTCGTGCCTGAAAATAGGCAGGATTTGTCTAGTGCACTTACCCGGTCAACAAAAGCTAAATAAATAAATAAATAAATAAATTCAAAATAGAAAACTATTTAACTGATCCCAGGAACACAAACTCTCAAAATTTGCATTTAACCCCCTCAGTTGCTGAGGCAGTTGACGTTTTTAATTCAATGCTTCTAAATCTAATAAATAAACACACCCCTTTCATAAAGTCTAGATAAAAAAGGCTTCCCAGCCCTGGTTTACCACTGACCTAAAAAAAGTTCTAACTGCACGAGACCAAGTCTGGGCCATGGCTAGAATTACCAAATCTCCCATGGACTGGGTAGCTTTTAAAACAGCAAGAAATGCTTGTACGAAACTGACCAGAGTAGCAAAATCAACTACTATGTGAATGTGCTAGAAGAGGCCAAGGGAAACGCATCAGAAATGTGGTGAACTATTAAATCCGTGGAAGGCCACAGATTGCCACCATCAATTGAAATTAAAATTACTGTACAAGGCATTCCGATCTCGGATAAAACCATAATCCTTGAAAAAATGAATGCACACTTTGCCACAGCTAGCTTGACATTCAGTTCTTCTCCTGCTGCTAAAATAGTAAATGACCCCTTGCCAAAGAATGCTTTTGTCAGCCCACAAATCCTAAACTGTTGTTGCCTCTCCCCGATAACCTTCAAACAGGTTGAGAACATGTTAGTGAAGCTAGATACCAAAAAGAGCACTGGTGCTGATGGAATAGATCCCTTTTTCCTTCATGCTGGCTTGTACTTCCTAACTGCCCCTATAACTCAGCCCTTCAACATGTCAGTCATCTCTGGCATTGTTCCCTCAATGGAATATGGCTCACCTGCTCCCTTTGTTCAAATAGAGTGACCCTTGTGCCCTAAATAATTACAATCTGATTTCCATATTACCTATTCTTTCCAAACTCTTAGAATAATTAACATGCAATTAAGGGATTACTTAGAAAAAATGGAGCTATTCAACCCATTACAATCAGGCTTCAGACAACACCACAATACAGTCTTAGCCCTGGCCAAAGTAATGGATGACTGGCTCACTGCCCTTGACCGCAAACATTATTATGGAGCTATGTTCTTGGACCTAAGTAAAGCTTTTGACACGGTGGACCATAACCTTCTACTGTTGAAACTCAAGGCACATGGCATAAATAATTTATCTGTAAACTAGTTCACTAGCTGTCTCACAGACAGTGTCCAATGCAATAAAGCAGACAGATTTTTAGCCTGTCTCCTACCACTTCAGAGAGGCATGCCACAGGCACCAGTATTAGGCCCCCTCCTCTTTTCAATCCATATTAACTCATTAAATGATAACATCACACAGCAAAAGTACACTTCTTTGATGATGACACCATTGTTTATATTTCAAAACCTTCACTAAATAAAATTGGCACCATTCTCCAATCTGATTTTGATTAGCTTCAGTTATACCTTATTAATTCAAAACTGCTGATTAAAGCAAAAAAAAATACTAAGGTAATGTACTTCGCACCCACCCTATCCACACCCACACCACTAAGAAAGGACACAGGGATCACAGGCTGAAATTGGAGGGGGAAGATTCTGAAGGGAAATGAGAAGATAGTACTTCATGGAAAGGGCAGTGTCTGGGTGGAATGCACTGCCAGAGGATGTGGTATCATTGAAATCAGTGGGAAGTTTTGAGAGGGGGTGGGACAGGATCAGAGGGAGAGTCACTACTGTATGGGGGATTTGGGTCTCCCCCCCTGCTGATTTATGCTCAGCCCCCCCATATGCTTCTCCTAGAGCCATTTGTTCAGATTGTAGTTGTAACTGATCTGCATTATCCATGGTTATTTCCTCTTGTCCACCAGAAAACTTTAAATTTACCTCTGCTTCTGCATTCATTACAATGTTGCGTGAGAAAATTGGAAAAAAGTTACCTGCATTGTTACTCACTATCCCAGGGCTTACCAAAGGAGAAAGGAATGCTTGCGGTGGAGCTCTAAACAACTCTGCCTCTTTATAGCCGGAAATACCTTTATTGTTTGTTGCTCGAGTGTGACGAGTTTTCTTTCTCTCAGAGCGTATGGTGTCCTCTAGCTCTGTAACTCTCTGAACTTTTTTCAACATAATCAGCATACATGCCATCTAGTGAGGAAAGATTCGGGGGGGGGGCATAAACCCTATGCATTCACACGCTAAATGCAGCTACTAGTGCTTTTCAATGGAGAAAGAGAAAACAATTTTCAACTTCTTGCTTTGGGTAAGGGACAGAGGAAAGAGACTAGACATTGATGAAAAGAATGAAGAGCGCATCAGTTTTTCTCACTTATCTTCTGTTCTTCCCCATTTCCTTGAATTTTCTCCTTAGTGGTGGTGTCTTGGTGTTTCTTCACCTGGACATTTCAAAGCACTGTATCGCAAAGAGTGACATCAGTTAACTTCTCACGGGCACCACCAGCTGCAGTAGAACTTCATCATTAAACTACTATTAGTGCATGCTTCCTGAACATTAGAAACAGCCTCAAACAGTGCAGCCACTCATAATACAACAGTCTCCTGTACCCCCACTGCATAATCAGTGGCTAGACTGTGTTGGGCATGTTCCTGAGTTCAGGAAGGAAGCAGTGGGAGCTGGTCAAGAAATGTAAACAAACATGTTTTGGTGTGGTAACACCATTATGGTGGGCACTCAGTTTTTCACTTTTTAAGAGAAAAAATAGGATCTGAATTAAACTATCAGATGCAGCAACAGTTTCTATAGAATGTGAATAATCATACAATGTGTTTTTTTAAACTAGGAGCACACTGAGGTCTAAGGGGGTTGACAGTGTCCCTTTAAGATGGGACACTTTTCCTGGCTAAATGATTGGGCAAGACACAGATTCAGGCATTCTGCCTTTTAGACCATATGATCTATCTTTGTTTTCCCTCAAATGGCTTATGACAACAGTAAAGAAGGGGGCAAGAGTCATGAGTCAGTTGTGGCTATTCCTGCAGTTCCTGCTGCATCAACTCTCAGAACAGACCGTGTATGTCCACTCCAACACATACGTTTCTCCTGGTGGCTCCAGTTGTGGGGGGTGGAGGGTGGTGGGGAGAGGTGATCCTGAAGGTGGGACATTGTTTTTCTGGTTGAAAACCTGGAGGAACACAGACTCAGATGTTTTGCACTTTGGACTAGATGGTCCTCCTTTTTCTTTCTCCTACAGCTCATTACACCAACACAAAAAGGGCAAGAGGTCATGAGCCAGCCATGGCTGTCACTCCAGCCACTCCTCAAAGTAGCCTGAGCTAGACGACACCAGCACCCATCAATATTCTGGAGGCTCCAGTCAGGAATAAGAGTGGTTGTCTTAAAGAGCTCAGTGTGCTACTTCGGTGAACTTCCTCTTCATCAACTCCACATGATTGTACTCCGTATGAGGGATCAGAAGGGCTGAGAGTCAGCAAATGGCCCAGCAGGAGTTGGAGTCATGAAGGGGTCACCAAAGGGAGATGCTAGGGTGCATGAGAGTCTGCCATTCTCCCTCAGAGTTGTGAGTATTCTCCTTACTCTGGACTTATTTCTATTCCAGTCATATTGTCTTGGTAATGCATTTCAGTACTGTATTGTTTTTGATTGTGTTATTACCTCTGCTTTCTGTAAGGTCTGAATGATTATGCTCATTATTTGCCCCACAATGTTTGAAACCAGAGCAGCATCTTCTTTAAGTATCTGGTGCAGTCTTGACCCTGATTTTGCTTCCTTCTCCTTGGCTAAAAAAGTGCCTTGCCTGTGCCAATAAGGATCTTACCTACAATTGCAGTGTAAATATTCCCCTATATTTATCTTCCCCTGCTTCCATCTCATTGTACTTAATACAATGCACCTCCCTCTCCCATAGCCACTTGTTAGATACTGTATAATCCTGTTTACTATAGATCTCATCCTGTTTCGGTGTTCTGCATATCATGCCACAAAGCTTTTCTACTGCAATGTTACATTAGAGTTCCTTATACACCTCCCCTGCACAAAATCTCCATGTATATTGGCATTGCCCATGACAACACTATGATTTTTAGAATTCCCCATGAAAACACCATTTTTTTGTGTTTGCAAATGACAGACCCCACCCATAATTTTGTGCTGTAAAACTACAATACACTTGGTCACCAGTTACCCCAATGTTGGAATCTGGGGCTTGCATGCAAGCCCTGATTTACCTGATGGCAGTACAATGTTGTACCTCATGACACTGGGACAGCCTAACAATTATTTTTTTTAAAGTTTTTAAATCATTGATGATGTGTTTGTATACAAATATGCTAAAAGAGAGAATTTGTTTAGTATGCAATATATCCATGAGTTTTCATGACTTTTGATTACATTTCTGTAATTTTTACCATCATAATAACATGATTTGTTTCAAAATTTTCTATGACAAAAATACAGCCCTATTAATATTACCTAACATTTGTGATCACTCAGCATTGTAATTCTGGAATCAATCTCTGCTCAGTTTCTCTGCACTACCATTTAGGTGTTTTGTTTCCATAGATCTGTCATATTATTGCACAACTCATCTAACTAATCATTTGCATTGTGGGTTATATTTAGGAATCAAATAATCTGGTAACTTTAACATAGCAATATAGGCAATGTCAGCAGAAAAAGAAAAATTGGTCCATCCTGTCTGTCCAGTTTTATCCAATTTTCTATCTATCTATCTATCTATCTACCTATCTACCTATATATCTCACTCCCTGTTTTACTTCTACCCCTTTGGGTAACTATTAAGCCTTTTATACTGCCCCAGCTCTGCTTGACTTTATTGGCAGCTTTACTTGTCAGCAGGACTATTTGATGGCTTGTCTCCCATGCAAACCAGTAGAGATGTCTAAAGACTCATGGAAATACCCACTGAAACCCATGGAAAGAAGGCTGATAAAAAGATAAAACCTACTGTGTTATAATCAAGGTGTGCTGTGCATGTGTGACATCGGTGGTAATGAGGAGAGGCATGTCTGACAGACAGACTAGGATAAGATACTTAACCTGGAAGTACAGTAGTTCCACAAGGTATTACCCAAAGTCACTCCTAGAGTAGAGGTGGGTGAAGTAGCCAAAATTCGCTCCACGAAGCAATTCACAGAGTAATGTGGAATCTGTGAAGTAATCCGCAACGTGAAGCGGAGTACTTTGCATCATAATGAGGACTACGAAGGCCATTGATAACAATGACATCATATTACTCCACCTTCTTCCAATCACTTCTGCACCAATTTTAATGCGAAGATATAGAAATCAATGTACTTCACATCACTTTGCTTTGTTATTGTGCTCCAAGGCAAATTTTGCAGAGATTCATGGGATTGCAGATCATATGGGCTCTAGATCGTTCTGCACAGCCTCAGTTCTGAGTAGTGTGTGTGTAGTGGTAGCTGGAGACAGTTTGCTCTTAGAGCTCTGAGATTTAAACCCTCGAAAAGCTGTTAAAAAAGACTTTTTGAGCCATTTTGTTTGCTCATAATTTAGTACATTGATTGTAGGAAACCCTCCTGTGCTCATACCATCAAGTGTTTATTGTTTGTGTGCTGGATTTTGAATGTTAATTTAGAACATTCAGTCTGTGTACTGACAGACACTTGAAGTGTGCTTTGGTGTATCTGTGGTGGAGGTAGATTAACTGGGAGAAAAACGCAGTCTTTCTGTTATGGTTATATTTTTCTTGTATAACTGTGTTAACATACACACAGTAATATTTTCAGTAATTCTTGACATTATTTTTGCTGATTGTTATGGTGCAGCAGTGCATAATTTCAGTTTGTCTAAAATATTTGGTTATATTACTGAAGTTTTAAATTTGCTACTCATTACTTGTAGTGTGTGTGTGTGTGTGTGTGTGTGACGCATGCCATCAAATCAGACACATTTTATTGTGCTAGAGAGTAACTGCAGCAGTGTGAACCTGCTAGCCACCGTATCTATTTGATTTTGTACTGCTTTGTAGTATCTTGGTTTTGGACTGTCACTGCAGTGCACTGCAACCCCCCAACTGGCAAAAGGTATTCTTTTCCAGATCGGATTGTGACTTGTGAGCTCTGGTTAAGGTGTTGTGACTTTGCATCTGCATCTCTTCTTGATTGCACAGTGCAATCTTAATCTGTCTGTGCTTTTGCATCTGTTTAGTGCTCAATCTCCATCTGCAAGCCACAGTTGTTGTTTTTTTTTGACTTCATATCCATCGGCTCAGACTGAAAGTTCAGAAATCTAAATTTGTTTTGAATTTTCTTGGTGATCCCCCAAAATGCCTGCAAAGAGACATGCAAGCAAAGCTGATTCTGGTCATGGCACTGCTGCCAGTGGAAAGATTGTCCATGGGTGTGGTAGTACACCAAAGTGCATAGCTGATGTCAGTAAAGGGATTTCTCCATCAATGTTTTTAACAGCGCAATCTGTAGCTTCACTCATAGTTGGAGGAGATGATGTTGTTCCAACTGGTGGTGTTAGTGCAGTTTCTGCTGGCATGAGTACTGCTGCCTCAAGTTCCACTTCAGACCAGTTAACAATTTCAAAAAATATAGTTGAGTCTAAAGCCGTGACTGACAGTGTAGATGGCTATGGGGCAGCAGTCTTCTGGGAGTCTTTCTGGAGGCTGAGATGCTGCCCTATTTGCAGGCAACTCTCTGCCCTGAGGGAGGAAGTTGCCCATCTTCTGGCCACACTGGACAGCAGTAAAGGAACCTTCCCCCAGGCCACACTGGACAGAAGGAAGGGAACCTCCCCCATCCACGGAGCACCTTCACCGCTACCTCAGAGGTTGCGAAGAAAGCACAGCAGTTGGACCACAGTGGGCTCAGGGAGGGTGAGGATGGTGGAACAGAGGCACACCCAGTCAGTTGTTCCACTCCACAATCCATACACCATTCTGGGGGAGCATAGCTCCCCTATGGATGCACCCACAGAGGAGACTAAGGAGGCTGAGGACAACTGTCACAAGGGAGGCCCACAGGAAGGAGGCAGAGGACACCAAAGGGAAAGGAAGCAGCTCCTGGTGAGGGACTCAATTATTAGGGGGATAGAACTGGGGGGCAGGGAAAACTGAAGTAAGGTGCCTGCCTGGTGCCATGGCTTGGAGGGACAGGAAGTGCATCCTCAGAATCACGAGAACAGTGGCATGGGAGTCTGAGCTGAACATCATTGTCCACCTAGGGACAAATGACTTGGCTCATCATGAGATTAGAGCAGTGCAGCAGGACTTTGTAGAGTTGGGGAGGGGCCTAAGACAAGTAGCACACACAGTATCCTTCACAGAGGTGCTGCCTGTCAATGGCATGGGTGAGGGGAGGGTACTTTGCACTATGCAGTTTAATGAATGGTTGAAAAAATGGTGTGGAGCACAGGGGTTTGGCTTCATTGGGGACTGGGGTTCCACATGGAGGGACACCATCCTATACTGGCAGGATGGTATGCGTCTGTCCAGGAAGGGAGCAAGTCTTTTGGGCAATCGTTTTAAATGCTTCATTGGCAAGCCTTTAAACTAGTCAAGGGGAGAGGCACTGATAAGTAGCAGAAAATCCCAGCCACTCCCTACAAAACAGGCTACTAAATGAGAAAAAGACTGAGGTAGAAAGGTCAGTGGGGATGCTGCAACAGAAGGTAAAGCCATCAAAAAATGGAGAGCAATGAGTATCAATGCCTGTAGGCTGGGTAACAAGCTTCCTGAATTAGTGGTCTTGATGGAGGAGGAACATCTGGATATCATGGCAGTCACAGAAACATGGTACACACAAAACCATGACTGGGACGTAAACATACCAGGATACACTATCTACAGGAGGGACAGGGAGGGTAAAAGAGGAGGAGGAGTAGCTCTTTACATAAGGGAAGGAATCAAAGCAACAGAACAAAAGGGTAAACAGGGAGGAGAAGAAGCACTGTGGGTAAATTTGGAGACAGGCAATGGCACCACAATCCGCACAGGGGTTGTATACAGACTTCTTCAGGGGAGGAAATGGACAAGGAAATGATAGAAAGTACACTTAGAATGGCAGAAAAAGGGAGATATTGCTGATGGTGATCTGAATATGCCAGATGTTAACTGGAGTGCAGTTGCAGCAGCCACTTCAAAGAGTGGGGTTATTCTAGATGCCCTACAGGGGGCAAGCCTTAGACAACTAGTATTGGAGCCCACTTGAGAGGGAGCAATCTTAGACCTGGTTCTCTCAACTGGAGATGGAGAGAGTATCACAGATGTAGAAGTGGGTAGCCATCTGGGAACCAGCGACCATCGAACAGTATGGTTCACAATAAACACAGCAATAGAGTCAAGCCATACAAAGGCAAAAGTACTGGACTTTAGGAGGGTTGACTTTGGCCAAAATGGGTGAGTGCCTAAGGAATGCACTAGCAAATGGGCAGGAAGGAGGGATGGAAGAACAATGGGGAATAATAAAAACTGCCATCACAGAGGTAACAAGCCTTAGTGTGATGCAAATAAACAAAACAAAACAATGTAAGAAACCACTATGGTTCTCAAAGGAAGTGGCAGTGAAGGTTCAAGAGAAAAAGAAAGCATTCAAGAAGTACAAGGAATCACAGAAGGAGCAGGACAGAGAACTATATCAGTTAAAGCAAAAGGAATCTGGGAAGGCAGTCAGAACAGCAAAGGCCCAAACCGAGGAAAAGATAGCCAACTCAGTTAAGAAGGGATAAAACCTTTATAGGTACATCAGGGAGCGAAGGAAACCAAGGAGGGATAGTGAGGCTTAATAAAGGGAGGGAGGGTGGGCAGAGGGCGACTGTGAAAAGGCAGAGATACTAAACAAATATTTTTGGTCAGTATTTACAAATGAAGAGGGGGAGGTACCTAAAACAAACAGTAGAAACACTCTGGAAACAGAAGTTGATACCAGCCCATTTACAGAAGAAAGGGTTCTGAAAGAACTCTTAAAACTGAAGGTGGACAAAGCAATGGGACCTGATGGGATTCATCCCAGAATTCTAAAAGAACTAAGGGTAGAACTAGTGCCACCACTGACTACCCTCTTTAACAAATCATGGGAGGATGAGGTGGTACCAGAGGACTGGAGGAGGGCAGATGTGATTCCCCTTCACAAAAGTGGGAGCAAGGCAGAAGCAGGAAACTACAGACCTGTTAGTTTAACCTCAGTGATAGGGAAAATGATGGAATTACTTCTGAAGGAAAGAATTGTCGAGTATCTAGAGGCCAGAGGGGCACAGGACCCAAGGCAGCATGGATTCACAGTGGGAAGGTCATGCTAGATGAATCTGATAGATTTCTTTGACTGGGTGACCAAAATAGTAGATCAGGGAGGGGCTGTGGACATGGCCTACCTAGACTTTAGCAAGGCATTTGACACAGTCCCACACAAAAGATTAATATACAAGTTAGCCAGCCTGGGAGTGGGTCCCAAGATGACAGCCAGGGTAAAGAATTGGCTGGAGAATAGGACACAGAGAGTAATAGTAAATGGAGTCCACTCTGAAGAAAGGGGGGTTACTAGTGGGGTACCGCAGGGTTCAGAATTAGGACCGTCCTCTTCAATGTCTTTATAAGTGACATTGCAGAGGGACCGGAATGAAAAGTATGTCTCTTTGCAGATGACACAAAGATCTGCAACAGAGTTGATGCACAAGGTGGGGTGGAAAGGATGAGAAGGGACTTGGCATGGTTAGAGGAATGGTCAAATGTATGGCAGCTTAGATTCAATGCTAAGAAGTGCAAGGTAATGCACCTGGGAAACAAAAACCCAGGTGAAGAGTACACAGTGGGGGGTGAGATATTAACAACAACAAAAATGGAAAGAGACCTGGGGGTAGTCATATTAGATGACCTAAAGGTGGGCAAACAATGTGAGGGGGCAGCAAGGAGGGCTGAGGGGATACTGGGATGCATAGGGAGAGGCACCACCAGTAGAAAACAGGAAGTTATTATCCCTCTGTACAGGCAGCTGGTGAGACCCCATCTGGACTACTGCATGCAGTTCTGGAGACCCGATCTCAGCAAAGACATAGACAGGATGGAAGCTGTCCAGAGGAGGGCAACTCAAATGGTGCAGGGTCTGCACCGGAAACATATGAAGAGAGACTTAAGGAGCTTAATATGTATAGCCTCGAGGAAAGGGGGGCATGATAGAAACTTTCAAGTACCTCAAGGGAATCAACAAAGTCCAAGAGGGTAGCATCTTTCAAAAAGAGGTGTGCAAGAACAAGGGGGCACAATTTGAAGATGAGGGGGGCGGCTCAGAGGTAATTTAAGGAAGTATTTTTTCACAGAGAGGGTTGTGGATGCATGGAACGGCCTTCCAGAGGAGGTTGTGGAGTGAAAAACAGTGGTGGAATTCAGGCATGCATGGGACAGTCATAAGGCAATTCTAGGGGGTGGGGGTAGGAAGAAGTAGGCTGCTGGTTAACTAGGATCTGCAGCTTATCCATTAGGTAGGGAAATGGGCAGACTGGGTGGGCCAAGCGGTCCTTATCTGCCATCAAATTCTATGTTTCTATGTTTCTATGATGTCATACTCCCCATTAACATCCCCATGGTAGTTGAACATGATTCTGATCCTGGCGATGATAATTCACAATGTCACAATTCTTCCAGCATTGTTGAGGTCATGCCTTTGCCATCCAATAATTCAAAGTGTGGTGCAAAAATATTGGGTGAGGATGATGATAATGCTGTGGTTGGAACATGTTCTCCACATGACAGCATCCAAGCTGAAAATGTTTGATGCAGATGTTGTTGATAAATATGATGATGATGATGATGATGATGTCAGTGACCCCTGTTGGGAACCGGAGAAAAAGAAAGTCACGGTGACTGTGTCTGAGTCTGTTGGCATTAAATCCCCCCTCTGCAAAAAAGTTGTGATTTAGTGGCTCCTGTTGATGATAATAATGATGACCCAGTAATAATCATAGGTAGTCGTGGTGGTCAGTTGGAGTCCAAGTGTGTTCAGCCTGAAAAATCATGTAGCACACACCCCATTTCGGGGGTTCAAAATTCAGAGTCGATTAAGCAGCATCAGGGATATGTTAAAAGTAGGGGATCACAATCCCTTGTTTGGGATTTTTTTGTCTAAGATGCAAATGATGAGTCAGTTGCAATATGCCAGCTTTGTCATGTGCGTGTGACTTGAGGTAAAAAGGGGAGTCATTTGGGCACAGAGGGCCAGCATACACATCTTAAGAACAGGCACATGGCACTGTGGACCTGCACCAGATGGCAGCTAATCCATAGTGGGGTGTTCACCCTCATCATTAATCTTACTATGTTATCCCCTTCCATGAGTGTAAGACCAAGTAGGAATATCTGCAGTGGCGATGAAATAACACCAGAAGATTACTACAAGCATGATGAGGGGAGGATAATGATTTAGAAATCTTGTCAAGTAGTGGCTAGAGTACCAGTGGTGGTGGTGGTGGTCAGTGCAGTATGTCTAATGCAAGTGGTACATCAACCCCTGTACATAAAATGGGGGAAAATAACTTCATTTATGGACTTGTCACCTGTGCACCCCTCTTCATCACACGTCGTATCCCCACCCTGGCCATTCACAAAGCAGAGCCTTTTGTCATACCCTGTGCAAAGCCTGTAAGTCAGCCCACATTGGAGAGTGTTTTTCCCGTAACCTCCTACCTGCCTGCCTGCCTGAAGCATGTGACCTACACTGTGTAAGCCATGTGATATGTGTGGGCTGCCTGTGAATTCTCATTCCACCTTAAAGTAGAATAAGGTGGAGTACACAATGCAAAGTCATAATTACAACACGAAGTGGCGAAGTAAGGGTTTAAAATGGGCACTTCGTGTAGCAGAATACTAACGCGAAGTGGCCACTTAGCGTCCACTTCATGGGTGGAATGTTACTTCACTGTATCTCAATCCTGGAGGTTTCCACAGCAGCAGGTGCCCCTACTTCAAATAGACAGTCAGCCAGTATACCTGTCTGGGGTCCACACAGCCAAAGGAGATCACAGGCAAAACAGATTGATGCACGATGCGGACGGTGGGGATTTCTTTAAAGTTTGGAGCCCCAGGTAAAATAGATGGTTGCCCCATGTGACCAGAGGGGGGCTCACCTGTATCTGGAACCCCCAGGTGGACATCACTGCCAAGTGTGGCTGCAGGGGATCTCCCCATTACAGGTCCCCCAGATGAAACATTCTTGTCAGGTGTAGCTGAAGGGTGGCTCCCTCAAAATCTCTGTCAACAAATGAAACTGGAGGAGGGCGTCTCACCAACAGAAAAGGCCCTTGGATGAAATATCACCACTCAATGTAGGTGAAGGGGCGGTCTCATTATTAGCAGCCGCCAAATGAAATATTGCCACTTGGCACAGCTGGATGGGGATCTCTCTGATAATGGGAGACCTCAGGTTAAAGACTTCTGCCCAGTGCACCTGGAAGTGGAAGGAACTTAGAGGGGGAAAATTGCCCATGGTGTGGCTGGAAGGGGTCTGTCCTGTGGTGGGAACCCCAAGAAGAACATCTGTCACTTTATTTGGCACTAATGGGGCTCAACCTGAGGTGTGAGAACCCCAATCTTTACACTGCAACCTGGCATGGGACCAATCTTTACACTGCTGCCTCTGGCAGGTCTAAGGTATTGGAGCCCCAATATTCACATCACAGCCTTTCACAGCTCTAACAGTGGAGGAGAGACAGACCTGTGTAGATGTAGTTAAAGTAATCATTTATTCTTGGATGTCAAGAAAAGGATAGCCCAGTTGAGCTGAGGCTCATTTACAATGGGGTTTATCATTCACACATCCATCACACAAGCAATATCAAAAACTTTATACAAGACATTATTAACACATACAGGTTGTTACACATCAAGATTACATAATTTGTGGACTTCTGGTGCAGCTTCCTCCTGAATGGTGGCTTAAGAATGGAGCTCCTCTCTCACTCCAGGCTAAACAGATAATTAGCCATACTTTCATGGCACACAACTTAGCAAAATTTGCACTAAATCTGATGGCTACTAGTAAGAATAAAGGAGGAGGGAACAGATTCAGTCTACTAGCACAGGAAGTTGAAATTTCTGTAGCTGATCTGTCTAATTCGGGGGCCTCCGATTGATCTGTGCAGACGGTACGTTCTACACTAGCAAAAGCTTCCAAATCCCAAACCAAGAAAACCACTAAAATTAATCAAAAACTTGATAAGATATTATCAGAGTTACAAGATTTCGAAGGAGAATTTCTAACCTTCAAACAAGCACAGGAGACCCTCCAGGCTGACCTTTCTGAACTCCACTCCAAAATTACCACGCTGGATCTGCAGACACCGGGACAGGCCTCTGCCTCTACGCAACTCCAGGCTACAATGGACCAAGTCATACAATTATGTCATTTAACTGAAGAATGGCAAGAAGAAACTGAAAACAGACATTGCCACAAAAATCTGTGCCTGTATGGGGTGCCAAAAGACAGTGAAGGAGCAAGTATTGTAGATTTTACTGGAAACTTCCTACGCACTGCCCTAAACTTAGACACAGACTGTAGCCTTGAAATAGAGCAAGTCCATAGGGCATTGGGCCCTAAGCCTACCCAACAAAATGAACATCCCAGATCCATTATTATCCGTTTCTTAAAGTACCAAATAAAAGAGCTAATATTAAGGAAAGCCTGGGCACAGAGTAAGATCTTCTATGGTACTACTTGCATATTTATCAATAATGATTATGCACCTACTATGATGCAACAGAGGACATACATTCCCCTATTTCCTTTGCTCTGACAACAAAAACACAAATTCCAGACCCCCTATCCAAGTAAACTGGTCATCCAGTACATGGTGGGCCAACAGACCTATGAAACGGTGGAAGAGGCCTGCCAGGAATTGAAGAAGTGTGGATACACCCTACCAACCTCGATGACTCTCCCCCAATGAGATCCTTCTACGTAAGGTTCATAAAGCACTGAAGTGGCACAGGGACAATGGAGTCAACAGGTAACCATCAATTCCATTAAGAAGATGCTGGCTCAAATCTCCAGACAGACCCCTTGAACCCTATTTAATATTCCCAGCAGAGACACAGTGAGTACCTGTGGGGGAGGTGGGAAGCCTGGCCGGGGGTTCCTCTACCTCCTTGAGGGGGTGGAGATGAGACTGGGATGTTGGCATTGAACTGAGCCCTGCCTGGTGACTCACTGGGGGGGCCCATGATTCTCTTTCCTGTGGCTTAGCCCCTCACTCTGTGATGCCCTGCTTATAGGAGATTTTTTAAAGGGGGCCCCCTCTTCCATCCTGTATATGTTGCATGTGGAAAGAATTGTGTGCACCGCAGGGACTACACCTGCTGGAGCAGTAGAACATTGGCAGACCTGGTGATGGGTCAGTCTGGTTGAATTGGGAGACAGTCTCCCTGACTATCTCCTGCTAAAAAATAAGTCAGGGGCACCCCTTCTTACTGCTGATTCAGATGACTAGAGGTATGTGAGTGGATGATATTTGTCTATTCCCACATGAGAGTCATCCAGATAATTTAGAGGTGGCATATGCCCCCATTACCTTAGTTTCTAGCCAGACTGATGGGCACCTAATCGTTCTTATTTGCTCATTAAACAGGGCAACAAGAAGGTCTTCTCGGCTCCTTTTTGGCGGACCCTGTGGGTGTGCACGGACCTGCATGGTAGAGGCAGGGGTCGGTGGGGTGGGGGTCCTATTCCTTGGTTTTAAGGTGATAAAATATGGCAGGGCACGTATCGCAGAGATTTTCTTTTTCTTGATTATTATCGGTGATTGAGGGGTGATCTGCTGGGAAAGGGGTGTGATCGGGATGCCTCCCTGCTGTAATGGGGGGTTTCGCCGGATAGGGACCTTACTGGACAGCCTTCTTGGCACTCAGGGAGGGCTATTTTAAGTTTAGGCCTCAATGGTAGTGTATAGGTCTCCTTCTCTCCATGCCTTCCCTTCCCCTGGGGGAGTCCTGGTGGGGCCGTATCTGCCACTCTCCTGCAGGGCTCAGATAAGCTTCACACTACATGGTGCATATGCAGGACTTGGTAGGACGGGCAGAGACTTTAAGCACACAGATGGACACAGCCCTTTGCTCTGATTTTTCCTGGTGATCTGTTAAAACTTACAAGGCATCAAAGGGGCAGGGCAAAAAGCAAAGTTAAAATTGGGGAGGGATGGGGGGTAACCCACCATTAGTATACTAGACTCTGAATATAAAGAGTTAGAGGGGAAGCTACTTTTGCAATTAAATTATTTGTTATTTATTATCATTATAAATCTAGCAATAAGTATATGTTCGGCTAGAGGTTCTCGCGATGTCAGGTAATAGCTGATCAAGTATATCAGAGGTTAATTTTATTTTTTATTTATGGCTGGTTCTGTCTCTCTCTTCTGGCCTATATAGTTGGGCATGGGGGGGATAACATATTACATGGAATGGGCTAAACCACTGCACCCTTTTTTCTAGCTTTTATTTTGAATCCCATTACTCCTATTCCCATATTGCCTAATTATTTTAATACCCTTTCCAACTCACTATTCCCCTCCCTTTAATTTACAAGGTAAATGTAATACAATGGGATACCACCACAGGATGGAATAATTGATCCCACACAGGCAGATACCATTTCTGATGCCCATAGATCCCCCTATGGGTGTTACCTTGGGTTTGGAAATCAGGTTAACTAAATTTTTTATGGACTTAGTAAATAGTTCATTAGAAAATGAATGTTAGCCCAGCTGGCCCTTCTATAGCTGCTTGTTTGAGGTGTCTGACAATGTTCTTTCTACAAGGTTAACATGTTAGACTCTGTTCTCTTTGTTGGCCACTGGAGTGTGTGTCTTTACAGCATCCACAAATTTTATGTGGGAATGCCTTACAAATGTCTGCCATTTAGTTGTAACTGCCAGAAGGGGGGGCAAATTAGAGACATTTTTTTCATGGCAATTCCCTTTAAAATTGTATCCTACAATGTAAATTGGCTGGCCAGCCCCATTAAAAGGTACAGAACTCTTACAGCACTTAAAAAACATAAAACGGATGTTCTCTTATTGCAAGAGACACACTTGTCCTCTGAAGATCATCAAAAATTGATGGGCTTTGGGTTCTCCCAAATGGTCGATTCCACTTACAGACATAGCAGATAATGAAGGGTCACAATATTGATTCCCAAGTCATCACCGTTCCAGATTCAGAAGCAATATTCTGACAAGGAAGGAAGGGTGGCAATGGCTATTGGAACATATCAGGAACATACCTTCATGATATGCAGTGTCTACCTACCCCCGAATAGTGATGCTTCCACAGCACAGATGACAGTGGATTTTGTTTTAACATATCAGAAGGGAATACTGATTATGGAAGGGGACCTAAATTGCCCTTCAAACCCAACACTAGATACGTCAGCTAATCGACCCCTCCCACCATCGGCTACAGGGAAAAAACATCTGCGCAATCTGATACAGGATATAGGCCTCATAGATACATGGCATTTTTGCACTTCTTTCAGAGAATTTCCTTTTTATTCCTATGCCCATAGACACTACTCTAGACTAGATTATTTACACATCACAGGGGAACATAAATATATAATACATAAAGCAGAGATTTTAAATATCCATCTCTCTGAACATCTCCCATAACTCTGGAGCTCAGACTTGCCAGACCAAGAAAGAATACTTTATGGAGGTTTAATCCCTCCCTGCTCTGGGACCCGGAGTTTAAGGAGCTCCTAAAGAACAAAATTCCTGAAATATTAGCAGACAATACATCTCCCGAGACCTCCCACAGCTTCCATGGGACTAATGGAGTCAACAGGATTAAATGCGGATCTTCAGGGGTGCATAATTTCCTATATAGCTAGGAAAAGGAAACTGGACAAGGCTAGACTCAGGGACCTTCTGAGCCAACTTAAAAATTTACAAGACAAACATATGCAAGGAGACCTGCTCTGAAGAAGGAGATTCCCCTTTGAAACATCAGCACATTATTCCATGTCAGTGCACCAGTGGAGAGGTGCTGCTCGAAAGGCTTGTCCAAACATGGAAATGAAGCATGGAAAATAGCAAAATTGCTGCTGAGTTTGAATTCAGAAGGACGCAGTCCTCTATTACATTGTTCTGTGGCTGGGTACCAGTCAAGAGGTGCTGCTCATATGGTTCACCTAAACAGTAAAATGTAACATGGAAAAAGGCAAAATTGCTGTCAAATTTGAACTTGAGAAGACACGGTCCCCTGTAAGGAAGCAATGCATTTATGTGAGCAAAATCAAATGGACTAGGCAATTCAGCTTGAAGACTTCCATTAGGAACAAACATACACAGACTGCCTAACATTTGGACACAAACCCGGATAAGTACTGCCTTTCTTTTCAATGGTGCTTCAAAAAAATATATTTTTCTAATGAAAGCACAAAACAATGCTGGGAAAAAAATGCACAAAATGGGAAAAATTAAGGTGTTTTGAGTACCTGTTTTGAGTGCTAGTGGAACTTACTATTTGTAGTAAAACTGTGTTTTGATATGCCAGGAGACCTTAGTGTTCTGGAACAGATGACCCAGACCCAACAGGAAATTCAATGTCTCCTAATGGCTCGCACAGAGTAAGCTTTGGCATGGTTATGCCAGAGATATTATGAAGGGGGGATTAGGGTGGCTAGGACTCTAGCCTACAGATTACAAAAGCAGATACAAATGTCCTCAGTACATAAAGTGAAAGATACTAGAATGGGCCAACTAAATTTTTCTACTTACCAAATCTTGGCTTGCTTTAGGCAATACTATCAAGACTTGTATACAGCCCCTCCAATACCTGATCCTCAGCTGATGTCTAGTTTTTTTCACTGGCTTGAAGCTCCCTGCCCTCTCTGCAGACCAAAAGGATAAGCTCATCACTCCAATATCATTTTTAGAGCTGATTAATACAATTAGGAATTTAAAAAATGATAAAAGCCCAGGCCCAGATGGCTTCAGCACAGAATTTTATAAGGGAGCCCTGGCCTGGATATGCTACCCACTGCTGGCGGCTCTCCGAACAAGTCATACCACAGCAGAATACCCCGTCTCATGGAGCCAAGCAGTTATCTCTGCGATTCTGAAATCCCAGAAGCCTCCCCACTTAGTAGTGTGAATACACTGCCCAAGGTGACTCCTCTTATTGGAGGGGATGTTATTGTAAGGTGGCAACACAATCCCATGCTTTTTGGTTTTGCCCGATATTAGTCCCCTTTTGGGCTGAGGTAGGGGCGACTCTATCCCGACTTTTCCCTACACTGGACGCCTTAACTCTGGACTTGGCATTACTATTATGCATTCCTAAACCAATTCAAGGAAAACAACAAAGTTATCTGATTTCTGTCTTGCTGGCTGCGGCAAAGAAAGTTATTACGTGCTTATGGTTAAAGCCCACCCCCCAGCAATTTCTCACTGAAAATCTACTACATACGACATTTATAAAATGGAGCATCTCATGGCCAGCTTACAAAATAGATTCCCCATATTAATGAACAGATGGACCCCTTTGTTTCTTAATCTCCAAAAAATGACCTGAGTTTGTACCCTAGAGAGTTTAGGGGACAGAACACAGGAGGGAGGTACAACTATTTTTCTGTCATAAAGAGGTAAATACCTCTTCGCTTTCTTCTCTTTTTCCAATGCTTCACCTTTTTAAGGGTGGGTCCAGCCGGCCTTTACATGGGTACTCTACTTCATTGAAAAGAAAGATTTGATAACAATATAACCTCTGCAGTACAATAAATTGGGGGGGGGGGTCAATTAATTAACTGTGTATAGCAGACATTGCCTTCTTTTATCATGAATACAAGAGAATTATTTTACTTAGATAGTCATTTATTGTTTTGTAATGCTGCTATTTATACGATGATGTGCCTAACGAAAATAAAAAAGAAAGTTTAAAAAAAAGATTACATAATTTGTGACAAAGTGCAAATTGTTGCAGTTATAATACTAAACTAAGACTTAAAACCAGAAACATGTTATAAAAGTCACCTAGTTAACTTTTTTCTTTATAGACACAGCAACTTTTTGGCAGTGTAGATTCTCTTAAAAAACAAGCTTTTATCATATTCCAAGAAGCTTTTCCCTTTGCTTTTAAGGGTTGTGGTAGTTCATTCCAGACTCTGGGTCCCAGGCTAACAATAATCACATTTTCTTTAGATGTTTTTTACACTTGGACTTTTTGTTCCAAATTACCAGCTGTCCTTAAACCATTTCTTACTGTATGAACTTGAAACAGATTACTTAGGTAGCGTGGAGTTTAAAAAAAAAGATTTTAATAAGTTAAATATAGAATAATTAAGGGCATACCTTCAGTCAAACTTACCCATCCCAGCAATTGGTACAAGAGTCTGTGGTGCCTTAAATGATGGGCATCCAAGTTCTTCCCGGATGCTCCCCCATAAATTACATACCCATAATCAAAAAGATGGATCACTATTGTACTGACAATATGCTTTCTAGCTTCCATGGGGATACATCTCCTAATTCTAGAGAGAACCCCTAGTCTGGCATTTAATTTATAAGGCAGCATGGGCATAGCCATGGTGTCTTATTGCTATGAAATAGAAAAGAAGAGGGGACAGCAATGCTATTATGTGTCCCCCACAGTGCTACAGTCATGTTCCCAGCACTAGTTTTCAGCTGCCCCTCCCATCCACAGACCAGTCAACCCCCTCTCCTCCCCTCCTGCTGGGGGACTGAAGAAATAGTTTTCTACAGTTTCTAAAAACATAGGATTTGATCACCCTTTCCAAGCATATTCTGCTGTCAGTTTCTTAACAAGCTGGCACTAGGACTGTAATGGTGTCCTCTCCCCCCCTGCATTTTTCAGAACCAGTCCAGGACCTGAAGTCTTTAATATTCTCTTTCTATAACTCTTTTATTTACATTTCTAAGTCTGTTGTGCAACAGCATTTTTAAATATATATTTTTTTGCTTATTTTCTTTCTTGCTAAGCTACTATCATTCTTACTATAAAAGTGTGTTGGCCACTCGCTATTCAGTTTCTGTTTTATTTCTGCCTTCAGGAACCCTTGGCACTGGATATCTGATAAAGCTCAGGAAGGGGATGGGTTAAAATACTATTATGTACTGGCAGTCCATTCTAAAACCACTCACATGCTGGATAATTATTTTTCCCATTCATAACTTTGCCAGCTAAGTAAAAAGGTTCTGTTAATCTTTTATAACTTTGGGTCCTTTCACACATTGCAAAGGTCTGCAAAACCGCAGTTGCAAACAAGGAACTTTAACTCTGCCCTGAGTGGAAAAGTAGCCCTTTAAGCCTCATATTCTTTAAAGCATAGAATTTAAATGGTAGACTTGCCACTCTGTCTTTGCCCTCAGCAGTCAGGAAACTAAACTCTGTCCTGAATCCTGACAAAGCTCAGCCAAGCACTTGACTTAAATGAAACAACTTAGCTGGGTGCTGAGCACTGTTGGTTTTTCCAGCTGAACTGCACACTGAGAAGGGTCTGCTTGTCTTTGAAATACACAGCAGCTTCTCTGAGTGACTGTTCATTTTTTGTTCATTTTTCTTTAATGTACTAGCTCAGGCTTATGTACAGGTATTATACAATGTAAAATAAAGATATCTAAATACCTGAGTTTCCTTAACACAAGCCTTTATGGAGCTCACTCTTTAGTCATGTGTCTGCTCAGAAGGTTGCCTTGTTCTGAGCCTGTGTAGGGGATGGGCAGCCCTAGGTATTCTCCTTTTATCTTGTCAGGAACTCCCCCCCCACTCTTGTGGGCAGAGTTTCAGTAATGTAGCCCACATGAGTATATTAAGGGCAAAATTAAGTTTATCCAAATGTTTGTTTTCTCTAAGTATAGAAATGTTCTTGATTATTTGTAAAAAAAAATCTGTGTAAAATGATTTTGTAATAAAATATTGATGTTATTTGGGAATAAAACATGTTTTTGAAATAATAATTGATGGGAGTGTTTTTAGATTATAGGAGGAGCTACAAGCATATAAAAAGGATTTAGCTGAGACTCTCAGATCAGATGTTCGTGGGGAGAGGCCCAGTGTGGTTCTCCTTGAGAGAGCTCTGTGAGAGGTCAGGCACAGATAGATGTTGACAAGATAGCTCTCTATTTCCTGGCCAAGCTGTGCTTTATGATTTTCTTTTGATTTATTTACTCTGTTTGAACAAAGAGTCATTTGTTTGTATTTTTCTTGATTTTTTTATATTTTTTAAATAAAAATCATACCTGTAAGGTATGTTGTACCCAATTTGCTGTTTCTGGTAAAAGTCATTTCTTCACCCCACGCCAAAATTGGTACCAGAAGTGGGGTACTGGTGATCCAAACTAAAAAGAGATCCCAGAATAGATACTGCACTTTAGTATCTGTAACTTTTGAGGAAACAGTAGGTACATGGCTCATAAGATGGAGGAGCCCTATGGAACTACAACAAGAAGCCAGACTGCGATCACTGGGGAACTCTTACTGTCTGGACTGCATCCTGTAACCAGGTCCAATATTAGAACTGGTATGGCTACTGGGGATGTAGAAGAAATTATGAATCGGATGCAGGCTGTAAATATGGAGGAGCCAGAGGAACGATCTGAAGATGTACCCCCAGAGGACTTAAAAGAGCTATTGCGGTGGCTAGCACTGAGATAGGTAGAACAGGACAGACAACGGGAAAGAGAGTACTGGGAAAGAGAAATAGAATGTCAGAGACAGGACCAGAGATGGGCAGACACCGTACAGATGTTTCAGACACTAGGGGCAGGACAAGGTGTAAAAACCACAAAGGACATTAAGTTAACAAAAATGACACTTACTGATGATATTGAATCATACCTAACAACATTTGAGTGGGTAGCCCAAGCCTGTAATTGGCCCCAGACTCAATGGGTGGTTTGCCTTGCCCCTTATTTAACAGGTAAAGCACAACTGGCATGCACTAATATGGACAGTGCATCCATTAACGATTATACAGCAGTAAAAAAAGAGATTTTGAAATGGTTTGACATCAATTCAGAAACATATAGACAGATTTAGGACTTTAAAACATGCCCCTCACATACTACCAAGAGAAACCTACACCAGATTACAAGATTTATGTACTAAATGGATCCAACCAGAAGGGAAAACCATTAAGGCCATTATGGACATGTTTATTTTGGAACAATTTATACAGATTATGTCTCCTGAAGTGCAGCTGTGGATTCGGGAACATAATCCAGACAATGTAGATCTTGCTAGTACTTTGGCTGAGGACTTTTTGGCAGCTCAACAACCCTTACGGAAAGGATATCAGAGAACTGATGGCTTCCCTGCTAGTAATCCTGCAGCTACCACAACTCCGGTAAGACCATCTTTTCCATCTAATCAAAGTACTGTGGGTGTTAAGAAGGAGGGATTATCTACTCCTACCAAAGTAACAAATACAACAGTGGAATGTCACTACTGTCATGGTATGGGACATATTGCTAGATTCTACCCTTAGAAAAAGAAAGAACCGGTTTATTTTGCTTCTTTAAACCTGGGTAACTTCATTATTCCAATCTGTGTTAATGGACATATTGTTGATGGACTTGTGTACTATGGCAGCAAGCAGAGCCTTATTCAGGAAGACTTGGTCCCCCTGTTACCTACAACCTCTACAACAGGAGTGATATGCATACATGGAGACATCCATCAATATCCAACTACTACAGTGACTGTTAATAGTTATGGACATGAGGACAAAGTGGTTGTGGGGGTGGTTCCTACTCTACCTGTTCTTTTTTAATTGGGACAGGACTACCAATGTTTTTCCCAAATTGTGTCTTCTTGTCAGGATGTTAGTATTAATAAGTTAGTGGCTGTTTCTACTAGATCTCAATTGTCTACAGTAAATGACCAAACTAACCTATCATTTACCTTTCAGGATGAGATATTTGGGGAGGTGGGGAAAGCAAGAAAATCTAAAGCAGAAAAGAGAAATGCACAAAAACAATGGAAAAAACATAAGGGACTTGTAGATAAAATGCCCATATGACAGACGTACAACATTTCACAAGAACAGAAGGAGGATGCTACCCTTGTTTCTATGTTTTCTCAGATAGGGTTAGATGGTACTATTAGAAACCCTTTAATTTTGAAACACAATATTCTATACAGAATCTGTACACATCCTACCACACAAGAAAAAGTTGAACAGTTAGTGGTCCCCCTGAAGTACAGAGCAGATTTGTTTTATCTTGCTCATGATATTCCCAGTGCAGGACATGCTGGGAGGGAGAGAACTTTAACCAGACTCTTACAAATTTTTCTGGCCAGGTATTCATGAATCTGTTGCTGATTGCTGTAAGGGGTGTTATGAATGCCAGAAAGTTAGTCAGATAACCAAAAAAGAACAAGCTCCTCTTAGACCTTTACCACCAGTTTCCCAACCTTTCAAACATATCACAATGGACATTGTTGGGCCCCTAAGTAAAAGTACTAAAGGGAACAGATTTATTCTGGTTATTTGTGATTACACAACCAAATATCCAGAAGCCTACCCACTGAGAACAATTTCAACTACAAAAATAGCAGAAAAGATTTTGGACTACTGTAGTAGGTTGGGGATCCCTAAGGTGATTTTCACTAACAGAGGTGCCAATTTTTGTGCCATGCTGCTCAGAGAACTCTATAAACTGTTGGGTGTTACTGCAATCAGAACAACCCCATATCATCCACAGACAGATGGCCTCGTGGAGAGGTTCAATCAAACCTTGAAACGTATGTTACGCAAGTTTGTGGATGATGAGGAAAGTACTGGGATCACTACCTACTGTACCTTTATTATTATTTGCTTACAGAGAAGTTCCCCAAGCTTCTACAGGATTTTCACCATTTCAGTTACTGTATGGTTGGAATCCCCGTGGACCCTTGGATGTACTGAAAGAAGCCTGGGAGGGTGATCTCCATATTAAACATGTGAACATTTTAGAGTACATGAAAGAATTAAGGAAGAGATTGCTTTTATACACCCAACAGGCTCATAAAACATACTGTGGAACCCCAGGCAAAACAGAAAGAATTTTATGACATCAAAACACAGGAAAAGGTGTACACTACGGGTGACAAAGTTTTGCTTCTTTTACCATCATCAGACAACAAGTTATTGATGAAGTGGCAAGGCCCCTATAATATTGTAGAACAGACTGGACCTGTCACATACAGAATAGAAACCCCAGAAAAACGCTAATTGAGTAAAGTCTACCTTGTTAACCTGTTAAAAAAATGGCATGAACGTATGGAGACAAAACCTTGTTGCTATGTTTACTCTGATGGTCAGGATACATGGTTAGATACAGCATACCATAGATTGGAAAAAACAGAAAACCATCAGGATGTTGTTATTAATTCACAAGTAGATGAACAACAAAAAATTGAGACTGACCAACTCCTAGAACAATTTTCTGCTATATTTACTACTAAACCAGGGCAAGCTAGTAATGTGTCACATCAGATTAGAACCACAGCTAATCCTATATGACAGAAGGCGTATAGATTACCTGAAAAACTACATGCAGAGGTCAAGGAAAAAATAAATAAGCTGTTAGCACTAGGAATTATAGAACCATCTGTAAGTCCATGGTCATCTCTAATGGTAATAGTTCCAAAGAAGGAAGGGGGTATCTGGTTCTGTTTAGATTTTCAAAAGCTGAATTTGGTATCAGAATTTGATAGCTACCCCATACCCAGAGTCAATGACATCATTGACCAAATAGGCCAGGCTTGTTATATTACCACCTTAGACCTCACAAAAGACTACTGGCAGATTCCCTTAATGGCTGATTCTAAAAACAAGACTGCTTTCAGTACGCCCTTTGGGTTCTTCCAATTCATGTATATGCCTTTTGGCTTACACAGGGCCCCTGCAATGTTTCAAAGGTACATGGACCAATTGTTAGTTCCACATGTACAGTACTGTTCTACCTACTTGGATGATGTGGTAATATACAGCAAAAATTGGTCCTCACACCTTGATCATTTGAATAAAGTGATCCAGACCATCCAATCAGCAGGGCTCACTATTAATCCCTCAAAATGCAGCATAGCCATGCAGGAGACAAGATATTTAGGGTTCATTCTTGGTAATGGGAGTTTGCGACCTGAAGTCAGTAAAGTGACAGCGGTAGCAAACTGTCCTGTTCCTAAGACAAAGACAGAAGTAAGATCATTTCTAGGGCTTGCAGGATATTACAGGCATTTCACTCCTGTCCTTGCTACCTTAGCTACACCATTGATGGAACTAACAAAAATATCAATCCCCAATATTGTTCCTTAGTCTGATGAGCGTGAAAAGGCATTTCAAGCTATTAAAGCTGCTTTATGTTCATCACCAGTGTTGAAATCTCCTGACATTACCCAACCTTTTGAGGTTCATACCGATGCCTCAGATACTGGGTTAGGAGCTGTATTGTCGCAGAACATTGAAGAAGAAGAGCATCCTATTCTTTATATCAGCCGGAAATTATTTCCAAGAGAATATAAATATGCAACAATTGAGAAGGAATGTTTGGCAGTCAAATGGGCCATTGAAGCTCTGAAATTTTATTTGTGGGGCAACGAATTTACGCTTGTTACTGATCATAACCCTCTCTGCTGGCTGCAACAAATGAAGGATAAAAATGCTCGTATTCTCTGATGGTATCTGGCATTACAACCATATACTTTTGAAATCAAACATCGATCTGGTGTCAGATATAAAAATGCTGATTTCTTATCTCGGTATAGTGCAGGTTAAATATTTACTAAACCCCAGGACAAATGTATTTATGTAGAAGAAATTAGATATTTATGTAGAATATGCAATCTACGTAAATCTTGTATTGTTAAGGGTGCCCTGGGGTGGGGTTTCTGTTAGGGTGGGTGGAAACCCCATCCCATTCCTACTGGAATGTGGATATTTTGATCTCTATACAAACCAGTAGAGATTGGTTTGTCTTTGAATAGAGGGGTATTGTAATGGTGTTCCCCCCCTCTGCATTTTTCAGAACCAGTCCAGGACCTGAAGTCTTTATTATTCTCTTTCTATAACTCTTTTATTTACATTTCTAAGTCTGTTGCGCAACAGCATTTTTAAATATATATATTTTTTTGCTTATTTTCTTCCTTGCTAAGCTACTATCATTCTTACTATAAAAGAGTGTTGGCCACTCGCTATTCAGTTTCTGTTTCATTTCTGCCTTCAGGAACCCTTGGCACTGGATATCTGATAAAGCTCAGGAAGGGGATGGGTTAAAATACTATTATGGACTGGCAGTCCATTCTAAAACCACTCACATGCTGGATAATTATTTTCCCCCATTCATAACTTTGCCAGCTAAGTAAAAAGGTTCTGTTAATCTTTTGTAACTTTGGGTCCTTTCACACATTGCAAAGGTCTGCAAAACTGCAGTTGCAAACAAGGAACTTTAACTCTGCCCTGAGTAGAAAAGTAGCCCTTTAAGCCTCATATTCTTTAAAGTATAAAATTTAAATGGTAGACTTGCCACTCTGTCTTTGCCCTCAGCAGTCAGGAAACTAAACTCTGTCCTGAATCCTGACAAAGCTCAGCCAAACACTTGACTTAAATGAAACAACTTAGCTGGGTGCTGAGCACTGTTGGTTTTTCCAGCTGAACTGCACACTGAGAAGGGTCTGCTTGTCTTTGAAATACACAGCAGCTTCTCTGAGTGACTGTTCATTTTTTGTTCATTTTTCTTTAATGTACTAACTCAGGCTTATGTACTGGTATTATACAATGTAAAATAAAGATATCTAAATACCTGAATTTCCTTAACACAAGCCTTTATGGAGCTCACTCTTTAGTCATATGTCTGCTCAGAAGACTGCCTTGATCTGAGCCTGTGTAGGGGATGGGCAGCCCTAGGTATTCTCCTTTTATCTTGTCAGGAACTCCTCCCCCTTGCTCTTGTGGGTGGAGTTACAGTAATGTCGCCCACATGAGTATATTAAGGGCAAAATTAAGTTTCTCCAAATGTTTGTTTTCTCTAAGTATAGAATGTTCTTGATTATTTGTAAAAAAAATCTGTGTAAAATGATTTTGTAATAAAATATTGATGTTATTTGGGAATAATACATGTTTTTGAAATAATTGATGGGAGTGTTTTTAGATTATAGGAGGAGCTACAAGCATATAAAAAGGATTTAGCTGAGACTCCCAGATCAGATGTTCATGGGGGGAGGCCCAGTGTGGTTCTCCCTGAGAGAGTTCTGTGAGAGGTCAGGCACAGATAGATGTTGACAAGATAGCTCTCTATTTTCTAGCCAAGCTGTGCTTTATGATTTTCTTTTGATTTATTTACTCTGAGCAAAAAGTCATTTGTTTGTATTTTTCTTGATTTTTTAATTTTTTTTATATAAAAATCATACCTGTAAGGTATGTTGTACCCAATTTACTGTTTCTGTTAAAAGTAATTTCTTCACCCCATGACAAGGACCTTGAGGAATTTGAGCCTTACAGGCTGAAATGTTTGTAGTTCATTGTAGTTCAGACTCAGAGAGCAGCAATCTAAGTGGAACTTAGCAGGAAGTAAACAGAGCTGCAGGATTTTTAAAAACACATCTAGGTAAGCAAAGCAGCAAGTTCTTTGTGGGTACACAGCACCTGAGAGACTGTAAATGCTTCTTCTTTAAATCCCTTACTTAAACAGCTGTGACATTATACATTCCAGAAGCCTGTTTAACAAAAAATATAAGATCAATGGCAAATGGTTTGTAGTGTTTGCTGTATTGTGCCTTTTTCCAGTTTTGTTCCTGGTATCTAGCAGTACTGTAGCTGTTTGGGGCACTGATTTTATTGTGAACACTTTTCTCTTTCTCCTCCTGGAGTTTCAGTGTCTGAAAAGAAGTCTGCTTTATGTTCAGAGTCTTTCTAAGCTGCCTGGTCAAGCAGTGCTGTGAGGACATCATGGGGTGCTAATCTGCATAATTGTATCTATGGAGACCAGTTGTCCCCCCACAGGAACTCTGAGTAGCATTCCAACATGTTAGTTCAGTAAATTAGAAATTACGCCTGCAGCTTGTTCAGAGCTGAACAACACCTAACTGCCATGTGTCCAGCCAAGCACAACACAGGTTAAACAGTTATCAGCCCCCTCATAAATTACTAGTACAGGAGTGTCAGTGTCTGAAAAGAAGTCTGTTCTGCATTCAGAGTCTTTCTAAGCTGCCTGGTCAGACAGTGCTGTGAGGATATCATAGGGGTGCTAATTTGTGTAATTGTCTCTATGGAGACCATTTGTCCTCCCACAGTGACTCTGAGTAGCATTCCAACATATTAGTTCAGTAAACAATAAAGTATGCCTGCAGCTTGTTCAGAGCTCAACAACACCTAATTGCCATGTGTCCAGCAAGCACACCACAAGTTAAACAGTTATCAGTCCTCTCACAAAATACTAGTACACTACTCACATGCAGCACCGACCTTTTGAGAGGTTCAGCAGATAGATACAGGCTTGTAGAATGACACAGCAAATGACAGCCTAGACTGCAGCACAACAGAAAAAAACTAGACACAGTGCCCTGGCACAGTACTTTGGGTAAACTCACAATAATGGGTGACAATTTGACAAACTACTGTTTCAAAACCAGTTTTAATAAAACAGCACAAGTGCCATGTGGAACTATGTGGTTAATGCAGTAGATTTGAAAGCCTTCTTTTAAATTGCAGACTTTTATTTATTTATTGGAATTTCAGAAAGAACCTTTGAGTCAGAACTTTTTTACAAAGGGTCCACGCCCATTAAACAGTGCAAAGACAGACATAATTGAATTCACAGTACAAATACAGACATAGTTCAATTAACTGTATATAGTTGAATTCACAGAACAAAATACAAACATAGCTGAATTATCAGTACAGGAAGTAATAAAAGCATAGAGAACAGCTAAGAGTTTCTCATGAGTTTAGTAGTAGTAGTAATAATCTTTATTGCTTGCTCAGAAGACCATTACAGCTCAGCACATACAGTAGCTAAGAGAGTGATATAAATGCAAAGTACAAATACAGTTTAAAAGATCAGATAGACAATAAGTTAAACAAAAATATAATGAAGCAGCATACAGTTGACATACAGCATTAGTTTTCCTACACAATTCACAGTTAATTAAAATCATAAATTGCAGATGAAGTAAAATACCTAGTTAATCTTCATGTGTACAATGACAGATTTCAGCTAGAACATAGAAACATAGAATTCTAATTCTGCTAGAACAGTTAATTCTAATTTGAGCATATAGGGCATTTTTACCAGTAACCATAAAGTTATGTAAAAGTTATACAAAGTTTATATCAAGAGGAATCAAGAACCCCCACCAGGCTTATATAGCCTTATCCTTAATCTATGAATTGCATCAATATATTTAGAAACCGCATATACAATAACTTTGCACTTGTAGTAAAAAGTATTTTCAGCAAAACAGATTGTTCCTTGGTTGATACTCAGTCAAAGATGGGTTTTAGCCACCTACCCCTGAAGATGCAATCAAAAATAACATGGAGAAGATTCTCTAAATATTGAAAGGTGCATTGACAAGAGCTATCATGTATATCAGTACTCTTTTGATATCTAGCAGAGAGTACATGGCTTGGAAAAACTAATCTCTATTTTGTATACAGTATTCTCGACTTATTATCCATAATTAAGTCAAGATAGGGATGAAAGAAATGAGCTCTGTGATTTTCTCTTAACCATGGAGAAACACAGAGAACCATGACTGGGATGTTAACACACCAGGGTACACAACCTACAGGAAAGACAGAGAGGGTAGAAGAGGGGGAGGAGTAGCTCTCTATGTAAGGGAAAGGATAAAAGCAATGGAACAAAAGAGTAAACAGGGAGGAGAGGAGGCACTATGGGTCACCTTAGAGACTAGAAATGGCACTGCAATCCACACAGGGGTTGTATACAGACCTCCATCTCAGGGGGAGGGAATGGACAAGAAAATGGTAGAAGGCATCCTTAGGATGGCAGAGAAAGAGGAGATATTGTTGATGGGGGACTTGAATATGAGAGATGTTAACTGGAGCACCTTTGCTGCAGCCACTTCCAAGAGCAGGGCTATTCTCGATGCCCTACAGGGGGCATGCCTCAGACAGCTAGTGTTGGAACGCACTCAGGAGGGAGCAATCTTAGACCTCATACTCACAAATGGGGACAATGAGAGGACCTCAGATCTAGAAGTGGGTAGCCATCTGGGAACATGTGACCACCAAACAGTGTGGTTCCTGATAAACTCAGCTGCAGAGTCAAGCCATACAAAAGTGAGGGCACTGGACTTCAGGAGAGCTGACTTTGTCAAAATGGGAGAGTGCCTTAGAAAAGCACTAGCAAACAGGCAAGAAGGAGGGGTGGAGCAACAATGAGGAAACATCAAAACTGCCATTACAGAGGCAACAAGCCTTTGTGTAAAGCAAATAAACAAATCAAAATGAAAGAAAAAGCAACTATGGTTCTCAAAAGAGGTGACGAGAAAGGTTAGGGAGTAAAAGATAGCATTTAGGAAGTATAAGGAAACACAGAAGGAGCAAGACAGATCACTGTACAAGTTAAGGCAGAAGGAAGCAGGAAAGGCAGTCAGAATAGCAAAGGCCCAAACTGAGGAAAAGATAGCCAACTCTGTTAAGAAGGGGGATAAAACATTTTATAGGTATATTAGGGAGCATAGAAAGACAAAGGGAGGGATAGTGAGGCTGGATAGAATGGATGGTGGGTGGGCAGAGAGGGACAGTGAAAAAGCAGGGATACTGAACGAATACTTCTGCTCAGTATCCACAAAAGAGGAGGAGGGAGAGGTACCTAATCCAGTTAACAGAAGCACTCTGGATAGGGGTGTCGATCCCGATCCATTCACAGAAGAAAGGGTTCTGAAAGAACTCCTAAAACTGAAGGTAGACAAAGCAATGGGACCTGACAGGATTCACCTCAGAGTTCTAAAAAAAGTAAGAGGAGAACTAGTGACCCCATGACTACCCTTTTTAACAAATCATGGGAGGATGGTGTGGTACCTGAGGATTGGAGGAGGGTGGATGTGATTCTCCTTCACAAAAGTGGGAGCAAGACAGAAGCAGGAAACTGCAAACCTGTCAGTTTGACCTCTGTGGTAGGGAAAATGATGTAATCACTTCTGAAGGAAAGAATTGTTGAGTACATAGAGGCCAGTCGGGCACAGGAACCAAAGCAGCATAGATTCACAGCAGGAAGGTCATGTCAGATGAATCTAATTGATTTCTTTGACTGGGTAACCAAAGTAGTAGACAAGGGAGGGGCTGTGGACATGGTCTACCTAGACCTTAGCAAGGCATTTCACACAGTCCCACACAAAAGATTAATAAACAAATTAATCAGTCTGGTGGTGGCTCCCAGGGTGATGGCCTGGGTAAAACATTGGCTGGACAAAAGGACACAGAAGGTAATAGTAAACAGAGTCCACTCTGAAGAAAAGTGGATTACTAGTGGGGAACTGCAGGGTTCATTAATGGGTCCAGTTCTTTTTAATGTCTTTATAAGTGACATTGCAGAGGGACTGGAAGGAAAAGTATGCCTCTTTGCAGATGACACAAAGATCTGCAACAGGATTGATACACAAGAGGGGGAGTAGAAAGAATGAGAAGGGACTTTGCGAGGTTGGAGCAATGGTCAGAAGTATGGCAGCTTGGATTCAATGCAAAGAAGTGCAAAATAATGCACCTGGGAAATAAAAACCCAGGGAAGAGTACACAATGGAGGGAAGTAGTAACAACAACAAAAAATGGAAAGTTACCTTGGGGTAATCATATCAGATGATCTTAAGGTTAGCAAGCAATGTGAAAAGGCAGTAGGGAGGGCTGGGGGATACTGGGATGTATAGGGAGAGGCATCACCAGCAAAAAACAAGAAGTTGTTATCCCTCTGTACAGACAGTTGGTGAGACCCCATCTGGAGTACTGTGTCCAGTTTTGGAGATCCCATCTCTGCAAGGACATAGACAGGATGGAGGCAGTCCAGAGGAGGTCAACTGAAATGGTACAGGGTCTGCAAGAGAAGCCATACAAGGAGAGCCCAAAGGACCTAATATGTATACCCTTGAGGAAAGGAGGGAGAGGGGGGACATGATTGAAACGTTTAAGTACCTCAGTGGAATCAACAAAGTCCAAGAGGGTAGCATCTTTCAGAAAAAGAGATGTGCAAGAACAAGGGGGCACAATTTGAAGATAGAGGAGGGAACAGCTCAGGGGCAATGTGAGGAAGTATTTTTTCACAGAGAGGATGGTGGACACATAGAATCACCTTCCTAAGGAGGTTGCGGGGTCTAAAATGGTGGGAGAATTCAAGAATGCATGGGACATACATAAGGCAGTTCTTGTGGGGGTAGGAAGAAATAGGCTGTTGGTTAACTAGGATCTGCAGCTTAGCCAGTATGTAGGAAAATGGGCAGACTAGGTGGGCCAAGTGGTTCTTATCTGCTGCCAAAGTCTATGGTTCTATGTTTCTATGTTTAAGAGATGGAAGCGACTGCAAATCTTGAGTCTTGTAATTGGCAGCAATTTTGTTCGACACATGTTTTTGATATACTAAAGTACAACATTCACTAAAAGAAGTGAGTGGGTAAGCACCACTTGTATAAGCTGGAGATATTATAAAAACTCTTTAATAATCAAAAAACCAGTGCAAAAAGTCTTTCATACGTCTCCTTCAATTTATAGTGCATGAAAATAGAGCAGTTTCAATCGCTACAATTATTGCACTTAAAATGGAGTTCTAGTCAATACCAAGTTCGAGAGAGAAATTGACATAACAGTCTATAGCAGCTGAGGTTCATACAATACCATTAGGCGTGCCAGGTAGGTAGGATCTCCCAAGCAAAGATAAATAAAACACACAGCTTACTTCACCAAAGGGAAATTGGATCCAAAACCACTGAAACTTTCTTACTTCACAAATGAATATTCAGAAAGAAATGTGTTCCAAGTGCACTCAAAAAAGATGTTCTTTATTTCGGTGCTAACAGCAGAATATCTGGAGTGGTGGAGAATGAATATAAAGCTGATGCATAAAAGAACCAGTGCTCAGAAACCAGAATGCCGCTATTCAAAAACACCGCCATAACGCCATGCTCACTCATGCTGCAACCCCATCGGCTTTGTGGGTGTGGCTTAGGATGCTAACTTTTCAACTTTCATCATCATCAGAGCACGTTTTTGATAATTAAAACTCATTTTTATTCCCCTACCTTGGTAGATTTTTAGATATTCTAAGTCATTTTCACAAAGAATCTGAAAAATGTGTGAAAGCCATTTCAATTGTTAATGCCCTAGATTAAGCCAGGAATATTTTTCCAATAGTGCAGTGTAAGGTATTCGGTTTGGATTGTATTGTAACAGCTTAATCCAAAACTTTACTTTCTTTGAAGCACACATTGCACAGAGACTTGTTAAGCCTAATTCAGCCCTCAAAATTGCTGAGAGAACTGAATTACTGAGGCCCATACTGGACCTCAGAAGGTTGTTTAAAGGTATTTATAACAGGTTGCCATTTGCTACAGTCCAAATTTCACTACAAAAAGATGCCTGGGCATAATATTTTGCTTTAATAGCTGTGAACAGTGGCTTAATATAATTGCCCCCACATTTTATATTAAAAGAGTTAAGTGAGGCAGCAGTTTGTTTTAGTCCGACCTTGAAATTATTTGTATGTTTGGCCCATTTACCATTCCAAGAGAGAGCCAGGCCCAAGTAAGTATAATGAGAAACAGTATTAAGAGATTGAAAACCAACTTTCCAAGTTTTATGTATATGATTAGGACCAAGCACCAGAACTTAACATTTAACTGCATTTATCTTAAGTTTGAGATTGTTGACAAAATTAGCCAAGATATCAAGTTTTTGAAGCAGTCCAGACTGTGTAAGAGAAAACAAAACCAGGCCACCTGCATAAGCAAGTACAGCAATATGCTGATTAAAAATTTTTGGAGAATCGGTATTTGAAGACTGTAACCGATTAAGTAAACTCTCTGGCCCAGATATTCAAAAGGGTTGCACCATGCACAATAGGGTTGTGCCAGCGCAAGTCTGAAAATGCACAATTTTTTTGCGATATTCAGCGGGAGGCAGATGCGACCCCCAAATCACACTGTGCAAGAGCACAATGATAATGAATGCATGTGCAACTGAAGGGGGAGGAACCATGCATAAATGGCGCAGTGCGATATTCAACAACATGCGCCATGTGCAATAGGGGATCAAGCGGAAGTTGTGTGACAGCGGAAATGAGCCAAAATAAAAAGGAACAAGAGAGAGGCACAAGAACGCTACAGGGAAGGCACATGTTGCTGAACCATGGCCAGCCACACAGGTAACACACACACACACACACACACACACACACACACACACACACACACACAGAGGGCAGGACAGAGACAGAGCACCTGGAACCCCCAGGAACAGGGAAGGTGTGGAGAGCCACAGCTAGAGTGCAGTGCAGAAGGGGGAAGTGCCACACAGCACTGAGGCCACCACAGGAAGATGTTCCCAGTGCAGGGGAAGTAGCTGCCAGGACAGCGGGGAAGACAGAAACAGCTGCTGGGGGACACAGAGCCAGGGACATGGCCAATGCCACCATCCAGATGGAGGCAGTTATGAGGGGGGTGAGAAGGCAGGCAGCAGGGGTGTGCGGCCGTGGAAGGGCCCCGTCGGTGGTATGCCCCCAACAGGCAGTACCGAACCCGCAACAGCTTCGAGCTGTACACCGATACTGAGATTGTGGGCTGGTACCGCCTGAACTGGGCAATTCTGAGGTGGCTCTGTGAGCTGTGCAGTGATGTGATGCAGGCACCCACACAATGGAGCCATGGTGTCAGTGGAGACAAAAGTGACAGATTGCATGTGCCTGCTCACCACAGATACCTTCCAGAGACCAACAGGGGACATGACAGGCATAACCCAGTCAGCCATGTCACGCCACCTCACCCAATTCCTCAGCACACTGCTGCCACATGCTGCGGAGTACATTTATTTCCCCAGCACACCAGCGGAGTGCACAGCAAACATACAGGAGTTCCACAGGGTAGCACATATGCCTGGCGTGCTAGGGGCAATAGACTGCACCCATGTGGCCATCCGCTCACCAGCTGCCCCCGAAGGGGCCACATACATTAATTGGAAGGGGTATGCAAGCATCAACTGCTAGGTGGTGTGTGATGCCAGGGGGTGCATAATCAATGTCTGTGCCACACACCCTGGGGGAGCACATGATGCCTTTATCTGGCACCAGTCAGCACTGTGCCACAGATTCGAGAGTGGGGACATCTCCACTGGCCACTTAGTGGGTGAGTATGCAAACCACGTGGAAAGACATAGAGCTTGGGAGGGGCATAGTCAGAGGTGACATGGGTATTGGCCTAGATGTCCCAAGGCAGGGCGACGCTGATCACCAAACTAACTTCCACCCTCTACACACAGGTGACAGTGCATACTCACTTGGTCCCTGGCTGTACACACCATACCGGTGGCCCATGACCCCATCACAGCAACGCTACAATGAGGCACATGCCACCACATACAATGTCATCGAGCAGGTGTTCGGGATGCTGAAGGCACGTTTCCATTGCTGGACACATCTGGCGGTGTCCTACAGTACAGCCCCTCAAAGGCCTGTGGGCTATTCCTGGCCTGTTGCATCCTGCGCAACATGGCCAATGACTGTGGGATAGCCGTACAGGTCAAAGAGGTGGACAGCGATGGGGATGATGAGGACACTGGTAAAGATGGTGATGGGCAGCCCCCCTTGGGCGAAGGGACCCCTGACTGATCCGGCTGGCACAGCAGCACTGGGACACCATCACAGAGGAGCACTTCAGCCAACCCAGGTAAGTCATGGGGCCATGTGCAACCACCAGTGGCAAAGGCACAACCCACAAACACACCCGGACAAACACCAGGGGTGCATGTCGTCAAGGGAAGTGGCCGAGCATGGAACAGCACAAGCCGCCAGGGATGGGCAAGGTATAACACGGCACGTGGTCACACACACACACCTCACAAGACATGCACAAAGGGTAGGAGGCACGCCAACCCCGACCTCCACCCCTAGCCACATACACGTCCACAGACCACCACGACCAGTGCCTGTCATTGTGCATGTGTCAGATGCTGGGCACCATTGCACAGTGGCGGACAGCGCAATGCAGGCATCATCATGCATATGCCACAGCAGACAGCAGCCGGGAGGGTGTGCAGATGGAACATGTGTGTGCAGGGCCGGATACCCCACCCATGCATTGCATGCTGAACAACACAATGCACACAGGGCAGCATCAGACAGTAGCCATGCTGGGAGACAGGTCAGTCATGCACCACAGTGCCATGGCCGTGGCAGCCCAGCTGAGACCTGCCAGCAGTGACAGACTGACCAATGGCCTCATGGGGTGGCACCGACGGTCCCCCAGGGGTTCCACTGTGTGAATGCGACCATGCTCGCGTAGGGATCTGCAGCACACCGAACATGCCCGCGCTTGGCGTGCTCGGGATGCCCACAGCTGAACCCAGTGTTGACAAGGAGGGTGTTGCACGACGCCGGGAATGGGGGGTGGACATTGCACTGCGCGGTATCTGCAATGCATGGGCAAAAAACTGTGTGCCCATTGTGGCCATGACAGCTGTGATTGCCTGTGTCTGCCTGTCAATGGCAGCGGTCACATCCTCCCGCAACTGGTCCATCCCTGCCAGGAGCAGAGCAGTGTCTCTGCTGCGCTGCTCCTCTGCCTGGTGCAGAGCCACACTGAGTGCATCCACCGCCGTCACAAGCCGCACCTGCTGATTGACTGATGCTTGGAGTATGCGGGTGTGCTCATCTAAGAGGTCATCTGCCTGATCGACATGCTGTTCCTCATGGTGTTCACAGCCCTGATGGTCAGCACCCCTTGAGGGTGGGCACTTCACACCAGGGCCATGCCTGGGCATGTCCACAGGTGGTGCACTGACACCGCACCCTGACACTGTACCCCCATGGCCATTGGCCAACTGCTGACACTGCCCCTCTGGCTGCCACTCTCCAGGGCTCAACTGTGCCCCCGTAGTGGCTGCAACAGCCCCACTGTCCTGGACACACACCAGTGCTGCCCCACAGGTGCAGACAGACAAAGGCTGGGACTGTGATGTCACGCAGGCCTCCATGGCGGCACCACCAATGGCCATGCCTGTGATGTCACCTGCTGTGTGGCCATCCTGTGGCCCACATGTATCACTGCCCATGACATTAGCTCCATCATCATCACTGATGGATCCGGCACCAGCCCGAGTCTCAGCATGCCGGCATCCATGGATGCCGGCATGCTGGGACACGGGCAGGGCCTCCTCCGCACCTGCTCCACCAACATCAGTCCAGACGTCCAGATGGGCTCACTGTCACTCTGACCCTCGTATGCCTGTGGAGGTGGATGGGCCCTCTTCTATCTCCATGCTATCGCCCTCAGTGGAGAAGCCCACCACCACTTACCCATGTAGACGCTCAGGAGCTGTAAGGGAAAAACATTATCATTAATGTATGTGACCCACCCTGTCCCCCCCAATGACAGACCAGGACCTACCATGCAGTGATGGGCTACCACCCGTCTGGAATCCACCTCCCTGAACACCCTTGATGGTGCAATGCTGCATGCTGCCAGCAACCCGCTCTTCTTGTGAGGTCAGGCGTTGCACCTCCAGCTGTCCCCCACCAGTCGCAGACCATGCTGCCCTGATGGCAGCCACCTTTTCCTTAATCCTCCACCTGTCCGTGCCCATCTTCTTTTTGCACTCCTGCATGGACTGCTGGTGGCTGTCATGCAGGTTGACAGCACGCACCACCTCTTCCCATGCAGCAGCACAGGCCTGTGGTGTTCTCTGGCATCTGCTGAGCAGCAACTCCTGGTCGAGGTAGGCCTCAAACAGGGCATCTGTTTCTGCCATGGTGAAGTTAGGCCTCCTCTTCCTCCCACGTCTCTGTTCCTCTTCCTCCACCTCATGATCGGTCATTATTCCTCCTGTGAGAATGACAGGTGTTACCTGTGACTGTGCAGTCCCATGCATGTCCCAAATACCACAGTCCACACTACCAAACAGCATGCAACTCACCACAATAGACTGCAGTAACCGACTATGGCCAGTGCAGCCCAATGTCGCAGTTTTATAGTGCAATGCATGCAAATGAGGCGAGATGCATTTTTAAGTGGATGCAAATGCAGTGTCTGTGCCCTTGAATGGCTGATTATCTGATTTTCATATGCCAGTTGAATATCGTGCTGTTGCACTTTGCACAATTGTGTTGAACATGCTCAGCCAAGGGCACAGTTCTGTGACATGTGCAGTACACACCTAACTGCGCATGCCCGGGGTGATGACGCAGGCACCTGCTGTGCTGCTGATGTGCTGTGCACGGGAGGCAATGCAGGGCACGGCCACCATTGTGCCAGTGGCACTACTGCGCTGTTCGCATATATGGCGCTGTGGCACTGGGGAGCCGTAGGTGCATTGGGGCCACAGCGCTGTAGGCTGCTACAGGAGGTGGTACACAGGCATCCAATCATGCTACATGCATTGGGTTCCAATCGCGCTGTGGCTGTCCATGCATGAGAGACCCTTGACCCTGTGCCTGACCTTTGCCCCCAGGAGCCATGTGTCAGGCATGGGTGCACCACTATCACGCTGTTCAGTGACAGTGCGATAGGGAGTGGCAGCGCTGTACCATGCAGCATCTGCACATGGCAGAACCACCCTGCCGAGCGCCATTTTGAATCCAACTATTTGCTGAGGTGGCATGGAGAAGGGTAGTGATGTAGAGCCAGGTGGAGCTTGCAAACCTGGTGGCCATTGTAGAGCCCCATGCTTGGGCTCTATATGGTGATGCACCCCTGGACAGGGCCAGGAGTGCAGTTTGGCAGGAGGTGGCTGATGTGCTGAAGGAGGCCACTGGTATTGGGTGCATGGCAAAGCAGTTTTGCCACCGGTACGTGGACCTCAGGCACAGGAACCTGGACCTGCTTGCCCACCTGTGGGCACATGCCAGGAGGGGCATGGTGCCATGGTCAGGTAGGTGCCCCATCCATACACTGTTATTGTCCATATGGGTATCACGGTTACATGTGTCCGGCACATGGGGGGGCCATCCAGTGTTGGCCGTGGTGGTGGTATCAGGGTGTGGGGTGGATGGGTATGACTTTGTGGGTTTGCACACACATGGGGGTGGGGGGACTTTGCTACCAGATTGTACTGATGTTCCTCTCTCCATGTTTGCACCTTAGGCCCAGAAGAGTGCAGGCTGGTGAGGGAGAGGAGGCACCGCCTTGAGGACCAGCAGGCCCGGAGGGGTGAAGGTCTGCAGAGGCATAAGGACCAGCCTGGTGATGGTGAGTGCATTACATCCATGATTACTATTGTATGCTGTATAACTGGGCGGGCAGCGGGGCATGGCCACCATCCAATGACACCACTGCCATGCACGCAACTTGTTATAGTCAGCACTGTCCAGTGGCACTGCATGCCTGGGAGTGCATCAATGGTGGTCCATACATGCACCGGGCACACGGCTGTGCCACTGTCTTCACACCACGTAGCTAAGTCACTGTACGGCCACGGAGGTGCTATGCAGGGCATGGGCGGTGGGTGTGTGCAGTGGTCCACGTGGCTGTGGCTGCCTGGGTAGGCAGGTCTTATGGACACGGTTACTGTGGGTGGTCGCACATCATCACAGGCGTGTGGCACATGGCTGTACGCCATGCATAATGGGTGGGATGCAGGGGGCTGGACAGTCACACTTATTGACTCTGCTCCCTCGTCCTAGGTGGATGGTGACTCCAGGCACTGAAATGAGGACTGCAGGAGCTGCTACAGGTGGCGAGGGCAACCCTGGAGCTTCTCCAACGCATGGACCGCCATGGGATGAGGAGGTGGAGGAGACATCGGCGCCACGTGGAGGAGGACTGGGGCAGATGCTAGACCATCCATGCCCCTAATTACACCTTCCCCCCCCGGACCCACACTCACACCCCTTCTTCCCTCTCCCATATGTTCACCCCTGCTCCTTACCGGCCCCCACCTGGTATGTGGCCCTTCCCCCCATTGTACATAGTTGTATATAGTTTTTGTATTACCTGTTTTAAATACATTTGTTTTGTTATGACAACTGTGGTGGTCTCTGATTTGCAGTGGGCTACAGGTGCTCAGCTGGAGTGGTGTGCATGGCATCAGGGATGGTGCACGCATGGGCGTGTGTGTGTGTCCAGAAGGGAACCACCTATGGTGTGGGCAGAGGGATCAGTCACTGTCTGTGGTTTGTGTGTTGTTCTCTGTGCACTGGATGCCTGTGTGCAGTGGTTCATGGTGCATGCACTGTGTGCATGGCACCCCTGTCAGACCGTCCATGGCCTGTGCAGCTGACACCCTTGCATGTCTGTGATATGCATGGTCTGCTGGCGTGTCAGTGGTGGCTGTCCATGCTGGATAACAACTGTACCCATCACAATGCCAGGTTGCCTGCCATCACCAGTATGGTGCACGTCTGCCTCCGGTGACACTGTGGCCTCCGCTATTGCTGTCCCCCCTTCATGCTGTCACTTGTGTCTGTTGCAGGGGATGTGCTCCAGTGTCTGTCACTTGTGCTCCGGCAGCATGCTGGTGGAATACAGCTTCATGGTGCCTGTGCAGGATGGCTGGCACACCTGTGCAATGTAGGGGTGCTGGCTGTGTGTACATGTTAGCCGTGGCCACACACCAGTGGCTTGGTTGACCCGCTACTGTGTCCCTGTGTTGGTGTGCCCTTGGGTATGGGTGGGTGTTTGTCCATGCACTGTGTTGCATCCTGTGTGGTGCATGCTTCCATGTAACACTGTGTGTAGTAGTAGTAGTAAAATTTTTATTCAATTGACAAGCAAAAGAATAGGAGGCTCAACTGAGACAAGCTCATTTCCAGTGAGGTCCTTAAAACATACATACATACATAATTAACTTAATTAAAAGAAAACACAAAAGAAAACAACAACAATAACATAAAATTATTTACAATAACACTAACATCCATATAACATAAACAACAGAATACACATATAAAGTGCAGTTATGTATCCTATTATAAGGCGAGACATAAGACAAAACATACATAATTATTCATCATTTATCCTTTTAACAGCTTCAGATTTAAACCAGCTTTTTATTTCACCCAAATTGGGACTGGAACCAATTGGCCTCAAATGAGTTGGAAGTGAATTCTGTAAATTAGGACCCAAATAGAAAAAATGTTCTCTACCCAGGTCTGTCCTTCTTCTGGGCAAAACAAATTCCATACCCTCAGCAGAACATAACCCTGTGTGTGTCTGTGCTGGCTGTTGTGGCCAGTGCTAGGAAGGGATGTGTCCTTGGGAGGGTGTGCAGGGTGCTGTACCACTGGTGGTGGGGTCTGGAGCATGCCCTGTCACATGTGGGGTACCTCATGTGGTGACGCATGGTCTGTCTCTCTGCTGTACCTCGGGGGGACTGTATATGCTGTTGTTGCATTGCTGTCTGCTGCCGCCCACAGCAGGGTGCACATGGTGGGGCTGCCTTGCATGGCTCCAAGGTGCACAGGGTTGCATTGTCACAGTGGGGCTGGTGGCATGCATGGGGTTCCCTGCACTGTTGGGCGCTACTCCTGGGAAGGGTGCATGGTGATCGTGGTGCAGGGTGTGCTCTGCAATGGTGGGATGGTTTGGCATGGGGTGGTCGGCCCTTCTTGTGTGCCAGTCACAGCTTGCCAGGGGGTGTGCTGTGGCACCATGGCCCAGCTGTGGGTTGGCTGCTGGTATCCATGGGCCGGTGGTTATTCCAGCTCTCCACCGGTTGTGCAGTGCATGGGATGTGGGGGACGATGTCTGTTCTGCTGTGTGCTCCTCTGCCCATCTGTGGCATGGGTGGTGGGCCCCTGCATCCCTGGTTGTGCTGTTGCATTGCTGACCTGCTCCAGGGGGCATCCCTGGTTGCACTATGGCACATCTGGACTGCTCCATTGAGCATCCCTTATTGCGCTGTGGTGCATCAGATATGCACAACTGCACATCCCTGGTTGCACTATGGTGCAGGTAGTGCGATATTCAGTCATGTGCCATAGGCGCATCTTGGCCTGTGCAGTTTTTGAATATCGTGCTTCTTGCGCATGGGCGCAGTGGACTTGTGCTTGCTCCTGCTGTTGTGCACTTTTTGGGCACAGTTTGAATATCTGGGCCTCTGTATATAGGCAAAAGAAAATTGGCGTGAGTACACAGCCTTGTCTCACCACAGCATTTGTTTCAAAATTGGTGGACAGTTGGCTACTTCTACCCAGCCTTTTGGGCCCATGTCTGACTATAAAGTTCTCTAATTATTGCAATTAATTTGTGAGAAAAACCTCTTTCTTTCATACATAACCATAAATGAAGTCTATCTAGCATGTTGAATGCTGAGTTAAAGTCTATAAAAGCTGTATAGAGTTTTTGTTTCCTGATGTGAATATATTTCTCATAAAGATGCGTGATAACAAAACAGTTCTCCATCATACTAAACTCTGGTCTAAAACCCTCCTATAAGTCAGATAAGCCCCCAAGAAGTTGTAGCTGATCCATTAGTCTATTTAGAACTGACCTGGTGAAGATTTTGCCCAAATTATCCAGAAGAAATATGGGACGATACATTGATGGATCAGTGTTGTCATCCTTTTGTAAATAGATATGATAGCCCCCTTCCAAGATTCAGGGAAACTTAACTTGGAGCAACATGTATTAAAGAAGAATGTTAATATGGTTGACCAGTCTGAGACTGCAGCAAGATATACTTCATTAGGGATAAGATACGAGCCTGAAGCCCTGTTACATTTTAGAGAGGCTGTAGATAAATAAACTTCAGATCTTGAAAAGTAATTGAATCTAGTCATATCAATGTAAAAACCAAAAACAAGATGCTGCGTCAGCATGTGGTCTAAAAGCAAAACAAAATGGTTATATTAAATGCACGCTGAAAAGAGAAAATAGAGTTAAAAATCTACGTTTTGACCTTAGGTCTTCTTCAGGAAATACAGTATCTAAAAGAGAAAAAAAGGGAAAAAAAAAAGAAAAAAAACACTAACTTTGTTTTTTTCTCTTTTAGATACTTCCTGAAGAAGACCTAAGGTCAAAAAGTAGATTTTTAAATCTATTTTCTATTTTGAGCGTTCTTTTAATATAAACATTTTGTTTTGATTTTAGTCATATCAATGTCTAATAACAGGTTCTGCTCAATGTTAGGCAAATAAAACTTGCCACTATAATAATTAACCCAAGTATCAAGGCTAATATGAGAATCAATCTCAAACTTAAGATTAATAGTACCATTGGCTACCATCAACCAGAAAGAGTGAATATCATTTCTATTCATAACATCCAGCATCTTAGTCAACTGTTTCTGTTGAAAATGAATTTGTTTTTCCTTCAGTAGACACTTGTAGTTATTCCAACCCTTGTTTAATGTCTTATAGTTTATATTAAGGGGGCTGGTTCTTTCAAATTCTAATCAGCTGATTTAACTGGGACTTGGCAGCCTTACAACCTGCATCAAACCAGTTCTGATTCAAAGGATTAATAGTTGGCCTATATTTCTTAATGGACATAAGATCTCTTATACAATCAAGAGCCGACTCCAGAATGCAGCTAATGGTTGAGTAATCTAAATAAGGAGTATCTAATCTAAGAATAATATTTTGAACAATACAATTAATCTGAAGGCTTTTGGATAACAGCATTTAACTGTTGCTTGGTTTCATATTTCAATGGGGCAAGGAAGTATGCTGCCTAATAACATCAGATAATTTAATAGAATTTAAAACAAGAAGAAAGTGAACACTTTCTACTCTCGTAAGTACCTGACATGATTCCCAAAAAGACATATCACTATTCCACCAAAGATAGTCTACAATAGAAGGGCCCCTTACAGAAAAATATGAGAAGTCACCCCAACAGTTGCCCTTACTTTGACCATTTATTGGGGCTAAAAAAATGTGTTGTGAGTAGATCAGTTAACATATTGCCCAAATTATTCATTTTCTGATCCTTTGATTGCCTTACCAGATTGTAGAACTGTTGATGGCAAAGGAGATGAAAACTGCAGTCACCATACCCATCAAATTTGCCAATCTTGGCATTAAAATTGCCACATAGTAGAGTTTCTTCACATTCAGTACTAGCCCAAGCTAAATGAATTGCTTCCTCTAATGTTTTCCAAATTTCTGGTGTTTAGTTTTTTGATTTAGTAGGGGGAATATAAACATTAATTAGACAAAAGGTTCTTTTGAAAACTTTAATGACAAAAACTTGGAAGTTAGAATTAAATAGAATGATCTTGGCCTTAATCTACTACACTAATGTTCTCCCATGCAATATGCTTGTCTAGGTGGCTATGGACCTTGATGTCTTTACTGTCCTCAGCTGTCTTATGGTTACCCTAATTGCATTATTTTACATCCTTGTTATGATCTATGCCTAAAATGTACCCTTATGTAACTATTACTGTGCTACCCAATGTATATCTTGTTTTGCTCCTGTACACCTATATTATGTCTGTGCATTTCTGCATATTGTAACCAATGTCCTGTGCTCTCCTGGGTCATGCCTGAAAATAGGCAGGTCTGTTGCCTAGCGCACTTACCCTGTTACCAAAAGCTAATAATAAATAAATAAATTGATGTACTAATTTTAATCCATGTTACTAAGCCTCTGGCATATCTGCCTGAGTTAGCAGATCTATGACCGGGACATGAAAGGAGATATAACTATTCAAAGCAAGTTCTTGATTTGAGTAATGCCAGATCTCTTGTAAACAGATTAGATTATAGCACCTAATCAGTTCTAGCCATTCAGAGTGTGCCCATTTTGAACGAAGATCTTCTATATTCCAAGAAATTAACTTCTTATGAGTTTCATTAAGGGTTACTACTAAGTGCTGTATGGCATAAGAAAGTATATGAGAGAGAGGAAAATGTAGGATAGGGAGAGAGAAAGTGGTGTGGGGATAGAGCAGTCCAATAAGAGCATTGTCACATTGCATTACAGCTTTGGAGTTGAGGAACTGGGGATGGTGCATGTGAGATAGTATGGCAAGGTGGGAGAAGGTTAGAGAGAGAGAGAGAGAGAGAGAGGGAGGAGGGAGAGAGACCACACGGTGGAGGGGTGGTATCATGAGAGTGGAGATTGTTGGAGAAAAAGAGGGGTGGGGGAGGGGACGGGGAGACACTGGGAGAGGGGGTGATGAGGCATTAGACAAATGAGAGAGCACAACCACTAGCTGAATAAGAGCTACGGAGCATGAGGTAGCAGAGTCTAGGGAACAGGGGTAGGGATTGGGGAAGGGTGGACTGCTTGAGTGAGACCATGAGTAGTTGCTAGAAGGCAGGATTGATGCAGGCTCTGGAGAACTGCTCTGAACAGTTGAGCACTCACAGACATTATTTTACAGTAGAAACTGCTTAAGTTCAGCTTTGAAGGTTCTAGGGTTAGCAGCATTTAGAATGCTAGCTGGTATCTCAATAAGCCACAGTAGGGTATGGTAGGAAAAGGATCTTTGTCAAAGAGCTGTTCTTTGGATGGGACACAGACCAGGTGTAGTTCTTTATTTCTGCCATTTGCCATTGATCTAGAGCTGTACTGGTACTGGAAGAGTGGTCTTGTTGTGGGGGGGTGGCTAGGATGTAGGCTTTCCTACTCCTAGCAGGGTGCTCAGCTGAAAACTTCAAATTCTTACCTTCTAGCCACAGATGTGAGGGACTGTAGTTGCTAGTCCTTTGTGGGTACACAGCACCAGTACTAAGAAACTGTATGCAACATTCCTTTGGGAGGCTTACTTGGTAGTCCTCCCGTATGTCCGCCGTACCTCTTTGGCATCCTTCCAAAGAATCCCCCTGGTCACCGCCTGGCCCAAGTTCTATGACCCCATTAGGTTCCCCTGGCAGCCCCGTTATCTATTTGAGCCCTGCTGGGCTCCCGGATCACATTGTGTGAGCAGCCGGCATTTCAGCCAGACAGCTGCTGCTCGCACTTTTGAGAGGTGCACTGTTTGCAACCACAGAATGCAGTCAAAAGTTGAAAGGTGTTCCCCTGGATCCTGGTGCACAATATTTAGTTAAAAAGGCACCAGGGACCTAGAGCAAGGGCAGGGAAAGATTTTTTAAATAAGTACAAGGCAAGCGCCTGAAGTGCTGCCTCTGGGGCATCAGTATTAAAGGGCAAAGGTCAGTGAAGCCCAAATGAATATTAATGAGTTGCTGCCAGCTTTAGAGGGGTGCTATATTTGCAAGGCAGTGACACAGGAACTAGGCACATATGGGAGAGATTAATACATGTGTTTAAAAGAGAAATGCTGAGGCTATGTAACTGTGGGGAATTTATGTAAGAATAGTGTTTATTCTGGCTGCACCAGGACAGTTATGTTGGCACTGCAGTAAAATGTGTGTTTGGGACTATGCAGCAGCCACCATTGGGCTGTCAAATAACCAATCAAGAGCCTGTACCTTTGACCAGAGACTTATGAGGATTAATAAAGACTTGTGGGGAAAAAAGGAGGACCTTTTGAGACTTCAACATGCCGGATACAGATTGGTCAATACCAGCAGGAACATCTGCCAGAACTAGACATATGGTGGAGTCCCTGCAGGGGGAGCTCCTCAAACAACTGGTACAACAACCCACAAGAGACAGGGATATCCTAGATCTAGTACTGACTAACAGGGAAGGGATCACAGATCTCCAGGTAGAAGGTCACCTGGGGGCCAGTGACCATCACAGGGTATGGTTCAATTTGACCACTACATCTAAGTCATCCCATTCCAAGGCAAAAATATGGGACTTCAGAGGAGCTGACTTTCATAAGATGGCCAATAGAGTTAAGCTAGCCCTGGCAAAAAGAAACAGAGGTGAGGGGGTACAGGCAAAGTCGGCAAGCATTAAGGATGCAATACTTGAAGCAACATCCCATTGTGTTAGACAGAAAATGAAGTGCAAAAGAAGAAGGAAACCACTTTGGTTCTCAAATACAGTAGCAGAAAAGGTCAGAGCCAAAAGGCTGGCCATCAGGAAATATAAAGGAACACAGCAGGATGAAGATAGGGAGGCATACCAAACTGCCCTAAGGGAAGCAGGGAAGGCAGTAAGGCAGGCAAAGTCCCATACTGAGGAAACACTAGCATAAACAGTAAAATAAGGTGACAAGACTTTCTATAGACACATTAGTGAAAGGAGAAAGTCCAGAGGGGGTATTGCTAAGCTCAAAGGAGAAAAGGGGGCATGTGAGGAGGATGGCCCTGTAAAAGCATCTATCCTAAATAGATACTTTTGCTCAGTATTTACTGAAGAGAAGGTAGGGCAGGGCCCACAGCTCAGCACCATGGATACAGGGGTGAGGGAGGTGAGCACTACTCCCTTCACAAAAGAAAGGGTCCTACAAGAGCTTGCTAAGCTCAGGGTGCACAAGGCAATGGGACCTGATGGCATACATCCCAGGGTACTTAAGGAGCTAAGGGTGGAACTAGCAGAGCCATTAGCAGAACTGTTTAGTGTGTCTCTGAGCACAGGAGAGGTCCCAGAAGACTGGAGAAGGGCTCATGTGATCCCACTCCACAAGAGTGGTAGCAGGGAGGAGGCAGGGAACTACAGACCAGTCAGTCTTACCTCAGTAGTTGGCAATATTATGGAGGCACTCCTTAAGGAAAGGATAGTGCAACACCTGGAATCCATAGGGGTACAGGATCCAAGGCAGCATGGGTTTACAAAAGGAAGGTCCTGTCAAACTAATCTCATAGATTTATTTGACTGGGCAACCAGAGTGGTGGACCAAGAGGAGCAGTTGATGTCGCCACCTTGACTTCAGCAAAGCTACACTGTTCCACATAGAAGATTGATAAATAAGCTGGATAGGCTCGGGGTGGGTCAGAAGTTGGTCTACTGGGTGGCAAACTGGTTGGCGGCAGAAAACAGAGAGTGGTGGTAAATGGTATACAGTCAGAAGAGATGCAAGTCACAAGTGGGGTACCTCAGGATTAGTCCTGGGCCAGTCTTCTTCAATATCTTCATTAGTGACATTGCAGATGGACTAGAGGGTAAGGCTTGTCTGTTTGCAGATGACACCAAGATCTGCAACAGAGTAGATGATCCAGATGGGGTGGGCAGAATGAGAAGAGATCTGGATAAGCTAGCAAAATGGTCAGAAGAGTGGCAACTGGGATTTAATGCAAAGAAGTGCAAGATCATGCACATAGGGAAGAGAAACCCTGAAGCCACCTATAGGCTGGAAGGGGAGTTGCTGGCAGTCACAAAGGAAGAAATAGACTTGTGCATCATCATCACCGATGACCTGAAACCATCCAAGCAGACCTCTAAAGCAGTAGGTAAGGTTAGGGGGATGTTAGGGTGTATTAGTAGGGGTATCACAAGTCATAAGAAGGAGGTAATAATCCCTCTTTACAAGACACTGGTTAGGCCCCATCTGGAGTACTGCATGTAGTACTGAAGGCCACACCTTCATAAGGACATTAATCAAATTGAGGCAGTCCAGAGAAGGGCAACCAAAATGGTACAGGGACTGCATCAGAAGACATATGAGGACAGATTAATGGAGTTCAATATGTATACCCTAGAGCAAAGGAGGGAGAGAGGTGATATGATCGAAACATTCAAACACCTTAAGGGCATTAACAAGGTGAAAGAATCTAACATGTTTAAATATAAGAAAAATAGCAGGACAAGAGGACACAGCATGAGATTAGAGGGAGGCCGATTAAGCGGGAAAGTGAGGAAATTCTTTTTCACAGAAAGAGTGGCGGATGCATGGAACGGCCTACCTCAGGAAGTGGTGGCTATGAATACAGTGCAGGGCTTCAAACAGGCATGGGATAGGCATAAGGGAGCAATACAGATGAGTATGAATAGATAGGCCACTGACAGAGCAAAGGCTTGATGGCACATTTATAAGGTAGAAAAAGAAATGGGCAGACTGGATGGGCCTTGCAGTCCTTATCTGCCGTCAACCTCTATGTTTCTATGTTTCTTTTCTAGGCATCAAAAACCAAGCCAATTAAGAGACTGGGACAGTTTGGGACAGTTTTGACAGCCATTGAGATTCCTGTACCTTAGCCCCATATAAAAGGGGGTAACTACTGAAACAGTGGAGATTTGCCAGATCTGCCCAAGAGTTTGGAGTGTGAGCCTCTGGGCCAGACAGCTCTCAGAGGTTAGGCCTGGTGGGCCTAGATTTTAATTAGCAGTTCAGTCCGTGGGGTCCAAGGTGCATCAGTCAGTGCAAACTGTGCCATGCAGCAGCAGGGAACTCATGCAGCAAAAGAAAATATTGCAGATCAGCCTTCAAGCCAACTGGAAGGACTGGAGAGGACCCAGCAGCACCCTTATAGATGTATATGAGTTCCAAAGTGTTTGTGTGGCCAATCATTTCGAAATGTCTGGTTTGTGGTTTTGGCTTGTTGACTCTGCAAAGCCATTCAGCCTTGGGCTGTGTGAAATCAGCCTGAGTCATTTGCTCCTGCATCACCAGACCAGCTGCTCGATGAGGACCATGAGGGAACCCTCCCTTCTGCTTCAAGAAACATCTCCACAGGTCTTATTTCATTGGCTCATCTCTAGTGTCTAGGTACAGTGAGTAGAAGTCAGGGTAGCTCCCTGCAACAAGCTTTAATAATCATTGTGGCATCACCTAATCTCCATTTCACTACTAGTTTAATGGTTCAAGAGACTGGGCTATCCGGCCACCGGACACAAATAAAACTGCATGCCAAATCATCATGTCTTCTTTCATCAATGGCTCCAATGACAGCTGCAACCCCGGGCACCTTTTAGGCTAGCCTATTTTCCATCTGGGTACCCAGTATATTTATTGGACTGCAAATTAGGACTAAATATGTGCCAGTATCCTGGCTCAAACTAGTAAGGATAAAATCATTTGACCAGATTTGCCCCTTCCTTGTTATGCTATCCCTAAATAAACCTGATTGGTGTTGCAATGCTATGTTGCCTCATACATGTTTACTAGTGGTCTGTTACTGTGTTTGGAATATTCCTGAATATGCATGCCTGAAAAACATTGTTTGCAAGGGGTTCCAGGAGGTCACACTGATGCCCAGACTTCGGGTAAGTGGGAAATCTGTGAGCATATCATTAATGTCTGTTGACAAATATAGTGTGAATGTTGCAAGAGATTACTGCTTGTTCTAAGGTATAGGGTCAGTAGGTGGGGTAGTGGGTAGTTTTAGCTTCCCAGAGGGCTGTAACAAATGTAATAAAAACCCACTGAAACCTTACTCTGAGACGAGGCACCAAAACACTGTGTTGACTGTGGATGGGCAAACCCTGGTACTGGCTAGTTACAAACCCTTGCCCCTCAACCTGTGGTTAGTAATACATGCAGGGTGTGTAACCCAAGAAGTAGTGCCACCTAGGGGTTACATGTAAATGCCTCTTCTTTGAATTCCTTACTTAAGCAGCTGTGAAATTATACATTCCAGGAGCCTGTTTAACAAGCAATGTAAAGTTTAATATACAGAGCTGCACTGGTACTGGAAGAGTGGTCCTGTTGGGGATAGAGCTGGGCAAGCCAGAGCAGGCTTGAGCCTGGCTCTAGCTTAGTGCCTGGCCCATCTCGACCTCTATAAGCAATTGAGAACCAAGGTCAAGCCAAGCCAGTCATGGTCAAAGTAAGCATTTTTGTCTGCCTGAGCAGTTAGTGTAGTGTCTGAAACTTTCAACTCCTTTGTAGAAAACAGCCTGCAGTAGCCAGGGCTCAGGTCTTGTCTTGGCTCATAGAGTCAAGCCAGACCCCTGGCTTGGGTCTGGCTTGGTTCTAGGTGAAATAATATGGGCTTGCCTACCTCTAGTTGAGGGGGACTGGCATGTGGGTTTTCCTACTCCTAGCAGGGTACTCAGCTTTAAGGCTGGTCACTGGGCAGGAATGTCTAGAAGCAAGCAAGGCAAATTTTATTTTTCAGGCACCCAATCCTGGAGGCTCTGGGCACTGCACAACAGCAACAAATCTATCACAAAATGACAAAGGAACATAACAAATTTTCCAGTCTACAAATTATTACTTTCATAAATTAAAATCAGTAAAAGCAGAAGAGGGTAAGGGGAGGGCCATCTTGTGGATGGTATGGCCCACTCCAGGGCTCTAAATTAAGTTTTGCAGCCACTACCCAGTAAGTCTAGTGACTGGGAAAATTTACTAGCCCCACAGACTCTTCCAGTAGCCCAGCTGAAGTACTTTTTAGTTACATTCTACAGACCTACAGGGCTAGTTAAAGAAAAATCTTACTAGCCTAACACAAAATCTACCAGAATTTGGCTAGTTGGTCTGTACTAGTTTCAACTCCTGCACTCTCTGCAATGGGTTGCTAGTACTTAAACAACTTATTTTTTAAAATGTAATGACTGAGATGTGGTCAGCTCTGGGACTGCCAATGGCTTGTTGTCTGTGCTTTGACTGTCAGGTGCATTGTTGTAAGGGGATGGATAAGTACTATGACTGTTGAGGAAGGTTCAGAGGCAGTGTTGTGTTAATGTTGGGAGTCAGTACTGTGATTGTTGTGGTTGGGGGTGTCAGTGCTTTAACAGTTGAGGGTGGGGAGCCAGTGTAGTTATTGTCAAGGGGTGGGTGGCCAGTGTCATGACTGCCAGGTGGGGGGCAGGGCTGTAACTTTTGGGAGTGGGGGAGGAAGTGTTGTGACTGTGGGGGTGGGGATTACTGCTGTGTCTGTCTGTAGAGGGTATCACCCCCAGTGACTGTTGCGGATATTGGCGGACAGTGCTTTGACTGTGGTGGTGGGTAGTGGTGTGACTGTTGGGGTTAAAGTTAAGTGCTGTCACTGTTGGTGGATGAGGATCAGCACTGTGACTCTTGGGTAGGTGGCCACTGTGACTGACAGTGAATGGCGTTAGTTATGTGACTATTGAAGGGGTGGTACAGTTCTCTGACTGTTGGGGGGGTGGGGCTGGCAGTTCTATGACCGTTGTGGGTAAGGAGGCAGTGCTGTGGCTGTTGTGGATGGGATCAGTGTGGTGACCATTAGGAGTAGCGGGTCACTGCTGTCATTGTCAGGGGATAGGAATTAGTGCTGTGACTGATGGTAGAGGGTGTCAGTTCCGTGACTTTTGAGGGTGAGGTGACTGTGCTGTGACAGTTGGGGATTGATGATCAGTGCTGTAAGATGGGATAGGGTGCAGTGCTGTGACTAGTGCGGTTACTATGTGGGGATGGGTATCATTGATGTGACTCTCAGGGGTGTATGGTCACTGCTGTGACTGCCAGGTTGGGGTAGGGGGCATAGGAGAGCAGTTCTGTGGCTGTTGGGAATACTGAGAAAGTGTTGTGGCTCTCAGGGGTATGGATCAGTGCTGTGACTGCCACAGGTGGGCAGTACACTGAATAGGGGGTAGAAACACTCACAAGCTTGCACACACTAAAACAAGAACAAAAAAATAAAATAAAAAAAAAGAAAAGCATCTATAACAGGAATGGACACAGACATGTGGAGAGTGGTGCAATGCACTGGCTGTGGAGCAGCAGTCTTCTGGGAGACATTCTGGAGACTGCGCTGCTATCCTATTTGCAGGCACCTCTCTGGTCTGAAGGAGGAGGTTGTTGGTCTCCATGCTGACCTGGCAAGGATTCAGGAAACCTGCTCCCCCACCCAGGGACCACCCAGGCCACCGCCACTACCTCAGAGGTTGCCAAGAAAGAGGAGTGGTTGGACTACAGTGGGCTCAGGGAGGGTGAGGATGGTGAAACAGTGGTGCATCCCTCCACTTGTGCCTCTCCACAATTCATTCTCCACTCTGGTGTAGCATGGTTCCTCTATGGAGGCACCCACAGTGGAGACCAAGGAGGATGCTGGGAACCTTCACAATGGAGACCCACAGGAGGGTGGCACAGGACCCCATGGGGAAGGAAACAACTCCTGGTGGGGGACTCAGTTGTTAGAGGGGTAGAACTGGGGGAGGGAGGGGAAAGGGACGTATGGTGCCTGCCCAGCACCATGGCTTGGAGGGACAGGAAATGAATCCTCAGGATTGTGGGAGCAGCAGCAAGGGGGAGTGAGCTGAATGTCATTATCCACCTAGGGATGAATGACCTGGCTGAGAATGGGATCAGCGCAGTGCAACAGGAGTTTGTGGAGTTGGGAAGGAGACTTAGACAAGTAGCACACACTGTAACTTTCTCGGAAGTGCTACCTGTCTATGGCATGGATGAGGTTAGGGTACTCCACACTACGGGATTCAATGACTGGTTGAAAAACCGGTGCATAGCTCAGGGATTTGGCTTCATTTGGGACTGGGGCTCCCCCTGGAGGGATGCAGGCCTATACAGACACAATGGTCTGCATCTATCCAGGAGGGAACCAGGATCTTAGATGATAGGTTTTAGATGCTTCATTGGCAAGCATTTAAACTAGCCAAGGAGGGAGGCACTGAAAAGGAGAACAGAAATCCTTGCCCCCCAAAAAATCAGGGTAGTTAGTGAGGTAAATGCCAAGATAGAGCAGTCAATAGGGAGAAGAGCAGAGGTAAATGGAGAAAAAGACAAAGGCAGTAAGGACAGGGATGGGGCAAAAAGAAATAAAGCCATAAAAAAATGGAGGGTAATGAGTACCAATGCCTGTAGTCTAGGTAAAAAGCTCCCTGAAATGGTGGCCTTGATGGGAGAGGGATGCCTGGATATTGTGGCAGTCACAGAAACATGGTATACAGAGAACCATGACTGGGATGTCAACATGCCAGGGTACACAATCTACAGGAAGGACACGGAGGGACAGGGAGGGAAGAAGAGGAGGAGGAGTCGCTCTCTATGTAAGGGAAGGGATCAAAACAACAGAACTAAAGTGTAAACATGGAAGAGAAGAGGCATTGTGGGTCACCCTGGAGACTGGAAATGGCTCCACAATCCACACAGGGGTTGTATACAGACCCCCATCTCAGGGGGAGGAAATGGACAAGGAAATGATAGAAGACATCCTTGGGATGGCAGAGAAAGGAGAGATATTGCTTATGGGGGACCTGAATATGAGAGATGTTAACTGGAGCACCTTTGCTGCAGCCACATCCAAGAGCAGGGCCATTCCTGATGCCCTACAAGGGGCATGCCTCCAACAGCTAATTTTGGAACCCACTCAGGAGGGAGCAATCTTAGACCTGGTACTCTCAAATGCAGACGGAGAGAGGATCTCCGATCTTGAAGTGGGTAGCCATCTGGGAACAAGCAACCACCAAACAGTGTGATCCACGATAAACTTAGCTGTAGAGTAAAGCCATACAAAAGTGAAGCTACTGGACTTCAGGAGGGCTGATTTTGTCAAAATGGGAGAGTGGGGAGAAGGTGGGGTGGAGCAACAATGGGGAAACATCAAAACCACCATCACAGAAGCAACAAGCCTTTGTGTGAAGCAAATAAACAAATCAAAATAAAAGAAAAAAACACAATGATTCTCAAAAGAAGTGGCGGGAAGGGTAAGGGAGAAAAAGATAGCATTCAGGAAATACAGGGAAACACCAAAGGAGCAGAACAGAGAACTGTACCAGTCAAAACAGAAGGAAGTGGGGAAGACAATCAAAATAGCAAAGGCCCAAACCAAGGAAAAGAAAGCCAACTCGGTTAAGAAGGGGACAAAACCTTTTATAGAAACATAGAAACATAGACTTTGACGGCAGATAAGGACCACTTGGCTCACCCAGTCTGCCCATTTCCCTACCTTCTGGATATGCTGCAGATTCTAGTTAACCAACAGCCTATTTCCTGCAACCCCCCCACTATAATTGCCTTATGTCTGTCCCATGCATGTTTGAATTCCTCCACTGTTTGAGACCCCACAACCTCTCCAGGAAGGTGGTTCCATGCGTCCACCACTCTCTCCGTGAAAAATAATTTCCTCACATTACCCCTGAGCCGTCCCCCCTCTAACTTTAAATTGTGCCCCCTTGTTCTTATACATCTCTTTTTCTGAAAGATGCTACCCTCCTGGACTTTGTTGATTCCCTTGAGGTACTTAAAAGTTTCTATCATGTCCCCCTCTCCTCCTTTCATCAAGGGTATACTATAAGCTCTCTCAGTCTCTCTTCATATGGTTTCTGATGTAGACCTGCACCATTTTAGTTGCCCTCCTCTGGACTGCTTCCATCTTGTCTATGTCCTTGCGTAGATGAGGTCTCCAAAACTGCACGCAGTACTCCAGATGGGGTCTCACCAACTGTCTGTATAGAGGATAACCACTTCCCTTTTCTACTTGTGATGCCCTCCTATGCATCCCAGTATCCCCTGGCTTTCCCTACTGACTTCTCATATTGCATACCCACCTTAAGTTCATCTGATATGACTACACCCAGATCCCTTTCCATTATTGTTGTTGTTAGTACCTCCCTGCTATTGTGTACTCTTCTCCTGGATTTTATTTCCCAGGTGCATTACTTTGGACTTCTTTGCATTGAATCTAAGTTGCCATATGTCTGACCATTCCCTCCAACCTTGCCAAGTCCCTTCTCATCCTTTCTACCCCCTTGTGTATCAACTCTGTTACAGATCTTTGTGTCATCCATAAAGAGGCATACCTTTCCTTCCAGACCCTCTGCAATGTCACCTATAAAGACGTTAAAGAGGACTGGACCCAGTACTGAGCCCTGAGGTACCCACTAGTAACCCCTTTCTTCAGAATGTGTTCCATTCACTAATACCTTCTGTGTCCTGTTGTGCAGCCAGTTTTCTACTCAGGCAACCACCCTGGGACCCACTCCCAGGCTGGCTAACTTGATTATTAATCTTTGTGCGAGACTGTGTCAAATGCCTTGCTAAAGTCTAGGTAGGCCATATCCACAGCCCCTCCCTGGTCTATTACTTTGGTCACGCAGTCAAAGAAATCGATTAGATTTGTCTGACATGACCTTCCTGCTGTGAATCCATGCTGCTTTGGGTCCAGTGCCCCGCTGGCCTCTAGGTACTCAACAATTCTTTCTTTCAGAAGTGATTCCATCATTTTCCCACCACTGAGGTCAAACTAACAGGTCTGGGTTTCCTGCTTCTGCCTTGCTCCCACTTTTGTGAAGGGAATCACATCTGCCTCCTCCAGTCCTCAGGTACCACCCCATCTTCCCATGATTTGTTAAAAGTGTGGTTAGTGGTGTCACTAGGTCCCTCCTTAGCTCTTTTAGGATTCTAGGTGAATCTCGTCAGTCCCCATTGCTTCGGCCCACCTTTGAGTTTTAGAAGTTCTTTCAGTACTTTTCTTCTTTAAATGGACTGGTATCAACCCCACTATCCAGAGTGCTTCTACTGTTTGGTTTAGGTAACTCTTCCTCTTCTTCTTTGTGAATACTGAGCAAAAGTATTCATTCATTATCTCTGCCTTTTCACTGTCTCCTCTGCCCACCTCCTCTCCTTTATTAATCTTCCCTATCCCTCCCTTAACCTTTCTATGTTCCTAATGTACCTATAAAAGGTTTTATCCCCCTTCTTAACTGAGTTGGCTATCCTTTCCTCGGTTTGGGCCTTTGCTTTTCGGACTGCCTTCCCCAATTCTTTCTGCTTTAATTGATACAGTTCCCTGTCGTGCTCTGTCTGTGATTCCTTATACTTTTTGAATGCAGCCTTTTTCTCCTTAATCTTCCCTGACACTTCTTTTGAGAGCCATAGTGGTTTTTTATTCTGCTTTGTTTTCTTTATTTGTTTCACACAAAGGCTTGTTGCTTCCATGATGGCAGTTTTGATTTTTCTCCATTGTTCTTCCACCCCTCCTTTCTGGCCATTTGCTAATGCATTCCTCAGGTATTCACCCATTTTGACAAAGTCAGCCCTTCTAAAGTCCAGTATCCTTGTATTTGTATGGCTTGTCTCCATGGTTGTGTTTATTGTGAAGCACACTGTGCAGTGGTCGCTTGTTCCCAGGTGTCTACTGACTTCTAAGTTTGTGATCTCTCTCCATTTGAGAGTACCAGGTCTAATATTGCCCTCCCAAGTGGGTTCCACCACTAGCTGTCTAAGGCATGCTCCCTGTAGGCATCGAATGACCCTGCTCTTGGATGTGGCTGCAGTCCATGTTGCCCAGTTAACATCTGGCATATTCAGGTCCCCCATCAACAGTATCTCCCCTTTTTCAGCCATTTTGAGAATTCCCTCTATCATTTTCTTGTCCATTTCCTCCCCTTGAGACGGGGATCTGTATACAACCCCTGTGCAGATTGTGATGCCACTCCCTGTCTCCAATGTGACCCAGAATTCCTCTTGTCCTCCTCCTTTACTTTTTAGTTCTGTTACTTTGATCCCTTCCCTTATGTAGAGAGCTACTCCACCTCCTCTTTTACCCTCCCTGTCCCTTCTGTAGGGACATTTTATAGGTACGTTAGGGAGTGTAGAAAGAATAAGGCAGGGATACTGAGGCTGAATAAAGAGGAAGATGGTTGGGCAGAGAGCAACAGTAAAAAAGCAGGGACACTGAACGAATACTTCTGCTCAGTATTCACAATGGAAAAGGAGGGAGAGATCTCTAATTCAGTCAATAGTAGCACTCTGGATAGGGGGTTTGATATTAATCCTTTCACAGAAGAAACAGTTCGGAAAGAACTCCTAAAACTGAAGGTGGATTTAAGCAATGGGGCCTGATGGGATTCACCCCAGAATTCTAAAAGAACTAAGGGAAGAACTAGTAACACCACTGACTACCCTTTTTAATAAATCATGGGAGGATGGTGTGGTACCTGAGGATTGGAGGAGGGCAGGTGTCATTCCTCTTCGCAAAAGTGGGAGCAAGACAGAGGCAGGAAACAGATCTGTCAGTTTGACCTCAGTGGTAGGGAAAATGATGGAATCACTTCTGAAGGAAAGAATTGTTGAGTACCTAGAGGCCAGTGGGCACAGGACCCAAGGCAGCATGGATTCACAGCAGGAAAGTCATGTTAGACAAATATAATTGATTTCTTTGACTGGATGACCAAAGTAGTAGACCAGGGAGGGGCTGTGGACATAGCCTACCTAGACTTCATCAAGGCATTTGACACAGTCTCACACAAAAGATTAATAAACAAATTAGCCAGCCTGGGAGTGGGCCCCATTGTGGTAGCCTGGGTAAAACACTGGCTGGACAACAGGACGCAGTGGGTAATAGTAAATGGAGTCCACTGTAAAGAAAGGAGGGTTACTAGTGGGGTACCGCAGGGTTCAGTACTGGAGCCAGTCTTTTTTAATGTCTTTATAAGTGACATTGCAGAGGGATTGGAAGGGAAAGTATGTCTCTTTGCAGATGACACAAAGATCTGCAACAGGGTTGATATGCAAGGTGGGGTGGAAAGGATGATAAGGGACTTGGCAAGGTTAGAGGAATGGTCAAATATATGGCAGCCTAGATTCAATGCAAAGAAGTGCAAAATAATGCACCTGGGAAACAAAAACCCAGAGGAAGAGTACACCATGGGGAGGGGGGGTGAGATACTGACAACAACAAAAATAGAAAGGGTCCTGGGGGTAGTCGTGTCAGACAACCTAAAGGTGGGCCAGCAATGTGAGAAGGCAGAAAGGAGGGCTAGTGGGATACTGGGATGCATAGGGAGAGGCATCATCAGTAGAAAACAGGAAGTTTTTGGCCCTCTGTAAAGACAGTTGGTAAGATCACATCTGGAGTACTGTGTACAGTTCTGGAGACCTCATCTCTGCAAAGACATAGACAGGGTGGAGGCTGTCCAGAGGAGGGCAACCAAAAATGGTGCAGGGTCTGCACCAGAAGACATATGAAGAAAGACTAAAGGAGCTTAAGATGTACAACCTCGAGGAAAGGATGGAGAGAGGGGGGACATGATAGAAACTTTTAAATACCGCAAGGGAATCAACAAAGTCTAAGAGGGTAGCATCTTTCAGAAAAAGAGATGTGCAAGAACAAGGAGGCACAATTTAAAGATAGAGGGGGAGAACAGCGCAGAGGTAATGTGAGGAATTATTTCTTCACAGAGAGGGTTGTAGATGCATGGAACGGCCTTCCTGAGGAGGTTGTAAAGTCAAAAACAGTGAGGGAATTCGAGAATGCATGAGATAGATATAAGGCAATTATATTTATTTATTTATTTGCTTTTGTTAACTGGGTAAGCACACTAGACAGCCAAGTGCCTATTTTCAGGTGCAACCTTTAGTGGGGGGTAGGAGGAAGTAGGCTATTGGTTAACTTTTTTTATTTTTAATAATTGAGTTTGTTGGTTGTATTAAGATTGTGTATGATTTTATTTATGAATGATTGTTTATATATTTGAATTGCTGATTTTATTTTGTACGGTGCCTTGGTTTTTTTAAAGGAACCTAAAAAAATAAAAATATTATATTATTATTAACTAGGATCAGAAGCTTATCCGTTAGGTAGGGAAATGGGCAGACTAGGTAGGCCAAGCGGTCCTTATCTGCCATCAAAGTCTATGTTTCTATGTTTAGTCATTGTCAAGACTGTCAATGGAGGGTGTCAGTCCTGTGATTGTCAGTGGGGTGATACAGTCCTGTGACTGGTGGGGTTCAAACCATGCTTGTATGGGAGGGGGTGATACAATCCTGTTACTGTGGGGGGGTTGGTACAGTCCTGTGGCTGTGGGGGTGGGGGTAAAACAGTCCTGTGACTGGGGGGGACAGCCCTGTGATGGAGGAGGATGGTCCAGTCCAATGACTGTTGGGGGGTGGTCATTGCTGTGACTGATGATGGATGCTGTCAGTACTGTAACTGTTAGAGCAGTGGTACAGTCCAGTGATTGTTGAGAGGAGGGTCTGTTATGTAACTGTCAGGGATATCGTGTCATTTATTTGACTATCACGGTGAGGGTCATTCCTCTGAGTTTTGAGAGGTCTGCTTTGGTGCAATTCTACAACTTTGAGGGAAGGAAGAATTTGCAGGAAGCTGTACATGTGGCAGGAAGGTGGCATAAGGCACCAAACTAATTGACTGTTTAGTGGGGGGGGGGTGTTGAGGTTCCGATTGTGCTGGGTGGTCATCAATGCTGTGATGTACAGTGTCATGACTGGTAGGGGTGTGGATTACTGCTGTGACTGTCTGTGGAAAGTGTCATCCATATTACTGTTGGGGATATGAGTATAGTGATGTCATGGTGGTGGGGTGTAGTGCTATGATTTTTGGGAATGGGTGTCTGTCAGGCATGGGTGCCCAGTGTTGTGACTGACGGTGGAGGGTGTCAGTCCTGTGACTGTCTGAGGGGGTACAGTCCTGCAATTGTCAGGGGTGGAATGGTCAGTCCTGTGATGGTCAGAGGTCAGTGCTGTGGCTATTATGTAAGTACTGCAGAGTGGTGCACCAGTAAAGGAAAATTGATGCATAAGCAAAGCAGCCAGCTTGTAATAACAAAAGAAAAGAATGCTCAGGACTCCTAGATTCAGTTTTGCATGCAAACAAGATTTATTTTCTGGTAAGATGCCTGGCATGCATGCACTTGGGCTAGCACTTCAAGCCTTCAGTGGCCGTTCTGCAGAGGACAGGTCTAAGGAATACAAATGTGCATCTCATTTATACAGAAATGTCAAATTGATATACACCACACACTAAAAACAACATGCAAGTCAAGGTGAAAACACAGGAACAGCTTTTCCAATAGTAAACATTTAATTATTCTGTTTTTTGTATTTTGTTTTTGACACACATGGTAAACAGTTACTGATATCAGCATAATACTTAAGCATGTCTCTCTATCTTTTACTTCATTTAATTGTATACCTTTTCCTCTACAGCTATATTTATCTCTTACACTGTACTATATCCATTTCATCTCTCTCCTCGCTTTTGTCCCCACTACTGTATTTACTCCATATTAACCTTCTCTTTACTTTCACAGTTTTCATAGGATGTGAACTCCTTCCCCATCAGATAAGTATTACAAGATGTCTAACCAGTCTTATCCTTCCTAGTAACTCTCTAAGAATTGAGGATCCTTTGTGACCCCTTTCCTCTATTTTATTCTACAGGTTTAAGAAATGTCATTATGACTCCTACCTCTGTCTTCATAGTACCCTGGTAAGAGAACCTGTATATATTACCAATACTTGATATGGTTACTGTAACAGTGCACCTGCACCCATTATGGGAGGGCTGTGTATACTGTATGTGCTAAGGTCATACATACTGCAACATTTTCCCCCCTCCATAAAACTTTTTGCTTTCAATTGACTCGTGCAGGCTCTCAGCCCTATCCCTACCTCCCCTGTCCATCGCTCCCCTGTCCCAAACCATAGAGCCCGAAGTTCACATGGATTGCCTCCCTCCCCCATGACAGGGTGGCCAGAAAGGGGACAGCCATCCTTCCCTCCATCCAGTCACTTACATCCACAGCTGAGCCAGTCATCCAGGTGGTCATGTGAGACAGAGGTAGCTGGTAGGGCTTCATGGAGCCTGCGCTAGCCATTTCTGCATGTTCCCTTCTTGAGTTCCTGCCTTCACCTGGGGGAAGCCAAAGGTAAAGTCAGCATGCTTCTCCATGCATGGACAGGACAGCTATGTGATGAACGTTCAGTCTGCCTTCTTACCCCTGGCAACCTGGTATGTTCCTGAACTAGGGTCACTGATGTGGTGGGCAATAAGGCTCCTGACACCTCATCCTTCCATACCAGTGGATGAGACAGGCCTTAAACTGCAGCAAAATAATTATTTTTTACTACTGGGACAGGCAGTCAGACAACATTGGTGCCACTGCACACCGAGGAATGTTTTTTTTTTTTTTTAACAGGCCCAGCGGTAAGAGGGTGGGTTGTACCCCTGGACACCAGAGAATGTGTTAACTCTAACAGGGCCAGCAATCACAGGTGGATACTGTTATTGGCTGCCAGTTTAAAAAAAAATATTGAGCTGCTCAAGGTTCTATATATATATATATATATATCTGCTCGAGGTTTTATACATATATTTATGTGTGTGTGTGTGTGTGTGTGTGGGTGTATGTGTATATATATGATTTATTTATTTATTTAGTTTTTGTTGACTGGGTAAGTGCACTAGACAAATCCTGCCTATTTTCTGGCATGACCTGGGGGAGGGAGATACAGATGAATGCCAGCTGACCTCGAACCAGATTGAGGTGTTGGTGGTATTTTTAGTGAATCTATCTATCTATCCATCTATATATATTCATGGCAAAAACTCCATTTAATGCATCAGTTAGGGTTCTGACATGACAGTGAGGAAATTGACAGTTTAGCCAGTTATTTCAGACCACTGAGCCTCGCTTTCACCAACAGGCATTGTGGTGTGCTGCTAGGTCATTGGTCTTAACTCTCACCCCATCCACATGTAAACAAGCTGAGGTGGTGCAGTATAGGAGAATGGGGTGAGAGTTAGGACCTAAGATGCCAACGCATACCTTGATGCCTGTTGGTGGGAGTGGGGTGGGCGTGGGGTGCAAGGGGTGGCAACTCTAACATCGAATTTCCTCACTTTTGTCACTGTGGAAAAACCCTAACTGATGCATTAAACAGAGTTTTTTGCCATGAATTTCCCTTCTTTTTGAGAATGTGCAGTATAAATAGTGAATGGAATGTGGTGGTGCAAGCATGGTGCCCTTCAGTAATGGTAATGCAAGTGGAAACACAAACGGTTACAGTAACACCAACGATGATGCCAAATGGAACAGTAACACAAACAGAAGCGGAAACACAGGACGTAATCAAACATAAATCATTACGCGCATGGTCATGGTAACGCAATTGGAGACACAAATGCTTACAGTAACACCAAAGATGACGCCAAAGGCAATGAACGGAAACAGAAGCGTGTACACAAATGCAAATGATAATGCACATGGTGATAAAAAAGGATATGCAAATGTAAACAAAAACAGTAATGGAAATGCAAATAGTAACAGTAACTCAAACACAAGCACAAATGCAAAGGGTAATGCAGACAGTGACGTAAATGGAAACGCTAACGCGAACGGGCATGGAAACGCAAGCAGAAACACTAACTGTAACAGTAACATAAACACACCCACTTTTCCCCCCAAAACGTGCATTTAGAAGCACAGTGAATACAAACAATGTATCATACTTATGGCAGTTGGAGCGAAAAATGAAGTCTTAGAATACTAAATTGCTTATATCTCAGGAACCGTATGACATAGGAAAAAAATAAATTCATATTATTTATGACTTTCCTGGCTAGTTTTGTGCTTAGCCCCCTAGTGGGTAGCTAAGCATTTTTCTGATGAAAAGTCCATATCCTTTGTAAAAAAAGCCTCAGCTCAAAGGTATTGTAATCCTAGATTGAAATAAATAAATAAATGAAAGTCCGTATCTTGAACTGTTTTCGAGATATGGGCCCCGAAAGGCGCGGCGGACACCGTAATGTTAGTCTATGGGAAAATAGTCAATTTCGAAGTGCTGTAACTTTGCAGCCCTCTAATATTGTGTCACCAAACCAGTAAAAGGCACATCTGTGGGATGTTGGCTTTCTTCCCTCTAAATTTAGGCCCCAATGACCAAACCATTCTTTTGCAGCAGGGTGGCAAAGATTTCCTGTTATTTTGGTCATAGTTTCACAAAGTAGTGTCGTGATTTGTGACACTTTCTCAAAAATAAATCATGAAAGTGTCGGAAGTGCGACACTACTTTGCAACACTACAGTTTACAAAAATTTAAAAAACATATTTCTGGGGGTATTTAACCCCCTTAAAAAGACATGGCTAGCATCCTCAGGGCTTGACTACGTGAACACAGCAAGAACTGTGACCCTAGAGGGTCCCAAATTTAAATGCCAAGCATTTCTTTGACCAGTAACTGAAAAGAATGTTGGATTTGCGACACTGCAGGGGTTATTTGTGAAAGTAAAAACTACATTTGAGACACTGTCAAACTTTTTGCTAACTTTTTCCATTGACTTTAATGGGAGACTTGTTTTTTGAATAAGTTTTGAACCATTTAATATTTTTTCACAAAATCTTTGAAAGGCACATTGGGGACCCTGGCTGCATGTTCCCTGTGGGTTTAGGACTGGTCGCACAGACCTTCAGGCCCAAGCAAAGAATGCACAAAAATGCGTAATTACCACATTCTACGGTGCTATGTAGCTCCGCAACTGTATATCCGACCAATATGAAACTTGGTAGATCCAGAGATCTATGGTACCGCTTTGAGCATGCTAAATTTCAGGCAAATATGTTATATGGTGGCAAAGTTATTAAGCTGCCAAATTTCAGAGTTTAACCTTAAATGGGGTACTCAACCCTACCTATAGTGGCACTATCGTGTCACTGTAATTAATATTTATATAGATATATATACAGTGTGTGTGTATATATATAGTATATATATATATATATAAATTTCCCAGTACATTGCTCCTAACCCCTGTAAAATTTATTTACTTGTTGAATTTTGTTGACCAGGTAGGACCACTGAAACTAGAAGTCCTTTTTTCAGGGGCGACCGGGGGTGGGTACAGATGGTAACTAACTGAAACTGAACCTGATGAAGCTGTTGGTGGTATTTTAGTGAGTGGGGAAAACTGGCCAGGACACCAGTGAAATGCCCCTACTCTTTTTAAGAAGTGCCATAGGATCTTTAATGTCCACCTGAACAACCACCAGAACATACAGAAAGGACCTCGGTTTAACATCTCATCTGAAAGACAGCATAACTCCCTCATGCTGCACTATAGTGCCAGTACTGAGATTTAACCCAAGTGTCTGGTGCAGGCATAGAACCTACAGCCTTCTGATCTTCCAGCCTCAGAGGCGAGTGTGCAACCAGCTGAGTCACTAACACTGAAAATAGCATTATGCTGCCTTGTTGGCTCTGACCAGAGTTTGTTTGGTTAAACAGTCTGTATGTACATCCCACCTGCACTGGGAATCCAACCATACTTCCATATATTTATAGGAGCTCACTTGCTTCAGGACTGAATCTGTTTTTGTTGTAACATTTAATATTTGATTTGTGTTATTGTATTTACAATCAGTTCTGCTTGTCTGCCTCAGCTGTGGACCACCTCAATTTAGCATACAAGCAGAACAGCGTACTAGTGGGAATTGTTGTTTGTTCATTAAACAACTTCAGCAATCATCACTGTGACTCCTTGCAACTGTCCCACTGACATAATAGTGCATTTCAACAAAGACTTTATTGCACCTTATTTCATATTTAAAAAAAAGACTAATAGGGAGTGTAACTTTATTAAATACTGTGGGCTACTTTAAAAAGGTTTAAAAAGTAAAAATGATTTAAAAGAAGCAGCAGAAATGCGACTCAAACAGTGAGTTAAAAAGCAGTCAGTACATTCAGATCACAACTCGCTCTCAATGCTGTTTGCTGTATTATTTTCTGCTTTCTCCCCGTGTATGCATTAGTAGCTCATATTGTTCTGCTCTTTCCATCATGAGAGCTAACCAGCAGTAGGCTCAAACTGCAGACCAAGTGACTGGGAGAGGGAAATGGCATTTTCCATGAGCAAATGGCCAGAGAGTGGAACCCCACGATCCTGAGAGGCTGTAAACCAGCGTAGTTAAGCTTCTTTGACCTGTGCTCCACTCCTGGAGGATGCTCTCCTTATTCCTTAGAAATCTGCCTGCACTAGAAATGGAAGGGACACCTTTTCAATCAGGACCATTTTCTGGGCAAGAGACAATACGTTTCATTTAGTTTTATCCATGTCTCTGCCACAGAACGTCCCATACAGCCTTGTACAGCTGAAGGAATGCAGATCTGCTGCTAGGTGAAGCCGCACCTTTTATATTAAGTGCTTAAGCACTAGTGGAGGCTTCACACCTAATTAGTGGATTAGGCAGCTGTCCAAACACCACTTAACACACAGGATGTCTCAAAAATGTGGGTATACAAAAGGAATTACACAGGCATACAACTAGACAGTTTAACACTGAGTTAACAGACAAAAAAACGGGACCAGACTAAAAGTGGCATACATCCAGAAAAGGCATACATCCAAAATGCATACAAGTGGAACAGACTGTATTACCAAATATCATTACATGAGATTTTTGTCATTTAGCACTATGTTGTGTGCTATAAAGTCGTCTTGCAATCTATCAAAATGATTTGTAGATTGATCTGAATTTCTGCTATTGATTTGCCTTCTAAATATAAAACTATGTCATTTGCATACAGATGGTGCTGGGCCTCCATTATAAGAGGCCCAATTCCATCCGTACACAGACTGTACAAAATCAGTCCCACCATTGACCCCCTGAGGACTCCTTATTTAATGTAGTCAGCCTGAGATCTAAAATTCCCTAGACAGACCATTTGTGTTAAATAGAATGAGGCCTGTACAAGTGTTCATGTTCTCTCTGATTAAGGCTCTGGATCTAGCAACAGTGAGGCTGATTTGGAAGATGAAGGTATTATTTTTATTTTTCTGTCTGCTCTCAGACTCATCATCCAATTGTCTGATGCAAAAATGTACTGTACCTCCTAAGTAGTCATTATGATGGGCCCATGTTGGACTGGGTATTTCATTTTCTCTCTAGCTGATGTGATAACGCTAGTGGTAAAACTTTCTATTTGTATTGATTTAATTTACTATTTGAAAAGCTCCTTTGGGCAGTGCTCAGGTACAAGGAGGTCTTGGTTAGGACAGGCAATAGTACAACAACTCAAAAATACAAAATGTATCACAGTACTGAGGCAGCAAAAAGTAAAAAAATATACATTACATACAGCGGGGGAAAACACAAGATATGAATGGCAGTAAAGGCATATACACAGGGCATTACACTGGTGCACAAAGTGAAAGATAAATTGAACCACACAGTGATTTTCCAGTAACATTTTGAATAGTGAGAGGCTAGGCTAACCAGCATGTTTATTCCAATAAGTGGGGATGCTCTGAGTGTCATTTTGCTAAAGTTGGATAGGTGCCTGGGGACTTTAGGAATATGACAGCACTCATCCTAAGATAATATTAGCACAAGTATCTCTAGAAGAGGGCCATACTATATGATGGTGGTGGGGTAGTTTTCAAAGCCTTGTAAGACCAGCAATGCAGGATTTTTAGCTGTCTAGTGGTAAGAGAGGGTCATCCGATTGCTTTCTAGTGTGAGCTGTGATTAGTTATAGGTTTAGGCTGATAATGAATTAAGAGTGTTATGTGATATAGGACATCAGGTTTGGCTAGGTTCACAATTGAGGCACTCCTATAGAACAGGTTTCCATAGTTAAGAAAAGGCAAGAATGTGACTTGGATAAATCTTTTTCTTGACTCCATAGAGAAGCAGAATTTGTTTCACAGAATCACAGACATCTGACTGCAGAAAAAGACCTCATCAGCCCATCGAGTCTGCCCTTTCCCTCCTCCCCTACTCATCTCCACTCTTATGGGTACCCCCTTCCCCTTCCCCTCCCTTCCCAATCCCATATGTCTGTCCCATGTCCTCTTAAGTCCCTCCACCATTTTGAGCTACACAACCTCCTCTGATAGTTTATTACGGGCTTCCACCACTCTCTCAGTGAAGAACCAACCCCTCACATTGCCTCTATATCTTCCACCTTCCAATCTTAGGCTGTGCCCTCTAGTGCTAGCCCCCTCCTTCCTTCTGAACAAGCTCCCCTTCTTCACCTTATTGGTCCCCTTCACATATTTAAAAGTTTTGATCATGTCCCCTCTTTCCCTTCTAGCCTTCAGTGGGTACAGATCCAGTTCCCTATACCTCAGTTCATATGGTTTCCTTTGCATACCGTGCACCATCTTAGTAGCTCTCCTCTGAAACCTTTCCATCCCATCGATATCCTTGAATAGGTACGATATCCAGAACTTTACCCCGTACGCCAGGTGCTGTTTCACCATTGCCTTGTAAAGAGGCATCAGCACCTCCCTCTTTCTGCTTGTTACGCTCTTCCCAGTGGATACCAACATTCCATTTGCTTTCCCCACTGCCTTGCTACACTGGCTTCCCACCTTGAGGTTGCTTGATACTATAATTTCCAGTCCCTCTCCTGCTCTGTTTTTTTGATTTCCTCCCCTCCAAGAGCGTAAGCAGCTTGCTGGTTTTTGTGCCCCAGATGCATCACAGCACACTTTTTCGCACTGAAATTTGGTTGCAAAGTTTCTGACCACCCCTCCAGAATCTTCAGGTCCTGCCTTATAACCTCCACCCCCCCCCAGAATGTCCCCCCTTTTGCAGATCTTTGTATCATCCATGAATAGGCACACTCTTTCCTCCAGACCTTCTGCTATATCACTGATTATATCACTGATGTACATATTAAAAAGGAGAGGTCCCAGCACCGACTGCTGGAACACTCCACTCTTTACCCCCTAACCCTGGAATGGACACCATTCACCACCAATCTCTAGCTTCTGCCCACCAACCAGTTTTCCACCAATCTAGTTATCTTCTGTTCCACCTCTAAGCTTTGTCACTTATTTACTAGCCTTCTGTGAGGGACAGTGTTGAAGGCCTTACTGAAGTCCAGACAGGCCATGTCCATCCCCCCCTGGTCAGCCACCTGCATCACCCAACTGAAGAACTCTATCAGATTCATCTGGCAGGACCTCATATTCATGAATCCATGCTGCCTTTTTTTTTTTTTTTTTACCAATTATTTTACCAGGTGAGACACACTAAGTTGAAAGCTTGTTTGCAGGTGCAACCTGGGAGCACGAGGAAGTTAAGTGACTTGCTCAGGGTCACACAGTATGCAAGTGGGGGCTGTGGGATTCAAACCCAGGTCTACAGATTTGCAGCTCAGAGCCTTAGACCACTGCGCCATACTACCTCCTCCTGCCTTTTGTTCTGCAGACTTCTGTCCACCAGGTAGTACACCACCCTTTCCTTTATTAGTGCCTCCATCACCTTTCCAACCACCAGATGAGGCTAACCAGGCAATAATTTTCCACAGCCTCCATGCTGCCCCTCTTGTGCAGTGGCAGCACATCTGCCCTCCTTCAGTCCCCTGGCACACCCCCTATATTCACATACAAGTTAAACAGTCTTGTCAGTGCGACTGCCAGCTCCTCCCAGAGCACCCATGGGTGTAAGCCATCTGGCCCCATTGCCTTGTCCACCTTTAACCTGCCCAGTTCCTCCCTTACCCTATCAATGCTGAAAATTCTAAGATCCACCTCTTTGCCTTCCTTGCCCTTCCCCCCCAGCTCTGGTCCCCTGCCCTCCCCCTCCTCCATGAAGACCGAGCAGAAGTAGTTATTTAACACCTCTGCTTTTTCAAAGTTCCCGTCCCATTGTATCCCTTCCTCCCCCCATAACCATACTATCCCCTGCCTCTCCTTCCTTCTTTCCCCTACATACCTAAAAAAAGTTTTATGTCCCCCTTTGGCCCACTTTGTTATGTTCTCCTCAGTATCTGCTTTAGCCCTCCTTATCTGCTGCCCTGCTAACCTTTTCTTTTCTCTATAAGCTTCCCTGTCACCCCCCTTTGTATTTACTTATATTCCCTAAATGTTCTTTTCCCTTCCCTGACTGCCTCTGCCACCTCCCTTGTAAACCAGAGCAGTCTCCTCCTTTTTTTCTTTTTTCTCACCTTCTTAATGCAAATTTCAGTGGCCTTTAATATTGCTCCTTTGATAGCTCCCCATAGCTCCTCTACATCCCTTATATCCCCCTACCCTGCCATTTCCTCCTCAAATATCCTCCTCATTTTGTTAAAGTGCATCTTTCTGAAGTCCACCACCCTTGTTCTAGTCTGATTTGTCTCCCTCCCAGTTTTTACCCTGAACCTCACAGTCTTGTGATCACTAGTTCCTAATCTGTCACCCACCTCCACCTCCTCCATACTCTCCCTATTTGTGAGGATTACATCCAGCAGATTTTCTCCCCTAGTGGTCTCCCTGACTAGCTGATGCATAAATACACCTTGCAACTCTTCTAGAATCCCGCTGCTCCTAACTGATAGTGCAGCTGGGATCCCCAGTCCACACTGGGGAGATTTAGGTCCCCCACTAGCAGATGCTCCCCCTTGAGGGCCATCTTTGTAACTGCCAGTATCTGCTGCCTATTCCCTTCCTCCCCCTGCAGTGGTGGTCTGAAGACCATCCCTGTCCTCAGTGATTCCCCAGTCCGGCTGTCAAGCATGACCCACATGAACTCCACCTCCCTCACCTCCTCCTCCTGTCCTTCCATTGCCCTAATGTCATCTTTGATGTATAATGCCACCCCATCCTCTCTCTTACCAGCCCTGTCCTTCCTAAACAGTCTGTAACCTGGGATAACTGTCTCCCAGGCATGATGTTCTGTCCACCATGTCACACATACCACTACTATGTCTAGTCCCTCATCCATCATGATGGCCTCCAAGTCTACCATTTTTGTCCCTAAGTTACTGGCACTGGCTGATAATCCCTTCCACCAGGACCCCCTTCCCCCACTACTCTCCCATACTGACGTTTGTTTTTTCCTGCTTTCTACCAGATCTGTATTTTTATCCTGGAGGGGATGCTGAGATCCTTCCATCTCTTCTGCTACTTTGAGTGGCCCCTTCCTTGACCCCCCATGAACTCAGTTTAAATTATAATTTCTTTCTATAAAGTCCCCTAACCTTCTCTTTGGCACTGCTTGTCCTTCCCTGCTCAGGTGTAGTCTGTCCAGGGAAAATAGGCTCTCATCCTCCCACTTTGCTCCCCACCACTCCAAACCCCATATGTCTGCACCAGCCCCCCAGCCAAAGATTAAATTCTTCAGTCTTCTATTTTCTTAATGTGCTTGCCCATGGCACAGAACGAACCTCCAAGAAAGCCAAAAACTTGAACCCCCGACTACTGCAGAACCTAGCAAGCTCCCTGAACCTAGCTTGTACTTCCATGAGACTACCCTCTCCAGATCATTGGTGCCTAGGTGGAACACCAAGTGTGATCTTGCATCTTGCTGCTTGCCCCATGAGGGTATATTGTGCCTAATCTTTAGCACTGTCATTCGTGGCATACACTCAACCCAAATGGTGCTGCCCCTGCCTTTATTATCTCCCATCTGATTCATTTTAGTATTGAGTCCCCTATGAGTACTACCATTCTTCTCCCTTCCATCTGCTTGCATTTTGCTTACACCCCTTTCCTGGCATACCATTACCCTCCTTTGTTGCTTTATCCCCCTTGCCCATCTCCTTTCCCAGAGTTTTTCTTTCCTCCTGGATGGAATCCCTCATTACCCACCCTCTGGTGCCAACACCAGTCCCCTCATCCTAGCCTCCCCTTTTGGTGGCTCTGCCCTTCCCCCCTCCCTTTGCTCCTTTTCTTCCTCTCTACTGCCTGAATCTCTCTGCGTATGTGTACCCTCTCCCTTTCCCCCTATCTCTTTCCATTCCCTTCCTGAGCTTAATGTAGGCTCCCTCCCTGTCATTTCTGTGCTGTGTGTCCCCATTGAGACTGCTTTCACCCCCTCCTCTTGCAGGTTTTGGCTACTCCCTTCCAGGTTCCCACTGAAGGTGCATCCGCCATTCCTGATCCTTCAAACATCTTTTCCCCACCCCTCGGCTCCCACAAATTCTTCGTTGCTGCACTCCATGCCTTCCTCACCCTCAGGTGCCCCCCAAGGTGTGTATCTGTTTCCCTGCTGTGCCCCCTTGCTTCACAGCCTATTGCAAGAAGCCCTCCTCCCTAATTTGTGCCCCTTCCCTGATGTTGTTAGCTGTGCTTTTTTTGATCCTACCACTTGCCACTTCCCCTGGCTCCTCTCTTCCCTTACTTCTCTTGTTCCTAATTCTCCTGTGGCCTCACTTGTGCTCCCCCTTATTTGTTTCTGCCTCTCTGCAGTCCTTCCACCTTCTACTAGTGTCCACCCCTGCACCTGTTCCTAAAACCCCTGCAACCCCACCTATGTTCTCTCTTTCACCTTCCAACCAACTCCTTGGACCTCCTCCAATCCTTTCACCTTCCCTTCTTTCCTACCCTGCTTAGGACTCACCTCAGCCACCCCATCTCATCTCTTAGCAGTTTAAGCTATCTGTACAATGTGCAGCCCCCCAGCCTCCATGCTATATCCAATACCATGGCTGCCTCACATCCACAGCACCCCACAAGCCTCCCAAAGATTCCCCATATCCTAGAGGCCCAGACACCATAAGCACTACCTGTCTGATCCTGATTAAGGCTACCTCTTCAACTTTGCTGTCCATCCCATTTGATCTCCTTTGTCTTAAAACAATGAAATAATACCCCTTAAATAACAAAAGACACAGAATCAGTTAGTACTGTAACTTTTGTTCCCCTCACCCTAGCCTTCCTACAATTGCTACCCTTCTACGTCTGTACCAAAATTCTTTCTCCCCTTTAGTTTAAAAAGACTCCCTTAGAAATAAAAGTCCTTATGCAATAGAAAATGTCAGATACACTTAATTTTACCCTGCCTCCCTAATACCTTCTACTTGTAAATGTCCCTACTACTTAAATCATTTTACTTTGTTCTTAAGTGAACTTGATAGAAATATATCATTAGAAATATAGAAGTCCCTTAGCTATAAAAAGTCACTTTAGAAATGCTTAGAAATGCTTACAGGAAAAAAGTCCCCATCTGTAGGAAAAAGACCACAGTTCTCTGCTGCTTTTGAAATGCTTAGAAATATTTACTGTAGAAAAAGTCCACCTTTGTCAGTCCACATTTGTAGGAAAATGTCATCATTTGTAAGTCCACATTTGAAGGAAAAAAATCCACATTTGTAAGCCCACATTTGTAGGAAAAAGTCCATACTTCTCTGCTGCTCGCCTTCCCGTAACTGAAAGTTCCTTATCAATATCCAGCCCCTCATTTCCTCCCAGTGGCCTCTCCCTTTCCAAGACAAAAGCTCCCCTCCTCCTCCTTTTGCATTGGTACCTTCTTCTGGGAGGAGTCCAGTAGCCTATTTAATTCATGGCAGGGAGTGGGGAAGGGGAGGTGGGCATATTTTTGGGTTTGCAGTTAGTGGGGCTCTGCCTTTTAAAGCCCTGTTGCACTTCTGAAACTGGCGCCTGTTCCTTCTCTGCACCCTGTTTTACTCTTTTGCTGGTGGCAGTTCCTGATTGGTGGCACGGCTGCCAAAACGCTAGCTGCAGCTGATGACGCTCTCAACTGTGGCTACAGTCACCAAAAATGCTGGTTGCAGCTGTGGCCACTGATTCCCTCCACTGCTGCTCTGGCCACTGACAAACAGTGCTGTCTGCGGCTATGGCCACATCTTTCCCCAACAAAGAAGCCCTGGTTTTTCTGTACCAGAAACCTGCTTTAGTCTTGGATGTAGTTTTTTTACATAGATTATATGGATGTTGAAGGAAAGCTCACAGTCAAGGCAGAAGCTCAGATATTTGAACGTACCTACCTGTAATAATCTATCACCAGTCAGGGTGGGGATGCAGGGGGAGGAGCATTTAGTGAGTGCTTGCAGTTAGGGATAAACATCATGAATAGGGTGTTCACAGCATTGAGGAGGAGTTTGAAAGCAATCAGATTGTGCTGAAATGCATCAAAAGCCATCTGGAGGTCCTTTTGTGCAGCAGATAGAGTAGGTCTAGCAAAATACAGTAAAGTGTCATCAGCATAACAGTGTACTCTGGCATAATGTATGTTTTCCCTGAGGCTATTTGTGTATATTGGAAATAAGAGCAGACCTACTACTGACCCTTGGGGCATTCCTTTGCACAGTGTCAAGCAAGAGGATGATAAACCCTCAAGTTTTAATTACTGCTGCCATCCTGTAAAGTAATTTTTGAGCCAAGATACATCAGAGGCAATAATTCCTCTTTCTGTGGGGTTTTGCAGCAAATTGTGATGGCTAACTGCATCAAAGGCTTTACTGAGATCTAGGAAAATGGCAATATTTAGGAGTTTCTTGCCCAGGATGGAGAAATTGTCATTGGTAACCTTGATTAAGATAATTAGTTGCTGTGCATAGCTTTGAAACCCGATTGTGATGGCGAGATAAAGCTGAACTTGTCCAGGTACTCACATAGCTGCTCAATAACCAGTTTCATTTTCTGGACAAGCAAAGTACCAATATTGCCATTTTTTTAGACCTCAGTAAAGCCTTTGGCAAAGTAAATCATCACTTCTTGAAGCACAAACTCACAGAAATAGGAAGCAGTCCCTCCACTGTTACAAGATTCAAAAACACCAAAGGGTGTGAAGGGATACCACCGGACATCTGGGCTGCCTTGGACTGGGGCAGCATGTGAGAAGAGGGAAGCAATGGCTACCTGGGACTGCTTAAACTGGGCCAGAGTGTGGTAAGGGATAACACTGGACACCTGGACTGCCTGGACTGGGTCAGTACATGGGAAGGGGGTATCCCGGGACACCTGGGACTGCTTGTACTCTTGCAGGGTGCAGGTTGCAGGTACAACTGGACATCCAGAACTGCACAGACTCAGCAGGGCATGGTTGACAGGTACCACTGGAAATCTGGGAGGACTCCTTGGACTGGGATAATGTGTGAGAAGGGGCAACCACAGGACACCTGGGACTGCTTGCACTAGGCAAGGTATGTCTGGTAGGTACCACTGGACATCAGTGACTGGTTGGACCAGGGCAGGCTATGAAAAGTGGTACCACTGGACACCTGGGACTGCTTGTATTAGAGCAGAGTGATGAGTGATGGTATCTCTGAACACCAAGGACTAGTTGGTCTGGGGAAAGGTATGGAAAATGGAATCACTGGACACCGATGACTACATGGATTGGGGCTGGGTGTAAGAAGGAGGTACCACTGGTCACTCAGGACTGCTTGAACTTGGGCAGGTTGTGGGAAGTGGCTACAAATGTATCCCTGAGACAGCTTGTCCTCAAATAGAGTGTGGGTGGTAGGTAACACCCAACACCTGGTACCAGTACACCAAAACAAAACCAGTGTATACAGACTTGAGTATTTACTGCCAAGATTTATTTCAAGCACATCACACAAATAGGTGTAATAGCCTTGTTCTTGGTGCATCAAGGGGTGCTGCCTCTTTGTCAGGGGGTGTGGCCCACTTGACATCTGGACTGCTTGGACTGGGAAGACTGTGGGTAACATGTATCACATGACGCCTGGGACTGCTTGGGCTACCACTGGACAACTTGGCCTGCTTGTATTGGAGCATGGTGAGGGAAGAAGATACCACTGAACACATAGGATTGCTTGTCATTTGGCAGGGTGTGGGTGGCAGGTACCACTGGACACCTGTGACTGCTTGGACTAGGCAGGGTGTGGGTGGCACCTACAGTACCACTGGACACCAGAGACTATTTAGACCAGAGCAGGAGGCCTGGAGTAGGGTGTGGAAAGTGATATGACTGAACACCTGGGGCTGCTTGTTTTGTGGTAGGGTGGTGGGTGGTTGGTACCACTGGACAGCAGAGACTTCTTGAACTGGGGCATGGTATTGAAAAGAGTAAGCAGGAGAACCTGTCAAACAAGACCAATGAGTTGCTGCTTCCCCATGAAAGTCTAGGAGACAACAAAAGCAAAAAAGCGGTGTGCAAAAATAGTATAACAAAAGTGCAGTGCAAGAGTAAACACAAAGGTTTATTATGGCATACAAAAATAGACAATAAAACAACCCCAGGGCTTCAAACTCCTGTGGGTTCTGCCTTGGGAAGGGGCTCCAGAAACCCAGCCTTCTTAAATATCATACGTTTGAAGGTATATACTTCTCAACAGAGGTTAAATGGGGGTGGGCTAGAAACATACATATGTGTAGTATTTCAAGTGGTAAATTAAACAAGCAATATTTTTGAAAGAAAAAATTCAGCAGCATAAGAGACGTAAAATCTACAGAAATGTCAGCAAAACAAAAAAAAACAAAAGACGAGCAAAAAACATAATGCTGTAGACATAACTGGCAAAATGCAACAGGTAAAAATAACAATAGTGAAATAAATATCAGGGCCAGAAAAAAATCAGCTGATATGTTTTCAGTGCAGTTCTCCAATTCTGTTACTAGAAGACTGTAAGAGAATCAGGAGTTACACAAAAATAGTTACTAGACAATAATCCAAATATTGCTAACAGCAATGAACTTAGTGATGCAAAAAGATATAATCAAAGAAAGGGGACAACATCCCACTATTCATTTAATCCCACAGGGACAAAGTGCCCCCATATTGTGGATAAGCTTACTTTCACATTGTAACAGATTTCTGAGTCATTTACCCCCACGAGGGTTGGATGCAATGTGGTCCAAGCCTACAAAATGAAATGATTCGAGATCTGAATTGTGGAACTTATGCCAATATGTAACCACTTGGGTATCACATTTGTAACTAGTGATAGATCTAACATGGTCTTGAATTCTCTCTTTCATTGGCGAGATAGTCTGACCAATGTAGAAAGAAGTGAAGTTGCACCAAAGAGCTTGCACGGCAAATACACTTTATTACTGAATCCAATTCCATTAGTCCCAAAGTGACTAGTGCCATTAAATGTTTTTGGCATATCCTTACACAGATCCTGATCTCAGAGAGGTCATCAGTGACAGACCCAGAGTGGTTTATTATAAAGGTAGAAGTATCAAATACCATGTATGCCATAGTTTTCTTTTTTTACCCTCATGACCATGCATAGTATAACAGGTATTTCATGCTCTGTGGGCTTTTTTACTGTGGTTCACGTAATGTGTATCAATATTCATGGCTCAGCAGAGTGCATGAAAGTCCAGCCAATGGTGCCACTTATGAGATCCATCAGCTCATCACATGTAAAATACTTTTTGTCAGATACGCTCTTTGGTGTGACTGCCCTTCTCTCTACATTGGACACATTATCCATTCAATGAAAGAGAGAGAGAGAGAGTTCAAGAGCACTGATACAATAATAAAAGTGTGGTCTCAGTTCATTAAGGAATTCATATTCACATGCAAACATGCATCCACAAACACACAAAATAAATCAGTAACTTACCAGATGGGAGACATGGCAAACTGGAGCATGCCTGCACCTCACGAGAAAGGGAGTGCAGACAAAGTGAGGAGTTGGAACCAGTAAGGGAGGAGGGGAGAACACTACAGAGCAGAAAGAAAACAGGTGCGCTCGTAAGGCAAAGCTCAGTAGTGCAGACACAAGGTAGCCAACCAAGCAAGTACTGTACATGTAAGAAAGTAGGCTGCACTCGTGGGATTCAAACCAGGAGTCCAAATGGTGTTGTAGCAAGTTTATTCCAGCATGGAGGATGAAGCAAGAGACACCAGTGCTTCGACCATTACTGGTCTTCCTCAAGGAGTGTGTCTCTTGTCTGTTTGCCTATTTAAACACATCATAGGTCATCTGATCAGGCAGCATTTAAAGTAACATAACCAGTAAACAGTTCACACATATATACAAAGTATGAAAAAAGGGATCATAAACATGGTCACACAAAACGTCCAAGACAATTATCTTAAATACTGCAAGTTAGACAAAAATTTAAATTGAGAGAGTTAATTAGTTGAGGGTGTTAATGCACTCAAAATGCCATAGAGAGTAAGTATTTTATTACTAGACAAAATATGCATTCATCCAGAAACTCTTTATGAACAGGTTGTATAAATTTACTCCATTAGTTCAGGACAGAATTTACATTTTATGTTATTCTGTATCTGGTGCATTATAGTCCTATGGTATGGTGCAAAAAAGAGAGAGAGAAAGGACAAGGGAGAAGGATGGTGTGCATTTTATAATAAATTTAATACAAGGAAAAAGTGTACAAGGTGCACAAGAGCTGTAGGAAGAGGGAACATAATTCCAAAATTAACATGTTATTTTAAAATATTTTAATGTTTTAGTAAAGATCAAGGGAAAAACATAAGACAGCAGAACATAGCTGAGGCTGGCAATAAAAAGAAGAAAAGTGGGGGGGGGTGCAAGATGAAAGTGATATGCAATATTATATTTTATTTTATTATAGCACAATAGGTGCAAAAGGTACAGCAGTATCAGTGCAAGTAGTTATAAAGTGTGAAAGAGAAAGAGGTTAGAGGGTTCATATATAGGTGGTCTGGTGTAATTAATTTACTATAATATAGGTACAAGAGCACACATAGATTTGCATAGAATGTTACTGAGTTCAGATTCAGATTTTGCAAGGCTTCATAAACTCAATTAGTGGTCCAGGCTATAAATTGAAAAAAGAGATAGATATAATTAGAATCAAACCATAAAAGAATTTCCATTATTTCCCTGTACTTATTAATCTCTCTCTCTTAAGAAATGGTGTATATAGAGGATTGTGTATGATCGCTTATACACAACAAGGGTATTTTTCACTCGAGAGGTTTCTGTGGTAACTGGAGACCTTGAGAGAGCGACTCAAGAGGTCTCGTTACCATGGAAACCTCGAGATTCGAAAAATACCCTTGTTGTGTATGAGTGATCATACACAGTCCTTTATAGTGTATGGTCACTCATAAAAAGACTGCCCTTACTTTTCTTCCTATGCATGTGTGGTTTTCGGTTCCTGCAGCCTGTTTCACTACCATGGCCATTTCTTAGTACATCGCTAGTTGTGTCTGATTAAGACAAGACTCAGCTTCCACGCATGCACACACCTTCAAGGTGTTATGCTGCACTAGCTACATAGCTAGTGCATGTCAAAGGGTTTCATAACAGAATGCACTGTTTTGTTGCTGACAAGTGTGGAGTTTGTTAGCCCCCTCGTTCCTGTATTGTCATTGTCTCTGTTGTTTGTTATATGTTTATGCATAGACTGGCCACCTATGCTTATTTGTGGTATATGTTGTCTGTTTCTATGTCTTTCCATCTAGCAAAAACAATATTTGCCCAGCTACAAAACAATAGTGGGATTTAAATGTGTATGGCCCCTTTAAGATGGCCATAATGAGACAAATCGCTTTAAAAACCCTTTTACTGTTCAAAACAAGAATTCCCTACTGTATTTAGTGTTTTCTGCCCCAAAACACTGTTTCTTCATGTTGTTTGCAATCCAGGAGTAGCGCTTTTGTATAGCTCTCCTTTGCGACAGTTCGTTGCAACCCGCACGAATGTGCGCACCTTCGTGCAGCTCGAAAATGCCGCGAACGCTAGGAGATGTTATTTTACATCTAAATTCGCTATAAAGTACTATGCCCACTTATAAAAGATGTCTAGTTGTTTATTTTAGTGAAATACTTGCAATTATGAGACCAGTTCAATGTTAGTAACTGAGAGCTTCTCCAGTCAATATTAAAGGTTGGCTTTTCTAAACACTTTCCACTAGCAGTGACAAAGAACTGATTTTAGACCCCTTTTTTAACTTTATATGCATTTCTTGTAATGTTAGTAACCTTCCCAAAAGTTAGACTATGATAGCCTCAGTAGTTCTAGTAACTAGTAATATGAAAGAATGTGAAAGAAAGCCTTGGAAGGGATTGTAATACCTGGCAGAAACTGGAGCAGCTTGTTGGTGTCTGTGCTGTGCTCTTTCTCTCTAGGAGCTGGCCGGCCATACTGCTAAGACTTTTATGCTTAGAAAGGAGGGGCTTACTGTGCGAACATGTTGTAAAACCTTCTAAGCAATATACTAATGTTTTCATTAGTCATACATACAACCAGAATATGTCATAATGCTTTATTTAATAATTATAATGTAGAAATCATTGTTTTACTTAAAGGTTTGTTTAAAACATGTGATTGATGGATCATCCATCCAATGAGTGAATTCTAGAGAGTATATATATCCAGCAGGTTAAAGAGAAGTCAGTAGCAGTCAGGATGGTGAAGTGAGTGCATCTGGAACTAGTGCCCTAGTTAAGACCTAAAGACTGCTATTCATGTTTGTGTTCTTGTTTAATATGTCTTGTCATTTTATTTTGTCCGATTAAGCTCGCTTATGCCTTATTTTACTTTGGTGCTTTGTCTGGCAGTATTCCTAATAAATCTGAAAACATTGCTGAAGTTTACAGCCTACATTGCAGTTCTTCTGTATACCACCTAGTTCCTTCCACACTGGTGTCAGAAGTGGGATCCTGGTTATATTTAACTGGTGTGTCTGTCCAAGACTCTTGTGGACTCTGTATGCAGAAGGAACAGGCACATCTTGGCATTTTTCCTAGGATTGTCACTTGCTCAGTGTCTGCAGCCTTTCATATACCCTTGTTTTCGGGCATGGAGCCGGTTGTGAGAAAGAAGGAAGGTGAACCGAAGGTTGAAGAATAACCTGGGGTGCAGGCGAGTGGAGGTGGAACAGGAGAGGAGAGTCCCCCCCTGGAGACACATGAACTGGTAAGATGGCTATGTATGCACCAGATGGAAATGGCAAAACTAAGAGAACTAGATAAGAAAGAGTATGAGGCCAGATGGGCTGATACCCTGAGGGCAATACAAGCTCTAGGTGTCAACAGACCACCAGATCAACCTGCAGGTGGACTTAAAGATCTTAAAATAGTGAAATTAACAGACTCTGATGATATAGAAGCATACATTATGACTTTTGAAAGGGTTGCTACAGCATGTGCATGGCCCAGAGATCAGTGGGTGATTTGTCTAGCTCCTTACTTAACTGGGAAAGCTCAGCTGGCATATAGTCACATGGAGGTGGCCCATGCAAATGATTATGAGCAGGTAAAAGCGGCTATATTGAAACGTTATGATATAAACACTGAGACTTACCACCAGCAGTTTTGAACATATAAGTTCCTGAATGCAGACAACCCTCAGGACGCCTATGTACGATTAAAAGGCTTATGTCATAAATGGCTCCAGCCAACTACTAAGACACTCGAACAGATCCTGGAGACCATTGTATTGGAACAATTTGTCAAGATCCTCCCACAAGATGTGCAATTATGGGTAAAAGAACATCGACCAGAGACTTCTGATGCTGCAATCCATCTTGCAGAAGACTTTATTGCTGCTAGATCTTCATGGCCAAAAGCAATTCTGCCACATAGTCATTCACCCACTATACCCAGACAGGCTGTTTCTCCTTCCTCTCCCTCTTCGACAAACCAGCCAATAGTGACAAAGGCAAATCCCAGGCTACAAAGTGGGTATAGATCAGATGTCATATGTCATGAATGTGGTGGTAAGGGACACATAGCATGATTCTGTCCTAAAAGAAAACCTGAATCCACACACTTAGCTTTAGCCAACTGGGGGCACTGTGTTACCAGTTCAAATTGGGCACAATACTGTATATGACCTTCTTGATTCAGGGGAGTAGACAGACTCTCATACAAAACACCTTATTAGACACAACTTCTAAAGATACACTTCAATCCAACAGAATAACATGTATACATGGGGACACTCATTCTTACCCCCTCTATAATTTAGACATAACAGTGCAAGGGCATACACATAACATCCAAGTGGGTGTTGTCCCTAACCTACCAGTCCCTGTACTGATTGGGCATGATTATCCTGACTTCCAGACTTTGGTATCTAACAACCTAGGTCCCACAGTAACCAGATCTCAGACAAGAGAAGGCCTGGAACAGATCTTTCCTTTCTCTTCTGATATTTACAGGGACACTATAAAAAGTAAGAAGTCAAAAGCACAAAAACAGAGGGACAAGAAGCAGTGGAACCAAGAACATTTCCAGAGGCCTGATATGGAAACTGAGTCCATGACATTAACAAAAGACTTTAAGACTGCACAACACCAAGACCCTAGTCTACGGGACTATTTTTGTCAAATAAATGATGGTAAAGAAGACAAGTATAAAATGTTTAACGGTTTATTGTACCACAGATGTGTCAACCCAAAAACTGGGGTAGTAGTAGACCAATTAGTAGTACCCAGCAAATACAGACAACAATTACTGGAATTAGCCCATGATATACCCTTAGCTGGTCATTTGGGTAGGGACTGCACATTAAATCGACTATTGCATCGAGTTTATTGGCCTGGCATTCATGAGCAGGTGGCACACTTTTGTAAAAGTTGCACAGAGTGCCAAAAAGTAGCCAGGTTAAATAAAAGCGATAAAGTACCCCTGTTGCCATTGCCACTAATAACAGCCCCTTTTGAGCGAATAGCTATGGACATAGTTGGTCCACTTCCAAAAAGTTCAAAGGGTAATCAATACATATTAGTGGTGTGTGATTACACTACTAAATACCCAGAGGCTATTCCTTTGCACACTATCACTGCTTCAAGAGTAGCAGAGGAGATAGGTAAACTTTTTAGCAGAACAGGTATACCAAAAGAAATCTTAACCGATAGAGGCAGTAATTTTTGCTCTCTCCTACTAAAAAGATTGTATAACATCTTGGGTATCTCTGCTATTCACACTACCCCATATCACCCACAAACAGATGGTCTAGTGGAATGCTTTAACCAGACACTTAAGAAAATGCTGCAAAAAATTTGTCAGGAGGAAGGTCGAAAATGGGATGTGGTTCTCCCCTATTTAACGTTTGCATATAGGGCAGTACTTCATGCCTCTACAGGGTTTTCTCCTTTCGAGTTACTCTACAGCCATAACCCGTGAGGTCCACTGGACCTGATAAAAGAACAATGGGAAGATGGGCAAATCTCACAAGGTCAAGATCCTAGTGACTATATATCCCACCTTAGAAAGAAATTATGTAGATATATAGAACTAGCACACCAAGTCAATAGTAAACAACAAGGAATACAAAAACATATATTATGACAAAGGTACAAAACATAAAGAATTCCAAGAAGGTGAGAAAGTTTTACTGTTGCTTCCATCATCAGATAATAAGTTATATATGAAGTGGCAAGGACCGTATACTGTGGCTAAACGAACAGGCCCTGTTACTTACCAGACCGAGTTGCCAGATAAAACAAAAAAACTTAATATGTTTCATGTAAACCTACTGAAGAAATGGGTAGAAAGAAAAGACCCCCCCCTGTATGTTTTATTCATCTTGAATCTTCTGTCAGTGAATTAGATACAGTGTACCAACGCTTAGATGGAAAGGGTGGCATTTCTGATCTTAGAATAAACCGTGAATTGTCTAGACAGCAAAAAGCAGAATTATATACTATGTTGCAATCCTTCACTAATTATTTCACAGGAATACCTGGCAAGGTGGTAAATGTTCATCACAACATAAAAACAACTCAGAAAGAACCTATAAGGGTAAGGCCTTACAGAATTCCGGAGAGACTTAGACCTGAAGTAGAAAGAGAACTGACAAAAATGCAGCAATTGGGCATTATTGAGCCTTCCCACAGTGATTGGAATTTCCCCATGGTCATTGTAAGTAAAAAGGAGGGTGGGGTCTGGATTTGTCTAGATTTTAGAAAGCTAAATGATATATCCAAATTTGATAGTTATCCGATGCCCCGTGTTGATGACATTCTTGATCACCTGGGAAAAGCATAGTTTGTTTCTACCCTTGACATCACCAAAGGATATTGGCAAATTCCTTTAAGTCCAAAAGACAAAGAGAAAATGGCTTTTAGTACCCCATTGGGACTATATCAATTTACTGTTATGCCATTTGGTCTCCATGGAGCTCCAGCAACCTTCCAACGGCTCATGGACAAACTCCTTTTACCGCATTCTGCATATAGCGCTGCTTATATGGATGATGTGGTGATATTAACAACACATGGTCAGACCATCTACTGCATCTAGTGACTATATTGAATGTTATTACCTCTGCGGGTTTAACGGTTAATCCAAACAAGTGTTTATTAGCCATGAAAGAAACGGAATATCTAGGCTTTCAAGTGGGTAGAGGTCGGGTACAACCCATAAAATCTAAAGTCGGGGCTGTCACAAATAGCCCAAGACCAGTGTCTAAAAAGGATGTGAGGTCTTTCTTAGGACTTGCCAGTTATTATAGGCGTTTCATCCCAAACTTCTCTATGGTTGCTAATCCCCCTTACTGAATTAACAAAAAAAGTCTGCCTGAAAAGGTGACATGGACACCAGAGTGTGAAGATGCCTTCACAACAATCAAAGCAATATTGTGTTCATTTCCAGTCCTACATTCACCTGACTTTACAGTGCCTTTCATACTACAAACAGATGCATCTAATACAGGTATAGGAGCTGTATTATCCCAAATTATAAATGGTGAGGAACATCCTATCATTTATATTTGTAGAAAGCTACATGAAAGAGAAGTTAAATATTCTACCATTGAAAAAGAATGTTTGGCAGTCTGCTGGGCCATAGAAACATTAAGATTTTATTTATGGGGAGCTGAATTTGAGTTATGGACAGACCATAACCCATTGTGTTGGCTTAATGTTATGAAGGACCATAATCCCCCGAATAATGAGATGGTACCTAGCATTGCAACCATATTGTTTTAAAGTGAAACATAGGAAGGGCAGTGAACATAACAATGCTGATTTCATGTCAAGGTATGGCTATGACCATACTATTATAGACCTCGGGTGAAGTAGATATAATTGAATTTAAAAAAAAAAGAGAAAATCAAAATTGGGACCCCGAGGTGGAGCCAGAGGAGTGGGTGGGCTTCGGCTCCATCTCTTATAATAAGAGATCTGTTCTAACTATAAACAAATGATAATCAATATCTTTTGTTATCTTAAGGTGGGAGGAGAATGTCAAAGGGTTTCATAACAGAATGCACTGTTTTGCTGCTGACAAGTGTGGAGTTTATTAGCCCCCGTTCCTGTATTGTCTTTGTCTCTGTTGTTTGTTATATGTTTATGCATAGACTGGCCACCTATGCTTATTTGTGGTATATGTTGTCTGTTTCTATATCTTTTCATCTACCAAAAACAATATTTGCCCAGCTACAAAACAATAGTGGGATTTAAATGTGTATCGCCCCTTTAAGATGGCCATAATGAGTCACATTGCTTTAAAAACCCTTTTACTGTTCAGAACAAGAATTCCCTACTGTATTTAATGTTTTCTGCCCCAAAACACTGTTTCTTCACATTGTTTGCAATCCAGGAGTAGCGCTTTTGTATAACGCTCATGTAAGTGACAGTTCGTTCTACACTCATTATCGAACGCAGCGCACTGTCGTGCAGCTTGAAAACACCGCGAACGCTAGGAGATGCTGTTTTACCTCTAAACACGCTATAAAGTACTATGCCCACTTATAAAAGATGTCTAGTTGTTTATTTCAGTGAAATACTTGCAATTATGAGACCAGTTCAATGTTAGTAACTGAGAGCTTCTCCAGTCAATATTAAAGGTTGGCTTTTGTAAACACTTTCCACTAGCAGTGACAAAGAACTGATTTTAAACCCCTTTTTTTACTTTATATGCATTTCTTGTAATGTTAGTAACCTTCCCAAAAGTTAGGCTATGATAGCCTCAGTAGTTCTAGTAACTAGTAATATGAAAGAATGTGAAAGAAAGCCTTGGAAAGGATTGTAATACCTGGCAGAAACTGGAGCAGCTTATTGGTGTCTGTGCTGTGCTCTTTCTCTCTAGGAGCCGGCCGGTCATACTGCTAAGACTTTTATGCTTAGAAAGGAGGGGCTTACTGTGCAAACATGTTGTAAAACCTTCTAAGCAATATACTAATGTTTTCATTAGTCATACATACAACCAGAATATGTCATAATGCTTTATTTAATAATTATAATGTAGAAATCATTGTTTTACTTAAAAGTTTGTTTAAAACATGTGATTGATGGATCATCCATCCAATCAGTGAATACTAGAGAATATATGTATATATATATCCAGCAGGTTAAAGAGAAGTCAGTAGCAGTCAGGATGGTGAAGTGAGTGCATTTGGAACTAGTGCCCTAGTTAAGACCTAAAGACTGCTATTCATGTTTGTGCTCTTGTTTAATATGCCTTGTCATTTTATTTTGTCCGATTAAGTTAGCTTATGCCTTATTTTACTTTGGTGCTTTGCCTGGCAGTACTCCTAATAAATCTGAAAACATTGCTGAAGTTTACAGCCTCCATTGCAATTCTTCTGTACACCGCCTAGTTCCTTCCACAGTGCAGCACAACAACTATGATGACGTAGCTAGTGCAGCATAACAACGCTGTTGGGAGCATGGATTTCCATGCTCAACAGCGTTCTACCATACACTATAATCAGTTTCTTCGTTCATCCCTTTCAGGTTTAAAGCACCTAAAGTGGCAATCCATCTGCTTTCCTTTTTCTATAACAAATTCAGTCTGTCACCCCTCTAGGCAGTATTGGAACCTGCTTGAGTCCCATGAATTTGAGGCCTACTGGGCTTGAGCTATGTGCCACTCCATAATGTGCAGCAATTGCATGTTCATGGTTCTTGTTTATGATCACTCTGGCATGTTCCTGTATTCTGACCTTTAGCGTGCGAGCTGTCATACCAACATACTGAAGGCTGCAGGTACACCAGACTATATAAACAACATACAGTATGTACTCCTACATGTCAGAAATTGATGGTTCACATCTAAGGATTAGCCAACATTTATAAATAAGGTTTTCAATTTTACCTACAATTGGACTAAAGTCCACAACAAAGGTACATGGTGTTTCCTCTTCTCTTCTCCTATTTTTTGGCACTAAAAGTGTATCTCTTGCTTGTGCCCTTGCTTTTTGTAATGTTGTTTCTAAAACAGGTCCTGATATCAATCTGGTAAACCTTGTAATAGACTATATGGACACCCAGAATACACTTTTAGTGCCAAAAAATAGGAGAAGAGAAGATGAAACACCATGTACTTTTTTTAAAAAGTGAACCATCTTTGAATCAAGTATAGTAATTAGTACAGAACCCAGGGTGACATTTAGGAAAGGGAAAAATCTGGGAGATTTATTAACTAGGAGTCACTTTCAAAGACCTGACACCAGTAGTACCTGTTGGCTCCCCCATAGACCTGAGTGGTTCCACAGAAGTGGTAATTACAACATTTGCTGTTATGCCTCTATGGGTAATTTATATGTACATCCCTTGGAACATAAACAGCTAAGATAGGCCAATTTATGACATGTAGGAGTACATTCTTTATGTTGTTTATATAGTCTGATGTACCTGCGACCTTCAGTATGTTGGTATGACAACACGCATGTTGAAGGTCAGAATACAGGAACATGTCAGAGCAATCACAAACAAGAACTATGAAAATGCAATTGCTGCACATTATGGAGTAGCACATAGATCAAGCCCAGCAGGCCTCAAATTCATGGAACTCAAGCAGGTTGCTGTACTGCCCAGATGGGGTGACAGACTAAATTTTTTATAGAAAAAGGAAAGCAGATGGATTGCCACTTTGGTGCTTTAAACCCAAAAAGGATGAATGAAGAAATTGATTATAGAGCCTTTCTTAAGGGAGATTAATAAGTACAAGGAAATAATGGACATTATTTTATGGTTAATTATATCTATCATTTTTTTCCAATTTATAGCCTGGACCACTAATTGAGTTTATGAAACCTTGCAAAATCTGGATCTGGACTCAGTTACATTTTAAGCAAACCCATTTGTGCTCTTGTACGTATATTATAGTGAATTTATTATACCAGATCACCTATATATCAGCTCTCTGACCTCTTTCTCCTTCACACTTTATAACCACTTGCACTGATACTGTTGCACCTTTTGTACCCATTGTGCTATAATAAAATGTAATATTGCATATTACTTTGATCTTGCACCCCATGCTTCTTTTTTTTCTTGCCTGCCTCAGTTCTGTCTTGCTCTTTTATGTTCCTCCCTTGATCCTTACTAAAACATTAAAATACTTTAAAATAATATGTTAGTTTTGGAATTATGTTCCCTCTTCCTACAGCGCTTGTGCATCTCATGCACTTTTTCCTTGTATTAAGCTTATTATAAGATGCACACTATCCTTCTCCCTATTCCTCTTGTTCTGTCTATCTCTTTTGCACCATACCATGGGACTATAATGCACCAGATACAAAATAACATAAAATGAACTAATGGAGTAAATTTATTCAACTTGTTCATAAAAAGTTTCTGGATGAATGCATATTAAGTCTAGTAATAGAATATTTACTCTCTATGATACTTTGAGAGCATTAACTCCCTCAACTAATTAACTCTCTCGATTTACTTTTTTGTCCAACATGCAGTATTTAAAATAATTGTCTTGAACATTTTGTATGACCATGTTTATGATCCCTTTTTTCATAATTTGTATATATGTGTGAACTGTTTAATAGTTATGTTACTTTAAATGCTGCCTGATCAAATGACCTATGACGTGTTTAAATAGGCAAACTGGTAGACAAGAGATACACTCCCTGAGGTAGACCAGTAATGGTGGAAGCACTGGGGTATCTTGCTTCATCCTCCATGCTGGAATAAACTTGCTACAATGCCATTTGGACTCCTGGTTTGAATCCCACAAGTGCAGCATACTTTCTTACATGAGACCCACACAGAGGCCTGACACATGGACAGTTGGAGCTCCAAAGTGGGGGTTCATCAGGAGGATGGGTGACAGGAGCAGGTGTGGTGGAGGAATTCCAGCTGGTGCCAGAGGGAGCCAGGGGAGGTGGGGGGCAGAGGGAGGAGAGGAGAGGAGCAGGTTCCAGAGTCTGGGTAGTCAATAGGAGAAGGCTGATTATTCAGCTGAGGAGTATGTGTGTAAGGAGTGGCAAAAAGTGTGATCACCCTGCAATGAAGAGTGCATGAGGCAGGGGAAAGAGGAAAGAGAAGTGAGGAGAGGTAAGAGGAAAGGGAACCAAGCCAATATCTGGATATGAAGGAGATGCAGTGAGACTAGTGATGGGACAGTAGTGGGGGGATGAATAGGGAGGAGTAGAGGGAAGAGTGCCTTGTATGAGGGGAGGTGTTTGTAGCAAAGCAGCAAAACACACTACAGAGGGTGTCCAGTCTGGCAAGAGAAGTGGAGGGGGAGGCTCCATAGACCACATCAGCTTACTTAAAAACAGGGAGCACCATTCTGGTAACAAGATCCTTCTGGATCTGTGTAGATAAGCAGTCTTTGTTGTGGTACAAAGCACCAAGCTTGGGGCAGAGTTTTGCATGGATGGAATCAATTTCACCTCTGTTAAGAAGTATATACTTTTAAATGCATTGCATTTAAGAAGGTTGGGCTTCCTGAGCTCCTACCCCCCCCCCACTCCCGAGGAAGAATTTGCTAGAGCTTGAAGTGCCAGGGTTGTTTTCATTGTTCATTTTTCTATGCCACAATATAGATCCTTTTTTCACTCTGCCATTGGGCTTTTGTTATACTGTTTTTACACACCTTATTTTTGCTTTTTGTTCTATTCTACATAAATGAGTACCACTTGACACTTCAGACTTTTTGGACTAGGGCAAGGGGAGGGAGTGATGGGTATTACTTGACACCAGAAATTGACTGGTACTAGTTGTGGGAAGGGCTTTCCGCTGGATACCAGGGATTGCTTGGACTGGGACAGACTGTGAGAATGGGGTACTAATGAACACCTGGGATTGTTTGGACTGGGCCAATGTGTGGGAAGAGGTACCACTGTACACCTGGGACTGCTTAGATAGGAGCTTGGTGTGAGAAGGAGGAACCTCTGGACATCTGGAACTGATTGGACAGGGGCAGGGTGTGAAAAGGAGAAAACTATTGGACACCTGGGACTGCTTGGAAAAGGGCAGCATGTGGGAAGGGGGTACCACTGGACACCTGAGACTGCTTGGACAGGGCAGGATGTGAAAAGGGAGAACCACTGGACACCTGGACTGCTTGGATTGGGGCATTTTGTGGTAAGGGGTTACCACTGAACACCAGGGACTGCTTGTACTCTGGTAGGATGTGGGTGACTGATACCACCAGACACCTGGGAGTGCTAGGACTGGGCAGGCAGTGGGTGTTGGATACCACTGGACACCTAGGACTGATAGGACAGGGGCAGTTTATAAGAAAGGGGAACCACTGGATACCTGGGACTGCCTGGATTGGGGCAGGGTGTGAGAAGGGGGTACCACTAGACACATGTGACTGCTAGTATTGGGGCAGGGTGTGGGTGTCATGTACCACTGAACACCAGGGATTGCTTGAAGTGGGGCAGGGTGTGGAATTGGGTATCAGTGGACACCTAGGACAGGCTGATCTGGGAGAGGAAGTGGAAATGGGTACCACTACACACCTCGGACTTCCAGGACAGGGATAGGGTATGAGAAGTGGTAATCTTTGGCCACCTGGCACTGCTTCAACTGGGGCAGGGTGTAGGAATGGGTACTACTGGACACCTTGAACCAGAGAAGGGTGTGGGTTGCGGGTACCACTAGACACCTAGGACTGCTTGGACTAGGAGAGAGTGTGAGAAAGGGTATGACTAAACACCTGTAACTACTTTTTTGTGGCAGGGTGTGGTGGTGGGTGCCACTTAACACCAGGGACTGGTCTGACTGGGGCGGGGTGAAGAAAGTGGTACCACTGAAAATTTAGAACTGCTTGGATTGGGGCTAGGTATGATAAGTGGGTACCACTGAATACCTGGGACTGGGGCAAACTGTGGTTGGTGGGAACCACTGGACACCTGGAGCTCCTCGGATGGGGGCAGGGTGTAGGTGGTGGGTACCACTGGAGACCAGTAATTGCTTTGTCTGGGGCAGGGTGTGGAAAGGAGTTCCCCTGACTGCCTGTGAAAAACAAAAAAGCTGCACTCAAGGAAGCCTTAAATGAAATTATGACAAACCTGCAATATATGCAAAAAGTTATCCATTTATTGGTGATCACAAAACATTGATGGGAATTGGAAAATGCCAACAGATGCCATGGCCCTTCAACCTTCACTAGGTGTTTATCAGGGGGGATCTGTCAGTAGATTTCAGAAGTTTTCAGTAACAGAGAACAGTAACCCATTTCTACTTATCTTTATGTTGTACTTGGTATTTAAAGAAGATATGCCTTCTAACATAAATATTTTGGCAGGAATGGTTGAATATCTTGGGGAAGGGGCACACAAGGGAGTAAATGGCAAGGTAAGGCAAATTTTATTTGTTTGGTGCCCATTCCCAGAGGCCCTTGGCACCTCACAGAGATTACAATTAATAAATAATACAAAAAGGAAAAAATTACAAAACAGTATAATCACATAGCCGGCCCAGTGGCACTGAGGATTGAGGTGCTGGACACCACACATTGTACCACGCCGGAGACCCTGGTTCAGAAATGAGCCCAGGCCACTGGGGGTCAGCAGGGGGGAGGAGATCGAGCATCCATAGGACTGCTCTCTCTTCCCATGGAGAGTTGTGGGGAAGCGATCACTCCTGGAGCGGCCTCTGGTGGTTATCAGAGGCGCCCAGCATTGTGGCATAGCGGATGCGAGGGGCAGAGTTGCGGCATAGCGTTGCCATGTCAACCTCACTGCGAGGGGAAAGAGAAACTCATACACATAAAGGAAAACCACACTCCTGGGGATAGATGAAGGCATCTCATCTCCTAAGCCCACAATCCCAACCCCGGACTGCCTCCTCTCAACCAGGGGCTGCTTGTGTGTGCCCGGCACTTTGTCCTTAGATAGAGCACCCTGGGCAGATAGGGCAACCCTACCTCTGGAGTGTTCAGAACAGGAGGTGGTGCTAGGGGCAGATGAGAAGGAGGGGAGTAGCAGTCACTAGGGGGAAGTAGAGGCTGGGAGCAAGTGGAGATAAACAAAGTAAAAAAAAAAAAACAGTACAATCACATCATAGACTAAAAACCAAAATATAAAACTCTTAAATACTGATCAAAAAGAGAAACTGAAACATAGGGACACAGGAAAGTGTTCTAATTCAGCATTCAGTAAAAGCCAGGACAAAGAAGTGTGCCTTCAACTTCCTCTTAAAAACCTCTACCAAGGGGGCCTCCTGGACTGTATTAGGTAATCCATTCCACAGGGATGGACCAGAAATGCTAAACGCATGATCTCCAGAGGTTTTGAGTTGTGCCCTGGGAATGGTCAGAGGCCCCTCGAAGAAGCCCGGAGAGAGGGGGCAGAGATCACTGGTGTCAGAAGCTCTGACAGATAGCATGGACCCAGTCCATTTAAGGCCTTGTAGGTGAACAGTCCCACCTTGAAAAGGACCCTCCACCTGACTGGCAGCCAGTGCAGAGCATGCAGAACAGGGGTCACATGTCTAAACCTGGAGAGGTCAGTAAGGATCTGGGCTGTGGCCTTCTGCATCAGCTGCAGCCTGCAGAGGGTCTCTCTCATGATCCTGAAGTAAAGAATATTACAGTAGTTGAGTCTGGAGGAAACAAAGGTGTGCACTAGCTCCGGCAGGTCCTCGGGTGGAACAAGGGGGCTTAATCTAGGCAATGTTGTGTAGATGGCAAAAACTACTACTGACAACAGACGACACCTGATCTAGAAAAAGTCAGCCTGCTGTCAAGGATCATGCCCAGATTTCACACCCTCAGGTAAGTCATCAGCAGGGTAGAGAACAGAACAAGTCCAGAAACAGCCCCAGACAATGACCCATCATGCTGGAGACCAGGCTCGATCACCAGCACCTCCATCTTAGCCAGGTTGAGTCTCAGCCAGCGGGAAGCCATCCAGTCATTGATTTTATCCAGACAGATGTTAAGCATGTCCACTGCTCCTGATGTTCCAGTAGCAAAAGACAAATGCAGTTGTGTTTCATCTTGATAATAGTGAAACTCCACACAGTATTGTCGAATGATCTCACCCAGAGGCAGCATATACTCTGTGAACAACACTGGTGACAGGATTGAGCCCTGTGGAACTCCACAAGACAGAGGCACTGGGGAGAAGGAGAAATTCCCCATCACCACCAGCTGCACCATGTCTGAGAGATAGGGCTCAAACCACCTGATGACAGTACCAGGGAGTCCATAAAACTCACAAAGCCGATCCAGCAACTCAACATGGTCTACAGTGTCAAAGGCTGAAGAGAGATCAAGAAGAACAAGAACTGACCTGTCTCCTCTAACTCTAGCTCTGAGCAGATCATTAAGCACACTCACTAGGGTGGTTTCAGTGCTGTGTCTATCCCAAAAACCCAACAGAAATGGCTCATAAATGTCCGAGGATACCAGGTGATACTCAAGCTGTTGTGCCACCAACTTCTCAACAACCTTGCTCAAAAAAGGCAGGTTGGAGATAGGACGATAATTCACCAGGACAGCAGGGTCAAGGGAAGATTTCTTAAGGAGGGGCCTTACCAGCACCTGTTTTAAGACAGCTGGGAGGACTCCCTCTGCCATCAAGCACCTGACAATCCTGGTGAACACCGGGCAGACAGGCTCGACACATCCCATTAAGAACCATGTTGGGTCTGGGTTCAGTTTGCAAATAGTGTGCTTCAGCTCTCTGATCACCTTAGTCACATCAGACATCTCAACTGACCTAAACTCTTCCTAGATAGGCAGAGTGCCACTGGTCCCCCAGCCTGACCACTGCTAGGCACAAGCCCAACTGGCGGAATCCCTGACTGGATAATCAACTCTCTGTTGGAAAAGATCAGAGCAAACTCTTCACATAGAGTGGATGAAAAAGCTGTTTTCAGCTGCAGAAAGGATGGATGTAAAAGCCTGTCAACAGTTTGAAACAGCTGAGAACATCTGTTCCTCCCCCAACAATCTCCCTGGACAGGAATTCTACCTTCTTACGGGAGATTTCTGCCTAGTACTCACTGTAGTGAGCACACAGGACCTGCTTATCAGACTCCAGCTGGGTCCTCCACCAGCAAGGCTCCAACTTCTGACTCCTGCTCTTCATCACTCTGAGATTCCCATCAAACCATGGGGCTCTAACGTGAGAAGACCTGGGTCATAAACAGACTGGTGAGGTGGCATCCAGGGCCCCTGAAACCACCCTATTATAGGTGGCAACTACCTCTCTGACACCAATCGCACATGCTGCATCAACCTTAGATAGATCAGCTACCACCAGCAGTCCTGCTGGGTGCAAGCCCCTCAAAGGGCAATAGCTGACCATCTCTACAGGGGAGGGACTTTCAGGGGGGCCCCAAACGTGAACTCCATGGTGTAATGATCAGACCAAATGACCTGATCAGTCTTGAGGGTATTAACCTCAAGACCCAGCTGGAACACCAGACTGAGTGTGTAGCCACACTGGTGGGTAGCAGAACCCAGGCAGTGCCAGGCCCAGAGACTGCATCAACTGGAGGAAGTTGTAACCTAAATGCGAGGATTCATTGTCGATCAAAGCATTGAAGTCCCCCAGAATTAAGCATCTGGGGGCCTCCAACACCTGGTCGATGATGAAATCTGCTACCTCCTGCAGGAATTTTCCCCTGCTCCAGGAGGGAGGTAAATAAGGAGAATCCTGCAACCTGCACCTGTACCCCCACAAATGGCGACACACTCAAAGGATCAGGAGCTACCAACCAGGTGCACCGAGAAGCACAGGCTGGATCAAAAGACGATGGCCACTCCACCACCCCTGGGATCCTTCCTTGGGGAGTGCATCATGGTATACACAGAGGGGATGGCGGCTGCAAGAACTGGGCCAGTATCGTTACCCAACCAGGTCTCCGTAATTCAAGCCAGGTTGACAGAGGAAATTAAGTCCGAGAAAATAGCGATCTTGTTCCTCATCAACCTGGCATTGCTCAGCACTGCCAGAAGAGGATTAAAGGATGCAGCTGGCCCTCTAGCTACCTCCCACTCTATCTAGTGGGAACCCTGGGCGTGAAAGCCAAAAATATCTGGCTTCTCTCCATGCATCGCTTATGCCCAGGGCATCTTTTACACCAGACAACCTCAATATTCCTTACCACCCCCTCCTCTGCTGCCCAAGATCCATGATCCCTCCACCACCTAGATATCCCGACCTCCCTGCAGTGCCTTGCTGCAGTAGCTGAAACTGGGAGGTCAATAAAGGGGTGGAGGTCCCTTAGAAGGGCAGCAGCATAACTAATTTGACCCAAGTTGCAGCACAGACATATCCCGACCTGGCTACGCAGTCCCTCAGATATCACATATCCACCAAAAAACACTCACGGTCAATCAATATTATACAATGGCAAGAAAAAAATCCTGGACTCTGATTGGTCAGTCTTGGGCTGGACCCATGATGTTATCCCAGTACAACATCACAGGTCTAGTCTCAGCCTCACTGTGAACCTGGAGATGAGTATTTTATGGAGCTTTTGATTGATTGTTTTATGGAGCTTTTGATTGATTGTTTTATCTTCTCTTAAAAAACAAAAATATTTTTCCACACAAAAACATCTTTAAAATTATTTTTTTTATTCCATATAACAACGAGCCATTGTATAATAGCAATAATGCCCTCCAGGGTATGTGTCGTTTGGGATAACATCACGCCTCAGTGGTTGGATGCACTCGGCCTGCGGCCACATGCCCAACCACCTGAGGAGTGACGTTAGCTCAGAATGACACACACCCTGTCGGGCATTATTGTTTAAATATCACTCTTCCACACTAATTCATACAAAAATTTCAATCATGAAACCATATACTCCCACCCACAACACACACCTCAAACAACACACAACCAAATAAAATATCCCCATACCCCAGCATTGCAACCCCCAGACACCCCACACAATTCAAATAACTAAAGCAGCAATCTTAAAAATGTTTTAAATCCAGAGAGCAAAGTCTAGGCAACAGATCATCAAACAGACCCCCAGAGAATAGGTCCTGAAACAGTTTGTAACTGTAGTAGTCAAAAAGACTAAATTCCCAGCCCAAAACAGAAATGTTTCGTGTCTAGGGACTTTCTCACTGATCCTAGCACTACTGGGCAGATTGATGTGGGACAGAGCATACAATTAGCAAATGCGGATAAATGAAATCCTCCCAAAATCTAGCCAGAGCTTATCTCACTCACTCCAGCTGTTGGGCACACCCAAGATGATAACAAAGCAAAGGTGAATTCCAGCTGGGTTGACAAAATAGCTTACCTGACCCCTAGTGCAAGTCAATGCCTCTCTCACTGGCAAGGCTTGCACAAGGGGATCAGTCTCCTTTTCAGAATCGGACAATCCTTCTAAAAAGTCAGAGGCCCAGTCCCAAAATGGCAAAGGAAACCCCAAACCAATGCAAATGAAATGAAAATCCAGCCATAAAGTCTGAGAAATGGACCACCTGAATGCCAAAATGCTGGCAGAGAGTTCCACAAATGTCTCCTTCATCAGATATCCAGACTACAAGTCACTCGGGAATCAAGGCTGCAGACAACACCAGTCTGAACGTCACAGCTTCTGCACCCACCCGAGCAAGTCCACGGTAGTGAACAAGGAAACAATGAAAGACAGCCCCTCCACAAATGGAAGAAGCACACCTTCTGAACAAAGCAGATCCCCTTTTTCCAAACTTCACCACAGAAAATATGCCATCAGATGGGCAGTCTCCTTGAAGATTAGTGCAAGCCCAGTGATGACAGTCCCCTCTCAAAGGAAAACAGCATTACTGGTATCTAGCCGGCACTTCAAAAACTGATGTGTAGCTCCACAATACACAGACGCTCAGTCACCCAATTCCTTGGCTCACCTGGCCATCATGTTATAAGCCAAAAATCATCAGCCAGGTGATCCCCACAAACTGGAACAGGACACGTCCAGAGGTAAGAGTTCAATCCATGGTCAATAAGGACACCCTCTTTAAAATTAAAAAAAACTTTCTCCTAATACTAAATCACTGATATAAGACTGTGAGTATTTTTGTTTTTATGTCTTCATGGTGCACACTATGCCTCCTTTTTCACATTTTCTCTGTCCCCTTAGTCAATGTGAACTGCATTACTGTACCTTTGACTCCTGGCTGAGACTGCAAGTAGATATGTGCTCCATGCTACAAGCCAGCGTAGTTGTATATCAGCCAATAGAAGGTGCTGTTAGATCTGAAAGAGTTAGCTAACCTTTCCTGGAGTTGGATGTCATTATTGCAATGGAAATCCAGCCACTGGCACAGTGAGAAGCCCCGAGACCATAATAGAACCCAAGTTCTTCTCGTGGAATAGTAGTGCACTGCTGCCAAACATCAGGCAGACTAATACTAAGGTATGATCTCTAGAAGAGCTTTACACTAAGAGGGAAGATAACCTTAGTCATGAACTGTCAGAGAACAGAAATGTATGTGTATGCCATAACTTCCTACTGTTGCCCTTTGATAACTTGCGCTGATGATAGGATTACACTCTTTACTTAAACAGTTGCTCTGCACATCAGCATGAACGTTCATAAATAAGATGTTTCAGCTATTAGAATTTACTGAAGAATACATTTTTTCATGTTTAATGTTCATTCAAAGGTTTACGGTACATCTTGGTAGTCTGTCTATAAAAGTTATATAAAAACATTTGCCTCTCCCGTTAACCTCACAATACCTTTGCTTATGACATCATAGTGCTCACCATGGCAACAGATTGTGATGTCACAAAACAGCAACTGTATGGTTAGCAGGGGAGAATCAGATAGATTTTGAAAGACTCAGTGAAATTATTGCTCCATCACCTACAATATTTAGTAGACCAATAGCAAGGGATAGTGAAAAAACTATAAGCAAGTAGAAAACAAAAACGTTAAAACATAATTGGTGTAAATCATGTGTTTTTAAGTTTTTCATTTTAGTAGAGTTCTCTTTAACACTAAAAACTACAGCACCTTCACCCATGTAGGAGTTTTAGTGCCTAAGCACTACTTTGAGTGTACTTATTGTAATATGCCTCCATTTCCTACATTTCTGAGAGACTGTTCAATCTTTCTTAACTGATAAATGTTTAGTAAAATGTATTTGATTTTTACTTTCCACATTTAAAAAAAAATAAAATTCAGTTTAAGGACCTCTAAAACATATCTTGCATACTGCAATTATTTTCATACATTACCTGTGAATCAGGTTGGGAACAAAATTAGTGTTGCTGCAAAATAACATTACATAACCTTGCATGACCTCGATTTAAAAGTGAAAGGTCAGAGCAATTTGTTTCCTACCTTCATTTTGGTTTTTCATGCACAATGGGATCCAGGTAATTAAAATCCATTCCAGTTAGCAAATCAGGTCTTCAGATTCTTCACTGAAACCAAGGCTTTAGTAATTTCAAAGGTGCAGATTTTAATTACATGTTCGGCTTGCATGCACATTCAGTTCAGGTCCAATTTTGAATAAAGAGTGTCACTACTTTGAGGTCATTCCCGGTTGTGTATGACATTTTTTTTTATAATTTACCTTAAAATCTGAACTGAGATTACAAGCTTCATGTAGTTTTGTAATGTAAGGAGGGTGGTGTGCAACAACAAACGTTAGCTTATTGCCCAATGCGCTTTTCCAAGTCAAAAAACTATACATTTTTTATCTGTTTATGGTTTATGAAATGTAGTGAAGATGCAAAGTTAAACATATGATATTTTATGCACTGTTATAAACAACTGTACAGTGGTCAGGGGCACTCTGAGTAATGGTTGCAGGAGAACCTGCAGTCATTATCTCACTTATAGATGACTGCTAGTTTTCATATGTTCCGCAGATTTTACTGGTGGAGTTTATTCTCTTTAAACCTCTTTTGCTCAATATTTAAGAGGTTGCCTACAGCAATGACTAGCACTCCAATGCACTTCATGCATTATAAACTATTTTCAGCTACTCTAGCTCACACAGGGGATGTAGAAGAGTTTTCTTCTGTGTGAACAGAAAATTTAGATGTTTGTGTGTGCAAAGAGGGCTATGTGTACCACCCAAACACATACACATGCTACAGTAGCTCATTTGATATAATGGATACACTTACTTAAATCTAATTTCTCTACTCTATCAATAAATACTGTACAGGGCTTATACTAGCCATGGTCAGGACCCAAGGAATTCTGCAATTCTGTGGTTGCAGAATTGTCTGCTATATTGGTATCATGCCACAGAATATATATAGTGCCACATTATTCACTGGTTTTGGTGAATGTTCATTCAAATACCCAGTTTTTTCACAGCGCCTGGCTCCCTTTCCATATCATTTATCCTGCAGCCCCTCCTCTGTGCTTGGCATGTGATGTCATCGATGATATCACATCATATGTTTGCCAACTGTAGGATTAAATTCTACCACAGAAATGAATAAATCATGCTACAGAAATTAGAAAATTCTGTTGCAGAAGCCTAGGAGCCCTGCTGCAGAAATCAGAACAAAGTACCACAGAGCAATGGGGGCCCTGGCCATTGTCTACTTGATAGTCCCTTGTGTGGTCTTATCAATGCATCCTATTATATAAAATTGACTAGTTGTGTTAGGCCCATAATTTCTGAACCCCCTGCACATTGTCTTCCCACATACTTCATACACTTTTGCATTTTCCAGTTTAGTTTCCCAGTTAATTTCAGGAAATCAGGAACTAGATACAATGATATCTTGTATCTCTAGACATACTGCTAGTACAGTGATAGACAAGACTGGATAAGATGAAGAACATTACTGCACCTTGAACATGAGTATCAAATTGGCAGAGTTCTAATGAGCAGAGTAAGTACAGTACCATTGTTTAAACTTCCTTCAGAAAAGTGTAAGAAGATCACTTCCCAGCTACCTCAGAGCTCTCATTCTGTCCAGCAAAGCCCATTCAGTTTTACCATCTATAAAGACTCTGGCAATGCTCATTCTCCTATCAGGTACCAGCAGACAAAATCAGTCTTCCCATCTAACTGAAAGAGATGAGCTCTAGCACTTTCTCCAAAATACTACTTGCAGCATATCTCAACATATCATGCCACTGCGTTGGGAATTAACTCTTAAAGTAATGCCTCTAAGCCCATATTTTTTTCCTGTAACCAGCACCATGCACTTTGTAACCACTGTAACATTATTTTTTTAATATTTGCACAATGTGTAACTGATTGTTTTATTTTGTATATGAATGGGGGCTAGATTAGTTAGAATGCATTGTGTTATAGTTACTACATCCATCATCCACCTTTATGTCCTTAGGGGTGATGAGGCTTATTTAATGGCATTTGTTGTATTTTGGTTACTGCACCCACCTACCCCATTTATGATCCAAGGGGTGTGATGTTTTTTTAATTACCATTCAATGTGTCATAGTTACTGCTTTTGCACATCACTGATAAAATCTATCTAGTGTAAACGTACATAGCCAATTGCAAAACATGACATCACGTGAGGTATTTGCACTGGGTTCAGAGGTGAGAATGTAGGGATTAGATAGAAAGGGGAAGGAAAGAGTAACAATCCTTAAAGAGTAGTTAATACATCCTGAAGAACTTTAATAAAAATAAAACTTGGACAAAGTTCAGTTTATATTTCACATAAGCCCTTTATGTCTTCTCCCCATTATATATTAGCACGGTCATATGCATGAGACCATGGTCTTTGTCCCTTGAGAGTTCATCAGCTGCTGTTGCTTATTAACCACATAATGTCACACTACCTTGTTTGTAACATAACATTTATTCTAGTGACAACAAAACTTGATGTCACAACAGAATGTCACAACAGAGGATTGGTTATAACTTCAGGTGGGGAACACGCTGTAAGCACAGTTGAACTCTGGCAGATAAAGATCCTGTTTTTATGCACATTTCCTTAGTAGTAACTAAGGGCCTGGAAAAACATATATAGATGAGATATGAAATACAAGCTGAATGTGTCCAAATATTATGTTTTCACTGTGTCAGCACTGTGCATGTGTGGCTAGGAGGAAAAGTGGCTGTGAAACAAGGAGTCCCTTAAATTGCATGATCTTTTAAAAGACAACTGCGGGGGGGGGCATCAAATACACATGGTACTTTGTAATGTTTTATGATACCCCTAATGATTTTATGATCATTCTAACTTCAGGAGTAAAAAAATTATATTCAAATACCAGAGTGACTGGCTCTTTGTCATCTGTTACCAACTTTAGAACTAACAGGGTTTCTCTGTTTTGTACTTGCTGCTTTTTCAAATGCTGAATTTAAGATATCCTTAGAATAATCTCTTCTTGGCGAGCTGTCATATAATTCCTGCGACTGCTATCAGAAATCTAAGTTCAATGCACAGTTTCTGCACAAGTGCAGAAATTGTCTATAGGGTATACTGTCTATTAGAGAAGGTGGGTGAGCACTGCTTGCATGTAAAATTATGTTGCCCACTGTGACATTTCTATAGCCAGATGACATAATTTTGGTATCCCTAACAAACAGCTTTGGATCGAAGAAATGTATTTCTATGTCTGTTTGCATTGTGAACTATGAGTTCATTGTTATTGATCAAATCAACAAACTCACACTGAGATATACTGGCTCCTCTCTAGATGAGTAAAACATCATCAATGTACCTGTACCAGGGCACCGAATTACGAAACAACTTAACTGACTGATCAAAAATAAACGTGCACTCCCACAAGCCAAGATATAAATTTGCATAAGAGGGGCCACTGTGACCCTCATTCATGTTCCACAGCACTATAAATAATATTTACTATTAAAGGGAAAAAATAATAATAGTAATTTTGCAAAATAAAATCCACTGCAAACAAAATAAACTAAGGTTGTGGTGCACTGGTTTAAAGCAACAGTGCAATGAACAGTCTCTTTAAATGTATGTTGTTTACTGATCTGTTCATAAAATACAGTGTTCCTTCTAATTCCTGTTTTTATCTACATGCTACCACTCAAGGAAGCCTTAAATGAAATTATGACAGACCTGTAATATATGCAAAAAGTTATACATTTATTGCAATCACAAAACATTGATGGAAATTGGAAAATGCCAACAGAGGCCATAGTCCTTCAACCTTCACTAGGTGTTTGTCAGGGGGGATGTGTCAGTAGATTTCAGAAGTTTTCAGTAACAGAGAAAATAACCCACTTCTACTTATCTTTATGTTGTACTTGGTATTTAAAGAAGATATGCCTTCTAACATCAATATATTGGCAGGAATAGTTGAATATCTTGGGGGAGGGGCACACAAGGGAGTAAATGGCAAGGCAAGGCAAATTGTATTTGTATGGTGCCCATTCCCAGAGGCCCTGGACACTTCACAGAGATTACAATTAATAAATAATACAAAAAGGAAAAAAATTACAAAACAGTATAAACACATAGCCTGCCCAGTGGCACTGAGGATTGAGGTGCTGGACACCATACCTAGCACCATGCTGAAGACCCGGTTTCAGGAATGAGCCCAGGCCACTGAGGGTCAGCAGGGAGGAGGAGATTGAGCATCTGTAGGACTGCTCTCTCTCTTCCCAGGGAGGGTTGTGGGGAAGTGATCACTCCTGGAGTGGCCTCTGGGGGTGATCAGAGATGCCCAGTGTGGCAGCATAGCAGATGTGAGGGGAAGAGTTTTGGCATAGCATTGCCATGTCAGCCACACTCCGAGGGGAAAAAGAAACTCATGCACATGAAGAAAAAACACCACTCCTTAGGATAGATGAAGGCACCTCATCTCCTAAGCCCACACTCCCAACCCTGGACTGCCTCCTCTCAACCAGGGGCTGCTTATGTGTGCCCGGCACTTTGCCCTTAGATAGAGCACCCTGGGCAGATAGGGCAACCCTACCTCTAGAGTGTTCAGAACCAGAGGTGGTGCTAGGGGCACTTGAGAAGGAGGGGAGTAGCAGTCACTAGGAGGAGGTAGAGGCTGGGAGCAAGTGGAGATAAACAAAGTAAAAAAAACAGTACAATAACATCATAGGCTAAAAACCAATATATAAAACTCTTAAATACTGATCAAAAAGAGAAACTGAGACATAGGGACATAGTAAAGTGTTCTAATTCAGCATTCAGTAAAAGCCAGGCCAAAGAAGTGTGCCTTCAACTTCCTCTTAAAAGCCTTTACCAAGTGACCTCCCAGACTGTAGGAGGTAATCCATTCTACAGGGATGGCCCAGAAATGCTAACCGCATGATCTCCAGAGGTTTTGAGCTGTACCCTGGGGAATGGCCAGGAGGCCTCTCGAAGAGGCACGGAGAGAGGGGGCAGAGATCACTGGTGTCAGAAGCTCTGACAGATAGCATGGACCCAGTCCATTTAAGGCCTTGTAGGTGAACAGTCCTACCTTGAAAAGGACCCTCCACCTGACCGGCAGCCAGTGCAGAGCATACAGAACAGGGGTCACATGTCTGAACCTGGAAAGGTCAGTAAGGATCTGGGCTGTGGCCTTCTGTACCAGCTGCAGCCTGCAAAGGGTCTCTTCCATGACCCTGAAGTACAGAACATTACTGTAGTTGAGTCTGGAGGAAACAAAGGTGTGCACTAGCACCGGCAGGTCCACGGGATGAACGAGGGGCTTAATCCGGGCAATGTTCTGTACATGGTAAAACCCCCCACTGACAATAGATGACTCCTGATCTTCAAAAATCAGCCTTCTGTCAAGGATCACGCCCATATTTCACACCCTCGGGGAAGTCATCAACAGGGTAGAGACCAGAAACAACCCTGGACAACAACTGATCATGCTGAAGACCAGGCTCGATCACCAGCACCTCCATCTTAGCCAGGTTGAGTCTCAGCCAGCGGGAAGCCATCCAATCATTGATTTTAGCCAGACAGATGTTAAGCATGTCAACTGTTCCTGATGTTCTGGGAGCAAAAGACAAATACGGTTGTGTATCATTTGCATAACAGTGAAACTCCACACTGTATTGTCGAAAGATTTCACCCAGAGGCAGCATATATACTGCGAACAACATCGGTGACAGGATCGAGCCCTGTGGAACTCCACAAGACAGATGCACTGGGGAGGAGGAGAAATTCCCCATCATCACCCGCTGCACCATGTCTGAGAGATAGGGCTCAAACCACCTGATGACAGTACCAGGGAGTCTACAAAACCCACAAAGCCGATCCAGCAACTCAACATGGTCCACAGTGTCAAAGGCTGAAGAGAGATCAAGAAGAACAAGAACTGACCTGTCTCCTCTAACTCTAGCTCTGAGCGGATCATTAAGCACCCTCACTAGAGTGGTTTCAGTGCTGTGTCTAGCCCAAAAACCCAACAGAAATGGCACATAAATGTCTGAGGACACCAGGTGATCCTCGAGCTGCTGTGCCACCAACTTCTCAACAACCTTGGTCAAAAAAGGCAGGTTGGAGATAGGACGGTAATTAACCTGGGCAACAGAGACGAGGGAAGATTTCTTAAGGAGGGGCCATACCAGCACCTGTTTCAAGACAGCTGGGAGGACTCCCTCTGCTATCGAGCACCTGACAATCCTGGTGAACAGCCTCGACACATCTTATTAAGAACCTTGCCAGGGCTGGGTTCAGTTCACAAAAGGTGTTCTTCAGCTCTCTGATCACCTTAGTCACATCAGACACCTCTACTGACCTAAACTCTTCCTAGGTAGGCAGAGTGCCACTGGTCCCCCAGCCTGACCACTGCTAGGCACAAGCCCAACTGGCGGAATCCCCGACCAGATAGTCGACTCTCTGTCAGAAAAGATCAGAGCAAACTCTTCAAATAGAGTGGATGAAAAAGCTGTTTTCAGCTGCAGAAAGGATGGATGTAAAAGCCTGTCTACAGTTTGAAACAGCTGAGAACATCTGTTCCTCCCCACAACAATCTCCCTGGACAGGAATTCTGCCTTCTTATGGGAGATTGCTGCCTGGTACTCACTGTAGTGAGCACACAGGACCTGCTTATCAGACTCCAGCTGGGTCCTCCACCAGCAAGGCTCCAACTTCCGACCCCTGATCTTCATCACTCTGAGATCCCCATCAAACCATGGGGCTCTCACATGAGAAGACCTGGGTCATAAACAGACTGGTGAGAGGGCATCCAGAGCCCTGGAAACCACCCTATTATAGGTGGCAACTGCCTCTCTGACGCCAATAGCACATGCAGCATTAACCCTAGATAGATCAGCTATCATCAGCAGTCCTGCTGGGTGCAAGCCTCTCAAAGGGCGATAGCTGACCATCTCTACAGGGGAGGGACTTTCAGGGGGGCCCCAAATGTGAAATCCATGGTGTAATGATCAGACCAAATGACCTGATCAATCTTGAGGGTATCAACCTCAAAACCCAGCTGGAACACCAGATTAAGTGTGTAGCCACACTGGTGGGTAGCAGAAGCAATTACTTGTGACTGGTCCAGAGACTACATCAACTGGAGGAGATTGTAACTGAAATGTGAGGACTCATTGCCAAGCCAAGCATTGAAGTAACATCTGAGGGCCTGCAACACCTGGTCAATGATGAAATCTGCTACCTCCTGCAGGAATTTTCCCCCCGTCCCAGGAGGGAGGTAGATAAGGAGAATCCGTCAGCCTGCACCTGTACCCCCACGAATGGTGACACACTCAAAGGATCAGGTGCTACCAACCAGGTGCACTGAGAAGCACAGGCTGGATTGAAAAACAATGGCCAATCCCCCACCCCAAGATCCTTCCTCGGGCACTGCACCATGGTATACCCAGAGGGGACGGTGGCCTCAAGAACTGGGTATGCATCGTTACCTAAACAGGTCTCTGTAATTCAAGCCAGGTTGACAGAGGAAATTAAGTCCAAGAAAATAGTGATCTTGTTCCTCATCAACCTGGCATTGCACAGCACTGCCAGAAGAGGATTAGAAGATGCAGCTTGCACTCTAGCTACATCCCACTCTGTCCAGTGGGAACCCTGGACATGAAAGCCAAACATATCTGGCTTTTCCCCAAGCATCGCTTATACCCAGGGCATCTTCTGCACCAGACAATCTCAATATTCCTTACCACCCCCTCCTCTGCTTCCCAATACCCATGACCCTTCCACCACCTAGATATCCCGACCTCCCTGCAGTGCCTTGCTGCAGTAGCTGAAACTGGGATGTCAATAAAGGGGTGGAGGTCCCAGAGAAGGGCAGCAGCACAACTAATTTGACCCAAGTTGCAGCACAGACACATTCTGACCTAGCTATGCAGTCCCTCAGATATCACAAATCCCCCCAAAAAACATTCATAGTCAATCAGTATTATACAATGGCAAGAAAAAATCCTGGACTCTGATTGGACAGTCTTGGACTGGACCCGTGATGTTATCCCAGTACAACATCATGGGTCTAGTCTCAGCCTCACTGTGAACCTGGAGATGAGTATGTTATGGAGCTTTTGATTGATTGTTTTATGAGCTTTTGATTGATTGTTTCATCTTCTTTAAAAACAAAAATATTTTTCCACACAAAAACATCTTTAAAATATTTTTTTTTATCCTGTATAACAACGAGCCATTGTATAATAGCAATAATGCCCTCCAGGGTGTGTGCTGTTTGGAATAATGTCACGCCTCAGTCGTTGGGTGCCAGCTGAGGTGTGACGTTAGCCCAGCATGACACACACCCTGTCGGGCATTATTGCTTAAATATCACTATTCCACACTAATTCATTCAAAAATCTCAGTCTCGAAACCATATACTCCCACCCACAACACACACCTCATACATCACACAACCAAATAAAATAACGCTATACCCCAGCATCGCAACCCCCCCCAGACACCCCACACAATTCAAATAACTAAAATAGCAACCTTAAAAATGTTTTAAATCCAGAGAGCAAAGTCCAGGCAACAGATCATCTAACAGACCCCCAGAGAACATGTCCTGAAACAGTTTGTAACTGTAGAAGTCAAAAAGACTAAATTCCCAGCCCAAAACAGAAATTTTTAGTGTCTAGGGACTTTCTCACTGATCCTAGCACTACTGGGCAGATTGATGCAGGACAAAGCATACAGTTAGCAAATGCAGATAAAAGAAGTCCTCCCAAAATCTAGCCAGAGCTTCTCTCACTCACTCCAGCTGTTGGGCACACTCAAGATGATAACAAAGCAAAGGTGAATTCCAGCTGGGTTGACAAAATAGCTTACCTGACCCCTAGTGCAAGCCAATGCCTCTCTCACTGCCAAGGCCTACACAAGGGGATCAGTCTCCTTTTCAGAATTGGACAATCCTTCCAAAAGTCAGAGGCACATTCCCAAAATGGCAAATAAAATCCCAAACCGATGGAAATGAAACAAAATCCAGCCATAAAGTCTGAGAAATGGACCACCTGAATCTGAAAATGCCAGCAAAGAGTTCCACAAACGTCTCCTTCAGCAGATATCCAGACTACAAGTCACTCAGGAATGAAGGCTGCAGACAACACCAGTCCGAACGTCCTGGCTTCTGCACCCACCCGAGCATGTCCCCAGCAGTGAACAAGGAAACAATGAAAGACAGTCCCTCCACAAATGGAAGAAGCACACCTTCTGAACAAAGCAGATCCCCTTGTTCTGTACTTCACTGCCGAAAATATGCCATCAGATGGGAGTCTTCTTAAAGATTAGTGCAAGCCCAGCGATGACGGTCCCCTCTCAAAGGAAAACAGCATTACTGGCATCTAGCCGGCACTTCAAAAACTGATATGTAGCTCCACAATACACAGACGGTCAGTCACCCAATTCCTTGGCTCACCTGGCCATCATGTTATAAACCAAAAATCATCAACCAGCTGATCCCCACAAACTGGAACAGGACACGTCCAGAGGTAAGAGTTCAATCCATGGTCAATAATGACACCCTCTTTAAAAATAAAGAAACTTTCTCCTAATACTAAATAACTGATATAAGACTGTGAATATTTTTGTTTTTATGTCTTCATGGTGCACACTATGCCTTTCTTCTCATATTTTCTCTGTCCCCTTAGTCAATGTGAACTGCATTACTGTACCTTTGACTCCTGGCTGAGATTGCAGGTAGATATGTGCTCCATGCTACATGCCAGGGTAGTTGTATATCAGCCAGTAGAAGGTGCTGTTAGATCTGAAAGAGTTAGCTAACCTTTCCTGGAGTTGGATGTCATTATTGCAATGGAAATCCAGCCACTGGCACAGTGAGGAGCCCCGAGGCCAAAATAGAACCCAAGTTCTTCTCGTGGAATAGTAGTGCACTGCTGCCAAACATCAGGCTGACTAATACTGAGGTATGATCTCTAGAAGAGCTTCACACTAACATGGAAGATAACCTTAGCCATCCACTCTCAGAGAACAGAAATGTATGTGTATGCCATAACTTCCTACTGTTGCCCTTTGATAACTTGCGCTGATGTTAGGATTACACTCTTTACTTAAACAGTTACTCTGCACATCAGCATGAACGTTCATAAATAAGATGTTTCAGCTATTAGAATTTACTGAAGAATGCATTTTTTCATGTTTAATGTTCATTCAAAGGTTTACGGCACATCTTAGTAGTCTGTCTAAAAATGTTATATAAAAAACATTTGCCTCTCCCCTGTTAACCTCACAATACCTTTGCTTATGACATCATAGTGCTCACCATGGCAACAGACTGTGATGTCACAAAACAGCAACTGTGTGGTTAGCAGGGGAGAATCAGATAGATTTTGAAAGACTCAGTGAAATAACTGCTCCATTACCTACAATATTTAGTAGACCAATAGCAATAGTGCAAAAAACTATAAGCAAGTAGAAAACAAAAAAGTTAAAACATAATTGGTGTAAATCTAGTGTTTTTAAGTTTTTTTATTTTAGTAGAGAGTTTCTCTTTAACATTAAAAACTACAGCACCTTCACCCATGTAGGATTTTTAGTGCTTAAGCACTTCTTTGAGTGTACTTATTGCAATATGACTCAATTTCCTAAATTTCTGAGAGACTGTTCAATCTTTCTTAACTGATAAATGTTTTGTAAAATGTATTTGATTTTTGACTTTCCACATTTAAAAAAAATAACATTTCAGTTTAAGGACCGCTTAAGCATATCTTGTATACTGCAATTATTTTCATACATTACCTGTGAATCAGGTTGGGAACAAAATTAGTGTTGCTGCAAAATAACATTACATAACCATGCGTGACCTCAATTTAAAAGTGTCAGGTCAGAGCAATCTGTTTCCTACCTTTGTTTTTGCTTTTCATGCACAATGGGATCCAGATAATTAAAATCCATTCCAGTTAGCAGATCAGGTCTTCAAATTCCTCTCTGAAACCAAGGCTGTAGTCATTTCAAAGGTGCAGATCTTAATTACATGTTCGGCTTGCATGCACATTCAGTCCAGGTCCAATTTTGAATAAAGAGTGTCACTACTTTGAGGTAATACCTCATTGTGTATGACATTTTTTTTTATAATTTACCATAAAAACTGAACTGAGATTACAAACTTCATGGAGTTTTGTAATGTAAAGAGGGTGGTATGCAACAACAAAAGTTAGCTTATTGCCCAATGTGCCTTTCAAAGTCAAAAAAATATACATTTTGTATCTGTTTATGATTTATAAAATGTAGAGAAGATACAAAGTTAAACATGTGATATTTTATGCACTGTTACAAACAACTATACAGTGGTCAGGGGCACACTGAGTAATGGATGCAGGAGAATCTGCAGTCATTATCTCACTTATGGATGACTGCTAGTTTTTATGTTCCGCAGATTTTAGTGGTGGAGTTTATTCTCTTTAAACCTCTATTTCTCAATATTTAAGAAGTTGCCTACAGCAATGACTAGCACCCTAGTGCACTTCATGCACTATAAACTATTTTCAACTACTCTAATTCACACAGGGGATGTGGAAAAGTTTTCTCTGGTGTGAACAGAAAAAGTAAATGTTAGTGTGTGCAAAGAGGGCTATGTGTACCACCCAAACACATACACATGCTGCAGTAGCTCATTAGATATAATGGATACATTTACTTAAATCTAGTTTCTCTAGTCTATCAATAAATACTGTACAGGGCTTATACAAGCCATGGTCAAGGCCCATGGAATTCTACAATTCTGTGGTTGCAGAATTGTCTGCAGAATTGGCATCATGCCACAGAATATATATAGTGCCACATTATTCACTGGTTTTGGTGAATGTTCATTCAGATACCCAGTTTTTTCATAGTGCCTGGCTCCCTTCCCATCTCATTTATCCTGCAGCCCCTCCTCTGTGCTTGGCATGTGATGTCATTGATGACATCACATCATATGTTAGCCAACTGCAGGATTAAATTCTACCACTGAAATGAATAAATCATGCTACAGAAATGAAAAAAAAAATCTGTTGCAGAAGCCTAGGAGCCCTGCTGCAGAAATCAGAACAAAGTACCACAGAGCACTGGGGGCCCTGGCCATTGTCTACTTGATAGCCCCATGTGTGGTCTTATAAATGCATCCTATTATGTCAAATTGACTAGCTGTGTCAGGCCCATCATTTCTGCAACCCCTGCATGTTGTTTTCCAACATACTTCATACACGTTTGCATTTTCCTGTTTAGTTTCCCAGTTTATTTCAGGAAATCAGGAAACTAGATACAATGATATCTTGTATCTCTAGATATACTGCTAGTAGAGTGAGAGACAAGATTGGGTAAGGTGAAGAATATTACTGCACCTTGAACATGGGTATCAAATTGGTAAAGTCTAATTAGCAGTATAAGTACAGTACCATTGTTTAAACTTCCTTCAGGAAAGTGTAAGAAGATCACTTCCCAGCTGCCTCAGAGCTCTCATTCTGTCCAGCAAATCCCACTCAGTTTTACCATCTATAAAGACTCTGGCAATGCTCATTCTCCTATCAGGTACCAGCAGACAAAATTAGTCTTCCCATCTAACTGAAAGAGATGAGCTCTAGCACTTTCTCCAAAATATTACTTGCAGCATATCTCAACATATCATGCCACTGTGTTTTGTATTAACTCTTAAAGTAATGCCTCTGAGCCCATATTTTTTTCCTGTAACCAGCGCAATGCACTTTGTAACCACTGTCACCTTCTTTTTTTTAATATTTGCACAATGTGTAACCGATTGTTTTATTTTGTATATGAATGGGGGCTAAATTAATTAGAATGTATTGTGTTTTGGTTACTACATCCATCATCCACCTTTATGTCCTTAGGGGTGATGAAGCTTATTTAGTGGCATTTGTTGTATTTTGGTTACTGCGCCCACCTTCCCCATTTATGATCCAAGGAGTGTGATGTTTATTTAATTACCATTCAATGTGTCATTGTTACTGCTTTTGCCCATCACTGATAAAATCTATCTAGTGTAAAAGTACATAGCCAATTACAAAGCAAGACCTCATGTGAGGTATTTGCACTGGGTTCAGAGGTGAGAAGGTAGGGATTAGATAGAAAGGGGAAGTAAAGATTATCAATCCTTAAAGACTAGTTGATACATCCCGAAGAACTTTGAAAAAAATAAAACTTGGGACAAAGTTCAGTTTATATTTCACATAAGCTCTCTATTTCTTCTCCCCATTATATATTTGCAAGGTCATATGCATGAGACCAGGGTCTTTGTCCCTTGAGAGTTCATCAGCTGCTGTTGCTTATTAACCACATAATGTCACACTACCTTGTTTGTAACATAACATTTATTCTGGTGACAGCAAAACTTGATGCCACAACAGAATGTCACAACAGAGGGTTGGTTATAACTTCAGATGGGGAACACGCTGTAAGCACAGTTGAACTCTGGCAGATAAAGAACCTGCTTTTATGCACATTTCCCTTAGTAGTAACTAAGGGCCTGGAAAAACATATATAGATGAGATATGAAATACAAGCTATGTCTAAATATTATGTTTTCACTGTGTCAGCACTGTGCATGTGTGGCTAGGAGGAAAAGTGGCTATAAAACAAGGAGTCCCTTACACTGCATGATCTTTTAAAAGACAACTGCGAGGTGGGGGGCATCAAATACCTGTGGTACTGTATAATGTTTTATGATACAGCTAATGCATTTTATGATCATTCTAACTTCAGGAATAAAATAATTTTATTCAAATACCGGAGTGACTGGCTGTTTGTCATCTGTTACCAAATTTAGAACTAATAGGGTCTCTCTGTTTTGTATGTGCTGCTTTTTCAAATGCTGAATTTTCATATCCTTAGAATAATCTCTTCTTGACAAGCTGTCATATAATTCCTGTGACTGCTATCAGAAATCTAAGTTCAATGAACAATTTCTGCACTAGTGCAGAAATTGTCTATAGGGTATACTGTCTATTAGAGAATGGGTGAGCATTGCTTGCATGTAAAATTATGTTGCCCACTGTGACATTTCTATAGCCAGATGACATAATTTTGGTATCCCTAGAAAACAGCTTTGGATCGAAGAAATGTATTTCTATGTCTGTTTGCATTGTGAACTATGAGTTCATTGTCATTGATCAAATCAACAAACTCACACAGAGCTATACTGGCTCCCCTCTAGATGAGTAAAACATCAGCAGTGTACCTGTACCAGGGTACCGCATTATGAAACAACTCAACTGACTGTTCAAAAATAAACGTGCACTCCCACAAGCCAAGATATAAATTTGCATAAGAGGGGCCACTGTGACCCTCATTCCTGTTCCACAGCACTATAAATAATGGGCTGGATATTCAAACTGCACCATTCTGTGGCGCAAGCCCTTGAGCTGCACAAAATAGTTGCGCAGGGGTGTGACCGGGGCGATATTCAATGGAGCTGCGCTATTGAGCAACTCCTTTGAATATCACCCCCCAGCCACAGCCACTGTGCATGGCGCAGTGGAACTTGCGCCACCTCAAGTGGTCAGAGTGGAGCATTCAAGATGCGGTGGCACAAGTTCCATTGCGCCATGCGCAAAGTTCCGATATTCAAAAGGTGACATGCAAATGGGGCCATAATTCATGTAAGGCGCAGGGGGGGCCATTTGCATCTATTTATTTCCCCATTTCCATGCCATTAGCATACAGGTGCGCCAATCCCCGAGGACTTGAGCCTGGCACCCTGCCAGGCAGCAGCCATTGGGGACCGACGCCCCCTGCAGCCCGATCATGGGCATAATAGAAGAAACCCCCCTCCCCCAGACTGTCCCGATTAGGGCATAAGTGACAAAACCCCTCCCCTACTGGCCTGATCGCGCATAAGTGACAAAAAACCTCCCCAGACTGTCCGATCGCGGCATAAGTGACAAAACCCCTCCCTCTCAACTGGCCCGATCAAGGGCATAAGTGACAAAAACCCACCCCTTACAGCCCAATCGAGGGCATCAGTGACATAAACCCCCACCCCCCACTAGCCCGATTGCAGGCAGAACAGATTTCAATCCCCTCAAGAACATATCCCTGGTGGTCCAGTGGACCGCGAAGCCCGATCGCGAGCATTAGAGTCCACCCCCCCCATGGTCTACCTACCCTGGTGATCTAGTGACCCCTCACCCCACTCACCCACAGAGCCCCACCACCCTGCTCCACCCCTGTCAGCCGGCGAGTGGCAGCATCCCACCCGCCTGCCACCCCACCACCCGTTGACTGACTGTTCGGTAGGGCTGCTCACCCATTGGTTCAGAGCAAGAGCCAATGGGTGTGCAGCCCATACCATACAAGGCAGTCCAGATATGTGAATGAATGAATTCATTCACATATAGGGCATGCAGCCCTACTGAGCAGTGAGTCGGTGGGCAACGGGGCAGCAGGTGAGTGGGATGCTGCCGCCCTCCGGCTGACGGGGGAGCGGGTGGTGGGGGCTCCGTGGGTGGGTGGAGTGGGGAGCCACTAGATCACCAGGGTAGGTGGACCTTGGGGGGGTGGTGGACTCTAATGCCCTTGATCAGGCTTCGTGGTCCACTGGATCACCAGGGATATGTTCTTGGGGGGGGTTGAAATCTGTTCAGGTTGGGGGTTGTGCCTGCACAACTCTGCACAGCCTGCTGAATATTGGGCTGTGCAGTTTATGCATGGTTCTTCCCCCTCCAGTTCAGCATGCCTTCATTAGCATTGCGCTGTTGCTCAGCTTGACTTGAGGGGCGCAACTGTCTCCTGCTGAATATGGCAGAATGGCGGAATTTCGGACTTGCGCAGGCGCAACCCTATTGCGCATGGTGCAACCCTTTTGAATATCCAGCCCAATATTTACCATTAAAAGGAAAAAAAAATAAAATTCACTGCAAACAAAATAAACTAAGGTTTGTGGTGCACTGGTTTAAAGCAGCAGTGCAATGAACAGTCTCTTTAAATGTATGTTGTTTACTGATCTGTTCATAATATACAGCGTTCCTTCTAATTCCTGTTTTTATCTACATGCTAGCTCTAAAATCATTATTTTCATATATGTGTTTTATTAATGTTATGTATCAATTCACACAAAATAAATGTGGTCCTCCATCTTGGTTTTTGATCATATCAGTCCCACAGAGCACCTGGTCCCATTTACTTCTGACCTTGTGTGTGTGCCCAAGAGTACTCAGTTGGAGAAATGAAAGTGAATGGCATCTGCTTTCAGTTTTATTTTTATTTAGCTTTTGTTGACTGGAAAGGAGGACTAGACAATGTTTTGCCTATTTTAAGCCTTATCATGACGTTGGGGGTGGAGGATACAGATGAATGCCGACTGAAATTGAACCAGAATTTTTTTTAAGCTGTTGGTGGTATTTTTAGTGAATGGGGGAAATTTGGCCAGGACACTGGGGAAATTCCACAAATCTGCTGACAGAGGGTGCTGTGTCTTTGTCCATCAGGGTTCGGGATCCCAGTCATCATGGAGGTTGACAGTGGAGGAGAACATGCATCTGATATGGAGAAGGTGATGGAGACTGCTGGAAAGCACCTGGTAGGTGGCCAACCTTAGGTGTCTGGATGTTTGCTTCTCCCCACAGAAAAGTCATGCATGAGTAATGCTGTCTTGGGGGATGTGATTCAAGCAACCCCCCACCTATGAGGCAGGATATTGCTATGGAAATGGCAGAGACTGCCGAAATGACACATATGCGAGTCCTCATAGCAAATTTACAAAATGCAGAGCAAGAATATAGTGCGGCCAAATGACTAGCTGAGGAAGATAGAAAATTGAAATGCCCAGAGTTTACCTCTCCGTATCATACACCAGAATCCATTTCTAAAATCTTTGTTTCTTCATCAACAGCACAATGCACAGCAGAACATGGTCCACAGCAGGATGGGACAGAGCCTAATGGATTACTGGGTACATCCTCATGGTCCATGGAGGCCACACTAGCAGGAGCAGGGTAGACCTGCTGGCAATAGGGTATGTGGATTCCAGACCTGGAAATACTGCTACCTGGGCCCCCTGCACCAACACTGAAAGCCATTGTACATGGCATGGATTGTTTACAACAAGGTGAAGCTACACACTTTCTGCAGATGCAAGGCGCACTTTTGGAGCATGCTACACCACCATACTTGGATCCGGCCTCCATACCAGGAACTATATCCTTTTCTCCTCTAGAAACTCCTAGCAATAATTTTTTTTTGATGCTACTGCTGTTTTTCCCTCACGGCAGGGGGAAGGGGAACCAGTGACTGTTACTACTAGTATGCCACATGAAGTTGTTCCTTCCACTATAAAAAGTGAGACACCTGTGGTAAGATCTAATATCCCAGACCAACAGGAGACCACGGAGACTTCCACCTATGCTAGTCTTCTAAAGAAACAAGTTAAACTGGCAAAACAGCACAATGCAGTGCACCTATGTTTCCTGGGATCTACTGAGGAAACCCCCAGTGGGTTTTATGTGGGCAAAGTATTGATAAAACAACAGATGGGCTTTTCCCCTGCAGAGGTTTATGCCCTCATTCACTCACCGGGGGAACAGTCCTTTGATATCAGTTTCAGGACCCCTGACATCCTGGACAGATTTTGGATAAAATACTACATTCTGAAAACCAACCCAGCATGGGAAAGATTTCAAGCCATACTCCTGACAAAACAATCCTTTAACGTGATTACAGCACTCTTCTGAAATGAGAGGGTAAAATTACTGATATTCTGTATTGGCTTGAAAAAATGTGTAAAATACAATGAAATCCAGAACCAACATTGGACGATGAAGGCTTTTGGAATAGGGGTTGGAGAGTGAAAATTAATCTACAGCAAACTGATTCTGGCCTGCGGCATCTCCCTTTTTCTAAATAGAATGAGAAAAGGGTTTTATTTTTTATCCTGGACAGCCTAATCATTGCTATAAATGTGGGTCCCAAGACACTTGAGTCACACATGCAGAGTTGTTAAATGTACACAGTGTGGGGAATCTGGATACTCCATGTTCCACTGTAGAAACCCTCTGAAGTGCAGCTTGTGTTAAGACAGTCACTCTTTCACTGACTGTCCTTAGGCATCTCATAATACCTCTAATAATGACTATGCTGTCCAGGATTACTGTAGCAATATAACATTAACACATAACAACAGACACCAGATCTGACTCTAGCCCCCTCTTTCCCAGGAGATGATTGCTTGCCCTGATACTCTCATGCTGGATCCTTCATCTGTGACTCAACCTATTCCTCCAAACCCTTTGCTTATTATCTCAGACTCTGAAATTCCAGCTTTGGTAACAGCAGCCCCGGCTGAGGTCAACACTGTGACTATGCCTCCCCCCTTCCAGAAGCAAATCCCTTCTAAGTGGTAAAGAGGCATGGAAACACCAGGAAGAAGGGTCCACGCAAAAGGCCTGAAGTGGAAGGCCCAATCCCAACACAAAGTAAATTTGACACTTTGCCTATGGAAGAAGGAGACCCTGGCACTGAATCAGATTCAGCATCCTTTCATTCTTCCCAAATTGATGGTGGATCAGAGGAAGAATTACCTGCTGAAGATCCCGACCCTAAACCCCAGGCTAGATGGATGGGGACTAGAGCATGGGTACGAAAGAAAAGATGATAGGAGGCTCCTGTAACTTCTCCCTCCCTTTTACCCTCTCATTTCAGAAGAGTGCTGTAATCACGTTAAAGGATTGTTTTGTCAGGAGTATGGCTTGAAATCTTTCCCATGCTGGGTTGGTTTTCAGAGTGTAGTATTTTATCCAAAATCTGTCCAGGATGTCAGGGGTCCTGAAACTGATATCAAAAGACTGTTCCCTCGGTGAGTGAGTGAATGAGGGCATAAACCTCTGCAGGGGAAAAGCCCATCTGTTGTTTTATCAATACTTTGCCCACATAAAACCCACTGGGAGTTTCCTCAGTAGATCCCAGGAAACATAGGTACACTGCATTGCTGTAACCTCCTTGAATGCTAACAGCATCTAATCTGAACATAAAAGAGTGTTATGTTTATTTGATTCTGTCTCTTACAATATTATTTTTTTACAGGACACTGGGTTACACTCTACAGAGGAGATGCTTTCTGCTAGTTCAGCCTGGTACAAGGGGAACACCTTTTGGTCTATGGGGAAAGATGTTTGTTGTGGGGCGGGGATATGCCTGAATAATGTGGATATCAAGGTGATACACCAGGTGGATACAGTCCCAGGTAGAGCTTTTCTGTTAGATATTCGGTTACACAATGCTGATTTTAGGTCATAAATGTGTATACTCCTCAGTCTAAAGAAGCTAGAATTTAATTATTACACGCCATTCAACCTTATTTATCTATGTCTGGATATGTCCTGTTGGGTAGGGATTTGAACTGCAGTGGATATAAAACTGATAGAAGGTTACAAACAAAGTGTTCTGTGATGTTTCCTATTTAAACAACCTTCTGCCCCACAGTGGTCTGAAAGATGATTTGTTAAACCAGGAATTATCCCCCAAAAACATATTTTAAAGGTTCACATGCAACCAGGATAGACTACTTGTTCATTTCAGACAACCTTGATATAATACGAACACAGACTACTCCTGTGCCCTCCTCAGGCTATGCTTTATTAAGTCTTACTGTATCTAATTTTGAAAAAATGGGGAAAGGACCTGGTTATTGGAGGATGAACCTTACTTGATTAGCCACCCCACAAGTCTATGATGGGTTTCTGGGGTTCTTGCAAGTTAGGAAATTGGTCTGCTTTTCATAGGTTCATAGGTATGATACGAGTTCAGGCCCAAGTTGAACTCATCGCCTAGTGGCAATATTCAAATTTCTTTTCTCCCATGTACTTATCTAGTTCATGCTTAAACTGGGTCAAATTACTACTTGAAACAACTTCTAAAGGCAATGAATTCCAGACTGGAGTTAACCTCTGTGTGAAAAATGTATTTCTTTTTGAGGTATTATTAAGATCAGTTTTAAACTTAAGATTATGTGTTCTAGTTATATAGCCTGTTTCAGTTTTTTGGAGACAAAGAGCCTCACATAAAGAAGAATCATGTACCGATTGGTATGCTATGCAAAGATCACCCCTACAAGCTTTATATTGCAGGGAGAACAGTCCTAAAGTTTTGAGTCTTGTATTATAGTCTAGGTTAGAAAGACCCTTGACTTTTTTTGTAAGTCGTCTTTGGACCTTTTCAATCGAGGCTATTCCACCCATGGAAGTTGGAGCACAAAAAGAAGCATAATAATCAATTTGTGATGAAACTAGGCTTGAATATAGTTAGATCAATACTTCTGGTTCTCTACTGTTAATGTGTTTAAAGGGACACTGTCAACCTGTTTTTCATCATATTATTTCTAGTTAAAAACCTATATTTTATGATTGCTTACCTTCTCTAAAATTCATTGATGTTGCTGTTTGTTTTGTCTGTTTCCTTGTTTAGTAGAACTGAAATGCATGCTAATGTATATTTATAAACAACCTTGTTTTGTTTACAATCCTGGACCTGTTCTTACTGCATACCTCCTGGGCACTAAAAACACACCCAAACAGTGCGGCCACTCATGAGGCAGTAACCTCCTAAACTGCCACTACATCATGAGGGGCTAGACTGTGTTGGGGGTGTTCCTAAGTCCAGGAAAGATGCAGTTGGGGTTGATCAAGGAATGTACATAGATACATAGACAGTGTCGGCAGATAAGGGCCTATGGCCCACCCAGTCTGCCCATTTGAGCTTGTAAGTTCAGTTTGTTTTCCTAGAAGTCTGTTGCCCCTTACCCCTGACCTCCAGAATTCCTTTATGTCTAGCCCATGCATTCTTAAATCCCGTGATTGTTTCAGCCCCCACCACTTCCTCTGGCAGGGTGTTCCACTTGTCCACCACCCTTCTGTGAAGAAATTCTTTCTCATGTTTCCTCTGAATCGTCCTCGTTCCAACTTCATCCTATGCCCTCTAGTCCTGGAACATCTTTTTCACTTAAAAATAGTGTATTCCTGCACCCTGTTCCTCCCTGTAAGATACTTGTATGTCTCTATCATATCCCCTCTCTCCCTCCTCTCCTCCAGGGAGTACATGTTCAGTTCCTTCAACCTGTCTTCATAGGACTTGTGATGCAATCCATGCACCATCTTTGTTGCCCTCCTCTGAACCTTCTCTACCCTGTCTATGTCCTTACATAGGTATGGTCTCCAGAACTGTACACTATACTCCAGGTGGGGCCTCACTAGTGTCTTGTATAGCGGAATTATGACCTCCCTTTTCCTGCTGGTGGTGCCCCTGCCTATACATCCCAGCATCCTATTTGCTTTACTTGCTGCCTTGTCACACTGTTTCCTACCTTGAGGTCATCAGAGATGACAACCCCAAGATCCCTTTCCTGCTTGGTGCATGCTATATCCTCACCCCCAACTGATATATTGTGCCAGGGTTTTTGTGCCCCATATGCATTATCTTGCACTTCTTTGCATTGAATTTCAACTGCCAAACCCCTGACCATTCTTCAAGTTTCTGCAGGTCGTGTCTCATTCTGTCTACACCCTCTGGTGTGTCTACTCTGTTACAGAGCTTTGTGTCATCAGCGAACAGTGAAATTCTGCCTTCTAGGTCCTGCGCAATGTCACTGATGAAGATGTTGAATAGGACCAGTCCCAGCACTGATCCCTGTGGTACCCCACTGGTCACTTTTCCCTCTGTGGAGTGACAGCCATTTATCACCACCCTCTGTGTCCTGCCACCCAGTCAGTTACCTACCCACCACACTACTGTCCTGCCCACACCCATATTCCCCAGTTTGTGTAATAGTCTTCTATGTGGCACAGTGTCAAAGGCCTTGCTGAAGTCCAGATAGACCATGTCCACTGCCCTCCCCCTGATCCACCTCCCTAGTCACCCAGTCAAAAAATTCAACGAGGTTGGTCTGACATGACCTTCCCCCTGTTGAAGCCACGCTGCCTTGGGTCCTGTAGTCAATTGACAACTAGATGTTCCACCAATCTCTCCTTCAGTAGTGCTTCCATGATCTTCCCCACTACCGAGGTGAGGCTGACTGGTCTGTAGTTCCCTGCTTCCTCTTTGTTCCCACTTTTGTATAAGGGGACTACATCTGCTGTTCTCCAGTCTTTGGGTACCTCCCCTATTTCCAGTGATCAGCTAAACAGGATAGCCAGAGGTTCTGCCACCACCTCTCTTAGTTCTTTAAGGACCCTGGGGTGCGCCCCATCTTGCCCCATTGCTTTATCAACTCTTATTACTTCCAGTTCCTTCAGGACCCTTTCTCGTGTAAAGGGACTTGTGTCCATTTCTGCACCATTCTCACCCCTTGTACTCCCTTCAGACCCATTACCTTCCTCTTCCTCAGTAAAGACTGAGCAGAAATACCTGTTCAATATGTCAGCTTTACTGTTGTCATCCTCCACATGGCCCCCATCCTCCCCCTTCAGTCTCACTATCCCTCCCTTTGTCTTTCTTTTTTCACTTATGTACCTGTAAAAGGTTTTGTCCCCTCTACCCACTGATTTTGCAATGTGTTCTTCTGTCTGAGCTTTGGCTTCCCTTACTGACCTCCCTACCTCCCTTTGCTTCTCCTGGTACTTCTCCCTATCCCCTTCTGCCTGTGTCCTTTTGTATTGCCTGAATGCAATCTTTTTGGCTTTCACTTTCTTTGCTACTTCTTTGGAAAACCATAATGGTCTCCTCTTCCTTTTCCTCTTGCTAACCTGCTTAATGCATAATTCTGTTGTTCTTGTAATCCCCATTTTAAATATTGCCCACTGTTCCTCAACCCCTGATTCCTGTCCCATTCTCCTTAATGCCCCTTTCAAGTATCTCTCCATTTTCCCAAAGTCTGCCCCCCTAAAATCCAGGATACGTGTTTTTGTGTGGTTTGGTTCTGCTCTTTCTGTGATTTCAAACCACAATGACTGGTGGTCACTGTTTCCCAGGTGCTCCCCCACTGTTACCCCCATCACACTGTCCCTGTTTGTGAGCACAAGGTCCAGTATTGCCTTCTGCTGAGTTGGTTCCATGGCCAGTTGCTTGAGGAAGGCACCCTGAAGGGAGTCCAGGATAAATCTGCTCCTAGTTGATGCTGCTGCAGGGATGCTCCAGTCCACGTCTGGAATATTGAAGTCTCCAACCAGTACTACCTCACCCTTGTCTGCCATCCTTTGGATGGCTAGCATCAGCTCCCTATCTGTTTCTTCCTCCTGGGCTTGTGGTCTATACAATCAAACAAACCTGTGTTTGTATGGTCACACCAATATGGTGGGCAGTCTGTTTTTCACTTTTTTAAAGAAACAAATAGTCAGAATCAAACTACCAGCTACATCAGCAATCTTTATAGAATGTTGGCAATCATAAAATGTGTTTTTTAAACTAGGGACATTTTGAGACCTAAGGGGTTGACAGTGTCCCTTTAAGGGTACATGAAATTATACCATGACGTTTTTTTTTGTAATGTCATTATTATGTGTAACAAACTTCAAATCATTTTAAATAGTAATTCCTAAATCTATTTCATGTGAAATAGATTGTAATTTATGTTTATTTATATAATAGGATGCATTCAAGTTGCATTTTCCAAAGTGCATCACTTTACACTTAACAGGGTTAAAGGTAATTTTGTGTTTTACAGACCAACTAAATAAACTATCAAGATTTGATTGTAAAGACCTGACTGAGTCTAGGTTGGTAACGATGCAGCCCAATTTGCTGACATCAGCATATTTATGTATCCACACATCATTTGTGGTTTGCATACTGGCAATTAATAGATTAAATAGTAAGGGGCCCAAGACAGAGTCCTGTAGAACATCACTCTTTACTCCTCCCCATTCAGACAGAAACCCTTTAATACTAACCTGTTGTTTCCTATTATTAAGCCATGAGTTGATCCAACTAACAATATTTAGATTAAAACCATAACCTATCAATTCCTTAATCAAGATTCCATGAAGAATGGAATCAATATCTTTTTCAAAATCTAGAAAAATTACATTCATGGACAAACTTCGATCTAATGCCATACTTGCTGGTTCAAAGAAATCTGTGAGGTTGAGTTGGCATGATCTGCCCTGCACAAAGCCATATTGGCTGATTTCCTGAAAATTTATGTTTATTAAGTGATCCAACTTCATTTACTTTAGAATTCTTTCCATAATTTTACCTATGCAAGAAGTAAGGTGCGTTGGTCTATAATTACTTGCTACCTGCTTATTTCTACCTTTTTGTATAGGGACTACAGTGGCTATGGTCCAATCTCTTATAGCATAACCTTCAAGTAGGGATACGTTGAATAGTAGAGTAAGTAGATCAACTAATTTGTGAACTAATTCTATTATGAATTTAGCTGGAATATCATCAGACCCAGCTGAGGCATTAACTTTAGTTGTCTGTATTGCTATTTTAACTTCCTCAGGGGTAATGACAGGTTAATTTTCACTAGGAACAATATTTTCTAGACTTGCAACATCCTTGGTTTTAAAGACACTTAGGAAATAATCATTAAATTATTTAGCCATCTCTGACTCATTTGTTAGTGGAACATTATCTTTAATTAATGGACCAATAATAGGTACCTTTCCTCTTATTGAACCAATATAGTTATAAAACTGTTTCTTATTGTCTTTGATCATGGTCACTAATTTTAGTTCCAATTCTATTTTTAGCTGTCCTAATAGTTTTTTTACATTGATTAGATATATTTGTAAATTGTTGTCTTTTTTCAGCAGATGAGTCTTTTTTTATATTTATTATATGCTTTTTTCATTTCCCTAATTAAACTTTTAATTTTCCCATTTAACCAAGGAGGCACTTTTTTATTCTTATGGTTATATTTTTTTATTCTTAGGTACCCAAGTGTGTATATAATGATCAATTTTGTTTTCTTATGACTGACCATATTTGCTCACTGTTTTTATTTTTTAAATCAGATTTTTAGTTCCATTCAGTAAGATAATTTTTGATAGCTTAATAGCTGGCTTTATGGAAGTTTCTTGTCTTGGTGACACCACAATTTATTATTATACAATTTTTTATACTCCATAAAACCATATCGTGGTCACTGTCTCCTAAAGGTTCAATTACTCTTGGTGATTCCTCTGAATTTGGTATGTTTGTAAGGATAAGATCAAGTATATTTTCCTTCCTAGTGGGTTCAGTAACAAGTTGTTCTAAGTTATGTTGAAGGGTTAATTCAATGAATCTGTAGTCTTGTTTAGTTTTCCTGGTAAGACTCAGCCAACTAATTGTCGGGAAATTAAAGTCTCCCATTAATATTAGGTTCTCATAGTTATCCAGATGTTCGAGGGTATGAAAAAATGTGTCATTACCGCTGTGGTCTAGATTAGGAGAGCAATAACATAATCCAGTTGTAAACCTTTGGTCATTTTGTACTTGAACAAGTGCTATTTCAGTATCATTTGTTATATTGTTATGTGTTGGAATTTGTGTACTGCTCAGGTGCTTATTTACAAACAAGGATACTCCACCACCTTTGGAATTTAGATGATTCCTAAAATATACTGAATATGCTGGAATATCTATCCCCCAATTTGTATCAGTGAAACAAGTTTCTGTGCCCCACATATGTCTATGTTATCTCTATGTAGAATACATTTTAGCTCATCTAATTTGTTGTTTAAGCTTCTGGCATTAAGTAAAAGTATATTTAGATCTTTTTTCTTATAATTTGCTGATTATTTATGATGTCTGAGATATCATGAATATTAGTCCTAAAGATAGAGGGGATATGTTCTGAGGATGACAACTCAAGGGGGAGCTTTAACTCACTCACCCCTTTAGTTTAAATTTGACAAAATAAACTGATTAATTTGCTTACCCAGCATACTATTGCCAATTTTACTTAAATGTAGGCCATCCCTGCATACTGTATGTATTCTGGATTATATACAAATTCTTCCCAGTGTGTAAAACAGGTTATATTTTGTTTAAGACACCAGCTGTGAAGCCAGTTATTTAAAGATTTAATTTTTCCATTTATATAGCCAGATGCTCTTGGGACAGAAAGAATCTCTGAAAAAACTATTTGGCAGTCAAGGTCAGTTAGATGATTATGTATTCCCACAATTTCTTCTTTAATAATCTGAACATCTTGCTTAAAAACATTTTTTACCCCACATGGATTATAATCAGAGGATTTTCCCCACTTGATTTCAGAATATTCCTTGTCATTTTAGTAATATCAAGTATTTTGGCTCTTCTGAAACTAGAGGCAGTTCTATGTATTTTGTCAAGGTTGCATATAGTTATGTCCAAGTTTTTAACTATAGAATCACCCAAGAGGAAAATGTGCATCGTCTTGGGATCATTAGTTTTATTAATCTCCATGTTATTTTCAGATTGTGACACTTTCCTATTTGTAAAATCAGACAAATTATCTGAGTTGACCTGTTTGCTCACATTACCAGAATCTTGCATGTCTAACATTGGTTGAACACTTGTAACAGTAAGTGTACTAGATGAAAGGCCACATGAAATAGGAGAACAGTCCTGATCATGTAAATTTATTAGTGGGTCAAAGCTATTCAGAATAGAAATATCAAATAATGCTGCTCTTCTTCCTTTTTTCGACACTTTCTTTCTCTGGACTTGATATCATAAATCTTCACTGTGTAAAGGGTCCTCCTCTTCTCTAGCTCTCTTTCTGTGTGTGGTGTTTAATGAATAAGTAAAAAGTTATCCTTAAGTCACCTAAAACAACTTTAGGCATTTGGTCCTCTCTGTTAATAAAAGGAAATGTATCTCTTTGCAAGTTAGACCTGTTTATCTGGGCTACAGTATCTGCATAACTTTTTTTCTACTGCTGTCAATCTGTCACTAAACAGATTAATTTCTTGGGTCATGTCTTCATTTTGTGTACATTGTGTACATTTAATGCTTTTACTTTGGTCCACAATTGGTTATGTGCTATACAATGCACAACCCATACATTTATACATCACCTTACCATCACTTGTGTTGAGAATATAATTCATTTTAAGTAGTATAATATAAAACACAGCTATGAAAGCAAGCTATAATGTAGGCCCTAGAGTCAATACAGGTACCTGAATGGGCAGGTGTATAGTTACAGTAAACATAGAAACATAGAATTTGATGGCAGATAAGGACCGCTTGGCCCACCCAGTCTGCCCATTTCCCTACCTGATGGATAAGCTGCAGATCCTAGTTAACCAGCAGCCTACTTCTTCCTACCCCCACCCCCTAGAATTGCCTTATGACTGTCCCATGCATGCTTGAATTCCACCACTGTTTGTGACTCCACAACCTCCTTGAAGGCCGTTCCATACATCCACCACCCTCTCTGTGAAAAATACTTCCTTAAATTACCTCTGAGCCCTCTCTTCTATCTTCAAATTGTGCCCCTTGTTCTTGCACACCTCTTTTTTTGAAAGATGCTACCCTCTTGGACTTTGTTGATTCCCTTGAGATACTTGAAAGTTTCTATCATGTCCCCCTCCTTTCCTCGAGGCTATACATATTAAGCTCCTTAAGTCTCTCTTCATATGCCTTCCGGTGCAGACCCTGCACCATTTTAGTTGCCCTCCTCTGGACAGCTTCCATCCTGTCTATGTCTTTGTGGAGATTGGGTCTCCAGAACTGCATGCAGTACTCCAGATGGGGTCTCACTAGCTGTCTGTACAGAGGGATAATAACTTCCTGTTTTCTACTGGTGATGCCTCTCCCTATGCATCCCAGTATCCCCCCAGCCCTCCTTGCTGCCCTCTCACATTGCTTGCCCACCTTTAGGTCATCTGATATGACTACCCCCAGGTCCCTTTCCATTTTTGTTGTTGTTAGTATCTCACCCCCCCATTGTGTACTCTTCCCCTGGGTTTTTGTTTCCCAGGTGCATTACCTTGCACTTCTTAGCATTGAATCTAAGCTGCCATACATTTGACCATTCCTCTAACCTTGCCAAGTCTCTAACCTTTCCTATTTCCCTCTGCACCCTCCAAACATGCAAAACATGTGCAGACACGCATGTCTTTGCACATGTCTTCACGTATGCCGATGCATGCTCGCCCTGCCCGAGCTCACCCTGCTCACTACAGGGTATGCTTTTGAATGCTTGGAGCAACCTGGAAGTTCTAATCTCAGGTCATGCTCTGCTTGAAAATAGAAGTAGTGCAAATGGGTCCAAAACCTCCTTTTCTGCACAAAACTACAGTTTTTTTTTTTTTTGCAATTAACTTTATTTTCCAACTCAACATAGACAGAATCAGAACAAAACAAACATTGCCAAGAAACTGGTAGACAGTATTTTTACAAGACAATACCTACGTAAAATCCCAACACTGTAAAAGAAAGAGCTATCAGCCAAGAAAAGGAAAACCAAGGCCACCATCTCACCCACCCCCACCCTCATAGCAAATACATAAAGATCACATGTAAAATGACTCTCTTTATAGTTTTATTAGTTCATATCTATAATATAGGATACTGTTTAAGGGAAAGAACAAAAGCATAACAAGTTCTAAGTTAGGGCAGAATAAAAGGGGCAGCACTTTGGAAGAGACAGTGGGGGAGCCAACCGAAGAAATATTGCCAAAAAAAAAATACTAAACATGTGGAAGGAAAGCAATCCAGTGAGAAGCAAAGATCGAAAATCACAACCTGTTTTTGGAGGTGATTTGGTCAATCGGTGGGATGAGTATGTCCTAGTGCTTTGTAAAAAAAAAAAAAAACCTAACAAACCCTAGGGTCAGGAGATTTTAAGGCTTGTTCTGTCTTAGTAGCCAAACTTGCTTTTAAGATTTGAAAGAAACCCACCCCAACAGCTATGAAATTTCTCACTAGATTGGAAAAATCTGGCTATGCACCTCTCCGCATTTAAGGCATTTAAAAACTCATCCCACCATTCTTTAAACGATGGTTCCCAACTATTCTGCCAATGTCTAAGTATTAGCAATTTAGTAACCATGGCTACCATGGCTACATGCACCTTTTGGGACAGGGTAGGAATTTGGGCGTACATCCCTAGTAAACATGTATTTTCACTAAAAAAGGCTAAAATGTCAAAATATGGAACCACCCACTGCTTGACTGAATTCCATAGCTTGACAATTTTGGGACAGGCCCACACTTTGTGGTATAAAGTAGTGAGTGTACCTCCACAGTCCCCACATTCAGGTGAGGGTGTTTTATAGATCTGGAATAGTTTAGCAGGAGTGAAATAAAGATTATGTAGAATGTTAAATTGGACATTTCTAAGTCGGTCCTGTTTCATAAGGGAGTAAATATCAGTCCAAATCCTTTCCCAGGTTTTAGCCGGCCAGCCTTTGTTGAGGTTATTCTCCCAATAGTATGCTATGGAGGTACACTTAAACATCACATCCGATAAGATTGACTTATATATCTTGGCTATTGATTTCTGGCCCTCTACTATACCCTTCAATTTTTCTAGCATGGTTCCAGCTCCTTCCGGCCATGGCTCCTTCCCCAAAAAGGAATGTACACACTGGCGGATCTGGTACAACCGTAATAGATCTTTGTGAGCCACCTCAAATTTAGTGGCCAACGCAGAAATCGGCATCAGAGATCTACCTGAAATAAAGCTTGCCAAGTGGATTTTAGAAAAGTACTTACCTGGAAAATTACTAATTGGGCAATTACCTATTTGCAAGTTTGGGTTATTAAAAAATAGGTTGCCTGGGGTCTCTTAAATTAGATTTCTGGAGTAGAGAACAGAGTTACTGTAGAGCCTTCATATCCCATCCTATGGGGGAATTCTCTATCTCCTTTGGGACTTTAGACCAGGGAGTATGTAACAGGGCCTCTAAGTCTACCTTATAGGAATTTGTTAGGGATTGATCCAGAGCTAACCAGGAGGAAAATTCCAAAACTGCTTCAACTGCAGACAGCCAATGTGAGAATCTCATGGCATGAATAGCCAAATAGTAGATGTAAAAGTCAGGTAGTTGGAGACCCCCCAGTTTCTTAGAATGGGTGAGCTTTATGTGTGCTCAGCACGGGGCCTTACCTTTCCAAAGAAAATCTAAGCAGATCCTATATAAGGGCCTAAAAAAAGACTCGGGCAAGTAAATATTAAGGTTAAATAAGGGATAGAAAACTTTAGGTAAGATAACCATTTTTAGAGTATTGGCCCTGCCCCAGAAAGACAATGGTAATTTATTCCATCTCTCCAGGTCTTCTTTAATAGTTTTGAATAAGGGAGTTAGGTTGAGTTCTGCAAGATTAGTGAGATCTTTAGATATTCTAATGCCCAAATAAACTAAGCAATCACTCTCCCATTGTAGACCCAAGGAGGAGCACCAGTCCCTCGACAGAAGAGGAGATAACGGATACACTATAGTTTTGTTTCTATTAAGTTTATAGCCTGAAAAAAGGCTAAAACAGGAGATAATTTGTAATACCCAGGGTAAAGATTCCCTACTCTTCTCCATATGAATAAGCAAATCATCGGCAAAAAGAGATAATTTGCATTCAAGGCTGCCAGCATGGATACCCCGTATTACCTTGTCTGATTTTAAAGCTCTAACTAGAGGCTCTATATACACGTTAAAGAGAAATGGGGAGAGAGGACAGCCCTGACGGGCGCCTTGGGATAGGGGGAAGACATCCAAAATGAAATTGTTACATTGAATTCTAGCTGATGGACAAGAATAGAGGACACGAATATGATTAATGAATTGTTGGGGGAAACCGAATTTCTGTAATACTACAAATATAAAGTACCATTGAACTCTATCAAAGGCTTTTTCTGTGTCCAGGGATACAAGAGCTGCCTCTAGCTCAGGAGCCCTGGAAGCAGAAATTAGATAAAATAATTTCCTAAAATGGTCCACTGAGGATCGTCCAGCTACAAACCCTGCCTGTTCCAGGCTTAATAGCCCCTCCCATACTTTCCCCAATCTATTAGCTAAAATTTTGGCATAGATTTTTAAGTCAACATTGAGAAGCGAGATAGACCTATAATTGCTAAAACTACAGTTTTCTTTTGAAGAGAAATGCCCCAGAGAATAAGTATACTGAAAACCCCTCTGGTATAAGCAGTTGTAGTTTGGGAGATCGCTCACTGAACTACTGCTTCTCTTCTTGCTTCCTGTGTAGTGGAGCAGGGTTCACAATGCAGTAGGATCTGGTGAAACAGTGTAAAACACACCATACAATGTTTAAAATAGTATATCTGGTTCGAAGCACAATGTGGCACCTGCAGCACAACAGAGTGTGACAATATTAAAATTGCTCACTTCAGGGCATGCTTTTGAATGCTTGGAGCAACCTGGAAGTTCTATTCTCGGGTCATGCTCTGCCTGAAAATAAAAGTAGTGCAAATGGGTCCAAACCCTCCTTCTCAGCAGAAAACTACAGTTTTCTTTTTTTTTTTTAATTAACCTTTTATTGTTTTTTATCACTTACAAAGGACATGACACTGGTACCCAGTGGGAAGGTTACAAAGTTAAACAAAACACAGTGTGAGGAAAACAGTGACATGCCCCCCTCCCTCTGCCCACCTCCCTCTACCTAATCCCTCCCAATTACAATCCCAAAAATATCTACCAATTTCCCTCCTTCCCCTTACCTCTCCACCTCAGCTTAGATGCATATTAGGTCAATCCATGCAGGAATCAAGAAGTTACACAAAAAATTCATACAAGAAGGGGTGTCCCTACATGTACAATAAGGAAAGCTACAATCCGGAGAATCACTAAGTTAAATGAACACCATTTTGAAGCATGTAGGTTGAGTGCATTCCAGCCCAGATCTTTTTGTATCTGGAAGAGGAATACCCCGGAGCTACTTTGAACTGTTCCACATTCAAGTTAAACAAAAGGTCTTGGAGCCATTCTGTGTAAGTGATCTTTAGTGGGTCAATCCAGTGCCTTAATACAAGCTTCTTTAGTGTCATTGCAATCATTGCTATGTGATATCTACATACTGTAACCTTAACCTTGGAGTAATCCCCAATAAGGCATATCTCCAGAGTAAAGAAGTCCTCCAGACTTAACAAAGAATCAGCTTTATCCCAAATTTCTGCCCAGAGGTTCTGAACAGGGGGGCAGTCCCAAAAAATATGTCGCAGTGAACCCTCTCCCTGATTACATCTGTTACACATCGGAATAGGGATCTTACCAATCTAAAAATGTTTTAGGGGCGTCCAGTACAAGTTATGTAAAAACTGAAATTGTGTAAGTCGCAATCTATCTTGGGATATATAAATAAAAGTGTCTTTCCAGACGTTACTCTAGTTGATGTTACGGTCTGGAAATTGGCCAGCCCAGTATTTGGGTCCATTCTCCTGGTTGGTAGAAGAAAAATCTAGAAAGGAACCGTACACCTGGGCAATTGCATCAGGAAGATGTACTACTTCCACCATGGAATTAAAAAATTCAGAGAACGTATCCTCCATAAAAAGTTGTTTATTTGACTGACCTAATAAATGAGATATGTGGAATATTTTAAACATCTGTCCTGAACCTAGGGAATATTTGTTAAACACAGTTGACACAGGGATAAATTTTCCCCCTGGATCTAGAAAATCCTTAATTTTCTTATTCTGGAGCTGAGGGATCCATAATTTAGGAATCTTTCTGCCACCTATTTTAAAATTCAGATTATCCATCAAAGGTTGGTTCCACTCTTGGGTATGTTTGTATTTTAAAAAGGCACACAACTGAGTATGGGATCTAACTGAAATCCCTATGGGAGAATGGGAAATATTAACCAGTAAGTTTTTAATTGTACTATATAGTAATGTTGATGTGAATAAGTGCTCCTAGCTAACATTCTCCGTTCCAATATTAACCATTGTGGTACATATGGCTGTCAGGATAACATTTTTTCACTAGCTATCCATTTCATGTACTTAGAAGTCTGACTGGCCCAGTAGTAGCTCCCAATATGTGGCAGCCTCAAACCACCCTTGGCCTTGGTCACCGTCAATTTTAGATAGGCTCTTCTTGGGGGCTTGGCAGCCCAAATAAAGGAAGAAATGATAGAGTGGGCGTTTCTGAACCAGTGAGTGGGTATCCAAACTGCTGTTTAAATAAATAAATAAACATTAAGCATATTCAATGGGTAAAATATCCTAGGTAGGATATTCATTTTGACTATATTGATGCGCTCCAAAGTGAAATGGGAAGGGATAACCATTTAGAGCAATCTTGTTGAATAACATGAAGGGTGTCATCAAGGTTGAGTTTTTTCATCAGGGAGTCTGATTTAATAAGATGAATACCTAGGTATGTCAAACATTAAGGAGTCCACTGAAACCCCTACAGTTTTCTTTTGAAGAGAAATGCCCCAGGGAATAAATACACTCTGGTATAAGCAGCTGTAGTTCGAGAGATCGTTCACTGAACTACTGCTTCTCTTCCTGCTTCCTGTGTAGTGGAGCAGGGCTCACAATGCAGTAGGATCTGGTGAAACAGTGTAAAACACACACTACAATATTTAAAATAGTATATAGAAACACAGACTTTGATGGCAGATAAGGACCGCTTGGCCCATCTAGTCTGCCCATTTCCCTACCTACAGGATAGGCCGTAGATCCTAGTTAACCAACAGCCTATTTCTTCCTACCCCCCACAAGAATTGCCTTATGTCTGTCCCATGCATTCTTGAATTTTACCACAGTTTTAGACCCCACAACCTCCTCAGGAAGGCTGTTCCATGCATCCACTACCCTCTCTGTGAAATAATACTTACTCACATTGCCCCTGAACCGCCCTCCTTCTATCTTTAAATTGTGTCCCCTTGTTCTTGCAAGTCTCTTTTTCTGAAAGATGCTACCCTCTTGGACTTTGTTGATTCCACTGAGGTACTTAAAAGTTTCTATCATGTCCTCCCCTTCTTTCCTCAAGGGTATACATATTAAGCTCCTTTAGTCTCTCCTCATACGGCTTCTCTTGCAGACCCTGCACCATTTTAGTTGCCCTCCTCTGGACTACCTCTATCCTGTCTATGTCCTTGCAGAGATGGGTCTCCAGAACTGGACACAGTACTCCAGATGGGGTCTCACCAACTGTCTGTACAGAGGGATAACAACTTCCTGTTTTCTGCTGCTGATGCCTCTCCCTATACATCCCAGTATACCCCCAGCCCTCCCTACTGCCTTCTCACATTGCTTGCTAACCTTAAGGTCATCTGATATGATTACCCCAGGTCCCTTTCCTTTTTTGTTGTTGTTACTACCTCCCACCCATTGTGTATTCTTCCCCTGGGTTCTTGTTTCCCAGGTGCATTATTTGCACTTCTTTGCATTGAATCCTAGCTGCCATACTTCTGACCATTCCTCCAACCTTGCCAAGTCCCTTTTCATCCTTTCCACGCCTCCTTGTGTATCAACCCTGTTGCAGATCTTTGTGTCATCTGCAAAAAGGCATACTTTTCATTCCAGTCCCTCTGCAATGTCATATATCTGGTTAGAAGAGCAATGTGGCACCTCCAGCACAACAGAGTGTCACAATACTAAATTATATTGTATGATGACCTCTAAACTTGGTGGGAAGAGACAAAGGGTGACATGCAAAACTATTTTAAACTGATTGGAAAACTCATTGGTAAACATAAAACTGACCAGTATAAACTTTATTGGGCAGAATTACAAACTTTGATGTCCACACAGAACCAATATCATCTAGGCTTGTCAGACCAAACAACCATGGTAAAACAAAAAATGACTGACATCCAATACAATAGATACAAAACTTAAGAAGCTGAACAATGTTTTGAAACACAGGGCAAACAGAACTTCACCAACCCTTTCTAATTTGGTCTCCTACAACAACAAACAAAAGGCCTCTCCAAAATCATGACTGCAGATGTTAGTGTTGTAGCTAAGAGATTGAACATTCTGAAAGAACTAGAACAACACTTTACACACATTGCAGGCTCAATAACATGATGATGGTCTGCTCGACCAATGGTTACAGGGATGTGATTTACTTTGCCTATCTGCATCTCAACAAAAGTTGATGGTTCAACTTATCATGAAAATAGAACTCCTAGGAGTTATTAATTCCATGAGAGAAGGTTTGGCCTCTGTTTCTGATGGCATCTCTTACAAGGTATATAAACACATCATGGGTATCTTGTTGGAGGAACTGGTGACACTCTTTAATACTGTGTTAGCGGAGGCTAACCTACTTTCCAGTATGTGGGAGGGCCTAGTAATGTTATTATTTAAATCTGTAGATATGTCCCTATTAGTGAATTGGAGACCCATATCTTTGCTTAATGCGAATTTTAAAATTCTATCAAAATTATTGGCAAACAGATTAACTCTCATGGTTGGTGACCTTATTCAACCCACTCAAACTTGTAGTATCCCAGGAAGATCTATTTATGATAACTGAATTCTCATTAGAGAAATCTGGAAAAGAGGACAAATGCAGGAATTGTCGAGCTTCCTCTTAGCTTTAGACCAAAGTAAAGCTTGCGATAGGGTATTTCATGGTTATCTATGGAATTGTCTAAGAAGTAGGGTATTCCCCCAAAATGTATTGGTTGGTTACAAATGGCCTACAAGAATGCCACTATTAAACCTTACTGTAATGGATGGACTGGGAGCAGAAGTAGCCTTCGGAGGGGTGTATGTCAGGTCTTCCCCCTCAGCCCACCACTCTACATATTCTCATTCCACCCATTGGTACGTAAAATTAACCAAGTGACGGGTATTACCAGAATGTCCTTTTCTAGTACTGATCCAGAAATTAGGATCATTGCTTACACAGATGACCTGTGCATTCTTTTAGCAGATAAGGACTCTTGTATGCAGGCTGGACAGATCCTGTCTCAGTTCTCACCATTTACAGATTCCAGAATTAACCTTCAAAAAAGTAAATGCATGGTCATTGGTGAAGATAATCTCCTAGCAGACCACATTATAGGTATTCAAGTGACTAATTACCCTTGTGTGAAGCAAATCATCAAAGCAAAATGAAGGAAAATACCACTATGGTTCTCAAAAGAGGTGGTAGGAAGGTTAAGGAGAAAAAAGTAGCATTCAGGAAGTATAATGAAACACAGAAGGAGCAGGACAGAGAACTGTACCAGTTAAAGCAGAAGGAAGTGGGAAAGGCAGTCAGAATAGCAAAAGCACAAACTGAGGAAAAGATAGCCAATTCAGTTAAGAAGGGGGATAAAACCTTTTATAGGTACATTAGGGAGTGAAGAAAGATGAAGGAAAGGATAGTGAGGCTAACTAAAGGGAAGGCAGGGTGGGCAGAGGATGACAGTGAAAAAACAGGGATACTGAATGAATACTTCTGCTCAGTATTCAGAAAAGAAGAGGAGGGGGAGGTACCTAAATCAAAGAATAGAAGCACTCTGGATAGGGAGGTTGATACCAGTCCATTCACAGAAGAAAGGGTTCTGAAAGAACTCTTACAATTGAAGATGGACAAAGCAATGAGGCCTGATGGGAGTTCACCCAAGAATTCTAAAAGAATTAAGGGTAGAATTAGTGACACCACTGACCTCCCTTATTAACAAATTGTGGGAGGATGGTGTAGTACCAGAGTATTGGAGGAGGGCAGATGTGATTCCCCCTAACAAAAGTGGGAGCAAGACAGAGGCAGAAAACTACAGACCTGTTATTTTGACCTCAGTGGTAGAGAAAATGATGGAATCACTTCTAAAGGAAAGAATTGTTGAAGTCCTAGAGGCCAGTGTGGCACAGGACCCAAGGCAGCATGGATTCACAGCAGGAAGGTCATGTCAGATGAATCTAATGTATTTCTTTGACTGGGTGACCAAAGTAGTAGACCAGTGAGGGGCAGTGGACATGGCCTACCTATACATTAGCAAGACATTTGACACAGCCCCACACAAAAGATTAATATACAAGTTAGCCAGCCTTGGAGTGGGTCCCATGGTGGTAGCCTGGGTTAAATATTGGCTGGACAACAGGATACAGAGGGTAATAGCAAACGGAGTTTACTCTGAAGAAAGGGGGGTTACTAATGGGGTACCACAGGGTTCAGTACTGGGACCGATCCTCTTTAATGTCTTTATAAGTGACATTGCAGAGGGACTGGAAGGAAAAGTATGTCTCTTTGCAGATGACACAAAGATCTGCAACAGGGTTGATACAGAAGGTGGGGTGGAGAGGATGCAAAGGGACTTGGCAAGGTTGGAGGAATGGTCAAATATATAGCAGCTTAGATTCAATGCAAAGAAGTACAAAGTAATATTAAGGTACATACTAAGGTGACAGAATGAGCAGAAAGACCAAAAGGCCCATAAGAGCTCATATACTATCAGAATCAATAATAGGATAACTGACTGCTAGAATTAAGATAATTATCCAATCTAGATTTAAACTGAGTTTTATCTTCACTGATAATAACAGATAAAGGCAAACTGTTCCAAGGTTTGATTACTCTTAAAGTATTTACGTTTATTATTTTTAAAAGGTTTACTTGCTAGTTGAACTGGATGACCGCTTATATTGTAAGAAGAATCTTTAAAGGCCAAACCTAAATCTACCATCAATTGTGGGTCATGAACTACATCAAATAGAAACAGAAGATCACCCCTTAATCTTCAAGTTTTAAAGGAGTATAAACCAAGCTCAGTCAGTCTATCTTCATATGACAGATGGTACAGTCCTACAAGTTTTTTTGTAAATCTATGCTGCACCTTCTCTAACTGATTAATGTTAGCCTTTTTATAAGGACACCAAAGTTGAGAAACATACTCCAAGTGAGGTCTGACAAAAGCATTAAATAATGGTAATAACACTTTAAGATGTTTGGAGACAATATTTCGTTTTATGGACTACAGGACTTTATTTGCTTTATTTATAGCTTCATTGATATGATTAGAAAAGTCCAATTTATTTGATATAATAATACCAAGATCTTTCTCATCTGTTGTCTCACTAAGGAGATGGTGTCCTAACATGTATGTCTTTTTGGAATTAGAAGTACCCAAATGCATAACATTACATTTAGAATAATTTAACTGCATGCCTCAGTGAATAATCCAATCATTTATATGATTTAAATCCTGCTAAATAATTTTGAAATCATCCAAACTAGAGCAAGGACCTCCAAGCTTAATGTCATCTGCGTATTTAACAGCTGATGACAAACAGTGAGAAGTTACATCAGATACAAAAGCTTGAAAAAGACAAGGACCCAATACTGACCCTTGAGGGACTCCACTGGTAAGATATCCAACATCAGAAAAACATCCATTTATACATACCCATTGAGAGCACTCGGTTAACCAATTTTTAATCCATAAGATAATGTAATGATTTATTTTCAAGTTATGCAATTTTACCACAAGAGCCCAATGTGGCATTACATCAAATGCCCTACTAAAATCCAAAAAGATAACATCACAAGGTATATGACAGTCATTAAGGGAACTAATGTTCTCATGGAAACACATCAGATTGGAGTGGCAACCTCTACCCTTCCTGAAACCATGTTGTTCATTATCTGCACATATCAAGAAGGAATTTAATATATCTTTAATCAACTTTCCATCAGCTTGCAAATTGGAGAGGTAAGACTAATTGGTTGATAGTTGGAACAATCAGATTTAAGGCATTTTTTTATAAATTGGAATGACATTGGCACATTTCCACTGTTTGGGGACAAAACCATAAAGTAAACAAGATTCAAACAATCATTTTAAAGAGGTCAATAAACCAGTAGACAACAGGAACAGTAAATGTCCTGATATGGCATCTGGTCCTAAACATGTTTTGACTTTAAGAAGTTTGATTTTATTTTCAATGTCTTTAATTTAAAATTTTATTTGGTTTTGTACCAAGGACATCCAAATCAACATCAAATGTGTTGTTAGGTGAAAATTGTTTACAAAAGTTATGATTGAATAAATCTGCCATATATTTAGAGTCATAATAGGTCTTATTGTTCTCTTGTATAGGACCCACCTTGCAAACTGTTTTTTTAAAGAATTAATGTATGAAAAAAATGACTTACTATTTGATTTTGAAGCTTTTTTTACTAGATTATATTCATAACTTCTTTTGGATTTTTTTCATTTCTACCTTACATGCCCTTTGCATTGAAATATATATTGTCCAGTTTTTAGAAGTCATATTTTTTTGAAATTTTTTGTATTTCTTATTCTTTTGCTGAATAAGTTTCTTTATGGGAGGTGTCAACCATTTAGGCTGAGTTTTTCCATTATTGTGTTTTTTTTATGCAAGGAATACATTCATCTCTGACTGATGTTAATTTATTATTAAGTAACTCACAAAAATGTTCAATGGTAAGTCTATAATGTTCTTGGACCCAGTCAACCTGGTTAAGAACCTGTAACATACCATCAATATTGGCTATATCATAATTATAAATAAGGGAAGACTCAGGTATAATTTCAATTGGGCATTGCAGTTTGAAGGAAATGGTGCAATGATTGCTGCTTCTAAGAGGGGCTTCCTTTTCCACATCATACACATTCAAATCATCCTGATGTAAAATTACATCCAGAAGATTTTTCCCACGAGTTGGAAAATTAACACTCTGTTTTAAATGAAGCTGAGAAATAATGGCTAAGAGTTTTTTTTCCATTTAAAGTTGTTGCATTAAATGCACACCAGTTGATGTCAGGTAAATTCAGATCACCAAGAAAGATTGTATTTCCTAACTCACAAGCAGTTTCCATTTCTAGTAGAATAGCATCCATGTATTCCATAGATGGATTTGGTGGCCGATAATAGGTGCTCAAAATAATTGGTACTGAGGTAGATTTTATAACTTTGACCCATATACTTTCAGTAGCAGTATTATGTTTCTTAATGTGACTGGATATGTCCATACTATTTAGCTGTTTCTTCAAGAAGAGAGAAACACCTCCTCCCCTTTTAGTGGACCTATTACAAGAGTAAATATCAAAACCAGGAATATTACTATTACATTCGGCATAGTTGTCCCACCATGTCTCCATTATGCATACTATATCAACATTCGTTAAGGAGATTCTAGAACATAGTTCACTCATTTTATTATTTAAGCTCCTAGCATTAAGGCTCAAGAACTGAAGATATTTTAGGGAAATCAGTTTGCATTGAGGATTTGTATTTACTGACTTCTTAATAGCTGAAAATCCCCCAAATTTAGTTTAAATTGCATTTGATGAGATCAGAAAAGATGTTACCCATTAAAGTGTTACCCCTTTTCCTTAAGTGCAAACCATCTCTACAAAACAATTCTGGCCGATCAAAAAACTCTTCCCAAAAGGTAATACATTTAATATTCTGGCGTAAACCCCACTTCCTCAACCACTCATTTACACTTTTAATTTTATTATTAATAATACTAGATGCAGATGGGTGAGGCAATATTTTGGATATGTAAATGTTACAGCCAAGAGAAAGTAGCTTGTTTGTAAAGGCAATATAGTCCTCTTTGACGGAAAAGAGAGAACTACTGTATAAATTATTAGTGCCAGCATGTACAATTACCATAGGGCATAGAGTTTTTATCAGAGGCTGGGATAATGTCATTAATCATGCATGCAATCTCAGATATTGTAGCTCCCCTAATTGAGGAACATGTACGATTCTCTTTATCAGCATTGCACACTGCCCTATCTAAATACTTAATAACTGAATCACCTAACACATAAAGTTGTTGTTTCCCAGTATGGTCTACAACCATGCTGCCATACATTGTAGTTTCCATATCATTAGTAGACATATGCACAACAGATGACAAGGTAGTTAAGTCTGAATTAATATTTACAGGTGGTGAAACATTCATGGTGGTAACTTCCAAAGTACAATGCAAGGGATTCAAATACATGTCATTATCTTGAGAATTTATTGACAGTTTAGTTGAAGCAGTAGAAATATTGACCCAGGGCAGGGAAGGTATGGACAATATCTCAGATTCAGTGGCCACATTAGTAACTTCATTGCCAAGTGATTCGAAACTATTTCTTAAAGGTAATGTAAACACATCAGCTTTTCTACCTCTTTTATTTTTTTTTTTTTTTGAATGTGTAACCAAACACTAATCATCGGACAGCTCGTAGTCCCCTGATTCACTTCTAGTTCTTTTGATTGAGGAACTATTGTTTTTTGTAGAGAACCCTGGTCCTGATAATATAGGAGATGGAAGAGATTCTAACAATACCAAAGGGGCAAGTTGGGTGAATGGATCAGTAGTTATTTCATTGATAACAGGTGGGGGCACCACATTGTCATCCAAGGCATGACAATGGAAGTGATCAAACATAGCTACTTGACTAACCTCTAAATCCAACATGCTGTTGTTGAACAACATGGTTTTTGCTTTTAAGTCATTAATTTCCACACATTTGTTGCATGTAAATTCTGTCTTAGGAAATGGTGGAGACAATAGACTATACATTAAGCAGGAGATACATTTTATCCCAACATCCCCATCTAAAGTAAATACTGTATAGAGTCGGATATTTTATTCACAAGTGTAGCACTACTTAAAATTTAATCAGTATTCGTAGTCTACCAAGTCCACTAGTAGACTTAAACAATATATAATGGAATACTCACATAACTCAATCTAAACTTTAACTAATACCAGTTCAGCTACTGATTAACCAGTTTTTCTGAGTTATTCCTTATGCCAACAATGCCAGACATGCTTGACATGTGCAAATGCACGTGTCTCTGCATGCGTCTCCACGCATGACAACACCTGCTCACCCACTCATGCTCATCTGCTCACAGAGTGTGAGCACTTTTACTCCACGACCTGGAAGTGGGTCAGCCTATAATTAAAATATGGCCACAACACTCGCACTAATAGTGCAATTAGTAAAAGCAAATCGCACAAATCCCTTCCCTCAGAAAATAGCAGCTACACATACACAAGCTCAAAAGCATGTTGTGGTTCCTCCTGAGGGCATAAGAACCACAACACAACCTGCTGCTTCCTGGGTTTAGGTGTAATTGTCTAGGGTTTAGCTCTCAATCAAAGGTGCTGCTTTAAAAAGATTTAGATGGCACAACTAATCAAACGTCAGCTGCTAACTGGAAATTCGGCTCACAGAGTGCAAGCACTTATACCCCGTGACCCAGAAATGGGTCAGCCTATAATTAAAATACGGCCACAACACTCGCACTAATAGTGCAATTAGTAAAAGCAAATCACACAAATCCCTTCCCTCAGAAAATAGCAGCTACACGTACACAAGCTCAAAAGCATGTTGTGGTTCCTCCTGAGGGCATAAGAACTACAACACAGCCTGCTGCTTCCTGGGTTTAGGTGTAATTGTCTAGTGTTTAGCTCTCAATCAAAGGTGCTGCTTTAAAAAGATTTAGACAGCACAACTGATAAAATGTCAACTGCTAACATGCACCTGGGAAACAAAATCCAGGGGAATAGTATACAGTGGGGGGTGAGATAATAACAACTACAAAAATGGAAAGGGACCAGGGGTTAGTCATATCAGATGACCTTAAGGTGGGCAAGCAATGGGAGAAGGCAGTAAGAACAGCTGGTGGGATACTGGGATACATAGGGAGAGGCATCTCCAGTAGAAAACAGGAAGTTGTTATCCCTTTGTACAGACAGTTGGTGAGACCCCATCTGGAGTTCTGCATCCAGTTCTGGAGACCCCATCTCCACAAGAACATAGACAGGATAGAGGCTGTCCAGAGGAGGGCACTAAAATGGTGCAGGGTCTGCACAGAAGACACTCTGAAGAGAGATTAAAGAAGCAACATGTACTCACGCTCTAGGAGAGGAGGAGAGAGGAACATGATAGAAACTTTCAAGTACATCAAGGGAATCAACAGAGTCAAGAGGGTAGCATCTTTCAGAAAAAGAGACATGCAAGAACATGGGGGCACAATTTGAAGATAGAGGGGGGACGGCTAAAAGGTAATGTGAGGAAGTATTTGTTTATGGAGAGGGTTGTGGATACATGGAACAGCCTTCCTGAGGAGGTAGTGAACTCAAAAACATTGGAGGAATTCAAGAATGCATGGGACAGACATAAGGCAATTGTAGTGGGGAGTAGGAGGAAGTAGGCTGTTGGTTAACTAGGATCTGCAGCCTATACAATAGGTAGGTAAATGTGCAGACTAGGTGGGCCAAGCGCTCCTTATCTGCCATCAAATTCTATTTCTATGTTTCTTGTAATATTCTGGGGTGATATTTGGTAAAGGAGAAATAGCCCTATTTAATTGGCAAGTTAAACTCAAGAAGCACAGGTTAAGGTTAACCTTTGGAATAAATGGAAAATGGCTAAAACAAAAAAGGGTATATATGGTGAAGACTTTCTTACTTTCTATGTTTTTACACATTAGTGCAATATATTTCCTCCCAAAACAGAGACCAAAATGTACAGTTGCTTCTTCTCCTGTATTTGGAGGAGTTGTTTGAACCCAGTCAAAAGGGGGATTCTATTTTTAAATAAGGCTCATGGGGGCCTCAAAATGATCAACCTCATAACTTTATTCTTTACTATGTATACTAATATCAATCTAAGACCTGTGTTGTTGAATATAGATAAACTATGGATACCATGGGTGAGTGATGGACTGAATCCCTTCTTGCGAGTGGGGCCATTGCATGGGGAGATCCCCAAGCAGAGGTCACTTCAAGCCCTCCCAAATTATTTCCCTTCCTGCTTTGGAAAAATCAAGTTATGGTTGTTGATGAAAAATAATTTTATATCCCTTCCTAGGAAACAATTGTATGGGTATATCATGGGGACATTTTTTATGGAACTCACACCTTTTGTCAATAGTCCCAGACTTCTTAAAGAGGCTATAGAGAAAATGCTCATGTGTCCCCATATACCCCCACAGATGTGGGATGTGACATGGCTTTCAGTTCTTAGGAAATTAAATGTGAAAGAAACCTTAAACATAAGAGGATTGAAAAAAGATACTGCCCCAGATGATCTTGTGTAACCACCATCGAAACTATGGACCACTTACTTTTCGACTGTTCATTTATACATATGTTCTGGAATTTAGTACACCAAGGCTGGGGTTACTCACCTTTTCAGAATCTGACACATGACATATTGTTTTGGGGTATTTTCCCAAGGGCGTGGGCAGCATATAATGTCCAGACAATATGGATCATGCTGGCATGTTTCAAATATCACATCTGGAATGTGAGATACCGGTTGTCTATTCAACAAATAGAAATCACTGAAGCACAATTGTTTCATATGATAGAATCAACCATAATAAGAATAAAGTCTCAAGAAAAATCTCTTTTCTCTGTTCAGGTATTTCAGGACCTGTGGGGGAGTATCCTGTGGATCCCTTGAGCTATGGAAGCATCCAGGAGCACAGAGATCCGGTGTTGCCTTGCAGTTATGAAAGGTGTGAGTGGCCTGAGATACTCCCCATTGCTCAAATGAGTGAAGACTGTGTGACATCAGATGCAGTGTCCATTTATGTAGTAAGATCTAGTTTAATTCATCTCATTTTGCCTTCTGTGGCACAAATGCTATGGGATATTTCAGAAATTGCTAATATTTTTTTTCTCCAGGAGTCAAGTATTTCATATGATCTTTCATACCTCTTGTGATATTGGTGGATTGATTTCCCTTAAGGGGAACTTTTCTTACCCCACTCTTGAGGTGGTGGGGTGGGGGACCTGTTTACATTGTTTGCTACTCTTTTGGAATGTGTGAGTGTGGGGGGGGGTGTGTGGGAGTATGTGGGGATGGTATGTTGAAATACTTGATTTGTTTAGGCTCAACTTTGTTTTGGTATCACAAGGTCATTATGTTGTCTATGTCTTTCACCGAAGAGGGACAATGCACAGGAATACTTATGTGCTTTGCAGTTTTCATCTTTCTTTGCACAATAACAACATGCATTATATTTTGCTTTTTCAGTTTAAATATAACAATTTCCCTACTCTTTTGATGGGGGTGGAGGGTTTGTTTTTAGTTTTTACAGCTTAATTTTGAGGTTTTAAATGGGCAATTTTATTTTTTGGGGGTATAATGAAATCATTCCTTATGTTTCTCTTTTCCTTTTTATGAATTTGTATGCAATAACACACTTTTGTCTGTATTTTCCCTTAAGTTTTGAAAAAAAAATCCCCTACTCCTTTGGGGGTTATTTTCAGTATTAACTGTTTCATTTGGAGGTTTTATAATAGGCAATTTTATTTTTTGATGCATGATGAAATACTTCATTATTTTATTATTAGATATATCTTTTCTTTTCAGTTAATAAGAAAAAACTTGGGGGGTTAATATTTTAGCATTTATTTGTAAAGTTTTGGGATTACAAAACTTAAATTTCGTATTAGACTGTATGATGAAATACTTATTTATGTTTCTCTTTATTTTTCTTTATGATTTTGTGTGAAGCAACACTATTATGTATATGTTACTTTCAAGTTTTAATAAAAAATTCCCCTACTAGTTGTAGATGGCACTGTGGCTGGTGAGCCTATGGCCAGTCATGAGTTCACAGTGAACAGGATGGCTGTGGTGAAGGCTGGGGATCAGGTCTCCTCCCCAGTCTTGGCATCTCTACAGACCGCTCTGGAGGTTGGAGCTGAGGAAAAGTTTGTGATGGCAGCAGAAGATTAGGATACTTTATGACAGAACGTACCTTTTGAAGCAGAATCAGTGATGGAGGTTGGAGAGATGGAAGGAGAGGTGGCTTGTGCCCATACAATGTTGGAGCTCCAGGAAGCACTGTTGGAAGAGGAGCAGCAGTATTTGCTGAGACAGAACAGATTACAGGAAGCATTGTTTCAGAGAGGAATGAAAGAAGGGACAGATGAGGTCCATTGTGTTTTTCAGACCAAATCAGAGGGAGCGTGTGTGTGCCTGCATGAGACTCATGTGGCATGCAAACAAGAGCAGAAACGAATGGAGCAGGACACACATTGAAGCAGTGTGTGGCAGGTATGAAGGAACAATCCCAGATTCATTGTGCAATAATAACAAACACAGGGGTAAATTGGTTGATCAAAATGAGGTGTTTTCAAAAGAAGATATGGACAATGGAGAGGGTCCCCTAAGTTACAGTTAGCACCCATGGGAGTGGAACATAGGGATTTACATGTTCTGAATTTGCCAAACATTACATTTAATAGTGTGGTTTCCTCCATTACAGGAGCAAAACCGGTAGCTGCCAAGAGAACAGGTAAGAATGGGGAAAAAGGGAAGGTATTTTCAAAAGACTTACCTCAGTCTATTATTTCTACTGACTTGTAGAAAGCAGGGCCAACTGCAGGCTGGAATGAGACTACCCCAAAGTGGGTAAATGTGACTTTGTGGAATAAAGGCTGTGTACCTTCAGTGGATGGTTAAGGATTGGTTGCAAAGTTTCCTGATACATCAGAAATAGGTAATGGGAGACCTTTGGTAGAAATTATATTTACTGGTACAGACGCTCCCCACACTGAGGCTAACGCATCTTTATTTACTCCAGGACAGTTATCCAGGAGAGGCAATGATATTGGGCAGAAAAATTCTGAGGGGTCTCTATAGGATATGCTTATGGATATCAAAGTGTTGGAAGTGGAACAGATAGCACTTATGCAGGCACAGGAGCCTGTCGGTATTGATGCAACTATTGCTTCTATGATTGAGCAAAATGCAGAATCTGGCACAACTAACGCAGTTCCAGGTTTACAGCAAAATCCAGGTGAGGTTCCACCCCCCCACCAGGTAATGTATGAAGCACAAATGTGCAACAGTGTCTCTTTCCAGAAAATGTTAGACTGGCATCTGAGCTGGCATCAAGGCACAATTCTGTATGCCTAAAGTTCTGAGGTGCTGCAACTGAGGTCCCAGATAGGCATTTTGTAGGGTGTACACTGTTAAAGGACAGTATGAGCTATCATGCATATGAAATTTATGCTTTGATCCATATGCCTGGTGATACATTGTTTCACGTGAGTTTTAAACATCTGTCTGGACTGGATAGGTTTTGGAAGCAATTTCAGCATTTGAAAAACTCCCCTTTATGGTGGCCTTTTGTGGCTATTCCACTCACAAAGCCAGCATTAAACACATAACAGTCCTTTTCAGAAATGAAGGAGTAAATGTGGCTGACATCACATATTGGCTGATATAAAAATGTACTGTGAATGGGTTCCCTGAGCCCATACTTAATGATGAACATTTATGGACTGTTGGGTGGAGATATAAAGTCACTTTAAAACAAGAGAATGGGGTGACACAATACTTGCAAACTGTTTCTTTCTGGGTTGACACCGTGGGGTGATCTTTTATGCAGGCCAATCATGTGCATTTTATCAGTGTGGGGCCACTGATCATCTAAGCAATTTCTACGATAAACTGAAATGTAGTCTGTGTGATATAGTAGGTCACATCAGTGAGAATTGTCCCAGTCCAATGAGGTGCAACTTGTGTGAGGAACTGAGTCATACTTTCTGAACGTGTGTATGAGCCTCCCATAATTCACTGGACCAGAGCAGAACAAGATTTCTATGTAGCTCTAGCCCAAAAAGAAAGAGCTTGGTTTGAGCAGAATATACCAACTCAGGGTCCACAACCACTGTCAAGGGGCAGAAAGACCTAGTGGTAGAGGAAGAGCTGGGTGCAGTCCCTCCCCTGTGGTGTTTCACTGACAGACTCCCAATATTTTTCCAGAGGGTCAGGATACAGACAGGGTCTTGCAACTGAAGGCTCAGACTGGGGGTATGCAGGACCAAGACACCTACATTGCTGTAGTATCCACAACAGCACAGGTAGAGACACCTGAGGGAGAGGCTAGCTCTACTGCAATGGAGCAGCATGGAGAAAAAAATGCCTTTCCTGGAGACATCTGAAGGGATTGCCTTTGTAAGGGTTACCCGATGTAAGACACTGGTAAAACTTCCTAATCAGACCTCTGAAGAGAAAGTCTCGGAGGGGGGGGGGATGACAGTTTGTTCTGATGGACACAGAAGAAATAGAATCAGAAACGGATTCTGAAGTTTGCTGTTTCCTCTTCCCAGGCAGAAGTTGTAGGAGTGGCTTTGACACAGGGGAAGAATAAGCAGAGAAAGAAAAAAAACAGAAATTACTATGATGGTTTTTGATTTAGTGCTGTTATGTGTTGCTTTTCCGCTTTCTCGTACTAATGGTTGTTTTTACTATTAAAACTACAAATGTTAATAGTGTTAAGTCTGTTACAACGCATTCAGTTACATTTACCAGTCTACATGACAGTAAAGAGCAAATATAATTTTTGCAGGATACAAGATTGACTTCATTCCCAGAAACAGAGCAAGCACAGAATGAGTGGAGATGGGGCCCTCCTTATGGTAAATGGGAAAGGACACATGTTGAGATTTTGGGTTTCTTTTTTCAGGACTAGAAGTACATGTTTTGAAGGTAACTAATATGCGTCCAGAGAGAGTGTTTATGATAAATGTGGTAATACAAGGTATGGTGTTCAGGTGGACAAATCATTATGCACCACAAGGTAAGGCCGACAGGACAAAATTGTTAAGATCAATAGAGCCTTATCTTAATACTTCCAAGATTGTTTTGTGGGAAGGGGATTTTAACTGTAGTTTATCAAAGCAGGATTGGGGTAGGAAAACTGAGAAAATATTTTGTGACACTAAACAACTATTGGATATCTTTGATAGGGCAGGTTTAAAAGACATCTGTGACATATTAGGTGTTAAACCAGTCCACACCTTTTACAAGGGTTTATTATTTTCCAGGATAGATTTTTGGTTTATTTCTGAAAGAATGGTTGTACAGTAAATACAGGTGGTCCCTTTAGAGACATCTGATCATGTTGCATTGCAAGTAAGTTTGGGGTTAGATCAGACTCAGAATAGGTAGAGGGTTTTGTAAAATGAATACAGTAATACTTCAGGAGGAAACAGTACAGTTGGAGGTGTTAAGACTTTTAGAAATACGTCAAGATATATGGTTTTTGTATGATAACCCATTTGAGTGGTGGGAGGATACAAAAATTGATATTAAAACATTAATGTTAATCCTATCAAATAAAGCATTTAAAAGTCAACATGTTACATATTTGGGGTCAAAGGCTAAGTATTTTAAATTACTCACACACAGAAGAGAGACGTGATTAGATCTGTCTACCCAGCTTCAGGATATAATGCAGCAGATGTTTGACTTCCAATACACTAAAGAACATTCAGTGACCTTAGAACAGAAATTCGGAACTATGGGAAAGAAAGCACAGGTATAGCCATATGATGCTCCATCAGATAACATTAGACAGAAGGTTATGATCTCCCTTCAGGATAATAATGGGAACTTAGTGTCTGATCTAGGGGCTTAGAAGCAAGTAGTGCAGAATTATGTTACAGAGAAATTTCAGGCAGCAGGACAGGAGGAGTATGACACTATTTTACATAACTTGACTATTCCAGAGATGCCTGACTTAGAGAGAAAAATGCTAGAAAGGCCAATTTCTGAAATAGAGGTTAGAGAGGCAATTAAATCATTATCAGGGGGGCCATGCCAAGGAAAGATGGGATTCTAAATTACTTTTATAAAGTATTTATAGATCAATTAGCACCTGTGCTGACTGAGGTTTTTGCATCATTGTTGTATGTAGAGCATTTGGGACATTGTATGGTAGAAGGAGTCATGATTTCTTTTTAAGTCTGGGGATAGCACTAATATGAGGAATTGGAGACCAATTACCTTATTGCCTGCTGATTATAAAATGTTGGCAAAGATATTCAGTGAGGTTGACAAGAGTTGATAAGTTTTTGATAATAGATGCTCAAACATGTGCAGTGCTGGGTAGATCTAGTGCACAAAACTTAGTCTTTATTAGAGAGGTGGTGGAACAGGGATTAGTAATATCATTGGATGGGTACCTTTTTACAGTCGATCAGGAGACAGCCTTTGATTTGATAAGACATAATTATTTATGGGAAATTTTAGCACATTGTGGTATCCCAAAGGGCTTTCTGCAGGCCATTCAAATGTTATATTCTAGTGCACAGGTAATTCTGATGATTAATGGTCATTTGGGTTTTCCAATGTTTTTATATAATGGTGTGAGACAAGAGTGTCCTTTGAGTCCCCTACTGTATGTATTCTGTTTAGACCCTCTTTTACGTACAACAAAAATGGATGATAATATTAAACCACTGACTGTAGGAGTAGATGGTCACTGTAACAAAGTAACTGCTTATGCAGATGATTGTACCTTGACAGTGGTTGATTTAGACTGAGGAAAATTAGCTATAGAAGTAATGACTAACAGTATGATTGAGACTGGCATTATGATAAAACCAGAGAAGGGGAGGAGGGGGCTGCTCAAATTGGTGTAGGCTTAGGTCGGGTTGCATAGCAGGTTAGTTTTTTGGGGGGTTGACCCTATAGCACCTCCAATTTCTTTTGTTTAGACCCTCTGGAATGTGGCCCTTTACCTTCAATATTTTAGAATTTATATAACTTTCATTTTTCAGGATTGGATCTTAAGTGTACAAAGCATACTTAAATGGGTCTTACTGGATAGGTCTTATACCCAGGTTAAGTTTAAAGTCGGACTCTGGACTCAGATGATCATTGAAACAGCTTTACATAGTGGATTTGACTATAGGGTAGGGGCTTTAATTTAGATTCTTGTCAGGCTGCAAGTATATTGATGGGGATGTTATGATGGGGATTTTTTCTGCTCTCGTCTGCTCATTTTTTTTTGGGATTATTTGGGCTATTATTTTTTCTTTTTGTTGGGGACTTGTTGTATATAGCTTGATTGGGTTAGGGAGGGAGGGGGGTTATGGTTCCTATGCCTTTCCAACAGGAGGTTCTGTTTGTGACTATACTGGGACGTCCATTAGATCTGCTGTTTGTCTCATTGTACAAATTATATGTAACTTTTTGGGGAGGGCTGTGTATTATTATTCAGTCTTTCTCACAGGGGTTGAGGAAGGGGGGTACAATGGTATCCCTTTTCTTGTTAATTTGGGATCGGCATAACATAGGGGGAAATTTGGGGGGATTTGGGGCTTACTTTTTGACCTCTTCTTTCAGGATTATTTGGTTTGACTTTATTATTGAATGGCTAACATTATCTATTCTTTTTATAATTCGATCTTTCTATGTATTCCTTCGGGAAGAGAAATTGGTTTATACTAATTTGTTTTTTCAGGTGTTGTTGGGGAAGGGGGGTGGGTTTGGAGTGTGCCTTCTGGGTTGGTTTATCGGTTGGGGGTTACTGGTTCCCTTTTCATTACAGTTAATGATACATGAAAATGACACCAATTAAAATTGCAAAGTGGAATATCAGAGGTGTCAGAGACATTTCTAAAAGATATCAGGTTCTCAAAAACTGTGCCCTACTAAATACTGATATTCTCTTGATGCAGGAAACCCACCTCATAGCTTCAGAGGCCAATGGGTTATGTCGACAGGGTTTCTCCCAATATTTTATGTCCTGTGGGACATCCTCTAGTAGGGGGGTGGTGGTACTGATGAAAAGGCAAGTTTCATTTGTAGCAGAAGAATGTTTAACGGATCAGAAGGGGAGATTCATCCTGGTTAAAGGCATACTCAATAATGTCAGGGTAGTGTTGGGAGCAATTTATGGCCCAGTAGGAGGGGATCCAGACTTTCTCATGAAGCTGGCTGATAAATTGAGTGGATTTCTGCCCTCCTTGATAATTCTTGGGGGTGACTGGAACATTGCTCCGTCGCAAGATTTAGATAAAACCTATAGGCCTTTAGAACCCCTTTCTCCTTCACAACTTGCTCTAAGAGACTTTATGGACACATTGGGGTTATGTGATCCATTGCATTTGTTTAATCCCTCTAGTCGCCTTTTCTTATTTTTTTCTCAAGTCCACAGGTCTTGGTCTAGAATCAATTTTTGTTTTAGTCAGCAATACTCTTCTGCCTGGTATTCACCAAACAGGAATAGAGCCAATTGTCATATCTGATCATTCCATGGCTTGGATCTCAATTACTCCCCATCTGCATGTTCAAAGAGATACCTCATGGAAATTAAACACATAACTCTTAAAAGAGGAGTGCATCATTTCTCATATTAGATCGCTAATTTCTCTCTTTATTGAGTCCAACACGGGCTCTACAGCTAGGGAGGACTTGTTCTGGTGTTCTTTCAAATGTTTTCTTAAGGGAGAATTTATTAAGCTCGCCTCCCAAAGGAAAAAGCAGAGAGAGGCTAGAGTTATTTTGTTGTCGAATCAAATTAAGATGGCAGAAAACAGGTTATCCTCCTCTGCATCCCAATCCAATTTAGAAGCTTTACTGAAGCTCAGGAATGAATATGCGGATTTATTAAGGGATAAGGTGGAGTACGCCATCCTTAAAACCAAAGCTCATTACTTTGATCAAGGGGAGAAACCAGGTAGATTGTTAGCTCTTAGACTGACAGAAGTAAAAAGTTCAAGGTTGATCCCCTCACTGTGTTCCCCAGATGGCACTATTAAGACTTCTCCCTGGGACATTTCTTAGGTTTCTGAATCCTTTTATAGGAATCTATATAATAAGTGTCCTTCTCAGCCCTCCTATTCTTGCATTGAACAATTTCTGGATGGCCTTAAACTCCCCTCCCTGCAGGCCCACCAGTGCGCGATCCTAACCTCTCCTATCACTCTGGCTGAAGTGGAAGCAGCGATTAAAGGGTTAGCTTCCAAAAATTCCCCTGGTCCTGATGGTTTTCCCTCCAATGTCTATAAAGTCTTTAGCAAAGAGATTGCTCCCCTTCTCTTGAAACTGTTTGATTATATGCTCACTTCAGACCTTCTGGATTCTACCTTACTGGAAGCCACAATTGTCATGATTTTGAAACCAGATAAGCCCCAGACGGATCCCGCAGTTACCGTCTGATTTTATTATTAAATTATGATATTAAAATCTTAACTAAAATCCTATCTCACAGAATCAAACAGGTTTGGTCTGACCTGCTGAGTCCCGAACAGGTGGGGTTTGTTCAAGGTAGATCCTCGGCTGATCACTTACGGACCCTCTCACATATTTTTCAGGTCACTCAGGACTCCCAGACTCCCATGGCTTTAATCTCATTAGACGTGGAAAAAGCTTTTGACAGAGTAAACTGGGATTTTCTTCGAGCTACCTTGAGGAGAATGGGTTTCCTGGATATCTTTATTCAATGGATTCAGATGGTATACAAATCTCCTACTGCCAAAATTTATTCTAATGGGGTATTCTCTTCTCGATTTTCCCTATTCACCAGAACTCGGCAAAGCTGTCTCCTATCTTCTTTCTTGTTTAATCTATACTTGGAACCCCTGCTAATTAGCATCAAGAACTCACCCCTGGTCACAGGTTGTTTAGTTTATCAGCAGTCACTGACTCTTTCAGTTTACACTGATGACATTCTTTTACATCTGACTAATCTGGAACTCTCTCTAACACATGCGTTACAAATTATTGATTGGTTTGGTCAAGTATCTAATTATAAGCTTAATTTATCCAAATCCATCATATTCCCATTAAACACTCTCACGCTTCATGCCAATTTCACTCATTTTGGTATGAAATGGTCTCCTTCCTCTCTCAAATATTTAGGCATACATCTCACCAGAGACCCTGATGATTTCAGGAAATTTAATCTAGATGCTTTACTGTTGAGGATACAGCAAGACCTTCAAAGATGGGTAAACCTCCCATTGTCTTTATGGGGCCATATCAGCATCATCAAGATGAATGTTCTGCCCCGTATTTTTTACCCCCTTAACCTACTGAACATCTGGCTCCCAGAATCCTACTTTCAGCAGCTTCATTCTTCTCTCTTGAAGTTCGTCTGGCTAGGTAAGCATCCTAGAAAAGCCTTTTTAAAACTCAATTTATCTAAAGAGAAAGACGGACTATGCCTCCTCAACTTCATGCTATACTATTGGGTGAGTCATTTGACTAAAATAGGGAGATGGTTTGAGACTAGTCCAGATACTTATCTTCCCATTTGGCTTCAACTGGAGAGGAAGCTGTTGGACACACACAAGCTTTACTCTCCTAGAATTTTTTACTATTCTACCTCTGCATTACCTTCTCTTTTACTAAATTTGGTGGTTGGGGTTTCCATAAAGGTTCTGACTCAGTGCCTGAACTTCTTTGGTATTTCAACCAAAAAGGATACGGCTCAACCTCTCATTTCTAATCCTAACATTAAATTAGGAGGCTTCCCGCTTTCTCCAGAATGGCTTCCTCAACTTCAGGATACTCTGGTGGAAGATTTGTTTCCTCAGGATTCTCTCCTTTCCTCAACTGATATAATAGCTAAATTGAATATTCCTCAGAAATGTATATTTAAGGTTTTTCAGTTGAGACATCTCCTGGTCTCTATTTTTGGTATCACATTTACGCCATTCCGAGTTAAGCCCTTCTTAGACCAGATACAGGATTTTGCATACAGACCTCATGGCATCTCTAAGATTTATTCCTTCCTACTGGGCATTAAATTTCCCAATGCTGTTATTGGTTCTAAAATCTGAGCTCCGTTTCTCCCAGATTCCCCCTTGATTTGGGGTCAAGTTTGGGCAGACCTGCATAGCCATCTCACTCAAGATAGGCACAGGCTTATACAGTATCATATTTTAAATGATCTGTACTACACTCCGGTTAAATTAGTCAAATTGGGCAGATTACCCTCGACTAATTGTACACGGTGTGGTGCAGCTGATGGGAACCTGATACACATCCTATGGCATTGTGACAAGGTGGCTCCATTATGGAACGCAATTCAAACCAATCTGGACCCCCTTCTGGGGCTGGGAGAGCTGTTTACTATTGAAATATGCATCCTAAGGAGGTTGTCTACTATTGGGGTCCAGGAGCGCAGGTATCACATGACTCTAATTTCTATAGCAGTCAAGAGGCTGGTTCTCAAACATTGGATGGACCAATTGGTAATACCATATGCTGAATGGGTGAAAGAAATGTCTCTTTGCTTTAATACTGAAAGGCTAATTGCTAGCTTCCAAAATTGTATAGCCTCCTTCAACCAGAAATAGGGCAAACTATATGCTTTATATTTGAATAAAGGCTTAGGTAATGCATACCTCTGTCTGTTTTTGCATGTATCACTCTATGCTGTTGCTTATTCATTGGTGATGTAGTCTCATTTTTGATATCTTCTTGTCACGTTATTTTTGTTTTATAAGGCACACTCCAGGGGTGGGGGATGGGGTGGGATAGTGGGGGGTTGGATATGTTAGTAGGTTTTTTTTCTTAGTATGTGACTCTGTGCAAGTCTGATCCCATGCTATCAACTATTGGATTCTGGATTTCAATGTAATCCTGTTTATCCTTATTCCTGTTACATCTTGGGTGTTGGATATAATCTAATAAAGATCTAGAATTTCAAAAAAAACAAACAGAGAAGAGTGTGGGTTTGGCATTAGGTAATGCTCCTGTACCACAGGATTTTATTTTTCTAGTACGTAAGAGTGAAGTAAAGATACTTAGACTCCTTTTTGGAATGCACAATGCTGCTCAGAGGAACTGGGATTTAAAATATGGCGAGGCTTTAGTAAAAGTTTAAAAATGGAAATCCTGGAAAATGATTAGAATAAATAGAATTTTTCTTCTCAAAGCATACATAACCCCCTTATTTTTATATTTGTCATATGTCTTTCCCATTTCTTTTGGGGTAAATGCAAAAATCTTACGATTGTTTTCCTACTTACTATGGGGTAGTTGGTTAATCCCAGTGAAACATAATCATACATATAGGCCATGGAGGAGGGGGTTAAATATGATCAATCCACTAGTTTTGTTTTCTTTGGGAATTTTTTTACACTAGTATTAAGCCTTTATTGTTAGAAGATGAGGGGATGGGGTACAACTAATGTGAGTTTGGCAATAGGATTTTTCTGACTGCTTGGGAAAAAGGAAAGTGGAGTCTTAAGGAAAAAACTTTGCGGAATCATTTACAGGTATGTCTTAAGTACATCAGAATGTGGAAGGTGGAGCTGATTCAATTTTTGAATGTCCCAAGGAAAGGATTCTATATGGAAATCTTACATAAATGTTATTTTTCGCAACCAGTATTTAAGATGGACTCAACAGTAAATTGTAGCATTTTGCTGGAAAATATTTTGGAAACAAGGATTCCACCGAAGAGGAAAGATACCATGTGGATTAATGTGCAAGGAAACTTAAATGCACAAGGCAACCATAAACATAAAGCTATGGGGGAGCGGTATTGTTTGGAACAGGGTTGTTTTGAGATAGTGGAAACCATGCAACATCTTTTCTTTGAATGTTCTTATATTGCAGTTTTTTGGGGTATGCCGGATGTATTTTGGAATACTACATGTTTTTTGGTCATTTCATATAATGTTTTAGTTTATGGTCAGTTAACAGATCAGTGAAAAAACTGGAAGAAAAGTACAATATATGTCATTTTAGCATGTATTAAGTGGACCATATGGTAAGCAAGATGCCAAAGATTTTTACAAGGGGAGGAAGTTCTTTTGTAGGATATGCTTTTTAAACTACAATTAGAACTGGATGGGATATATCAATATGAAGCAAAACAATTGGGAGAGGCTTTGTGTAACTCATTGTGGGATGACATTGGTTGGCTAGGGCAAACTATTTTTTTCTTTAATATGTATGTGGTGGATATGGGGTAGTGACATGTACAGCACTATGTATGAAGGTTTTTTGGGTGGGGTGATGGGTTGTAGATGTAGGATTGATGTACGTTGTTAGATAATTTTCACTAGTTTTATGATGTTTTTAATGTGATTTATGATGTTTTTTCCCTTACTTTAAGATTTCTGTTAAAATGAAGTTATGTTTTAGTTTTTTGAATTAAAAATTCCTCTACTCTTTTCAAGAAGTGCCATGGGATCTTTAACATCACCCTGAACTACCACCAGGAAAAGCAGATGGGACCTTGGTTTAATTTCTCATCTGAAAGATGGCACCTCAGGAGTGCAGCACCCCTCTCATGCTGCACTACAGTGTCGGTATTATGATTTAATCCAAGTGCCTGGAGTGGGGACTTGGATGCTGACAGTGAGTCACACAAGTTTAATCAGCCATACTTTAGCCAGACGGTTATTGTATTGTTGGAGTATGGTTTATTAAATTTTTGATATACAGCTTTGTGCTTTGGTGTGCACTGTTTTTGCTGTGTGTTTCCTGGATTTGATTTGTTGTTCATTACAGCAACACATTTACATTACATATGTGTAACGTGTAGTTTTCAGTGTTTGTTTTGCCTACAGTAAGTCAGTCTGACTTTCTGACACACAGAACGCCAACCTTGCCTGCAACACTGACAGTAGTGCCCATTTTAAAAAACATGACTGAGCTAACACCCTCTCTGCTGGCTGCACTGGCAGACATGTCCTATTAATGAAGAGTTTAAGTATAGGCAATGTGCTTAGCACTAACTGCAGGAAGTTGAAAAGTAAGTAGTAGCATAAGTTTTTTTTTGTTAGTTACAGTTTTGTACTTTCATTCAGGAAGTCTGTGATACCTTGTGCTTACCCATTTACTTTTTCTATGTCACAGATCAGTATTAATTAGGAAAAAACTGCACTATTCTAGCCATTTTTTTAAACAAAGTGCTGGAATAGGTACCTTCTTTTCCAAACTAATAATGGAGTTTGTCCTTTAAGGGGCAGACCATGTTGTCCTGGTGCACCCCTTTCCTCCTTTAGGGAATGGTTGTGCTCAGAAGGGGAGAGGAGAAGGAAGGGGAGGGGCTAAGGGCCAGAACAATGGGCAGGTAGCAGGAAGGGGAGGGGAGGGGAGAAGGGAGGTACATAAAGGACAGCACAAGGGGGCCTCAGGCACTTTTTGCTGGAATTTTGATTTACATCAACTGCAGCATGTCGGATTGGCAAATTCTTTGAGGTTTGTTTTACCAGGAGAGAGAGGTAAGGAAACTAGCAATTGATTTATTGATTTGCAGGACAAGATGTGAAGTGTTTTTAAAAAATATATATCTATATATATATATATATATATATATATATATATATACACAGTATTAGAGGAAACATGTTGCAATTGGGGGGAATATAAGTGAGCAAATATGGGGGCCCTGAATGGCAATGGGAGTCAGATTGTGAAGGTGAGAGCGACCCAGGGCCACATGGGGCGATGCACGCCACATGGGGGATCTTGTGGAAAGCCTTTTTTGATTTGTTGATGCTTTGCATTTTCTTATGGCCTGGTCTTGCTGGCTGGAAAGGGCTGTAGGCCTGAAGGAACCCCTTGAGACAGGGGAGAGAGAGTGTGAGCTGGGACCACATGGCGTGACATCACATGCCATTTTTGGGATGTTTAACAAGGTTTTTTCCTTGTTTCTCTTGGTTTTGTGGTGGTTTGTCACCTCTTGGGGATGCCAGTGGGCAGCAATAGGCTGGGAAGAGGCCGGAATGCTATGGGAGGGAGCGAGCGTGATCCGGACCACGTGGTGACATCACACGCAGTGTGGGGGTGAACAAACCCCCTTTTTTCATTGTATGGGTGCTCTTGAGGTAGTGATTGGGGAGCATTGGATGCCTGGAGGATGAATAGTAGGCCTGAGGCACGGGCTGTGTGGCGTGATGTCACACACCATGTGGGGGTTGCTGGAGAGTACTTGCTTTTGGGTAGCGGGCTATTGTGGCTCGGTATGGCTGTTGTTTGGTGGTACTGCTAAGATTTGGAGGCCTGGAAGAGTCTGTGATGCTGGGGGGAGCGAGCGGGATCTGGGACCATGTGGCGTGACATCACACGCCACATAGGGGGTTGTAAAAACCCTTTGTTTTTCTGTTTTGGGCTCTGGTGGCTGTGAGTGACCATTTTGGTTTTCCTGGGGATGAATGGTAAGGCCTAGAAGAGGCCCCATTGCCTGGACCTAGTGGTGTGATGTCACACGCCATGGGGGGTTTATGGAAAGGCACTTTCCTAGCTGGGTGCTAGCTAGAACTAGGGCAGAATAGGTTTACAACAGCAGTGCTGGAGGCAAAAGGCTCAAGGTTGATATTGACAAATGGCCTTTGGGGGGCATGGGTTGGTGTGAGGCTTTTTCTTTTCCCTTCTATGTAAGCATGGATAGTAGGCCTGGGGAAGGCCTCTGAAGCAAGGGAGAGTGGGTGGGGTCATGTGGTGTGACGTCACACGCCACGGAGGTTTTTGGAAAAAAGCTGCGCCCGGGTACTTGGGCTGTTTTTTTTTTATTTTATTTTCACGGCTTTTGGTGGCCTTTTGAGGCATACTGGGGGGACAGCAGGGGTTCTGGTGGAGGACTTGAGCAGAAGGAGAGACAGGGCGACCAGGGGACCTCACAGGTGACATCACACACCGCAAGGTGACCGCATTGGAAGCAGTGCCCTCACCCATTGGTGAGGACTGTTGCTGTGTTTTAGCTTTCTTTTCCCCCTTTTATGCAGAGGCATGAATGAGGGGGAAGGTGACCACGTGGCACAACCACTTCAGGGAGAGCTATGGTTGGGAGGCTGGCGGCATGGCCCTTGGTCAGCCCAGACAGGAGAATTTTCCAAAAAGGAAAAGGTGTTGGAGGGGGAGCTCACGGCAGAAGGCCTAAAGGGGTTGAAGAAGAGAAAAAAAGGGGGAGAGGGGCCAGAGGGGTGTCGGGCCTCCCGCAATGGGCACAGCTGGGAGCAGCCAGGGGACCGGGTGACCTGGCAAGTAGGATGGGGGCCTTTATGGGGGCCTGGTTGGTTTATGGGACATATGGTGCGAGGGACAGAGGGAGGGCACTGAAACAGCTACTTATATACAATTAACCCTGTTTTTCCCTTCCTTTACGGGTGGCCTGGTCTGTGTTTGCATGGTGAGTGGTGCGACGGACAGGAGGAAGACGCACAGGGAGGTACAGATATACGAATAACCCTGTCTTTCTTTTCCTATAGTTGTCTTCACAGAGAAAAAGATAAGACTGACGTGGCACCCAAGAAGAGCAGGCCATTGAAGGAAGCCACCTACAAGGCTATAATTGAATTGGCAGAAAAGGCAAACAAAATATGGGAGCTGGTGGAGGGGGAGGAACCGGGTAGGCCTGGGGAGAAGAGAAAGGCAGGTACGGAAAAAGGTGGCAAGGGGAAGAGGCCAGCCGAAGGGCTACACAGTCCCGCTAGGGTAGCACCGGTGATAGCAGGGCCTGCCAAGGCAGTCGATCCAGTATCCACGCGGCCGGTGGACCTGGTGATACCAGTAATCACCCCAGATCAAAAGGGAATCTCCCCGGTGGAACCCGGACACAAAGCCCAGAACAGGAGGTCCTGCCTGCAGACCCCAGTAGCTCACCCTCCACCTCCACCTCAATCACAGGAAGAAGCAAGGGGACCTTTGGAGGACTCCAGGCAGCTCGGCCAGGACAAAGTTACAGGTAACACATCCAATGCAGTGGGTGACAGTATAAAAGAATATATAGGGCAAATTGTGGCAGCACTGGGGACAGGAGGGCTGGGGCAGATGGAATCTGCTCTGGCAGAGATTAGGACAGGAAAAGAGGTACCAGGAGATACTGTAAAGGGAATGAAAAGAGAGGGAAAAGGTGCAAGAGAGATAGGTGCACCTGGGATGAGAATAGGAGAACATGTGCCATTGGCCACGAAGGAAAAAATATGGAACGGGGAATATGTGGATATATTTGCTTTGGTGAGCCGGGAGGAGGTGGCAAAATATGAAGAAACTAAGAGCATAGGTAAGAGTGAGATGGCAGTTGCCATAGTGCTCTTAGGGAAAAAGAGAACAACAAGTTCATGAAAGGGAAGACTTGGGATGGGTGATTTCTAGGTTTTTACCACTTTTTCAGCAGTCATTCTGGAAAAGAGGTCGGAGCTAGGCATCCCGCTCATTACCTATTCATTGATAATATGGAGAGCGAAAGCAAAAGGCGGGGTAGGATGGATATACTACAATGAATGTTTTTGGCAGAGAATGGCAACATTCGGGGATGTAAGATGGGACACCAAGCAAATAGACTTATGGACGGATTACGTAACAGATCAGTCCACATCTGAGGGCAGGTGGGGCAAAAAGGGGTTTATGCCACAGAGATGCTGCTGGACTTATAACAGGGCTTTCTGCTCATGGCCTCAGTGTCGTTTTCGACATGCCTGTTCAAAATGCAGAGGGGGGGCACCCGGCAAGCAAGTGCAGAACAACAGGGATACAGGGAGCACAAGGGCATGGGGGGCAAGGATCAGGCCAACAGTTTTTTCGAGATGACCAGGAGTTTAAAGGGCAAACATGGAACAAGGGAGGGAGGGGCAGGGGGAATGGGAATAGAGGGGGCCAGAACCACTGAAGCAAGGAAGGTCAGACAGGAAGGAAGGGAGAGGTCAGGGACGGGGGACAGGTGGCACAACAAGGAGCATTTTGGTATGGCCAGAACCCCCATCAACCTAGCAGCATGGACGGTTTGCCTGGACAGATATCCTGACACGAGCGTGCGGGATATGATTTTAAGTGGTTTTAACACAGGGTTTTCATTGCAGTCTAGGGGACCCAGGCAAGCAAGGGAGGCAAGCAACCTGGGGTCTGTAAAAGGGAAAGAGAAAATGCTAAGGCAGAAGATTGAGAAAGAAAAAGCAGCAGGCAGGGTGGAGGGCCCATTTAACACCCCCCCATTGGAAAACAAGCGGATATCGCCTTTGGGCTTGGTACCCAAGAAACAAGAAGGGGAATACAGGGTGATCCACCACCTGTCTTATCCGGAAGGGGAGTCGGTGAATGACTTTATCAGTGAGGAACATAGTAGGGTGACATACACGACACTAGAGGACGCAGTCTGGATAATCCAGGCCACAGGAGATGCATGGATAGCAAAAATGGACATTGAGTCCGCCTTCAGACTGCTTCCAGTCAGAAGGGAAGACTGGGATCTGTTGGGTTTTAAAAGTGAGGGACAGTATTATTTTGACAAAGCAATGCCAATGGGGTGTTCCACAGCATGTGCTATGTTTGAGGCATTCAGCACTTGTTTGCAGTGGATATTCCAAGAAAAAACAGGTTATAGGTCAGCCATCCATTACTTGGATGATTTTCTCCTCATTGGGAAGGGCGAAAGGGAGACACAGAGGATGCTGGGTAAGTTTCAGGAATTGTGCCAGGAGCTGGGAGTCCCATTGGCACCAGAAAAAACAGAGGGGCCCAGAAAGGTTATGGAATTCCTTGGGATCGAGATAGATGCCACGAGCGAAGTGTTTAGGCTACCGGTCAAAAAAGTAAGGAGGTTGAAGGAACTAATCCGGGTACATGCCAGCAGGAGATGGGTACAACTAAAGTTGGTCCAGCAGGTACTGGGGCACCTGAACTTCTCATGCAGGGCCATAGGACCAGGTAGGGCATTCACAAGGAGGTTAGCCAGAGCTACAGCAGGGGTCACCAAACCACATCACTGGGTTGATCTGACACAAGGTGTCAGGGAGGATTTTAGTATATGGGAAGAATTCCTGAAGGAGTATAATGGGTATTCGTTCTGGCAGGAGGAGTGGCTATACAACACAGACCTAGACCTCTACACAGATGCTGCTGGAGGGCTGGGTATGGGGGGTTACCTAAGGGGCAGGTGGTTTGCAGAACCATGGCCGGACAGTTGGGTGAAGGATGGGAAAGTGAGAGATATAACACTACTGGAGAGCATGCCCATATGGGCATGCACCTTGGTTTGGGGGGGAGGAATTACAGGATCAGAAGGTGACATTTTGGTGTGACAACAGAGCGGTGGTTGATACACTAAACAACAAGGGAGCCAGGTCGGATACAGTCATGCAGGTAGTACAACAGTTAGTGTTAAGGGCTTTGCAGCTGAACATGTCTTTCAGATCAAAACACATAGAAGGGGTACACAATACCCTGGCTGACAGCCTTTCCCGTCTGCAGCTGGACCATTTCCGGAGGCTGGCACCAGCAGTGGAAGAACAAAAAAACGCCCATACCAATGAACATATGGGATGTTGGCAAGAAGGAGCAGAACTGCTGTTTCACAGCTCATGGGCGCCTCGGACTCTGAGGGTCTACGATGGGGCCTGGAGAGTTTTTCAAACATTCAGGGCAGAACACCAGATGGAGGTAAGTGGGCCGATCTCTGAGGAACAGTTGGGAATGTTCACCTTGGAACAATGGCAGAAAGGGACTGCTCATGCCACAATGGGGGTTTATCTTGCAGGGATCAGTGTGATCTGCAGCCTAAAAGGGTGGAATGACCCAACAAAATCACTGCTCATCAGGAGAATGATGCAGGGATGGGGCAGGTTGAAACAAGGCCAGGGGATAATAGGAAGCCAATAGGCGAGCAGTGGCTAATAAAGCTAAAAGAGGTGCTCCCGGCAATATGCAGATCAAAGGGGGAGGCCCAGCTATTTCACATAATTTATGTGATAATGTTTGCAGGGGCTATGAGAGTGAGTGAAGTGGTAGGCCATGGAAAAGATGACAAGGAAGGAGGTGTGGAATGGGAGGATGTGAGTTGGGGGATAAGAGAGATACGGATCAAGCTAAGGAGGTCAAAGGCGGACCAAAAAGGGCAAGGTTGCGTGGTAACACTGAAAAGGCGGTGGGAAATTGCAATATGCCCAGTGCAGGCCCTGTGGGTTTTCACCGCACAGCAGGTGACCAGGATGGGGAAGCTGTTTGTACATGGTGATGGGAAAAGGGTCACCGGCTATCAAATCACAGCAGTGCTGAAAAAGGGCATGCGTTTTCTGGGGGAGGACCCATCTAATTATTCATCCCATTCCCTATGGATTGGGGCTACCTCACAGTGGGCAGCAATGGATGAACCCGTGAAGGACATTTTGGAAAAAGGGCACTGGTGGTCAGCCAGTTATAAAAGATACATCAGAGCACTGAAGTAAAGTAAAAAAAAAAATGAGAGAGGGAATGAGAAGTGTGGTTTTCCAAAAAAAGAAAGGGAAAAAGAAGATGGAATTATGGTGCCTCTACTGGGGAGCACAGGAAACAGGAAAAAAGAAGGTGGGTGGATAATACAGTGAGGGCACTAAGAGTATGTGTAAATTAATTAATTTTCTTTGCACCCTATAGGTAGAGGGAGGAGCACAGAAGTCTGGATCTGTGGCCATTCCTATATTTACTGGGCTGGTAAGAGAGCAGAGAAAAAAGCTGGGGGAAAACAACTGTACCAGGATGTAAGACAGTGTAGGTTGGTATGGCACGGCCTACGGGGGATGAGATGGGCCCAGCTCCTGCCCGCTTTGAAGGAACTTATGGGACATTGGCCCAGTCCAGACCTAATCATTATACACCTAGGGGGCAATGACCTTGCAGGCAGACCATGGGTACACACATACTTACAGATAAAGAGGGACCTAGTGGCAATAAGACAGTGGTGGCCTCAAGTATGCCTTGCTTGGGCAGATATGATACCATGAAGGGTATGGAGACAGGAACACAGCCACAGAGTGGTGGAGAGAGCCAGGAGAAAGATGAATAGAAGGGTGGGGACATTGACAAGGCAGATGGGGGGACAGGTCATACTGCGGGGAGTAGAAGAATGGGTGGAGGATTTCTACAGGTCAGATGGGGTACACTTGTTGGATATAGCAATAGACATGTTCAATGCAGAAACAGTGGGTTTCATAGAGGAATGGAGAAAACAGACAAAAACTGGTATATAAAAAAAAAAAAGAAGGAAGTATCATCCCTGAGGTAAGGAAGGGTGATACCCTAAGTTGGGGGGAAGCCAGTCATCCAACGCAAGCTGGAGACTAGCTAGTGGGGAAAAAGGGGGGGAGGACGGAAGGGGGGAAGAAAAAAGGAATAACACAAGAGAAGGAAGAAGATGAAGGAGAAAGCAGTCTCGGTTTTCACCGTTACCTAACAGAAAAGGAGAAGAAGAAGGCACCCAGGTTTTCGCCTGGGGATGGATAATCAGAGAGTGTTATATGGATGGAAATAAATGAAATTTATGGAAATATGATAATAAAGAAATGAGAAATGGAATATGGATTTATGAATATAAATAAATTAATTGCCAATCTGAGCACAACAACAAACAATGGTCTTTGTCTTTTGTGAGGGAAAAGGGGGGAATCCGGGACAATGAAATTGTACACACGAATCAGATACTCAATGGCTTGCAACACAGGATAAGATCACTACTACCTAAAATCTATTTCAAAATAGTCAATGTTATAAAAATTATAACTATCCTGATTGCCCAGAGTGAATACACTGATACATGTTTAATGTTTTACAAAAAATTGCATTATGCCATTTCATTAAACAAGTGTGTTTTTCTCATGTTGTTTAGTCAGTGTAAGGCACAAGGAATTTAATGGGAATGTGCTGAAACATTCCTGCACAGCTAGCCTGTACATTTGTGTCAGTCAGTTTATCACTTGTAGTAGAAATTCAGAAATGGATCAGCATATTACAGTAGTATTTCTCCAAATAATTACAAATTTTCATGGCAGAACTGACAAGTTATGAGGGTTAGTTATAACCGGTGGGGTTAAGGCGGGGGGAGGTAAAGCAAGACAAGACACATAAATATAAATAACAAAATGTAAAGCAGTGATTTGTTTTATTACAGAAAGTGTATAAGCAACTTGCAAAACACACAATAACTTACTGAGACTCAGAACAGTTACTACTACTGTTGCTACCCGACTGACACTTCAGCAGTTAATGTGAACACACTCTGGTGCACAAAAACAACAACCCAATGCATTATGGGTAATCAAAGGTGCATCACTGTTATCAATTCTAGTCTCTTAACCACAATGCACCCTGATTGCAAATAATGATCCTGGTGATGATCTATGCTAGTCAGGAGGTCGCTGGAGTCTATTAAAGAGTAAAAAATGGCGTTCTGTAAAGTGAAGGTAATACAGTTTAAAACAGACCTTCATATCATTATTACTAAAATATAAAATGTCAAAGAACAGTTTGTAGCACTCCTGTTTTAAGAAAAATGAAAATGCTGTTAATCATTTATTATGGGGATAGACGTATACAATGAGGTGACATCAGTGCTTACCCGTCTGTAATCTGAGTGACATGTTACATATCTTACCTTGTACAGCAGATCCTGTAGGCCACAGGTATAGGATCCCAACAGCTACACTAATGGACTTTGCCCTTTAGGGGGCAGACCAGGTTATCCTGGTGCACCCCTTCCCTTTCCATCAAGATGGTATGCTCGGAAGGGGAGGGGAGAGGGAAGGGGATAGAAACAATAGACAAACAACAGAAAGGGGAAGGGCAAGATGAGGTACTTAAGGGGCAGCACAGGAGTGGCTCAGCCACTTTTGCTGAAGTTTTGGTTTGATCTACACGAAACTCCAGCATGTGGGCTTGGCAGAGTAATTGGAAAGGTTTGTGCACCAAGATAAAGAGGTAAGGAAAACAAAAACAACTAACATGGTCAAAGATGTTGGAGTTTGTTTAAAAAAAAGAAAAGAAATAATAATAAGTAATATATAATATGAAGCATAGAAAGGCTAGAACGAGAAGCAGGAGGCTTGTAAAGTTGTAGGTGGCTGTGAAGTCAAAAAAATAAATATATGCATAGTAAAGTTTTTTTGCACAATGCAGCGAGAACAGGATGTGCTGTGGAGCATAAGCGAAGCATTGCGGTAAAAAAGAGAAGCATGAGGCTTGTAAAGTCGTAAGGGGCTGGAAGCCCGAGGAAGAGAGAGGAAAAGGCATGTTTTAAAGGAATTTTACACAGTGCAGTATTTGAGGAGCAGAGATGAAGCATGGCTGAGTTTGAATCAGGCATTGGAGACTGAAGGAATGCCATCTGAAAGGGGGGGGATGGTCTTTGTTTGCAGCAGTTTGCCTAGTGTGGGCCTAGCAAGGGATTAGGCCAAGGTAAAACATTCTGGGGAAGAACACAGCATTGGTGAAAGGAGTTTATAGCTAGAAAAGACAACATGTGGCCAGCAGTGGGCTTGGAGAGGTATAGGCAGAGAATTTGAGCGGGAAATGGTGTTTGAAGGGCAGAGAAAGTTGCAACGCTGATTTTGAGTCGCAAGACTGATTTTGGAAGGGGGAGAAGCCTGGGGACTACGGGCAAGTTATTACTGCATTCCGGTCTGTGTAGAAGATAGATAATTGAGCAGGAGCCTGCAATAGTGGGCCAAAAATGGTTTGCAGATTGGAATTGTACTGGGTGAAACAGGGGAACTAGGGGCAATTATAACCACTTTTTGTTGCTTAGAAGGGGCCTAACACACAATGGTCAGCATGGGACCAACTCGGGCAGCCACATGGTGTGACGTCATATGCCATGCGGAAGCCACGAGGTGAAGAGGACAGTAAGGAGCTATGGGGGAAGGGACAACCCTGGAAAGACAGGAAGCAAGAGGACAAGGTGGCCAATTAGAGGCTGGGCTGCATGGGCTAGCGCCTTGAAAATGGAGGGGGTGACATCACATGCCTGAAGGACCACGCAGTCCAAAAAACAAAAAAACAAAAACAAATGGGGTCTGGCAAGCTAGCAGCAGCAGGCAGGGTTGCAGTGCACAGTGCGGGGAAGCAGCCAGGCTGGCAGGTTTTACTACAAAATAAGGGGAATGCAGCCAAAGGCATATGAGAGTGCACAGGGTGGGGGGGCATTAGGCCCAAAAAAGGCCACGATATGCAAGGAAAAGCAGCAGTGTGGATCACAGGCAATTGAAAACTAGTTGGGGGGGGGGAAGAGACAGGGGCCCAACAGACCAGGAGCATGGCGACTTTAGCCAGGGGGAAGAGCAGGCCCGAAACAATGCAGGAGCCCTCAAGGAGTAGGATAGAAATTTAGGCTGATGGCGCAGCCAAAAGAGAGTGGGGAAAAGGGAAAAAGAAATGGATTGCTAGGAGGGGCATGCAGGGGAAATAAAATGCTAGGCCAAAAGGCCACAGGAGTGGCATAAGGCGGCAGTGGCCTGCAGGCAGCCTGAGGCCGAGAAGCTGGGCACAGGAGGAGATATGGGGCCTTGCGGGCAGGAGATGTGGGGAGGGGGTCAGGAGACATGGCATATTGGAGGAACGGGAAGATCACCCCTAAAGGATCCTAAAAAAAATATGGGGTCGACTGCTTTGGATGGCTGGGCTCAAATCACGCGACGTCCAGAAGGATGGATCAGGGTAGAAGAAGACATGTTTTGTTGCCAGTAGTCGAATTTTTCTGGAAAAAGTGGAAGGGCCATAAGAGGGACTGCTGTAGATAGAGTTTTCTAATAATGGAAATTTTCTTTTCTGTTTTTGTCAGTTGTCTTCACAGTTTGAAAGGAGCAAGGAACATGGCACCAAAGAAGAACGAACAGGCCTTCAAAGGAAGAGGCCTACAGGGCTATAGTGGAGCTGTCGGAAAAAGCCAACAGAATGTGGGAGCTGGTGGAAAGGGAGGAGTCAGGGAGACCCAGGGAGAAAAGGAAAGCAGAGAAGGGTAAGGGAGGCAGAGAAAAATGGCTGGTGGTGAGCCCCCGCAGTCCAACCAGGGTACCACCACTGATAGTAGGTCCCACCAAGGGGGTTGACCCAGTACCTCTGCAACCTGTTGACCCAGCGCCACCAGTATTTCCCCAGGACCAGGTCGGGTTTCCCCCAGTTGAACCCAGACCGGATCCCCAGAGCGTAGTGGTTCCTCCACAGCCACTATTGGTGCAACCACCCCCTCAACCGCAGGAGACAATGACTGGGCACCTGGAGGACAGCAGGCAACAAGGAGTGGACAAGGCCACAGGTAATGCACCTGGCTCAGTGGGCGACAGCATCAAAAAATATATAAGCCAAATTGTGTCGGCACTCGGGATAGGGGGTTTAGGGCAGATGGAGTCAGCACTGGCAGAGATTAGGTCTGAAAAAGAGATGCCCAAAGAAAAGGAAGGAGGAGTAGAAAAAGAAGGTAAAGGAACAAGGGAGATAGATGCCCCTGGGATGAGGGTAGGTGAAAACGTTCCACTGGCCACAAAACAGAACATATGGAAAGGTGAGTATGTGGATATCTTCACTTTGGTAAGCTGGGAAGTGACAGCAAAATATGAAGAAGCAGAGTATAGGAAAGAGTGAAATGGCAGCAGCAGTAGTCTTGTTAGGTGAGAAGGAGGAGGACAAATTCACAAAAGGTAAGACTTAGGATGGGTGGTTTGTAGGTTTTGCTACATTTTCAGCCGTAATATTGGAGAAAAAGCCAAAGTTGGGCATCCCGCTTATCAGATACTCCCTGATAATAAGGCAGGCAAAGGCAAAAGGGAGTGTGGGGTGGAGATACTATGACAAATTCTTTCGGTAGAGAATGGTGACATATGGGGACATAAGATGGGACACGAAGCAACTAGATTTGTGGACAGATTATGCAACCGATCAGTCCACACCTGAGAGGGAGGTATGGGAGAAAGGAGCCATGCCCCAGAGGTGTTGCTGGGCTTACAATAGGGCCTTTTGTTCCTGAACACAGTGCCGCTTTTGACATGCATGTTCAAAGTGTGGTGAAACACATCCAGCAAGCAGATGCAGGATGACATGGGGCCAGGGATCCCAATGATCTGGGGGTCAAGGAGCAGGTCAGCAGTTTTTTCATGAGGGACAGGGGTTTAAAGGGCAGGCATGGAGCAGAGGGAGGAGGGGCAGGGGGCATGCAAGTAGAGGGAGTCAGATCCACTGACCAGCAAGGCCAGACACCGAGCATAGGGGGAGAATGGGGTGGGGGCAAAGGGATGAAAGCCAGGGAGCAATTTAATGAAGCTAGTACTCCCATCAGAATAGAGGCATGGCAAGAATGGTTGGACAGATACCCGAATAGATAAGTGGCAGAGATGATTAAAAAAGGTTTTTGCACAGGTTTTTCATTGCAATGTGAGGGCCCAAGGCAGGCAAAAGAGGCAAACAATCTGGGGTCGGTAAAAGGGAGAGAAGAAATTTTAAGACAGAAGATAGAGAAGGAAAAAGCAGCAGGGAGAGTAGAAGGACAATTCGATACCCCCCACCATGCAGAATATGAGAATTTCTCCATTGGGTTTGGTCCCCAAAAAGCAGGAGGGAGAATACAGGGTGATTCACCATCTATCCTTCCCTGAGGGGGATTCGGTGAATGACTTCATCAGCAAGGAATATAGTAAAGTGACATATGCCACATTAGAAGACACAGTCCGGATCATCCGGGCAACTGCTGATGCATGGATGGCAAAAACGGATATATAATCCGCTTTCAGATAACTTCCGGTTAGGAGGGAAGACTGGGACCTATTAGGGTTCAAAGTTGGGAGACAGTACTATTTTGACAAAGCAATGCCCATGGGATGTTCTATAGCATGTGCGACATTTGAAGCATTTAGCAGCTGTCTACAGTGGATATTTCAAGAAAGAACTGGTTACAAAACAGTCATTCATTATTTGGATGATTTCCTCTTTATAGGCAGTGGGAGAAGAGAGACAGAAAATATGTTGGCCAGCTTTCAAGAGCTGTGCAAAGAACTAGAGGTACCATTGGCACCGGAAAAAACAGGAGGGCCTAGTAAGGAGTTAGAATTATTGGGTATTGAGATAGATGCTCCTGGGGAAATATTTATGCTGCCGGACAAAAAAGTGAACAAACTGAAGGAGCTAATTCAGATGCATACCAGTAGAAGAAGAATACAACTAAAACAGGTACAACAAGTATTAGGACATCTCAACTTCGCATGAAGGGCCATTGGGCCAGGGAGGGCTTTCACTAGAAGATTAGCAAGGGCTACAGCCCGAGTGACCAGACCACACCACTGGGTAGACATGACAAAAGGAGTCAAGGATGATTTCAAGGTATGGGAAGAATTCCTCAGGGAATATAATGGCTAATCCTTCTGGCAGGATGAATGGGTCTATAACACAGACCTCAATCTTTACACAGATGCAGCAGGGGGCCTAGGCATAGGAGGCTACCTGAGGGGCAGATGGTTTGTAGAACCATGGCCTGCAGACTGGGTAAAGGACGGTAGGGTAAAGACATAACATTGCTGGAGATCATGCCCATCTGGGCCTGCACCCTGGTTTGGGGGGAAGAATTCCGGAATCAAGTGACATTCTGGTGTGACAATAGGGCAGTCGTAGAGGTATTAAACAAAAGAGGAGCCAGGTCAGAAATGGTTATGCAGGTTTTGTGACTTTTGGTTCTAAGGGCCTTACAATTGAACATGTCATTCAGAGCAAAACACATAGAAGGGGTATGCAATACCCTGGCTGACAGCCTTTCCTGTCTGCAGCTGGATTGCTTCCAGAGGCTGGCACCAACAGCAGAGGAGCACAAAACGGCCATACCAACGAACATCTGAGACACTGGCAAGAAGGAGCAGAACAGTTGTTTCACAGTTCAGAGGCACCACGGACTCTGAGGGCCTTCGATCAGGCCTGGTGAGTGTTTCAAACATTCAGGGCAACACACCACATGGAGGTAAGTAGGCCACTCACAGAAGAATAACTAGGGATGTTCACTGTGGAACAATGGTGAAAAGGAACAGCCCACACTACAATGGGGGTTTATGTGGCAGGAATCAGTGTAGTTTGCAGCTTAAAAGGTTGGAAGGACCCGATAAAATCAATGTTCATAAGAAGAATGATACAGGGGTGGGGTAGGTTAAAACAGGGGGTTACGAATAGTAGAAGACCAATAGGAAGAGGGAGGATCATGGAAGTCTGGATCTGCAGCCACTCTTATATTTATTGGGCAGAAAGGAGAGAAGATAAAAAGGCCAGGGAAAAACAGTTGTACCAAGATGTGAAACAATGTAGGTTGGTTTGACGCGGCATATGGGGGATGAGACGGGCACAACTGCTGCCGACCCTGAAAGAACTGAAGGAATGGTGACCCATTCCAGACCTAATTATTATACATCTAGGTGGTAATGACCTTGGGAGTAAGCCATGGGTCGACACATACATGCAGGTGAAACGGGACCTAGAGACAATACAAAAGTGGTGGCCTAGGGTATACCTTGCCTGGTCAGATATGATCCCGAGAAGAGTTTGGAGACATGAGCACAGTCATAGATCTGTGGATAGGGCCAGGAAAAAGATGAACAGAAGGGTAGGGACGCTAATAAGAAAAATGGGAGGACAAGTAATTTTGTGGGGTGTGGAAGAATGGGTAGAAGATTTCTACAGGTTGGATGGTATGCATCTGTCAGATCTAGCCATAGACATGTTTAATACAGAAATTATGGGTTTTATAGAAGCATGGAGGAGGCATGCAAAAAATGGAAGTTAAAAAAAAAAATAAAAAAGGAAGAGAGAGAAGGGCTGGGAAGGAGGGTTCCCTGAGGTAGGGGGGAATAATACCCTAAATTGTGGGGAAAGCCAGTCGTCCAATGCAAGCTGAAGACCAGCTAATGGGGAAACAGGGGGGAAAGAAAAAGGAATAAGATAAAAAGAAGAAGAAGCTGAAGGAGGAAAGCGGTCTCAGTTTTCATAGTTACCTAACAGAAAAAGAGAAGAAGAAGGCACCCAGGTTTTCACCTGGGGGAGTATAAAGAGGAAGAAAGAAGTTGATATATGGATGCAAATAAATGCAATTGTGAGAGATATAATACTAATAAAAGATGATAAAATGGAACATGGAATTACGATATATAAATAAATTATTTGCCAATCTGAGCACAACAACAAATTATGGTCTCTGTCTTTTTGTGAGGGAAAAGGGGGGAATCCGGGACAATGGAGTTTTCCCTTTAGGGGGCAAACCAGGTTGTCCTGGTGCACCCCACCCTTCCCATCAAGATGGTGTGCTCAGAAGGGGAGGGGAGAGGGAAGGGGAGGGTCAGGGGATAGAAACAATAGACAAACAACAGGAAGGGAAGGGGCAAGAGGAAGTACTTAAGGGGCAGCACAGGAGTGGCTCAGCCACTTTTGCTGAAGTTTTGATCCCTCCCACCTACCCTGAAAATATGGACCAAGAGGGGAAGACAGTCAAAAAGGGACTGTAGGGTATGACTGTCAAAGGTGGATGACGGAAGTGTCCTGTAGGATGGTTTATGGTACTGCCAAAGGTGGATGGCAGGAAAAAGTACGGTTACTGGACTGCCAAAGGTGGATGGCAGAAAAGGGGGAAGGAGGGAAGGGGGGGAAAGGAATAAGATACCTAACAGAAAAAGAGATGAAGAAGGCACCTAGGTTTTCACCTGGGGGAGCATAAAGAGGAAGAAAGAGGATGATAAATGGATGCAAATAAATGCAATTGTGAGAGATATAATAATAATAAAAGATGATAAAATGGACCATGGAATTATGATATATAAATAAATTAACTGTCAATCTGAGCACAACAACAAATTATGGTCTCTGTCTTTTTGTGAGGGAAAAGGGGGGAATCCGGGACAATGACTGTAAGAAATAACGCATGAATTGTGATCGGTGTTTGGTTAAGGATCTACAGTATGTACCCACAATTATCGGTCTACCTGGCAGCTTTACTGGATCTTTGTGCACTTTGGGCATAAGCCAGAGTTATAGGGTTGCTGAATTTCAAGAAATCAGCCTCATTTTCTGTAATATGTTTCAAATTAGGAGTTGTTCAATAAAACTGAACAGCACATTCCTAATTAGAGGCACTGGATCCGAGTCCAACAGCAAGTGCATTTCTCTGTCTCCCAAAAGTCTTTTTGCCTCCTCCTCATAGTCAGATCTGTTTACCAAATGACCACCCTTGTCTGACTCTCACAGAATGACTGGGTCCATCTGTTTCAGAGAGTTATTTGCTTCCCTTTCTTTCTTATTAAAATTACCATAACCATGCATGTTTCATGTTCTGAACAATTCCTCAGTTTCATACATTACCTTTCTCTGAAACAAATTCAGTGTCAGTGTAGCTCAGTTAGTAGCACATCCACATCTGGGCCAGAAAGTCATGGGTTCTAGTCCCATGCTGGGATTGGGCTTATGCCTATATGACTTCACTACAGTGCAGTAATGGGGGGAGGGGCTGTACTGTCAGGGTGTGCAGTCCTGCAGATGAGATGTTAAACCAAGGTCCCATCTACACATCCTGGTGCTGATGCTGTCGAGGTGGAAGTAAAAGAACCCAAGGCACCTTTCACAAAGAGTAGGGGAGTTTTTATTAGTAGAGAACCAAAGACACAACTATTACATTCATATTTACATAAAACCACAATACCAAACATTTGAAGAAAAAAGAAAATAAAACACATCAGACCCCAAAATAATTTTCAGACTACATAATCCCAAACTTCACTCTCTACTAACATCCCTCAATAAGTCTGACCTTTTAAATCCCTATCATACTAAGCATATTTTTCAAAAAACACTAACCCTTTCCACCACATAATTTTCATTATATTCGCTATTTAGATTATATCCTCAAAATCTACCTGAACACGATAATTAATTGCAATTCCACTACTATCCCCTGTGCTGACTAGTGCCACATGTTTAGTGTGGTCTACACCTGTGAGAAACCTTATTTTGTGGTGAGTGTGTAGCACTAATTCTAGCTGACGCAATTTAAAACAGCTGGCTGTGCTCCATGAATATTGGGGACCTCGAATTCAACCTTCTATGCAGTAGTTATTTTAGACTTCGGGTACTGTCTAGATTCTTTCCTATAAATTTTATACATTGCACTCTTACATATTCTACGGAATGCTACATATCGCATTTCTTTTTGTTGTAACACATATTGACAGCGACGCTGCCATAAGTAAAATTTTAAACATGCAAAAAACACTATTATTGTACTACTGTGATAGTCTTTTAATAATTTTGGGAAATTCTCTAATGCCAAATTACGATATGTGAAATGAACAAGCCAGGGCAGCTTCTGTTCTTTGGCCAGAAATGGCCAAAAGCCTATAGTGTACACACACTGAAACAGAAAGTGTTCTTGAGACTCACTGAGCGCTAAACAATATGGATGAAGGCAGTTTCTGTCTTCTAAGGCTTTATGTTTATTATTACCCCTTACCCCCCATCTCCAATGTGCCATTAGCCATTGAGCATCCCACATCTTTTTAGGCACTCATATTTATTAACATCTTGCACACCATGGCCCAGATATTCAAAAGGGTTGTGCATGGCACAACAGTGTTGCACCATGCGCAACCCATTGATGTGCCCCAGTGCGATATTCAAAAGGGAAAAGTGCGCGGCACAAATCCCGATGTGCCGGAGCGCATCAGTAATGTATGCAGGCGCAGAAAGGGGGGGCTTGCCCATGCATACCCTGCACAGCCCATTATTCAGCCCGGGATGTGCAGAGCCATGCATGCGCAACCCCTACCTATGCCAGCACAAAGTTGATCCAAAAAAAAAGGAACAACTGATGGCCACCCACAGGTGAGCTGCCGCGTTGCAGGCTGCAACATGGCAGCTGCCACCTGTGGGTGGCCACCTGAGCTCCGGCTGTACCTGGCGGTGCCCCCCATGCCCGATCATGGGCATTTTAAAAAAAAATAATAAATATGTCCAATATCCCTGGTGGTCTAGTGGACCACTATCTGCCCGATCACGGGCATTTGTAACATTAAAACTTATGTCCAATATCCCTGGTGGTCCAGTGGACCGCTATCTGCCCGATTGTGGGCATTTGTAAAATTAAAAGTATGTCCAATATCCTGGTGATCTGTAGTGCCCCCTCCCCACCCTCCCAATGAGCCCCACCGTCCGCTCCCCTCCGGTCAGCTGGCGGTCGGCTGCACCATCTGCCTGCTGCCCACAGCCCGCCCGACTGACACCATTGGTGGGTTGTATGCCCATTGGTTCTGGCGTGAGCCAATGGGCATACAGCTCATCACCATACTACACATTCAGATATGTGAATGGAATCATTCACATATCTGGAATAAAATACAGTATAGGCTACAAGTCCATTGGCTCATGCTGTGAACCAATGGGTGTACAGCCCTACCAATGGTGTCAGTTGGTGGAGAGCGATTGTGGCGGCATAGCGGGTGAAGTGCTGCTGCCTGCCCGACTTGACTGAGGGAGCAGGGCCGTGGGGCTCAGTGGGTGGGTGGGAGGGGGTACCACTAGACCACAGGATATTGGACATACTTTTTAATTTTACAAATGCCCACACTCGGGCAGATAGCAGACCACTAGACTACCAGGGATATTGGACATAATTTTTAATGTTACAAATGCCCGCGATCGGGCAGATAGCAGTCCACTGGACCACCAGGGATATTGGACATTAATTTCTATTTTACAAATGCCCACGATCAGGCAGATAGCGGTCCACTGGACCACCAGGGATATTACACATTAATTTCTATTTTACAAATGCCTACAATCAGGCAGATAGCAGTCCACTGGACCACCAGGGATATTGGACATTAATTTCCATTTTACAGATGCCCGCAATCAGGCAGATAGCGGTCCACTGGACCACCAGGGATACTGGACATAATTTCTATTTTACAAATGCCTGCGATCGGGCAGATAGCAGTCCACTGGACCACCAGGGATATTGGACAGAATTTCTATTTTTATACAAATGCCCGCAATCGGGCTGTGGAGCACATTGCCGGCTGCAGGTGGCATCAGTTCCCCGATGGCTGCTGCCTGGCAGGGCGCCAGGTGCAAGTTGTCAGGGATCAGTGCACCTGCATGCAAATGGGGCCATAATGACATGCCAATGGTCCCATCTGCACCTTGCATATGTTATGGCCCCATTTGCATGTCAAGTTTTGAATATTGCAGTTGCTGTGCATGGCGCAATGGAACTTGTGCTAGCGCATCCTCATGCTCCACTCTGGTCACTTGCGCTGGCGCAGTGCCACTGCGCCATGCACACTGGGGGTGGCCAGGGTGCGATATTCAATGCTGCTGAGCCATGGCGCAGCTCCATTGAATATCACCTAGTCCACACCCCTGCGCAGCTAAGTTGTGCTGCGCCCAAGCTTGCGCCACAGCCTGGTGCAGTTTGAATATCTGGGCCCATATCTTTATTTTCAGGGATACATTATTTAAATTCTGGTTCATTTGGGCCAGTGTTATTCAAAACCTATCTATACACTTCTTTCCTATTATTTGGTATTATTTTTTGGTTTGGTTTGTAATTTTCCACTTATGTAACATCTGGAATGACCCTCTGTAACTCTCAGGTAACCTTAAACCCTTAGTAACCCTGGGAGCTTCATTAGTCCACCATATCATTACCTCATGCAGTCTATTCCAACCACAAATTGTAGCAACTGACTGATGTGACTTGAAAAGGTTACTCAAATTCTTTTCCAGAATAAAGTGTGAAGAAAGACCATGACATTTAACATATTCAAACCTCCCTTCTTTATTTTGAAATAAGTAACTTCCCTCTTAATCAGGTTCAGTCGGCTCCACCATAAAAGTTGAAAAAACAGACTCAGCAGTTTTGTTTCCAGACTAACTGATAAGGGAATCGTCACTCCTACATCCAAAAAGCAAGGTAATAGAAATTATTTTATAAGAAATACATTTTTCAACTTAGACAACTTCCACCCCTTCCACTTAGCTACAGTGGTTGTTACAGAGAAGTTTATGGTACCTCATTATTCCCATGTATGCGCAGTATGCCTATGCAGTGTGCTCAGCGGTATCCAATAAGCAGTGTGCAGCATGTGGTATTCCAAGCATCACCAACCAATGCGTCTAGGAATGCTGAGTTCTGAATTTACTTTTCTCTTAATTATATGTAGCTGAATGTGCCAGGTGGCGCTGTTTAAAAGATGTTTATCTTGTTAATTGGAGACATTCCAGCAGGTGTCCCCACAGTTCATTCTTTTATGTGGTTCTTAGCATAGTTTTGATTGTGATCCCTGTTAAATCGGTTGAGTTCCCTTTTTTTGTCTAAAAACCTGTTGGTGTCATTTGAAGTTCAGAAGTAGTATTCCACATCACTGAGTGCAATTAGACAGTCGTTGTGATATTTATAAATAAAATGGAAATGTGAACTCATGGCTGTTGTCTTTATTTTTTACTGTGAATAAAACTAGTATTGAAATTCCAGTGTCTGTGCCTTATTTTTTATACCCTGTGTCTTCTAAACTATTACTCATTATGGGTGACTGGCAAAAAATAATATGGCTGACGGCAAAGTTGCAAAACAATAAGGTACAGCACTAAATTCTGTGATGGCACTCTGAATACAGTGATATTTCCCCATCAATTAACCCACCCTCTCCTCGTCCTGTGTATCCAGTATATTAGATGGAGAAGATGATGGCACAGTTGAAAAACTCACTGCCAAATTTACAAACTAGATGGAACAGTTGGTTCCTACAGTACACACTGTATAATGAAAATATGATCAGACATAATGCCATGACTGTCACCCCCCACCCACACCCACACTGAATGGATGGCCAGTTTAGTGAAGTAGTCCAACCTTAAGAATTCCAGCAATAAAAACATGACTATACTGTGTCAGATTCTGGGAGGTGTCCCTCCTCCCTGTAAGCACTATCCCCCACTTCATCATGTGGTATGGTAGCCAAAGAAAAGAAATTATGTGGGATGTCTCTCCAGACATGTTATTGCTAGAAAAAAAAATCACAGATACAATGTCAGTGTGAAAAAAATAGTTTTATTGAAAACCAAAGTATATCCAGTATGTTGTAAATGCTGTGTTAGTATCAGTGTGGTCATTTGCGGACACATGTGGTTTAAATAGAATTGATCAGTGAAGAAAAGCTGTGAACAGCTGAAGTCAGCTAGTAATTAAAAGCTAGACAGAAGACTGTAAAAAGAAACTCTGTAAAGTTAAATGAGTATAATGTCAGCAACTGATGGTGTCGATATGTGGACGTGCCCTTCCCTCACTTTGTTACAGATAAATGTTTAATAATGTATGCTTTCTCTGCTTGCAGTGCAGTAAATGGCAACTTGTTAGTTCATGGAGAACAGTGGCCATCAATGGAAAAAAAATGATGCTTACAGTATACAAAGCTCCATACTAAAGTGAAGAGTAATACAACCTGATTGGCTGAAATGAAAGCAGAAAAACTCAGAATGGAGCTACAATTGACACTACTTGTGTTAAACGTGTTGGTATTAACCTAGTACCAGAAACTGTGGCCACAACTTTAACAAAGTTAGTTCTAGTAATTAATGAATTTGTCTCCATGTATCTTCTTTGGTTATGGCTCCAATATGCAAATGTACTCATTACATTGTTCTTCTTGGTGGAGCAAATACTATGACAAGGACATGGATATTCATGAGCTCATTTCCAATGCTCTCGCCAGCACTGAATTTTTTAACCGTCAAGTTTTGTTGATATTTCTATTCAATGCTGCTCTATATTTAATTGACTTTGTACTGTTGCAACTGTGTCATATCCCACCTTACACACACACCCCAATTATACTTCCCACTTCAGTACATGTTTTTTTTTCTTTTGGGGCGGGGTAATTTACTGATGGTTATTACAAACCCATCAGTACAAGAAAATTAATCATGGTTGCACTATCAGGTGGGAGTTAAAGCCACTCACAGGCCTCTCCTAAAAGAAAAGGGGATCTCAAAAATTCAGTATATTGTGAAACAGTTCAACAAGCAGTGAAGGAGCTCAGCTGCATGTACTGTACATTTATACAATGAAAAAACACACTTTGGTATATACTGTAGAATAGTGTCACAGTTTTATCTGAAGCTGTAGATTGCTGTTTCTGTGCAGCTATTAGTTGTTGTCCAAACAAAATTGTAAAACTAGTCTACTGCTCAGAGTGTTTTATCATCCTGGTCCTGGTTCCAGCAATGTTTAGTATGTTTATCCCATTTCTGAGGTGCCCCATGAGACAGCAGTTTCTCTCATGAGAGTGGCTTGCAGTGCCATGCCCACTCGAGGACAGATGTCATTAAATCATTCACTTATACAGTGTAACTTACAAGTGGCAGCTGCCTGTCAGTTTTCATTAGCAGTGCCATCAAACCTCACTAATATTGAGTAATCTAAGGTGAAAGTCAGAGGTTATGAAACATTCACTCCAATGATGTATTTTTTTTGTTTTATGAAACAGTTATCAGAATGTATGCTTACTAGTAATCTGTTCTGTGTATGTGAGTTACATCATGACAGGTGGTCCAGAATACATTAGAAATGTGTTGCCATATTCCTTCCAGCTCCTGTATAGTATCTCCCCCTGACCCTTACTGCCCCCAGACAAGTCCAAAAATTGTCCATTTTATTTTGAGTTCCTCTCTCTGCTCCTGATAACTGTATATTGTTACATTATTTTGAAGTTATCAGCTATAGGAGAAATGTATGACTGGCATCAGCTTCAGGAAATGGCACAGTGAAATGAACAAGGGAACAGTAGAACAATGATCACAGCAGAGCCTCAGCATTAGTAAACCATGACAGAGTCTCATTTTTATTTTCAACCCTCAGACACCCCCACCCCACTCCACCCCTGCCCCTGGTGACACATTTATACAAGCATCTACCAGGACCCGACTAACACACAGCACAATGCCAGTAAGCATAGACTCCAAAAACTGGTTCATAAAAAAAAAGTGCTGTCCTACTTCCTGTATAGATGTCTACATAAAGCAGGACAGTTAATAGTTTGAAAGTTTACAATTACCTTAATATTGATTTATGTACTGATATCCAAGTTCTGCTGAAAGCACAAATGCAACTTCAGCACTCCCAACACCTTTCACCCACTTCTGTACATGGTTCATAAATCACTGATCTAATCTAAAAAGTGTCATTAGCCACTGCATCTGTTAGAGACCATTGATTGTCTGAGCTCCTCTACTTCTGATGTGAGACATCAAAAGTACAATAGAGGTGGTGATTTTTTTTAATTTATGTGAAACTGTGAAAAAAGTTGAAAGCAAAATATCTTTATTCATTTGATTTATCAACCCTGACATTTGTTATGTACCCTTTTTTAATCTTCCAGCCCAGAGGATGCCCGACAGGCATTGCTGGGGAGGAAGGTTAACAGCCAGTGAGGATAGTACACTGAGCAATGAGAGGGGTGCTGGGAATGAGATGTCAAGTGAGCAGCAGGACGTACTGTAATGTGGACTGAGGGGCAGGTGATAGAGAAAGAGTATCTGTGAGGTGATGGGGGAGTACAGGGTCGAGGGTGCTGCTAGGGTGCTGCCAGTCAGAAGCCCTTAAACCAGGGGAAGAAGAAGAGGACGAGAACTATCAGTTAAGAAACAGGTTCTGGAGATACCTTACCCCAGCCAGCTTGGAGCTGCTGATCAACTGAAACAGGGGCCAATTTCACCTCAAGACTGTGTCTTCTGTTTTCTCTGTCACACTGGCATTTTAAAACTGTTTGCCTTAACAACAGTGAATCCTGCAATGAAACTCTAAACCTGCTTGTGAAATGTGCACTGCAGCTAATGTCAGTCCCCCAAGAATGTGTTCTTTTTTTTTTTTGCTTCCTATTATTTTTTTGCTTCCTATTACTACCGGCATGGTTTGTTAATGTGAAAAATAAATATTGATGATTTTCACAGTGGACTACCAATTTCAGGGTAGTGAGCAAATCTGCAAATTTCATGGCAATCGTGAAATTCATGACCCCTGTGAAATAATTTCAGCCCTAATAATCAGTTCTAATTATTAACTCTTTAGACACTCTTTTGTCAATTAATTACTTGTTAGTCATATTTTTGCCATGTTTTAAGCTACTTATGTACAGGTGCAGGAAAATAGAAAGATTCCTGGGGTATAATTACATGGCCCTACCTGTCTCCCTCCCACCTGCCTCTTTACTATTTTGATACTAGTCTGGCTCATCTACAACACATAAAAAAATGAAGACAACACACCACTTCATCAATGTGTATTTATTTGATTTAAATGTGTATAGTGCTCAGAACTGTCAGTAATTGACTTTCATAAGTATGGTATAGCCCACACACTTCAATCTAAATTGTATATTTTGTTCCTTCTATTTTTGCTATATCCAGAGTCTTTGATTCAGTCCATTTTTATAACATTGTTTGAGTTACATACGTAACAGGTCATCAGCTGGTGGTGTTGGTGGTGGTGGTGGTGTTCATCAGAAGTCATTTAGTAGTGTGGTAGCACACAGTAATACCTGCTGTGTTCTCTCAGTGCTCCCTTGCTGTATCAAACTGCTTAGTACTAATATCACTGTACTCTACCACACTACTATTTGCTATTTGACTACTGGTGAGCACTGGGGGCCCCAGACTTCTTGTGTATATTGAAACTAGAAGGTACAGAATATAAAATTTAATTTGAAGTATGTGGGGCCTACCACACTTATGGAAGTCAATTACTGACAGCGGCTTACAGTGGAAATTAGATTTGACCAAAGTATTTCAGATGCAACTTGTTAATTTCAGTAGGGTCATATCACTCAGTTTGATACTGTAGCTGGGGGACTGAAGCATAAAGAGACATGAGCTGCTGGAAAGATCAAAGCAGACAGGAGAGCATATGATGGTAAAAACAGCTATCTCCTGCTCCTACTGTAGTTGGTCCCCAGCTAAAAAAATGATGTGAAAAACAAAAGGCTTGCAGGAGGAATTTTTAGATTCCATGGGCTTGCAGTCCCCACTCAGCCATTTAATGTCCTGTGCTCAGTGATTGGCTGGCTGCAGATAAGTAGGAGACAGGAGCCAAAGGAAATGTCAGAGTGGAGAGGAGAGGAGAGGAGAGGAGAGTGTGTGATGGTAAAAACAGCTCTCTCCTGCTCTTACAGTAGCTGGTCCCAGGCTGAAAAATAAGTAAATAAATAAATAAATACATAAACAACTTTCTTAAGTAATGCTATCAATTAATAGAATAAATATGTGTTTGAAAATTACAGAGAATCTAATGTATTCCCTACAACAAAAGGTAAAAATGTGGGCAATATTGTTAAGATTACTGTTATTTTTTTTTTTTTTAAGAATCTAAACCATTGCCTAACATTATGCATAAAGACAAATGATCTGGAGTTATGATAAAGATGACATTTTAAGTACCTCATTAGTGAACTTAAACTGCTTTATGTCTAGGTTTGCACACACTGCCTCTCAGCCCCTCCCCCACATACACAAATGCCCCCCAAACCCATCCTCCCACCAAACATACCAAGAACATCTCAACATCACCAATGATCAACTGATCATACTGTGAGGTGATAAATACATTACAATTAACATATTTTAATTTGTATGGTGTGATTATTAAAGTATGCATAACTTTTGACAGACCAGAAAGCCTTGATAATAAACAGAGAAACTCCACCTTTTACGTGTAGGACAGACTTAAGTTGAGAAAAAAATGATTTCTAACTTTCATTAACCACTGGTATTGTAGAAGTGATGAAAGAATGGCTGTCCTTCAAAAAAGCATTCACTTGATTAAATCCAACTGTTAGCACAGCCATCTATGTTTTCATGGTGCAATTGTGGCCATGCAGAACCAAGCATATTGTGCAGTTCTATGATTTCTGTATTAATTTTAATAGAAACTGATTTCCACATGGTGCTGAGAAAGAGGGACCAATATATAAGATGAAGCGAGCTGATCAAATTAATCCTGCTGTAAAGTGAGGTAAAGACAAAGTGCACTCACTCACTGCTGCACTGATTCCAGACTAACATATCCCAGCACAGTCCGACTCCCACCATCTTATTCACTAGTCTTGTTTAAGAGGGCTGATTGAGAACAGTTTGATGTGTCACAGCAGTCCTAACAATCTGGTAGCCTGCTGTATTTTTAATCACTCTCAGTCTATTTGTTGTCTATCTTGCATACTGACATAATAAATAGGCAGCAGGACTACTCTTGTATTTTGTATGTCCCGTTATGTGCTGGGAAGGGGAGCAGAAGCCCACCTTTGGCAGAGTGCAACTGAGTCCACTGGGCCAGGGGAGAATTGCTAGACTGCAGCCAGGATGATTTAATATCGGGGCAGTGGGTGACAGGCAGAAGAGGGGCTATTTTTTTTGCAGAAGCCAAATAAAAAGTTGGAAGAAAATAGTAAACAAAGTGTTTCAAGTATACTGTTAAACCACAGTATTAACCCTCAAATATTAAAAGATAAAGACCAATAATGGGGGGAAGGGGGAGTACCCGGGGTGCCCTTAACCTTTCATGACCCATTGTGGGAACACTCTTTCTAAATGTCAGAGAAAGAGGAAACATTTGGTACACATTTTAAAATCTTATAGAGAGGAAAATGTACAACTTTATGGGAATTGGTACATTTCACAGTGTTTATGTGGCAAAAAATTGTTCTCACCCATTACTATGCAGTTTTGCTCTTAGGAAAAATAGGCATGGGTCATCAACTCAGCACCCTCTCAATGTGAGACTGAGGGCTTCTGTGAGGTAAAAATAAGAGAGCATGTCCTGTATAATATGGTGTAGCTGAGACAGTACTCCATTGGGTGCAAACACATCATGTTTCATTATGAGAAGCATCAGAGGTTCTGCATGCACAACCTATAGTATATGCTTAGTCAGTGTGTTTTTGCAGGTTTCTCTAAATTCTTTGTCTTACCAATATCCTTCCATGAAAACCTTAATAATACTACAGTGATTCCTGTCTGATTTAGTTTTCTATATGAAGCACACAAGATCTCTGGCACAGTCATTGTCTTTGTCTACATCAGAGACACTTATACTGGTTATAAGAATCATATACCTTTTACCTTGATTTTTTTCTAAAATTGCAGTCTAATTTAAATCTCTCACAGTACTTTTGTAATGTAATGCCTTTTCCTTTTCAGTCTTGGCGCTTCCGACTCGAATATCAACTTCATGTACAGTAGACATACTGGAAAATACACTTTTTAAATGTCCCACTCCACCTGGACTTCAGTAGGTTTTTAATGTTCGACTGAGAGGCAAAGTTTAACATAGTTGTAGATAGAAAAGGGGGGGGGGACAGATGATCTTTTCTGGGAAACATCAAGCTCTTTCTTTGAATAGGGAGTCACAAATATATTTGAAATTAACCCCTCAGTGTTTTCTTGCCTTTCAATACAATTATGGGTTTATGTGTCCACTTCGTCTAGACTTGAGTTTTAGATTTTAATGTCTGACTCAATCTGTCTTACCCAAAATAAATAAATAAATAACAATATACTGGAGAACCAAGTTAAATAAAGTTGGAGAATTAGAACTGAGACACATTATCCTTTCTGTAAAGATATTGCATTTCCTTGACTTGTGAGCCATAACTACATTTATTAATGAACCTTTAGTTGCTTCATACTCTTAAATGAAAATATGTCAGACCCCTCTCACACAGATTTGCCAGCAAGTGACAGTGGAAAGTAACTGAATCTCCCACTCTTACTGTTCCAAAAGGCAGGGATATATTTATGGCAAGCACTGCTGTAGTGCTGCTGTATGATTCAGAGAGGAAAGATTAGGTTAAGTAGCTGCTAATGGCCTTAATGGCCATATTTTACACCTCCCAGGTTTGCTGCTTTTACTCAGAAAGGGCCTAATTACAGCACCTTATGTTCCTTCAACCACCCTCCCCCATCCTCTGAAGTCACAGCTGAGTGCATGTGTGTGTGTTGGGGGGTTGAGGGAGATGGATGTCTCTAACTATCTCCACTGGTCATTGTTCTATGGCAGCAGGACAGCGTCATGCTGCTGCATAGATTTCTGCATCTTAACAGGGTTCTGTTAGACACTGAGACCTACTGTAAACTCATTAACTGAATTAGCATAGGGATTGCAAGGGACACCACTGGTGCATTGTGTCACAGTGCCCCGAGTAAGGGCAATATTTTACATTTTCCAATTCAGAAAATAGCAAAGTAAAGTATTTATATGCAAATCCATTTTCTTTAAAATATAAAATCACTCAGACTCCCTGGACTTCAGTCTTTGTGGTTTTCTCAGTTGCATCTTAACTGGGAGCTAAGAGGTGAAAGGTGAAGCACAGAACATTATTATCAAGGAACTTAATTTTATTGCATCTCCTGATATTCATTTGGCTTTGCCTAGTAGGTTTTTTATTATTGTTAACTTGATTAGTTTAGCTTGCTGATAAAGTAATATTCTCTGGTGAAGTAATATTTTGTTTGCCTGTAACGAAGTCAAATGAAATATTACCTTGTATTATGCTACTGTTTAATTTCATTTCTTTCAGTTGCCTTGTGGTACGGAGGAAAAAAGGTCAGTGGGAAAAGCTCTGTCAGTCATTATCAAAATGCATGTTGAGCTGAAAACTGGTACATTTGAGAAACAACACGCTGTCGCTGACATAGTGTATTAACACATTTATTTTACTGAACTGCCGGTGCCTGCAAAAAGGAAAGCAGTCATATCATTATTAGATTTACAGTTGCTCTTTAAAGAGCTCCAGCCATTGTTTTGTAGTGGTGTTGTTAGTGTAGGAATAGTTAGTACAGTACTATAATTAACCTAAATTTATAGTAAACTTTGCAGGACTGAGGTGGGGAGCACTAGAGTGGGGAAGTGGGTGCTTGAGGGTGGCTGGGTAGGAGCAGTTAATTGCAAAAATTCTGGGTGCTAGAGAGTGGTGGGAACAGTGAGTCTGAGTGGGTAGAGGAGGATTAAACTTCAAAAAATATTTTTTTTATTTAAACACAAAGGACACTCTGAGTAGTTTTCTCCAGTACAGTGCTACTTTGCCTGCAGAACACTGTGCATAGAATCACTTCCCCCAACATTTTCATCAGTGAAGCATCACTATTCATTGTCCTTGAAAAGGATCAGTTAAAGTGCAGGTGCTTATACTATTTACAGTAGGTTGAAATCCACTGTTAGCTTGACTTTGAGTATTTAGAATCTGTAGCTTTGATTCATGTATCGAAAGGCTCAAACTTAATACTTGTTACTACAATTATAGAAATTGTGCTCACCTATTTCAGGCCAGACATTACAAACAAGGTTAGAAACACAGATTTCCTGAAGACTGGAATTCAATATGATCTAAATATTAGATAATCACCTGACCTTGAAATACAACTAGAAATCCACCCCCCCCCCAAAAAAAGTTTCATGAGCTGTTCACTGTAATAGTGTATCTCGTCATCAATGTAAGCACTTAGATAATAACAGGAAAGTGAAACAAAGTCTGTTTAGACATAAGGACACTTGAGAGTGCACGCTATTAAATATTTAGTACCCACACCAGTGTAATTCTACTGTAAAGGAAATAAATACTTTTAATTTTTAAGCAGTGGTTAACAGTAGTTAAACATCTTATACATCTCAGTCGGATAAAAAGTTTAAGCTATAAGTTGCCTTGCTGGCTGAACCTGCACACAGTTCTGGCGGAACACAGATAGAAAGCACTCTAAATATGCAGGGATTTTCAGCTAGCTCATTGAATTAAAATGTATTTTATAAGAAAAAGAAAGACTGAGTGCTCACTCAGACATTCCAAAAGATCTTCGTAGAGAACAAGGTTATACACAGGCTACTGTGTACAACTTAACAGCAACAGCATTCTGCTCCTACTGAGTTCAGTGTCTCTACTACTACCCATAGTGCAGTGAAAATAAAATCAATTAAAATGTAGATTTTGTTTTATTTTAATAGAATGTACAATATAAAAAACATTTTAAAGTTTCATGAAAAAAAGGATTGGAGGAAAGAAAAACAACATAGAGCTCCTGATTGTACCAAGTATGCCTGCTTCAGATTATATTTGTACAGTACTTATATTTATCAGATTTTAATCTAATTTTAGTTAGCACTTTTGCTGAGTAATTTAAACTATAGTGTAAGAAAGATACAAGAGGTATAAAGGCAAGAATCAGTTTTTATATCTGCTATCATTGGCTTTCAGCACTTGGAGGGGAAGTCAGTTCCCTGAAGTGCAATCAGTACTCCGTAAAAATCCAGTAGCACTGAGACCAAATTTAACAGAACTCAGTCCTTTATCTGCTCATCTACGTGATCCTCTTCTGTACCAGGTTCACATTCAATCCCAAATTACTCCAACTTTGCTGAACTCTGCTGAGCTCCACTGTTGTACTGGCCACTCACTAGTTCTCCTCAGTTCCCCTCAGTCCCCGATCCCCAACACTCAGGCATCCCACTCAGCTCATTAGTTTGCAAATACTTACAAAACTGTGTGACTCTTTAGTACTAGCCTGCTAGTTCAATAGCCCACTTGTCAACTCAGTTAGTTGCCGCTCACAATTTTGGCAGATGTGGTCCATGCAGTCATGCTGTTGCTTACATGTGAATGCATTAAAAAAATCAACAGACTGTCACTTCATAAAAAAATTGCATACAGAATGACAGAATGTCAGTTCTTGACAGGGTTGCCAATCATTATTCGGGCATGCAGAAATTCTGTATGCCACTGTAAGAATTATTTTGCATTGTAGTGTTCATCAGTATTTAGCCCACTTGCCAACTCGCTGATTGCCAATCATTATTTAGGAGATGCGGACATTCTGTATGCAGCTCTGATACAGTGCAGTACTTATATTGCCTTGTAGTGTCCATCAATATTTTTACTATCCAATTAATTCATATTTAGTTGCCGATCACAGTTGTGGCAGATGCGGTCATGTGGTTGCTGACGTTCTAAGTGCATAAAAAACAATCTGCCACTGACAGAATGTCAGTTCTTGATGGGAAAATATGCTAGTTCATGTTTGGTTTGGCTTCACTTCTTTGAATACAAAGGGGATTCTTGTATCATTTGGTTATGGCAAAATACATGAAGTTTGGGTTCTGTTTATGTTCGGTTCTTCCTCAAACCTGGATCTAGGCACAGTCAACCCACTTACAGTTACTGCCTTCTTGATGCAAGCTAAACTTTAATGCAATGTTCTGGGGCTGCAATTTTTTCATTCTTAATGTGGGATTCTTAAAACAAAACAAGTGAGAGTTGAGCAATCGGGAAAGATGCTATACCTATCGCCATCTGCAGGTTACTTGGGGAGACAGAAAATTTTAGACTAAACTGACAGTAATACATGGAGGAGCCTTGATAGCCATCCTGTGGCTGCTGTAGGAAGTGCATTTTGGCAGCAAGTGTACCAAATAATGAACACACTTTACCGCATGCCGCCATTTGTCTTACTGCACCACCATATTTCTGACGAGTTCCACACCCTAACACTGCATTTCTAACAAACGTCATACCAGGGTACTGGGAAACTTATCTATGACAGCCACTGTACCTTACCTTCCCCAACCAAAGCTGTTTTATCCTAGTTAAATTTAGCCATATCCCCTGGGCCATAATACAATCCCAGAATTTCTGTAGGCTCTTCGTTAATTTGTGCACCACACACTTCTGTATTCTCCCCCGATGGTTCCCCTAACCATAAACCTCTGCTTTTTGTTAGCTTTAACCTAGACAAAGATACCTTAGAAAAATTCCTTAATTCCAAACTAACTTGACCAAAGTTAGTATTGTCCTGTAAAAATAGACACCGATCATCCGCATAAGCCATTATTTTAACCTTATCCTTATTTTGTTTCCTTGTAATACCTTTTAAATACTTGTTAGCTATAACCATCCTAATAAGTGGATCAATTGAGAAGACATACAAAATCAGGCTCAAGGGGGCACTCTTCCCTCACTCCTCACCTAACTGGCATGGGCACCCCCTCCTCCTGCAATCTTAGGGGTAACTACTGCCTGGTCATATAACAACCTAATCCATTTTACAAAAGAAAATGGAATCCCATAATGCAGTAGAACCTCAGACAGAAAACTGTGACTCAGTCTGTCAAAGGCCTTACTGTGGTCCAAAGACAATAAATACCACCCTCAGTTTCATTTTTATAAATGTCATATATGTCCCATGTTACCCCTAGGTTTTCTTGTATATTCATTCCCTAAATAGCACATGTCTATGCCTGGTGTTTAGGGCAGGAGATAACATCTTCAATCTTTTTTGTTATAAGATTTTAAAATGGGTCTTCAGTTTCCTATGTCAGACATGTCCACCATTTTAAACAGGAAGATAATTAGCTCCAACGTAAACTCAGAGGGAATCTGATTTAACCTGAAAAAGTAATTAAACACTCAACCCAAAAAAGACCCCCCAAAATGGGCAAATGATTTATAAAATTAACTTGGTAAGCCATCTGCCCCCTGAACCACCCGTGCTTTCGATATATTTATGGCCTCCAGAACCTCCTGCTCCTCTATTTGTCCTTCAAGAACCAGCACGCCCTCTTTATCCAATGTTGGTATCTGAATAGTTTGTAAATAATTTTCAATATCCTGTTCATTCAATTCTTCATTTTGGGACCCCTTTTTTATGTGATTTTCCACTATCTCCCTAATACCCTCTATTTCACAAACCACTTCCCCTTGCCCATTTTTTAAGCTTGTAAATCTAGATCTGTTTTTTTTTCTCTCTTTGCATGCTTGACATGGGTCAGAGAATGGCATTTTATGAGTACCTAACCATAGCTTGGTTTTTAATGATGCCAACTTATTATATTGCACCTCTCTCATCTTAGTTTTTATTTCTGCAATATGATCAGAAGGGTCCACTCTGGATGCAATATGTGGCTTCCAAAAGTTTATACAATTGGTTCCTTAAAGCTGAATAGTGGGTGCAAGTCTTTTTAGCCTTTGCTTTACCAAAACCTTGCATCCATTTGATCACTTCTATCTTTGTAGTCACCCACCACTGGAAAATGTCTTCATACAGTCCTGACACAGATGCCCTTGCCACAAATAGATTAACTAACTCTAGCTTAACTTCAGTCTATTTGCCTCTTCAAGCTATTTGTATTCATTTTCCACCTTTCCACTGGCTGCATAATCTCTGTCTCTGTACTCACCACTGTTTTAATTAACACATGATCTGAGAATCCTATAAGAATAATGATAGTTTTGATAACTTTAAGTCTGTTAGACATAAAAATATAAAAAATGTTTGTATTAAGTGGCCCTCTCACATAGATATTGTTTACCAGAGGCAGTGCATTTGTAAAACAGTCTAGTAACTCAGCTGTGTCTATACATTTTTGTAATGTGTATGAATCACAATAAACATTTTTCTCTTGGTTTCTGTGGTCTTTCATGTCTAAAGAACAATTAAAGTCACCTCCAAAAAAAAACACATTTCGGGCCATTGACAGATAAGGTTGGATACGTTGCCATAAATGTACTCTTTCTTCTTTTATATGTGGGCCATATACCACTGTAAACCTACAAGGTTGATTATACCATATCCTGTCTCAACCTAATGCCCTCCCAGGTAGTAAATCCATTATTTTCTGAAATTTAAAATGTATCCCAGAAAATAAAACTCCCACCCTATCTGCTCTATCTGGGCCAAAAGACCAGTAAACCGGCCCCCAAACCCACACCGGTTCAGCTTGAGGAACTGATGCTATTGAATTTAGACAAGTTTCTTGTAAAAAAATAATCTCACAGGCTAAATCCCTTAATTAGCAGTACAGTACAACTTTTATTGGGCGACTTAAAAGCCATTACAAAAATTAAAATGTGTTATACAGCATATTAAGAGGAAGATTTTTCCAATTACATAATTTAGTGTTCATTCAAAAATACAGGCAATTATACAATTTCTCAGCTTTACAGCATTTAAGCCATTTTCAATAAAAATGTTGATCTTGTACACAAACATCTGAATACAGCAATTCTTCTGTTTCTTATTATAATTACAGTATTACACAATGCTGTGCCTAAAGTGTATCAAAACATGATGTTGTCTAATCTATAAAGTAATTATCCAGATACAGCTATCACTATTCAGTAATTCCAATAGTTTCAAGGGGAGTTCACAATGACCAGCACATTCAGACCTTTAAGTTATTAGTAATCACAATATCACATCTGTAATATATCTCAGACATGGTATGTTCTAAACTGTAAAATAATTAACTATTCAAACGCAACTGCCTCTGTTCTATAATTTTCAGAAAAGAAGTCACAGGGACCAGTATGGCTGGATTTTGAGATCTCAGCAAATAGGTTAATACGTGTGGGGGTTCATATTGTAACCTTTGTAGAACTGTACCTAATAATAATGTAAGATATTTATCATACAAAGGGCACAATATCACCAAGTGCAGCAAAGTGACTTGTCCCAACCCACATTTGCAGATAGAATTGAGATCCCTTTTTCCCTTCAAATTGGCTTTCCACCCATTAGTCATAAAGGTCTCAAATCTAAATCTTGCAAATTGTATCCTCTGTTTTGAATTATCCAATAGAACCAGATATTTTTCTCATATGTGTGTTCTTTTATTTTTCGCTAACCAAGGGTAGGCAATGGAAGGTTTTCCAATTTCTAGATCTTTCTGAATAAAGATATATTTTATTCGGTTGTTTATAATTTCTCTAGTGTATTTGGTAGATTGATTTAAACCATCTGGTAACATGTACTAATCCCATTGGTTTTGTTACATCTTCCAGCACCCGGAAAGCTGGAAAAGATTATTAATTTTGTCCATAGTTTATTGCTTCTTCAGTACAAAGATGAGGTAGTCTATCAAATGGCATCCTATAAACTTTAATTCTATAAATAATCAGTCTTTGAGTACAATAACATTCAGCAGGAAGCTGACCCAACTCCGCTCTTACCAATGATGATGGTGAACTATTTGGAAGACACAAAAGTTTTTTTATAAAATTTGTTCAATGGTGGTTCAAGTTTATTTTGACAGTTTAAACCCAAATTTCAGAACCTTACAACAGTTGACTTCAAATTTTAGCTGATGCCACCTTAAGGTTACCCTTAATTGACCTGCCCCCATATTTGTATGAAAAATATGTTAATATTGGTAGAACACTTTTTGCCTTGTTTTTAGCATCCCTAATATGAGATCTCCAATTTCCATTTTGATTTATTGTTAGCCCTAAGTAGCAAAATTATTTCACTTAGTCTAATTGTATCTTATTAATATATTATTTATAAGCTTTCTGGTTGCCCTTCCCCAAAAAAAAAACAATTACTTTTGTTTTTTCATAATTCATTTATAGATCTGCTTTTTGAGAGTCCTCATAGAATGTTTCCAAGCTCCTAGTCAGCCCAGATGACTAAGGGAAAGCAGAACAACATTATTTGCATACGTTAAGTGGGATATTGGTCTTGTTCCAGTCTTTGGTAAATGAAAATCAGAATTACATGTGCATTTGAGTATAGTTGAAAAATATAAATTGAATAAAAGTAGAGCTAACGTATAGCCCTGTTTTGACACCAGTATTAGTAGAAAACCAGCTGCTCAGTTCTCCCACATCTTAGAACCGAATGCTGATAAAATTATCTTGATGCAAAGACTTAATTATTTCTAACAATGATGGATCTATTCCTAGTTTACCAAGTCTTTCCCACATTAACACCCTATTTACTTTATTGAATGCAGATTTAAGATCAATAAATGTACAATATAATTTCCGCTTTTTTATTGTTTTGTATTTGTGAATTAAATGTATCAAGGTACAGCATTGATCTATTGTAGAATAATTACTCTGAAATATTAGTATTTCAGATTCTGGTGGATACTTCCTATAAAGATTCCTATTCTCTATGGACATAGACTGATATTTTTGATCTTCTCGATAGAATAATAAAATGAAATGTTTTATCCAGTCTTTTGCTTCAGTCGATAATAATGTTTGTTTATAATTTTTCATTCCATAATTAACAATATTCCAGAAAATTTTACTATCTCTTGCATTAACTACTTTTTGCAGGCCATACCACAATTGCTTGATATATAACTGTTTATTATTAAGTATCTCTCTATATTCTTTTCTTGCTATGTTCATTATTAGTTTATTATTAGTCTTATTTGGGTTAGATTTTTGCTGTCTGAATTTTTGATTCAATAGATTATTTTTTGCAATCTTACACTCAGTATTGTACCAAGTGAAAGATTCTTTTTCCTTTATTCAGAAATTTTTGGTACTAGTATACGCTATAGTATTTATTATTGAATTGAATTCTGAAATTAGTTACTGATCTGTACATGTCTCTGCTAAATATAAAATGTGAGATAAAATACCTTTACTTTCCAGCACTTTCTCAAAGCCATCACTTTCAATAATTTCCCATTCTATACCTTTCTTAAAAGTTCTGATATTTTGAGTTTCCTTTTCAGTGTCTATCTTTATATTATCCATATCAATTTCCAGTTCTAGTGATAAATGCAGACTCTCAGCCATGGATCTCAATTTTAACGTATGACATTTATTAATCAAATATAGATTTACCCAAACATAATCAATAACAGAGAATCCATTACCACCAAAAAGGAGCACTGTCCTTCCAGGTCTTGTGGTGTCCTACCATTTAAAAGGAGTAGCCCATGCCCTACCAGATCATCATGCATGTCTTTGCCTTTTCTGTTTAAAATGCTATCTCTGGACTTCTGTTGTGTTTTGAGTTTGGCTTCAGAAGAGAAAGAAAGAACTTATACAATATCACTTGTGCATCCTTGTATTTGCCCAATGTGTGTATTAAAATCTCCCAAAATAATTAAATAAGCTTCGGGGTAATCTATTTGAATATTTTCAATCAATCTTCCTAATGATATAAGGTAATTTGAATCTCTATTGACATTTCCTACTGGGTGAGAATATACATTGATTATATACCAGACTTGCTTGTTTCTTCCTGTCAATTTAACTGCCAAATACTGTTGGAATCAATACTTATTACTGTCATTTAGTACAAGTATTCAATACCTCATATCTATTTGACATTTCTACCAAGTATTTCCAAGTTTCAGAATTAATTATATCTGTATCCTGATTTTGTAATAAACATTAATTCTAATTTTCAAGGATTAAATAAATTCCAAGTTTATCCAACAGTGCTTGTTTGGACAACAATTCCTTTGCCATTAAATTCTGATTAACACAAGATATTTGTCCATCAGTTTCTGATCCACTTGCACTTCCTCTTTGGAGGTAGTTAACCCAAGAACCCAGACATGCATTTAAAAAATCTGTTATTTTCCCCTTGATATTAAATTTATTCTCTTTTGAGAAATTGTTCAAACCAAACAAGGAGAAAAAGATTTTCCAATGGATGGAACTATGAGTGTCAGTAAATGTATAGAATTCTGGAAAGAAATCCTTTAACTGAGTTAATTCTATCATAATTCCTAAATTAGTAAATTACCAGTCTTTTTAACCATTGCATTTAAAATGTAAAATTGGTCAGTAACTAGCAAAACCAATTCTGATCCAATCAATGGCCTAATGACACTCACCTTATCTTTAATTGTGATACAACCTCCCAATAGGGACTGCAGCAGATCAGTTATAGATTTCTCCAATTCTTCTGGGGATTCATTGGGTAAACAGGACATCTTGAACAATGGCAACACATAATCAGTTCCTAAAGTTTTTAAAAGAAAAACCCTGAAGTGATCAGCTTGGACTAATGGGCTATCTGAATTGGATTTAGCGGGATGATCAGCCAGGTCTAACTGATTATCCAATTTAAAGTCAGTAGCAGTGAACATACTTTGTATCTCTTCATCCTGAACACTTTCCTTCTCTGAGTTATTTTTATTCATAATATCATCTACCGTAACTTTATATTCTATATGCAGACCATTTTTACCCCATTGCCTAAAATCACTTTCTCTGAAGAGTTCTTCTGTACTCCTTTTTTTTTTGCTTTTATTATTTTTGTTTTGTTTTTTATTTGTCTCTGTGGTCTTTGGATTCCTTTTTGGTTTTGATCCTTCTGAAGATTTTTTTTTTACTTAAATGAATCTTATAATTACTGAGTCCTCTACTCTGACCTATCTGCACCTCATTAATTAACCTACCTTCCCCATAAGATGGTCTAATGTATCTTCTGCGGTTAATTTTTCAATTTTTGTTCTATCACTCTTTCTTTGACTAAAAGAAGTGTCAACTAAATTTCTTTCAATTTGATCCCTTTCTTCCTCCTGGAACACCCCCTTCTTCCACAGTTCTGTATGCTTTGTTACCAATTCTCTGCAAATACTGCCATTTATAAATTGTTTATCAGGCAACATGATACATTCAGCCATGCTAATGGAGTTATCCCTACCCTCTGATTTTACAATTGAAGACTCTATATCAATTTTCTCATTAATAGATGGTTCATTAATAATGAGTGATAATTTGGGATCATAATAAACCTCATCTGTCCCTTGTTTTTTTTTTTTGTGGGGTAAATAAGTCAGAGATTCAAGTTTGATTCTGTTTTCCAGACAGACCCCCTTTATAAATGAAGTGTCTTGTCTTATCTCAGTTAACTGTTGTATTAGAAATAAATTCATACTAGTTTGATTTCTAGTAACAGTTATCAAATCCATAGAGATTCCATCCACGTCAAAAGCAGTGGATACTGTTTTAGGATCTGGACTCATTGACCTGGGGGGAAAACTTTTCTCATGATTTTGTATGGGGTCTTCTTTCGATACCTCTTTTTCAGTTTGAATAAACTGCTTACTTGTAAGATTTTTTCTATTATCATTTGTTTGTAAATCAACCAATTGAGAAGAAGTAAATGATTGACTCAGATTTGTTATTTCTGTTTCACTGTTTGTAATTCCTGATTTATTTCTGTTAAGATATAATGATTCCCTCATACCTCTTACTTCTGTATCTAAAACAGATAGATTATGAAATATTTCAAAGCAATCAATTATTTTCTGAGCAATAGACTTAGAGGTATCGGAAATTAGTTTTCCCCTATTTATTATCTCTATATTAGAAAGCATCCTATTTGACCTAGACTCTATACATTCAACTGAAGACATATGTTCCAAATGAGGTTGGATTATTGTAGCAGTATTTCATGTGCCTGCCATTATAGAGTTTCCTGTCTTAAGTCTAGTTTCTAAAGGAAAAAAAAAACTTTCTGATACCATCATCATCTCCATAGGGAAAGGGAAAGGGGAAATTGTTTATCCCAGAAAGGCACACTAAGCCACAGCTTGTTTCCAGGTGCAATCTGGGAGCACAATGAAATTAAGTGACTTGCTCGGGGTCACACAGTATGTACGTGGAAGCTGTGAGATTCAAACTCAGGTCTGGTCTGCTGGATGTCACCAGATTTGCAGCTCAGAGCCTTAGACCACTGTGCTATACTGCCTCTGTTTTGGGTGTTGAAACCATAGGGTGTTGAAATAAGTGGGTGGGGGGATGTTTTATTCCCCTTTAGTTGAATGTCTATTGGACCAATGATATTTTCTATATAATTTACCCTTGATTTTGATAGACAAGTGTTAAAACCTGTTCATTTGTCCTTATCAATACCCAATACTCTAGATGCAAGGGTTTTCAGTAAGGGAGGGCCTTTACTCCCCCGTTTGGCCTTATTTCTCATGTTTCCTTTGTTCTTACCTCTAGTGATAGCAAGCATACCAGTTTTAAATGTCTTTAGTAATTAAAAATATGTTTCAGAACAGATTGCCTTAATATATTATTTCAAAGAGAATCCAAGAGCAGTTTTGGTAGTTTCAATAATATCAGTTCAATTATTACAAGTATATAAAAATACAGGGTGCAAAATGCAAGTAAGAATATATTAAGATTCCATGAATATGATATTTAGATAAATAAATTCAACCAAGGTCTGCTGGGATTGAATTTGGTCAGTTTAAGACCCAGTTAGAACCCAAAATTCTTTTGAAGGTGTTTTGGTATAATGAAACAGTAGCAAAACAATAACAATAAAATTAAGGCAAAATTGCTCCATATCCTGTACCTAATTCACAATATCAAAAGTCCAAAGTCCAAGAGTTTGAGATCTTCTTATAGTTCTCCAATGTTTGAAATAAGCACTCAGAGCTGCTCAGTTACAGTTTACTTCTCCTTCTCAGGACAAAATTCCCTGCTACTCGCACCTCCAGCACACAAATTGAATGACTCGGGAATCTCACTACAATATTAATACAGTATATTTAAGATTCTGATCCACTAAGAGATTTTGGCTAATTAACTAGTTAGCAGTTTAAGTATTAATATAAAATAAATTAATATTTGATTATCAACAAAAATTTGTAAAACATATGTTTAAAAGACAAAACAGATTGACTGAAGCTCAAAGCATAAATGCAAAGACAAAACATTTTAAAATTGAGATCTGCCAATTGGTCTACCAATAGAGACCAATAAGTGCTAAAAAAAAGAAAAGTCACTTCCTCAACCATGGTTATATAAATTTAATCTAGACACTCAATTGATATTTTATGTTTCTGGTTCTATATTTTTATCTCTTGCTTATAATCAAGTGCCACGAATATCACAAAACCTTGCTTGTTAAAACAGACGAGTAATCAGCCCCATCCTCCCTGTGGCTCGGTTCAGCTCAGCTCAAGTTGGCAGTATCACAGATCACAAATATGCTATACCTTTCAGCTCCAAACCTGGAATCAGTTCGTATTTCAGCTTTAGCTCCTTGGTCAATTGTTACGGCAGCTTAATTAAGGATATTTCCACAACTTAAATCCTTACACCGCCAGTAAAGATTTGTTAAGTGAATATGTTTTTGGAAGCTCACATGCGTATAATAGAACTGAAAGAGCCTTTTATAGCTGTCGGCATCTACATAGTCCGTATATCTAAACAGAAGCTTTAATACACTGTGCCGTGTCTAGCTAAATTAGGTTTATCCGATTATACTCCAGTTAAACTTAAAAGTTCTAATGTTAAGTGACACCCATCATATGGTACATGACACACCAAAACACCAGAACAGAAAGACACCAAGTCACTGACTGAAATCAGACGTTGTATATCTACTCAATTGATAGCCAGCCATGTGAATTAGTACAAGCTTTAACAAGCTTTAGCAGAACAATCGATGCTGCAATTATAATATAATCAGGTCAGCAGGTGAGATAAATTGGACTCATCAGATTTCAGCGGGTCAAAGCAGTACTCTAATAATTACCTCGCAATCTCTTCACATCTAAAACCCGATAACCTGATGGCCTGATAATCTCAGCTGTTATTAAGACTGTTGTTTTAGATCTGCTATCATTGATTGCTACTTTTCAACCTGTCCCAATTCTGTCCTAATTTAATCTAAAGGTAGCTGATTAAACTCCAAAACACTGCAATACCTAGGTACTTAGAAGCCTAGATACTGGAGATCCATCCACTACCTACACTAAGTATAAATAGAAGCTCCCTCAGCTGCAGCTTGTTTAAAAACTCTAAAGGACTGAAAAATAAGAACTGGTAAGATTGGCAATTGTGGTAGAATATAATGATATAGCCAGCAGTGTTTAGCATGTGGTCTAAGAAGAATCAGCACAATCACTGACCAGAAGTTATACGTTCACATGAATATGCATGCACACACAAATTTGTGTATTATAATATGAATCAAGTCAGATCTAATGAAAATCAATTCAAATAGACAATCAAATAATCAGACATTCCCTCTAAAAGGTTGCAAACAAAAAAACCCAAATCCAGCACACAATATCTAAAAATAAATTTTCCAACATGAGTTGCAAATAGCTTTAGTGTCTGCGTAAAAAGTATATTTTAACATCAGTGACATTTATAGTAGATTTGGGGCAGAGTAGATCAAAGCAAAAACAGAATAATAAATTATAACTTCAAAAATAATCTCTATATTTTAATCAGAGTTAAAGATGAGGATAAGTAGGACTCCTTAAATCTCATTAGGGACTCTGGATGCTTCGGGTGCACTTAGGTGCTCTTCACCATCACTCCAGCCCTCCGCAGGGTGGCTTGCTGGCCTCTGGGGCTCCTCCACTACTCAGAATCCTCTTCGGATGGCTGTGGGGGGGGGCAATCAACAGCAATGGAAGAAACACCAGATACCACAAAGGCAAAAAGAAAGTTTGGAAAGGCAGTGAGGCTAAAATAATAAATAAGGCAACGGTAGTATACCTTTACTAAAAACAAATTAGGCATTTTCACTGCTCCTGCTATTGCAGCTCCTCCACAACTGCACAGCATGCCTCCATCATGGAAAATCTTAGCTCCCCAACAAATCACCAGTAGTCAGCAGCAGCCAGCCAGAGGGCAGGTTAAGCCCCTTAATAAGCAAAAAACAGCAACACTCCTCTTTTTGCTATTTTATATGCTGCAGACATTTGCAGAGACTAGTACAAATAACACCATTTAACCTACAAAAAGGAAAAAAGGCCTTCCCATATCAGTTCTTGTACCCATATTGTTGACATTTTTTTTTTCACCCCCAACATTTTTTTCCACCACCTGTCGAACAGAGTGTGAGGAAGATGCATCAGACTCCATTTCCCCTATATCAGGCTCTCCTTCAGTTTGTGAGGTTAGGGCTGCAAAAGCATTTGAAACTTTCATTTCAGGGGAGGTCCCCTTCTGGATTCTTAAACTACATCTTCATTCTGAAGACAGTTTCTGACCCACAGCTTGGGAGGAGAGGCATTTGCCTAGTTGTTTCAGGCACCACAGTCTCAGATAGAGGAGTCCTTTCCACTTCTGGTACAACCACGGTAGAATTTACTTCCATATTCCCCTCTTGTTCTTTTTCTCATGACTCTGAAGGAGCAGGAGTCACATCAGTTTCAGAGGGTTGGCTTTATGGCCAAGATGCACCTGATGTTGATTATCTGAGTCTGGATTCTGGAACTCAGGCACAGCTTCCTGCACTAGTACTGTTTTTTGTGAAGATAGTTTGTTGCCCGCCTCTGCTTGTTCAGCTTTCTTAATAAGCTCATCTGGGTTCACACTTCTGGAGTTGTTTTTTGAAGCCTGGGGCAGTTCTGGTACATGTCCCCATACTCCTCACAGAGGTTGCATTTAACATGGTTACAACAATGAGAGCTGATGTGCTCATTTTCTCTGTATAAGCCACATATTACCATATCACACACATTTGACAGGTGGGTATGGGACCCACACCTGTAACACGCCTTGGGCTTGCCAGGGTAAAAGCACACTCCTCTGTCATGCCCAAGGAAGAAACTGTTAGGGATATGATATACCCCTTCTTCTGAGTGTCTCAGTTTAACTTTAAACCTCCATCCATCAGTCCACAAGAATTTGGAGTCAATTATGGCCTCAGGGGGACTCAAAACATCACATATCTGATTCAGTTGGTGTGCAATGTCACTTATATGCACACATTCATTTTGGAACATAATAGTTATAATTTTAATAGTTGGTTTGGTAAGTAGTATTGCCAGAAAGGGCGTTCACAATGGTGAAAACTTTAGTTGATTATATTTTGACCAGAACCTTTCTAGGTCATGTAGTGACCTAGATTTCTGAGGCAATAAACCTCAAGGAATCTTTCAACAGTTTTCTGCCCACATACAATCTGTCAGTGTTTTTTTCTAGTCCCCCTCTATAGCATAACCTCACAGCATTCCTGTGTGGTGTGGACTCTGCCTGATTAAGAAACTTTGCTTATCTAGAACCAGGATGGGGGGAGCACCAGAACCTGAGGATTTATCTCCTTGAAAGCCACTTGTATTGATAGAAAGATCATTCTTTACAGCTGTAGAATATAGCCCAGTGTCTATTTTCCTTATCTCCCCATGATTCAACCTCCTCTCCCCCTGAATTAGAGGGTCAGCAGTAACTTCATTAATAACAACAGATACTGTCTCTGAAATATCATAATTTAACTTTTGCCCAGTCTCTATGGCAATAGCTATATCCCTAGTTGAGGAGATTTGGCCAGCTGCCAAATTGGTCTCCTCATTTGTATCCACCCTCGTGCAAGCCAAGGGCAAACTGCAATTACTATTCTTAGTATTTCTCACCAGTATCTCCATTATGGAATTTGCACATTGACCCCAACTATATCCAGGAACTTATTGGCCTGTCCCAATTTTCATACCTTCTATCTCCTTCTTCTTCATCTTGGCTCCAAGTTCTGGTAAGAAGGAAACCTAGTCAGGGTCAGAAACCATTTTCTCTCTGTAGTTTTAATCCACCCTGCCCTTCCAAGGGCAGGACCAGGGGAACAACTTTTATTTTATTTTCTTCTATAACTCCTAGACTGAACATTTTCACCAAGTGTTCTGTAACCAGCAGAGACTATGCCTCCAAAATGTACTCTGTCTTTCTTCCTGTATTACTGCCATTCCAACTCCCTGGAACCAGTTTGCTGCTACTGCCTGGTTCCTTCTGGAGTCCCATTGGGATGTCCTCATTCCTTTTCAGCATTTTCCAACATGACTCAATCTGCTTCTAATTGTTTTCTTCCAAAAGTTTCTGCACCTGCCTCCACTTCTCTTCCATACTTTGTTCCACTTACAAAGCAGCCTTTTCTATATCTTGGGCCAATGTTTTCAAATTTTCATCTTTGAGCATGGATTCAAACTCATCCATTCCATCACTTACAGAGGCAACCACCTCCAATTCTTCCAAAAGAATGGCTGATGCTGTTTCAGTGAAAACCTCCTCATTCTCAGTAGCATAATCCACAGGGACAGCAGCCTCTGTTCCAGCTTGCTTCTGCTGCTGCAAAACGTCCTTCTTCTCCAGCTCCTTTTCCCAAACTGACCTTCCCACTCTCAGAAACAGTGCCCCCTACCAGAATAGGGTAAATTCCCCAGTTTCTTGGCTAATATTCCCCTTCCCATAAAATAAGTTCATGCAATTGTCCAAGGCTGTGTTGGGTGTTGATGTGTAAAATGGCTGCAGTATACGTTAAGTCACTTCACTACCAGTATTGCATTTCTTGAAAAGTGCTTAGGGATACAATGCGCATGAAAAGTGCTATATAAATGTTGATTCCTCTTCAGTACATGATCTAATGTGCCTAGATAAAAACAGATGTTTGTTTAAACCCATTCTCTTGGCCATTAAAAATCAGAAAACCAAATAAGCAGCTCATCAGAACTTGTGTACATAGTTAGTCCTCTGCCTTGTAATGAATGGACATGCTGGCTTTCAAGTTCTTGGGTTTTGATTAAAGTTATATCATGCTGACTTACAGTATATACTAGTATTTATACTGGGAATGTTAGGTATACAGAAGGCCAAGACCCATATACCTACACCTCCAGCTAGCTGAACTTAGGTTACACAGAGTTCAGTAAATATCTATCACTTTCAACACTGTCTTCTTGAACATCTTCTATTCTGGTATTTCTTCCATTTTTTATTACTTCATTTGTGAAGAACAGATCATTTCTGCTTCTATTTTGGTAAACTAATGTCTATGTTAAGTCCTGCTGGCCCACATTTACATTGCCATCTCTGTTTATAGCATGTTGACTCATTACATGAATTAAGTGAGACAAATTCCCTCATCCTTACTTTGTCCAATAGGTAGCTCATTTAGATTTTGCAAACTAATTGGTGTTTCTGAGTAAAAGTCAAATTACATTTTCTGAATGCTTTGTAAAGTTCCACTTGCAAATTAAATCTATTAGGTTGTACAGTGGGTGCAAAATTTAGTCTTCTATGGACCATACCTAGTTTTAATTTAGAATAAATTGATAGATGTCAAGGTAATTATTTCCTGTCCTTCTTGGTTCTGGCTGATTTTCTGATGTTTTCATCTCCTGTTGCGTCCCCATCTCCTTTCTCATTTAGTTTTCTTTTTTCCTGTTTTTGTTTTCCTCTCTTGTTTCTGGGTTTGTGGTTGACATTTGTTTACAAAATAAACATGAGTCTTACTTGGACTTCTGGGCTTGCAGTGTCCAAATCACTATCAACCAAACACCACTGTTTCCTCTCTTGTTATTTTGACTTCTAGTTCTGTCAATTTGTGATATTGATCTATTTCTGGAATAACTTCTTCCTCTTTGTTTTCAATTTAAACTTTACTGAGTCATTTTGAAATTTTACATATAATTAGACATATCACAACATATCCAAAAGGAATTAAAAAAAATCACAATTGTTCACTAATATCAATAACTCTTTGGTCAATATATAGCAATAAAAAACTAGGCAAAGCTGATAACCCTTCATTACTAAAAAGCAACCAATTTCTACTAATCCTTGCACTGTGTCTATATCTCCCATCAAGTGCCAGTAGTTACTATGGAACAAAGGAGCCCTCCATTGGCATGAAATATTGAATCCAACCCTGCCATTTTGTTAAGAATTGAGGTAGCCTGCATTGTAATGAGGCAGTGACTTCCATCAAACATATTTCTACAATGAACTAATGCCAATCTGCAAGTCAGTGGTGGCTGCTATTGCATTCAGTGCCTAGTGATGGTCTTTTTGGCAGCCAACATATATAAAAACATCATAGTCTGGGGGGCACCCTGAGACCTGGTGGGTGAATGGACAGCAGGACCACTGAAGAGGACACAACATTGGCTGGTAGAGACAACTGATGAAACTGGTCTCTAAGTTCCTTCCAAAAGGCAGACAATACTGAACAAGACAAAAACACATGCACATGATCAGCACAAGGGTGTCTACACTGTCTTCAGCAGTGACCAAATCTAGAAAGCATAAATTTAAGAAACCTGACTGGGGTACGGAAAAACCTTATTCTGCACTTCCAAGTGAATTCTCTCTATCACAAAAAGGAAGTGATTGTAAATGAGCAAAGAGTATATTTTAACCAACTGAGGTGTTTAGGTCACTGTTTCAAGTGTCCAGGACTAACTGTGAGGTGTCTTTTAAAATGTCCTTGAGATCTCTGTACATATTTTGCTATCAAGTGTTGCAAAGTTTCTCTTTGAATAACCCCAGTCAACAAGCAAAGGAGCAATGAACCTGGGCTTGGGAGTCTGTTTTTTGTAGTGTCTTTGTGGAACAAGTAGGTTCTAATGTGCAAATATCTGAAATGCTCCCTGGCCATCAATTCATACTGAGATTGGAAGTGTTTGAATGAGAGGAACCCCCGTGTGTCTAAAGATAGGCAAATAAATATTAAGCTCAATTGCCTCCATTGCCTGAACTTATGATCAATCTGAGTTGGGAAGAATTCTGCCCCAGCTGCTAGAACCCTGCAGAAGTTGAATGTTTGGACAAGGGCAGGCATAGATTGCACCTGCCTCCTATACATAAAGTGTGAGTTGTTAATTTGGAAAAGTCAGGCAATCAAGAGGCATCTCCGGCATCTTAAAATAGTAACTATTCAATATAGAACATGCCATTGAGTACAAACCTTATCTGCTTCCATGTTGGGGGCATAATGCAGGATAGTCAGATATAAATGATTCTTAAATGGGCCACACTAGAATAATTATGTAAGTTAATAAGATTAACCCTGTCCATTGCCACTGGGAGTTCTGGCAAAGAGTAATGGATTATAGGATGTTGTCCTTCCAAAATGAATCTAGAAATGAGTTTATTCCAGGTAATAAAATAATTTGGGTCTGGGAGTACTGGTAAAGCTGTAGTAAATACAAGATTCTGAGCAGTATATTCATTCATACAAATACAATTCTTGAAAAGAAGAGATATAGCTGACTCCATCTATCTAGTGAGAGATTCATAGTTGAAGAGATCTAGATTGGCAAAGTACAAGGGAATCTGGACACCCAAATATTTTAATTTGGTGCTTCTCCATTTAAGTTAGAGTTCTCTATGAAGAGCTAGGGAGGGTGATTTATCTAGCAGCAAAACTTCAGTTTTGTGGAGATTTAGAGAGAAACCAGACATTAAACCAAATTGAGAAAGAATCATTCATGCCACTGGAATGGATGACACTGAATTAAGGCGGGCGAGGAGTATATCATCTGCATATAATGAGATCATGTATTGCGTACTTCTCAATGGGATTCCCTCAACAGCCAAGTCCTGCCAGATAGTTTCCACTAGTGGCTCAATATATAACACAAATAATAAGGGTGACAGGGGGCAGCAACTTCCTCTACTCCTTGACCATGACTGGCCCTGTCATTAAATACTGTGCCTGACTGACAATCCTCTTCATGCCTCTCAAATTCAGATGGTTTATGTTTTATCAATTCACTTTCATGTTTTCTTAACATTGAGTTTAATTTAGTTTCTCTCTGCTTAAACTCAACATTTTCTTTACTTATTTGTAACTGTTCCTGGAATTGTTTAATTTGTTATAGTTCTAGTTGATCATTTCTTATTTCTTCTTTAATCAAAATGATAATTAATTTGACAAAACACTCCTCTATAGGATCATCCCATGCCTCTTTATGAAAAAAAATTATTAATTCCAGATGAAACTCTTTTGTCCAACCAAATGCCTTGTTGTACTCTCAGTAGTTCATGATATTGCTCTAAAATTGCAATATTATCCATATATTATTTCTTGTTTGAGTAGCTTCTCTACTTGAAGGAACTATTTATTTAAATCATTTACATCTGCTGTTGCAGAGCTACTCATGGTTACCACCTGGTACATGAACTGCTGACAACTGTCTACTATGTCTTCAACACTTTCCAGTGCTGAGCTCCATGATCCTTGCTAACCACTTGTCAGAGGTACTTCCGTTTCACTCATTTCCTATTTAGAGAGAAACTGGAATAGATTTCAGTCATTACTGTATTGCAAACATTTGTTTGCAGGATAGATTTGGATCTAGCAATGCATGTATATACTGGTAACACTGAAATACTGAAATGTGGTTTGGACTGTCTTACATCCACAGGTGATTGGATATACTGATGCCCATAAGGCACAGGGCTACCCATTTACTAGTGATACATCAAAGGGTCTCACAAGAGAAAACACACACAGACAGAAGACAGTACTACTGCTACAGCAAAAATGGCACTACAAACAAAAAGAAATAACAGTGCACACTAAGATGAATGTATCAAAATTAATTCTTTATTTAATATATATTTTAACAAGCATTTGTCAATGCCGAACGTTCGCTTTCAGGTATTTGCAGTGGTGTTTGGCACATATGGTGCTTTACCCTAATGCCCTGTGTGATTGCTGGTATTTGCACAATAAATTTTCAGCATGACCTTTTTGTTACCCCCATTGTGCTCTACATAGGCGGAAACATGTTTTGGGCAGGATGTGAAAAATGACAGTGGTACTGCTCATAAGGAGGTGTGGTAAAGTAGCAATGTTGAAAATCTGGAGTGTAAATATTGAAAATTACCATAAAACCTCTGACGTCTGCGTAGGAAGTATTAGCATACGCTTGTAAAACAGTCATTTTAGGAATTTTTCACCAAATTTTCAACATTGGCATTTTAAAACCTCTGCTAATGAACAGTGTCACTGTGATTTTCTTACTGTGTCCCATACATTGATTTCACGACACCGACTGCACCATTGTGCACTACATGGGCGAAACACATTTTGGGCAGGATGTGAAAAATGACAGCTGTACTGCTCCATAAGGAGGTGTGGTAAAATGGCAGTGTTGAAAATCTGGGTGAAAATATTGACAATTCCTCAAACTTACGACGTCGCGTGAGGAACTGCACAACACCGCTCGTAAAAACAGTTATTACAGGAATTTGTTCACCAAATTTTCAACATAGCCATTTAAGATCTTTGCTCATGAACAGTGACACTGTGATTTTCTTAATGTGTCCCATACACTGAGTTCTCACACCGACTGTGCCATTGTGCGCTACATGGGCGGAAACACATTTTGGGCAAGATGTGAAAAATGACAGCTGCACTGCTCATAAAGAGGTGTGGTAAAATGGCAATGTTGAAAATGTGGAGTGAAAATATTCAAAATTCGCAAACTTAGGAGCGTGCATAGGAACTGCGCAATGAACACTCGTAAAACAGTCATTTTTAGGAATTCTTTCACCAAATTTTCCACACAGCCATTTTAAGACCTCTGCTCATGAACAGTGTCACTGTGATTTTCTTAATGTGTCCCATACACTGAGTTCGCACACTGACTGCGCCAGTGTGTGCTACATGGTGGAAACATGTTTTGGGCAGGATGTGAAAAATGACAGCTGTACTGCTCATGAGGAGGTGTGGTAAAATGGCAATGTTGAAAATCTGGAGTGAAAATATTGAAAATTTGCAAACTTACGGCGTGTGTAGGAACTGTGCAATGCAGACTAAGTAAAACAGTCATTTTAGGAATTTTTCACCAGATTTTCAACATAGCCATTTAAGACCTCTGCTCATGATCCAGTGTCACTGTGATTTTCTTCATGTGTCCCATACAGTGAGTTATACCGACTGCACCATTTATGGCTACATGGCGGAAACACATTTTGGGCAAGATGTGAAAATGACAGCTTCACTGCTCATAAGGAGGTGTTGGTAAAATGGCAATGTTGAAAATCTGGAGTGAAAATATTGAAAATTCACAACTTAGGAGCGTGCGTAGGAACTGCGCAATGCACGCTCGTAAAAGTCATTTTTAGGAATTTTTTCACCAAATTTTCAACATAGCCATTTTAAGACCTCTGCTCATGAACAGTGTCACTGTGATTTTCTTAATGTGTCCCATACATTGATTTCGCACACCGACTGTGCCATTGTGCGCTACATGGGCGGAAACACGTTTTGGGCAAGATGTGAAAAATGACAGCTGTACTGCTCATAAGGAGGTGTGGTAAAATGGCAATGTTGAAAATCTGGAGTGGAAATATTGAAAATTTGTAAACCTATGAGCGTGCGTAGGAACTGCACAATGCACGCTCATAAAACAGTCATTTTTAGGAATTTTTTCACCAAATTTTCAACATAGCCATTTTAAGATCTCTGCTCATGAACAGTGTCACTGTGATTTTCTTAATATGTCCCATACATTGATTTAGCACACCGACTGCACCATTGTGCGCTACATGGCGAAACACGTTTTGGGTGAGATGTGAAAAATGACAGCTGTACTACTCATAAGATGATGTGGTAAAATGGCAATGTTGAAAATCTGTAGTGGAAATATTGAAAATTTGTAAACCTATGAGCGTGCGTAGGAACTGCACAATGCACGCTCATACATTGATTTCGCACACCGACTGCACCATTGTGCGCTACGCTAAGCGGACTTACATTTTGAGGCAGGATGTGAAAATGACAGCTATACTGCTCATAAGGAGGTGTGGTAAAATGGCAATGTTGAAAATCTGGAGTGAAAATATTGAAAATTCATGAACTTACGAGCTGTGTAGGAACTGCGCAAGGCACGCTCATAAAACAGTCATTTTTAGGAATTTTGTACCAAATTTTTCAACATGAGGTTTTTGGGACCCTTCTCATGAATGATGTCACTGTCATGGCAATATTCAGGTCTGAAGGTGATTTCACACAGTGACTGCGCGGTGACTGTGAAATCACCCGCACGGGCCCCACGAATAATGCCATGATGTATCATTGAAGAAGTCCCAAAACCCCATATTGAAAATGTGGTGCAAAATTCCAAAAATGCCTGAGATATGCAATAAAATTGAAACCCCCCTATCTAGCCCATTATACAGCTTACCGGCATTTCCTCAGTTTGCGGTCAACTTTGAAGAGTGCAGACGTGTTCCCTGTCCAGCGATGATCATCCTGCCAAGCTCTGGAGGTAAGTATGGGGTGGGGGGTGTGGGGAGGTGGGGTGCACAGTGGGTGGTTTGTGGGTTGGGGAGGGGGGCTGGGAGACTACGTGGGACCATTTTTGCTTTTCAGGTTAAAAAAAAGACAACGCAGGACATTTCCCATGCTGGGGTGGGCTCCCAGCGTGGCACCAAAGCTTTGGGGGGCCTTTGGGGGGATGTGGAGCCGATGGGGGATTGGGCACCCCTGTCGGCAGAGGACCCAGGACGTTTACCATGCTGGGGTGGGCTCCCAGTGTGGCACCAAAGCTTTGGGGGGGCATGAGGCCTACCAGCGCTGTGTATGACAGCGGTGTTTTTCTTTGAAGCGAAGACCACCACTGTCATACACAGCTCCCGCACCCATTGGTGCAGGACCGCCACGCCTGCTCAATGGAGCAGTGGATTGAACAGGAGAGGCACACCTCCAAAGTGTGCTACTCTCCCAAAACGTTCCTTGCACATGCGCACAAGCAAACGTAAAAATACAATGTTATATTAACTGGTGTAAATAATCAAAAAATACCTCTAGCACTTCTGAGCTCACTGCTCTTTCTTCAGGGAGGGAAGTGCAACAGTGCAAAGGAACGGTTTTTATAGACATACAAACTGCTTAAAAAAACATACCAATGTGACAAGTGCTAAGGGGCTGAGGTAGATTGCTCCCCTTGAATACAAAATCTTTGAATACAAAATCAAAATTTGCGCTTTGCAGTTCTCTCACCCAAAGAACTTGAGAATGCACACTTATAAAACACAGTAACTGTACATATAAACTAAACCGAACACTAAACAAGATACAATCAGAACTTCTTTGACAAGCGCTGGCCCATCGGTGCAGCAGTTGGATTTCTGCTTGCGATGCAAGTGACCCGGGTTTGGGAATGGACCTGGGTCATCGAAGGGCCAGCCAGGGGGAGAAGGATGGAGCATCCAAAGGACTGCTCTCCTTCTCGGTGTGAGGAAGGGGAGTTTGACCAGTGCATGACAAACCCCTGGCAGAGGCCAGGGGCATGGCAGCAGCTGGCACCAGAATATAGTTTGAGGGGCTGGGTGGATGCCAGCCATCATTGCACATCCCCACCTCCTGCATACAGGGGAGAAAATACAGCTGCCTACCACCTGGATGAAGCCTGCCCCTCTGCTCTGATGAGCTCCCAGGCCAGCCCCCTGACCTATTCCGACATTGCGGCACTTAGGCCCAGTGTTGCAACCCCACCCTGGGGGTAAGCCAGGGGGTATCGAGGAGTCATGGTTAAATGTGGGAGTGGGAGTGGAGGGGCCATGACCGAGGCTGAGGTAATGGTGGCAGACAGCATGATAAAGTATAATAAATAAAAAATTAAAAGAACTTCTTTGACAAGATTTAAACCCAGCCCTGCAGAAAAGTTTTTATAATCTGTAAAAAAATTAAAATCAAGCCATTTTTGACTAATGAAGTATAGTACAATGTATAGTAAGGGTCTTTTGTACGTGGATTTCTATCTAACTTGAAAAACATGTTGTGCCACAGTTCAAAATTCATAAAAATGATGCTGTACTTTATCTTGTATAAAAATGCCAGAAAACAAGTTTATGGCCTCCAAGACTTTTGAGTCCCTAAATTAACTGCTAGAAAATATGAGTTTGATGACCACTCACTATAAGGTATATTCACACTTTGGGATGAAAGAAAAAAGATTAATCTATCATTCTGATGATTCTAAAAAAATGTAAAAATTGTCAGACAGCAATTTAAATGTATACTGAACTGACAATTGATGTTAGTGCACATGTACCCACCTGCCTCAAAAGAAATGTAATGGAGCACAGTCAGCATTTTTATTTTAGTTCTCCAGTGCAGCTGGCTTAAATACACCTTCAGTTTTGTGGCTGCAGCCTCAAAATGGTGCAAGCGGTAAAAGACACATTAGCTATTCCATGTAAAACAAGCAGCAACCTTCAAACTGGCCTAACTTTCATCTGCCATGACTTACATTCAACATTTCATTATACCGCATCTGTATTTTAGGTTGAGTGAGACTGGAGTGACTCCAAGCAAAGGGACTGTATCGTGCCACAGTTTATCAAACTGCTAACAGAGTCAGACATTCAGAGACAGCTCAGTAGTGTTGTGGTAACATCATGTAGCCCTGTGCTGACTACTGAAGTATCATGAGGAGGGAAATGGCCAAGTACAGGAAAGAGAGAACAACATCCTGTTCAGGAATTTCACTGCTAACTTAAATGTCAGCAACTGATTATTTCTTTAAAATGGTTTTACACATCATTTTTTATTTCTACTTCAATACCAGCTGTGTGTGTGTGTGTGTGTGTGTGTGTGCATGCATGCATGCATATGTGTGTGTGTGTGTGTGTGTGTGTGTGTGCATGTGGTGTGTTGGGGAGGAGGATGTCAGTCACACAACCACCATCAACTGTAGTATGGGTCAGCCATTTGAAAAAAAAATTAGATTACACTTATAGCTGACCAAGATTATTATGAGCCCAGCAGCTCACATGTGCACACGCACACCCACACACCTGAGAGTGAAGTAGAATTTAATAAAAAATATGTGTGAAAATATTTTTTAAGAATTAATCACTTGCTGAAATTTAACAAGCACTGTCCAGTGTTTCTGTATATTTCTGGTATGTACAGACAGAGTATTGTCCAGCACAGAGCTGATCTAGTTGCTCAGCTGCCTCTGTTCCATTATAAGCATGGTATTGGACTTAAATGTTGAGGTGCATTATTGGTTGGTCATTTTTATTTCAGCCTGCTGATCCAAATAGCTTAAATAAACACACAATTTATTTCATTCACCTTTTAGTAATCACGGCTTTAAAATGGTGAAAGTGGTAAAAGGCATGTTAATTCTTGAACACATAGCAAACCAATCTTCAAGCTGACCCAAATTCCTCCTTCTATGGCTTACCTTGGAACATTTAATGGATACTAGCTATATGGGTTGGATTGTTAGCTGACCTGCCATGGGCAGCAATCCTGATATTGGTCTGCACTTGTGGCAGGGTAAATGTGGTATAACATTTGGTTGCTATTTTGAAATGTTATGCAATATTTATGGCAATTGCTGCCACTTCATGGCAAAATAATAACTCATGCTTTAAAGATTGATTCTTCTATCATTATGAGGCTCCCATGATGGCCCAAATTGTGTAGGTGGTCTAAGTTACTGACACAAGCATTCAGGATATGGCATGATCATGCTATGAATCCCTGATGTGTGGTTAAAAATCTGGTCCCTGATCTTTTACAAAATAATAGCTTTGTGCCTGTGTGTGGCTTGCAATGTGTGTGTGTTTGCGTGTGTGTGGGGCTTCCAATTCGTATCAACTGTGAGGGATATACTGTACTGATTCTGATTAAGAATATGGTAAAATAGGGGCTATTTTATCTCTTTAATGAATGCCATTTAAATGATAACTAAAACAATATTTTTAAAATTTTAAAAACTTGTGGAACTATAAAAAATAATTTTTATGTACATTCCAATATATTAGTAGCATTAAGGTATCATAATGGACCTGCATATGTGCGTCTGCCCCCATTGTCATCTCTCTGCAATGGCAAGGATTCAAAGGAGGTTTATGGGTGGAGGAAAGACCCAGATTCCAGTTCTTTTTCCCTGCCCTGTGAACTGTTGAGTATACTGAATGACAGCTGCAGGAACCAATGGAAGTAGTTTCTGGGCCGTACCTATAAAGAGGGGACTGTGCTGAAGGCAGAAACATGTGAGAGAGAGATCTCATAGTATAAAGACCTGTTGTGCTGGAAGTGGGTACAGACTGTACAAATCCAGGTTTGGAGTGGAGAAGATAAACTCCAAGAAGAGTTGCTGTTTTTTCCTGTTCCTTTCACTGAATTGAATTCTTAATGTTGGTGCCTGTGTAAGTAAATAAAGGTCAGTGTTTTGGTTCTCTGTTTTTGGGGTTGACTTTTCTTAGTGTAACTTTTATTTGCCAGGGGGTAAATCTAGCTGGGAGAATATTTTCAGTCATTTATGACTAGACCTATTACTTAAGTTCTGTGAAATAGGTGTCTGAAAGGAAGGAAGGATGGTACTCACTGGGGTGGTGGGTCTGAGTTGTAGCTGATTGTTTCTGGATGGCACAGGCTTGGTCCCACCACCCTGCCCCTCACCCCACCTGCTCCAAGCACATCATTTCCTTTATATCAGGGGTTCTAACATCACTTCTACAATAGTGAAAAGGACATACACCTGTTCATATCCTTAAAGGCACAGCACACTGAATAGCGGCAAACACACTCACATGCTTGCACACACTAAAAAAAAACATCTTAAACAGAAAGGGAGACAGACATGTGGAGAGTAGTGCAATGCACTGGCTGTGGAGTGGCAGTTTTCTGGGAGATGTTCTGGAGGCTGCATTGGTGCCCTATTTGCAGGCACCTCTCTGGTTTGAGGGAAGAGGTTACCGATCTCCATGCTGACATGGCAAGGATTCAGGAAATCTCCTCCCCTACTCAGGGATCACCTAGGCCACCACCACTGCCTCAGAAGTTGCCAAGAGAAAGAGAAGTGGTTGGACCATGGTGGGACCATGGAGGGTGAGGGTGGTGGAATAGAAGGCGCATCAATCCAGTTGTGCCTTTTCACAATTCATTCACCATTCTGGTGGAGCATGGTTTCTCTATGGAGGCACCTGTAGTGGAGACCAAGGAGGATGCTGGGAACCTCAACAAAGGAGAACCACAGGAGGGTAGCATGGGACCCACAGGGGAAGGAAACAAGTCCTGGAGGGGGACTCAATCATTAGGGGGGAAGAACTTGGGGAGGGAAGGGAGAGGGAAATACGGTGCCTGCCCAGTGCCATGGCTTGGAGGGGCAGGAAGTGAATCCTTAGGGGATCGTGGGAGAAACTGCACAGGGGAGGGAGCTTGATGTCATTTTCCACCTAGGGACAAATGACCTGGCTGGGAATGGGATCAGAGCAGTGCACAAGGAATTTGTGGAGTTGGGGAGGGGCCTTAGACAAGTGGCACACATGGTAACTTTCTTGGAAGTGCTATCTGTCTATGGTATGGGTGAGGCTAGGGTACTCCACACCATGGTATTCAATGACTGATTGAAAAACTGGTGCGGAGCTCGGGGATTTGGCTTCATTGGGGACTGGGGGTCCACCTGGAGGGATACAGGCCTATACTGGTGTGATGGTCTGCATCAGTCCAGGAGGGGAACCAAGATCCTAGGTGATAGGTTGAAATGCTTCATTTTTCAAGCATTTAAACTAGCAAAGGAGGGAGGTGCTGAAGACAAGCAGGGAAATCCAAGTCCCTCCTCTACAAAACAGGGTAGCTAGTGAAGTAGACGCAGAGGTAGAGAAGCCAATAGGGAGCAGGACAGGGGTAAATCCAGAAAAAGGAAAGGCAGTAAGGACAGGGATGGACCTAAATGGGGTAAGGCCATCAAAAAATGGATGGTGATGAGTACCAATCCCCATAGTCTTGGAAATAAGCTTCCTGAAATAGCGGCCTTGGTGGAAGAGGGATGCCTGGATATTGTGGCAGTCACAGAAACATGGTACACAGAGAACCATGACTGGGATGTTAACATACCAGGTTACACAATCAACAGGAGGGACAGGGAGGGTAAAAGAGGAGATGGAGTAGCTCGCTACATAAGGGAAGGAATCAAAGCAACAGAACTAAAGGGTAAACAGGGAAGGGAGGAAGCACTGTGGGTCACCCTGGAGACAGGAAATGGCACCACGATCTGCACAGTGGTTGTTTACAGACCCCCATCACAGGGGGAAGCAATGGACAAGGAAATGATAGAAGGAATCCTTAGAATGGCAGAAAAAGGAAAGGTATCATTGATGGTGGACACGTATATGCCAGATGTTAACTGAAACACCTTTACTGCAGCCACATCCAAGAGCAGGGTCATTCTCAATGCCCTAGAGAGTGCATGCCTCAGACAGCTAGTGCTGGAACCCACTCAGGAGGGAGGGAGCAATCTTAGACCTGGTACTCTCAAATCGGGATGGAGAGAGGATCTCAGATTTAGAAGTGTGTAGCCACCTGGGAACAAGTGACCACCAAACAGTGTGGTTCACAATAAACACAGCTGTAGAATCAAACCATACAAAAGCAAGGGTGTTGGACTTTAGGAGGGCTGACTTTGGCAAAATCGGAGAGTGCCTCAGGAAAACACTAGCAAACAGACAAGAAGGAGTGAAGGAAGAACAATGGTGGAAAATTACAACTGCTACCACAGAAGCAACAAGCCTTTGTGTAAAGCAAATCAACAAAACAAAATGAAGGCAAAAGCCCCTATGGTTCTCAAAGCAGGTGGCAGGAAAGGTTAAGGAGAAAAGGATAGCATTCAGGAAATATAAGGAAACAGAGAGGAGCATGACAGAGTACTATATCAGTTAAAGTAGAAGGCAGCAGGGAAGGCAGTCAGAATAGCAAAGGCCCAATCTGAGGAAAAGATAGCCAACTCTGTTAAGAAGGGGGATAAAACCTTTTATAAGTACATTAGGGAGAGAATAAAGACCAATAGATGCATGCTGAGGCTTAATAAAGGGGAGGGTATGTGGGCAGAGGGTGACAATGAAAAAGCAGGGATACTGAATGAATGCTCCTGCTCCGTAGTCACAAAAGAAGAGTAGGGAAGGTACCTAAACCAAACAATAGAAGCACTCTGGATTGGGGGGTCGATACCAACCCATTCACATAAGAAAGGGTTTTGAAAGAACAATGAAAACTGAAGGTGAACAAAGCAATGGGGTCTGATGGGATTCACCCAAGAATTATAAAAGAATTAAGGGTAGAACTAGTGACACCACTGACTACACTCTTTCACAAATCATGGGAGAATGGGGTGGTACCTGAGGACTGGTGTAGGGCAGATGTGATTCCACTTCACAAAAGTGGGAGCAAGGCAGAGGCAGGAAATGACAGACCTGTTACTTTGACCTCAGTGGTATGGGAAATGATGGAATCACTTCTAAAGGAAAGAATTGTTGGGCTCCTAGAGGCCAGCAGGCAGAGGACCCAAGGCAGCATGGATTCACAGAGGAAAGGTTGTGTCAGACGAATCTAATAGATTTCTTTGACTGGGTGACCAAAGTAGTAAACCAGGGCAGGACTGTGGACATGGCCTACCTATACTTTAGCAAGGCACTTGATCCAGTCCCACACAAAAGATTAATATACAAGTTAGCCAGCCTTGGAGTGGGTTCCATGGCGGTAGCCTGGGTAAAACATCAGCTGGACAACAGGACGCAGAAGGTAATAGTAAACAGAGTCCACTCTGAAGAAAGGGGGGTTACTAGTGGGGTACCTCAGAGTTCAGTACTGGGACTGATCCTCTTTAATGTCTTTATAAGTGACATTACAGCGAGATTGGAAGGAAAAGTATGGCTCTTTGCAGATGACACAAAGATCTGCAACAGGGTTGATACACAAGGTGGGGTGGAAAGGATGAGAAGGGACTTGTCAAGGTTGGAGGAATGGTCAAATGTATGGCAGCTTAGATTCAACACAAAGAAGTGCAAAGTAATGCACCTGGGAAAAAAAACCCAGGAGAAGCGTACACAATTAGGGGTGAGATACTAACAACAACAAAAATGGAAAGGGACCTGTTGTAGTCATATCAGATGACCTAAAGGTGGGCAAGCAATGTGAGAGGGCAGTAAGGAGGGCTGGGGGGATACTGGGATGCATAGAGAGAGGCATCAGCAGTAGAAAACAGGAAGTTGTTATCCCTCTGTACAGACAGTTGGTGAGACCCCATCTGGAGTACTGCATGCAGTTCTGGAGACCCGATTTACACAAGGACATAGACAGGATGGAGGCTGTCCAGAGGAGGGCAACTAAAATGGTGCAGGGTCTGCACCAGAAGACATATGAAGAGAGACTAAAGGAGCTTAATATGTATAGCCTCGAGGAAAGGAGGAATAGAGGGGACATGATAGAAACTTTCAAGTACCTCAAGGGAATCAGCAAAGTTCAAGAGGGTAGCATCTTTCAAAAAAAGAGGTGTGCAAGAACAAGGGGGCACAATTTGAAGATGGGGGGGTGGCTCAGAGGTAATGTAAGGAAGTATTTTTTCACAGAGAGGGTTGTGGATGCATAGAACGGCCTTCCGGAGGAGGTTGTGGCGTCAAAAACAGTGGTTGAATTCAAGCATGCATGGGACAGTCATAAGTCAATTCTAGGGGGTAGAGGTAAAAAGAAGTAGGCTGCTGGTTAACTAGGATCTGCAGCTTATCCATTAGGTAGGGAAATGAGCAGACTGGGTGGGCCAAGCGGTCCTTATCTGCCGTCAAATTCTATGTTCCTATGTTTCTATGTTTCTATCACACAGTAAAGCACAATAATCTCAAAAAGCCTCACCGGGACACAGATTTCAAGGAAAATAGATTCAGAAAAAAATAAATGATGTGTTACCTTTTATTGGACCAACAGAGATGTTACAAAAGAAAATGGGCACTTAAATAGAAATAGGAAACTAGAATTATACTAAAAGTAAAACACAAATAATTAAACAAGTAAAATATTTAAAATTAGATTTACCAGTAGTTATATAGTGAATAATGTATTGGGACTGGTACCTTATGAGTTTTTTTTTCACACCCAAGGTATGTTGTCCATAAACTTCGAGAACAAAGCACAAAAGATTTAAGCAGCACACACCGAGTGTCAGTAAAAAAACTAAATTTAACATCTGTCCCTATATTTCATTTTTTATAATAACTGGTTTTGAGCTTTCAGCATATTTCATTTAATTGAAAGCGCTTTTCCTTAAGGAAAAGTAAAGCAAGTGAGGTGCCATGGAACAGGCAGCCCACTAAGTATGCAGCCACTCCAGCATAGTTTGCAGATGCAAGATCAGTTGCAGCCCTACTGTGTAGTGGCATTTAGCTGCCAAGATCAAGTGTAGTAGCACATAGTGGGTGGGATCCACTGCCTGACATAGAAAGGCCTCCCACAATTTGTCTCTTTATAAGACTATGGTATGACTACGGTATTGACATTAACTGCGAGTAAAGTGTACAGTTTGTGCCAGAGTTGCAGCACTCATGCTGAGTAGGAGGAAAGTCTTCAGATAAAAACAGCTGTGTTTCCAGTATGCATGAAGTAAGCCCCATAATATACAGGTAATAATATTTTTTTCAGACTTGTGGAACAGCCATGGTGGCAGTCATGGCTTCTTCTTATGCCAACTTGTTTTTAGATACTGTAGTGAAAAGAGCTGTGTGTCTTCAACAGTAAAATCTATACTGTGACAAAATCAAGTACTGGCTTCATTTTCACTGATGATATTGTTTGTGTGTGAGAGGGTGACATCTCTGAAATCTCATTTGTGTAGGTAATGTTGAGCTCATCCCAGGACCCACTCTACCAATATCAGCTCCGGCTCAGCTGGGCTAACTTAACGGAATGAACTTCATCCACATCATTGCTTGCAGCTTGCTAAAGAAACTGGACTCAGTCCACACATGGATCAACCATACCAGCCCTGATATACTGGTGGTCACTGAAACATGGCTTAAACCAGCAACACTAGACCATGAAGTTAATATTCCCTCACATAATATCTTCAGAACAGATAGGCCCTCGAGAGGAGGAGGTGTAGCAATTTATATTCGGGACAAATATGCAACCTTGGTAGTACATTCCACTTCCACGCCAAAAGAATTTGAATGCCTTACCGTAAAAGTGCAGCTCATGCAATCAACACAGCTCCATATATCAGGCTTCTACAGGCTGCCTGCAGCAGGCTTTTAGGTACTACAGCATCTAAGTGAGGTATTAAGCTCCCTAACTACTGAAATAGTAATCCTGGGGGATCTCAACATGGATTAGTTCTCTGCTGCCTCTAAACCCCAGAAAGATCTTTGCGACAATTTTGGTCTTGCTCAACTTATATCTGATGTCACTTGGCCCAATGTTAAAAACCCTGAGAAAAGTACATTACTTGACTTAATTTTAGTGAGTAAACCATACACGTTCACTCATGCAAGTGTTTTCCTTAATGATATCAGTGACCACTGTACAATAGCCTGTGTGAGGGCCACCCCAAAAATGGTGCCATCCTCTAAATACAGCTCTAAAAGAAGCTGAAGGAACTTTGATCCAATGGCTTTCTGCAGGGAGCTCCAACATGTTAATTGACAGGACTTCTATTTTGCACCATCTGTTGATATCGCCTATGAAGAATTTCATAGAATTGTGCTCAAAGCCATAGATACCCATACACCCCTGGTAAGAATCAGAACAAAGAAAAGAATGTGCCCCTGGTTCACACGTGAATTGAATCAGAGCAATTGGAAAAAAGCAAGGAAAACCAAACTTGTGGCTGACTGGTCCTCCTTCAGAACAGCCAGAAACAGATGCACTAAATTTATCAGAAATGAAAAAGCAAGTTATTTCCAAGCAAAAATTGACTCTGGTTTGAGCAATGTGAACATTTTCTGGAAAACCTTAAAGGAAATCAAAGGCCACTCACCTGCACGCTCACTCCCACAAAATATCATAGTGGGAGATGTTACCAATCACAGAGAAGCAATCAATTACAGACCTACTAAATTCCCACTTTGCAACAGCAGGCTTAGCCTTTGACTCTTCACCAGCTAATAACCTCTGAATGCAGTTAAGTGATCAGAGGCCAGAATGGCTAAATCCCAGCCTATTAAATCCTAAAGCAGAATTTACTTTCCACCACATCACTGTAAAGCAAGTTGAGGATCTGCTTCTGGCCCTTGACACCAAGAAATCCCTGGTGCAGATCTAATAGAGCCCTATTACCTGTAACTTCGCTACTGTATATTATCTGCCCTAATTACCCCCCTGTTTAATTTATCTCTCACCCAAGGTTCCATCCCAGCAATATGGAAAACAGCACAAGTTATTCTACTGTTCAAGTCTGGTGACACCAGTGACCTAAACACTTACTGCCCAATCTCCCTACTCCCCATTCAATCAAAACTTCTGGAAAAAGTAGCAAATGGTCAACTCAGGCAATACCTCAAGAACCATAATCTATTTAACCCGGTACAATCTGGGTTCAGGCCACACTATAGTACCATCTCCATGCTGGCCAAAGTCACCAATGACTGGCAAATGGCACTAGATAGCAAAAGATTTGTATGCTCTCTATTCCTAGACTTCAGCAAAGCCATCGATACAGTGGACCATGACCTCCTCCTGTCAACTCTGCGTATTATTGGAGCAGCCCCATCCGCAACTAAGTGGTTTGCTAACTACCTTACAGACAGTTATGAACAAATTAAAGTGGATGGTGACCTCTCTGTGCTTACAACCATGCAGACAGGTGTACCCCAGGGGTACATCCTAGGTCTACAATCTAAATGTAGAAATCAAGGATGCTACAATCCATCTATTTGCTGATGATACAGTGTTGTACTTAGATAGTCCTACTCCGGATCTGGCCCACAAAGATCTCAAGACTGAATTTAACTAACTCCAGGAAAATCTACTCTACCTAAAGCTGTTAATAAATGCCAAAAAAACTAAGGCAATGCTCTTCGCCCCAACAGCTCTGACCAACAAACACAAGATCCCACCTATAATCCTTCACATTCATACGCTTATGGGTGAATCACTGGAATATGTGACTAACTTCAAATATTTGGGGGTTTGAATAGATGTTAGGTTCATGTTCTCTGAACATATTGAACATTTAATAAAAAAGTTAAAACAAAGGCTGGGTATCTTCTTTAGGATAAAACATTTACTTATGCAGGAGGCCAAGTTTAGACTAGTACAAACCATCTTTCTACCTCTCCTGGACTCTGCAGATATTCTTTATAGACATGGACCTAACCTGGCTTTAGGGAAACTAGATACTCTGTACCATCGGGCAATCAGATTTATTACCGGTGCCCCATACACCACCCTCCAGTGTACATTGTATGCCATGTTAGGCTGGAGTTCCCTTACCTACAGACATCACAAAAATGCAGTCCTCTGGATGCTCAGAGCCATCTCTGGTAAACTACCTGCATATATCTCTGACTGCCTTCCCATTTGGCAAGAAGGATGTTATCTACTCAGAAGCCTTTCCTATACTTCCCTTGTCACCCTTAAGGTTAGAACATGCTTTGGGGAAGCTGCCATAGGTCATTGTCTCCCTGTCATCTGGAACAACATACAAAAAACCTTAAAAATCATACTACCTATAAAAGTACCCTCTTTTAAAAATCTTTTTGGAAGGGATTTTTAAGGAAGTCTGCAAATGCTTTTGCTAATTTAACTATTCTTGTACTCTTTCTCTCCATAAAAAAAAAAAAAAAAGCCTTGTATATCTAGTCTCCAGCGGAGGGATCTGTATATATTATATCTATTCTATGCAACTGTATCATACTGTATATTTTGCAATCTCTGTATTATTTGCTTCATTCTATCTGTACCGAACTGTGCTGTATATATTTCCATTTTTGTTTTGACAGGAAGTTGTACTATTCAACTGACCCAGGTCCACCTTGTAAATGAGTTGTCTCAATGGTGTTTCACCTGGATAAATAAAGATTGATTGATTGAAATACAAGGATTTATGGACTGGCTTCAGATGAATGACCTAAACCTCAAATTCACATTCATGGGCAGCAAGGAGTCCTTCAACTTCTTTGACATAACACTTATGAGCAACAGCAGTAACAATGGCATAATCAAGACAAAATGTTACAGGAAGAGTACAGCTACTAGTTCTGTACTAAGAGCTGACAGTGTGAACCTCACAGCATTAAAGAGCTGAACCCTGTATAGCCATTTTGTCACTCTCCGAAGAAACTGTAGTTCTACAGAAAATGTTTATTCCCAGGCTAACAAATTAGACAGATTCCTGGCAAGGGGGTATGATGGTGACCTATTGGCAAGATCAAAGGAAAATGCTAGTGAGCCAAAAGAGACAGAATCTTCTTAAAGAGACGTGCACACAGTGCATTCATGTTGGTAATGTCACTGGCACATGAAGGAATAATGATGTCTTTGCCACTTGTAAAACTTGATTGACTGAAGCTTGTTGACAGAACATCACATAAATGATCACATAAATGATTTTGTTTGGGGTGCTGGTGGGGTGTGTAGAGTGGTGGGGGCCACAGTGGAATTGGGTGGAGTATCTTCTTGTTATATATAGTCTGGGTAGGGGAGGGTGGGGCAGTGCATTTGGCATGTTTGGCATGTGGGTGGGGGGAAGGATATGTATATACAATTACTGCTAGTGTGTGTGTGTGTGTGTGTTGTATCATGTAAACCGACTGCAGGAAAATAACCCTCAGTTTATGTGAACTGTGGATTATTATTCCACAAAAAACATTTTGCAACCAGAATGTTGAAATTCCGCAAATTATGAAAATCAGTGGAATTTTCTAACATTCCATGGAATTCCATTCCTTCAGGAATTCAACTTTCTGCACATCCCTACTAGACGAACTACAGAAAAACTATGAGTTGTGCTTTTATGTCTGGACAAGCCTGGTATTAAAATAAAATAAATTTTGAAGGGCACTGCCCACTTACACTGCCAATAATATAAAAACAAAACAAAAAAAAAACTTCCCCGACAAGCTCTCCGAGACGCACTTCCCCCAAACCCACTCCTCCACCTGGCTCTCCTTCCATCTTCTCCCTAGTCCTCACTCCCTCTTACCCCCCTCTCTCCTTCCATCTCTCCCCACTAACCTCCATCCTGTCTGTTTACTCTGCACTTGCATTGGAACCAACTGTACCTGTTTTGATACTTGCTTGAACTTGTATTATCTGTTGTCTTCTGTGCCACTGTCTGTCCTTCATGTGACGAGGTACCTTTGTAAATGAGCCTCTGGCTCAAAGGTTATTAAACTGATGTTCAAATAAATAAATAAATAAACACTGGCTCAAGGTAGGACACAGACAAGATAGAACAAAGGTAGGCACTAAAAGCACACAGATTAAGGCTGTACCAGCCCAGAAAAGAACAGTGAGCCTAGCCACAGGGACTGAGTTCTGAATTCATGAAAATTTAGCAGGAGGATTTCTTCTTCATAACAAATCAGTTTGTTTTTAAATGAATCAGCGTCTAATCCATATGGTCTTGTAACACAGACTGCAGCAAACCCCCTAGAGAAAAATACTTTTTGTTAATGTTTTTCTGGTAGATAGACAGAATGAAAGAATGTAAGAGCAGCAGCCAGCCAGAACAGTCAGCAGCAAGGATGTCTGTCTTTCAGAACTAGGCCTGTAGTTTCCCCTTCCCCCTGCCATGAATCACTGAAAAATGAACAGAAGCTTACTTCTCAACTGCTATGCATTTGGTATAGCACTATGATTTTTACACTGAAATGTATCCTTGCTCTGCAAAGGTTTACTGATGTTCTTAATGTTAAAACTATATCTGGAGACACAAACTATTAAATCACTGAATTATCTTGATAGAAACATTCTTTAACACTAAATATATGGGGCTGGATATTCAAACTGCGCCATTCTGTGGTGCAAGCCCTTGTGCTGCTCAAAAAAGTTGCAGGGTGTGGCGGAGGCGATATTCAGCGGAGTTGCGCTATTGAACGCTCGCTTTGAATATCACCCCCTGGCCACCAACCACTGTGCATATTGTAGTGGAGCATTCTGATGCGGTGGCACAAGTTCCATTAGCCATGTGCAAATTTCCAATATTCAAGGTGACATGCAAATGGGGCCATAATTCATGCATAGTTGCATGGGAGGCCATTTGCATCTAATTACGACCCCATTGCATGCCATTAGCATGCAGGTGCACCGATCGATGACTTGCGCCTGGCGCCCTGCCAGACAGCAGCCGTGGGGACTGATCATATAAATGATTTTTGTTTGGGGTGCTGGTGGGGCTGGCCCAGAGGAGTGGGGTGGTGGGGCTCCATGGGTGGGTTCTGCCGTGGGTCCGGGCTGGTCGAGAGGTGAACTCTGTTCTGCCGTGATCGGAGCTACTGGGGGGTGAGTTCTGCCCGTGATCAGGCTACGGGGGGTTAATCACATTATGCCTGCAATTAGGCTGCTGTGGGGGAATGGTATGTTATGCCTGCGATCGGGCTGGGGGTTACTATATGCCCGTGATTGGAGCTGCAGGGCACAGAGAACAGTGGAGGGCCACCACAGGTGGCAGCTGCTGTCTTGCACCCTGCAATGCAGCAGCTCACCTGTGGAGTGGCCCTCGACAATCCCTCTTGGGCTCAAAGTTGTGCAGGCGCAGTTAGGGGGTTGCGCCTGCACAACTCTGCATGGCCCGGCTGAATATCGGGCTGTGCAGTTTATGCATGGTTCCTCCCCTTCCAGTTGAGCATGCCTTCATTAGCATTGCGCTGTTGCTCAGCATGGTTTGAGGGGCGCAACTGCCTCCTGCTGAATATCGCAGAATGGCGCAATTTTGGACTTGCGCAGGTGCAACCCTATTGCGCATGGAGCAACCCTTTTGAATATCCAGCCCATGGGGCCTACTATGTGTAGAGGTATTCTTTAAAATATGAAAGTGCTATGCATTCTGGCAATTAGCTTTGAATTTTGAAGGCCAGTCCTATGAATTTTAATGCTGAGATGTTTAGAGGTCTGAACATTTTTCCAAATAGATCAGCAAACTTTTTTTTAAAACAGTTCAATCTCTGGAACTAACAGTCTTGTAACAAGACTTCAGAAAAAAAACATATTTTTTAAGCTTTTTAAGGCAAATAAAGAGAAAGAAATAGCACCAGCCAGCTGCAAGCACATCATTCTCCCTCCACTGTATCCCAGATCTGCAGTGTCAGTCACATAGTCTGCCTTAGAGAACAGACAGATTAGTGTCTATAAATGGTCACATGCCTCCATCCAATACTTCTGCCAAATACCTCAGAATACAGCCAGTATTTGGAATTCAGAATTCAGTGAACACATGCTGTATTTGATGTACTCAGCAGTCGAATCATAGTTTCAAAATTTGGGTATGAGTGTAGAGGTCAGAGACCTATTAGGACTCGCCACTATATCAGTGGAATTGCCTACTCCTATTGTTCCCCATGATTTTATTCAAATTCTTTTTGAAAACTTCTAGGGACTCACTACAGACCACTTAACTTTGTAAACTATTCCAAGACGGCACAGTGCATCGACTAAACCAGATATCCCTTTTACTGCTTTGATAACTTGTGCTTTTTAATTGCTTGGTGTGTGTTCTAGTGTTGACTGACTTATAACACCTTTCCAAACCCACTGCTACCTGTAAAAATAAATTATTATATGTGTTATAGATATAACACGTCTCCTCTAAGTCTCCTGTATTCAACCAAGTACATATTTAATTCCTGCAACCTTTCACCATAAGATCTGTGCTTCATACCATTTATCCTCTTAGTCATCTTCATTTGTACCTGTTCTAGAGTTTTCAGATTCAGTGCACACAACTACAAATGACTAGACATCAATTTTCAGCCACAGACTGCATTGAGTTATGGAATGGTTGGGTGGGGGGGTGAAGTTTACCACTGTACCATACACACATGTATGTGCATGACACTGCATAGACCAGGTTTATACACTGTTGCATTTGGTTGCTTTGTTTACATACTAGGATCTATGCTGAGGGGAGACTCCACTGCCCTGCATGGACCTAAACAAGCATTTTGCTCCATTTTCCATGGTATAAAATTGCTGCTGACAATGCAGACCCAAGTTTCATATTTTGTATATATGCTATATACAGTATGTCTGAGTTTTGCTGGGAAAAAAATACACACCCAAAAAGTGGGACTTGACTTACAGTATACAGTATGTGAGGTGGACATGAGGGAGGACGATTCAGAGGAAACATGAGAAAGAATTTCTTCACAGAACGGGTGGTGGACAAGTGGAACACCCTGCCAGAGGAAGTGGTGGGGGCTGAAACAATCACGGGATTTAAGAATGCATGGGATAGACATAAAAGAATTCTGGAGGTCAGGGGTAAGGGGCAACAGACTTCTAGGAAAACAAACTGAACTTACAAGCTCAAATGGGCAGACTGGGTGGGCCATAGGCCCTTATCTGCCAACACTGTCTATGTATCTATGTATCTAGGTGGACTCTCTGTGGCTTAATCATTAGAGGTGTCATGTGAGCTAGGTTGGAGATTCAGGTCAGCCTAGTCTGAAAGGGGCAGAACAAGTGAAGCATTTCCTGGTCCTGTCCCATGCTGAAAATTACATTACTGCCCTACTGAAGAGAGTTGCAAACAATCATGGCCTCTACCCCCAAAATGTACACCTTCAATTTCTCTCTTGTGATCAGCCGCAGTACGACAAGAGGCTGCATGTCATACAGGGAAAGGAGTAAGTGAACAATGTAACATGCAGTTCACACCACAGCAGTAGGCTTTGCATGTTTAAGAATTTGCTCTAGTAAGAGCAAAATAGGGGATAAACCTTAATATAAAAAGACATTTTAATATCTAAGTGCAAGGAGAGAACCCAAAACAATAACAAGCTTTTTTGTGGCTAATTTTGGGGAAAGCAGATCCAATATTAATAGCACTTTCAGGACTAATTTTGGAAAAAAATAGATCAAACATAAACCCTTTTCAGTTTCTGGGCTACCTTTTACCAAAATGAAAGACTTTGGCTTAACCTTGCAATAGCAGCTCGACTATTAAAACCAGAGTGGTATTTTAGAATGAAATTGACGGTCAAACTGTTTTGTGATCTTAACAGTGGCATTGGGTCCAAAGAGTGCAGACAACAATAGCATCAGCAGGGTGCATGCTGTAAAAACAGTGCCATTCTTGTTTTTGTGGGGGGCTCTGCACCCCACACACCCTGATGTGAGGGGCTCTGCTCCCTCACCCCCCCCATCCATAGGATTCTCACTCCAAGGGGGAGTCGATCCTGGGGAATGTTAAACTTCATGAGGCCATGGAATACTGTTTCCACAGCCCCTGGTTTAAAAAAAAACTAAGTCCCAATGCCGGCAAAAGTTGGGAGACCAGGCTTAGAACTCTGGTCTCCATGCCCCAACCTTCCACACCACAGGAGCAGCTTGGCCAGCCTCCCATTCCTTGCAGCCCTTGTCCTTTTACAGGACCATGGACAGTGACCAGGGGAGCACTTACAGCAAGCACTGTGAAACCCCACTTGCTATCCATGTGACCACTTACAAGACTAGTGCCGTATAGTGCAGTGCTATTCTGTAGCGCTCACTTCACCATGTACCCTGTAGTGCTATTCTGGTATTGTTCACTTCAGCGGGTACCCATAACAGTCTATCTTATTATAAATGCCAATCAAGATGGCCTTCACTGTCAGAAGCCTTAATTTAAATTGCCCAGTAGATGAAAACATTAAATGAGATGCAAATGAGAAGGCTAAGCCAGCAGTTTTCACAGCAGTCTGGATATGGGTTAAGGACTGTTTTGTGCTGCTTATGACAAGCTTGAATTGTTTAGTGATTGTTGTAAACTAAGATATGTAAGGTTGAGAATACTGCTTAGGACAGGGCTGGACTTAGAAAGTGAATCTTTCCAGAAATGCGGGCATGCTCTGGTTGTAACTGCAGTTCAATGGGCTTACGCAACTTAGTGAGGAGTTATGCTTGTGCAACTTTGTTGACAGTCAGAAGGTATTTGAATGAATGTGTTGTTGATTGTCATAGGTGAATACTTTGGCCATTCACACTCTCTGTTCCATGGGGACCTACCTCCCTGTTGGGGTACCATGAAGGTGAAGGAACCCACTTGAGGAGGTTTCCACCCCAGAGTTGCCATGGGAACATAATTCCTTTAGGCAAGAGGAACCTTAGGAAGGAGCCCCAAAAAATATTAAACAGGAAGTAATGACCAGAAAGCATGAATGAGGACAGATTGATGGCAACTAGTAATGATTGAAAACAGACCGAGACTGAACTGAGCAATGACTGACAGATATTGGAATTGATAGCAGAAGAGGCATGACTGCCATAAGGAGAGAGGGAATGGCACTGGAAGGAGGGCCACCATCCAACCCCAAATCACAGTGGAAACCTACCTGGGTAGACGTTATACTAATATAATTGTACTACATTATAGGCGACCTGTTGCAGAGGCTACCTAACGTTTATGACCTGCATAATGGAGAAGAGGAAAAAACCCTATGAGGGGGAAACTTCTGGGGATCCAAGGCCTTGTTCACCTTCCCTCAAGGCTTGGGATAAATTAGTGATGGTTAGCTACTGCAATTTGGAGACCCAAATCAGAGGAAAGATTTTGAGAGGAAGGCTGTCACTCTATCCCTCTAATGGGAAAGTCGTAAGGGAGCCATGAACCAATCTCTGCAGCTAAACAAGTTTCCCCATGAAGAAGGCCCACCCCCCATGGCTGGAGGAGGAGGAGAGAACAACCACTGAAAGGCACTCATCTAGCCTTCAAGAAGGGAGGCCTAGGGAGGAAGCTGAACCCTTGATGGGGTAAGGCATAGGAGTTGAGATCTTGAGGGGCCGGGACTTGTAGTTGTATGATCTTCAACCTTGAGAGGCAGAGGAAGGGAAGAAGGTGGAGACCAGTTGGACCTTACTCTAGGGGGAAAGCTTTTTGAAGGTGCTGCTGGTGTGGCCTGCACTGCTAAAGGAGCCCCCATGGACTTAGAGGCCCACCCTCTGGCAGCTGAAATCTTAAATGCTATATCAAGAGGTGTTGCCAAGTTGATCTGCATGGCTAAATCTTCCCCCAGAGTGTAGGACACTATCACCTGAACAGCAGATAGATAAGAACCCCGCCTGAGTCAAGGGACCCACCCTCAAGATGCAAACTTCAAGGGGGCATAGCAAGACTGTTGGTTTAAGGGCAGGAGCCCTGGAAGCCATTATATGGTGGTTGCTGGCATTTATCTGAATTCAGAAGTAGTGGGAGATGAATGGCGAAGCCTGATGGCCATCAGCAGATTGAAGAAACAAGAAAAATTAAGGCTGTGTGGCTGATTGAAGCATCAATCAGCCATACATGGGCTGGCAGTATAGCCTGGAGGTTAGAGGAACGAGGTGTAAACGAGCTTGATACATCCAGCAGACCAAACTTGAGTTTGATTCTCATAACCTCCACTTGCATACTGTGTGACTCTGAGCAAGTCATTTAACCACCCAGTGCTCCCAGGTCACCCCTGAAAACAGGCATTTGTGCCTAGTGGGCCTTAGCCGGTTACCAAAGACCAAAATAAAATTAAAAAAATAAATAAATGACAACTAGGACATTGAATGAGACTGAATGATATGAGCTTGGACTGAATGATGAATGCATGCCAACCGGTTCCATAAGGGAGGGTAGTGTTAGGTGGTGATGATGAATTGCAAGTTGGGTGGGCTGAGGCAGTAGAAACAACAAATGAAACTGCTAGGGAAAGCAGGAGCATATGGGAACCAAAAATCAGGGAGCAGTGGTTGCTGAAGTGAACAACAGAATCCAGAAGGGAGTGGCTACCTGGCTAGGAGCCAGGTGTAAAAATTTAAGGATTGTAGTTGAACTGAGATATTGCTAAAGGTATGGATAAACAGCAAAAAGGGAAGGAAAGGAGAAATTGTTTAACTAGGAAAGGCACACTAAGCCAAAGCTTGTTTAGAGGTGTGACTTAGGAGTACAAGGAAGTTAAGTGACTTGCTATGGGTCACACAGAATGCAAGTGGGGACTGATGGGATTCAAACCCAGGTCTTTAGGTTTGAAGCTCCGTGCTTTTAACCACTATGTTATAATGCCTCCTGGGAGCCTGAATAGCACAAGTCAAAATCAAATGATGAAGGCAGGACACTTGGAAAACTAGAAATCCTCAAATGAACCATAACTGAAAGAAACACAAGGTACATGAGAATGGGAGTGCAGCAGGAATAGATGACTGAGAGAGGCAGAAACTGCAGCCAGGAAAATAGAAAGCAAAATACTGACCTAGAAAGCTGGAGAGGCACAAACCAAGCAGAAAGTCCAAAATCACAAAGGGAAGATGACAGACAAACACTGAGAGAAGGGGGGGAGAGGGCAGAGCCTCTGGCTGCAAGAAAGAAACAATGCTTCTGAGTGAGGCTGGAAGGCTCTAACTTAAATAGCTCAGGCAGAGGACGTGGCTGGTTGCTCCCATCAATGAATTGCAGACATAGCCTTTGAATACTGTCCAATGTCTGCACACTGCCTGTTCTTGCCTGTATAAATACCTGTCCTATACCTCTAGTATGCCTGTGTTATGCCTGTAAAAGGGTGCCTGTAATTTGTCTATAATAACTGGTGAACCCCTTTATCACATTGATTATCAGTGTGATCAAACACTGTAATGACCGGCACATCCCTTCTCTCTCTCTCCTCCATGGCCTACCCACCCATTAAGCTATCAATGAATGAGCATGTTCCTGTCAGAAACATGCTCATTCATTGACAGCTCAGTGGGTGGGCTGACTGTGGAGGAGACATAGGAGGTATGTGCTGGTCTGCCCGCTGGGGTTTACTATGCGGGTGGGAGTGGGGTAGTGGGACACCTGCTGGGGAGGGGGATGGAGGGCATTAGACCACGAGGTAATTAAATATTTATTCATGAACTTGGGATCAGGGATGGGTGAGATTGAAATCACTAGACCACCAGGAATTTTTTTTTAAACACAGACTATGGATGGAGATAGGGATGGGGGGGTTACTGGACACTACGTGCAAGTGACTGGGTGGAGGGGCAGGACCGCTAGGCACCAGGGCATTTGTGGCATTTGATTTGTTGGGCAAGTAATGTGGTAGGGGAAGGGATGCAACAACCAGGGTTTTTTTTATGGGTCAGACAGTTGATCCAGAGGGGGGAGGGACTGCTAGCCACCAGGGAACAGGGATATGAGTTTTCTTGGGGGGCTGGTGGTGGGAGGGACCACTAGCCACCAAGGATTACCAGGAAAGCTTCTTTAACTGATTACTGGAGTTCTGCAAGACTATGTGCTCTTCCAGTATTTATATCCTGGGATTTACTTTCTGTAGAAGGGTCTATCCTCAGTAATAGGGGACATATGTGGGACATGACTGTGGAAAAATAAATGTTGTCATTTCTTTCTTCTTTCACCATCAATACTTTGCCCTTAATGTCCTTTACTAAAAGTGTAAACAGGAAGATAATATAACTTGTGGTTTTCTGAGTACAGTCCCTAATGTTTGGAAACAGTAACCAGGCAACGTACATAACAGAGACAGATAATAAGTTAACTAGAAAAAAAGTTATATATAAATATTTTTGAATCTCTACGTGAATTTGCAGTACTTTAACTCATTTGGTTAATTCAGTAAGCAATGCCAAAATATTTACATGCAAAAGAATGTGATAATCATCAATCTAACATGTGGCAGAGAATTACAGGGTAAAGTAATTTCAAAGTTTTCCCTCACCAACATTTCTTGGGTAATCACAGATTAAAATGCATTTGTACATAACTGGGGATAAGAGTAGATGACATTTAAAACTTTTTTTGATCACTTTAAAAATTAAATTCCAAAAATCTGTGAAAAAGTTTTTCATTAACGTATGTAACAGGACAGAGAAAAATTCAAAAATGTTAAGCAGTCCCAGAAAACATTGTGGAAAAAAGAAAATCAGGCAATTGGAGCCCTTTATTCTTTTCCACTTTATGTTTAATGTCTAAAGTTATGACTCAATCAGCAAAAAAGTTCTACGGTTGCATACCATCACCACAAAGAAACATAGAAGCATAGACTTTGACGGCAGATAAGGACCACTTGGCCCACCCAGTCTGCCCATTTCCCTACCTATTGGATAAGCTGCAGATTCTAGTTAACCAACAGCCTACTTCCTGCAGCCCCCCACTATAATTGCCTTATGTCTGTCCCATGCATGTTTGAATTCCCCCACTGTTTTAGACCCCAAAACCTCTCCAGGAAGACGGTTCCATCGTCCACCACTCTCTCCATGAAAAGAATTTCCTCACATTACCCTGAGCCGTCCCTCCTCTAACTTTAAATTGTGCCCACTTGTTCTTACATCTCTTTTCTGAAAGATGCTACCCTCCTGGACTTTGTTGATTCCTTGAGGTACTTAAAAGTTTCTATCATGTCCCCCTGTCCCTCCTTTCATCAAGGGTATACATATTAAGCTCTCTCAGTCTCTCTTCATATGGTTTCTGATGTAGACCCTGCACCATTTTAGTTGCCTTCCTCTGGACTGCTTCCATCCTGCCTATGTCCTTGTGTAGATGAGGTCTCCAAAACTGCACGCAGTACTCCAGATGGGGTCTCACCAACTGTCTGTACAGAGGGATAACAGCTTCCCTTTTTCTACTTGTGATGCCCTTCCCTATGCAACCCAGTATCCCCCTGGCTTTCCTTACTGACTTCTCACATCCTGGGCTGAATAAAGGAAGTTCATAATGCAACAAATTCACTATACTAACTAGAAATACCAGACATACTAAGTAAAATTAACTAAAACCCTAACCATAACACCACAATATACACACTGGCCCAGATATTCAAAAGGGTTGCACATGGCGCAACAGTGTTGCACCATGCGCAAACCAATGATGGGCCCTGGCGCGATATTCAAAAGGGAAAAGGGCGCGGCACAAATCCCAATGTGCCGGAGCGCATCAGTAATGTATGCAGGTGCACCCTGCACAGCCCGATATTCAGCCCGGGATGTGCAGAGCCATGCATGCACAACCCCTACCTGCACCAGCACAAAGTTGATCCAAAAAAACAAGGAACAACGGATGGCCACCCACAGGTGAGCTGCCACATTGCAGGGCACAATACGGCAGTTGCCACCTATGGGTGGCCACCCGAGCTCCGGTTGCACCTGGCGGCGCCCCCCCATGCCCGATCGTGGGCATTTGTAAAATAAAGAACCCTATATCCCTGGTGGTCCAGTGGACTGCTGTCTGCCCGATCACGGGCATTTGTAATAAAATAAAAGAATTACGTTCAATATCCCTGGTGGTCCAGTGGACCACTGTCTGCCCGATTGCAGGCATTTGTAATAAAAAACATAAATCCATCCAATATCCCTGGTTGTCCAGTGGACCACTGTCTGCCCGATCGTGGGCATTTGTAATACAAGAAATAAATCTGTCCAATATCCCTGGTGGTCCAGTGGACCACTGTCTGCCCGATCGCGGACATTTGTAACAAAATGAAGAATTCCGTCCAATATCCCTGGTGGTCCAGTGGACCGCTGTCTGCCCAATCACAGGCATTTGTAATACAATGAAGAATTCTGTCCAATATCCCTGGTGGTCCAGTGAACCACTGTCTGCCCGATTGTGGGCATTTGTAATACAATGAAGAATTCCATCCAATATCCCTGTACGCCCATTGGCCCATACCGTACTACACATTCTAAGTGTCAGTCAGCGGGTGGTGGGGCGGCAGGCGGGTGGGGTGCTGCCGCCCACCTGCTGACCGGAGAGGAACGGGGCGGTAGGGCTCAGTGGGCAGGTGGGGAGGGGGATACCGCTAGACCACCAGGGATATTGGACATATTAATTTTCTTTTATTACAAATGCCCACGATCGGGCAGACAGCGGTCCACTGGACCCAGGATATTAGAATCATCCTTTTATTAGAAATGCCCATGATAGGAGCAGACAGTGGTCCACTGACCAGGATATTGGATGGAATTCATCCTTTCTAGTACAAATGCCCGCGATCGGGCAGACAGCGGTCCACTGGACCACCAGGGATATTGGATGGAATTCTTCCTTTTATTACAAATGCCCGCGATTGGGCAGACAGCGGTCCACTGGGCCACCAGGGATTTATGATTTTCCTTTGTTTACTGCAGCTCATAATCAGGCTGTGGAGCACATTGTCGGCTGCAAGGGGCGTCAGTCCCCAATGGCTGCTGCCTGGCAGGTCACCAGGCGCAAGTCGTCAGGGATCGGCACACCTGCATGCATATGGGGCCATAATGACATGCAAATGGCCCCATGTGCGCCTTACATACATTATGGCCCCATTTGCATGTCGACTTTTGAATATCGCGGATGCTGTGCATAGCGCAATGGAACATGCACTAGGGCATCCCCATGCTCCACTCTGGCCACTTGCACTGGCACAGTGCCACTGCACCATGCACACTGCAGGTGGCCAGGGTGCGATATTCAATGATGCTGTGCCATGGCACAGCTCCACTGAATATCGCCCAGTCCACACCCCTGTGCAGCCAAGTTGCACTGCACCCAAGATTGTGCCACAGCCTGGTGCAGTTTGAATATCTGGGCCACTATATACATTGCTTATTACAGATCTAATACCTCCAACAAATGCACATATGTATATCTGGCAGACCCCATCTGACAGCGTAACTGAATCCACCAGACATGAGCATGGACACCAGCCTACAGTGACTCACTCAGGCCAGCATGCGCAGTACACCACTTGCAAACACACCAGTGCCCCATGAGAGATTGACCAGGGACCTGGCACACCCCTGGTGACAGTGTAACTGAATCCATCAGAGCAGAACATGGGTGCTTGCCTACAGTGACTCAATCTAGCAGGTGAGTGCAGTACACAAACTGCACACCCACCAGGGCCCCATGAAGATTGATCAGAGATCTGGCAGACCCCAGGTGATGGTGTAACTAAATCCACCAGATGAGAACCCTGGCACTGGTCCATTGTGACTCAAGTCAAGCTGCTGTGTGCAGTACGCCACTTGCACCCCACCAGAGCCCCATGAAAGATTGACCGGGGACCTGGCAGACCCCAGGTGATGACATAACTGAATCAACCAGATGAGAACAGATGATAATGTAGGCAACCCACTGGATTGGAAACAAAATGGAGGCAGATACGGACACAACCACTGAATTGCAAACAAAATGTAGGCAGGCACGGACACAAGCACTGGATTACAAACAAAATGGAGGCATGCACGGACACCCATTGGCTTGCAAATCAAATGGAGGCATACATAACTGCAGCAACTGGCTTGTGAACAAAATGGAGGTAAGCATGGACACTCACAGAATTGCAAACAAAAGGGAAGCATGCCCAGACACCCACAGGATTGCAAGCAAAATGGAGGCACTATTCCCATCTCCTTCCAGATCCATGTCAGCAGTCCCTGGGGCTTGGTAGACAAAGCTACAATTCTCCAGCCCTGTAAGTAGCCCCCTGGGACCCAAGATCAGTCCCACACCCTCCCCATCAGTCCTGTGGTATGTGAGGCCAGTCCTATTTCCCTCTCCAGTCCCTGGAGCCTTGTGGCACACTCTTAAAATGTTCCAGCCCTGTTAGCAGTCCTGTGGGATCCAAGGTAAGCCCCAAACCCTCCCCATCAACCCCCTGGCACATGAGGTAAGTCCCATCCACACCCCCAGTCCATGGGGACTGGTGGAACACTACAACAAATCTGCAGTCCCATGGAACCCAAAGTCAGTTCCAGCTTTTCCTCATTAGACCCCTGGCACATGAGTTCAGTCCCATTCCTCTCCCATGTCCCTGGGGCCTGGTGGCACACTCCAACAAATACACAGTCCCATGGAACCCATGGTAAGTCCTATTCTCCTCCCCATTAGCCCCCTGGCATGTAAGGTCAGTACCAGCCCCCTCCTCAATCCCTGGGGTCTGGTGGCACACTCCTAAAACTCTCTAGCCCTGTCAGCAGTCCCATTGCATCCAAGGTCAGTCCCAACCCCTCCCCATCAGTTGCCCTGGCACATGAGTTCAGTTACACCCCCTTCACAGTCCCTAGGGTCTGGTGGTGAACTCCTAAATTTTCTAGCCCTGTAAGCAGTCCCATGTGACCCAAGGTCAGTCCCACCCCCATCCCCATCAGCCTCCTGGCACAGAGGTCAGTCACATCCCCTTCCCCAGTCCCTTGGGCCTGGTGGCACACTCCAGAAAATCCTTAGTCAGATTGGACAAAGGGCAGTCCCACATCCCCATCAGCCCTGGCATGTGAGGTCTATCCCATCCCCCTCCCCAGTCCCAAGGGCCTAATGGTGCACACTGACAAATCTACAGTCCCATGGAACTGAAGGTCAGCCCCATCCCCTATCAGCCTTCTTGCACATGAGGTCAGTCCCATCCCCCTCCCCATTCCCTGGGGCCTGCTGGCACACTTCAACAAATCCACTGTCCCATGGAGCCCAAGGTAAGTCCCACCCTCCTCCAAATCAGTCCCTGTCATGTAAGGTCAGTCTCATCCCCCTCCCCAGTCCCTGGGGCCTGGTGGCATGCTTCAACAAATCCACTGTCCCATGGAGCCCAAGGTAAGTCCCACCATGCTCCAAATCAGCTCCCTGGTATGTAAGGTCAGTCTCATCATCCTCCTCCCCTGTCCCTGGGGCCTGGTGGTTAACTCCTAAAACTCTCTAGCCCTGTCTGCAGTACCATGGTACCCAAAGTCAGTTCCACCCCCTCGCCATCATTCCCCTGGGATGTAAGGTTAGTCCCATCCCCCTCCCCAGTCCTGGGGTCTGCTGGTATACTCCTAAAACTCTCCAGACCTATCCTCAGTCCCATTGCACCCAAAGTCAGTCCCACCCCCTCCTCATCAGCCCCCTGGCATGAGAGGTTAGTCCCAACCCCCTCTGCAGTCCCTGGGGCCTGTTGGCATGATCTATCAAATCTGCAGTCCCATAGGATCCAAGGTCAATCCCACTGCCCTCCCTATCAGCCCCCTGGACTGTAAGGTCAATGCCATCTCTGTCAGCAGTCTCAAGGGTCCTAGTGGCACACTGCTAAAATTCTCTAGCCTTGTCAGCTGTACCATGGAACTTATGGTCAGTCCCATCCCTCTCCATATCTTGTCAGCAGTCCCAAGGGTACCTGGTAGCAACTGTCTCCCTCCCCACTGTCCTATTAGCCATACCTTGGCCAGAACCATTTTGTAAATTTAATTGGTGCCATTGTGCTTCCAAGAAGCAAATTACCACTGCAATCTTTATTTTTATAACATACAAGGGTCTTTAGTTGCAAAACATTTTTGTTCTAAAATATTGTCATTGGCATTGGTCCATTTTAAATTTAGTAGGAAATTACTACAGCATCCAATATGTCTACTGTTTATAATTTCAGACTTTGCAAGAAACATTCCATTTCTAATTTATTTTCAGATCAGCTGGCAGCCCCCTCCCCCAAAGCATGTGGGTGACTATTTTAAAATAAGTAACTTGTTGCATCCCCCCAAAAAATGCTCAGTCAAAACAAACAAGTCTTGTAGAATATCTTAATAATCACAATTAAAAATTAAAGTACCACTAGAAGTCCCATCCATTTGTAACAGAGACCACTGGTTTCCTGAAATCCATGTTACAAACATGACTGAACTTGGCTGTGGGCTGTTAGGACAACTTTTGAAAATGCTAAAACAGATTCCAGGTTTTTTTCACTTTAAATGCATCAGTAAATGACTACAGCACCCAATACTTTTATATTTTAATCTCAAACTGTGCAGCAAACATTTCATTTCTAATTTACATTCAGATGAGCTGGCAGCCCCCGCCCCCCCAAAGCATGCGAGTGGCCATTTTAAAATAAAAATTCTTTGTTACACTCCCAAACAAATGCTCACTCAAATCAAACCAAAAAGCATGTAACATAGCATAATAATAACAATGAAAAATAAGGCACCACCAGAAGTCTCGTTTGTAACAGGGGCCACTGGTTTCTTGAGGTCCCTGTTACAAACATGATTGAACTTGGTTGCGGGCTGTTAGGACAACTTTTGAAAATACTGTTTTGGATGCCATGATTTTTTCACTTAAAATGCATCAGTAAATGACTACAGCACCCAGTACTTTTCTATTTTAATCCCAATCTTTGCAGCAAACATTCCAGAAATAATTTACTTTCAGATGAACTGGCAGACCCCAACCCCCAAAGCATGTGAAAGGCCATTTTAAAACAAAAATAATTTGTTACACCTCCCCAAACAAATGCACACTAAAAGCAAACAAAAATCTCATTACATCTCTTAATAATCACATTTCCAAAATAAGCTACACCAAAAGTCTTGTTTGTAACTGGGACAGAGATTTTTAGGAGGTCCCCATTACAAACATTAGCATGCTACCTCTGTCCCTGTTACAATCAGGACAGTACCATATGACCACTAAAAAAAGATGTTTGGAAACCTGCAAAAGTCATACATCCACAATGAATTACACAGCCTTACACACCTGTTTAGCACATTGCAAAACTATGAAATTCACAGCATGTCTGGCACACAGAAGGCAGTTATTAGAGCCACAAAACAGATAACCTTGAACAATATGTCAAATACTTGCTATTTTCAGACATAAATGGATATATTTAAATAGCAGTCATGAACACCAGTAAAATACATTAGAAATTTAAAGTTTATTTAACATAATTAACCATGTCCAGTAGCTAAATCCTGTTCTAACAGGGACAAATGTATTAACTCTGTCCATTGTTACAAACATGATTGACCATTTCTCTGTCCTCAGAGACCTTACTGAATTCCAATCTGTGCACAGCATACCCCATTTCAAATCCAGCAACAAAATGCAGTCAGATTTATAGCAGACAATATAAAAAATCATTATTTCACTGCTATGGAGCCCCATTCATGTCTGCTTACATTTCTGACCAGTTTTCACATTCCTGTTTGTAACACAGTTGCACATTTGTAACGGCAAGTTTGGAGGAGACAGAGAATGTTCTCATTTGGTGTTTGGGAAGAAAATTGATTGATTCATAGGCAAACCAAAGTTTAAAGGACTTAATCTGGTGTTATGATTGGCTAGAAATAGGCCAATGACACTGTGAAAAAAGTCACACTCCTCAGGCTTGATAAACAGCTGTTACATACATAGATAGGGGTGGGACAGAGACAGATAGCCCAGTTCTACTTTTAAAGGCAGCCAGAGCATCTCTACAGTTTTGAAATGTTTCTTTTAGCCAGAACAGCAAACTAACTGAGCCTCCTTCACTTCCTGGCATCCAGTGCCCCAATTCTTGCACAGTTTTAAGTTTATACCAGTCAATCCTGTATGTAACCTAGGGGACAGAGAAGGTTACATATGAGATTGTCACCTTTTAACTCATTCTGGAAAAAAATAAAAATATATAAAGGCACACACACGTGGTGATGTTACAGGGCTCTTTACATAAAATGCAGAGTGAGACTTACGTTTTCAGCACAGCGATTTGGTAGGTAGAAGGAAAGCATACAAAATGTGGTGTCTTGAAATGTCCCACCTAGCCATTGCAAAAACCAGGGACAAATCTGTAAGTTTTTAAAAAAAAAACATTTTTTCGTAAGTATTAGGTGGCTGAAGTTATTTATGTTATCCCAGTAACTTCTGCAGTAGACAGCAATGCAGTATTGAACTATATTTAAACACTCTTTGCAGAGTTACTGAGTGTTAAAGTGCATGTGATGCAAATGTACCCATTTAGTATGGACATGCCCAGAAACATTTAATGCACTGGATGTCTTTGGTTTCCAGTTGACTCTAGGTGATGTTGTTTGTGCCTTATTTAGATAATTACAGCAATGTTGATGAAGCACTGGATGTTTTTAGTTTATGTTGATTTGTGATTGGGGAGGTGGAATTTCCATGAAAGTTTGGAAATGGATTTCCAAACTTTCACAGAAGCGAAAGTCTGAATTTTGCTTCAGTTCCACTGGCAACATTTTTTTTGCACACCCCTACTGGGTTCCTGTTCCTGGCTATCAGCAGGTATATGCTGAGCTTTTTCTGGTAATAATCAAATTATTCTTACTCCCTCTGTGCCATGTTTCACCATCAGGTCCAGAACAATTCTGCTGACAAAGTGACGACCTCAGCAGGACCTGTTTGGACAGAACCGATGCCAAGATACTGTAGGTATTAGGGGTGGGATAAAGAGATGTGTGAAGAACCTCTGCCCCTCTTTGGTTTGCAGGATGGTCATTAGTAGCCTGTGCTACCAGAACACATGGCTGTTTGACTGCTGAGACCGAGGTGAACCGGTGCGCCTCAGATCTCCGGTCAGTAGTCTACAATGGCCAATAATTCTGAGCTCAGTGTGGATGTCCTACAAAATCTTATCTCCCATGACATTGGAAAGATTTCATATCTAATGCAAAATACCAGGCTGACTATATACTGAGGTCAAGTCTAAAAGTAAGAAACATGACCAAAAGGGTGTAATGGTCACTGCTTTGTATGCTTTGTGCCAGACATTTGAATCTGAGATTTCACTTCTGAGAAAGGAACTTAAATCCAGAGCCAATGCTATGTGTAGGTTAAAGGAAGAGAATGAGAAGGTTAAAGAAGAGAAAAATAAGAAAATTTGTAAGTTGCAGTAGGAAAATGAGAGGTTGTTGCAGGATAAGGTACAGATGTTACAGATGAATGGTGTGCTTACGAGCATGAGCGAGTCATTGAGAAGTGAGTATGAGGAGCTGGAAGACAAGTTTGAAAACTATCAGAAAGAGATAGGAAAAGAGATGGAGAAAACCAGCAAAGTATGCGCTGTATACAGGGTGTTGCAGGATAACATTATAAAGGGAAAGTTTCAAGGAGGTGTGGATCATACAGAATATAGAATGCAAATTGCATGACTGTGTCAGCAGATGATGATCCTAAAGGATCAGGTGACAGCGATGCCATCAGCACCGCCCATCATTATGTCCTCTGACAATGATGATGACAATGATGATTCTCCTTTGGATACCAGAGGATACAGACATAACCCACCAGTGGCTGCTCTGACCAAGGAGGATAAAACTGAGTTCGAGGGCCTGATTGCTAAGGTCATTTCAAAAAGCGAGTTGTTTGATAAACAGGCGAATGGCTTACAAAAGGCAGCGGCCGATGCTCTGAAAAAGGAAGTGGAAAAACAGATACTCATACAGGGTGAGGCAGTTGCTAAAAGCATCATCACCGACAAGAGTTCTGAACTCCAACTGAGCCATAGCACTCTACAGTCTGCGCAGGCTGTTCAAAGCATTGTGTACAAAATTGGCCATATGACCCTATGTGATAATTTGAGTTGTCACCTGAAAAAGGTGCAGCAGCACTACCAAATGCTTAGCTTACCACTGGAGCATTAGGTCCAAGTCCTCAAGAAAACAGTGGAACCCACATTGTGGGCAAAGCTACCGGAAGGGGTCCAGAGTGATACCAAGGCCTCTTTCGATATGGTCGCTGCCCACTTGCTGGCAGCCCATGATCCAAACAAGATTGGCATAACTCTGGCTACACAGGTGAAACAGTGTAACAAGGAAGTGCCTGCCCAGTATGAAGGCCGGCTGAGGCTTGCTTAGAGTACTAACAAAGGACTTGCCAGAAAGGAAACAGACAGAGATTCAGTAGAGCACAAATGCATCTTCCTATGAAACCTTCTCCCAGTTATTCAGGAAAAGGTGGAAGGCTTAGTGTTCCCTAAAAAGCTCTAGCCAGGGCCAATACATCTGTGATGAGTTGCAAAATGACCAAAGTTACACATGTACGTAGAAACTTTTGAACGTCTGGGTGTAACTTGGCCATTTTTTTGAATTGTTGCACCAAATATTGAACAAGGACTTTTTGGGACCTCACTTCATAAAGAGTGCCACTGTCATTTCATTCACTTGTCCCAAAAGGTGATTTCACAGAGCAACAGTGCCATTCTGTGCCACAGGTGCGAAAACATGTTTTGGGAAGGATATGAAAAATGACAGCTGTACTGTTAAGAAGGAGGTGTGCAAAATGGCAATGTTGAAAATCTGGAGTGGAAATATTAAAAATTGTGAAGTTAAAAATGTGCCCATAATGCAGTCATTTTTGGGAATTTTTTCACCAAATTTGCAAACTGGGCTTTTTGGGACCCCACCTCATGAACAATGGCCCTGTCATTTTGTTAATCTGTCCTGAAAGGTGATTCCGCTCAGCGACCGCAAAATCATCTTTCAGGACCGAGTAACCAATGTCAGTGATAGTGTTCATGAGGTGGGGACCTAAGAACCCCATGTTGAAAATGTGGGGCCAAAATTCCAAAAATGGCTGATTTATCAGCATAAGTTGAAACCGCCATTGACTGCCATTACAGCATCCTTACCTTTGATTCTTCAGTTTGCAGTTTGGTTTTGAAGAGGGAAAACATGTCCCAGTCCAAAGAAAATGACAGCACTAACCTCCAGAGGTAAGTATGGGGTGTGGAGGGGGGAGGTGGGTGCTCAGTGGGAGGGTGGGATGGGGGAGGGGGACTGGGGCAACAACCATTTTCTTTTTACAGGTAACAAAAACATGATGGGATGTTTTCTTTATTTACAGGAATAAAAAGCATACATTTGGGCACACTGGGGTGGGCTCCTAGTGTGCCACATGAGTTGGGGTGGTACTTGGTGCTGACACAGGGATTGGGCACCTCAATGTCAGTGGGGGAAAAAAGAAACAAGGCATACATTTGGGCACACTGGGGTGGGCTCCCAGTGTGCCACATGAGTGGGGGTGGGTACATGATGCCGACACGGGGATTGGGCACCCCAATGTCAGCATGGGGAACATTAATTTGGGTACACTGGGGTGGACTCCCAGTGTGCCACATAAGTTGGGGGGGTACATAATGCTGACATGGGGATTGGCCACCCGATGTCAGCGTAGGGATGGGGACCGGAGGGAGCGGGGAGGACAGCAGTAGTGGGAGGGAGCAGGAGGGTTTTCTTTGCTGCTGGTCCTGGAAGGGAGTGGGGAGGACAGGAGCAGTGGGAGGGTGCGAGAGGAGTGCCATCCAAAAGATGGCGGTGACGCAATGGCGCATGCGAGACACTCGAGCATGTGTAGTTGTGGTGAATGGCATTCTGCCATTCACAAGATGGTGACATCAATGGAACTTCACATGCTTTTGAGTCACGCATGTGCAGTTCTTGACCCAGAATGTGGAAGTAACAGCTGAAGTAGTGCAACTGTAACTCAGTAGCAACTGACAGCGGTGGAGTGTTTCAAGCTCCATTGGACTTTCGGAAGGATACTTCCAAAAGTCCAATGGAAGGTGCCACGATAGGCCGTTTTAAAGCAAGACATGCCAACACAGCTGTAAAAAGAACAGTGTTGGCCAAATCCCGTAGCTGGTGGAATGCATTTACCAGGTGCATGCCAAGGACCTCAGTTTGGGACAGAAGTCCAAAGCTGCTGCTGCACAAAAAGGCACAAAACCACCTACGCAATATGAGGTGGAGGAGAAACCCAAAGACCCCTAACAAAACAAATCCTCATATTTGTATAAAAAGCAAAATCGATGAAGGTCAAACCAATAAGATACAAAGGAAAATGAAGGGCAGAAACAGCATTCCTGACCTTCATATAAGGATTTGTTAGCCGAGGTCGACTAACTCCAGGCATTCATGTCCAAAGTCGAATCAGCAAAGACATCTGGAAAGGTTGTGGCAGCCACCTCTGGATTGAATACCAAATCTGAGGAGGGCAGGCAGCCACAGACCCTGTACTGTATACTACACAGGAACTCTGTGTAATGGATCCAATGCTTTATGATGCCTTGCAAATCTGAGATGTGTGGAAGCGCTGTTCGGGGGCTGCCAGCTTGAGATGCTTCTAGGTGCAGAAGTGGCCATTTCTGTCCTACACCAAACTGACTCCCTATATTCTCCATGGTCTACTGGGAGGTCTATCTCCACTCAGATGTTTGACAGGACTATAGTGCATGCCTATTGGTCCATCCCCATATCAGTCATTGTCAGGACCCTGGAGGCAGAACACCATTCTGATCTGATGAACCTTCCCCATCATCAGAGCATCTTGAGGATAGATTTTCTCTCATTATGGGTGCACGGTAGATTTAGCCAATCAGCTGCTCCTCCAGGCACCAGGTCTCCATCATGTGCTGCTCATCTCTGATTCACACATTGTGCAGCTGTACAGGTGAATGACGTGGAATATGACGTCATCGTCATGTTCCAGTACCATCCCCTTTTTGATAGGTTAAAGCCTATTCTGGAGCAACACAGGGATGCCTTTGCTAAATACAAGCATGACTGCAGAAGGATGGACATCCTCATATGGGTTACTGACGGGGACTCACCATATCAAATGCAACACCCCTTTCCAGCAGAGGTGATTCCATCCCTGAGAGCAACTGTCAAATCATAGAAACATAGAATTTGATGGCAGATAAGGACCGCTTGGCCCACCTAGTCTGCCCATTTCCCTACCTAATGGATAAGCTGCAGATCTAGTTAACCAACAGCCTACTTCCTCCTACCCCCCCCCCAGAATTGCTTTGTGTCTGTCCCATGCATTCTTGAATTCAACCACTGTTTTTGACTCTATGACCTCCTCAGGAAGGCCGTTCCATGCATCTACAACCCTCTCTGTGAAGAAATACTTCCTCACATTACCTCAGAGCTGTCCCCCTCTATCTTCAAATTGTGCCCCTTGTTCTTGCACATCTCTTTTTCTGAAGGATGCTACCCTCTTGGGCTTTGTCAATTCCCTTGAGGTATTTGAAAGTTTCTATCATGTCTCCCCTCTCCCTCCTTTCCTTGAGGCTATACATCTTAAGCTCCTTTAGTCTTTCTTCATATGTCTTCTGGGGCAGACCCTGCATCATTCTGGTTGCCCTCCACTGGATAGCCTCCACCCTGTCTATGTCTTTGTGGAAATGAGGTCTCCAGAACTGTACACAGTACTCCAGATGTGGTCTTACCAACTATCTGTACTGAGGGCCAACAACTTCCTGTTTTCTATTGGTGATGCCACTCCCTATGCATCCCAGTATCCCCCCAGCCCTCCTTACTGCCTTCTCACATTGCTGGCCCACCTTTAAGTCATCTAATATGAATACCCCCAGGTCCCTTTCCATTTTTGCTGTTGTCAGTATCTCATCCCCCGTTGTGTACTCTTCCCCTGGGTTTTTGTTTCCCAGGTGCATTACTTTGCACTTCTTTGCACTGAATTTAAGCTGCCATACATTTGACCATTCCTCCAACCTTGCCAAGTCCCTTTTCATCCTTTCCACCCCACCTTGTGTATCAACCCTGTTGCAGATCTTTGTGTCATCTGCAAAGGGACATACTTTCCCTTCCAGTCCCTCTGCAATGTCACTTATAAAGACATTACAAAGGACTGGTACGAGTACTGAACCCTGCGGTACCCTACTAGTAACCCTCCTTTCTTCACTGTGGACTCCATTTATGATTACTCACTGTGTCCTGTTGTCCAGTCAGTGTTTTACCCAGGCTACCATCCTGGGACCCACTTCCAGGCTGTCTAATTTGTTTATTGATCTTTTGTGTGGGATTGTGTCAAATACCTTGCTAAAGTCTAGGTAGGCTATGTCCAAAGCCCTTCCCTGGTCTACTAATTAGGTCACCCAGTCAAAGAAATCAATTATATTTGTCTGACATGACCTTCCTGCTGTGAATCCATGCTGCCTTGGGTCCTGTGCCCCACTGGCGTCTAGGTACTCAACAATTCTTTCCTTCAGAAGTGATTCCATCATTTTCCCTACCACTAAGGTCAAACTGACAGGTCTGTAGTTTCCTGCCTCTGTCTTGTTCCCACTTTTGTGAAGGGGAATCACATCTGCCCTCCTCTAGTCCTCAGGTACCACACCATCCTTCCATGATTTATTAAAAAGGGTAGTCAGACGTGTTACTAGTTCTTCCCTTAGTTCTTTTAGAATTCTGGGGTGAAGCCATCAGGCCCCATTGCTTTATCCACCTTCAGTTTTAAGAGTTCTTTCAGAACCCTTTCTTCTGTGAAAGACTAATATAAACCCCCCTATCCAGAGTGCTTATATTGACTGGATTAGGTATCTCCCCCTGCTCTCCTTTGTGAATGCTGAGCAGAAGCATTCATTCAGTATCCCTGATTTTTCACTGTCGCTCTCTACCCAACCACCTTCCTCTTTATACAGCCTCAGTATCCCTGCCTTAGTCTTTCTTTGCTCCCTAATGTACCTATAAAAGGTTTTATCCCTCTTCTTAACTGAGTTGGCTATCTTTTCCTCAGTTTGGGCCTTTGCTATTCTGACTGCCTTCCCCGCTTCCTTCTGCTTTAACTGGTACAGTTCTCTGTCCTGCTTCTTCTGTGTTTCCTTATACTTCCTGAATGCTATCTTTTTCTCCCTTACCTTCCCCGTCACTTCTTTCAAGAACAGTAGTGTTTTTTTCTTTCATTTTGATTTGTTTATTTGCTTTACACAAAGGCTTGTTGCCTCTGTGATGGTAGTTTTGATGTTTCCCCATTGTTGCTCCACCCCACCTTCTTACCTGTTTGCTAGTGCTTGTCTGAGGCACTCTCCCATTTTGACAAAATCAGCCTTCCTGAAGTCCAGTACCTTCACTTTTGTATGGCTTGACTCTACAGCTAAGTTTATCATGAACCACACTGTTTGGTGGTTGCTTGTTTCCAGATGGCTACCCACTTCAAGATCGGAGAGCCTCTCTCCATCCCCATTTGAGAGTACCTGGTCTAAGAATGCTCCCTCCTGAGTGGGTTCCAACACTAGCTGTCTGAGGCATGCTCCCGTAGGGCATTGAGAATGGCCCTGCTCTTGGATGTGGCTGCAGCAAAGGTGCTCCAGATAGCATCTGGCATATTCAGGTCTCCCATCAGCAATATCTTCCCTTTCTCTGCCATCCCAAGGATGCCTTCTATCATTTCCTTGTCCATTTCCTCCCTGAGATGGGGGTCTGTATACAACCCCTGTGCAGATTGTGGTGCCATTTCCAGTCTCCAGGGTGACCCACGGTGCCTCCTCTCCTCCCTGTTTACCCTTTAGTTCTGTTGCTTTGATCCCTTCCTTTACATAGGGAGTTACTCTTCCTCCTCCTCTTCTTCCCTTCCTGTCCCTCCTGTAGATTGTGTACCCTGGTATGTTGACATCCCAGTCATGGTTCTCTGTGTACCATGTTTCTGTGACTGCCACAATATCCAGGCATCCCTCTTCCATCAAGGCCACAATTTCAGGGAGTTTTTTACCTAGACGATAGGCATTGGTACTCATTACCTTCCACATTCTTATGGCTTTATTTCTTTTTGCCCCATCCCTGTCCTTACTGCCTTTGTCTTTTTCTCCATTTAACCTTGCCTTTCTCCCTATCGACTGCTCTATCTTGGTGTTTACCTCACTAACTACCCTGATATTTGGGGGGGGGCTAGGATTTCCCTTCTCTTTTTCAGTGCCCCCCCCCCTTTGATTAGTTTAAATGCTTGCCAATGAAGCATTTAAACCTATCACCAAGGATCCTGGTTTCCCTCCTGGATAGATGCAGATCATCACACCTGTATAGGCCTGCATCCCTCCAAGTGGAGCCCCAGTCTCCAATGAAGCCAAATCCCTGAGCTCTGCACCAGGTTTTTAATCAGTCATTGAATCCCATGGTGCAGAGTACCCTAGCCTCATCCATGCCATAGACAGGTAGCACTTCCGAGAAAGTTACTGTGTATGTTACTTGTCTAAGGCTTTAAAAGCATGGTCATTAGACCATGTGTTTCCACAATCAATTCTCTGATTTGGCCTTTGAAGAAACCCAATAATATCTGGAGATTAACAATTGATTACAGAAAACTCAACCAGGTAACACCGAGTTGTGCACTGATCATGGCTTTGGCCCTGGATATGCTCTGATTCCTAAAGCCTGAACACAAATGATTCAGTACTTTAGAAATTTCTAATGGCTTCTGGTTATTGTCATTGGCCCCCGAGAGTCAATACAAGCTCACCTTCGCCTTTGAGAGATGTCAGTTCATGTGGACATGCTTCCCACAGGGTTTTCAAAACCACCCCTTCCTCTTTCACATCCACATGTGAGATGCCCTGCAGGGCTTCTCCACACCTGAATGCCTCTTACAATATGTGGATGATATTTCTTGGCAACAGTACACCAAGAGCAGCACCTACAATTACTTGCAGAACTCCTTGCGCTTCTAAAGGGCGCTGGTTTAAAGTTCAACCCTGCAAAGGTTTTTTTTTTTTTTTTTTTATTTTTGTTTACTGGGAAAGGAGGACTACACAATTCTGCCTATTTTCAGCCTTGTCCTGGAGGAAATGGGGAAGACACGGGTGCAAACTGACATACAGAACCAGATTAAGCTGTTGGTGGTATTTTTAGTGAATGGGGGGACATTTGGCCAGGACAGGGTAGACATTCTCCATTTCTGCCGATAAGGGAACCCTTGTCCCTCATGGTGAACATTCAGTGTGGAGGGTCAGCTGGTGTACCTGCAGGTAAACAGATCTCTGTCACTGCAGGTCCAGCTGTGGAGATCATTATGGGGGATACAGAAACAGAAACTATGGACAAAACTTACTAGGAAGCCAGAGAAGAATGTATGATGGATTTCAATGAAGCAGAGCAAAACCTCCAGGATAATTTAGCCACAGAAAAGCAATGTTTTGCAGATATGCTGTTAACTGCTGAAAAACAGTATCAAGAACAGAAATCTAATCTGAAAGAGGAAAGAAAGAAGAGAAAATGGCTTACGGCTAGTCCAGAGGTGCTTCCAGGACAAAAGTTGCCAACTTCTGTCTATCAGTTTGGAGCATCACACACTTGTCATGCTCCAAGCACCAGTGTACATATTCCATCTGATGAGGGCAGGACCTCAGATATGCTGTTAAATGCTGAAAAACAGTATCAAGAACAGAAATCTAATCTGAAAGAGGAAAGAAAGAAGAGAAAATGGCTTACGGCTAGTACAGAGGTGCTTCCAGGAAAAAAGTTGCCAACTTCTGTCTATCAGTTCGGAGCGTCACACCCCTGTCATGCTCCAAGCACCAGTGTACATATTCCATCTGAAGAGGGCAGGACCCCAGGCCCTGCACTCCAAAACACAGGATGGATGCTAACAAACTATGGCACTTGGATCCCCAACACTGCTTTCCTGATTCCAGGAATGAGTACAAACAGATGATCCAATGTCAGAACAATCAGAAGCACAAGAACAAAATGGGACTGAAAATGACCCGGATCTTTCTTCACGGACACAACCAGTCACTACACCGGCTGACCAGTATAATCCAACAGGTACTTTTACTGAACTTATTAATGTGGATACACCCCAGGAACATTTTTCTGATGTATTGAACAGCCAACTGATTTTAGCATCAAACACTCAAAATGAGAATGCTGGTGATAATACTGATAGTACTGAACCAGATCCTAAATGTAGATTTGCCAGCCTCTTTCACCAGTCACCAGAAAAAGCCAAGCGAAGATATGCTATCAGGATATTTGAAGAACTGCCAGATAGAACTTATGTGAGGAAATTCTTAATTAAAAAGTCTTTACAATTTTCCACCTTCAAAGTTTTTGCTTTTATTCATGCACCAGTGGAACAAAGCTTTGATGTAAGCTTTAGGTCCGCAGCATTGCTAGATAAATATTGGCAACAGCATTAAAAGTGTAAGGATTCTCCTGTTTGGGCCCCTTTTTTCTCATACCTTTATCAAAATCAACAGCTAAAACAATCATGATACTATTTAGGAATGAAGGGGTAAATGTCAAATATATTTTTTACTGGTTAGAACAATGCTGCAAAGTACAAGGGCTGCCTGATCCTATTATTAACAGTGAATGATTCTGGATGGGGGGTTGGAGATTTAAAATTTAGCTTACAGGGATAAGACATCTCCCTAGCAGTTTCTTCCTTAGGAGGGACCGGGGGATCCTTTTTTATTCAGGGAAACCCTAGACTTATTACAAATGTGGTTTCCCCAGACATGTTAGTAGCAGTTGTGAAAAAATCAGGTGTTCGATGTGTGGGATGCTTGGACACCCCGGGGCTCACTGTACGTTTACCCCCAGGTGTAGTCTGTGTGATACAAAGTGGCACACTTTCACCAACTGTCCCTGGGCATCCCATAACACTTCAGATGCTGTCTTTGCAGAACATGATTTCTATGTGAACACAGCCATTCACAGAACTAACCATACCAGAAGACAGCCTGGCTTTCCTTCTCATTCCCCCCCGGAACCAAGGTCTCACACTCCAACCTCTACCCCTGCAACAGCCCAGGAGGAATGCCCTCCCTCTGAACTGCCCCAAGATACCCCTGTTTCTGCTCCTCCAATGGAAGGTCCCTGTACCAGTACAGCACCTGAACCACCCCCACCCCCAAGGTTGCAGTTGCAACACCAGACATGCACCCCTAGATCTGACCTCTTTCCAGTTAGTCATACAAGGAAAAGGAAAAAACAAAGCTGACAAGGGTCCTCGGAACACTGTACAACTACAAAATAAATATGAAGTATTGTAGTGGCGGGAAACTGAAATGGAAGACCTATCCGATGCCTCCTACATTGTAGACCTCTCCTCAGAAAATGAGGATCCAACAAACATGAAACCCAAAGTTAAAAAGAAACTCTGGAGATCCAGATCTAAGGCAAAAGTGGTAACAACCTCTTAGTTTCTCTAGGAAACATGTGCACCTCACACCCCACCTATGTTTGAATTATCTGCTGCTTCTCTAAATGTAAACAGTATTAAAAATGAAAAAAGGAGGAAAACAACGTTTGCACTTTTTGAATCTTTAAAGTTTGATGTACTGTTTCTTTAGGACACAAGACTGTATGTATGATCAGAAGCACATAGAGCAGCAGCAGATTGGAAATGGGGCCTAGTTTTTGTCCGCTGGGCCTTGACTCATGTAGTGGCTTAGTTTTTTTTTCCCCCTCCTGTTAAAACACTGAAACTAATAGAAATCCACCAGGGAAGGGCTTTTTTATTAGATATTTGTATCAACCATCAAATCTTGCATCTGATAAATTGTTATGCTCTCCAGACAAAGACCGCCCTATAGAATTATGGAAAGAAATTCAACCTTATCTTTTTACTGCTAAAGTAATTATTTTTGGTGGGATTTCAATTGTGTCCTTTTCTGCTCTGATAGAGGAATCTGCACAGATAAGGTTTTTTGTGATGTTACCGCACTTAAAATGATCCTAGCAGAGACTAAATTAAAAGATGCTCAAAATATTTACCAACCCAGACCAACCCACACCTTTTACAAAGGTAAACTCTCTTCCAGAATAAATTATTTCTTTGTAACAGATATAATACCAATAAGGAACTTCTGGATTATGGTAGTAGCAGCCACAGAACACTGCCTTATTAGCATCATTTTGACTGATATATCTGGAGTCTCCTATGGTAAGGGGCTATGGAGGTTAATCTCAAATCTAGTAAATAAAACAAAGTATCAAGAGGACCTTCAGGATTTAATGACAGTGAGAAAATCTGTTTTGTGTCTATTTGAAGACTCAGCAATATGGTGGCTAGAAACAAAAAAAAATGTCATATAAATTTTTAAAAGAAGAGCCAGGTGTCAGAATTATGAAAAACAAAAAAGATACAAGGATCTCAGGTATCAGCTACAGTTTGTACAGTGAAGGATTAAACATATTAAAAATGCAGAACAAAAAAGTCATGATATTAAAGAAGAATTAAAACAGTTACTGTATTTATTTATTTATTTTATTTTATTTAAAATTGGTGACTGGGAAAGGCACACAGAGCTGAGGCTCATTTCCAAGTGTGACCCAGGTACAAATGTACAAGGTGGGAGGCAGAGAATACAGGCAATATCAAGTATCAGACGAATAGTACAGTATAGAACATTTCATAGAGTTAGGCTGTGAGGTTACACTTTTTGTTTGAACAGCTGAGTGGAAGAAAATCATCACATTTAATTTCTAAACTGTTTTACAGTATATTACAAGTGCGCATCTAGACATAGTGTATTTACAGTAGTGGTTGTCCAAAAAGTGGACTAGCAGAGAGAAGGTACAGGTGGAGGGGGTGGTTAAGCAGTATGAGCTGGCATGTGGAGTTATAGTTTACCTGGTGTGGCCACTGAGGGTAGTACTAGGCCCAGCTAAGGAGGGATTAGGTATGCAGCTTCAGCAGGGAGTGGGAGGGAGAAGCCTGAGTAGCTGTTTAAAGGCTGATAGGAAGGGGGCCTGGTGGAAATTGGGTGGGAGGCTGTTCCATAGGAGTGGGAGCAGGTAGGAAAAGGCAGCTTGCCCAGAGGCAGAGAGGGGGTGTGAGAGGTGGAAGGTACATGTTTGTCTATGGCAAAATGAGTAGGCAGGGGACATAGCTTGAGAGAGGTGGGTGGAGAAGTAGAGGGGAAGGGAGCCAAGCCAATATTTAGCTTTGAGTGAAGTGCTGTGGATGGTCTGCCTATTCAAGAGTAGCATCAGAGACAGAGTTGAGAATAATAGGCAGCGACGAGTGAGTGGGGGTAGGCAGTAGCAAAACGCATAAAGGAGTTGAGCAGGACATCGAGTTTTGCAAGGGAAGAGGAAGGGGCTGTGCCGTAAATGACGTCTGCACAGTTCAGAGCTGGTAGGATGGTTTTACGTATGAGTTCAGTCCGAGTTGGGAGGGGGAGGCTGGCTTTGTGGTGATAGAGGATGGCATATTTGGGCCGGGGTTTGGTGCAGATGGTGTCGATGTGGGTGGAGAAGTTGAGGTTTGTATACAGCCAGACTCCCAGGTACTTGAAAGTGGGTACAGACTCAAGGGGTATTTCATCCAAGGTGGACATCGGAGGGGAGCAGGTAGGGAGGTGAGCTTTTGTCTTGTGCCAAATACCATGGAGACTGTTTTTTTGCATTGAGTTTTAGCTGGTTTTTCAGGAGCCAGGCTTGTACTCTGTTGAAATCACTTTGGATGTTTGGGTGAACACTGTCATGAGAAGGGCCTGAAGCATAGATAATGGTATCATCAGCATATAGGTGCATGTCAGAGGTGAGACAGGCTGAGGGCAGGTCATTTATGAATAGGGAAAAGAGGATGGGGCCAAGGATGGAGCCTTGGGGGATGCCCGAGAGGATGGGTCGAGGGGTGGAGAGGGTGTCTCCTATTTCTACTTGCTGCATCCTGTTTTGGAGGTAGGAGTGGAACCAGTTTATGGCCGGTTGGGTAAGACCGAAGGAGCTCAATTTTCCAAGCATTAGATGGTGGGAGACCGAATCAAAGGCTTTTGCCAGGTCAATGAAGATGGCAGTAGTGGTTTGCCCATTGTCCATGGCGGAGAGAATGGAGTCAGTTACACATAGTAAGGCAGTGGTGGTAGAATGAGATTTTCTGAAACCTGATTGAAAAGGGGAGAGGGAGCTGTTTGTTGAGAGGAAAGGGGGCAATTTTGATAGCATGAGGGATTCTTGGATTTTTCAAGGGAGGGGAGGAGAGATATGGGTCTGTAATTTTCCAGGCAGGTAGGATTTTGGCAAGTTTCCAAGCAGAGGGGACCGTGGCTGTGGTGATTAAGAGGTTTAGTATATGTGTTAGAGGTGCGACTATGGCCGCTGCAGAGATGCGGAGCAGCCTGGGGTGCAAGCTGTCTGGGATAGATTTGAACTGGTTAAGAGAGGTGAGAGTAGTGTAGACTTCCAGGGGTGTGAATGGTGGAAAGTGTAATAGCTTCATATTTTTAGAAGCAGAACAAAAGTTCGGCACACAGAGCAAATCACACATTATTAACTCCTATGAAAATTGCAAAAATACAGTTAATAACAAAACTTTGAACCAATTGCAGAAGGAGGAAGGGAATCAAATTTCCTCTAAACAAGACATTTTTAAAGAACTGGATAAATATATAATAAAAAAGTTTGTGACTGAATTCAAAATCTCAGCCAAAGCTTTAGAAAGATTAAAAAATATCACCCTGCCTCAAATATCAGAGGATCATAAACCCCTATTAGTAAAACCCATTTCAGAACAGGAAATAGAAGCAGTGATCAAATCACTTAAAACTAATACTGCCCCCGGAGTAGATGGATTCACACCCAAAGTTTATAAATGGCTGTGGGAACAGTGCCCTGAAGAAAGGTGTCAGGTCTCTAGTACATTACTTAATTGTGAAGAATTCCCATCAGAAATGAATATAGGGACACTTTTTTACTACTTAAAAAGGGAGACAAGACACTGTATAGTAATTGGAGACCAATTACACTTTTAAAAGTTGATCTAAAAATCCTGACAAAATTCTTAGGTATAGATAGCTTACTATCCTTCCTGACATTATTTATCACTGCAAAACATGCTCAATACCTAAGAGAAAAATAGCAGACAACTTAATCTAAGAGAAATAGTCGAGGAAAGCCAAAGAAATAATTCCAAGACATATATAATGAGCCTTGATCTGACCCAAACTTTTTGCAGGGTGGTTCATAAATTTATTTGGTTATGCTTAGAGAGCTATGGGGTTCCGAGTCAATTTATTTCTTGGCTTCAAAAATACTACAAAAATGCCACATTAATACCCCTTCTTAAAGGTTGGTTAGGAACAAAAGAGGAGTCCAAAGAGGGATCAGACAGAGGGTGTCCCCTAAGCCCTATTTTATATATTATAACTCTGGATCCTATTATTAGAATTATAAATTATTCTACAGACATACTAGAGATTCCAACACCTGGCATACTTCTAGTTAAAATATGTGCATATGCTGATTACTTAGTTGTGGCTGTTAGAGATGTTTCCTCTGGGGAAAAAGCACTGCAAAACTTGGATAATAGTTCTTTATTAACTGGAGCCAAAATAAACCGTACCAAAAGCTTCTGCCTAGTAACAGGAACTGATAATAGACAAGGAACACACTTTCAAAACATATCACTTGTGTATGACTCATGTAAACTTTTAGGAGTATATTTTGGACCAGGTGATTTATCAGAACTAAACTGGAAAATAGAATTGGACTCAGCTTTAACCTGAGTTTCATTATGGAATAAGTGGAACATGAGTAAATTGAAACATATCTACATAATTAAAACCTACTTAATCCCCATGTTCTTGTATATCAGCCATATTTTTCTTATTCCCAAACATCTGGAAACAATTTTTTTTTATTATTGTTTATGGAGCAACTGCCTTAACCCCGTAAAAAGAGGGATTACATATTTAGGGGTTAACAAAGGTGGCTTAAATATGATTAATCCCATTCCCTTTTACTTTAGTATCTTTTTCTTTACAAATTTAGTTCCAGTTCATAAACACGAAAACCCTTCTTGGGCCACTTGGATTGGTGAAAAATTGCAACTCATTCTTCAGATGTGAGAGGGAATATATTTTTTGCCAAAACATCAACAAAAAAAATACTCTCTCTATGTATTTTAAATATAGCTTTGATAAACTTAAAATATGGCATATAAATATTAATGATCTCAAGACTTGTTCTAGACAGTTTATTTATGATTACATTCAGACAGACAATTATTTAATAGAACCCTTTGATGGGAGAAATGAGACAGAAAAGAAGAAAATCTGTCAAATGATTTTAGAACCTTGGATTCCCAGTAAAACCTGGGACATGGTTTGGTTAGGGGCACATGAAAAATTAAACATCAAGAACAATCACAAACAAAGATATTTCCAAAAGGTATTGTCCCACATCATGTTGTGTTACCACCCTAGAAACAATACAACACTTATTTGCTAAATGTCCTTACATTTTAGAATTATGGAGCATTGTGCAATATAACTGGTCTTGTCTCCCCTTCCAATATCTGAATTATGATACCTTTGTATTGGGGATTGTAACAGATCATTGGAAAAACTTCAAAAAAAGGTCTATTCAGGTATTGTTTTCAGTGTTTAAGCAATGGTTATGGCAAAGTAGATGCCATTATTCAGTCCAACAACATATTAATCAAGAACAACTTTTTAACATTATCAAAAATGGCATTAGAATATTAATGGAAACAGAAACTAAACTAACTGTGAACTCAAAGTCTTTGTGGAGAAAGTCTCCAGAAATACGAATGGAAAAGGTTAGATTTTTCAGGCATAGACTGTCTATTCTATAAGTTAGAATTAATTTTGTAACGTTTTGTAACTATGAAATTGGATTCTTAATTTGTTTTGATGGGATTTTTGGCTCTACGATGCCGGTTCAACAATGAACTTATCAACCAGCATCACAGCACCAGGTTCCATGTCAATCATGATTTGCAGTCAGCAGGAACCTGCACACATCATAGTGAGTTTTTTCTTCGGCAGGATTTGCTCCCTAATCCTCCATGCGGAGGGCTCTGCCCCCGTTCCCCCTGTAAAATTATATTCAAACTCCAAGTAGAAGATGGTTCAGAAAGGGGGTGCAGGACAGGGGAAAGTGTTGCCAGGGCCCAGGCAAACTTCTACAGTGACATGGTGCTGTTCTCGATATCAACACATGTCGCTGTAGAAGTGTTGCTGTATGGGGGGCATATCTTTTTTTTTCCTCCTTTTTCCCCTCCCAATTGTTTTGATGGTACTCTTGGAAATTTTATGAGTCTAGGGATGAAATAATTTGATATGTTTTGTGTATTATTTTCTGAAAAACAAATGTATGCTTTCTTTTTTGATGGTATGTATTGTTTATTATGTATTTGTACAATAAAAATTCCCCTACTCTCCTGCAGGGGGAATGTATGACTGCCTGCTGTGATGGCCACTCTCTGGGAACTGGAGGAGAAGATTGATGCACATTCAGTTAGGGAGCGGGATTCCTCCTTCACCTCGCCAGTGTTAGAGACCAACCAATTTTTTGATGCAGCAGGATCACTGAAGGATGACATTGCAAGCAAGGATGGATACATTATGAAAACGATGATGGATATAGCAAAACAGTCAATTATGGATCATACTTAACCATCATCACAAAGCATTGCTCTTACTGAGCACAGTAACAGCACAGATTCAGCAAATCTACAAGTCCTACTGGTGGCAGAGGAACAATGCTTTATTCAAAGAAAAACGAGGGTGATCACCAGCTTACAGGAACATTCTGATAGTAACCTTTAAGATAACTCTTCAGACACACAGGCTCAGATGTTAGCCTATGACACAGCAACTTCAAAGGGAGCCACTGTGGACAGAAGTTACAGAAACACTGCCAAGCCAGTAACCCACAGTGGCAGCAACTAAGTTTCTCTTTAATGCAGGTATGAAACATTCTGAACTCTTTGCCTTTTCTGGAAGTGGGGATTCATCAGGAATGGCATTTACAGGCAAAGAATCAGCCCTCTGGTCTGCAGGTTGGAAAAAATCCACAGAAATGGGACAGTAGGTTTTGGGCTCTTTCCTGATCTGAATGCGCGGTCAAGAGAATGAATGAAAATCTCCTGGGTTTCACTACAAGCTTCAAATGTTAATAAACTAGACACCCTGCTGGACTGCAATAACTCTGATAATGATATGGAATATATTAATACAGGGCTGATTCCTGCTACTTTGTCACTACTACATATTCCAGAAGGGCTACAGTTGACAAAGAATCCAATGTTGCTTCTCCCTGGGGATGCGGCCTTAGCCCCCCCAGATAAAATGGCAATCCTAATAGCCAGGACCAAATGGCAGTAGATCCTAATGATGAGTCACTGACTCCTCTTAATTTGGTTTCTAGAGCTACCCAGCCTAGTCCTATTCCAGACATCTCCTCAGCAAAAGAAAATAACAAGAACCCCAGACCCTATGCCTCTTTTTTCCACAATCCTATTTATCTGGCTAATAGACATAATTTTTGTTTATTTATTTATTTTATTTTATTTATCAAGTCTAGGATTACAAATACCTTTGAGCCATGGCTCTTTTACAAAGGTTCCACGTCAGAGAAGTACAAATTATGGGGAACATCAAGACAGGCATTACAACAATGTGGACATTGCAAACAGAGTACAGATTAATACAGTTCAAGGGTAGCATTGTAACAAGGCAGCCAGCGGCATTTGTCAGAGAAAACAGACAACAGATAAGAAGTACCAGAGTCATAGGGAGAGGAGAGAGGGTAGGGGGAGAAGGAATGTAGGAAGGGTGGAGAGGGTGAAGAGTGCAGCATTGGGTATACCAAGATGTGAAGGTAGAATCCAGTGGGGGGGGGGACAACTAGAGCAGAAAGAGAAGTGGAGAAACAAGGTTAAGTTGGGCAGTCACAGGAGCTATTGGTAGTGAGATAGTCCCGAATCCTAGTTTTAAACATACCAATAGTTGGAGCAGAGGAGATGGTTGGGCTGAGGCCATTGAACCAGAGTGGTGCTAGATAAGCAAAAGAGCGTTGTCCCTGTGAAGTGTGACAGTGGGGGACTTTCAGTAGCTGTAGCGTGGATCTCCTAAGGCACCATTTGTTAATTCGGTGTTGTAACAGAGTTGAGACCCCAGAAGGTGTAAGGCCAAGGTAGATTTTTTTGCCATAATGCCATCCGTTTGGTCTATAAAGAAGGAATGGATAACTTTCTGGACAAAGCTTTTGTGGCAAAAACTTTACTAAAAGAGTCCATGAAATTCCTTGCCACTGAGATATATGCACTCATTCATGTTTCAGAAGAAACCACCCTCGACATCAGCTTTAAGTTGAATAGTGGGTTACAGAAATTTGGGTCCAAAAATCAAGAATTGAAATATTATCCTTTCTGGACACCCTTTGAGGCAGTCCCCCTCACAAAACTAGCCTTTAATTCAATTGCTGTACTTTTTAGGAATGAAGGGGTTAGTGTTACTGATCTAATTTACTGGCTTAAACAACATTGCACCATCTTAGGGAACCCAGAGGCAATCCTTGATACTGAACATACTGTATATGGACAGGAGGTTGGAGGGTGTGGGTAGTGTTAAATACAACGGATTGTGGACTGCAGCATTTGCCCATTGTTTTTGTCTTGGTAGGGACAGAAGAGTATTATATTATGCTGGCCAGCATAAAGCATGCTACAGGTGAGGGTCCACTGGCCACTTAAGCAGCCTCTGTGATAAATTGAAATGTACATTTTGTAACAAACTAGGCCACACTAGGGGACACTGTAGGAATGATCAACTTTGCAGCATGTGTGAGACTAAAGGTTAGACATAACACAGCTACCCCTGGCCCAGACATAATCAAGCTGATCAGACAGATAGTGAGGAACAAAGGTTACTCATGGCCATAGCACAAAGAGCTAAGACAACATCAGTACCTTGCATTACAATCACTACTCCCTCTACACATACTAAGACACCAGAGCACACAGAATCAACATCTTGCCCCACCTCAGCAACAGCTGAGGAATCACTAGATCCCCCCCACAACAGTTAACAAAGAGAAGCCTGAGGACCCCCCACCCATTAACCCATGCTTCCACCTCTACTGACTCTAGGGGAATTCTACCCCTCCACCTAAAGAACAAAGCAAAAGGTGTATGGCTATTAGACACCACCAGACCTAGACACAACCAGCCCCAAAAGTACCAAAAACAACAGTAATTTCTCTCATACATAGATCTGAGACTTTAATAAAATGCCTCAGATATCTCTTATATTGAATCTGATGATTCATCCCTTTGGTCTTCCCTGCCTGATCTAGGATGTGAACCTGAAGAACCCCTCCCCCCCCAACAATCCACCCAAGGCATCTGATGAAACCCCTAAAGCAAAAACTCCAGCAAAACAAAAACAAACAAGATCATCCAGAAGTTGAAAGAAAAAAAAAAAACTTAAGAAATCATGTTATTATACGTGTACCATCTTGTTCTTAACCAGTGATGGAGCTCTCTCTACCTCTTTACACCATCAATGTAAATAGTAACAAAAGCAACAGAAAGCATACATCAGTCTTTTCCCTCCTACTTTCACAAAACACTGGAATATGCTTTCTCCAAGATACCAAATTACTTACAATTACAGATTTATCCCAGGTCACAAAAGCCTGGAATGTAGGCCCATCTTTTTGGTCCATTGGTCTGGATGCATGTTCAGAAGTAGGCATTTTATTTAATAATATTGACATCCATGTAATTAAACTTGTCACCTTGATTGATTGTTTGGCTGGCAGTATAGCCTAGAGGCTTAAGTAATGAGCTATGAATGAGCTTGGAATGTCCAGCACACCTGGGTTTGATTCCCACAACCTCCACTGCATACTGTGTGACCCTGCAAAAGTCACTTAAATTCCCAAGTGTTCTTGGGTTGCCTCTAGAAATAGGCATTGTGCCTAGTGAGCCTGATCTAGTTACCTTTTTACTATTTTCCAGTGAAAAAGATGTCCCAGGACTAGAGGGCATGGGATGAAGTTGGAGGGAGGGCAATTCAGAGCAAAGGTGAGGAAGAATTTCTTCACAGAAAGGGTGGTGGACAAGTGGAACACCCTTCCAGAGGAAGTGGTAGGTGCTAAAACAATCACGGGAATTAAGAATGCATGGGATAGACACAAGGGAATTTTGGAGGTCGGGGGAAGGGGCAACAGACTTCCAAAAAATATAAAGGGAACTTACAAGCTCAAATGGGCAGACTGGGTGGGCCATAGGCCCTTATCTGCTGACAATGTCTATGTATCTATGTACTGTATGATTCCAGGAAGGGCACTTATTTTGGACACGAAAATACAGAATGCTTTATGTTGGTTCATAAACATCTATACAGCACAAACGAAAACTGAATGAATAGCATTATTCCAATCAATCCAGCCATATTTATTTTCAGCACAACATATTACACAAGGAGGAGACTTGAATTGTGGTCTGTCATTACTTGATAGAGGGAAGCATGCCAAAACTAGGAAAATGTACTGTGACATATCCATTCTCTCTAATATGATACAAACCACAAAACTGAAAGATGCTTACCTCACAGCAATAGGGAAACTTGACCCCACATTCCATAAAGGGACCTAAGCTACAAGGATAGATTTCTCTTTTATTACCCACACTTGCAATTCTTTCAGCTCAGATAATAGCAGCAACATTTTCAGGCCATAACTTCATACATTTACAGTTAAGAAATGTTATTAAACCAACAAATAAACCTGGGACATGACATTTAATTCTTCCTTGTCGTCCCATACTGATATATCACAGAATATTCTATATTTTGTGGCAGCCAGAAAATCTGTTTTTATCTTGTATGATGACACAGTACTTTGGTGGGAAGACACTATAGCAGACATAACAGCACTGTTAAAACCTCTTGGCAAATCACACAGAAACAGCAAAAACTTTCAGTATCTACAGAATGGAAAACAACTTCAAAATCTGATCACAGTATCACAACCTACAGGACTTTACAAATTAGATAAAACTTACCAAACACAATATGACACAATACCGTATTCAACAAGCAAATGGATAAAAGCAGCAACAACTTTTCGGCACACAAGGAAAAAAAGGGAAATAAGTCCCTATAAAAGCTGCAAGGGAAGACTTCAGCACAAACAGATAAATGGATTACTAGATCACCAAAACATTACAACCAAATATAAGGGATGTTTAGATATTATCACAAAGCACACCTTACACTTATTTCAGGAAAACCAGAGAGATATGACACACATAGCACAATTTTTTGATAGCTTCCCACTACCGTCTTGCCCAACAGAAACCAAATTATTATTGAATAAGGACATTACACCTTCAGAAATAGAAGTAGCTATATCTTCTTTTAAAGCAGACAAGGCCCCAAGATGCAATGGACTTTCTGGAGAACTTTACACGTTTTTAGGAAAAGAACTCGCATCTGTACTTGAAAAGGTTTTTACACAGCTCCTGACTACGCAGTCTATACCACTCCACATGACAAATGGACTTCTGATTTATTTGTATCAGAAAGGTGATAAACACAACATCCGTAAATGGAGACCAATAGACTTGCTAAACACCGATTTCAAACTCTTAACAAAAATCTTTAATTCAAGGTTTCTGCAAGCAGCATAATATCTTATCACACCAATTCTGTCATGCTCAGTACCTGGCAGAACAATTAAAGACCATTTAATCTTGCTATGATAAATTATTACAGAAAGAGGCAATAATGATAACCTGACAAGTTTCATATTGTTACTTCACCAACAAAAGGTCTTTGATTCAGTTAACCACATTTTTTGTGGTATGTTCTTGAAAAGTATGGAATACCTCTAGAATTCATCAAATGTATTCAATGTTTAAATAAAACAGCTACTATTACCCCAGTAGCCAATGAGTGGAAAGGGCTGATGATACCTGTTAAAATAGGGATTTAACCTAGGGTAAGCCGTCTTCTCTATGTTTTCTGCATTAACTCCCTTTTACATGCATTCAAATCTTCCCTTATATTACAGCCCATAACCAACAAAGCCATGGCTATGCTGACAATTTATGTGTACCAGTGCAAGATAAAACTTCAGCTGATGAGGTATTAAATATTTGTAAAGATTCAATGGCCTTTGCAATCAGTATAGTGTTATGCTTGTGCAACTGTGTTACTTTACTTTACTTTGGACATTCAAACTCTCTATTCCATGAGGAATTACCACCCTGTATGGGTACCAAAGGCAAGGAACCCTGGAAGAGGGTTCCACCCCTAGAGGTGCCGTGGGAAGGTTCCCTTGGCTAAAGGTACCTTAGAAAGACTCCCCGAAGAAGAGAGGTGATGCCACTGAAGAAGGAGTGGAGGATGGAAGAGCAAAGAAAAAGTGCTTCAGAAAGAGTCTGGGAGGAATTGCTTATAAAGTTCAGGCAGGGGGAGTGTCTTGCTGCTTGTCCATTGAACTATAGGCATAGCCTCTCAGTTCAGTGGCCTTCGCAACCACTATATTGTTAAGCTTGTGCAACTGTGCTACTTTACTTTGGCCATTCGCACTCTCTATTCCATGAGTAATTATCACCCTGTAGGGGTACCAAAGGCAAGGAACCCTAGAAGAGGGTTCCACCCCTAGAGGTGCCGCAGGAAGGTTCCCTTGGCTAAAGGTGCCTTAGGAAGAATCCCAAAAGAGATGATGTAGTAGCACCAAAGAACAGTAGCAATCAGAGACCATGAGGCACAGAAGTAGAATAACAACAATGCAGCTTGATAAAACATGAAATGCACAGATTAGCAAGATAGTATAGGTGCTTTGGATACAATGGTGATTGAAAGGGGCTTCTAAGGAGAGAGACAGGGCAGCAAGTAGAGGCACCATCCACCTCCATCCAACAGTGGAACCTATCTAAGGGAACTAGGAAATACTAACTAAGACTAACTAGACATTATGACCTTTGGCATGGAGGAGAGAAAAAAAAACCTTTTAGGAGGAAATCTCAGGGGATCCAAGACCTAGGTCGCCTTCTCTCAAGGGGTGGGATAATTTAGTTAGTGATGGCTCTGCTACTGCAATTTGAAAAGCCCAATGATAAGGGGGGTGGAAAATATTCCAGTTTGGAGAGAAACTCTCACTCTAGCCTTCAACAGGAACACCTTGGAGGGTTGTGAGCTGGTTTGCTCTGCAATGAACACCTCCAAGGTGGGAGGAGAAGAGTAACAACCACAGAGGCACTCACCTGGCTTACCGATCTAAAAACAAACCAGATGAACCAGAGGCAGTCATAGGGAGAATGAGGTGAAGGTGCCTATGCTAGTAGACCACTAGAGCCAAAGGAGACCATTGTAACCACCCTTCACGGCTAGTCTTAAATTCAGAACTTGAGGTACCGTCGGTACGGTTGATGACTGAAGATCCACCCAGAGTGAGGACATTTCCAGCTATGGGCCAGGTGAGAAGGACCCCTCCCCAAGCTTCTCATGCTCAAGATGTGGACTACAGGGTACCGAGCAACATCATTGGTGCAGAGCGAACCCTGTACCAGGGAACTGTAGGACAAGGTTGGCATGCCTGATATATTTGTGTAGGTATTTCTGATGTATACATTCATTCATTTATTCATTTCTTTTTGTTCATTTATTTATTTATTAAGTATACTGAAATTATTTATTTCATTTGCTGAAGTTATTCAGTTTGCAGAAGCTTTACTGCAGCAAAAACAGGATCAGCAGAGGCAAGCCAACCAAGTCCCATGAGGAAGCCAATTACAAGGTGACATGATACTCAAAGGATTTTAGCAGCAGAGGCAAGATTCGATCATGAGACAATAGGCCACATGGGGCCACCGCTCTTCAACAACACTCCTCAGTCCTCCACTGCAGAAAAAACAAGGAAGCCATGGTAAAGCACTGTAACCCACTTGCAACATTTAAAACTAGTTTACAGCACTGGCAGTAGCCACAGCTGACTTCCAGAGAATAATAAAGCAGTGTGCAAGTAAGCAAGCAAGCAGTGTCCAGTAATAAGCAACATGTAGCAGCAATTAAGTTTAGCTTGGAGGGTGTAGTAATCTGAATGAACAGAGAAACTGTAGAGCGAAGCAATATGCTGAAACAACAGCAATGGTTTTCTTGGTATTAGTGTAGGAAGCACAGTTTAGTTCCATGGGCAATGCACGGAAAACTGCAGTAATATTTGCAGCAATATATTCTTGTTATTAGTTCAGGATCAGGATTAAGTTCCATGGACTAGGTAACAGAGAAGGCCCGAATCTGGTAAAAAAAAATAAGTGGAATAACATGAGTAAATGGTAGCAAGAATCATGAGCTCCTGGATAGCAATACACAAGGGGCTGGAGTCACAAAGCATTCTGAAGGTGCAAAACCTTCCCTAAGTCCCTAAAACTACCTTAGCTATGGAAACAAAGGGCAATTTGCACTGAGTGCTATTCACAAATCCCTCCGCAGCTGTGGAAAAAAACAATATGGATTGTGGAAAAAAGAGCAGCTGCGGAAGTCCCTGAGGGAAAAAAGGTGATATAAGTAAGGCACATCCCCTGAAAGGCTATTCACAACCAGTTTTTTTCCGCAGTTGCAGAAAAAATGTTACACACAGTGTAACTCTCCCTAAGCAAACTGCAGTAGTGCCCCAACAATCGGAATCAATCAATCAATCAATCAATCAAGTCTTTATTTATCCAGGTGAACACCATTGAGCAGAGCTCATTTACAAGGTGGACCTGCATCACACAGGGTCAAAGAAAAATACATACAGTTGTATACGTGCAACAAATAGGCATTCTCATACAAGGTACTGAAAGGAAAAAATGCATACAATCAAGGTAATATGATCATGGGATATCTTGGCTATAGGAAAACTAAAAAAAGGTGAGGAAGGGAAGCAGTAGTAGGAGCAACAGAAGTAGGCCAGTTGTAATCAATTAAGGTGGAGGTGAGGCACAGGTAATAGCATCCCAGATAGTATAGCAGTGGCTGATGTTACAGCAACAAAAGCACACAATGCCATAATATGGCAACAGACAACCACCACCAGACCCAGTGCAGCCCATGATGGAGCCCCACAGGCAGTAGAGCCTGGTCAGCTTGTAGCAAGTGCTACCCCTGGAGGCAACAGGAACACCCCAGGGAGGGAGAACCAGCAGTGACAGTCGGCCACTGTGGTGCCATGGTATTGCTGGTACCTGTGGTGCTGCAGTGGTCCCAGTTGAGGGACTGGTTGCTGGTCTCTTTGTGGGTGGTTTCAGCTTAATTCTATGGCAGCAATGTTAAAGTCTGCTGATCCAACTAATTCAGTTCACTGTTGCTGTGCCTCCTAAGCTATTTCTGCAGCTGCAGATCCATAGTTTCGGATTTTCAGCACTTGCTCAATTTCCGTAGCTGAGGGGATTTTATGGAATTCCGCACCTGCTCAAAATTTCTTTATGAATATCACGCAACTGCATTTCCACAGTGCTGCAGGCCTTTTTCCTGCAGCTGTGGGATTTTTAGTTTTATTTGTGAATCCTGCCCAAGGAGTTTAGAACAGAAGCCCCCCCCCAAAGAGAAGGCAAAACAAAGGTACAGAAATAGAGAGGAACAGGTAACAAGCACACAAAGAAGCATACAGCCAGAGGCAATATACAAACCAAGCAGAACAGACAACAGAAGTCCAGCAGAAACAAGCAGAAGCCAGACAGCGGGGGTGAGGGACCCCAGTAGGCCCCAGCCAGCAGCAAAGGACAGACAGACACAGCATCTGGCCGCAAAGAAAAAGTGCTTCAGAAAGAGGCTGGGAGGAACTGCTTATATAGTTCAGGAAGGGGGAGTGTCTGGCTGCTTGTCCATTGAAATATAGGTATAGCATCTCAAATATGAATCATATTCAGGAGCCTCTCTAAACATTGATAAATGCTCAGGTAGACAGCTGGGTCAGAATAGACCTTTGATACAAAAGATTGTTGGAATCCACATAACAGATGGACCTATTCAAATTCTAGGTATCAAATATGGTTCGGAAAGTTTAGATATTTTAAATTGGGAACAAAAATTAGTTCAAGGTAAAAATATGGTAGCACAGTGGAATAAATGGCAGATGAGTAAAAAGAAAATAAATTTTCTTATAAAAACCTATCTAATTCTGGTATTCCTTTACATACATTTTATATTTACCCCAACTAAATCATAAGAAACAATCTTACTAAGTATATTTTTTCAGGCAGTTTGGGGAACATGCTGTTAAAAGAAACATAGCTAACCTTCCTGTTGTTCAGGGTGGACTTGGTATGGTAAACCATATTGTCTTTTTTTATAATATCTTTTTCTTCACAAATTAAAAACCACTGTTGTTTCACACAGGACATTGCTGGAATACTTTATTTTTCTTTACTTATCAAATCTGGTTCAAACAATGGGATACAGGAAATCAAAGAGTATTGAGACACTCAGCAATGATTCCCTCTTATATTAGAGAAACATTTTTGAAGTTGAAAATCTGGAACATATCCAGCCATATGACTTTAATGAAATCTAGAAAATTCTTAGATAACCTGATATTGGACCTATATTATAGAGAACCCATAACTTTTCCTTCCTGGCCCACGTGTATCTTTCCTCTTTAACAGACTTACTCACAGACACCAGGATACCCCCTAAACTAAGGGGTTGTCCATTGGTTAAGCTGCCATGGCAAAACAAATGTTAAAGCAAACCAAAAACACAGGCAGATAGAAGAAAGAATGTGCAGCAGACTTACCTGTCATCAACAGCTTGAAACCACCATCCATCTATTTTTTCTCCTGCACTTACATATCAGATATTTGGAAATTTATTGCAGATAGATGGGCTGAGCCATGTTTTGCTTCAGTCACAAATGAAATGATAATGTATGGTTATTACACTGGTGTGTGGAAAAAATGGAACAAACGTACACTTCGCTTAGTATTCATTGTGATTAAATGGTATATCTGGAATGCTAGATGCCTCTGTACAGTTCAACAGAAACAAATGTTGTTGTATTGAACTGCTCACTAAAATGGCAATTGAATTACAAAGTATTTATTATGCTGAAGCCGAATATGTGATCAGAAGTTTTTTAAATAAGACATGGAGAAACATGCCATGGGGGACAAATTCAGATGTACCAGTCACTTAAAGAAGCAATGACAATTAATTAACTTCTTTCATTTTTCTTTCTAAGGTTTCATTAACTGGCTTCTTTTGTTTTGTCCTGTTTTCTTCTTTTTTATTTGGTTAAGATAATTCCTTAAGGATTGTATAATTTCCCACAAAAAGAAAAAAAAAGCTTACCATGTTTTTTTTCTTACTTTTTCTATTTGCCACATTTCATGATGTATGTATTACTGTATGATTTTTCTCCTTAATAAACTCCCCTACTCTTTTTGAGAAGTGCCATGGGATCTTTAACATCCACCTGAACAACCACCAGAATAGGCAGACGGGACCTTGGTTTAATGTCTCATCTGAAAGAGGTTCAAATTTGCCACTCTGAAGTATCCGGGCCTGTGAGTCACCGCAGAAGGGAGAAGCCCTGCACTTCGCAAGGTGCAAGATATTGAGGACATACCACTACCTACTAGTATGTCCACTCTCAGTTGTTTTCTGGCCATGGTAAACTAATGTACATAAGGGATTTTATCCCTGATTTTGCTCAAATGTCTGCACCTTTGTATGAGCTACTAAAAAAGAATGTCCCCGGGTGTTGAGGCCCAGAACATACTGCAGCAGTTAGCACCTTAAAATGAGCTTTGGCTTCAGCCCCTGCTTTGGTTAACCCAAGCCCAGATTTGCCCTTCCATCTAGTGACTGCCACCCAGATATGGCCATGTCTGCCATCTTGGCACAAGAGATGCACGATTGCCTTAGGCCTATTACCTACGCATCACAAATCCTTTCTCCAGTAGAACAGAAGCACTCTTTCTGTTAGAGGACCCTATTGACTACAGCTTGGGCTGTAAAACACTTCACTTACATTGTTGGACTTAGTCCCATTGTGTTACACACTAATCGCACACCCACCAACTTCCTGTTATCAGATAAAGTAAAGAATGACAATGTTTCCAATGCCAGACTTACCCATTGGTCACTTCTTTTGAAGGATCTGGACATCACTGGATACCCCAACAAAACCCCCTCCATCTTGGCACATGGGCTCCTCTATAATGGGGACCCTCATAAGTGTGGACTAGAACCCCCTTCCTTACCAGAACCTAGTCCATTTCTGCCCATTACTGACATTGCCTTGGCGGACCCCAAAGCATACTATATATTCACAGATGATTCTTTGTTTTACAGTGAAGGATGCCAAGTAGCAGGATTCAGAATTTTGGTTCTCTGTGGGCCGGAAGGGGGGCAGTGGAGATAGCTAGGCAGTTTACCATTAGATCCTCACAATATGCAGAACCAGCAGTCATTGCACATGCAATGGAACTGATCCAAGAGGAACAAGAGGGGGACACTATCATTTTTTATGATTTTTCATTGGTGTTCTACGCCCTTACAGAGTTTCTGCCTTTTTGGAAGACCCATGGGTATGCTTCCTTTGAAGTTACCCCGGTCATACACTGAGACCTCTTCCAATATATCAACAATACAGCAGAAAAGGTACCCTTTAAGCTGTATGTCCACAAAGTGAAGGCCCATTCCAGGACAGGCCCTTTTCATGAGCAAAATGACCAAGCAGATACGCTGGCCAAAGAAGGTGTAAAAGATCAAGCTCAGGTCCTATTAAACATTGCTAGTAGCAGTAGTAACCAGCCCACCCAGGGAATATCCACAGATAAGCAGGATTACCCTGTGACACAACAGACTCCAGCCAATCCCACTATAAAGTACAGTGAAGGGACTAATGATAATGAGGGTATGCTAGTGACAGATAACAATATACCGTAGATACACCTAATTTAGGGAACAGTAGTGAGCAGATAGATATTTTAGGAAATTGCATGGCAAGATTCACAATCACAAATAGGTATGCAGCAAGAGGAAACAAGAAAAACACAACTACTTGTTCTTACAGTGGAACCATGATTGGAGACATTAGCAATATGATCCCAGGTATTTTGGCTGATGCTAGCAACCCCAGTACAGTGCTACTACATGTTGGAACCAACAATTTAGCAAGATTTGATGTTGATAGACTTATAAATAATACCCAGAAAATGTATGCAATTCTAGAACAGTACAATAGCAGAGTCATTATCTTCGAGGTACTCCCTGTCCCAAGGGCTAGTTGGGCAAGAACAAAAAGAATTAAGCAATGCAATAATTTGTTATGAAGGTGGGGCTCAATTAAGAATGTGAAGATTATAAAGACCTGGGAACAATTTGATAATAGATATGATCGTTTTGGATATGATGGACTCCATCTCAATAAAAGGGGGGTCAAGAGTACTTGGGAATCTATTATGTAATGAGGTGAACATGAAACATACATGTATTGTATTTTTTGGAATATGTACTGTTCCAAAAAACTAATCTATAAGGGGAGCAGGGCAAATAAACTCCCTAATAGTAAATCACCAGTAAATAAAGAAATCAAAGCATCAAAATAGGAGTTGTCAGTGCTGCTCATAAATGCTAGAAGTTTGAAACATAATTAAGAAATCCAAACTAGAACTACTGTTTATACAAAAGAATGTTGATCTGGCAGCCATAACAGAGACTTGGTGGTCAGACAGTGGAGCTATCTGGATGACCCATATACCAGGGTATAGATTGTATCATAAAAATAGACTCAAGAAATGAGGAGGTGGTGTGGCCTTATATGTTAAGGAGGGGATACAGTGTATCCAGATAACAGATATAGATGATGAAGTGACGCAATATGACACACTATGGGTGGACATAGTAAGAAAGAATAATACACATCAAACCATAACAGTATGCTATAGACCACCACATATAGACACTGAAAACAACAATAAATTGTTGGACACTATTAGCAATAACACCAATAACAAAGAATGCTTAATAGTGGGAGACTTCAATTCCCCAGGAACTGGCTGGGTCAAGGGTACAGCAACAACAGGACAAGAAAGAACCTTATATGATACATGTGTTGAACATGGTCTAATACAAAATATATGTAGACTTACTAGAGGGAATGCTATATTGGATCTAGTTCTGACTGAGTGGGATGATATGGTAAAAGATGTCAGCATTCTGAAGATATTAATATTTTGTGATCATAACAAGATATATTTCAAAATAAAGGCTGCCACACTACCTAACCAGGGCTGTACTGTAGTTAAGGACTATAGGAGGGCAACTTATAATATGATTAAGAATGAGTTGCACAACTGGCAATGGGATAAGGATGATCTAGACATAAATCTATTATGGAACAAAATTAAAAATAAATTACTAGATCTGGAGGAGAAATATGTTCCCCAAAAAAGAACATATAATAGGCATGGAAAAACATCTGTGTGGCACACCAAGACAGTGAAAGATAATATAAAAAAGAGGAAAGGGCTTCTCAGTCCATGAAAAGGGATAACACATTATATAATAGGGACAAATATAGACAGTTGGTAAGAAAATATAAATACAGCATCAGGAAGGCAAAAAAGGTGATAGAGTTCCACTTGGCACACACTAAAGATAATTGTAAGACTTGTTCTGCCTGTATTAACAACAAAGCAGTAAACAGAACTGTAGGACCAGTCAAGGTGGGAAATACAGAATGTAATGATCTGAAACAGATGGCAGAGGAATTTAAAAATTACTTTTGCTCAGTCTTCAAAACTGGGAAAATAATACCTGGGAATCAAGCAGGTGAAGGGAGCAATTTTGGCCAAGTGCATAACTTTGATATGGAAATCACAGAGCAGGAACTAGTGGAGGTGATAAATAACATCAACCTCAATAAATCTACTGGTCCTGATGAACTGCACTCCCGTTTACTGAAGGAAGTCAGCTCCTGATTATTAAAGCCCATATTATGGCTCTTTAACCTTTCATTAAAAACAGGGTATATACCCGATGATTGGACATCAGTGACTGTGATTCAGATATTCAAGAAGGGAGATAGAACTCTAATGTCTGATTATAGGCCAATCAGCCTTACTGCCATTATAAAGAAACTTCTGGAAATAATAATCAAAGATAAAATAGAATTGAACTTACTGGGCCTACACCATATTGATAAAACTCAACACAGGTTCAGAAAACACTGCTCATGTGCAACAAATATCCAGGTGTTTCACGAGGAAGTAGGCAAGCTCCATGATGATAAAAAGCAGGTGGACGTAATATTTTTAGATTACAAAAAGGCATTTGTTAAAGTAAAGTTCCCCATGGAATTTTGATTCAGAAACTTAAATTATAGGCATAAACTACCATCTAATTAGGTGGGTGGAATCCTGGCTTAATAACAGAACCCAGAAAGTGAGGATAAGGGGATTTACATAAGGAAGTGGTGATGTAATGAGTGGGGTACCGCAGGGTTCAGTCCCGTCCGGAACTGTTTTCCACATTTATAGCAGATATGCATGTAGAACTAACTAATATGTGTCTCAGGTCTGCTGATGATGCTAAACTACTAGCAGAGGTGGGAACTACCGAAAAATCTAAACTCTCTACAACAAGATCTTACAAACTGGAGAAGTGGGCAAAATATAATGGCATGCGATTTAATCTAGAGAAATATACAGTAATGCACTTAGGAAGGAACAACACCAGGCATCAATATAGTCTAAATGGATGTAACCTAAGGAACACTACCAGGGAAAAAGATTTAGGTATATACATCAGCAACAATCTGTCCTTCAGTACTCACTGTAAGAAGATTATAAATAAATCTAAAAGAATAATTGGGTGCATAAGGAAAGCATTTGTAACAAGAAATAGAGCTTGTATAATACATATATCACACATTTGTTAGGCCACACTTAGATTACTGCAATACCATTTGGAGTCCACAGTTGAGAAGAGATATTGATGGGGTCGAGAGAGTGCAGCGCAGAATGACCATAATAGTAGAAGGACTGGGAGGTGAATCATATGAGAATAGACTTGAGATCTTGGGCCTGTACCCATTGGAGGTGAGACGTACAGGGGAGCTCTCTTGCAAATGTTTAGGATCTCAAGGGATACGGAACTATTGCAAAGCCTTGGTCTGACAACAGTGTGTAGTCACAGGACTTGGAAGCCACAAAAAACAAATCATACTCACATACCTTAGAAATTACTTGAGAAGGGCATTCTGTACTCAAAGGATTATCCCTGTTTGGAATTGCCTCCCAAGTAATGTTGTGGAGGCAGAGAACTTGGGGTGGTTTACAGGCCGCTGTCCCAGTCTGAGGAGCTTGACAGGTACAGTAGTTAGTGGAACAAATCAAAAAGGTATGTAGAAAAGGGAAGGTGGTCATCATGGGGGAATTCAACTTGCCGGGGTTTGACTGGAGCATTCCAGTCACCTCCAGTGCTAGGGAGCAAATGTTCCTGGATGCAATCCAGGAGAGTCTCCTAACACAGTTGGTTACTGTACCTAACATACTAATTTCCAGCAGCTTAGGCCTTATGGTCTATTGAGTCTGCTCGAACCTCAGATCCCTAGTTGGGTACCGAGGCCCTCCTCAACTTTGTGTTCCAGAAAACCCTATTATCCATCCCCACCCACCTGGACAAGACCATCATCTGATACATCTGCTTTTTGAATCTATCCGGCCCTCTCCTGAAGTCCTCCACTGTGGATATCTGAACCAGCTCGCCAGGCAGTGCATTCCAAGGAGCCACCACCCTCTCAGTGAAAAACCTCCTCCTCTTTTCCCCACTAATACTTCCACCTGCCAGCTTCAAACCATACCCTCTGATGATACCTTCCTGCTTTAGTCTAAAGATCCCCTCCATGTTTACCCTATTTATTTCCTTGAGGTACCTGAAGACCTCAATCATGTCCCCCATCTCTCCTCTCCTCCAATGAGAACAGTCCAAGCTCCTCAAGTCTGTCCTCATACGTCAAATCCCCTAGTCCTCATATCATCCTAGTAGCCCTCCTCTGTACCCTCTCCAGGAGCTGTATGTCCCTCTTCAAGTGTGGTCTCCAGTACTGAACACAGTACTCAAGGTGTGGTCTAACCAGTCCATTGTACAGTGGCAGAATCACTTCCCTGCTCCTAGAGGTGATCCCCCTTACGATGCATCCCTACATCCTGTTTGCTCTGCTAGCTGCTCTTCTGCACTGCTCAGAGTTATTCATACATGCATCCACCATGATCCCTAGGTCTTTTTCCCTTGTTAAGGCCTCCAGCACCTCCCGTCCTGGGGTGTACTTGTGTTTAGGGTTTCCCCACCCAAGATAAAACACCTTGCACTTCGTGGTATTGGAATTTAATTTCCAGGTGTGAGCCTACCTTTCCAGGGTGTCCAGATCCCCATGCAGGGCCATCCTCCCCTCTTCCCCCTCAATTACTGCTCCCATCTTAGAGTTGTCAGTGAAGAGACTCATTTCACACCTTATACCCACCCTGATGTCAGATATGTATGCATTAAACAGGATCGGACCCAGGACTGAGCCCTGCGGTACCCTACTACCCACCTCTCTAAGGTTTGAGAGTTCCCCACCGACCACTACTCTCTAAGTGCATCCAGCTAACCAGTTTCCTATCTATCTGACCATCAAAGGGACCACTTCCAACCCCGTCAGTTTCTCCATCAGACCATTGTGGGGGACCAAATCAAATGCTTTGCTGAAGTCCAGGAATAGTACATTCACAGGCTTTCCCCTGTCCAGTTCTGATGTTACCATTCGTGGAACTCCACAAGGTTGGCCTGACACAATCTACCTGGCACAAACCCATGTTGCCGACTATCCAGACCTCCCACCTCCTCCAAGTATGCCCCCAATAATTCCTTTAATATGCTCTCCATTATTTTTCCCACCACCGAGGTCAAACTGATGGGTCTTTAGTTACCTGGTACTTTCCTCGACCCCCCCTTTACAGATTGGCACCACATGTGCCTCTCGTTAATCCCTAGGTACCATCCCTGTCTTAAGTGACCTGTTGAAGAGCTCCTCCAGAGATGCAGCCAGTACGTCCACCAGTTCCCATAGTACTCTCGGATGAATGCCACCCAGCCCCAGAGATTTATCTTTCTTTAGGGCCTTAAGGGCTTGCCACACCCATTTGGTGGGGATAGCATCATCTGTCCCCCCCACCTTACTAGCCTTTTTATCCTTTTCCTGATGTGACACCCCTTGGGTACCTCTCCCTCCCTCATGCTCCATTTCTGTTGCTCCCCTGATCCCACACACCACTGCTTCTATCCTCATCGTGCCTTAGTTTGTAAATATCCCACCCACCCCAGTGAACACTCGTGTAATACCTCCACCTGGTCCCTCACCTCTCCCACCCACCCACTTTCTGATCTCAATCTTCCAAGCTGGCCCTTAGTTTTTCTTTGCTCCCCAATGTACCGGAAGAACCCCTTTCCCTCTCCCTGTATCCCCTGTGCCATCCCCTGCTCTTTACTGGACTTTGCCTCCCGCACCATCTGGGTGACTTTTCTAGATGCGAGACGGTACTTCTCCTTTTCCCTATCCCCTCTTGTTGTTTTGTACTTTTTGTAGGCAGCGTTCTTTTCTCTGACTGCTACCTGCACCTCACTGGACCACCAGCAGGGTTTATGTGACCTTGCTACCTTACGCTTCACCTTCGCACAAGTCCTGACTGCCTCATGAAGTCCCCATTTTATGACCTCCCATCTCTTTTTCACATCTGTCATTGTTGTAATCCCCTTCAAGTTATCCTTGAGAATATTTCTCATGCCCACAAAGTCTGCCCCCTTGAAGTCCACAGCCAGTGTCCTAGATCTCTCCTTCCTCCCCCCATGCTTATTTGAACCAGACAGTATCGTGGTAGCTTCCAGTCAGGGGATCCTCTACAACCAGGTCCCTTACCAGATCCCCATCCACCAGAACCACATCCAGGACATGCCCTTCCCTTGTGGGCTCCATCACATGCTGTGTTAAGAACACATCCTGGAAGCCGTCCAGCAGGCTCTGCTCCTTGACCACCTTAGAGGACATGGTTCCCCAGTTTGTACCTGGCATATTAAGGTCCCTCATCAACACCACTCCCTCCCCTTTTGGTCTGCACCAGGCAATGATGTTGTCCAGCAAACCATCCTCCAGAACATCATCCATCCCGGGGGGCCTATATACTACACCCAGCTTGACCTTACCTCCTGCCGGGATTCATAAGGTAACCCATAAGGCCTTCACATTTCCCTCTGCCTCTTCTACCCTAGCAATTTCTATGTCATCTCTAATGAACATAGCCACTCCGCCCCCTCTGCCCTCCTTTCTATCCTTCTTAAGCATAGTGCACCCCCTCATGTTTTGGTCCCAGCCATGGTTATTGTTGGCCCACATTTCCGTGACCGCTGCCACATCCACTCCCCCGGAACAGCATGGCCTGGAATTCTGGCATCTTGTTTCCCAAGCTCCTGGCATTTACTAACACCACCCCCACCCCTTATCCCTGATCCCATTTGTTGAACCCCAACCGGGTTCCTTATACTTCCATCCTCCCTCTGCTCCTCCAGAAACCTCCTCCCTCAGTCTGTCCCCCCTTAGGTTTGAAGACTAGTCCCTTCATCTAGAGGAGAAGGCTTCTGGTCAGCCCATCCCCCTCACAAGTTTAAACCCCACTTTTCTTGAATGTAGTCTGCCACCCCCTGTTTAAGGACTTCCTTCCCTAACGGGGTAAGATGAAGCCTGTCCTTGGCATACAGTCCCTTATCCTCCCAAACTCCTTCCCAGTATCTAACACCCCCAACCCACTTTCTTCACCCCACTTCCTGAGCCAGTCATTAACCTCTGTTATCTTCATTTTGTTCTCCACTGAGGCCTTTGGTACCGGTAATATTTCTGAAAAGGAAATGTTGCATCCACTATCCCGATAGACTCTGGCAAGTTCTTGGAACCTTGCTTGGATTTCCAAAACGCTATTTCCCTTTATATCATTAATTGCCAAATGCACCAGGAAATCCGGGTTCCCTCCACAATCCCTAACCAGTTTGTACACCATGAACTTTGCTCTGTACACCATCAGCCCAAAGATACTCCCTACTTTCACCTGGCTGTGGCATCCCCCTCCCTGTCCTCTCCCAATGGATACTCCTAATTCCATCAAAAGTTAGGTGCCACCTATAGATTAAGGGAATGCCTTACCCCTGAAGCTAGACTAGCCATTGTCCAGGGTAATCTACCTTTTCTTGACTACTGCTTCCCTATTTATGCCAGGATCTCAGCTACTGCTATGGCCAAACTCTCCGCTGCATACAACAGCACCTGCCACTTTGCTTTATTGGCTCCGTTCACCACCCACCATTATACCCGCTATAATACCCTTGGATGGCTACCGCTGCAAGGTCGCTTTGACCTAGCCCTCTGCTGCATGGTGGACAATGTCATCCGCACAGTTCCAGAATCCCCCCTAACTGCCCTTCTGAAAACCCGAACACTCCTCGGCAACCTCCGCTTAAATGGTAGTCCCCTCTAGCTGTTCCTAGGGTGTCCACCAACATGGGTAGCAGAGCTGGTCTGCAGCTGTCCCTGCAGTGGAACAAACTACGGCTGAACTCTGTTCCATTGACACACACTCCAGTTTCAAGTCCCACCTTAAAGTCTGGTTCCTGGAAAACTCATCCTGCTGAAGCTCCCAGGGGTCTCACACCAACCCACACTAGTCAACTCCCTAGCCCAAGGGTTACCAACCTACCCACACTAGTCAACTTTCTTGCCTACAACTGTTATATTGCATTTTTCACAGTAATATTTGACTTTCTTGCCTGTACGTATTGTATATACATCTTTTTACTGAGTATTCTGTGTATTACTTGCTCACTGCACTATGCAGTCTCACATTGTACACTGTGCCTATGATTTGTTTGTTTGCACCAAGTCTTCTCATGTCTGATATTGAAACCTTGTATTTACTGTTCTCAAATGGACTTATGCATCAAACCTGTATATTGTGTCTACTATTGTTGCTTATATCAAATCTGTTTTCATATGTATTACTGTTACCTCCACTGTCCCCTCGCCATGTATAGCTAGGGTCGTGCCTGAAAACGGTCCCTGGGATCAGTGCACTCACCTGGTTATCAAAGTTATAAATAAATAAAAAATCATTGAGTCTCCCAATAACAGAACTGTAACACCGCCATCACCCTTATGGTTACCTCCAATATGCACTCTCAACCCTCCTCCCCCCCTTTATCCATGATCTCAATTCCATGGGAGTCTTCCTTCTTTATTATGAGAGACCTACTAGGCTAAAGAATACTTTAGATGTGGTATTGTCGAATGGGGAGGCAGTGAGGGAAATAAAGGTAGAGGACTCACTCGCTGACAGCGATCACCAAACAGTGTGGTTTAATATCATGATGTGCGGGGAGCCAGAGAAATCAGTTACTCGGGTGGTAAACTTCAGGGGGGAGGACTTTGGGAGGATGCAGGAAGTACTGAAAGGGAGACTGGAAGGCATAAGGCAGGAGATGGACGTGGAACAGAAATGGGATATTATTAAACAGGGGGTTACAGAGGCAACAGAAGCCTTCACCAAGGCACAGAGTAAGAGGAGCAGAGCAAGAACACCATGCTGGTTGAACAGTGAGGTTGTGGAGGTGGTGAGGGCAAAATGAGTGGTGCACCAGAGGTTTAGGAGGACAGGGAAGGAAGTGGACAGGGAGGAAATGCAAGATGGTCCAGGGAGGTGACCAGAAAAGTGAGAGAAGCCAAGGCCCAGAGGGAGCTGAGATTAGCACAGGGAATTAATGGGGGGTAGAAAGACTTTTTCAGATACATCAGGGAGAAAAGGAAGTGCAAGAAGACAGTAGTGAAGATAAAAAGGGGTGAGGAGTGGATGGAAAAGGGGGAGGAGCAGGCAAAAGCAGTGAATGAATACTTTTGCTCAGTGTTCATGGATGAAAAGGGGGTACCGCTACCGGCATGGGCTGGGAGAGTGGGGACAGGGGGAGAGGTGGCAACAGATGGAAGAATTGAGACAAATAGAGTCCTAGAAGAGCTGAAGGCACTGAAGGTAGACAAGGCACCAGGGCCAGATGGTATCCACCCCAGGGTGCTGAGGGAGATGGCGGAGGTGTTGGCTGAGCCACTGGCAATTCAGTACAGCATCTCACTGGAATCAAGATGTGTGCCACTGGACTGGAGGATGACACATGTAGAACCATTACACAAGAGTGGGCCAAGGGATGAACCAGGTAATTATCGTCCGGTAAGTCTCACCTCCATAGTGTGCAAACTCATGGAAATGATACTAAAGGAAAGACTGGTGTCATACCTGGAGGACGATGGCCTCCAGGATGTGAGGCATCATGGGTTTGTTTCAGGGAAGTCTTGTCAAACCAACCTCCTGCAATTTTATAACTGAGTGACAGGTGAGCTGGATAAGGGTCATGCAGTGGATGTTCTTTACTTGGACTTCAGCAAGGCCTTTGATTCTGTGCCTCATGGGCAGCTTGGAGGAAAGCCAACTGATGTAGGGGTGGGGCAAAAATGATAAAATGGATTATAAGCTGGCTGAGTGGCAGGCTGCAAGGGGTGGTGGTGAGAGGGGAGCTCTCAATTCCAAGGTCAGTTACGAGTGGGGTGCCACAGGGCTCTGTGTTTTGGCCACTATTGTTTGGGCTCTTAATATCAGACATTGCACATGGGGTGGTGAGCAAGGTAAGTCTGTTCACTGACGACACCAAAATCGGAGCAGTGGTGGATGGAGAGGAGGGATGGAAGCAGCTGCAGGGGGATCTACGCAAGCTAGAGGAGTGGTCAGAGAGGTGGCAGTTGGAGTTCATTGCAAAGAAGTGTAAGGTTATGCACTTTGGGGTTAAAAACCCAAGGAGAGAATACTGGCTGGGGGGAGTTAAGCTGGGAATCACTGAGGAGGAGAAGGACCTAGAGGTGATGATAACAGGGACAATGATCAACACTGCCCAGTGCAGGAGAGCAGCTGCAAAAGGGAACAAAATGCTGGGGTGCATAGCGAGGGGGTTTTCATCCAGGTGAAGAGAGGTGATCTTGCCCCTCTACAGGTCACTGGTAAGACCGCACATAGAGTTTTGGAGGCCATACCTAAAGCGTGATATCAGGCTACTGAAGGGGGTGCAGAGGAGGGCAGCAAAGATGATATATGGAATGCACAGGACTGAGGGACAATTAGCAAGATGAAAACGTATTTGCCCCAGATAGACTACACCTAAACAAGGAGGGTAAAGAAGTGCTGAAGGAAAAGCTAGAGGAATTCATTGCAAAATACTACAATTTAAACTGATATGGGGAGGGGGTTGTTACAGGCAGATCACAACAACAGCAGAGCTGACAAGAGGGGCATTGCCCCCCCAGAAGCAAACAAGTAGTGCAGTTGGAGCTGAGGGAGGGAGAGGTAGGTTGGTGAGAAGTGTTTGGACATGGAAGGAAATCAGAGCAGTCAGATTTTGGAAGGCAATGTGCACGAATGCCATGAGCCTGGGAAACAAGATACCGTACCTGGCAGCACTCATGGCAGAGGCAGATCTTGGTGGAAATTGCTAAGACTTGGTGCCATGGAGGGCAGGATTGGGACATGAATGTACAAGGGTATATGCTATTCAGGAGGGACAGGGTCAGCAGGAGGGGGGAGTGGCACTGTACTTGAGGGAAGGGATTCAAGTGACAGAAATACAAGGTAGGTGGGTGGACACTGAGGCTCTATGGGTGTCGCTAGCCATGGGAAGGGGGAGGTGGTTCTTGTTGGAGTGGTCTACAGGCCACCAGGACAGCAAGAGAGTGTGGATGGAAAGATGATGGATGAGCTACTAATGGTGGCAACTAGGGGAGAGGTATTGCTGATGGGGGACCTTAACCTACCAGATGTGGTGTGGAACATGCTGTCAGCCACATCCCCTAGAAGCAGGGTGATTCTGGACTCCTTTCAAGTGGCCTTGCTCAAACAGCTGGTCAGGGGGCTAATGAGGGGAGAAGTGGTACTAGACGTTGTGGTCACAAATGGGGATAGGGTGGGGGAGGTATCAGTGTGAGGAAACCTCAGTACAAGTGATCATGGTATGGTGTGGTTCACTGTACACACATCAGCCACCATAAATCGAACTAAGGTGAAGGTGATCGACTTCAGAAGAGCAGATTTTAGCAGAATGGGGGTATATGCTAGTTAGGCACTGGAAGGAATAGGGGTGATTGAAGGGGTGGAGGACATGTGGGACTCCATAAAGGGGGCCATAGTAGGTGCCACAAACCTCTGTGCGAATAAGGTAAACAAAAATAAGATGAAGCGGAGGCCTCTATGGTTCAGCAGGGAACTGAAGAGTAGCATCAGAGTGAACAGAAGAGCATTCCGGAAGTTTAAAAATGACCCAAGGGGTGGAGGATTGGGAAGAATATCAGGCTAAGCAGAGGGAGGTGGGCATGGAGGTACAGCGAGCAAAAGCAAGGATGGAGGAGAACACTGACAGGGAGGTCAAGAAGGAAGACAAGACCTTCTATAGGTATATTGCTGAAAGGAGGAAAGTGGAGAAGGGGATTCACAGTCTCAAGAATGAGTCAGGGGAAAAGGTGGTAGGGGAGCAGGAGAAGGCCGAACTGCCGAACAGATACTTCTGTTCAGCATTCACAAAGGAAGAGGAATGGAAGGGGGTAGCCACAGGGTAGCGTTGGTTACAGGGGTAGGGGTGGACATGAGTCCATTCTGGGAGGAGGAGATCCTAAAGCAGCTTAGGGACTTGAAGGTGGACAAGCCATGGAGCCAGATGAGGTACATCCACAGGTTTTAAAAGAACTGAGGGAAGTACTGGCTGCTCCCTTAACCACCCTATTCAACAGCTCCTTAAGATCAGGCATGGTACATAATGACTGGAAAAGGGTGGATGTGGTGCCTCTACACAAGGGAGGGGAAAAGGAGGAGGTGGGAAACTGCAGGCCAGTGAGCTTGACATACATGGTTGGTAAGCTCATGGAAAAGATGCTCAAAGACAGAATCAACAGATACCTAGAGGAAAGCAGACTTAGGGACCCAAGGCAACACAGGTTCACTGAGGGAAGATCCTGTCAGATGAACGTACTAGAGTTTTTTGACTGGATCACTAAGGTGGTAGATCAGAGGGGCTCAGTGGACGTGGCCTATCTTGATTTTATGACAGGCATTCGACTCGGTGCCGCACTTGAGGCTATTACACAAAATGGATCACCTAGGGCTGGGGTAGGGGATAGTAAAGTGGGTCAGGAACTGGCTGGAGGGAAGAACACAGAGGGTAGTGGTAAATGGTGCACCATCGGGGGAGTCTGAGGTCATCAGTGGGGTCCCCCAAGGGTTGGTGTTGGGGCCTTTTCTGTTTAATAACTTTATAGGGGATATAGCAGAGGGATTGGAGGGAAGGATAAGTCTGTTAGCAGATGATGCAAAGGTCTGCAACAGGGTGGACATGCTGGAAAGGGTGGAGCTGATGTGTAAAGATCTGAATAAGTTGGAGGAATGGTCTGACGAGTGGAAATTATTTATTTATTTATTGAATTTTGATGACCGGGTTGGCCCACTGGGCCCTGAAGGTCCCTTTTTCAGGGGCGACCTGGGGAACAGAAGCAATACAATACATACAATCAGATGATCCAGAAGCAACACAATACATACAGTCAGGTGATACAGGATTACGAGAAGTAGACAAGATAATATGGATAACAGTACAGGCAATTATTCAAATCGTAGACCATAAGCGCAACACTTAAAAGATTTAAGGATTTAAGGCATGACTTAATGTAGTTTAAGGTGAGAAGAGAGGGGAGATGGGTGTTGTGATTAGGATTGGGGGTGTTTATCCTATACCCTCACAGTGGCATGAGCTTGTCCCAAGCAAATGGGACTTAAGCCTAGTGTGAAAGATTGGTAGCGAGGGGGCTTCCTGCACTAGGGGTGGGAGAGTGTTCCACAGTTTAGGGGCTGTGAGAGTGAAGGAATTGCATCCCTTGTGAGTCTTGATTCTGGGCATTGCCAGTAGGGACTGACCCAAGGTCCTGAGCATTCGAGGGTTAGATCTAGCCATGTTTATTCCTGCTAGGCTTGGTGGAGCCACCAGGCTCTGCAATTTGTGTGCAAGGCAGAGAAGGGGATACTGTAGATGAGCCTTGAAAGAAGGCCATTGCAGCTGGGCTAGTGAGATGCAAGGGTGGCTTCTTGGTTGACACATTGTCGCAGACCTCGTGACCTTGTTGTACAGGACCTGAAGCCTGCTAACCTCACTCTTTGCCATGCCCTGGATTACCGGGGCAGCATAGGTTAATGTGGGTAGGAGGACACTGGAGGTGATTGCTCGTCTAGCCTTTGGGATAAGTTGATTTTTCAGCCTGTACATGATGCCGAGTTTGACATGGATAGACCTTGTTACCTGGCGAACGTGGGGCTTAAAGGTGAGACCCTGGTCAATAGTTAGCCCTAGGTATTTTATGTTGTCAACTACGTCTATTCGTTTATCCCCTAGGGTAGTAAATTTTAGGGAATTGGTCCAATCCTGGCCAAGGGATCTAGGACCAAACAGCATGGCTTTAGTTTTTACTGCATTGAGGATCATTCTGTTTGATGTGAGCCAGGCCTCGAGTGTGTTTAGGTCCCCTTGTAGGAGAGGGCCCAGATCATGTGGTGTTCATTATCATTCAACACAGCAAAGTGCAAGATTATGCACTTAGGCAGAAAGAACAGGAAAGTGGGATACAGGTTGGGGGGCAGAATCATGCAGGCTGCAGAGGAGGAAATGGACCTGGGTGTCATCATCTCACATGACATGAAGGTGGGAAAGCAGTGTGGAGAAGCAGTGCTGGGTTGTATAGGGAGCGGAGTTTCCATCAGGAGGAGAGAGGTCATAGTTCCTCTGTACACCCAGCTGGTTAGGCCACACCTCGAGTATGGGGTCCAATTCTGGAGACCATGTCTCAAGAAGGATATGGCAAGGCTGGAACAAGTCCAGAGAAGAGTGACTAAGATGGAAAGGGGACTAGATCATTTACCATATGAGAAGAGATTGGAGGACCTGGGCATGTACTCACTGGGACAGAGGAGGGAGAGGGGCGACATGATTGAGACATTTAAGTACTTTAAAGGTTTCAATAGGGTGCCGGTGGAGAGCCTCTTCCTGCTGAAGGAGAGGCGAGGGGAGGGGACATGACTTCCAAATCAAGAGGGGTCAATTTAGAGGCAATTATAGGAAGTATTACTTCACAGAAAGGGTGGTGGAAAAGTGGAATGGACCGCTGAACAAGATGGTTGGGGAAAAGACAGTGGGTGGATTCAAGAGGGCATGGGATGAGCACAAGGGGATGCGTTGTTGGGGGAGGACTATTGTAAGGGCCTAAGCAGGCAACTTAGGCAAAATGGACAGACTAGGTGGGCCTGGAGGTCCTTTTTTGCCAACATATTCCTATGTTCCTATGCTATTTCATACATATATGTTATCCTTTTTCCTCAGTATATTTTCTCAGTATTTTCTCATGTTTTTTCTTACTGTTTTTACTTACTGTTTTTTCAGGAAATAATGTAGCTGAAATTTATCATGCAGACCTCTGCCATTTTTTTCTAATCGCCCCCAGCATGTACTGCCAAAAATGTTCCCTTTGCAACAGGGCATTATCTTGGTCACCACCCCTCTCATGCATTTTCACTGTCTCAATTCCCTGAAAACTGAAAGTTATGTCCAGGTTCCATTTTGCTAGCATGTATTGCCAAAACATTTTTCAAATCATTTTTCTCCATGGCCCTAATATGTTCTCTTACCCTCTGTTTTAATTTTCTAATAGTTTTAACTATATAAAAGCAATTGCATGTACATGTAGCTTTATATACCACATATTCTGTATTACAGTTAACAAAAACTTTTACATAGAATACTTTGTCGTTGTGTGGGTTTATAAATGTGTTCCCAGTTTCTGTCTTTGAAACTGCTACAGTCACTGCATTTAAAGTTCCCTGTGGGTAAGGGGATCTCAGTTTCCTCACTTTTTGGATTAAAGTAACTTTCTGTGACTTTATCACCCACATTTTGGCCCCTTCTGTGTCATTCTAGGGCATTCCTTTGTCCATTCTTCCAATTTCAGTTCCAGTTGGAGCACATGCCAGTGTCTCTCTATAATTAATCTGACAGCGAAAGCTTGTGGGGAGAAAGTGGTGACAAAGTTCATTCTCTTATTTTTATTTGATCTACAGTGTTGTTAGCAGCCATTCCCTAAGGATTTTATCCAGTTTCCTAGTGGCTTTGTTAAGTACATTTTCTGTGTGGGCACAAGTTTTGAAGCACTCAATCATGGATTCAGTCCCTGTTTCTAAGGCTGTAAGGTGTAGAAGAATTTCTCTTAAGCCTGATAAGTTGGCTATAAGGAATATTTTCCACTAGATGTTTTGGGTGGCAGCTAGTAATGTGAAGCACAGTGTTCCTATCAGTTCTTTTTCTGAACAGTTCAGTGTTCGTTCCCATCTCAGGTAGACCATCCTTGCTTATTCTCAGAACTAAAAAGTCAATTGTATGAAGATCCGCTGTAAAGGAAAACTTCAAGTTAGTATTGGATTCTTCTAAATATGTCACAAACAAATCCAGCTATGACCTTGTGCCCTTCCATATGATAAGCAGATAGTCAATGTAACGCCTATATAAATCTATTAAGTCATAGACTGGATTCTCTTGTTCATTCTTCATAGCCGGCATATACTGCCGCCCAAATGTCCATCCTTCGGTTGCGCTAGACCTCCTAACCTCCATCGCTTCCCTTGCTCACTCTGGGGAATTATTCATCCTAGGTGACTTCAATATAAATTGGTTGTCACCAATGGAATCCCCCAGGGCTCTGTATTGGGGCCCCTTCTATTTTCCATCTTCTTAAATGATCTTCCCTCCATTTGCTCCCCATCCTCTGCTATACATATGTATGCTGATGATACAGTCCTGTATGCATCTGACTCCTGTCCTAATGAGGTTACAAGCAGTTCACAGCAAGACCCCTCAATGCCAAGAAGGCTGTCTCCATGGCCTTTGGCACAAGGCAGAGACTCTCTAGGCTTCCTTCCCTAACCATTTTCCACACCCTCGATGGGACTTTACTTGAGGACACATCTTCCTTCAGGTACTTAGGTGTTTGGTTGGACCAACACCTAAACTTCTCTAGACATATTGACGCCATCCAGAAAAAACTGCACCCCAAGCTTGGTGCTCTGTTCAGGAACCATAGTTGCATCCCTCCTATGGCTAGGCGTGAACTTGTTCAGAAGATGATACTGCCCATTTTTGATTACTGTGATGTAGTCTATGGTGCTGCCCCTATGTCATCCCTGGGCAGACCTGACACCTTCTTCAATTCCTTCTGCTGCTTTGCTCTGGATGCCCCCCTCGCACCCACTACTGCGATATTTATTGTGCCCTACCCTTCCCCTGTCTTACAAATAGACAACTCGCCCACTGTGTTAAATTCACCTCTAAGCACTGGTTGGGTGAGCTCCCTTCCTACCTCACCTCCTCCTTTATAACACCCCCCACCCTCCCATTCCTTTAGATCAACCGGCTCTCACACACTGGTAGTCCCCCACAGATCCACCTAAATTGGCCAATCCAGTTACTCTCACCACCTCCCAAAAATATGGAATTCCTTCCCCCCTCAAATCCAGCACTCATCCTCCGCTTACTCCATCAGCTCTGCCCTCAATAAGTACCTTGCTCCTAGCTGTTCCTGCCATGTCCCTCCCTAGCGCCCCCCTCTAAGCCCTGGACAAACCCTGCCCCTCTATAGTCACCTTCATTTTACCCTGTGCACACCCACCCCCCAAATTCCTAGCACTCCTCTCTTCCCCCAAATTGCTTCCCCTTTTGGCCTCCCTTGCTCTCTCACAGAATGTAATGGACCCCTAATGCTCTCCATGGTTCCCTCCCCTACCCCCCAAGGGGATGTATCTCTCATCTACTCCCTTCCCCCACCATCCTGCAGGGGTCTTTCTGGGACACTTCCTATCCCCTTCTCTCTGGTCCCACCAGTCCCTTTGCAGGATTCCTTGCTTCCTGAAGGGGTCTCCAGGGGCATGACTCTTCCCCCCACCTCACCTCACCCCTGCCTCTCATTTCTCACTTTTCTTTCACATAAGCACGTGTTTACTTATTAACCCAGCACTTATTATTGTCCACTCTTTCTACCTATCATGTGCAACACTGTTGTAACACTGTTTGTAACACCTGTCTTACACCTGCATGTTAATATTGAACTTATAACTTGAATGTTTAATGTCTCATTCCTATTGTACCCCTTCCCCCCAGGTCGCACCAAGAGATGAGCAACTTGTCGCTCAGTGTGCCTTCCTGGTGAAACATTTCAATAAATAAATAAAGGTCACTGATTGTTTTGCTTTCCCAGTTTACCATATAGATATTGTCATATGGAAGGGCACAAGGTCAGAGCTGGATTTGTTTGCAACATATTTAGAAGAATCCAACACTAACCTGAAGTTTTCCATTACAGCGAATCTTCATACAACTGACTTTTTAGATCTGAGAATAAGCAAGGATGGTCTGCCTGAGATGAGAGTGAACACTGAACTGTTCAGAAAAAGAACTGATAGGAACACTGTGCTTCACTTTACTAGCTGCCACCCGAGACGTCTAGTAGAAAATATTCTTTATAGCCAACTTATCAGGCTTAAGAGAAATTCTTCTACACCAAAACCTTAGAAACAGGGACTGAATCCTTGATTGAGCACTTCAAAACTTGTGACTACATAGGAAATATACCTAATAAAGCCTCAAGGAAACTGGATAAAATCCTTAGGGAATGGCTGCTAATAACACAGAGCTGCAGATCAAATAAAAATAAGAGAATGAACTTTGTCACCACTTTCTCCCCACAAGCTTTTGCTGTCAGATAAATTATAGAGAGACACTGGCATGTGCTCCAACTGGAACTGAAATTGGCAGAATGGACAAAGGAATGTCCTAGAATGACATGCAGAAGGGGCCAAAGTGTGGGCGATAAAGTCACAGAAAGTCACTTTAATCCAAAAAGTGAGGAAACTGAGATCCCCTTACCCACAGGGAACTTTAAATGCAGTGACTGTAGTAGTTTCAAATACATAGAAACTGGGAACACATGTATAAACCCACACAACGACAAAGTATTCTTTGTAAAAGATTTTGTTAACTGTAATACAGAAAATGTGGTATATAAAGCTACATGTACATGCAATTGCTTTTATATAGTTAAAACTATTAGAAAATTAAAACAGAGGATAAGAGAACATATTAGGGCTATGGAGAAAAATGATATGAAAAATGCTTTGGCAATACATGCTAGCAAAATGGAACCTGGTTATACTTTCAGTTTTCAGGGCATTGAGACAATGAAAATGCATGAGAGGGGTGGCGACTGAGATAATGCCCTGTTGCAAAGGGAACATTTTGGGCAGTACATGCTGGGGACAATTAGAAAAAATGGAAGAGGTTTGAATGATAAATTTCAGCTACAGCCTTTCCTGAAAAAACAGTAAGAAAAAACATGAAAAAATACTGAGAAATTATATTGAGAAAAAGCATAAGATGTGTATGAAATAACATAAAGTATATTTATTTATAGATTGCTAAATGAATTTTAGATAGTTTGCTTCCTTTTGATAGATATTGAGCATAATATATTTTGTGCCTAGAGTGCACCTATATAAGATATTGTTAGTGTTCCTCCCATCTTCCCCCTCCTCCCACTTACTCCCTCCCCTCTACTCCACTCTCTCCCATCCTCACTCCCTCTCTTTTTCCTTTCACTATTCCTCATCCCTTATCCCATGTCTTCCTCACTCCCTCCGAGCACTATAGGGAAGTAATAGTTGTGTTTATAAGAATAGAATATATTATAAGGATAGAATACTGTAGAATAGGAAAAGAATGTGTCAATTATATTTAGCGTAGCCACAAGGTAGCCATATTTGTGTAAATTTATTTTCAGTCTAAACTAAAAGTTACACCTTAATGGAAAAAGTGCTAATTTTTGTTTTTTGGGTTACTGTTTCTCCCTTGGTTCCCACTGACCATCTCTGATATCCCCCTTCGCCATCCCTGAGCATCAGACTCCCTCACCTGTCACCCCCATGACTTACCCTTCATGGCAGTGGGTGGGGAGCTTACTTGGCCTACTGGAACAGATCCAGCTTGGGAGGTGTCCTCTAGGAGTGGCACTGTGGGGGGAAGGGGACTATCATCATCTTGTTGCAGCGGGAACCATTTTCTGATTTTTTTCTTGTTGCGACTGTGAGCGTGCAGTGCCGCCAATGACACCAGGCATACATGTCCGCACGTTGTATGTCAGGCAGCTGCACCACATCTACCCCCACATTATGGGACCTGTCATGCTGGCCCCCCAGCCAACACGAGGGGTCAGACAAGTGCCGGTCCGTGTCCCACCCTCCCCGGGAGAGAACAGCTGTCCTTCAAATGCTCAATCCTCTCCTTCCCTGGTCGACCCCTGGTGACCCACTTGCACTGTGAACACGGGTCACCGACATGGCAGGAGGTAAGGCAGTGATGCCTCAGCCCTCCATGCCACTGGGCAAGAATGAAAAACTGCTAATTAGTGTAATTTTATCTTCACGCTTCTGAACACTTCAGTGAATATAGTGAAAATGTATGTACAGTGAATATTTCCTATTCTATAGTATATGACATGCCACACTGGTATCCTTTACACATTTATTTGAAAGGTTTTTTATATATTTATCACATATGATTATTGGTGTGCTTCAGTTATTTATTACAACATGTAAGTTAATGAGATGATGTGATTGGGTTAATACCGCTTTAAGAGATTTCCCTATCTAAGCACTAGATTTGCATCATGAAAGACACACCTTGATAAAGAGCCTGGTGGGGCTTGAAAACATTCTGCTATTTCATGTGCTGATCTGTCTTATCATTGAATGCTGCAGTCAGCCGTAGGAGCACTCTGATTGGCTACATATAGCTCTGTACTGTTAATGTTTGATTATATTGTGCTAGATTATGTTTTCTGTTAAAACTGTCTCGTTTGCATTTTATAGTTGAAGTTTTCTGATTTAATGTAAATGCCTGTATTGTGTTCCACATTAGACCAGTAGCGATCTCAGCTCAGGCATTGAAACCCCCCTTCAACTTTCTACGCTAGTACTGTGTTTTAAATAACCCTGTTATTGCTCACTCAGACTTGGAGGCACCTTACCTAACATTTTGGTCTGAAACACCCCCCGGTTTCAGCCAGTCTGCATTTCTTTTTAGCTCCACGAGCAGCCCCACCCCCTCTGACTTTCTTATTTAATTCTCCTCTGCCTTCTCCTTCCAGGTAGTTTGAGAGCCACAGCCATGGTTCTCTGACGAACCCGACCTGCCAGACTGCCACCCGCAGTCCAGGTGTGAAGCCACCAGCTCCTCACAGAAACACAGGTATGGACTTGCCCTCAGGAACTGATTACCTCCAGAAAGGGAGCCCTAGCGTCCAATTTGTGCTTTCTTTACATGAAGACAGATGTCTGTGGGTTTAAATCCAGAGTCTTTTACTGATGTGGCCACCTGGCCGCAGTCAGCCCCAGGAGCACTCCAATTGGCTCGATATAGCTCTGCTCTGTTAATGTTTGATTATATTGTGCTAGATTATGTTTTCTGTTAAAACTGTCTTGTTTGTATTTTATAGCTGAAATTTTCTGATTTAATGTAAATGCCTGTATTGTGTTCCTCATAAGACCAGTAGCTATCTCAGCTCAGGCCTTTGAAACACCCCCTTCATCTTTTTACGCTAGTATTGTGTTTTAAATAGATCTGTCATTGCCCACTCAGACTTGCAGGCACCTTGCCTAACATTTTGGTCTGCAGCACCCCCCCGTTTAAGCCAGTCTGCATTTCTTTTTAACTCCACGAGCAGCCCCATCCCCTCTGACTTTTTTATTTAATTCTCCTCTGCATTCTCCTTCCAGGTAGTCTGAGAGCCACACCTGCGGTTCTCTGAGGAACCCAGCCTGCCAGACTGCCACCGGCAGTCCAGGTGTGAAGCCACCAGCCCCTCACAGAAACGCAGGTACGAACTTGCCCTCAGGGACTGATTACCTCCAGGAAGTGAGCCCTAGTTGCCAAATTTTGCTTTCTTTACATGAAGACAGTTGTCTCTGGGCTTAAATCCAGAGTCTTTACTGCTGTGGCCCACTGGCTGCAGTCAGCCCCAGGAGCACTCCGATTGGCTCCATATAGCTCTGCACTGTTAATGTTTGATTATATTGTGCTAGATTATGTTTTCTGTTGAAACTGCCTTGTTTGCATTTTATAGCTGAAGTTTTCTAATTTAATGTATATGCCTGTATTGTGTGCCTCATAAGACCAGTAGCGATCTCAGCTCAGGCCTTTGAAACAACCCCATTCACCTTTTTATGCTAGTATTGTGTTTTAAATAGCCCTGTTATTGCTCACTCAGACTTGGAGACACATTGCCTAACATTTTGGCCTGCAACACCCCCCCGTTTAAGTCACAGTGTATTTCTTTAGCTCCATGAGCAGCCCCACCCCTCTGACTTACTTATTTAATTCTCCTTTGCCTTCTCCTTCCAGGGAGTCTGAGAGCCACAGCCATGGTTCTCTGATGATCCCGAGCTGCCAGACTGCCACCTGCTGTGCAGATGTGAAGCCACAAGACCCTCACAGAAACACAGGTATGGCATGTCCTCAGATACTGATTACCTCCAGGAGGGGAGCCCTAGCTGCCAATTTTTGCTTTTTTTCCATGAACAGAGCTGTCTCTTTGTTTAAATCCAGAGTCTTTTACTGCTGTGGCCCACTGGCCGCAGTTAGCCCCAGGAGCGCTCCAACTGGCTCCATATAGCTCTGCACTGTTAATGTTTTATTATATTGTGCTAGACTATGTTTTCTGTTGAAACTGTCTTGTTTGTATTTTATAGCTGAAGTTTTCTGATTTAATGTAAATGCCTGTGTTTTTTACACTAGTATTGTGTTTTAAATAGCCCTGTTCCTCCTCACTCAGACTTGGAGGCACATTGCCTAACATTTTGGCCTGCAACACCCCCCCCCACCCGTTTAAGCCACAGTTCATTTCTTTTTAGCTCCATGAGCAGCCCCACTCCCTCTGACTTACTTATTTAATTCTCCTTTGTCTTCTCCTTCCTGGGAGTCTGAGAGCCACAGCCATGGTTGTGATTGTTTGGGCATCCATGGCACTCCAGACATTACCTCATGGGTTTTAACCCACCTGATAGGCTAGTGATGCACATGACCCTAGATCAAATTTCTAGTATATCCAGGTCCCAGAAGCCCCCTGCTCTCCAGTTTCAAATTGTGCATCTGATCAGGCAATGAGCACACCAGGAATCCCTGTCTGCTCCATACAAGGTAGACCTTGAACCTATATGAAGGTATCATTCATCTGAGCTTTACTAGAGAAAAGAAATGCAAGCAATTTGTTTTTGCTTTGTTGTACTGCCCATCTTGGGGCTATATAGAGAATAGATGTGTAGAAGATTTGGATAGGAACAATTATCTGTCTGCATATCTCTGTTTGGTCATTTCTTTAACCTCTGCAGATTCAGAGGCAAGATTTTAGCCTGGAAGGCTTATTACAGCTTATTCCTTGTTCAGTGCCTTAAACTTCATTGTTTGTTTGTTACTGCAATGTGTTTTGGATGCCTAAAAATATTGTAAACGCCCGTGGTAACACTTTTGTTGTAAAGCTAGACAAAGTGCTTTTTCCCCAATTGAAAGGTTGTTCTCACCCTCTAAGCTTCGTTTTGTTTGTGGTTGCAAGGCTTATTTATATGTTTTGAAAAGATCGCAGACGCAGTGATATCGCGTCATTGTAATAATGGACAAGGAGTGCTTCTCCCGATTTAAAGGTTTTCTTTCAACCTCTATGGGTTGTTTATCTCTGTAAAATTCCTTTAGTCGCTTGGTTAGCGAGGAGAATCCGATGGTTGGGCCTTGAGACCTGCAGCAGCCGCCAGACCTCTACTTTATGTGGTCTCCTTTCCTCCTCACCCCACTCCCTCCCGCGCCTGCGCCTGTTGGCGTTGGTTTTACCTGCCTCCACTCTCCCAGGGCTCCTCCCTGCCCCCTGGATTCCCTGTTCTGCACAGACCGCTGGGGCTCGTGGCTCCAGCGCGATCCGCCGCTGCAGGCCAACGCGCTGGCACCGCACATTGCGCGTGGTAGGCCTCTGGCCCACCACCCCCACGTGGTTTCTGGCCCCTCCCCCGGGCCTCCTGCGGTACTCCATGCCGCCTTCCGCCCAGGCAGTCGCTCCTGGGCCTCATGCCAGGGGGAAGAGGGTAAGCGTGGGGGGGGGGAGTCTGGCACCGCAAAAAAAGGTGAGCGAGTGCCTGCGGAGAGTGTTTGCCTTCCGTGGGGGCCCTGAGTCTACGGCCAGCATTCCCCCCTTTTTCCGGGGGGGGGGCCTTGCAGTAGCCAGTCCTTTCCTGGGAGGAACCACTCCATCAAGGGCCTGTCCCTGGCAGCCCAAGTGCCTCCCATCTTGCGGCCTGGATTCGGGGGACGTCCCAGGCCTTGTTGCCCCTCAGCCATATATACCTCTCTCTCTATCTCTCTCTCTCCATTTCTTGAAGAGTCACAACTGGGGCAGTTCACCTGACCGCACCTGAGGGGTCCCTCCCACAGTGACCCCCCCAGAACACGGTCACCAAGGCACACATGTTCCTGTCTCTTCTCCTTCTGGGTCCCTCCCACAGCGACCCAGGCATTAGGAGATGGCACTCCCTGGATCACCTAAACTACTACGCCATGGGTCCCTCCCCATAGTGACCCATGTGTGCGCCTGTTCTCTGCAGCAGAACCATCTGGTAGAATCGGCCATCCCATCCCACGTCTGTGGGGTCTCTCCCCAGTGATCCCCGCACTCTGGCTAGCCTCTCAAGGGATCTATACAGAAGCCAGGCAATTGCCTGCCATTCAGTGCTGAATCACAGGGGACAAAAAAGACACCCCACAGGGCATTATACATCTCTAATCTAAGGCCTCTCTCTCTTTTCTTCTCTCCACCAGATGGTTAAAGCCAAGAATTGTTCCACTTGCAATGCCACCCTCCTACCCCAAACCCCGGGGCCCCTCTGCGCTGCCTGCCTACTCGACGACGATGACTCGTCCATGGAACAAATGCATCCCATGGGGTCCAGCAACCCAGGGACCAGTGGCCCCACATGGATGGACCCTGGCTCCCTCCTGATCCAGAATCAGCAGGCCCTGGTCACCATGATGGAAAGCCAGCAGAACTTTATGTTAAAAATAATGGAAAAACTCGAATCCCTCACCCAACACAGAGTCAGTCCAGTGATCCCGGAACCGGGCAAGGCGGGGGGGCAACCAGAGGAGCTTCCGGACCACGACGACACCTTACCGGAGAATCTCGCTAGGACGCCGAGGAGACAAGGACACCCTGAGGAGGAGGGAGGGAGAACGACCAAGATGAAGTAGAACTTCCCACTACGCCGTCCCTCACTTCAAAGTTGTGTTCCTTTGACACAGTCCCAGGGCTCATGAAGATTATCAAAACCACTATGGGGTTTGACATCGAAGAGAGTAAGCCCGAGTCGAAACTCGACCCCATGATACAACTGAAGGTGTTGAACCCCGAGACTTTCCCAGTATGCCCAGCTATTGAGGATACATAGATACATAGACAGTGTTGGCAGATAAGGGCCTATGGCCCACCCAGTCTGCCCATTTGAGCTTGTAAGTTCAGTTTATGTTTTCCTACAAGCCTGTTGCCCCTTACCCCTGACCTCCAGCATTCCTTTATGTCTATCCCATGCATTCTTAAATCCTGTGATTGTTTCAGCCCCCACCACTTCCTCTGGTGGGGTGTTCCACTTGTCCACCACCCGTTCAGTGAAGAAATTCTTCCTCATGTTTCCTCTGAATCGTCCTCCCTCCAACTTCATCTCATGCCCTCTAGTCCTAGAACATCTTTTTCTTTTAAAAATAGCGTATTCCTGCACCCTGTTCCTCCCTGTAAGATACTTGTATGTCTCTATCATATCCCTTCTCTCCCTCCTCTCCTCCAGGGAGTACATGTTCAGTTCCTTCAACCTGTCTTCATAGGACTTGTGATGCAATCCATGTACCATCTTTGTTGCCCTCCTCTGAACCTTCTCTACCCTGTCTATGTCCTTACATAGGTATGGTCTCCAGAACTGTACACTGTACTCCAGGTGGGGCCTCACTAGTATCTTGTATAGTGGAATTATGACCTCCCTTTTCCTGCTGGTGATGCCTCTGCCTATACATCCCAGCATCCTATTTGCTTTACCTGCTGCCTTGTCACACTGTTTCCCTACCTTGAGGTCATCAGAGATGATAACCCCAAGATCCCTTTCCTGCTTGGTGCATGCTATATCATCACCCCCCAACTGATATATTGTGCCAGGGTTTTTGTTTTGTGCCCCATATGCATTATCTTGCACTTCTTTGCATTGAATTTCAACTGCCAAACCCCTGACCATTCTTCAAGTTTCTGCAGGTCCCTTCTCATTCTGTCTACACCCTCTGGTGTGTCTACTCTGTTACAGAGCTTTGTGTCATTAGTGAACAGTGAAATTTCTGCCTTCTTGGTCCCTGCGCATGTCACTGATGAAGATGTTGAATAGGACTGGTCCCAGCACTGATCCCTGTGGTACCCCACTGGTCAATCTTCCTCTGTGGAGTGACAGCCATTTACCACCACCTCTGTGTCCTGCCACCCAGCCAGTTACCTACCCACCACACTACTGTCCTGCCCACACCCATATTCCCCAGTTTGTGTAATAGTCTTCTATATAGCACAGTGTCAAAGGCCTTGCTGAAGTCCAGATAGACCATGTCCACTGCCCTCCCCTGGTCTACCTCCCTGGTCACCCAGTCAAAGAGGAGGTCTTCAATAAAGAATGGCGATCCATGGAACCAGGCAGAATGCCCAACAAGAAGAACCTGGACAGAATGTATCCTGTTCAAGAGGAAAAATCTGGTGCTTGGTGTAAAGCCCCCACCATCGATCCTCAGGTAGCGGCCCTCAGCAAGAGGACAGTGCTACCATGCAGAACAACAGCCCTCAAAGATCCTATGGACAAAAAAGTGGAAGACATGCTAAAGAAGGCATTCAAAATTTAGGGCACCGCAGCAAAAGCGTCTACTACTGCCATCTATACAGCCCAAGCACAGATCCGTTGGCTCGAAGAACTTCAGGAACAAGCCAACCCAAAATCCAGGGAGGCAGAACTCTTAGAATGCACCTTAGATGCGGCAAAGTACCTGGCCGACATGGCGGTAGACACTCTGCACCTACACGCCAGGGCCACAGTTATCACCAATCGTGCCAGGAGAGCATTATGGCTAAAATTGTGGGACGCTGACAATGAATCTAAGACCTTGTTGCAGAATTTGCCTCTGGGAAGGAAGTACATGTTTGAGGAGGGGCTACAGGATTACCTGAAACAAAAGGAGGAGGGTAGAGACCTCCTCAAGAGTAAAGCTAGATACAATTACCTTCCCTCATCGAGGCAGTGATTTCAGAGTGGAAATAGGCTATACCAACCCCGCAGGGACTCAGCACAGCAAAATGGTCCATTTTGAGGCGGGGGGGCATCCCACAATCCCCGTAACCCCTATCCACAGGCCTATCATCCGTCCTCCTTCAGAGCCCGTGGGCAAAAGCTCGGGGGACGAGGCAGAAGTTACAGGGGGAAGCAACAGTGACTACGCCCTTCCAACCGCTCGCAGTCAGGGACCCTACCCACCAGTGGGGCAAAGACTCTCATTATTCTCACACCTGTGGCTCAACACAACCTCGGACAGGTGGGTCCGGGAGGTGGTCACATGGGAGTACTCCATAGAGCTGTCACGCCACCAAATCCCCCACAGATTCATATCCTCCCCAATAGCCAAAAGAAAGGTCACCCCTCACCAGGTCCAACGCATCTTGTTGGATCTAGTCCGGAACAGGGCCATCCAGCCCGTTCCCCGACACGAACAAAACCTAGGGGTCTACTCAATATTCTTCCTCGTACCCAAGAAGTCAGGAGAACTCAGACCTCTTCTAGACCTAAAACATCTCAACCAGCATGTGGTGTGTCACAGATTCAAAATGGAGACAATACGTTCAACTCTACGCAGTCTCCGGGTAGGCTACTACCTGACGTCCATAGATCTCAAGGACGCATATCTTCACATCCCTATCATTCAAAAACACAGGCAGTTCCTCCGTTTTCACATCCTAGGCCACCACTTTCAGTACCAGGCCTTACCATTCGGCCTCACATCAGCCCCAGAGTGTTCACCAAGGTCTCCATAGTCCGGTGGCCAGACTCAGAGAGCAGGGACTGGATATCATACCATACCTGGACGACTGGCTTATTTGAGCACGCCCAAGGAACAGGCCCTACAGGACACAGCGAACGCCTTACAGGTGCTCGAGGAGCACGGTTGGGTGGTCAGTCAGGAAAAGAGCCATCTCATTCCCACGCAGCAGATCAAACATCTGGGCGCTCTGATCAACTCGGCCCATGGATGGGCAAAGCTGTCCCCCTCGAGGGTCATCAACCTGATGACCCTGGCCCGTCAGATGAAGGGCCACCACCAGACGACCATGGGGTGCATAGCCCAGTTGTTAGGATGCATGGCATCATGCATAGACCTCATAACCTGGGCCAGGTGGCATATGCGCCTGCTCCAGACATACATCCTCACTCGGGGAGCACCGAACAAACACAACCTGCAGGTCACTATTCCACTACCACCATCAGTGAGACTCTCACTAGCATGGTGGACAGTGGAGTCGAACCTCACCAGGGGAGTTCCCCTGGAGGCCTCCTACACAGCCACAATAGAGACAGATGCGAGCCTGTCCGGTTGGGGGGCTTGCCTGGGAGACTCAACGGCCCAAGGTCTATGGTCACCAAGGGAATCCAAGCTGTCCATCAAAATTCTGGAGATGAGGGCAGTATACCATGCGCTCAAGGCTTTCAAACCCCTCGTACGCGGCCAGTCAGTTCTGATACGTTCCAACAATCGGGTCACAATGGCCTACATCGCAAAGCAGGGCGGTACCAGGAGCAGAGCCATGCTGAGAGAGACATCAGTCCTCAATTGAACTCAATCAAATCTCAGCCATCTAGGCGAAGTACCTCTCACAGGGAAACTCAACGTACGCATGGATTGGCTCAGCAAACAACAGGTGCACCCAGGAGAATGGCGGTTGCACCCCGATCTGTTTCGGATGATCCAAAGGGCTTGGGAACCCGTAACCATGGATCTCATGGCAACATGGAAGAACTCACAGGTCAAGGATTATTACTCGCACTTCAGGGACAGTCACTCCCAGGGAACTGACGCCCTGTCCCAGCCTTGGATTTGGGATCATGCTTATGTGTTTCCGCCTCTCCCCCTAATTCCCCAGGTACTAGCCAAAATACGAGCATCCCATCTCATCATCATCCTAGTGGCCCCGTATTGGCCACAAAGGACATGGTTCACCTCCGTTCGTGAGATGTCCATGGCCAGCCTCAGACTTCCTCACTGAGCAGACATGCTCTCCCAGGGCCCAGTAGTCCACCCGGCTCCGCGGACACTGAAGCTCACAGCCTGGCTCCTGAAAGGAGGAGACTAATGGAGGCAGGCTGCCATGATTCCGTTGTCAGTACCATATTACAGTCCAGACGGATCTCCACCACCTCCACCTACAGTAGACAATGGTCTATATTCTCAAGGTGGTGTCAAGAAAGAGGTAAGGTACCCGAGCAGGCGAACATGGCTACCATGTTGCTATTCCTACAGCAGGGAGTGGACAAGGGCCTGGTCCACTCTTCCCTGAGGGTACAACTTTCAGCTATAGGGGCGGCTACTGGGCCCATTGAGGGGCACAGTCCAGGAGCAAACCCTGACGCTCTGAGCTTCCTAAAAGCAGTGGAGATACTCTAACCAAAGATGCGACCAACTATCGCACCTTGGGATCTCCCACTGGGACTCGATTCCCTCAGCTCAGCCCCCTACGAACCACTCCAGGAGGTGGACCTATTCTGGGTTGGCCTCAAGACATGTTTCCTAGTGGCCATCTGCTCGGCCAGGTGGATCGGAGAGTTGGGGGCTCCATCGTGCTCGGAACCCTATACAGTTTTCACCCCTCAAGGAGTCCATCTTCGAACGGTACCAGCCTTTCAGCCCAAGGTGTCCACGGCATTCCACAGGGAACAGCCCATTGAGCTGCCCACCTTCCCTGCGGACACACAGCAGGGCACCCGTCCGATCCCGCATCACCTGGATGTTGGATCCACCCTCTCCATCTACATAGCCAGAATGTGGCCCCTCCGTAAGATGGAAAGGTTACTTGTCGTCGCGAAAGGCCAAAGACAAGGCATAGCAGCCTCTAAGTCCATGATCGCTGGTTGGCTAAGGAGAACCGTTCAGAATGCTTACCTAGAAAAGCAAATTATACCTTCTCAGGGTATCAGGGCCCATTCTACCAGGGCAGTCGCCACATCCTGGGCAGAAAGGGCCAAAGTGTCTTCCGAAGACATATGCAGGGCAGCTACTTGGAGTTCCCTGCACACGTTCACTAGACACTACAGACTCAAACACCTGCATGCCATCCAGCCCACTTTTGCCACACAGATCCTCCTAGCAGCAACTTCGTCCCCTCACTCATAGACCACTCTGATCCCTCCCTTGGGTACTTCACTGCTTCTTATCTACCCATGAGGTAATGTCTGGAGTGCCATGGATGCCCAACCAATCACAATGGGTGTTTACTCACCTGGTAAAGGTGATTGTGTTGGTTGGCATCCATGGCACTCCAAGGCCCTCCCATCAGAGTGCTCAGAGTGACCGGGATTGAAAGTTTTTAACCATTGACAGCCTTAGCAGGGGGGTGGAAAGAAATTGCAGTGAGAATCTACAGTCAGTCCCTACGGGATCGAGATTAGATTGCAAATAATAGGTATAATAAATTCGGCCTACTGGCCTCTGAGACTACGTCGTAGCTAGCCTTGTCTTTCATGCCATCATTTTGGTCTGCCTTGCATTGTTGTTTTTTCTTCCTTTGCATTCTTTTACTAACCTTGATTTCAGCTATGGAAGATTCAAACTGGAGAGCAGGGGCTTCTGGGACCTGGAAATACTAGAAATTTGATCTAGGGTCATGTGCATCACTAGCCTATCAGGTGTGCTAAAACCCGTGAGGTAATGTCTGGAGTGCCATGGATGCCAACCAACACAATCACCTTTACCAGGTGAGTAAACACCCATTCTCTGATGATCCCAAGCTGCCAGACTGCAACCTGCTGTGCAGGTGTGAAGCCACAAGACCCTCACAGAAACGCAGGTACGGACATGTCCTCAGAGACTGATTACCTCCAGGAGGGGAGCCCTAGCTGCCAGTTTTTGCTTTCTTTCCATGAACACAGTTGTCTCTCTGTTTAAATCCAGAGTCTTTTACTGCTGTGGCCCACTGGCCACAGTCAGCCCCAGGGGTGCTCCAATTGGCTCCATATAGCTCTGCACTGTTAATGTTTTATTATATTGTGCTAGACTATGTTTTCTGTTGAAACTGTCTTGTTTGTATTTTATAGCTCAAGTTTTCTGATTTAATGTAAATGCCTGTATTGTGTTCCTCATATGACCAGTAGCGATCTCAGCACAGGCCATGGAACCCCCCCCCTACACCTTTCTACACTAGTATTGTGTTTTAAATAGCCCCATTATTGCTCAGTCAGACTTGGAGGCACCTTTCCTAACATTTAGGTCTGCAACCCCCCCCATTTAAGCCAGTCGGCATTTCTTTTTATCTTCACAAGCAGCCCCACCCCCTCTGAGTTTCTTATTTAATTATCCTCTGCCTTCTCCTTCCAGGTAGTCAGAGAGCCACAGCCGTGGATGTCTTATGAACCTGACCTGCCAGACTACCACCCACAGTCCAGGTGTGGTCCACCAGCCCCTCACCGAAATGGAGGTATGGACTTCCCCTCAAGGACTTATTACCTCCAGGAAGGAGCCCTAGCTGCCAATTTTTGCTCTCTTTACATGAGGACAGTTGTCTGTGGGTTTAAATCCAGAGTCTTTTACTGCTGTGGCCCACTGGCCGCAGTCAGCTCCAGGAGCACTCCGATTGGTTCCATATAGCTCTGCACTGTTAATGTTTGATTATATTTTGCTAGATTATGTTTTCTGTTAAAACAATCTTGTTTGTATTTTATAGCTGAAGTTTTCTGATTTAATGTAAATGCCTGTATTGTGATCCTCCTAAGACCAGTTGCTGTCTCAGCTCAGGCCTTTGAAACCCACCCTTCAGCTTTCCACACTAGTATTGTGTTTTATATAGCCCTGTTATTATTCACTCAGACTTGGAGGTACCTTGCCTAACATTTTGGCCTGCAACCCCCCCCCCCCATTTAAGCCAGTCTGTATTTCTTTTTAGCACCATGAGCAGCCCCACTACCTCTGACTTTTTATTTAATTCTCCTCTGCCTTCTCCTTCCAGGTAGTCTGAGAGACACAGCCATCGTTCTTTGACAAATCTGACCTACCAGACTGCAACAAGCAGTCCAGGTGTGAAGCCACCAGCCCTCACAGAAACGCAGGTATGGACTTGCCCCCAGGGACTGATTACTTCAAGGAAGGGAGCCCTAGCTGCCAATTTTCTTTTTTCTTTACATGAGGACAGTTGTCTCTGGGTTTAAATCCAAAGTCTTTTACTGCTGTGGCTCACTGGCCTCAGTTAGCCCCAGGAGCACTCCAATTGGCTCCATATAGCTCTGCACTGTTAATATTTGATTATGTTGTGCTAGATTATGTTTGTATTTTATAGCTGAAGTTTTCTGATTTAATGTAAATGCCTGTATTGTGTTCCTCTTAAGAACAGTAGCGATCTCAGCTCAGGCCTTTGAAACCCCTCCTTCACCTTTTCACGCTAGTATTGTGTTTTAAATAGCCCTGTTATTGTTCACTCAGACTTGGAGGCACCTTGCCTAACATTTTGGTCTGCAACACCCCCCCAATTTAAGCCAGTCTATATTTCTTTTTAGCTCCATGAGCAGCCCCAACCCCTCTGACTTTCTTATTTAATTCTCCTCTGCATTCTCCTTCTAGATAGTCTGAGAGCCACAGCCGTGGTTCTCTGATGAACTTGACCTGCCAGACTGCCACCCACAGTCCAGGTGTGAAGCCACCAGCCCCTCGCAGAAACGCAGGTATGGACTTGCCCTCAGGGACTGATTGCCTCCAGAAAGGGAGCCCTAGCTGCCAATTTTTGCTTTCTTTACTTGAGGACAGTCGTCTCCTGGTTTAAATCCAAAGGCTTTTACTGCTGTGGCCCACTGGTTTCAGTCAGCCCCAGGAGCACTCCAATTGGCTCCATATAGCTCTGCAATGTTAATGTTTGATTATATTGTGCTAGGTTATGTTTTGTGTTAAAACTGTCTTGTTTGTATTTTATAGCTGAAGTTTTCTGATTTAATGTTAATGCCTGTATTGTGTTCCTCATAAAACCAGTAGCGATTTCAGCTCAGGCCTTTGAAACACCCCCCTTCACATTTTTATGCTAGTATTGTGTTTTAAGTAGCCCTATTCTTGCTCACTCAGACTTGGAGGCACCTGGCCTAACATTTTGGTCTGCAACACCCCTCCTGTTTAAGCCAGTCTGTATTTCTTTTTAGCTCCATGAGCAGCCCCACCCCTATGATTTTCTTATTTAATTTTCCTCTGCCTTCTCCTTCCAGGCAGTCTGAGATCCACAGCCATGGTTCTCTGACAAACCCTACCTGCCAGACTGGCACAAGCAGTTCAGGTGTGAAGCCACCAGCCCCTCACAGAAACGCATTTATGGACTTGCCCTCTGGGAATGATTACCTCCAGGAAGGGAGCCCTAGATGCCAATTTTTGCTTTCTTTACATGAGGACAGTTGTCACTGAGTTTAAATCCAAAGGCTTTTACTGCTGTGGCCCACTTGCCGCAGTCAGCCCCAGGAGCACTCCGATTGGCTCCATATAGCTCTGCACTGTTAATGTTTGATTATTTTGTGCTAGATTATGTTTTCTGTTAAAACTGTCTTGTTTGTATTTTATAGCTGAAGTTTTTTGATTTAATGTAAATTCCTGTATTGCGTTCCTCATAAGACCAGTAGCGATCTCAGCTCAGGCCTTTGAAACCCCTGTTTTCACCGGTTTACGCTAGTATTGTGTTTTAAGTTGCCCTTTAATTGCTCACTCCGACTTAGAGGCACCTTGCCTAACATTTTGGTCTGCAACTCCCCCCCATTTAAGCCAGTCTGCATTTCTTTTTAGTGCCTCAAGCAGCCCCACCACCTCTGACGTTCTTATTTAATTCTCCTCTGCCTTCTCCTTCCATGTAGTCTGAGATCCACAGGCGTGGTTCTCTGATGGACCCGACCTGCCAGGCTGCCACCCGCAGTCCAGGTGTGAAGCCACTAGCCCCTCAGAGAAACGTAAGTATATACTTGCCCTCAGAGACTGATTACTTCCAGGAAGGGAGTCCTAGCTTCCAATATTTCCTTTCTTTACATGAGGACAGTTGTCTCTGGGTTTAAATCCAGAGTCTTTTACTGCTGTGGCCCACTGGCTGCAGTCAGCGCCAGGTGCACTCCAATTGGCTCCATATAGCTCTGCACTGTCAATGTTTGATTATATTGTGCTAGATTATGTTTTACGTTAAAACTCTCTTGTTTGTATTTTATAGTTGATGTTTTCTGATTTAATTTAAATGCCTGTATTGTGTTCCTCTTAAAACCAGTAGCAATCTCAGATCAGGCCTTTGAAACCACTCTTCACCTTTTTACGCTAGTACTGTGTTTTAAATAGCCCTGTTGTTGCTCAATCAGACTTGCGGGCTCCTTGCCTAACATTTTGGTCTGCAACACCCCCCCTCATTTAAGCCAGTCTGCATTTCTTTTTAGCTCCACGAGCAGCCCCACCTCCTCTGACTTTCTTATTTAATTCTCCTCTGCCTTCTCCTTCAAGGTAGTCTGAGAGCTTCAGCCATGGTTCTCTGATGAACCCGACCTGCAAGACTGCCACCACAGTCCAGGAGTGAAGCCACCAGCCCCTCACAGAAACATGTTTACAGACTTGCTCTCAGGGACTGATTACCTGCAGGAAGGGAGCCCTAGCTGCCAACTTTTACTTTCTTTACATGAGGACAGTTTTCTCTGGGTTTAAATCCAGAGGCTTTTACTGCTGTGGCCCACAGGCCACAGTCAGCCCCAGGAGCGTTCTAATTGACTCCATATAGCTCTGCACTGTTAATGTTTGATTATATTGTGCTAGATTGTGTTTTCTGTTAAAATTGTCTAGTTTGTATTTTATAGCTGAAGTTTTTTGATTTAATGTAAATTCCTGTAATGCATTCCTCATAAGACCACTAGCGATCTCAGCTCAGGACTTTGAAACCCCCCTTCACCTTTTTACACTAGTATTGTGTTTTAAATAGCTCTGTTCTTCCTCACTCAGACTTGGAGGCACCTGACCTAACATTTTGGTCGCAACACCCCCCCCCGTTTAAGCCAGTCTGTATTTCTTTTTAGCTCCACGAGCAGCCCCACCCCCTCTGATTTTCTTATTTAATTCTCCTCTGCCTTCTCCTTCCAGGTAGCCTGAGAGCCACAGCCATGATTCTCTGACAAACCCTACCTGCCAGACTGGCACAAGCAGTCCAGGTGTGAAGCCACCAGCCCCTCACATAAACTCATTTACGGACTTACCCTTAGGGACTGATCACCTCCAGAAAGGGAGACCTAGCTGCCAATTTTTTTTTTTTACATGAGGACAGTTGTCTGTTGGTTTAAATCCTGTGTCTTTTACTGCTGTGGCCCACTGGCCGCAGTCAGCCCCAGGAGCGCTCCAATTGGGTTCATATAGCTCTGCACTGTTAATGTTTGATTATATTGCACTAGATTGTGTTTTCTGTTTAAACTGTCTAGTTTGCATTTTATAGCTGAAGTTTTTTGATTTAATGTAAATGCCTGTATTGTGTTCCTCATAAGACCAGTAGCGATCTCAGCTCAGGCCTTTGAACCCCCCCTTCACCTTTTTACACTAGTATTGTGTTTTAAATAGCCCTGTTATTGCTCACTCAGACTTGACGGTACCTTGCCTAACATTTTGGTCTGCAACACCCCCCCCTCGTTTAAGCCAGTCTGCATATCTTTTTAGCTCCACAAGTAGCCCCACCACCTCTGACTTTGTTATTTAATTCTCCTCTGCATTCTCCTTCCAGGTAGTCTGAGAGCCACAGCCGTGGTTCTCTGATGAACCCGACCTGCCATACTGCAAACCACAGTCCAGGTGTGAAGCCACCTGCCCCCTCACAGAAACACATTTACGGACTTATCCTCAGGGAATGATTACCTCCAGGAAGGGAGCCCTAGCTGCCAATTTTTGCTTTCTTTACATGAGGACAGTTGTCTCTGGGTTTAAATCCAGAGTCTTTTACTGCTGTGGCCCACTGGCCGCAATCAGACCCAGGATCACTCCAATTAGCTCCATATAGATCTGCACTGTTAATGTTTCATTACATAGTGCTTGATTATGTTTTCTGTTAAAACTGTCTAGTTTGTATTTTATTGCTGAAGTTTTTTGATTCAATGTAAATTGCTGTATTGAGTTCCTCATAAGTCCTGTAGAGATATCAGCTCAGGCCTTTGAAACCCCCATTCACATTTTTTACTCTAGTATTGTGTTTTAAATAGCCCTGTTGTTGCTCAAACAGACTTGTGGGCTCCTTGCCTAACATTTTGGTCTGCAACACCCCCCCCCCGTTTAAGCCAGTCTGTATTTCTTTTTAGCTCCATGAGCAGCCCCACCTCCTCTGACTTTCTTATTTAATTCTCCTCTGCCTTCTGCTTCCAGGTAATCTGAGAGCCACAGCCATGGTTCTCTGATGAACCTGATCTGCCAGACTGCCACCCGCAGTCCAGATGTGATGCCACCATCCCCTCACAGAAACACAGGTACAGACTTGCCCTCAGGGACTGATTACCTCCAGGAAGTGAGCTCTAGCTGCCAAGTTTTGCTTTCTTTACATGAGGACAGTTGTCTCTGTGTTTAAATCCAGGGTGTTTTACTGCTGTGGCCCACTGGCTGCAGTCAGCCCCAGAAGCACTCCGATTGGCTCCATATAGCTCTGCACTGTTAATGTTTGATTATATTGTGCTAGATTATGTTTTCTGTTCAAACTGTCTTGTTTGTATTTTATAGCTGTAGTTTTCTGATTTAATGTAAATGTCTGTATTGTGTTCCTCATAAGACCCATAGCGATCTCAGCTCAAGCCTTTGAAACCCCCTTCACCTTTTTGCTCTAGTATTGTGTTTTAAATAGCCCTGTTATTGCTCACTCTGACTTGGTGGCACCTTGCCTAACATTTTGGTCTGCAACACCCCCCTCCCATTTAAGCCAGTCTGCTTTTCTTTTTAGCTCCATGAGCAGCCCCACCCCCTCTGACTTTTTTATTTAATTCTCCTCTGCCTTCTCCTTCCAGGTAGTCTGAGAGCCACAGCCGTGGTTCTCTGATGAACCTGACCTGCCAGACTGCCACCCGCCATCCAGGTGTGAAGCCACCAGCCCCTCTTAGAAACATAGCTGCGGACTTGCCCTCAGGGACTGATTACCTCCAGGAAGGGAGCTCTAGCTGCCAATTTTTGCTTTCTTTACATGAGGACAGTTGTCTCTGGGTTTAAATCCAGAGGACCCAATATTCAAATTGTGCCAGGCTGTGGCGCAAGCCTAGGTGCAGCTCAACTTGGCTGCACAGGGGCGTGGACTGGGTGATATTCAACACAGCCGCGCCATGGCTCAGGATTGTTAAATATCTCACCCTGGCCACATGCAGTGTGCATGGCACAGTGGCACTGCACCAGCACCAGTGGCCAGATTGGAGCACGGGGATGCGCTAGTGCAAGTTCCATTGTGCTTGGCACAACAACCGTGATATTCAAAAGTCGACATGCAAATGGGGCCATAATGTATGCAATACACAAATGGGGCCATTTGCATGTCATTATGGCCTCATTTGCTTGCAGCTGCGCCAAACCCTGAAGACTTGACCCTGGCACCCTGCCAGGCAGCAGCCATCTGGGACTGATGCACCCTGCAGTGCAGCAATGTTTCCCACAGCCCAATCACGGGCTGCATTAAAAAAAAAGAATAATCCTATATCCCTGGTGGTCCAGTGGACCGCTGACCACCTGATCACTGGATTAAAATAAATGTATTGCTGAATCCTATATCCCTGGTGGTCCAGTGGACCGCTGCCCGCGCAATCGCTGGCTAAGTAAACAACTGAATTAATTCTATATCCTGGTGGTCCAGTGGACCGAAGTCTGCCCAATCATTGGCTTAAGTGTGAAATATAGCTAACCCCATATCCTAGTGGTCCAGTGGATCTGTCTGCCTGAGCAGCTGAGTTGACCAATACATAACACTATTATCTCTGGTGGTTCAGGCCCCTTCACCCGCCCACTGATCCCCACCACCCTGCCCCCGGTCATCAGTGAGCTGCAGCACCCCACCACCTGCCACCCACCACCCGCCCGACTTACATCGTCGGTAGGTCGTGTCGCCGATTGGTTCACTGCTGCGGCCTAATGGGCATGCAGTACCATACTATATTGCCATTTCTGATATGTGAATGGATCATCCGGAATGTGTAGAGGATAGTTGCGTGCGCTCATTGGCTCACGGCCAGGACCAATGGGCATACAGCCTTCCCCGACGGGTGTCAGTCAGCAGGCGGCGGGCGGCAGGCAAGGGTGTTGCTGCCCGCCACTGACCGGGAGGAGCAGGCAGTGGGATGAGTGCGGGGGGAGGGGGTCCACTGGACCACCAGGGATAATAGTGTTATTATTTTTTTAATTTAGCCCGTGCTCAGGTGGCCAGGTCCACTGGACCACCAGGGATATAGGGATTAGCTATATTTTCACACTTAAGCCCGTGATTGGGGAGACTTCAGTCCACTGGACCACCAGGGATATAGAATTAATTCCATGGTTTAGTTAGCCCGTGATCGGGCGGGCAGCGGTCCACTGGACCACCAGGGATATAGGATTAATCTATTTTTTACTGATGCCCGCAATCGGGCATGGGGGGTCACCACCATGGAGGTGCAGCCAGAGCTCAGATGGCCACCCACAGGTGGCGGCTGCCATGTTGCGTCCTGCAATGCAGCAGCTCACCTGTGGGTGGCCATCCATTGTTCCTTTTTTTTGGGATCAACTTTGTGCTGCTGCAGGTAAGGGTTGCACATGCATGGCTCTGCACATCCCGGGCTGAATATCAGGCTGTGCAGAGTATGCATGGGCATGCCCCCCCCACCTGCACCTGCATACATTGCTGATGTGCTCCGGTGCATCGGGATTTGTGCTGCCACTTTCCCTTTTGAAATATCACTAGCGCATCAGTGGGTTGCGATGAAACAACACTGTTGAGCCATGCTCAACCCTTTTGAATATCTGTGCCAGAGTATTTTACTGCTGTGGCCCACTGGCTGCAGTCAGCCCCGGGAGCACTCCGATTGGCTCCATATAGCTCTGCACTGTTAATGTTTGATTATATTGTGCTAGATTACGTTTTCTGTTAAAACCGTCTTGTTTGTATTTTATAGCTGAAGTTTTCTGATTTAATGTAAATGCCGGTATTGTGTTCCTTATAAGACCAGTAGTGATCTCAGCTCAGGCCTTTGAAACCCCCCTTCTCCTTTTTATGCTAGTATTGTGTTTTAAATAGCCCTGTTATTGCTCACTTAGACTTGGAGGCACCTTGCCTAACATTTTGGTCTGCAACACCCCCCATTTAAGCCAGTCTGTATTTCTTTTTAGCTCCATGACCAGACCCACCCCCTCTGACTTTCTTATTTAATTCTCTTCTGCCTTCTCCTTCCATGTAGTCTGAGAGCCACAGCTGTGGTTCTTTGACGAACCCGACCTTCCAGACTGCCACCTGCAGTCCAGGTGTGAAGCCACCAGCCTCTCACAGAAACTCAGGTACGGACTTGCCCTCAGGGACTGATTACCTCCAGGACGGGAGCCCTAGCTGCCAATTTTTTCACCCACCCACCAACCCCCCCGGTCCTGAGTAAATACACATAAACCCCACCCTGGATTTCTAACTCACTCTTACTGGCTATTGCCAGTCACTCCTCATTGGTTATCTAGGCCTTAATTTTCACTGGTCCCCCATCCTCCCACTGGAACCACTCATTTCCCTGGTCCTCTCAAGGAACTGTTGCAAATCCTGTATTTATTACTGGCAAAAAGAAATATCTCCATGCTAAGAATGCCATCTGTGCCTATCCTTCTCTATAGTTGCCTTATATTGCTACATTATGCTGTACCCAAAATTTTGGTTTGCAACTCGGACAAAGGCCATTTTCCCTCCTCTATCATCTACCAAGGTATAGCCTCCCACATTAGACCATGGCATCCTACTTCAGGGATGTCTCCTCTATGGTCATGCCCCTCCTCCCACCAGGCCATAACTATAGAACACGTGCAATTCCCAGTGATGGTATCGGCCCTATCAGTTTTCTTTGTTTTATCCCTAGCAAATAGCAATCCTGCCCTTAACACATCCACCGCTAAACCAATGTACGCTAGAAGGAGTAACAAAAGACTATTTAGCTGGCTAAGACACCACCTTAAAAAACTACTACTGCTTCTCCTACTCTGTTCGGGAAATGTTGAATTAAACCCAGGCCCACCAATTTCTCTGGATGCCCCTGCAGACCTCCCTCAATATAAAGGGATTAGCTTTCTCCATATCAATGTCTGTAGTTTGCTGAAGAAGATTGACTCTATACAGACCTGGGCTCTACATACATCTCCTGATTTCTTCATGATAAATGAATCCTGGCTCACACCCTTGACCCCGGACAAATCTATCAATGTATCAGGATATATCATCTACTGTTGTGATAGACCAACTAGAGGGGAAGGGGTTGCAATATATGTCAAAAGCAAATTCACAGTCACAGTCTTTGACTGTACCTCAATGGCTAAGGAATTTGAATTCCTGTCTCTAAAATTATCACTTTCCAGTGAGAAATCACTCCTTATGGCAGAATGCTACCGACCGCCGTCTGGTGGCTGGGCACTTCTGCCACACCTTCAAAACCTTCTTGACTCTGCTAATACTGAATGTATTCTAATGGGGGATTTCAATCTAAATTGGAATGATGACAGCTCTAAGAAATTGAAGGATCTATGCAATTTTAATGGTCTGTTACAAATGGCGACTGCTATAACCAGACCTAACAGAAAAAACCCTGAGCGTAGCACCCTCCTGGACCTTATGCTAGTAAACAAACCTCACAATATCTCGCATACTGGAGTATTCTTCAATGATATAAGCGACCATTGCACTTCTGCCTGCATCAGACATCCTTCCCAAATAAAAACAGCCTCTAAATTCAAGCTGAAAAGATGCCTGAAAAAGTTCTGCCAGTACACTTTCCTGAAAGATCTAAGCAACATTTGTTGGCAGTATTTCTATCTAGCCCCCACCTTTAATGAGGCATTTAACATCTTTCACAGCCTCTTACTGGGGCTAATAGACAAACACGCATCACTAAGACTGATCATATCAAAACATAAAACTCCTGGCTGGCTTTCTCCCATCCTGAAGAAAGCACTTAGAGACAGGGACTACTGGTGGAAAAAGGTGAGGAAATACCATGTGGAGGCCAATTGGTTAGCATTCTGTACCACTAGGAATGCTTATACCAAGCTAATTAGGGCAGAAGAAGCTAGGCACTTCCAAAAAGAACTAGAAGACAATAAAAAATTACTCTGCCAAATTTTGGAACATCCTCAAAGAAGTCGAAGGTCAGTCCACTGCAACACCCCTTCCAAACAAAATTGTGTCTGATGGTACTACCTATACGGATAAAGCTGATATACTAGAGAAGTTTAATAATCACTTTGCCACTGCAGAGCTTGCCTTTGACACCTCACCTATCAGCAAACTTAGTCCGGCAAGAGATTACACTGTTGGCTTCACTGATAACAACAACCATAACCAACCACATCCCACCCCCTTCAGCTTCCTCACAATTACATTCAAGCAAGTGGAGGACCTCCTCCTTTCTCTGGATACAAAAAAGAGTCCGGGTGCAGATAATATTGAACCTTACTTCCTAAAACTTGGCTATACCTATCTGACCACCCCATTACACACTAATTCAACATCTCTCTGATTCAAGGTGAACTACCTGTCTTGTGGAAAACTGCCCACATCCTACCATTATTCAAGACTGGGGATTCGAGTGATCAGAACACTTATCGGCCTATTTCTATACTATCTGTCCTCTCTAAATTACTTGAAAAAATTGTCAACATCCAACTTAGAGAACATTTGGATTCACAAAAGTTGCTGAACCCGGCTCAGTCCGGCTTCAGAGCCAAACACAGTACAGCATCGGCTCTTGCTAAAGTAACTACAGACTTACAAATAGCCTTGGACTCTAAGAAGCATGTATTTGCCCTCTTCCTTGATCTAAGTAAGGCCTTCGATACTGTGGATCATACCATCATGCTTACTTCACTGAGTAACATTGGACTTGATAGTTCTGCCATTAAATGGTTCACCAGCTACCTAACCAATAGGTTACAACAAGTCAAAGCCATAGGAGATCTGTCCCCACAAAAATCCTTGTTACGAGGAGTCCCACAAGGCTCCATCCTGGGCCCTATCCTCTTTGCAATATACATCAATAATCTGGACTCACAGCTGGGTACAGCCAATGTGCACTTATTTGCAGATGATACTGTATTCTATACCACAAATTCATCCTTGGATTTGGCCCATGAGTACTTACAGAAAGACTTTGTCACCCTCCAATACAACCTTATCACTCATAAGCTCCTCCTCAATGCCAAAAAGACTAATGCAATGATTCTCTCACCAAAGTCTACTTCCGGATGTCCACATATCACACAGATCCGAACACTCTTGGATGAACCCCTTAAAGTAGTTGATACCTTTAAATACCTAGGGCCAGATATTCAAAAGGGTTGCGCCATGTACAATAGGGTTGCGCTTGAGCAAGTCCAAAAATGCACCATTCTGCCATATTCAGCGGAAGCAGTTGCTGCCAGCAACACATGCTGAGCAACAGCTTAATGTAAATGAAGGCATGCGCAACCAGCAAGGTGGATTCACACAAAGAGCGCAATGCGACATTGAAAGGCTTGCGACGCGCGAACGTGAGCAACTGAAGGCAAGGCTATGGTGGAAATGAGCCAAAATAAAAGGGCTCAAGGAAGAGGCACAAGAACTCAGCAGGGAAGCCACATGAGGCAGGGAGACAGACAGGATAGTGGCAAACAGTGCAGGCCAGGGAGTGCACAGGAGATAAGAGGGACAAGGGAGGGTGTGTGGGGCCACAGACTGCAGAGGCCAGTAGGTGTACCCGGTGCAGTGGAGGTAACAGAGCAACAACAGCCAGGGGGGGACCACAAGCCAGGGAAATGGACAGTGCCAGCTTCCACATGGAAGCTGTAATGAGGGGGGTGAGAAGGCATGCTGCAGGGGGACGTGGTGGAAGGGTCTTCTGGGAGTACACCCCAACAGGTAGTACTCGCGCCACGCCAGCTTTGAGCTGTACATGGATGTAGAGATTGTGGCCGGTACCACCTGGAACAGGGCAATACTGAGGCGGGTCTGTGAGCTGTGCAGTGATGTGATGTTGGTACACTACCTATAGAGTCACGCCTGTCAGTGGAGACAAAGGTAACATGTGCCTGCTCACCACGGGTACCTTCCAGAGGCCGACAGGGGACACCACAGGCATAACACAGTCGGCCACGTCATGCATCCTCACCCAATTCCTCAGCGCACTGCTGCCACATGCTGCAGAGTACATCCATTTCCCCAGCACCGTGGCAGAGTGTACAGCAAACAAGCAGGAGTTCCACAGGGTAGCACATATGTCTGGCATGCTAGGGGCGATAGACTGCACCCATGTGGCTATTCGCACGCCACATGGCCCCGATGGGGCAGCATACCAAACCGGAAGGGTTTCTCGAGGTCAGCTGCCAGGTGGTGTGATGCCAGTGGACGCATCATCAATGTCTGTGCCACACCCTGGCAGAGCACATGATGTCTTCATATGGTACCAATCTGCACTGTGCCATCGATTCGACAGTGGGGACATCCCCACAGGACATCTAGTGGGTGAGTATGCATGTAGGAATTGCAAGGTTGGGGCAAGGGTGTGAAAGCCACAGGTGCCATGGTAGTGGCACACAGGGATATGGGCAATATGGACCTGTACATGATACTAATCTCCACCATCTCCACACAGGTGACAGCGGATACCCACTCCATCCCTGGCCGCTCACACCCTACCGTGACCCATGACCCCATCGCAGCAACGCTATAATGAGAGGCACATGCCTGCCTCACGAACATCATCGGAATGGGTGTTTTGGATGCTTAAGGCATGCTTCCGATGCTCAGACACCTCCGGGGTGCCCTACAGTACAGCCCCCCTCAAAGGCCTATGGGATATTCCTGGTCTGTTGTATCCTGCACAACATGGCCAAAGACTGTGGGATAGCCGTACAGGTCGAGGAGGGGACAGCGATGGGTCCCGGTGACGCCAGTGATGATGGGGATGAGCAGCCCCCTTGGACGGCGGGACCCCTGACTGATCTGGCAGGCCCAGCTGCACCAGAACACCAATCAGAGGAGCATTTTGCACGACACAGGTAAGTCAAGGGCACGTGCAACCAACACTGTCTAGGCGCAACCCACAGGCACACAGGGTAACACAGCAGGGGTGCATGATGGCAGGGAGTGTTAGGGTCCAGGCGCACAAACACACCATCAGGAAGGGTGAATAGTCATATGGACACACACACACACACACACCAGGCACAAAGCGACATGGGCAGGTACAGCAGAGTAGGAACAGACATGGCAAACACACAGATCAACGGACCACCCCCACCACCTGTACTGTCAAAGTACGTGTGTCAGATGCTGGGCACCTTTGCACCTTGTGTATAGTACAATGCAGGCATCATCATGCACACGCACTGTGGACAGCAGTCGGGTGGTGTGCAGGTGGTCCGTGTCGTCGTGTTGGCAGGGCACCCATCAGTGCACTGCCCACCATGACACACATTGCACACAGGGCAGCATCAGACAGGGCCCGCATTGGGAGACAGGTCACTCAGGTGGCACTGTGCCACAGTCACCTCGGATGTGTGGGCAGTCCCACCATGTCCCAGCAGCACTGGCAGGCTGATCATGGGCCACATGGGGTGGCACCGATGGACCACCAGGGGTCCCACTGTGCGATCATGACCTTGTCCGCACAGGGTGTAGCAGTGGCTTCTAACATACCTGCACCAGGTGTGCTCGGATGCCCACAGCAGAACCCAGTCAACAGTCTGGGTGTCGCATGACACCTGGAATGGGGTGTGGAGAGCGTTGTGTGGTGCGATAGGCACCTGACTGTGTGCCCAATGCAGCCACGACAGAGATCACTGCCTGTCAGCTTTGTCAATGGGCAGTCACATCCGCCTGCAGTCTGACTATCTCTGCAAGGATCAATGCATTGTCCCTGCTGTTCCACTTCACAGCCACGCACAGTGCCTCCACGCACATTGCAACCCGCATTTGCTGCTTTCACTGATGCCCGCAGCAGGCGTGGTGTGCTTCGTCCAATGGGTCCAGTGCCACATCGGCATTCCCTGTCCCACAGGGTATGGAAGGGCCTGATGCTCAACACCCTTGAGGGTGGGCGCTGCTTCACCAGGACCAGGTGTGGGAAGTCAACAGGTGGTGTGTATGTGCACCGCTCTGGACCCTGTACTCCCAGATCTGGTGGGTGACTGCTGCTGCTGCCCTCCAACTGCTGTGCCCCAGGGACCACTCGTTCCACTGCTGTGGCTGCAACAGTGCCAGAGACCTGCACAGCCACCGGTGCTGCCCCACCTGTGCTGACAGGTGCAGCCTGGGACTGTGCTGATGTGCTGGCACACATGTTGGAACCAGCTAGGTCCAAGGACATGTGCTGGCCTGCTGTGTGTCTGTTATGAGACACACACATGTTACTGCCCATTGCAGTCTTTGCATCATCAATGGTGCAGGTTCGTGCAACAGCCACAGTCACAGTGTGCTGGCATGCTCGCATGCCAGACTGCTGAGACACAGGCTTGTGCACCCCCACACCTGACTCCACCGGTACAGAGGTGGCAGCCAGGTGTGCATGTTGTGCAGCATGCTGGCTGGAGCAGAGGTGGATGGACCTCCACCAACACTAGCAGGTCTTCCACACTGCATGGTCCCACCACCACCATCCCCTGCAGACGAACAGGATCTGTAACAGAAGTGAGAACATGTTAGTGCATGTGATCAACCTCTCCCCAACACCACCACCACATGTCATACCGCAGTGATGGGCTTCCACCGGTCTGGAATCCAACTCCTGGTACACCTCTATAGCACTATGCTGCATTGATGCAGCCAGACGGTCCTCCGCCGGGTCGGGTTTCCATATCTCTGGTTGGCCACCGCCTGTGGCAGCGCATGCCACCCTGAGGGCTGCCACCTTCTCTTGGACCCGCCTCTGGTCTGTCCCCATCTTTTTCTGTACTTCCTGCATGGAGCGCCGTGGCTTCCATGCAGGTTTACTGCACAGGCTATCCCTCCCATGCAGCAGCACGGGCCTGAGGGTGCCCCTGCCGTCTACTCAGTAGTGGCTCTCTTCCAGGTAGGCCTGGAAGAGTGCCTCTGTCTCTGACTTGGTGAAGTTGGGCCTCTCTTCGCCCCATCTTCATCCTCACCTGGTCTTTGCTCGGCCGTGTCGGTCTGTATGGGTGGAAGTGGACACCGTCACTGTGCAGTCTACAGCGTTATCCCATGACCATTGCCCAGACATCACACAGCTTGCAACTCACCTCTCACCTGCAGTAGCCGCGACCTGGCCAGCCGAGTCCACTGTCACATATTTATAGCGCAATGCATGCAAATTAGAGTGGAGCAATTGTAATGAGATGCAAATCACGCCACCACGCCTTTGAATAGCTGATCAGATGGTTTGCATGTGTCGGCTGAATATCGCGCCGCAAGAAGCCAGTGCACACGGTTGAGCCGGTGGAGCCAATGGCGCTTTTCGTGACTGCGTAGTACACCGCATTGCGCATGCCCAGGTAGCTTACGCAGGCATCTGCCGCGCTGATGACATGCTGTGCATGATCAGCAATTCCGTAAACGGCCACCATTGTGCCAGTGGCGCTACAGCACTGGTCACCAAATGGCGCTGTGGCACAACTGCACAATAGTCCACTGTGGCACTGGCACGCAGGTGACCGATCGTGCAGGACGTGTAGATGTTCGATGGCACTGTGTGTGGCCTTGCGCCACTGACCCATGACCTTGTGCCCGACCTTTACCCCCTGGCGCTATACGTCTGGCATGTGTACAGCTGTATCGTGCTGTTCGGTGACAGAGCGATGTGGTCCGACAGCGCTGTACGAACAGCGCTATAGGGACTCATGGAGTTGTATTGCACAACATTTCAACGTGGGGTTGCTGCGCTGCAGAGCGCCATATTGCCACTGTATAACTCTGGAATGGCATGCAGGAGAGCTCGACAGTGGGGGGCCTTGGAGCTGGCAAACCTGGTGGCTGTGGTGGAGCCACACCATGGGACACTGTTTGGGGGAGTGCCCCTGCAGATGGCATGCACCCATGTGTGGCAGCAGGTGGCAACTGCCCTAGAGCAGGCCACTGGGTGGAGGAGGACTCCTGAGCAGTGCAGACACCGCTATAGTGACCTGCAAAGGAGGGAGCGTGCTCTGCTGGAGCGCCTCAGGTCTCGTGCCAGGAAGGGCATTGTGCCTAGGCCAGGTGGGTGTGCTGTGTATGCACCGGTATTGTCCACATGGGTGACACTGTGTAATGTGACCTGCGCATGGGGGTGGGTTGGGCTACAGTTTGCTGTGAAGGTGTTTGCAGGTGTGTGCTGTTTGGGTCTGGTTGTGTGGGCAGGCACACTCAATGGGGCAAGGGGCTGTCTGCTTTGGGATCTCACTGATGTGTTTCTCTTCATTTGTCTCCCACAGGCGTGGAGGAGCGGAGGCAGGCCCAGGCTGAGGCATGGGATGGTGGTGCCGGGGTGGCTGGCAGAGGTGGTGTGCCACAGCCACAGCAGCAGCAGCAGCCGCAGCTGCAGCAGCACCAGCAGCAGCAGCTTGATGAGGGTGAGTGTCATTACATCATGGATGCTATTGCATGCTGGGGGCACGGCCACCGTCCATGGACTACACTACCATGCACGCAACATGTGACAGTCATCACTGTCCAGTGGCACTGCATGTGTGTGTGTGCGTCACTGGTGGTCCATGCATGCACTGGGCACATGGCTGTGGCACTAGCATCCCACCATGTAGCCACGTCACTGGGCAGCCTTGGTTGTGCTGTGATGGACATGGGCGGTGTGTGAGTGCAGTGGTACACATGGCTGTTGCTGCCTGGTTGGGCATGTCTTGTGCACGGTCACTGTGGGTGGGTGCAGTCCATCACAGGAGCGGGGCACTTGGCTGTATGCCATGCATGATGGGTGGGATTCAGGGATGTGGACAGTCACAGCCATTTACTCTGATCCCTTGTCCTAGGTATCCAGATCCTGCGTCACATAGAGCAAGCACTGCAGAGGCTCACACAGGTGGCCATGGATTCTCATGCCATCCTTCTGGACATGCAGCGGCATGGGATACAGCGCCGGAGGAGGCCCCGGGCACAGCACCAGGTGGAAGGAGGGCAGGCTGCCATCGCACACCCCACCTTCCCTCTCCCAGTTGTTCACCCCTGCCCCTTACCCACCCCTACCTTATACCCATACCCCCACCCCTGCTTTGTATATATACATAGTTGCTTTGTTGTTCCTGTTATTCTTATTCATTACATTTATATTTTGATATGAATACTGTTGTGGTCTCTGATTTGCAGCTGGCTATTGGTACTCAGTTGCAGTGGTGTGCATGGCATCTGGGGTGGTATGGTCATGGGTATGTGTGCGTGTGTGTGGGGTGGTGTCTCTGGTGTGGTGTGGCTTCACTCAGTATTGCCGTGTGCTGCCACCCACTGCTGGGTGCTCATGGTGGGTTTGGCTTGATAGTTCTGTGGTTCACGAGGTTGCAGTGTGCTGGGGGGCCTGGGGGTTCCTGCAGTGCTGGTCACTGCTCATGGGTGGTGTCTTGGGGTCACAGTGCAGGGTGTGCTGTGCACAGGGGGGCTGCTGTACACTGGGGTGGTCCGCCCCTTTGTGTGGCAGTCTCAGCTTGCCAGTGGGTGTGCTGCAGTAACATGGCGGGATGTGCTTTCTTTGCTTGTCCCCATGGTCCGGTGGCTTTCCATCCCTCCCCCAGTTATGCTGTGCTTGGGGTGTGGGGGTACATTGTTGGTTCTGTAGTGTGTCCCTGTGCCCATCTGTGGCATGGGTGGTGGGCCCCTGCCTACCTCCCTGGTTGTGCAGTTCCATTGCTCTGCTGCTGGGGGTCTCTTTGCTTGTGCTATGGAGCCTCTGGACTGCTCAGCTGGGCTGCCTTTGTTGCGCTATGGCGCATCATCTCTGCTCAGCTTCCCCTTCCTGGTTGTGCTATGGCACAGGTTGTGCGATATTCAGACGTTGGCTGGTTGCGCAATTTGTCTTGCTCCATGTTTGAATATCGCATGTATTGCGCTTATGAGCAATTGACTTGTGCTTGCTCCTGCTGTTGCGCACTTTTTGGGCACAGTTTGAATATCCGGCCCACAGTGTTCTGGCTGGATAACAAGCTCAACTTTCTGTGCCACTTAAATGAAACCTCGAAGAAACTAAGACAGCGATTAGGTTTATTCTATCGCATTAAACACTTACTTATGTTAGAAGCCAGAATGACACTAGTACAAACTACATTCCTACCTATACTGGACTACGCTGACTTCCTTTACAGTCATTGCCCATCAATGATGCTAAACTGGACACCCTTTACCACCGGGCTTTAAGATTTATCCTAAATCTACCCCATGGTACACATCACTGTTGTCTATACTAGGTTTCAGGATGGACCTCACTCTCAACTAGGAGAAATAGGAATGCTCTCCTCTGGTTTTTTAAAGCATTATCTGATAATTTCCCTGCATACATCTTGAACCTTTTCAAATGGGCTAAAGGTTCCTGTGGCCTGAGACTCTTCTCCATAATCTGCTTCCAGATTGAGAGAGGGAAAACTACCCTTGGCTTGGCAGCAATCAACTTCTCACTTCCATCACTTTGGAACACTATACAAGACTCATTAAAATTATCCTCACTTTAAAGCATTTTCACATTCAAAGCTCTATTAATGGATTATCTGAAGGAATAATGCAACTGTTTCAGATGCCTATGACCCCTAAGTCCCGGGTGCCACTCTCAAATCCTATGCCTAAGTATCTCATCCACCCTACATTCCTAACAACAGAAACCTAGGACCTACAAGCCTAGTTCCCTTAATCCGAGATGGCCCTGCCTATTCTCTATCTTTTACCTATTCTGGCCTCCCTCTTGGCTGCCTACTCTTTCACCCCAGTTCCTACCCTATTCCTTAATACCTCCTTATTTTTTATCATTTAGGCATGAACTCTTACTTAGCGGAGACTATATGGGATTGTTGTCTCTTCTCATTCCAGTAAAGCTTATCATTATGTACCTTTGCATGTTAATTATGTTGACCGGTATGTATAGGCCAATATTGACCAGCACCTCCACAATTTTTTTTGCACCGCTGTCCACCATAATTGTAATCTCATGATGTGTACTGTATTGTATTAATACCCAGGACCACCTTGAAAATGAGCTAGCTCAATGGTGTTTATGCCTGGTTAAATAAAGTGATTGATTGATTTATTGATTATTAATCTGACATTCAAGTGTATGGAATTTTTTTCAGTGGCAGCCTGAGCTCTACTATCCTTGCTTGAAAAATCAAGAATTTCTCTTATGGACACATCACTTGTGGAACTGGCATTCCTAATTTCTGCTTTGTGCCTCATGAAAGCACCATTATTGGTCAATCCATGATAACCCCTGTACTGTAACTACCCAGGAACAAGATTACATTGATATTGACCCTGACTATCTGGATGCTATATACTGCTATACACCAATCTTTAACTTGCATAATGATCCTCTCACCCTGAATATCAAATCCCTATTAGAAAAGACACTCATCTGATACATATCAGTAATACTTTTCAGAAAGCTGAACAAACCATAAAATATTTGATATATGATGATGATTTACATCTTGTTTTAGCCGATACTCTGTTAGAGATTTCTTTTAAAGCCTTTGTTATTCTACAGGCTATTTTGGCTTTTATTCTTATTACCATTTGCTGTTTGTTCTCTGTCCTCAGGCAACATCGAAGACAGCTCCACCTTCTATATGCTGCCCAATCCACCAAGTTTTATCCTAACTCATGATCTTGAGTTGTCAGTTTAGTAGGCAACAAGGGGGGATATGTAGACCTGCTCACCCCCACAATCCTACATTTAGTGCTTCTTATGGTGCACATACATTTATTCCTGATGGCCCCTATGCACTATTGGGGTGGGGGTATGCAGAATCTGTATGTACCCACCTGAATAGCTGTGCACCCATGGACTGGTGTGCACTGGGGGCATTCACGACTGCAGTCCACCTGTCCTTGGCCCCAACCTCCCCGTTTTACAGGACTCTGCAGAGTGGCCAGGGGTGGGGACGTGGACCAGGCCAGGCATCCAATCCCATGCCTGGACCAGGGCACAGAGTGATTAACCTCTGCAGCAGGGTGCACAATGGCAGCATGCCCAAGGGAAGACCAATGGCCAGCAGTAGAGGTGGTGAGAGGAGGGCAATGCTGTCAGCCCTCCTATGTTGCAGCCCCAGAGTTGGTTGCAGAGGCAGGGTGGGGCACTGTAAACCACATCTTGCCTGAGTGGAAAGGGGTGGGGGTTGACTGGTTCAGGGAGGCAGCATCCATGGGCCAGTGCCTGTGTGGGTATGGTGGGGGGGTGCCAGATAGATGCAACACACTGATGTGTGCTAGGTTGCACCAGGTGGCCAAGGGGTGGTTCAGTAGCAATGGTCCCATTGGCGTAGTAGGCAAACTGCCCCATCTGGGCAGTGCACAATAGTGTGCACAGGGTGCGTAGAGGGTTTATGGCAGGGTTCTCTCTGCCATACCCTGCACCCTCCTCCACACCCCTGCAGCCAGCACTGCACTCCTTAGTGCATGGTGCATAATGCTGGCTTGCCCCTCACCCACCCTGGCACATTGCTCTTCACGCGACCAGAGGATCAGGCACATAGGTGCTGCATGCCCCCACTTAGTACATACCACATGGGGGGGTGTGTAGGATGTGGAGTGACTGCATGCCTCAGATATGCATGTGTAGCCACTCTGCTCCAATAGTGCACAGGGCCTGATGTATTTAGTAGAGTAGGATATAGTGTAATACTATATAGTGCAGAGTAGAGCATTGTTATGTATAGAAATCCATCCTTTTCAAAATGCTGTTGTAACACAGTTCAAAAGTCATGGAATGTGATTGTACCCTTGTGTGGCTGAACAGTATTTTAAAACCTCTAGAGACTGCACATTTCAGTTTCATTGTGAAAGAGAAAAAAACACATTTCACATAATACTATGTACTATAAAAAATACAGGATGAGCAACTTTATGCATAGCCAGTGTGTTCTGCCACCTTGGGGTCCTGATTCCCACGGACCACTTGAGCTTCACTCTTGAGGTCAGAAGGAATAAGAACACCTCTGTGGCAGAACACACTGGCTGTGCATAATTGCCCATCCAGTATTCTCTATGTAATATAATGTGCATATGATTGTGGCACGGACTGGTGGTAAAGATCAGATTCCAACAGGGCTATGTGCTAGTAACCTCTGGCCCTAACAGTATTAGCATTGCTTATGCAGGCCTTATGGTACAGTTATTTTCTTTGCTGCGCAGATGTCATTATTTTGCTAACCAAGCACCTTTTGTATTGTAACCAAAAACTAGTTTTAGCACGTTTTACTCTTATCAGAGAGTACGTGCAGACAACGTGATGAGCTAACCATCCTCTGTGCCGACCTTCCACCAATGAGGTTTCCATATTTTGTGATTTTACCTTATTTGGCAGACTGTTATCTAGTAATGTACATTTATTATCATGGAGTATAAGAATGATACTAATGCTGTATTTTGCTGAGTTCGAATCCAATTTTGGAGTGGCATCTAGATGTCTGGGGTCCTGTTGCTGGCTACCAGCAGGTATATGCTGTGTTTTGTGTTTTCTGGTAATAAATGAGTTATTCCTACCGTATATCTGGCTCTGTGTCATGCTTCGCCATCAGGTGCAGAACAATTCTGCTAACAGTGGGAAAGTCATATAAGTGTAAACTGAGCTCTCTGACATGTTAGAAAGTGACTCCAGGCATGCGCATCAGTGGTAGACACTGATGCATATGCCTGGAGTCATAGCTTTAGTTTTCAAAGTCATTTTTTAACATGTCAGACCACTTGGTTTTCAGTTATAGGACTTTTCCACCTTCAGGAGCAAGGATCCTTTCAACATGTACTGTTATCTTAATTTCCCACAAAAATGAAGTAGCTGTGCATGCATGAGTTTAATGACATCTTTGCTCCATGCTCATGGCAGGAACGTGCATCTGGATCAGGAACCATGTGAAAAGGTGGACCGCTCAGGTTACTATTTTCATTACAGTTTAAAAAAAAAAGGCAGTATATAAAAATTGGGGGCCCAGTGTTACATTGTTGAACAGTGTAAAGGCTACAGGCATCATAGCAAGGGACATCTTAAAAACTGTCAAAAAGCTGACAGTTTTCCTTGAAAGGCATAAACCTCCCTTGTATATGTCTATATAGAGTAACGTAAGAAAGATGCCATTAGTTTAAAAGAAGCAGCAAAACTAATCTGGTGTAAGAAATAAAGTGAGAACTGAAAATCCTTAAGAATATAGATATAAAAACACCTTAAAAACTGAAGCTGAGATGAGAAAGATAAGTGGTTCAAAATAGGCTGTATGAGGGATACATGACAACAAGGAACCAAGGCACCCATATTCAGAACAAGCTGTGAGCACTGCAAACCAATTAGCACTGCATGTGAGATTGTGCACGATTGACTCAGGGGCAATATTTAGTGTTTTTGTTTGTCTCTTTATCTTCCTCATCAGAACCCCCCCGCCCCAGGTCTGACCCTCCCAGCCATGTCACCCATTTCCTGTGGTCTTACCTTCCATCCCACACTTTTTCCATGGTCCCCCCCCCCCATGGTGAGGTCAGCCTGATGGCCACAGTATGGATCCTCAGCTGGGGGAGTGCCACATCTCCAGTGCTGGGCCTGAGCAGTGTTAGACTGTCACCCTATCAGTTGGAATTATTTTCTCCTTTGGTTTTCCCTCTTAACACAGAGTACATGCAGTGCTGTCCAGTACATTACTGTGTACACTCATGCATGTAGGACATTGATGGTCACCACTCCTCTGCCCCTTGTTCAGGTATCCCTGGCTCTTTGCCTCAGTCATCACCAGGGGCCAAGCTTGTGCTGAGCTTTGTACCATTCCCTCTGCAGAGCATCTCGTGCTTGATCCTGCTCCCCTCTGGTCAACCCTGCAATGTCCCCAGGGTCTCCCAAACTTGGATCATCATTGCCACAAGTGGTAGCCCTACCACTGTGTCGACAGGCCACCTACAATATTCAGTTAGCGCACACTGACCATAGTGTGCAGTCTGAATATGGGGCTGTGTATGCATGGCTCATGGTGACAATGCACTTTGCTAACACTGCCCACTACTGCAATATGTCCTGCAGGAAGTGAATGGAGATAGCAAGTCCCAAATGAGATAGCACCAGTGTTCCTGTGAACCATATTCAGCCAGAACATGTTAATAAGCCAATACGGCATGCAAGGTGCTAAGGACCATTTGCATGCCTATTATAGGGTTATTAGCATGCTCTACAATGCTGCTGTGCACAAATGCATGGCAGCATTGTGTGGAGCTGTGTGACCCCCCATCCCCACTGCTGATGCAGGCGTACAGATATTTATATGCACAGTATAATGTTGGTGGGTATTAGGCATAGGATGTGTTTGGTGTTGCACAGTTGTCATTTACTGAACTACCAGTATCAATCAGAATCCTGATGTTCTCTAATAGCATGTCCAGATATTAGTAAACTTACACTGGTGTTCAGTGGTCTCCCTCCTCCCATCTCCCCAGTTCCCGAATGGCCAATGTGGAAGGGTGCCTGGTATTTGTGTTTATATGCTCAGTGTTTTCTAAAAAGTCTACTGCAGTAGCATATTTCTCTTTTCTCTGCTTTTTCTCTTTCTGTTTCTGTAGTGCCCCATTTTCAGGTTGGCCACCTGAGCGCAAAATGAGTGCTTCTTTACTGTATTCTTTTTCTAGCAGTCTAGTGCTTTTATTTTTTCCTTTCTGCTCTGCATAGGAACAAATACCAGCCTTTCCTTGTCTCATTCACTGAGGTACAGTGTGTTTCAAAATCATAGCTTAAGCACAGGAACTTGAGCTGGAGTTGCTCTAACCTGCACATGAGACCGTGGGTGTAGCTGCTGGTCTTAATATGTTTTGTGTTTGTTTAAGAAAGCACTGCTCCCAGACTATTAAATAAAGCACACTTTTTAGAGTTTAGAGCATGAAGTTTACAGCACGAAGCACCTTACTGGGCAGTCAGAATTCAGAAGTTGTGTACTCCATGCTGTGAGACTGCTAAATATTACACACTCTGAGACACTGTGTGTGGCAGTCTGCAATATTATCCCCAAAGTTCATGCTGTCTGTGGTTTTGGTTACTTTTTATTTTAGGGTTGCTCTCATTGTAAAACAAACAGCCCTTCACACTATTAGAACCTGAAGTTCACTCCTACCTGAAAACACAGGGACTGGGTGTGGTGCTCACACTGAGGCTGTTGTTTCCGCTGTCTCCTTAGGCCCTTTCCTTCACTTAGTTATAGTTGGAGGAAGGGGAGGAGCCACCTGTTCCTGGAGCAAAGCTGTTTACCTGTTATATTGTTTTGTTTTATGAACTTTAACATTAGCAAACATGTATAAAGGTAATTCATTCAGTTGAGCTCATGGTATTAAAATAATAAAATGATTATGGGCTTTTTGCTGTAATAGTTGGTTTGAGGGAGGAGTCAGCAATAGTCACATGTTTGTGCTTTACTATAAATGAGATTTCCTTTCTGGGAGACCTCAGATTCATCTTGGGATCAGCCGGTTACTGACCTCCCCCCTCCTCCCCCTCCCTCCCTCCCCTTTGGTCTGCTCCTTTCTAGACCTGTAGCCAAGTGTATGTGCTGGTGAGGTGACTATTGCTGCCTATACCTCAAGAAAGCAGGAGCTGAATACTATTTGATGTTGTTTTTGTTCATTTTGTATTTTATTTGCTGAAATACAGTTGATTTTGACGGCTTTTTAAGTTCTTTTTTTTTGTCTGCAATAAATTTCTGGTCTGGCAATTGCCTTTCCAACACCTTACATCTCTGTGTCAGTGTCCATCAATACACCCACAAACCACAACAGCCAACAGAGCCCCTTCCCATCACATCCACTTAGGACCCTCCACCCCTACCCCCTGACCTCCACTTACCAAAGCTGCCACCCACTTTATGAGATTGCATCTGTTTCAGCCCCTCTGCTCACCACTTAGCCATCTTCTAATGTTTTTTATTTGCTTACTTTGTACGCTTTAGCCTGGATATTCAAAAGGGTTGCACATGGCGCAACCCACCAATGCGCCCCGGCACAATATTCAATGGGGCAAGTTGCGCTGCGCAACTTCCGATGCCCCTTAGTGCATCAGTAATGTATGCGGCGTAAGTGCGGGGGCATGCCCATGCATATGCAGCACATCCCGATATTCAGCCCAGTATGTGCGGCTCATATGCTGGCACAACTCCACCTTGCACCGCTCAGGGGGGAGCAAAGTTGTGCCTGGTAAAACCAGGAACAAATCCTGGCCACCCACAGGTAAGCTGCCATATTGCAGGGTGCAACATGGCAGCCGCCAGCCATGGGTGGCCACCCACCCACCCAGACCACTGTCCACAAGCTCCCTGCCCAAGGAGCTTTGTGCCCCCCCCATCGCCGGATCGCAGACATAAGTACATGATATCCCTCATGGTCCACTGGACTGTACTCTATCACTCGATCATGGGCATAAGTACATGATATTCCTGGTGGTTCAGTGGACCGCTCTCCATTGTCCGATCATGGGCATAAGTAAATGATATCCCTGGTGGTCCAGTGGAACCCCCCCCAGTGCCCAATCACGGGTGGAAATAGCGAAAGACACTCTGGTGGACCAGTGGTACCCCCCTCCCCACCGCCACTGTGGTCTCCACCACCCAGCACCCCCAATCAGCGGCGGCAGCAGCACCCATCCACATGCTGCCGGCCACCCACCAACTGACACTGTGATACGGTCTGTCGCCTATTGGTCCACTGCGTGGGGCAATGGGCATCGCAGACCATACAGTACTATACAGACCCAATATGTGAATGAGCGCATTCATTCACATATCGGTCTTAATAATAGTACAGTATGGTCTGCGCCCGCAGCCTACAGTGGACCAATAAATAGTTTGTGCTATGCTCAATCGAATGGCAGGCGGCCGCTGACTGAGAGGTGCTGAGTGGCCGAGACCTCAGTGAGCTGGTGACAAGTGCTGGTCACCAGGTGTCTTTTGCTATTTCCACCCATGATCGGGTGCTGGGGGGGTCCACTGGACCACCAGGGATATCATGTAAAAATACCCACGATCGGGCAATGGATAGCGGTCCACTGGATGACTAGGGATTTCATATACATATGCCCATGATTGGGCAATGGAGAGTGGTCCACTGGCCCACCAGGGATTTCTTTTACTTATGCTCATGATTGGGTGAAAGGGAGTGGGGACCGCCATGGGACTGCAGGGCGTCGGTCCCCAATGGCTGCAGCCTGGCAGGGTGCCAAATGCAGGTGGCCGGGGACCGGCACACCACATGCAAATGGAGCCATAATCACATGCTAATGGCCCATTTGTGCCTTGAATGCATAATGGCCTCATTTGCATGCCCAGTGCTGAATATCGCAGTTGATGCGCCTAGCTCAACTGCACTTGTGCAGGTGCATCCCCCTGTTCCTCTTCTGTCACTGTGCCGTGTGCAGTGTGTGTGCCCTCAGTGCCATATTCAATGGTGCTCAGCCATGGTGCAGCACCATTGAAAATCACCTGGTCCATGCCCTAGCACAGCCCAGTTGCGTTGTGCCCAGGCTTGTACCCTTCCCTGGCGCAGTCTGAATATCCAGGCCCTTGTGTACTTAAACCCTAATGTTTGCAGTAATGTAGTGTTTTTCAATGAATTTCCCTTTTTTGCTATAGCAGAATCATATCCTCATTTGCACAGGTCCTTTTGGGATCTGCATCAAATAGAATTAACAGAATAGTGGACATATTTTCAAGCCCTGCATCACCAACCACCTAACAAGTGAAACCCAACAGTGTCTTAGCACTTGGAGTTGCACTGTTACACTTATCATCCTAGCATAAATAATAAGTAAAAGATTTTTTACCAGGGTCCTGGGAATCCTGGGGGATCCTGAGGAAACATTCAGTTGTACCTGGAAATAAGACTAGTCATTGGGTCACAAAGGTTCTGCAGCTCTTTAACAAATATAGGACAAACAAGGTAGTATTAAAATGGGTTGGCTGGGAGGCACCAGTAAGCACAGCAGTGACCCAGATTCATAAATGGACTGTGGTTGCTCATGAAGGCCAGTGTGGGGCAGGTGGAAAGGATTCAGCATTTCTTGGACCATTATACTCTTCCAGGAAGGGGCCATGTTGGTCCACTCATTGACTGCCACCAAGGTAATATGGAATGACCAACTGTTGCACACCCTACAACATGGACAGTTTGCCAGACTGCCTAACTGGCTGAGAATTAAGGTGGGGGCTGACAGCTCCCCACCTCCTTGCCTCACAATGGGAGGAGTCCATGTGAGATAACAAAGGTACCAGATAAGTCCCTGGGATAGTGTGAGCTGTGCAGGTGGTGGCAGTAGGGGGCCTGTTGGTGGTGCAGCTTCTGCAGTAACTGCTCATTCACCCTTTTTTCATAATGTTTCATGCCAAATCAGTTCTCCCAACACAGAGCATGGCCCTATCAGGCATCAACACACATGTTAATGTCAGCCCCTCATGAAGGAAGGCTCCATGGACCACCACAAGATGTTTCCTGTGCCAGGGCTTAAAATTCACTTTCGTGTCATGGGGGATACACCCCAGGTCTTACTAGTAAGGGGATTATTAAATTCAAGGGGCACAATGATTCAGTGGTTGGGAGAAAAAAAAACATAGCTGATTTTCAGGCAGGACACTGTGTCATCCCTCCCCAGGCTGGAAGCTGTGTCTCACTGCAGTGACATTCCCCCCAGCCTTGATCCATCAAGCTGGATCAATGAGCTCACTCCTGAACTCATCTCACTGGCACAGGAAAGCAATGCACTACCCAGTGGGCCAATCACCAGCTCTGCACACAACATTTCTTTATAACTCCTTTTTTTCATGGTGTGTTCACCCCAAATTTTCAAAATAGTCTTTTTCTGCTGCCCTCCTGAACATGATAGACATCATTTGTAAAATACTAGTTAAAACAACCCCCACCCAGAAGTTCAATAGGCAACATCCCCCCAAAGTTGGGTTTTAATTTCCCAGACAGTCAGCCATAGTCTAATAATGTGTACAGTAATATAGCTGAATCTCCAACACTGCTTACACCCAGTGTCCTTGTCCTCAATCTCCCAGAATAACCACTGGGTAGGTTGCCATGAGAAAGAAATCTCTGATGTCCAGTGACACCTCCCCTCCTGCCTTCAGCTGATCCATCTCAAATGTTCCCTGTTGTCCTATGCCAGTTACACATCATCCAGGGTCAAAAGTAATTTCAAGTGTCCAGTGGCACACCCCACCTTCAACCATCAGTGACAAGCACTTCCTGGTATCCAGTGCCCCTGCCCTTACCCCAGTTTGCAGGATACTTAGTTGCTATCATAAAAAAAAATTGTAAAAACAAATATGCAACATTCAGCAACCAGCCCAACAGCACAACAGTCCAATACCATTTACAATGCTGGGGACCCAGAGTCCATGGTGCCAGAGGGCTGACAGGAAGAGGAGGAGGATTATGCATCCCACAGGATGATCAGGAGGTTGATTGAATCTTCAATGACAGCACCTCTAAGGGAAATGTACAGAGCTGAGATCTACAGAGTGGCAGTCAAGACACACAGGCCATAGCTGCAAAACATGCTCGTTGAATGCATATGTGGTAAGTTGATGCTAATGTCTAAGTGTGGAGAGGGAACATGGGAAAAGCCAGATACAACACAGGATGATGATCCCTGTCCGGTGGAGACACTGGGGCCCTACAGCAACCTCCTTCCCACACACACACACACACACACAGCATAAAGACCTGCTCCTTCACCAAAATAAGTCTCTGGGAGGTGCCACCCAAACATCCTCACTATGGGGGTTCAATCACAGTGGTAGTAGGAAAGCTAGTGTCTGGGGTTCTGATCAATGAGGGATATTATGTCCTCCTTAAATGTAACCCCCTTGCAAATGGGGTTCCTAAAAGCTTCCTCGGAGCTTAGGTAAATGCTCCGTGCCTGGTTGGTGTTCGGCGTTAAAGCCGCTTAAATGTGTTACACCAGTGAGCGCTTTTGAAGCCTCCATGTGCCGTCTCTTTAAGGGCTGCCTGTTGCAGCTGAAATTAACTGACTTAGAGGGGGGCTATGGGTTGTATGCCCGAGTTCCACCAGTCCACTGAAAAAATAACTCCCTTCTGCCATCGCTAGTGGTGCAGAGGGAGTACTGTTGGAAAATGCGATTGTTTGCTGGAAATAACGTGGGGTAATAGTAATAATGCAACTGTTCTAACCTGCCTTCCTTTGCAGCACAAGACTGTGTCGACTGCCTCCTCCATGTTGGACCCGAACTGCTGAATGGGACCAATCAGTGCCTTGGAACCATACAGGGCTGACTGACCAATAGCGGGACTGCTTGTTTTTGGGAAAGGCATTATGGGCTGTGGCACTTTTTTGCACCACTAAAGGCAAGAGGAAATGACTGGCATGTGCAGCCAGCCAATGAAAGTGGGTAGCGTCCGGAACTGAAGGGAGAGCCCCTTGCTGTTGGGGGAGAGATGCGTTGTGGCTGAGGTGAGGAGAGGAGCTCTGTTGCTTCTGCGCTGTGGGAGTGTTCGCGCGGTAAGCACGTGAAGGCCTGAAGTGGCCGTTTTTGCCCCTTGTGAGAGTTCAGACTAAATCTGCCAGCATGCGGTCGGAGGAGGCTGGTCTCAGCCCAGCTACCTACCAGGCTCAACCTGAAGGGACTGGAGAGAATTGCTGAGTCGCGCTCAGTCCATCCGTGAAGTTGAAGCTGCCGTTTGCTGCCTGAGTTCTCCTGCTAGTTCGTAAAAGCCTGCAAGCAGCTGCCTGGTATGGTACCCCTCTGTTGTTTGCCATATAAATGTGTGAGGAGGCTGGTGAAGTTCAGGCTCAGCCCTGCGAGTGTTGAAGGAATCAGAATTTGCTGGAATTTGTGAGTACTGAATCAGGGTAGCTCCCTGTCTAGTGTGCAACAGTGTTTTCAATCGTATGAACCCATCTCTAGCTGCAAAATTAAATCCGCTGCCTACTCTGAGTTCTCAGGATCGTAACTGTTATCTGTGTCAAGGACCCCATTCAGCTGCCACGTGTGAACTAGCCGTTAGGGCTTGGGTACCCTGGGACGGTAAAGACTAGGTTTAGGCCTGTGCACAGAGCCCTAGGTAGATAAGTAGAGTGATAAGCTAATCAACCTGATTCCCCCTGTCCTTGTTATTCCTCCCCTAAATAAATCAGATTGTTCTTTGTGCAACTACACCCAGCTATTGTGTACATCACTGGTGAACTGCTGCCTGGTGGCTGCATTATAACTGTGCCTTATTTTACAGGGGGTCTCCGGAGGGAGTGGAGAGATATTAGCCAGGGGGTGAGTGTATTGGTGAAAAGTGTTATTTGTATACCATGTGAGCCACTAGGGGGACGAACGGGGGGGTTGCAGTAACCCAAAGGGCTGTGACCGAGGCAATCTCGACAATATTGACCCTGACCTCTGGGTGGAGGCACCTGTCGATGGATCTGGGCCCCTTACCCTGTCTCTGTGGGGGCAGGCAGGGGTACTAGCCTTAAGGGTAGCGCCCCTGGGGGCTTACAAATTGGAGGCACCGCTGGGATCAGAGTCCCCTAGTGGCCAAGTGGGGAAGCACATAAGAAATGGAAAAAATGGAAGGGGATATGCTGGGAAGAATTAAACTGGGACCCATCAAGACCATGGTACACAGACTGATGGGTTGGGGTGAAGCCTAAGAGCTAGACTCTCAGAAAATTGTACTATTGTTAGATGTGCCATTGGGAACTCCAACTGCTGACATTATTTCTGCTACACAGCGAGTAAAATGTTTGGGTAAAGTGGAAGTAAAAGGACGTATGGCTGATCTGCTTGACCAGACACTGCAGGTGTTACTTCTATGCAGTGTGGCTATTGACCCTGAGAAGGTACCTCCTGTGATTTATCCGGAGGGTGCTTCCCAGGGATGGAGGCTAATCCATATTCAGAGTGGGTCAGTCACCCCTGAGGGGTCTCCTCAAATGAGCAGTTTTAAAGACAAACTGCTTAAATTGTTGGCCGTGGAGGGGAGAACTACCCAGGAGTTGCTACAAGCCTTAGATTTGTCCAGTGATGTTACCCCTCAGGGCTCCCCGGGTACCTCCCCTTGCCCACCCAAGAGTTCTGTGCTGGCTTCTGCCCTTGGTAGTCCCACCCATACAGCTTGATTCCACCGTGTTAAAACTTTTCTCTGGTACGGTGCCGGTGCCTCCTGGGGAGGATGACCTGGAGGCTTGGATGGACTATGCCACCCCTTTAGTTCAGGAATGGCAATGTTCTGAGGGGGTGAAAAGGAAGAGGCTGAAGGAGAGTTTGCGGGGTCCTGCTTTAGAAGCTATTAGATTCTTTGGGGCCACCCGTCCGGAAGCCACTGCTGCAGAGTATCTCTCTGCTTTGGAAGGGGTTTTTGGGAGTACAGGGACTGGTGAAGACTTATTATGGAAATTCAGGTCTGCTAAGCAGTGGAGAAATGAAAAACTATCCGCTTTTGTCACTAGAGTGGAGCGGGTCTTGCAGAAGGCCTATAGAAAAGGGGGAATCACTGCTGCAGCCCTGAATCAGGTTCGATTAGAACATGTTTTAAAATCTGCCAGATTTTCTAGTGTAATGCTGCTGAAACTTAAGTTACATGATCAGCGGGCCACCCCGCCTGAATATTGTCAATTAATGAGGGAAATTAGGGAGGTGAAGACTGATGAAGAGGGGTGGTAAACCCTAGTGGGACCCCTGAGCCTAATACCCCTGAGGAGAATGGCCTGTCCAGAGGGTCTGAGGGATCCCCCAATTTTCCAGGTACTGTGGGAAAGCAAGTTATTTCCTCCGACCCCCATGTAGAGAGTGAATTGAGGGCCGAGGTCAGGAATTTACGGGAACTGGTGAGGGGACTTGAAGCAATCTACCATGTACCCTATTAGGACCGGGGCCCCTGAGTCTGGTAGAAGCCCAGGCCCTGGCCAAAGAGAGCTCTCTCACCCCTCTCAGAGCCCCCCGCAGAATAGTGACCCCCGGGACCCCAAGTTCTGTTACAGTTGCGGGGAAGATGGGCATTTCCAACCCGAGTGCCAGAGGCCCGAGAATTTAAGGAAAGTTAACAACAGACTGATCGCCTGACATCGCCAGGCCCAGTCTCAGGCTCCCAGGAAAAGTTTCGTGACTCAGGCCCATGCCCAGGCGACTATCAATGCTGTGGCCCCCAACTGGTCTGATGTGGTCGGGCCTTCAATGGAGACCCCAGTGCGGGTAAATGGAATTCCCACTCGACCTGTATTAGACAGTGGCTCTCAGGTAACCATCATGTTTCAGGACTGGTACCAGGCACATTTACCTGAGGTGCCCCTGCAACCCTTGAACGGTCTACATGTGTGGGAGTTGAGCGACAAGGCCTATCCATATTTGGGGTACATCTGCATCTGGGTATCTTTCTCTGCAACTGTGGCCGGAGTGGATGAGCAGGTGGAGACCCTAGCTTTAGTTTGCCCACCCACTGGACTGTATGATGGGGTGCCGTTGTTGATTGGGACGAATGCTCACATGTTCGGACGATTGGCTCAATTGTGTTCAGAAAAACAAGCCTTCCAGACCGGGTGAGCTTTCATCATACCTGCTGTAATTCAATGGGCAAGTGCCACTCCGAAGAAGACTAGTCCAGAGGAACCTGAAGACCCGGTGGGTGTGGTGTGGAAGAAGGATCCGGCCCCGGTGATACTTGCCCCTGAATGCCCAATGTGTCCTGCATGGAGAAGTACGACTAAAAACTGATGTTAAGAATAAGCTGTTGATGTTGGATGCGCCTGTGGAGGGAAGATTACCTGAGGGCTGTTGGTCAAACCCAGCATCTTGCCAGCTAGAGCTCATGCTTACGTTAAGAGGGTGATGGTTCAAGTGCGTAATGTGTCTGACAAAGAGGTTCAAATAAGAAGAGAGTGCATCTTGGCAAGCGTACATTGTGCAGATACTGCAGTACTGCCCCACAGCAAGGGTTCCAGGACAGAGGATAGAGTTACTACTGATTTGTTCGACTTCGGTGACTCCCCGCTGCCAGTTGAGTGGAAACAAAGGGTCAGTGAGAGGCTTGCCAATAGATACCAGGTTTTCTCCCTGAAAGAGTGGGATGTGGGATGTGTACAAGGGGCTGAGCATCACATTTGGCTGCATGATGAAAGGCCTTTCCGAGAGAGATCCCGGCGCTTGACCCCCGCTGATATGAATGATGTAAGGCGGCATCTACAAGAAATGTTGGCTGCTGGCATAATACAAGAGTCCAGGAGTCCCTATGCCTCCCCCATAGTAGTAGTAAGGAAAAAGAATGGGGCAGTTCGGATGTGTGTAGACTATCGCACTTTGAATCGGCGGACCATTCCGGACCAGTATACCATGCCACGCATACAGGATGCCTTGGATTGTTTAAATGGTAGCAAGTGGTTCTCTGTGTTGGATCTTCGAAGTGGATTCTACCAGATCCCGATGGCCCCAGATGACCGGGAGAAGACTGCCTTCATTTGCCCCCTGGGCTTCTATGAGTTTGTCTGGATGCCTCAAGGGATCTCGGGTGCCCCAGCTACTTTTCAGCGCCTGATGGAATGGGCTGTGGGGGACATGAATCTACTCCAATGTCTGGTCTATTTGGATGACGTCATAGTGTTTGGCCGATCGTTGGAAGAGCATGAGCAAGGATTATTCAAGGTCTTGGATCAGTTGGAGGATTTCGGCCTCAAGCTGTCCATTGACAAGTGTCAATTCTTCCAGACTTCAGTGAAGTATGTGGGCCATATAGTGTCCACTGAGGGCATAGAGACTGACCCTAGCAAAGTGGAGGCATTGACCACTTGGCCTCAACCCAGGAATTTGAAAGAGCTGCAACGATTCTTGGGGTTCTGCAGATACTATAGGCGGTTTGTTAAAGACTATTCACGGGTGATTCGCCCCTTCTCAACCTCACTCAGGGGTATCCACCTACTCACAAAAGGTATAAGAAGGGTGTGCACGCTGACACAGAAAATAAGTATTTCTGGTCGAACGATATGTTCGGGGATCGTTGGACTCCTGAGTGTGAGGAAGCTTTTTACGACATCATATATCAACTTACCCATGCCCCAGTGCTGGCCTATGCTGACCCGGCCAAGCCTTACATTCTTCATACCAATGCCAGTCTACAAGGATTGGGGGCTGTGTTATACCAGGAGCACTTGAATGGGTTGAGACCGGTAGTGTTTGCCAGCCGAAGTCTGACGCCTTCAGAAAAAATTTTTCCAGTGCACAGACTACAGTTTTTGGCTCTGAAATGGGCCATTGTTGATCAGTTTCATGACTACTTGTATGGTGCCAAGATATTGGTAAAGACTGATAACAACCCTCTGACTTATGTACAGACCTCTGCCAAGTTGGATGCCACTGGCCATAGGTGGCTCTCTGCCTTGGCCACCTATGACTATGCTGTGGAATACCGGGCGGGCCTGAACCATATAGATGCGGACACTCTCTCTCGGAGGCCTGTGCCACAGACTGATTGGGTCAGGTTGTCTGAACCTGACATAAGAGCTCTCTGCCAGAAATTTGACAAAGAGGAACAGGTGTCTCCTGACACGGTGGATTGTGTGGTAGATTGTTTGGGGGGCCATCTGAAACTGCATACCTGCTGCCTACTGTCATTTCTCTGCATTAGACACTAGCTCCCTGCCACAAGTCAACAATTATAGTCTCCAACAGGCTCAATCCTGTGACCCTATGATAAGAATGGCTGTGGAGGGTTTGCGGGCCGGGAGGGATGTATCCAAGTTACGTTCCACTGATCTAAGGACCACCTTGTTGTATAAAGAAGTATAAAGAAGGGCCCAAATTGAAGCTGGTCAACCAACTACTATATAGAGAGACTGTGCCTAAGGAGGGCCGGGTAAACAAACAGCAACTGGTGCTGCCATCAGCTTTTAAAGAACTAGTCCTACGGTCCTTGCATAATCAAATGGGGCATCTCAGCATAGACCGAACACTTGATCTGGTATGGGCTCGATTCTATTGGCCAAAAATGAGTACGGATGTAGAGCAATATGTCAAGACCTGTAGTCGCTGTTTGCAAAGAAAAGCTTTGCCCCAGAGAACTGCTCCCCTGGTCAACATTACCACTAGTGCCCCTATGGAACTGGTCTGTATTGATTTCTTAAGTTTAGAGCCTGATCTGAAAAGTGTCAGCAACATATTGGTGGTCACTGATCATTTCACCCAGTATGCACAGGCTTTCCCGACCAAAGTTCAGAAAGCAACCACGGTGGCTAAGATACTGGTTGAGAACTTTTTCGTCCACTATGGGGCACCGCAGAGGATCCATTCCGACCAGGGAAGGGACTTTGAGAGCCATTTGATTAAAGAAATGCTGTCTTTGTGGGAATTACAAAAGTCACGAACCACCCCCTACCACCCTCAGGGAGACCCTCAGCCTGAGAGGTTCAACCGTACATTGCTTGATATGTTGGGCACATTGCAGCCAAAGGATAAGCCGAGATGGAGCCAGCAGATTAGCAACCTAGTTCACGCCTACAACTGTACAAAAAGTGATGCCACAGGATTTTCCCCATACCGACTGATGTTCGGGAGAGAGGCTAGACTGCCAGTGGATGTGTGTTTTGGGGTTTCCCCTGATGGGGTGCAAGCCAAGAACCATCTACAGTACGTGAAAAAATGAAGGCCCAATTGAACCATGAAAAAGCAAATGGGGAACCGGCACCTGTTTTAAAACATGTAATGCTCTGTTAGCTCTATTATAGCTCTCCTTTAAAAGACTGACAGCCGAGAGTGCTAATATGGTACAAATAATTTTAATAATGCATAAAAATGCAAAAAAACTCACTTAAAAATGGCACAAGGAAACTGAAGGAGTTCATGAATGGCTAAAGTCCATAAAGTTCCTTAAATCCAAGAAAACGCCATGTAATCCAAAACACAAACGGCTGTATGTCCCGAACAGGTATGAGCAAAGGCTGAGGGTCGCTTCCAGCTGACGTCACCTGACGCGTTTTGCTCATAGCTTTTTCAAAGGCTGACATCCAAAAGTATACATCTGTATTTAAACTGTACCCTTAAAGGGAAATCACCCATATTTTACTCAATACAAATAACTATATACAAAACATCATATAATCAAATATAACAAACAAGTAAAAAAGAAAATAATCAAAACTGTGCTAAGTATTCATTTTACAGCACCAGTAAACAGATGCACAACTTACTGCTGGAAATATTCCGCATAACAACAAATGATATCTTTATCCAGTAGGTCATAGTGTAATCTGTGCACTGCTGAAAGATAGAAGAAAAAAGACATAGATGTTAGATAGAAAAACACCAAAAATTAAAAATAACTTATTTTTTATACTTCAAAAAAGGCCGAATCTCAATCCTCTCATTTAAACCTGGTGTGTACATTGCTCTCATAGCAAATATCCAGTATTGTTCTCTACGTTGAAGGAGGTTATCAAAATCCCCCCCTCTTTTTGTCAGCATAGGTTTTTCAATAGCTGTAAACACAAACCTGTGTGCACCCTTGTCACTTGCTCTTAATAAAAGCTACGAGCGACACGCGTCAGGTGACGTCAGCTGGAAGCAACCCTCAGCCTTTGCTCATACCTGTTCGGGACATACAGCCATTTGTGTTTTGGATTACATGGCGTTTTCTTGGATTTAAGGAACTTTATGGACTTTATGGACTTTAGCCATTCATGAACTCCTTCAGTTTCCTTGTGCCATTTTTAAGTGAGTTTTTTTGCATTTTTATGCATCATTAAAATTATTTGTACCATATTAGCACTCTCGGCTGTCAGTCTTTTAAAGGAGAGCTATAATAGAGCTAACAGAGCATTACATGTTTTAAAGCAGGTGCCGGTTCCCCGTTTGCTTTTTCTTGACTTTTTCTGAACCGAGCACTGCTTGCTTCCCTGTGCAGTCTTTTTTTCTTGCTTTACATTTGACTCTCATAAGGACTGGCACGGGTTGTTAAATTGTAAAAAACGAGCTCTCCTGACTTTATTTGAGCGAAGTTAGCGCTTCTGCTTCATACGTGTCAATTAATGTCTGAGACATGGCAGGGTCAGCGCGCTGAGGGCTCTCGCTCCTTAACTGAACTGATTTTGAAAAATACAGCAAATACAACGAGCTTTACAAAACTATTAAATAGTACCACAGTATCATCAGGACCAATTAACAGCCGGCAGGCTTTTATAGCCTTTGAGAAGACCGCATGCAAACTTAAGCAGTTACACTGGGAAGAAATATCGCTGAAGGCTTATTTAGAAGTTAAACGTATTCCCAGAGGCTTAAGGATTTTAAAGAATCCAACCTGTGGTCAGAAGAGAGATGGCTTTTTAGAGAAGTGGGGCCAAATAAGTGAAAAGGCCAGTCGTAAATACATTGAATTAATTTTAACAGAGAATGCTTTGATCCAGTCTGAAATTGAAGCCGATTTAAAAAACCAAGAAGAAGAATTATACTCTTTCAGTGGTGCACCTTTGTTTTCTCAACAACTGGACAGTTTTACTGAAAATATATATAAGTATGATGAGAAAATTAAAAATATTAAAAAGTCTAAATTTGAGAGAGACGAAAAGGATTATCTGAATGATAAGGTGTTTAATTGGTCTGCACAAACACTGTTATTAATACAAATACACACAGTTCACTACAAGCTGAAGAACAACTGGCTTACATAACCGCAACTGCAGACGAACAAGATCAGGATCGTTTTTTAGGAGAAGAAGAGGAACCATGTGCTATTCCGGGGGTTCAGCCACCTTCTGTCCCATGGAGAAGTCAAAGAATAAGGAGACAAGATGTGGAGACAAACGTACCAGGAGAGGCGGTAGAAAGAGGAGGCCGAAGAGGAACACCGCGGAGAGGTTGGAGAAGGAGACGAAGACAGGGGTGATTTCTGTAATTAACATCTCAAGTTACCAACTGAGTGAAACTGAAACTGCCATTTTAAACAGGGGTCTCTCCTTCACTCCAACACAGAGATTTAATTATTTTGAGACAGTGTTGGACCTCCATAGACTGGTACGTAATTTGGGACTGAAAGCCTTCTTTTCGGGGGTCAAGATCCTGTGAACAATGGAATTGGAAATTCTGAGATGCATATTTCCTCTGATAATGTAAAATTGTTTAAACTGGTCTCTGATTTTTGTCCCTCACTGTCTTCTGCACTTCAAATGTTTTTAAAATGTTGTGAGGAAGATTTGAGGCTTCTAAATAGAGCTATAGATTTACATTATTATCATAATTTAAGCAGAATTGAACAGGAAGCCTTGGTAGGTCTGGGGAGGAATACAGCCATTACAATAAAAGCAGCAGATAAAGGGGGTGCTGTTGTGATCATGGACACGACTAAATATGATTATGAAGTTTTGAGACAACTTTCAGACAGAACTTATTATGAAAAATTAAAGTCTGATAATACATTGCTTTTTAAAAAGAACATCGATGCTTATTTAAAGCAAATAAAAGATGTAGGACTGATTTCTGATAAGGTCCACAAGTTTCTAACTGTTGAGTGTCCAACTAGGTCCACATTTTATGTATTGCCTAAAATTCATAAGGACTTGATGAATCCACCTGGGAGGCCGATTGTGTCAGGTAACAATAGTTTGACTGAACCACTAGCAAAATTTGTGGATTCCTTTTTAGTCAATATTGTTCAGGAACAGGTACCAGCCTATATAAAAGACACTAGTGACATTTTGTCAGTATTAGAGGACTTGGCCATAGAGGAAAAGAGTATTCTGGTAACACTTGATGTTACATGCCTATATTCGAACATTCCGCACAAGGAAGGCCTGGAAGCCTTAGAATTTTACTTGGATGTACGGTCGGTGAAAGAACCACCAACAGAAGTGTTAATTCAACTGACTAAGTTTATACTAGAATACAATACTTTTTTCTATAGGAATGATTTTTATTTACAGAAAATGGGTACGGCCATGAGTGCAAGTATGGCACCAAATTATGCAAATCTATACATGGCAAAATGGGAACTTGACACAATTAGGAACCCTAATAATCCCTTTCTACACAAAATTGATCTGTGGAGACGTTTTATTGATGATGTTATTATGGTGTGGAAAGGGAGTCAGGAGCAACTGTTTGAATTTGTGAAATATCTAGAAAATAGTAATGAGCATTTGCGGTTTACTACTAATTTTAGTTATACTGAAATTAATTTTTTGGATTTAAGAATTTATAAAGATGGAATAGGTGGTGTGAAGACAGATCTTTACACTAAACAATCAGATCACAATACTATTTTACTGGCAAATAGTTGTCACCCTAGGCATGTTATTAATGCTATACCTAAAGGTCAGTATATTCGCACAAAAAGAAACTGGTGTGATATACAGGAATATGACAAGAGGGCGAAAGAACTGACTGTTAAATTACAAAGTAGAGAGTATAGCAGTAATATACTGGAAAAAGCTAAATGTGCAGTTGATGGAATAGCAAGGGAAGATTTATTGATTGGAAAACATCGGGTTAATGACAGTGACCCTCAGACCACTCTAGTCACTACCTATAGCCCCCAATCAGGAGAAATAGCCAAGATAATTAGGAAACATTGGCATTTAGTCCGTTTGGACACTAATTTACTCCATACTAGTGTTGGGGATCCATGTGTAGTGTTTAGAAGGGGAAAAAACATTAAAGACTTAGTGGTACACTCTGTACAACCAATTGTGGAAAAATCAAATAATTGGTTAGATAAACCAGTGGAGGAGTGCAATAGATGTGGTCACTGTAAATATTGTTCGTGGGTAAAAACCACTAAAACCTTTAAAAATCATGCAACAGGAACTGACATTAAGATAAAGGGCTTTGTCACATGTCGTACTTCAGAAGTGATAAACATTGCAGAATGTTCCTGTAATAGTTTCTACATTGGTAAAACAAAACGTCCCTTTAAAATACGTATAGGTGAACATGCTAGGTCCATTTTAAATGGTGATGAAAAGAATGCCTTAGCTCTTCATATATTAAGAGCAAGTGACAAGGGTGCACACAGGTTTGTGTTTACAGCTATTGAAAAACCTATGCTGACAAAAAGAGGGGTGGATTTTGATAACCTCCTTCTATGTAGGGAACAATACTGGATATTTGCTATGAGAGCAATGTACACACCAGGTTTAAATGAGAGGATTGAGATTCGGCCTTTTTTGAAGTATAGAAAATAAGTTATTTTTAATTTTTGTTCTTTTTCTATCTAACATCTATGTCTTTTTTCTTCTATCTTTCAGCAGTGCACAGATTACACTATGACCTACTGGATAAAGGTATCATTTGTTGTTATGCGGAATATTTCCAGCAGTAAGTTGTGCATCTGTTTACTGGTGCTATATAATGAATACTTAGCACAGTTTTGATTATTTTCTTTTTTACTTGTTTGTTATATTTGATTATATGATGTTTTGTATATAGTTATTTGTATTGAGTAAAATATGGGTGATTTCCCTTTAAGGGTACAGTTTAAATACAGATGTATACTTTTGGATGTCAGCCTTTGAAAAAGCTACGAGCGAAACTCATCAGGTGACGTCAGCAGGAAGCGACCCTCAGCCTTTGCTCATACCTGTTCAGGACATACAGCCGTTTTGTTTTGGATTACATGGCGTTTTTTTGGATTTAAGGAACTTTATGGACTTTATGGACTTTAGCCATTCATGAACTCCTTCAGTTTCCTTGTGCCATTTTTAAGTGAGTTTTTTAGCATTTTTATGCATCATTAAAATTATTTGTACCATATTAGCACTCTCGGCTGTCAGTCTTATAAAGGAGAACTATAATAGAGCTAACAGAGCATTACATGTTTTAAAGCAGGTGCTGGTTCCCCGTTTGCTTTTTCTTAACTTTTTCTGAACCGAGCACTGCTTGCTTCCCTGTGCAGTCTTTTTTTGTTGCTTTCCAATTGAACCATGCCTATCAACTGGCCCAGACCATGGCTGCTAAACAAAACCTGGCCAACAAAGAGAGATATGATAAAAAAGTGAAAGCGATGGAGCTAAAAGAAGGGGACAGAGTGTTACTGAGAAATCTTGGACTGCGTGGGAAACACAAAATTGCTGATAGATGGCATCACCTCCCCCACATTGTTGTAGTAAAATTGACAGATCTACCTGTATATAAAGTGCGGCCTGAAAACAATTCCAAAGATGTAAAAACTATACATAGAAATCATCTGCTGCCAATCGGGCAAATCCTGATTGAAGCTGAATCTCCCAATGCCCCCCCAGGCATGTGACTAGATCTGATGCCCGGAAAAGCACCAAACCCATTGATTCTTCAACAGACCCACCTAGAGGGCCTCGCCCACTATCTGCAGAAGGGAATGATCAATCATTAGTGTCAGAAGACGACGAAGATGATAATGAATACTATCCCTCTTATGAACTAAGTCAGTTATTTCGGGGCAATCCCCTTGTTAACTCTGGAGATGAGGCTGGGCCTTTTGGACTGCCTGAGCCCCCAGTTTTGTCTCTGGGACCCATGTCTTCAGAGCCTGAATTGAGTAACAGCAATGCCCAGGGGGTGGGATCCTTGAGCATGATTGAACTGTCTGGTCTGGCTGCATTATCTGATTTTTCAGAGGAAGAGAGTAAAATAGGGGAGCAAACAAGTGATGTGCCAGACCCAGAAGAATATTTTGAATGCCCTGATGGTCCCTCACTGGTGTCTAGACAGCCCACAGCTGAGTCCAGTGGGGTGGGTCTGAGGACAGAAAGTCAGGCCCCCAGTAGTACTATGAGCACTGAGCTTGTTTCCCCCATAGAAATCCCTGTTCCTAATGTCACTGAAACTGAACTGGAGTCAGGGCCTGGTTCAGGATCTCTCGAGACTCCTAGGCGATCCAGCCGACAAATACAGCCAGTAATAAAGTTGAGCTATAAGTCTCTGGGTCAGCCAGTGGACTTGTCCTTGAATGTGGTCTATAAAGGGGTGTACGTGTCCCTGAGTTCCTTGCCTAAGTTAGCTTTGGGGGATAACTCCAGACTGTTAGTATTACCTTTTGAGTGTGGTGCCCCTGATTTAGGTAACCCACCAGTAACTGAAAGTGAGGGTTTCCCCCGTCTCGGTGCTGTAAATAGGGACTAACAACCTGAGTAAAAGGGGGACAAGAGCTGTGTGTATAATGTTATACAAATCATAATGCAATGTGAATGTAATATTCAGATATGTAATGCTAAGTGTGATGTAGTGTCAGTTAGGCTGTGTGCCTTCAAGTAACTTAAGGGTAATTACTTGGTGCGGACGCCAAGTTTTTCCAGGCCAGGGAGAGTGTAACCCCCTTGCAAATGGGGGTGCCTAAAAGCTTCCTTGGAGCTTAGGTAAATGCTCCGTGCCTGGTTGGTGTTCGGCGCTAAAGCCGCTTAAATGTGTTACACCAGTGAGCGCTTTTGAAGCCTCCATGTGCCGTCTCTTTAAGGGCTGCCTGTTGCAGCTGAAATTAACTGACTTAGAGGGGGGATATGGGTTGTATGCCTGAGTCCTGCCAGTCCACTGAAAAAATAACTCCCTTCTGCCATCGCTAGTGGTGCAGAGGGAGTACTGTTGGAAAATGCGATTGTTTGCTGGAAATAACGTAGGGTAATAGTAATAATGCAGCTGTTCTAACCTGCCTTCCTTTGCAGCACAAGACTGTGTCAACTGCCTCCTCCATGTTGGACCCGAACTGCTGAATGGGACCAATCAGTGCCTTGGGACCATACAGGGCTGACTGACCAATAGCGGGACCACTTGTTTTTGGGAAAGGCATTATGGGCTATGGCACTTTTTTGCACCACTAAAGGCAAGAGGAAATGACTGGCATGTGCAGCCAGCCAATGAAAGTGGGTAGCGTCTGAACTGAAGGGAGAGCCCTTTGCTGTTGGGGGAGAGATGCGTTGTGGCTGAGGTGAGGAGAGGAGCTCTGTTGCTTCGCTGTGGGAGTGTTCGCGCGGGAAGCACGTGAAGGCCTGAAGTGGCCGTTTTTGCCCCTTGTGAGAGTTCAGACTAAATCTACCGGCGTGCAGTCGGAGGAGGCTGGTTTCAGCCCAGCTACCTACCAGGCTGAACCTGAAGGCACTGGAGAGAATTGTTGAGTCACGCTCGGTCCATCCATGAAGTTGAAGCTGCCGTTTGCTGCCTGAGTTCTTCTGCTAGTTCGTAAAAGCCTGCAAGCAGCTGCCTGGTATGGTACCCCTATGTTGTTTGCCATATAAATGTGTGAGGAGGCTGGTGAAGTTCAGGCTCAGCCCTGCAAGTGCTGAAGGAATCAGAATTTGCTGGAATTTGTGAGTACTGAATCAGGGTAGCTCCCTGCCTAGTGTGCAACAGTGTTTTCAATCATATGAACCCATCTCTAGCTGCAAAATTAAATCCGCTGCCTACTCTGAGTTCTCAGGATCGTAACTGTTATCTGTGTCAAGGACCCCAATCAGCTGCCACGTGTGAACTAGCCGTTAGAGCTTGGGTACCCTGGGACAGTAAAGACTAGGTTTAGGCCTGTGCACAGAGCCCTAGATAGATAAGTAGAGTGATAAGCTAATCAACCTGATTCCCCCTGTCCTTGTTATTCCTCCCCTAAATAAATCAGATTGTTCTTTGTGCAACTACACCCTGGCTATTGTGTACATCACTGGTGAACTGCTGCCTGGTGGCTGCATTATAACTGTGCCTTATTTTACAGGGGGTCTCCGGAGGGAGTGGAGAGATATTAGCCAGGGGGTGAGTGTATTGGTGAAAAGTGTTATTTGTATACCGTGTGAGCCACTAGGGGGACGAACGGGGGGTTGCAGTAACCCAGAGGGCTGTGACCAAGGCAATCTCGACAATATTGACCCCGACCTCTGGGTGGAGGCACCCGTCGACAGATCTGGGCCCCTTACCCTGTCTCTGTGGGGGCAGGCAGGGGTAGTAGCCTTAAGGGTAGCGCCCTTGGGGGTTACATAAATATCACAGAAGCACTCTGAACTGATATGACTGATGTAACATTGAGTTCTTACTTGCATTCATTGTTTTTTACTTGTGTTATTTGGTTCTATTGTAAATATCTCTGTATGCATTGTACCATTTGACCCAGAGCTAACCAGGTCCATTTTGTAAATGAGCTTGCTCAATGATGTTCACCCTGGATAAATAAAGATTTTGATTGATTGATTGATTTATTGAGCAATGGACATGGGTGGAAAGTCAGGGCTGTACTGTAGAAATGGTAATTTAATTTTTTTTAAAAAGAATGCAACATTCACTAAGTAAATTAATCTTTTTAATGCAACTGGAGCTCTAGTAGTGCAGCAGTGAGAAATCTTAAGAACTACCGTAGATATAAAAAGTTAAAATTACAAAACAGTACAATAATGTATCAATATTTTGGTAAAGACTTCCCAATGAAACAGTAAAACATTCTTATTCCACACAGATAAAAAATGTGTTTTTTTACTGTACTGTTTAGAGGTGCTTCTGTAGTTGCTGTAGAAAATGTTGCCTTCCTGCACTCACACTGATGGAGCCAGTTCTGTCACCACATCAGACAGAGTAAAAAAAAGAACAGATCATGCAGCCAGAAAGAATAAATCAGAAAAAATTCAATTTTAAATCCTGCAATCTGTTTAAAAAATGTCCCAAGGTCTTTTTAAACAAATTGCGGCAGTTAGGAGATTTCTCTGCTTTTTACCCATGTGTAATTCAGTCCTACATTCATCACTCCCCCAACAGACACAAATAAGAATAAGAGCTCAGTCAGTACTGTGCATACCATTTACCAATAAGTCACCCAGCATTTCCTCTCACCAGCCTTGGCACTGCTGCTCCAGCTACACAAGCAGTTCCAGGTCCCCAGTCCCATATCATTTGTACACTAAGAAATCTGCAGAAATGTCAGGTGAGTGATTCGGGATGGGGAGGGATCACTACACTATGGAAACAATATTTTACAATGTCGGGTGAGAGATCGGGCATTGGGGAGGGGTGGGGACAGTACTTCGGCCAACCACTAGGGTTGTGTAGATTACCACCAGGTTTTTGTCAGCGGCAATTTGCTTTATGCAAAGACCTTTGCAAAGGACCTTCCATTTGGCAAACTCTTAATGAATGGGATTGGGGGGTATGCAGGTCACCTCCCCCTCATTAGCATTATGGCCACCCTCACTCCTTTGTCCAGACACAAATCCAGTTGTGGGGGTAAACTGGGCTTTGTGAATATCACTTATTCACAAAGCTCAATTTGCCCAGGCAAACTAGGTTTGTGCCAGGGCAAAGTTTTGTGAATCTGGCCCATGATGAATTCATATTCCAGTAGTCATGGCTGAAGACAGCACTGGCTGACAATGGCAGCAGATCAAAGTGGCTGCTAAGTATGTAGGGCATGAGTCATGTGTGCATGGGGCATGCCATACTATGCACTTGGTCCTGACACATATCTCCCTTGTAGCCCATGCAAGTGTCAGTGAGTGACCCCTGAAGCCATAGCTGGTGACACCATACCTGGTCCTGCAGGACAGATGGATCAGAGTTACAATGGCACCCACAAATGGACAAGGATGGTGGTGGAGCATACCTTCAGGCAAATGAAGATAAGGTTCAGCTGCCTGAACAAGATGGATGGCACAATGATTCTTGCATCAGGCAGTGTGTACTGTGTGTTTTAGTATTGCTCGGATAATGACTCCATGGATCCAAATGTGATCCATTGAATAGTGGCACTATCCAAGTGGGATCCAACCTGGAATCTGGCTGAATTCAGAGGTCGGATCCCAGGTCAGATCCCGCATTATCCAACATCTGATCCAGAGATCCAATGATGCATCCAGGGATACGACATCAGATAATGCGGGATCTGACCTGGATTGGGAGGGCAGATCTGTGGTCGGATAGCGCTGCTGTCTGACTGGATCCACTATCCTGCCAAATAGCAGGTATTTTGTGGTATCCTAATTGCTAGGATGCTATCCGAGCAAGACTAGTGTGTTTGTCATGTATTGCATGCTGCAAAATATCACCATGAGGAAAAGACTGCCATTACCTAAGGATCTATCTGAGGATGAGGACCCCCAGAGCCAGGAGTTCGCACACCTGGAGCCAGATGGGGCACACGACCAGCAGAAACATTTGGTGAAAGGGAGGTTTGGCACAGTGTGTTCTGGACTGAGCCTTTGTGAGGGGCCATGACAGTGCATGCTCATGTATCCTTGTGCATAGTGATAACTGGTAGTGCTGATTGTGTGTGTATGTGTGTGTGTGTGTGTGTGTGTGCGTGCGTGTGTGTGTGTGTGTGTGTGTGTGTGTGTGTGTATGGTAGTAGGGTGGGTGGCATGCCCAGATGGGTGTGATGGCTCTGTCACTGCGTGAAGGATTTAGTTTTGCAGGTCTTTGCAGCCACCTTGCCCCCACCCGGCAGCCATATTTGCCATTCCCATCTGGGCAGGTCCTGCCCTGGTTGCCACAAATGACCAGTCTGGAGGGGGAAGGCTCAGGAGCTGTGAGCACTGTGGGGTTGTTGGGGCCCTCTCCATGTGTGGCACTGGGCTGAGGTAGTATGGTGGTGAAGCTGGCATGGGGCAGTGGGGGAGGGTGGCTGTACAGGTAGCTTGCCACCCCCATTTGACAAAGAATGTGAGATACCCCAGCATGCCCTTGAGCAGGCCACCTACCCTTCTGAACTCCATATTGGGCACCTGCACCTCCACCATTAGGGCTAAGAGCTGGGCATTGTTCCCGCTGGCCTGTAGCTGGTCATCCACCATCCACCACACCTCCAGGAAATACCTCTCAAGTAAGCATACAGTAGTGCTACCCCTTCTGTATAGAACTGTCCTGCCCAACAGGCCTTCTTCAGCAGAACCAGGCCCAGGGTCACTTGCCACTTGACAGCACAGCCATGTTGCCAGGTGACCCGCACCATTGGGTACCGTCTGGCTGTTTGGCATTGCTGAGTGTGGGGGTGCTGATGTGTGTGATTGTGCAGGGTATCATGATGTGGACATGTGTGTTGCAAGCCCCATCTCATCCATGTCCTGGTCTGTCCTCTTTTCCTGCCATGGTTGGTGCACTGGACTCTGGTACTGTGGTTCTGGGGAGCATCTGGTTCCCTGATTGGGGGTCAGTGACTGACTGCACTGTGCTCTGGTTGTCTAGCCCCTCCACATGATGCTCTCAGTGTCTTCTTCTTCCTGAGGGCAGCTCCCTGTACTGATCTCACTGACATCTATGGGTGATGGGTGTACAGTTAATGGTTGTGCAGGGCACAGTTGTGGGTGATATGGTGTATCAATGTTGTACTCCCATCGCATAAGCATGGCACTCTCCTGATCAGTGGTGTCCAGCAGGTAAGCCATGTAGATGTTGGCACCACCATCATCTCATCCCCATCCTCCTCCACCAGTGACACAGACAGATCCACTGCAGGGGTAAAGGGAGTGCCACAGTCAGTGTCACCCTAGTGTGCACTGCTCCCCATGTCCATGTCTGTGTACACTCAGCTAGCATGGTGTCCAGACCTTCCTCCTTGTCATCGATAGTCACCTGGCTGATGTTTCTACCAACAAGTCCTTCACTGGTGTGAGCTCTGGGAGTGATGGTGGTCCTCCACCAGTGACATTCCATGCTTGCTGTCCACCTGTCAGCTTCTTCAGAGAAGAGATGAGATGAGAAGGGACTTGGCAAGGCTGGAGGAATGGTCAGAAGTATGGCAGCTAGGATTCAATGCAAAGAAGTGCAAACTAATGTACCTGGGAAACAAGAACCCAGGGGAAGATTACACAATGGGGGGGGAGGTAGTAACAACAACAAAAAAGAAAAGGGACCTGGGGGTAATCATATCAGATGACCATAAGGTTAGCAAGCAATTTTGAGAAGGAAGTAGGGAGGGCTGGGGGCATACTGGGATGCATAGGGAGAGGCATCACCAGCAGAAAACAGGAAGTTGTTATCTCTCTGTACAGACAGTTGGTGAGACCCCATCTGGAGTACTGCATCCAGTTCTGGAGACCCCATCTCCGCAAGGACATAGACAGGATAGAGGCAGTCCATAGGAGGGCAACTAAAATGGTGCAGGGTCTGCAAGAGAAGCCATACGAGGAGAGACTAAAGGAGCTTAATATGTATACCCTTGAGGAAAGAAGGGAGAGGGGGGACATGATAGAAACTTTTAAGTACCTCAGTGGAATCAACAAAGTCCAAGAGGGTAGCATCTTTCAGAAAAAGAGACGCAAGAACAAGGGGACACAATTTAAAGATAGGGGGGGGTTCCAGGGCAATGTGAGGAAGTATTTTTTCACAGAGAGGGTAGTGGATGCATGGAACAGCCTTCCTGAGGAGGTTGTGGGGTCTAAAACTGTGGGAGAATTCAAGAATGCATGGGACAGACATAAGGCAATTCTTGTAGGGGGTAGGAAGAAATAGGCTGTTGGTTAACTAGGATCTGCGGCCTATCCTGTAGGTAGGGAAATGGGCAGACTAGGTGGGCCAAGCGGTCCTTATCTGCCGTCAAAGTCTATGTTTCTATGTTTCTTCAAGGGCTGCCATCCTCAGGTGTCTCCACTTGTACTTTATTCCCTGGAAGGACCTGGGTTCCAGCCTTGCTGCATTGACGGTGGCATGGATAGAAGACCAGCTGCAGGCTCTGAGACCAGCTGTGCTCTGAGGGATACCTGTCCATATAATGTGATATAGTTGTTCCAGCTCTCCAACACTGATGTTCCTGGCATGGCAGAGTCTGGTACTGCTGATACTGATACAGCCTCTGGTACATGGCTGTAGTGTCCCACTGGAGGTGGCCACCCTTGTGGTGCCTGGCCTGCACCCAATGTGCCACGAGGCCCAGCTGCCCCCACTGCCAGTTGCCACTGTCATAGTTAGGGGAGGCATGAACATGTGTCTCTGACTACTCTGCTTTGGCCACCAATAACACCTGTCCCCTGACCCCTGTGTTCCCTCCAAGTCTTGTAGCTCATTCCTATCCTACTATCTGTTGCAATGAGGTGCCATGGCTGGCACTATCTGCCTCTGTGCCACCAGTATTCAGCATGCCTGTGTAGTAGGTGTGCACCCCTGTACCATTTATGTTGGGGTTATGGGGCATTCCCAAGTCTGCCTGTCCTTCTCTGGGTACAGCATTGTGCATAATTAGGTGGCCAGTGAGCACCACAGTAGCAACCTCCTTCTCCATTGTGTATGTCATTGTGGGATGCTTGTTTTCATCTCATGTAGTTGTGCGCCTGCTTTATGAGTCAGTGCCACATGTAGTGGCTCTGTTCATGCATAGGTCCCATCCATTTTCTAAATGAACACTTTGTTATTAAGGTATCTCAGTACTCTTTGTAAGCATGCATTCTTTGTTTTTTTTCTTCATCTGAATTCAGCATTTTTTTCTTAGTATGATCCTTAATTAAAATTAAGGATACATGAGGGTCATATTAATTTCTGAACTGCATTTTAATTCAGGGAATTTTTTTATTACTGTGCTGCTTACTGTAATTTAAGCACAACCAGAATTCATTAAGTTGTACCTGAATTTTAATTAAGTACATTCCGTTTCAGTAATTAAGGATAATTAATGATGTTTGGATTTTCAAAATTTATTTTTAAGGCATCCTTAATTTTGAATTAAGGGGCATAGTCAAGATTCAGGGGTCAATTAATGGTAAATTAAAGAGATTTTTAAGTGCTTTTTGTCTCATAGTACAGTATGTTGACTTTGGAAATGGTGTGTGGATACCTTCTCAACCATGGTGAGCTAAACCAAGCTGAATTTCTATACACAGATGCGATACTAAACCTGGGGCCATCATGGGTAATACCACTTCTATGCTCCCTAACAGTTTTCAATTAGTGTAGATGGTAAGCTCATGAAACATGGCTTTATATTTTCCAGCTCTGTAAAACTATTTCAACACAGCTAGCAGTAAATTGTTGGCTGACTGAAAAGAAAATTGTTGCAAAATGGGTTTGCTTCCAGTCCAGTTGACAGTTTTGTGCTGGTCACTCATTTCATGATCCCGAAACAGTTCTTGTTTTCATTTTAAGTTGACTGTCCATTGCACTGCTACTACTGTTCAGTGAAGCACGGGCAGTAGAGCAATAATACTGGCATGTTTATACTGCTTCTGACTGCTAATGGCTATTAATAACAGTAAAAATGGTAAGCACTAATTAACATTAGCATCAAGTCAAAATGACTGCTGAACTGACTGACTGCTTTCATACTGCTGAGGAACTCTATTTTTGCTGTCAACATGTCATTTGAGTTCTAAAATACTGTTTATAGAGCAGTCTGCTTCGGTAACCAGATAGAAAATAACAAGCCCTTTTCATTTTCAGGACTCAGTTTGGGATAGCCAGATAGAAAATAACAAGCCCAGGGAATTATGGGACCCAATCCCAATATTTAGAAACAATTTCAGGCTCAAGTTAAGGACAACTGCAAGACTGAAAATAACAAGCCCCTTCAGGTCTAATGTTTGGGAAAACCAAATCAAAAATTACAAGCAGTCTTGTGAGACCTAGATCAAAAATAAAAAATTGATTTCAGGGCTAATTGTTGGGAGAGCCATACTTAAAAATAACAGGCCCATTTCAGAGGTAATTTTAGGGAACTAGATCCAATATTTATTTCTAGTTGTATTTTCTCCCCATGCCTGCTCCACCAGGTAAATACCCTGGTCCAAGGGATAAACCCTAATCTAGCCCCATTGACTCCCAGCTCACATCTGACAATGCCTCAGCTCCTGCTGGAGACCCCACAGCTATTTCCACTTTGGCAGGGGCATCAGGGGGAGGGAATTTCTTCCCCAAGGAAGCTCACTATGTGAGTCAGGATTCCGTCTGGTAGGCATTCGGACCCAGGGGAGGCAGAAACCCATGTGTGAGCCTGCCTCACTTGGGGGGGGGGTCTTGCTAGCTTTGCTGAACAATCCCCCCACGGTGTTGGTAGGGAGATTTTGGCACATTTGGAGGGTTGTTTTGGTATCTGCCACTAGGAGGCAGCACCTGAGGAAGTATATAAGCTTGGGGATGTGAGCAAAAAGAGGAGAGGCAGAGTCGGCGGTGGGAGTAGGGCAGTCTCTGGGGGGGGGGGGGCCCTTCCCATCTCCAGCCTTAGGCAGATCAGCCTACATCAGCAGTGCACTGGTTTCTACTTGGTGTTCCATGGGAGGGAGCAAGTTAGGCAGCAGCGGTCATTGGGGTTCCAGAGGCATTCAATCCCCCCCCCCGGTAAAAAGGCAGAGGAAGTTTGGGAGACCAGTTTGGAGGCAGTGGATGACTGGATGATCTGTAGGAGTTGAGGACCCTGGACCCTCTTGAGGTGTGGAGTTCTGGACCAGTGGGGCTGTTGCGGTGGTGGCAGGGCCACAACAGGGGCTGTCGGTCAGTGGCAGCACCGGTGTGCTCATTACCCAGGTGGCACATTGGCCCTTTTAAGGTCTGAAGGGGGGGGAACATGGCCTAGGACTCAATGGGGCCTGCCAAGTCCC